>JAVGWX010000010.1:44854448-46132115 GCA_036924085.1 Ariolimax columbianus
CTGACCACCAGGTGAGAAACCTGTCTCCCTGTCACAAAGAAAGAAATATTACCCCGGACCACCAAATGAGACATGTGTCTCCCTGTCAGAAAGACATAACGAATCTCTGACCACCAGGTGAGAAATGTGTCTCCCTGTCAGAAAGACATAACGAGCCTCAGCCCACCAGGTAAGAAATATGTCTCCCCGGCAGAAAGACATAACGATCTTCGGACCACCAGATGAGAAATGTGTCTCCCCGTCAGAAAGACATAATGAACCTCGGACCACCATGTTAGAAATGTGTCTCCCTGGCAGAAAGACATAACGAACCTCGGACCACCAGATGAGAAATGTGTCTCCCTGTCCGAAAGCTGAACGAACCTTGACCACCAGGTGAGAAATGTGTCTCCCTGTCAGAAAGCTGACGAACCTTGACCACTAGGTGAGAAATGTGTCTTTGTCACAAATACATGACGATCCTTAGACTAGAAAGTGAGAATTGCAATTTCCTGACAGACAGGTTGGACAAACCCTGGATCACCTGGGGAGAGTTTCGTCTTTATGGAAGAAAGGCGTGAGTTTGGGGATGCCAGACTTCTGCACAACCCTTCATATGTTTTTACGTGTATGATTACAGTCCTTTAAACTTAACTGTTTAAAAAAATGGTGGTTTACAATTTATTGACACACATTCTAGTATCGGAGACTCCTTCCCCATCTGTTAAGTAAAACCAAACGCCTGTGAACATTGCTTCTGTCGAATAAATCATAGTGTTTGCTCATAGTGCCCCTTCCGCCCCCCCCCCCCCCACCTCATTCCTTCTTTCCTTATCTACGCATAGACAATCGGGCAAACACCAACAAACTGGCGTGGTGAATAAATATGAGGCGTGTTCAAATAAAACCAGACGAAACTGCAACAAGTGAACCTACGTACGATGCGCATGATGCTGTCACATCTGGTGTAAACAGCACATACCAACCGTCAAGTTTGCAAAATTTCATAATCCTCCGACTCAGTTTCCTCAGCAGACCGCTGAGAACTTGGCGGGTGTGATACGGAATCCGTCAGTGTTGATCTTCTTCTTCTTCTTCTTCTTCGAACGCTGTTTACAGCGATGTTTACGTTGCACTGTTTTATTTTGTTAAGCCTGTGGCTCAGTGCATCCGATTTCAACAGGCGTTTCTGTAGGGTTGCCCTCCTTAGCCTTTGGCTGTCCCCAGCCTAACTGCAAGGCAGCAGTTGTTTTTGGTCAGAGTTGTCTCTCTTAGGAAGTTGACTTACAGGGCTATCGAGTCTTCCCTACTCGTGTCTATAGGGTTTGGCAATGATATGATGGACTATGTACTAATTTGTACTATCCCGGAAGAGAGGCAGTCCAGTGTGACTTTGTCCCAGGATCGTCACGTCCTGCCAGAAACGTAGCATATGCATGTGAGTGAGGTATCTCTTTGCTCCCTTTATTTCCTCGGCTCATCTGCAGTGATGGTACGCCTAGCATTCCCCGCCACCCGGGAGGTTGTCACAATGGGGCAGGAGGTGCAATGTCCGCTGGACTGCATCTCTTCCGTCAGTGTTGATCAGCTAGCGATCATTCGGTTTCTAGCATCTGAAGGATATCGACCATTTGACGTTCATATCAGAAAGCAGACAGTGTATGTTGACACAAGTGTGTCGAAGACAACAGCGAGGAACTGGACACCGATGAGAAAGACGTGAGTTAACGAAAAATCTTCCGATACCAGGTCAGGTTCATATTTTTGCGTTAACTCACGTCCTTCTTTAAACATCGTTGTCCAGTTCTTCACTGTTATCTTCGACACACTTTTGTCACCATACACTGCCTGTATTCTGCAATGAATGTCAACTGGTCGACATCCTTCAGCTTTTAGAAACCCAATCACCGCTCACTGATCAACTCTGGACGGATTCCGTATCACACCCGCCATGTTTTCAACTGTCTGCTAAGGAAACTATGAGTCGGAGAATAATTAAATTTTGCAAACTTGACAGTTGGTATGTGCTGTTTATACCAGAAGTGACGTCATCATGCGCATCGTACGTATGTTGACTTGTTGCAGTTTGGTCCGGTTTCATTTGAACACGCCTCGTATTTTAAAAGAGAAATTATAAAAAATGGTACATGGGAGCAACAATTGCAAAAGGGAGAATATTGTAAACATTTAAAAAACGTGCACCGATAGAGTGATATTCACGTAGAGAAGAGCTAAGGGTAGGGTGGATGTTGAAAAGGACTAGTCTCAGCGGAGATCAGAATAATAATAGTCTCTAAAGGGACGGTCAGGCAAAACAATTACGAAAAATGGATTAAGAGGCAACGTTGAGAGTGCAAACCATTTGTTCAACGAATCAAAAATCGAAGACACAGTTATGTGTCTTTCTCAGCTGTGCGGATAGATTGTTGAATATGTTATTCATTGCTGTCGATTCATTGAGGCCTGCTGAATTCGGATGAGTCGGACAGAAAGTTGTAAATATCGCAGTCAAGCTGTAAACTACGACATAACGAATTCCGTTATCCAGTCGCACATTATGTTACTTGCAAATCACTTTTTAGGACTACGTAGCGGAAAATTGAGATCGAAGAAGAAGAAGATTCATTGAGAGAAATAGAATGATAGTATCGCCTTCTCCAAACACAGGAGAGGGAGTAACAGACTGGTAAACAGAGCCCTGAGACATGCTACAATGTGTATGAGTAAAATATAAGCGGTTTTATGAAACAGGACGAAAAATAAAGAATGGGATAAGAAGGGGAAAAAGAAGAAAATGTGGAGAAATAAGAAGAACAACAAGAAACAGAAGAAGGAGAAGAAGTAGAAACAGAAGAAGAAAATGAAGATAAGGAAGAAAAAAACCCAAAAAGAACGAGTAGAAGAAGAAGAAAAAGGTGAAGAAGAAAATAAAAGTAGAAGAAGAAGAAGAAGAAGAAGAAGAAAAAGAAAAAGAAGAAAAAAAATAGGACAAGAAGAAAACAAAGAAGAATACAAAGAAGTACAAGAACAAGGAAAGGAAAAAAGAAGAAGAAGAAGAAGAAGACGAAGAAGACGAAGAATTAAAATGAAAACGAGAAATAGAAAAGCATAGCAACAAACTTTTTAAGAGAAGCATGAAGTAATACGTCATGGCAATGAAAACGAAGAGGACACACACACATTGGTCTCAAATTATTGTCATGTTTCTCAAAAAAAGGACGTATAACCATAAATTACTCTAACGTCTAAGCCAGGCAATTATAGAAAGAGATGTTTTAAGAAGTTAAACATGCGGCGACCACATTCTCAGAATTCTGGAACACGCTTCGAAGAATACATTGCAAATGTGCAAGTCAACTCGTTCTTAATATACAAGACTCGACAGGAGTTATTGTGAAGTCAGAAAAGTGAAGAACCTTGAATTATTTGATGGATACGTCTTTCTTACAGAAACGGGTGATAAAATGTCCGACGGTATAGATGGCATAATTTCCTTAGCACGGTCATCAAGTAAGTATTGTATGTAGGTCTTTTAACTGAGGTTGTTGTTCTTGCTTAATGGCCACGATGTACAAATTTACGTTTCTGTTGCTCCCTGAAAAATGGGTTAAGTGTTGGACTACAGTAGCTTTCCTCAAACCCCAAACGTGCTGATGAAAGTGGACCAGGATCCTGTGGATGGTCGTGCTATGCTTGGCTTCAACTGCGTGTCGCTCACTACTACAGGGATCAGGTCAATCTCTCACCTCGTCAGCCAGACTGACATGAAGCAGTCTGTTTCCAGTGGGAACTGCACGGAAGTGAGGTAGGGGCCTTGGTCAGTAAATTTCACCTGACCATGACTAATGTCCGATCATTATGTTTTATCTGAACAAACGTTAACCTCTTCTCGTCTAATCATTGCCCCGGTTCATGTAGGAGTACCCTATAGCCACTCGTCGGTACTGAATAAGCAGTCATTACAATTAAACACACTACCCAAAATCAGCACATCAGGCTAGGAGAGGCGACAATCGGGGACGTCAACTCCTACAATCTACCAAGGCCAAGATATCAATACTATCCACACCATCCACCACGAAATCTCTAGGCGACAAAAAGCAGCTTGGTCTTCAACTCCATTAACCCAATACTCCAAGAGATGAGAGACACCACGACAAGAGTACACACTTTCAATTCACGGTCACTCCAGCAATGATTTACGAAGTATGGAACTTGCACAAAACATTTACTGAGAAGTTCAGAGTCACGCAGAGAGCATTGGAACGGCGTGTTAACACAAAATTTCGAAACGGAATAAGATCCGAAACGAAAAAAATCGACATCGGACATTGTTTCGGGACGTTGTGGAAGCAGACGTCGCTGGGCTGGACGTGTCGTACGCATGCCTGACAACAGATGGACAAGTAGAACAATCTTTTGGGGGCGATATGTCTGTACACGTCCACGGGATCGCCCCCCCCCCCCCTATGTGATAGCGAGATGGACTAAATAAAGACCTAGACCGGCATTGGTATAGTCTTGTGAAAGATCAAGACGAATACAAACTATTGTTCGCTTCCTGGAATACATCTGCCCTACTGACGCCCATGAAAATGTGATTAAAAAGTGGTGGAGGATTTAACCACATTATAAAGAATGGAGCAACGCCTGAAGCTTGCTATCTACATCCATCAACCTCCTAATCCTATCAAGGTCTTCACACTGCTCTATTTCGCAGATCCTTCTTCTTTCCTTTTTTTTTTTTGATGCTACTTTTCTCGCCTTCCGATACCGCATTCGTTAAACTTCTGATTTGCACTAAGCGGGGACACTGTGCTCCCGACTCGTTGAACGTTTGAAGTGTTTCTTTGATCCCCTGATAACATTGTTGCCGGGGTCGACCTCTCGCTCGTGGTACTTACACCTCCAAGAGGTACATCCTCGCTGTAGTTCGATCATACTGTCCAAACCACTTTATTTGATTAACTTCAATATTGTAATTAATTAACCACTGTAGTCCCCAACATTTTCATCAACGTGTTGTTGCGAATTTGGTATCGAATTGTCTTTCCTGCTGCACTTCCTACACAGCGCATCTCACTCGTCTCGATCTTACGTTTAGATTAGTTTAGTTTAGTAAAGCTTAGTTTAACTTAGCTTAGCTTAGTGTAGTTTAGTTTAGTATAGTATAGTTTAGTTTAGATTAGCTGAGCTTTGGTTTAGTTTAGTTTAGATACGATTAATTTAGTTTAGCTTAGCTTAGTTTAGTTTACATTAGTTTCGTTTAGCTTAGCTTAGTTTAGTTTAGCTTAGTTTAATTTAATCTAGTTTAGTACAGTTTAGTTTAACTTAGCTTAGCTTAGTGCAGTTTAGTTTAGTTTAGATTAGCTGAGCTTCAGTTTAATTTAGTTTATTTTAGCTTAGCTTAGCTAAGTTTAGTTTATTTTAGATAAGTTTAATTTAATTTAGCTTAGCTTAGTTTAGCCTAGTTCAGTTTCGTTTAGCTTAGCTTAGCTTAGTTTAATTTAGTTAGCTTAGTGTAATTTAATCTAGTTTAGTTTAGTTTAGCTTAGCTTAGTTTAGTTTAGTTTAGTTTAGCTTAGCTTAGTTTAGTTTAGTTTAGTTTAATTTAATCCAGTTTATCTTAGTTTAGTTTAGTTTAGCTAGCTTAGTTTAGTTTAGTTTAATTTATTCCAATTTATCTTAGTTTAGTTTAGTTTAGCTTAGTTTAATGTAGTTTAGCTCAGTTTAGTTTAATAGAAGAATCAACGTCATTGCACACAGTTTTACCCATAAGTGCTTTTTTATTCTCCATATTTTTAGAGAATCTCAACACAAATCACCATCAACGATTCTGTTACAGATTGGGTAGATTTTAAACATAATTTTAGAATTTTTCTGGGCAACAACCGTTAAGCCTACTCTTTTCCATTTCCAACTGCCGCGGGATTTTTAAAGTGCGCTACACTGTACACAGGCGTCCGACCCCTACTACCTAGAGATCCGGGGTAATACCAGAAAATCCACGTGAACAAACCACGGTCTCCACAGTGATTTGAATTCGCGACCTCCAGCACCTGAGGCCGGCGTCTTACCTTGAGACCACTCAGTCATCCTGATGTTTGTGTCTACCCAATAGAGCCCACCTTTGACACTGATAACAAAACGCAGCGGTCAAAAACGTGTTTATCAGTGTCTGATTATTGGACATAGTGGTACTTGGAAGTTTCAGTATCAGTGCTAGCTGTAACCTCATATCGTATATGTTGATAACTATTATATCGTATATGTTAATAAATGTTATATTGTATATGTCAATAAATGTTATATTGTATATAATGTCGGTAATACTTGTCTACACAGTGTTATCTATTATCTCAAGTTGTGACGTCAAACATGACTCAGGCAAAGAGGCACAGCTTGGCGAGCTGTATTTGAGACTTCCGTCTTATAAGAAACACAGAGATAATCGCATGATAGTCTCAACTTTTAACTGAATATCAGTGTCTAGTACCTTTTCTCTCAGCATTGCCTTCTATAACTGTTAATGGAGTAAACATTTACAATTTGGTAAACTGAAGCACTAAAACACCGTGGTTCTACCTTGCAATTTACGCGAATGACGCAATTGGTACAAATCTCAACGTAGCCAGTTTGGCAAATATAGGTTTTTTTTCCTTGGTACGATTGCTTCTCCACGTATGGAAAGTCTTCTTCTTCTTCTTCTTCTTCCTCGTTCATCTTAGACCTCAACTTCAATGACTCTAACGAAGGCAGCAGTCGACTCAAGGCTCTGTACGCTTCCGTACAGCTTCTCGTGCAAGGACACTTTCCAAATGCTTCTTCTTTTGTCGGTATACAGTGGATAGGACTGCAAAATATGTTCTGCCCTCATGGGGGCTGTGCCGCAGGTACAAAGGTCTGTAATGCCAATCTTGAACTTGTTGTACAGATGGCATCTAAGTCTGTTGTGACCTGTGCGTAGCCAGAGAATTATCACATGGTCTTGCCTGGATTGTTGATGGTAGGTATCGTTTTCTATGTGGCCAGGCTGGTCTTTTTTTTCCATTTTGCACTGTAGGTTGCCCTGATGAATGCTTTTGTCTCCTTGGATGCGATTTCTGTATCACTCTGCTGCAGCATTCCTCCCTCTCTGGTGAGTCTGTCTGCCTCCTCGTTGCCTGGAATGTTGCAGTGGGCTGGTATCCACTGAACTGTACTTTTTTTGAAGCACGGGGACAGGCGTTCGAGAGCACCGAGTATGGGAAGTAAGGACAACCTATTGTACTGCACATGTTCCAAGAAACTTAAAACAACCAGACACTAGCAGTTGTAAGAAGCGACGTTCTGCAAAATATAATATGCTTGTTTTACTTTCACTTTGACAAGAAGTGTTATTGGTGTTTTCGTTATGGGAATAAAAGTATATAACGACAATCAGATTATACCTGGAGACACGACACAAAGGCTAAGGCCGCTGTCCATCGTAGACGATGATGGCATAATTTATTTTGCTAGCGATATTTTTAGTAAGGTTTAACTGCGCTACTTTTTATCCTCACTCTCTCGTCTCGAGCCGCCCGACCCCAGTGGCCAGTCAAGGACAAGACGACTAGAGGGCGACTACGAGATGCAGGGAACTCCGCATCAAGCACCCGTGAAAAAAAACGACACTACAAGAGGTATAATCAAAAGTATATCTTGGTAGTTATGTAAACAAAGTAGGAAGTACTGCTAGAGATATCACATTAAGAATAAAACAGGCGTAAGCGACTTTTTTAAATTAGGAAAGTTGAGTAAGTAGAAACAAATTAGGTCCATCCCATAAATACAGATTTTCAACTTCAATGTCAAGTCAGTCCTATTGTGGGACTCTGTGACGTCGGGAACAACGACAAATGTAATGAAAAAGGGCCCGCGTTTCATCAATGGACGCCTGCTTCGAATAGAAGGAATTAAATGGTATGATAAAGTTACTTATTTAGAACTGTGGACAAGAAATGCCTGTGTGTCGACGTAAATAGAAGGCGCTGGCGATGGATAGCGCACACATTACGGAAAACAGATAATAGAATGACAGGACATTCATTGTTCTGGAGTCCTCTGGTCGTGAGAAGTTGGGGTAGACCTAAACACTCACAGAGAACATATGCCGACACACACATAAAAACGACACGCCATTTATTGAGGATCTGTAAACCACAAGAAGCGGAACCGTTTTTATTGAATTACAAGCAGTAGCCCTATACCTACTCTGCCACCTAGAGGCTCATAACAATCATATTACCTTTACACAATTCACAGTAATCCAGCCTAACACACGATTTGAATCTAAGTGCTTAGTTCTTAGTCGATCTGTACTTCTACAGGGGCAGATGCTCATGTGCAGGTCCCACTTAGTCGATCTGTACTTCAACAGGGGCAGATGCCCATGTGCAGGTCCCACTTAGTCGATCTGTACTTCTACAGGGGCCGAGGCCCATGTGCAGGTCCCAGCTCTGGCATGAGCTGGATGTAGCCGGGAGGAGGATTTCCTGCTTAGAGGGTTAGTTTCGAGCAGCTTATTACCCTGCTGCGTTGGGACAATCGCTTGCGGAGGGTGGTTAACCGATGTGCGAGTCCATCTTAATAGACTCAAATACTAGAGCAAAGTAGACTCGTAGCCTGTAAGGCACCATCTACGCTACTCTAAACAAACCACCTAATCATGGCCGGTGTTATGCCATGTCATACAGCTAGTCGTCTATTACAACATGCTCTCTGTGATCTACCAGCGTCAATTAATCTCTCAATGTGGCGAAGTAGATGATCGTTCATGCTGGGACCTAGAGGTCTGTGTTTCTTATTCTAGAGGCTTAGAGTTTCTACAGTATGGGCGAAGCCGGTCCCATGTCCACAGGTCCTTACGACATCCATCAAGAAGCCGACATTGACGTCAGCATATACCTTCTCCTCACGTCATGATCGTGTTCCTGGAAGCAGCCTAGCCAACGATGCTGGAATAGACTTCGTGATTGCCATAGTTGTTCGCCTAAGGAGATATCGTTTACGACATTACAGCCAGGAGACCTGATATCACCTTCTTCAGTAAGCATCTGGCTATTAAAAAAAACAACTCTCGCTAAAAAAGAAACGTGTTTCGGAACGTTGTGCAAGCAGCGATATCACGCAAATATGGGCTGGGCATGGGGTACGCACGCCTGACAACATATGGATACGTAGAACGACGTTTTGGTGGTAACATGTTTGTATACGTCCACAGGGTCGCCCACCTATGTGCTGGCGAGATGGCCTTAACCAAAGACCTAGGCCAGTTTTGGCACAGAGTAGCAAAATATCGACACACATACATACCATTCTTGTCTCCTTGCATACGGCACATCTGCCGGACTAGCGCCGAGAATAATGTGAATGGTTTGTGAATAATTCAACACCAGTAGCTTTCACAACACGGCATCTTCTTCTTCTTTTGTTTTTCTGCTCTCGCCATATGGCGTCGTAGAGAGGTGGGATGCGTTTATTTCGTGTTATCGCCAAGTGGGAGGCTTGTGCTGTCGTTATGTGTAACTTCCTGAGAGTATCTGAGACGCTCTCTATCCATCGACGTCGTGGTCTGCTCGTGGACCGGAGACCTGCATATGATATGCTCTTGATGCAGGCTGGGCTGGTCATCCCGACGTCTGACTAAATGACTTGATCTGTTGAGAGTAAATATAAGCACAACAACGTGCCCGGCACATAGCAGCTTTACTTCCCCTGCTCCCCATTCGGTACCGGGTAACACAACTACGAAAATTGACACCAACAACACAAAATAACCACAACAACAGAAGATAAACAGGCAAGTGAGAACACTCAAAAATGTACAAAGAAAATAAATGAGTACGTTGGCTTCAAGGTACACCTTGGTCTCGTTTTAATGAAATATACTCCCCCTTGAGATGTTCGATCTACCGAACATCTGACGCCCGGTTTGTGACCGATACGAAATCAATACGCCACTTGGATCGTTGCTACAAGACGAACGTGCATAGGTTGAATATGTGCATAATGTCTTTATTGTAATAGGATTTGTTTTGTTGACCTTGCCTTTCTATAAAATGTTCTTTCTCTTACTCCCTACTGCACCAGACTAAACACCATTCACCATGTTGACACATAATAAGCACCTATGTGTCTATCTTAGCGCAGTGATGTTGATTAATGGAAGGAAAAGACTTAATTTCATCAGATAACTTTTATAATAGGGACTGCATGTTGTGCAGGAATATCTTATTTGTCTAGTAACAACACTTTCCTACGAGAGCATCAAACAACTGCTGCTTTGTAGGTAGGCTGGAGACAGTCAAAGGTTAAGGATGCAGTCCCCTTAAAATTCAGGTAACGATTTAAACTTGGATAAACTAGAGCTTGTCCATTCCAGTGGTCAAATCTGGTACCTTTGTCACGTGTGTTATTGGGGCCTGAAAATGGACAGAAGAACAATAAGACTGTAACCAGCCCGGTATGTCGTAAGTAATAATAAAATAGCCATCCATCGCAAGCGATTATGACAACAGCAGTCAGGAATGTTGTGTTGCACCTCACCAGCGATTATGACAACAGCAGTTAGGAATGTTGTGTTGCACCTCACCAGCGATTATGACAACAGCAGTCAGGAATGTTGTGTTGCACCTCACCAGCGATTATGACAACAGCAGTTAGGAATGTTGTGTTGCACATCACCAGCGATTATGACAACAGCAGTTAGGAATGTTGTGTTGCACCTCACCAGCGATTATGACAACAGCGGTCAGGAATGTTGTGTTGCACCTCACCAGCGATTATGACAACATCAGTTAGGAATGTTGTGTTGCACCTCACTAGCGATTATGACAACAGCAGTCAGGAATGTTGTATTGCATCTCACCAGCGATTATGACAACATCAGTCAGGAATGTTGTGTTGCACCTCACCAGCGATTATGACAACATCAGTCAGGAATGTTGTGTTGCACCTCACCAGCGATTATGACAACAGCAGTTAGGAATGTTGTGTTGCACCTCACCAGCGATTATGACAACAGCAGTCAGGAATGTTGTGTTGCACCTCACCAGCGATTATGACAACAGCGGTCAGGAATGTTGTGTTGCACCTCACCAGCGATTATGACAACAGCAGTCACGAATGTTGTATTGCACCTCACCAGCGATTATGACAACAGCAGTCAGGAATGTTGTGTTGCACCTCACCAGCGATTATGACAACAGCGGTCAGGAATGTTGTGTTGCACCTCACCAGCGATTATGACAACAGCGGTCAGGAATGTTGTGTTGCACCTCACCAGCGATTATGACAACAGCAGTCACGAATGTTGTATTGCACCTCACCAGCGATTATGACAACAGCAGTCAGGAATGTTGTGTTGCACCTCACCAGCGATTATGACAACAGCGGTCAGGAATGTTGTGTTGCACCTCACCAGCGATTATGACAACAGCAGTCAGGAATGTTGTGTTGCACCTCACCAGCGATTATGACAACATCAGTTAGGAATGTTGTGTTGCACCTCACTAGCGATTATGACAACAGCAGTCACGAATGTTGTATTGCACCTCACCAGCGATTATGACAACAGCAGTCAGGAATGTTGTGTTGCACCTCACCAGTGAGTCAAGAGATAGCTGTGTAGTCCAATTCTGGCACAGTAACCACTTCCACACATGTAGAATTTAAGGTCTGAATTTGACATGTTGTTAATCCTTTCACAAAGTGCGTTTTCTCTGCGCTTCGGAGGCCCGGCGTTCCTCAGAAATGGAAGTGCATCTGATGGTGATTCTACGTCATTCCTTGCGGTTCTGTGCCAGGCATTGGCTGAAGGTGTCCTAGATACTTTGAGGGAGTCTTTTAAACGCTTCTTTTGTTCACCAACTAGACGCATACCCTCTCTCACCTCACCATACATTTGTTGTTTGGGGATGCGGTTGTCATGCATGCACACGAAGTATCCGGCCCCACCTAATATGGGTCTTCT
Source organism: Ariolimax columbianus (assembly GCA_036924085.1). Classification (NCBI taxonomy): domain Eukaryota; kingdom Metazoa; phylum Mollusca; class Gastropoda; order Stylommatophora; family Arionidae; genus Ariolimax; species Ariolimax columbianus. Next base: position 44,866,423 of record JAVGWX010000010.1, read on the forward strand.
GCAGCAGTGTGAGGATGCTCTACATATTGGCCTTCGAGAGAATCTCAGTGTCTGTTGCCCTATGCTGCCATTGTATTTTCAACAATCTGAGCAGGCTGTCTATATGAAAATTATTTATTTTTCTAGCATGTCTGCTGTCCAGGTCTCACTGGCATACAGAAGTGTCGTGAGCACTACCGCTTGGTAGACTATAAGTTTCGTATCAAGGCTAAGACTTCACCGATTCCAAACGCTGTTGTACAGCCTCTAAAAAGTTTCACTAGCCTTAGAGATTATGTTTCTGATGTAAGAGTCAATAGTAGTTTCCTACAAAGAGTGCTGTTAAGGTCAGTGAAGTTGTCTTCTGATTGGAGGCGCACATTCATGACTCTGATATCTGGGTCACGATGTGCGTCAGCCGCGGCAGATTGAAACATGACTTCGGTTTTTGTATGTATTAATTGTAAAACCGAACATATCACCGGCTGTAGAGAATTCGTTAAGATATGTCTGCGTGTTTCTTTTAGTGCTGGCAGTGAGGGCGCAGTCATCAGCAAAACGTAAGTTAGAGATGGTTGTGTTCTTTACCTTGGCGTGAGCTTGCAGTTGCCTGTGATTGAAGAGTTTTCAGTAAGCTCTGTATTTCATGTCACCCCCCCCCCTCCCCCGCAAAAGGGATCGAAGAGGGAAGGCTAGCCCGGTACTCAAAAAGGTCTTCTAACGTCGGATGTGTCGGATCGAAAGGTATAAATATCGCAGTCAAGATGTAAACTACGACACAACGCGTTCCGTTCTCATGACTACATTCTGCTATTTGAAAAGCCATTCTCGGGGCATTGTAGCGAGAGATTGAGAAGGAACGAACGAAGAATAAGAAGGAGGGAAGACACACGGGAAAGAACAAAAGAACTGTGTACACGACAAAACTCGAGCTAATCTACTCGTCTCAAGGAAATCCAGGACAAGGAATATGCCCACATTGAGTTAGAGTACCGTTCTGTGCGCCCTGAGAAGACCTAAGTGGCGGGTTGCACTAGCTTTCCTCACATCCCAAGCGTGATGATCGATGTGGATCGGGGATCCTCCAGGCGGTTGTGTTATGCTCAGCTTCATCTGTATGTCGCTCACTACTACAGGGATCACTGAAACAATCCGTTCCTAGAGAGGACTACGGGGAAGAGGTGAGGGTCTTGGCTAGTATATTTAGCATGACCCTGACTGAAATGTCTGATCAGTATGTTGTGTCTGACCAAACGTTAATCTTTCTACCCAAGGAATATGGTTATGGAGAGCGCTGACATAGCGCACGCCGATCGATGATCTCCTCCTGGATGTTGACACAGCAATAAATGATTCTTCAATATGCGGATTGCAGAATTGTTAATACAATCGTTGGTCAAGCTGTGAGTGACTCATGAGATCTGGCAGCAGAAGTAAATAAAATTAGCGGGGATGAGGACTACTATATCAAGCAGAATTATTCATATTCGTCGCTTTTCATCTATCTCGGTAGCATGATGTCATCTGATGGGCGCATTGATCCCGATATGTCAAGGTGGATCGGACTAGCTGCGTCTGCGTGTGTCTATCACGAACTCCGACGTGTGTGAGTAACAGCAAGATGTCACGTGGGACAAAAATCAGAATCTACCGATCCTGCGTTGTTCCAGTCCTGCTCTACGGCTCCAAAACATGGACATTTCTGAAACACGACAGGTCGAGACTAAAAGTCTTCCACGTGCGCAACCGGGGCGTGTCCTGGGCATCCGATGGGCATGACTCCGCAACGTTGAGGTCTCTGCTAAAACAGGCCTCCGCCCAATCTCAGAAACACGTAACCGCCGCCAAGTTTCTTTGTTCGGTCATGTTGTACGGCTGGACCAGAAACCTCCGGCCCACAAGATACTACACAAGTCGTTTCTTGGGGACGGCGTGGGCTAGCGGTTAAGTGACACGGCTCATAACCAGAAAGTGCTGGGTTAGATCCCCATCACAGCACCGGCCGTTACCCCGGGTGCGCAAACCCTTATAAATGCAGGAGGAAGCAGGCCCTTACATAAAATGCATGCTGAAGTCGGATGCACTGGGCGGACAGGCACAAAATAAAAATCATAGTAAAACGCACACCGCCTTGGGGATTAGAGAAATAAGGCGAACGAAAAAAAAAATTAAAACAAAAGTCGTTCCTCAGCGTCAAACGTCTTTCCCCGACCGGATGGAGGCGCAGAAGAGGCCATTCCCGCACAGTGTGGTCCTAGCAGACATCGACCTACACCTCATCCCTGGGTGTGGCCCACCGAAGCAACGGCCCGCATTATTATTATCATATTATTATCGCTATTTGCTGGTTGAGACTTTTCTGCTTGTCCGGTGTGCAGTGACATTGATTCGGAACAAAACAGAACAGAACAATGCAAAACAGAAGATAAAGGGATCATACACAAGAAATGCGGCAAAGAAAGTTAGACACATATTTTATTCATTGCTACGTATAGTCAACCTCGTCGTGTTGAAACCAATTATGGAAAATCAATAAGGAAATGAGATTCACTGAAAGCCCCGTATATGATTTTGCAGCAGAATGTTAAGAATCTCAATGCATTAAGGAGGGAAAGTCAACGTGTTAACAAAGCTTATTACACAAGCAAGAAATATATAACTTATTTTTTTGTGGTGACAGTGTTATGAAAGCAGCAGAGTAACCGTGCACTGTGAAAAGATGCACATTGACCAGAGCAGCGGTTCTCAACATGTGTGTCGCGGGACTTAAGTGTGCCCCAGAATATCGTTATATTTAATCATGTACAATAGATAGCTGTTTGCTGACTAGGCCTGCACGTGTTTAAAGCCCTTATATGATATATGTTTTTCATCAATTTTGAAATGAAAATCTAAGACGCACACGACTCGGCTACTACGGGGTGATGATAATGTTGGTACATCACATATGATGAAGACCACTCTCTTTGTTCATTCGTTGGACAGTCTTTTTTCTTTCTGTGTCCTCTGATATTGGTGACTTGCGCAGTGATTTGTATTAAAGTTAGGAAGAAACTGCGCGTTTTGTCAATCTCACTCTCTGGTGGCAAGATTTTATAGAGGCGACTGGCATTAGCACAGGTTGCAGATTTTTCCTCAGGGTTTACACCCGAAGCCTTTCCTGCAAACACCACCCTTCCCTCTCCTCCCTAGTGACATATAAATGATGATTCGTTATTTGAAATGAATGGGGAATAGAATTTTGTTCCGGTTTGAAATATTATGTTATCCCATAGCTACCGAGATAACCTGCTCTTGGCAGCCCAAAGCAATTCTTATATCATTACAAATCTTCTTCAGTTATTTCAATGCTCCCTACAGTGTGTTGGCAGTTGTCGGCACTGCTTGTAAGAATGTGTTTCCTCATGTCCGTATGCGCCTCGCACTCAATGAGTAGATGTCTAACAGTTTCATTAAGGCGAGAGCAATGTCTGGACAAAGGCAGGATCTGGGGATTGATTCGGCTCAAGTGGCTGTTGACTCTTCTGTATCCTGCTCGGAACTGAAAGATCAGACTCTGATTTCTTATATGTAGTTTATTTATGCCATTAACTTTTAGCTGCGACATTTTGCTAAATACACTGTCCTTCCCGTCACACACCTGTTCATCCAGATTTCCTTGGAATTATTATTAATAATTCGTTTTACGGTGGATTTACTGCAAGGTCTTTCCAATTGTTGTTTTGAGGCGCCTGTTTTTACCAGTCTGTAAGCCATTCTCGTTTCCTGGTAGCCAGATATGTCCAGGGAACCATTGCAGTGATACTGTTGTTGATCACCCCTACCCACTAAGAACATCTCCTTTTTGTTATATGGGTTTGAACCATAAATGAAGTTTTACTAGAGAGAATCATAGTGTCATAGACTATGAAAGCTTTGTAACCCATGATATATAAGGATAAAGAGATGATTATAATAGGAGAAGAAGATACTTACTAACTTTCCCTGTCCTGGGCAGCACATCAGATATCATATTTTCAATGTTCAGCCACGTGGATTGACTTGCCATTCCTACTCAACATGTCACCCATACTGCTTGTTTCTACGAGGTTCTGCCAGATCATTATGTGGTCTAGGTCTTATATTGCTGCACGATCGCATGTCTCATCCCTGTATCCCCATCTCATTAAGTTCCTCCTGCATCACGATAGTTAGTGATTTCCATGTTGCGCAAGGTAAGTGATGTCCAGGTGCAGCTCGACTCAGGGCATTTGCGTCAGTTCATTCCATTTTTGTCAGATGTTCTTTCTGGGACAAGTCTGTAGGGGTTGTTTTTTCTAAGAAACTTCGTCCAGATTTCAGTCTTCAGCGTTGCATCTGATCTCAAAACATAGATTCGTTTGCCTGTTTCTCTATTTCAATTTCCAATGCGCTATATCTTTGTGGCTCAGGTAGTGGGATTATAAGGTATATGTTTTTCAGTTGGAGTAGTTTTTAGGCCCCCTGTAACTATCCGGCCAGTCTAGTTTGTTACTGTATCAATGAGCTTGAAATGTGCAGAGTTGCTTCAAACTGGAGCGACATACACCCAGGTCTTTGAGCGGCGTACTGTGTTCCACAAGGTCAACCGATCTGCAGTTTTCTTTTTGTCTCTCTATTTCTGAGGTGGAAAGCACATATTTTAGTTTTGCTGTAGTTTGTTTTGAAGTGATCTGTATGACATTATTATTCTGTAAGGGCATCAGAGACGCCGCTTGCCAATATGTGTTTAGGGGAACGGCGTGGGCTAGTGGTTAAGTGACACGGCTCACAACCAAAAGGTGCTGGGTTCGATCACCATCACAGCACCGACCGTTACCCCGGGGAAGCAAACCATTAACAAATTCAGGAGGAAGTAGACCATTACATAAACTACATGTCGAAGTCGGATAAACTGGGCCGACATGCGCAAAATAAAAACTGTAGTGCAACGCAGATCGCCATGGAGAACAGAGAAATAAGGTGAACGCAAAAAAAATAATAAAAATAAACATGTGTTTAACTCCTTGAGAACCATTTTCTTTGGCAACGACTGCTGTGTCGTTCAATTTTATCACCTTGTGTCTATAGGTTAGTTGTTGGTATATTAGTTTTACAGTATAGGTGCTAAGTCGTAGATAAAGAAAGTAGATTATGGACAGTTTCACATTGTGGCATAGAATAATCTACACAAGAACTCACAACCAGTATAGTTGCACATACTCATTTATATGGCACGATTCTCGAGTTTTTTGCACAAGACATGGTATAGTAGAAGTGTGTACTACCAACGAGCGACAGGTACCATCAGTATCCACATCCTTAGCAATTTTCGGAGAGATGCTGAGCACCAATGGGTATGCCTGGAGCGCAGTGAAGTGGATGGAAAGGAACAAATCCGAATATAATAATTCTTACACCATTTAAATTTAAGCAAAGGACGACCACCGGAGTGTTTCATCTTATATAAAGCCTTTACTTAACGCCCTTGCATGCATTCTTGTATTAGAAGTTTCTGGATCAATGCATGTTACTTGTTGAGATGCTAGTACCATGCACACCCCTTTTATGTTGCTAATACCTTTTGTTTTAGAAGATAACTAATACTATTAGCCAATTAGCATACAAACTTTAATTCCTATTGATGTAACCAACATGCACATGAATAAAGGGCGATTGCCACTACAGTCGCGCTCACTGTTCTGTGACATATTGTTTCATATTTCTAAATGTACACTGACATCCGAATTGACATAGTACTGTTCAGTTGTGCACTGTTTTGTGACATTTCATGGCATAATTTCACTGACCGTACAATATTCTGCGATATGTCATGACATAGCATTCTACGGATCCTACACTATTCGGCGACATATCATGACATATCATTACACTGACCATACACTATTCTGCGACATGTCATGAAATATTATTCCACTGACCGTTCACTGTTCTACGACAATTCATGACACGCACTCTAAAATGTAAGCATTTACTTTACTTATAAACAGAAAAAAAACATTTACCTTACGGAGATATTAAACGAGCGTCACCGCGATAGAAGACGGACACACAAACTGCTCGGCCACAAACTAATCTTTAAGAACACCCCCAATGAACCTAACTTATCTTCCCGGATGCCACTCGAACGATAAAACTATCAAATGAGCCAGATGTAGTGCTGTGACGTGATGGCCAACCCTGTTGATGTAACGATTAAATAAGATAAATTTTGGACAGATAAAACTAGCATTACCGCCTTTGATCTTATCGCTGGTGAAATCGGGAGGATTAAAGGTTAAGAAATAAAGGCTGATTATCCATGCTGTCGTCACACAGTGTAAATGCAAGATTGTTTATTTTACATAGGATAGAATAAAAGTCGGGGTAGTGTCGTGCACGTTAAAAATACCTTAGCAGTTGGAAATCGAAAAGAGTAGGCTAAACGGCCGCTGCTCGGGTAAAATTCAAGTAAAAAATGTACTCAAATTATTCTGGGGATTCTCGCCCCACAGAGAATATGTCGCAAAAATAAGGGGACTGTGGGGCCATAACAACAGGTCTTGGTTATTTAGTTAGTGGAGTGGCTTAGATGGCGCCTAACAGGCTGCGGGTCTACCCTGTTCTAATTTACGCTCAGACCTCCTCCAGTCTAAAAAATAGGCGATCGTATATTCCGGGGGCTAACAGATGATGGGATTGACCTGGCAACTCACCAGTGGATTTTTACCTGCAAAAAAATATGAAACAAAGGAGGTCGCGCCTCCCCACGACGTCTAATGACACAAGTGGGCTGAAGATATATAGATAGATAAATATATAGATAGATAGATAGACATATAGATACATATATATATATATATATATATATATAAATAGATAGATATATAAATAGATATATATATATATATATATATAGATAGATAGATAGATAGATAGATAGATAGATAGATAGATAGACCGATATATATATATATTTATATATATAGATAGATAGATAGATAGATAGATAGATAGATAGATAGATAGACCGATATATATATTTATATATATAGATAGATAGATAGATAGATAGATAGATAGATATATAGATATATAGATAGATAGATAGATAGATATATAGATAGATAGATAGACAGACAGACAGACAGACAGACAGACAGATAGATAGATAGATAGATAGATAGATATATAGATAGATAGATAGATAGATAGATAGATAGATAGACCGATAAATATATATATATATATATAGATAGATAGATAGATAGATAGATAGATAGATATATAGATAGATAGATAGATAGATAGATAGATAGATAGATAGATAGATAGATAGACCGATAGACACAATAAAAGTCGCAACTAATGTCAATCCATGCCTCTGTAGTGTATCTTTTACACGCTCAATGCATCATTTCCTTGGTCTTTGTCCTACTCTGAAGCTCAGTTGCCTGACGTTACTAGCTCGAGAAGTAAATATGTTTGGAGATATTCTTGTCACATGATCAACCAGTTAAATTTATGTCTGTTCTTATTTATCATAAACAAACCATTTAACTTTATATATGCCTGCATAAAGCATATACACACCAGTTAACGTCATGTCTCTATGTTTATGCCATAAATATACCAAATAACATATTGTGTCTTTGTATACGTCATAAACAAACCAATTACCATATTGTATGTTTGTATATGTCATAAACAAATCAATTATCATATTGTCTGTTTGTATATGTCATAGACAAACCAAATAACATATTGTCTTTTTGTATATATCATAAACAAACCAATTATCATATTGTCTTTTGTATATACCATAAACATACCGATTAACATATTGTCTGTTAGTTTATATCATAAACAAACCAATTAACATATTGTCTGTTTGTTTATGTCATAAAGAACAAAAATAAAATGTATGTAGTCTGTTTATACATTTGATTAACAAACCAAATTACTTATTCTGGTCTGTATATGTCATAGAAAAAAAAAAAGCAAGCTTTAGGCTGTCTGTCAAACAATGTTAAAAATCTACCCACTTTATTACGATATCCTCGCCGGTGCTACGGAGTTCGTGCATTGTGTTGATATTCTCCAAAAATAGTGAAAATAAGAGAGCACTTATGGTTAAACCATGACTTATTCTAAACTACAGATGGCCATGGTTAAACCGTGTGCAAAGACGTTGGTTCATCGACTAAATTAAACTAAACTAAACTAAATTAAACAAAGCAATTAACTTTATGTTGTCTGTATATACCATAAACAAACCAATTCCCTTTGTGTATGTCTGTATATATTATGCATGACGTGTTTTCCACTTTGTTTCTGGTTTCCTCTTTGTCACACTGTTTCTTCATGTGACCTTGACCAGTTTGTATACGCATCAATTTGCAAGTGTAGTAATAGATCTTTGCCGTATCTAGATCAAGGTTCATGTATTGGTACGCATATCAATCAATCAAAACCCGTCAATTCCCTACGGAGCATAACAGCTCAACAGATACTCCCCAATTATTCTTTGAAATTTGTCATCTTTCTCAGCTATGAGCACGTTTCTCCAGAGGTTTTTCTGTTTGTCTTAACTTCCCTTCTTCATTAGTGTTAATGTCTGCCTTTACTTTTCTTACCCAGATGATTCAAGAACATTGACTGTCTAGCTACGATTCCTCTTCATCATCGTTCGTTCTCGAAATCCCGCTACGAAGCCCTGAACGTTCTAAAACTCCCGCTACCAAGCCCTGAACGTTGTCAATCTCCCGCTAACAAGCCCTGAACGTTGTCAATCTCCCGCTTTTAAGCCCTGAATGTTCTCAATCTCTCGCTAACCAGGCCCTGGACGTTTTTAATTTCCCGCTACCAAGCACTGAACGTTCTCAATCTCCCGCTACCAAGCCCTGAACGTTGTCAATCTCCCGCTTCCAAGCCCTGAACGTTCTCAATCTCTCGCTACCAAGCCCTGAACGTTCTCAATCTCCCACTACCAAGCCCTGAACGTTGTCAATCTCCCGCTTCTAAGCCCTGAACGTTCTCAATTTCCCGCTACCAAGCCCTGAACGTTCTCAATCTCCCGATTCAAAGCCCTGAACGTTCTCAATCTCTCGCTACCAAGCCCTGGACGTTTTTAATTTCCCGCTACCAAGCCATGAGCGTTCACAATCTCCCGCTATCACGCCCTGAACGTTCTCAAGGGTTTTGCAAGTATCATGATGTAGTTCAGAAGACGGAATGCGGTTTGTCGTAGTTTTTAGCTTGACTGCGATATTTCCACCTTTCGGTCCGATTTCAGTATCCTTTTTTGAGAACCGGGTTGTCTTCCCTCTTTGATCAATTCTATTAAGCCAGTGTGCTCAGTTTCATGGATGTAGAATAATTGCAAACTCTTTCTCGGATCCAAAATTCGTATTTATCAAACGTGTGTGATTCTTGTAATCGTGTATGGTTCAGAAACTTAAAAAGGACATATCAAGACTCGATGCCTTTGATATGCGTAAACAGCGACGCATCCTCGGTATGCAGTGGCTCGATCTCGTCCGTAATGTGTATGCAAAGACGAGTCTTACTTCCATCTCGGACACTCTGGTCCGCCGACGCCAGTCTCTGTCTGGTCACGTGGTTCGACTTGACCAGGAAGCGCCAGCTCACCAGATAATATCGAAGTCTGCTATATGTAACAATGGTCTCCTACAGACGGACTGGAGGCGTGGGAGGAGAAACTTGCAGCTCTGGTTCAATGGCCCTGACGCTAGCAGTCAGGGATGGGTCACTGACCGCTGCAGCTCATGCGCTTCTCAGCGTCTTAATTCCGGCTCTGGTTCGCTGGCCATGCAGAATGCGATAGGTCACTGACCGCTGCAGCTCTTGACCTGCTCAGCGTCTTAATCCCGGCTCTGGTTCGCTGGCCATGCAGTATGCGATAGGTCACTGACCGCTGCAGCTCTTGACCTGCTCAGCGTTTTAATCCCGGCTCTGGTTCGCTGGCCATGCAGTATGCGATAGGTCACTGACCGCTGCATCTCTTGACCTGCTAAGCGTCTTAATCCCGGCTCTGGTTCGCTGGCCATGCAGTATGCGATAGGTCACTGACCGCTGCAGCTCTTGACCTGCTCAGCGTTTTAATCCCGGCTCTGGTTCGCTGGCCATGCAGTATGCGATAGGTCACTGACCGCTGCATCTCTTGACCTGCTAAGCGTCTTAATCCCGAAATAGATTTGAAAACAATAAGAGCGTCGATGTCGTGTAGGAGTCCGTAATTGGAGAAATGAATAATAACACTGTAACGTACCTGGTATATTTCAGAGAGGACTAAGTTGTACTGAGTACGGGAATGGTTACAACATCTTATATAAACTGTATAATCTTATATAAAGAAAACATCTAAAACTTTTTTGGACAAGTAACGACCAAGTAAGCACGTAAGTAAGGAAAATAATTAACATTATATGGGGATCATGCTGATCTCAGGTGCCGTCTCAGCATCGACGTTTCGTTGCAATGGGCCCCAACAGCCTTTGCCTTATTTTTGTATGATACACTCCGCCAAATTATTGTCAGTCCATCTCTTGATATTGTCTTCCCACTAATACCAGGATTAGAAGAAGCGTCGCAGCAAAAATTGTACGATAAAAACAGTAGTACGACCCAAGGCACCTAATGTTTGGATATCAGGTACAGAGCACACGACCCAAGGCACTCAATGTTTGGAGATCAGGTACAGAGCACACGGCTCAAGGCACCCAATGTTTGGACATCAGATACAGAGCACTCGACCCAAGTCACTCAATGTTTGGACATCAGGTACAGAGCACACGACTCAAGGCACCCAATGTTTGGATATCAGGTACAGAGCACACGACCCAAGTCACTCAATGTTTGGACATCAGGTACAGAGCACATGGCTCAAGGCACCCAATGTTTGGACATCAGGTACAGAGCACACGACTCAAGGCACCCAATGTTTGGACATCAGGTACAGAGCACTCGACCCAAGTCACTCAATGTTTGGACATCAGGTACAGAGCACACGACTCAAGGCACCCAATGTTTGGACATCAGGTATAGAGAATCAGACTAAAATTCAGACATAGCTTCCTAAAATCAACACAGGTCGTACATACAAACCTTAACAGTCACCGCATCGAGAGATGGCATGAATTCAAGCACACCGTATAGATGGAAATTTGGGAAGAACCTTCCATCTGACATTATCTACCATACACAAAATGGAAGTCACTGAACAGACTCCGAACTGGTGTATCACGGTGCAAGAGGAATATGAAGCGATGATAATACACGGATGATGACACATGTGATTGTGGCGCAAAACAGGACCCAGACCACATGACGACCTGTCCCAACCTCCAGGAAACATGCAATAGGTGCGAGATGATGGAGGCAAATGACAAAGCAACACATGTCGCTGAATACTGGATGCATGCTGTATAATGTGGTGCTTAAACACGGAACGTAAGAACCTATGGCGTTAACTTCTTCTTTCACGCCTACCGCCAACCATTTCCTACAGTATTGTATTCTTCCAATTCCCAATCTCTTCATGAGATCTCTGTTTGTTCGCTTTTCCTTCCATAAGTTATCCCCATTTTAAATGCTTCAACTTTATCCCCAAACTGATTGTCCATAATGTCCATGGGTCCGCACCATAGAAAAAGTCGAATATATATGCGAGTGTGTGTTAAATCTTGACACAATAGTCATCAACAGAAGGGATACACAGAAGTAGGAACAACAAGTAAATGAAATCCAAGAAACATGCGCAAGTTGGCATATATAAGAATGAAAAGAGACAGAAGAAGAAGATGAGGATGAAGTCACAGAAGAAAACAAGAAAGAAACTTTGAAAAAAGAACGGATGTGAAGTAGAAGAAGATCACAAAGCAGACGAAAATGACAGAAAACAAATTTTAAAAGGAGGAAAAAGAAAGAAGCTGGAAAAAAAATATTAAAAACTATGACAAAGGAAAACAGTTTATAAACGAAAACATGAAAAAAAAAATTAAATAGTTAAAATAATATTAAGAACACTAACGTGACAAAGAGAAAGACCCATTTAAAGAAGAAGAATAGATAGACAACAAAATAGATGATACCATCGGATGAAGAAAAAGTTGTGAAATTATAAGAAATATAGCCAGAGAAAGAACAGTAGTTATTAGTAGTAGAAGAAAAATAAAAACAGAAATAATGCAGAAACAGTAGGAAAAACAGTAGTTAATAGAAGTAGAGGAGCAAGAAAATGACAGAGATAAAAAAATAAATAGTAGTAGAAGAAAATAAAAATCTAGGAAGAAGAAGATATTGAAGATGATCGAGCCTATGTATTAAAGGAAGGAAAAGAAGAAGAAAAACAATAATAAAAGAAGAAGATGATAATAATAATTATCGAGAAGATGTATTAAGAAAGAAGAAACAGAATATGGAGAAGAAGGAGAAGAAGAAGAAGAAGAAGAAGAAGAAGAAGAAGAATTAGAAAAACAAAAAGAAGAAGAAAGAAGTCATTTAAAAAGATTAAGAAGAAGAAAAAAAAGGAAATTGTAAAAAAGAACAAGAAGATGAAAATCAATTAGAAGACGGTAAAAATAAGAAGAAGAACAAAAAAAGAAGAAGAAGATGATCGAGCGGATGCATTTAAAAGAAAATTAACAGAAGAAAACAAAGAATAAGATAAAAAAGTAGAAGAAGAAAAAGAAAAAGAAGAATAAGATAACAAATAATAATAATAAGAAGAAGACGAGGAAGAAAAAGGACAAGGCGTATAACAGGAAGTAGAAGAACAAGAACAAGAAAAAGAAGAATATAATTAATAATAATAATAATAAGAAGAAACGAATATGAAATTCACGAAGTGGAACGAGTAGACAGCAAGGACAAGTAACTGAAGACGGCCAACACTCGCTGAATATAATCCACACTTAATGTCCACCTTAGCATAACATATGCTGTCCTGTCCATGAAAGCCTAGTCAAGATTATGAAATATTTCTGGGGAGCTTTGCTTAAATATGGCAAATCGTTCCTTTTTGCAAGTTAAATCAACCAGAATAATTCCAAATTCTTTCAGAGAATTAAGTTCGTAAAGCGGGCTTATTTCTGAATTGGTTCGAATCGTGCAATTTGATGGATCATTCAGGGCAAAGGTCGGTTTAGGCAATTCGATATTCCGAACAGAGCTAAATTTTTAGAAAAAAGAGGACTAATGATTATAAATATATATTTATAAAGGCGCAGAGCTTAAATAGGTTAGTGTGTTCACAGAGAGGAGTGGAACTGAAACGTTAGTCCGGTTAGGCACACCATACTGACCAAGACCATTATCTCTCTTCCATGTTAGCGGTACACCTTCAACAACACGCTCGAGATATGAGAAAAGGTACTAAAAAACGCCACTAACGTCCTTTTCGTGGCGCATAGAACAGTAAACCAACTCATTGTGAGCGTTAAACAACGGCAACAAACGAAGACGTGGAATAAAAAAAGCAGTCGGTTTTAACAACTCTTACGATTTTTCAGACACAAACACCTTTCGGTAGAGACACAGTTGATTAATAATATTTTTACACGAACTCTCTGCTACCAGTGTGGGTCATAGATTTGGATCTTGAACAACACCCAAGAAAGAGCCATCCTGGTGAGCGAAATAAGGTGTCTGAGAAAAGCGGTTGGAGTCACACGTCTGGACAGAATACGAAACGAAGAAATCAGAAATAAGGTGTTTGAGAAAAGCGGTCCGGTTCACCCGTCTGGACAGAATACGAAACGAAGAAATCAGAAATAAGGTGTTTGAGAAAAGCGGTCCGGTTCACCCGTCTGGACAGAATACGAAACGAAGAAATCAGAAATAAGGTGTTTGAGAAAAGCGGTCCGGTTCACCCGTCTGGACAGAATACGAAACGAAGAAATCAGAAATAAGGTGTTTGAGAAAAGCGGTCGGGGTCACCCGTCTGGACGGAACACAAAACGAAGAAATCAGAAATAAGGTGTTTGAGAAAAGCGGTCGGGGTCACCCGTCTGGACGGAACACAAAACGAAGAAATCAGAAATAAGGTGTTTGAGAAAAGCGGTCGGGGTCACCCTTCTGGACAGAATACGAAACGAAGAAATCAGAAAAACGGTCTTCAACACCAGACAAGCGGGTTACTAGGCAAGAGGGTGATACAAAAGAAAGATGGATAAAAAGTGCAAGTGAGATACTTTTTAAAAATACCGAACGACAACAGCACTGGCACACTACACAAAAAAACAACAACACCCCCACAAGCTAGCCCAATCATGTGCAGTGCGGCATCATTGCAATAGATTTTACATCATGAAATTGCAAACCGCAACATTCTCTTTAGTCGACTCTTAGATCCTGTTATGTTTGACCCGATAACTACTTTCGTGAGAAGAAGTTATGTATATAGGATTCACATATGTTTTGTTCAGCCCCAGACAAGCAAGCGAAAGAACAGGGCTAAGACAGACAAGTGAACAAGGTTTCATAGATCAGGAGAAGGCCTCCGAAAGAGTGGGAAAACCAATCTCTGGTTGGTGCTACAAGACTACCGAGTCCACGAGCAGTTAATATATAATGTGAGAGCCCTATGCCAAACGTCCCAAAGCATAGTTATAACATATATATATATCTTCAGTCCACTTATGTCATTAGACGTCGTGGGAAGGTGTGACCTCCTTTGTTTCACATATTCTGGCAGGTGAAAATCCACTGGTGACTTGCCAGGTCAATCCCAGCATCTGTTAGCTCCTGGAATTTGCGATCGCCTATTTTTGAGACTGGTGGAGGTGGAAGCGTAAATTAGAGCAAGATAGAACCACAGCCTGTCAGTCGCCATCTAAGCCGCTCCGCTAACCACATAATCAAGACCTGAAGTTATAGCCACACAGTCCCCTTTTTTGTGACATATTCTCTGTGAGGCGAATATCCCTAGAATAATTTAAGTAGATTTTTAAATTGAATTTTGCCTGAGCAGCGGGGGTTAGGCCTACTCTTTTCGATTTTTAACTGCTAATGTATTTTTAACGTGCACGCCACGGTCTACGGGCGTCTGATCTCATTTCTCAGAGATCAGGGGAAATATTTACTGGATGATCTACGTGAAAAAAAGCCCGGTCTCCACCGTGATTTGAACTAGCGACCTCCTGCACCCGAGGCGAACACCTTACCTCGGCACCACTGGGTTTCCAGTTATAACATCTGACGCCCCTAAAGACGTATTTAAGATATCCAGGTAAGTCCGACAGAGTTGCTTATCGTCATCACTACTATTCATTGTATACATCGGAATAATAACATCAGATGCCAACCTTGAAGACAACAACCGACCTACAGAAATCGAAGATCATGAGTCACTGAGGGAGTTTCGCAGACGACCAATGTTAAATGTACAAGATCATACAAACATGCTTAATACATCGTGCGCGAGATACAATACGCAGATTAATACACCAACGACATAAACTATTAAAATCAGCAGATCACTAGGCCATCTAACCGTACATGTCAATGACAACAGGCTCATACAAACACTAGAGTTCAAGTACTTGGGAAGCGTTTTCATCGAGGACGGACGATTGGGCAGAGAATTTGTAAGCCAGATGTCAAAAAACAAGTACAGCACTAACTGACGCCACTACTCAAACGTCGGAAAATCAGTATAGAAATAAAATGGCAGCTGATTAAAAACTATTTATAACCAACTCTGCTCTATCAGTGCCAATCATGGCCTTTGTCCAAGGCACAGGACAAAATAATTGCAATCTGTGAAATGAGATGCCCAAGAAATGCCATCAAATTCACAAGAAGAGACAGCTTGAAAAATACCGACAGAAAAATTCTGGATGCAACATCCTCCCAAGAATACACGCATAGCCAGAAGGTTAAGTGGTTTGATCATCTCATGAGAGCGAAACCAGATCGGCTGCCATTATTAACATACACTAGTAGGAAATCGGGGTTCAGAGCAAAAGGGAGACCACAAGGCAAATGGACAGACACCATCAAACACATCCTATACCAGAATGAGCTCACAACAGCCACAGAAGTACGTATGGTCCAAGTTCGATACCTACAGCTCCCCACTAAGTTCAGTGTATCAGTTGAAGGATACAGAAGTTAGTGTATATATACGAGGGGACTTCAAATTGAAGCCAAAGAAAGTGGGATAGAAATGATAACAAACCATGTCTTTGTATCTTAACTTGTTAATATGGTTGCTTATGATGTCAAGAGCGCCCTGCAAGTGCCATCACGATGCAGACGAACAACATGACGTCATAATTGTAGTTAAAAGACTGCCATCCTACTATAAATCGGCACAACAGAGATGCAGCGTCCTGGTATCCGTATTGTTTAGCAGCGAATGAGTGAAACCCATAGAAATTCATCGGCGAATGAAGTTCCAGTACAATAATGCATGCTTTTTACTACATCATGTGTATGAGTGGAGTAGGAAGCCCCACAACGACGTGCTTTTAGGCACAGACTGTTCAAGACCGAGTCAAACACATCGAGTAGTGACCTCATAGTCGTTTATAGCAATTGACAGTCTTGTAATACATTTCATCGATTGACTTTGAATAAAATTGCCGCACATCTGGACATCAGTCAAGGCTCAGCACACCACGTCATCCATGCTGTGCTACAGTAGCACAAAGTGTCTGCAAGATGGGTAACACGGCAGATCACTCCAGGATTGAAACACTGACGCGTTGATGCCTGCCAAGAACTTTGGCGGCGTTTTGAAGCAGATGTTGATGGTTTTCTAGCAAGAATTGTTAGCAAGATTGTGATCAATTATGGATGGAGTTGGCATTTTCTCTCCCCCCCCCCCCCCCCCCCATGTTTGCAACGATCTGCTGAGAAAACTATGAGTCGGAGGATAATGCATTTGTGGAAACTTGACGGTTGGTATGTGCTGTCTACACCTAAAGGGACGTCATCATGCGCATCGTACATATGTTCACTTGGTACAGTTAGGTCCGGTTTCATTTGAATGCGCATCGTATATATATATATATATATATATATATATATATATATATATATATATATATATATATATATGCAATTATAAGGAAAAGCAACAGTATGTCAGATAGTAGCTACACTAATGTCTGGAAATGAAGTTCTAACAGACAAGTATACTAAGCCACAGTTTGTGTTAGGCAAGGGGGCTTGTTCCTTTACTCGCTGCCTTTATTTTCTTAGGCCAATACCATCGGGTTTCGTTTCCCGTACCTTTGTCACGAAATGGAAGTGTTCTACTCCTAAGCTAACCTAATGACTCAAATTGTTCCAAAGCGCTAATCACACAAATAATTGTTCACACATTTTTTGGTGTACTGTTATTTTTATTACATACCTTAATTTTATCTTTACAAAAAAAGTATTTAATTCTAAAGGTGTACTAGTTAATAAGTATAAAGATAGAAATTCTGTATTACTGATACATAACTAACAAACAGAAAGTTTTCTTTGGTTCAGATTACAAGATTTACGTTTTTTTGAATAAACGCTACTTAGAAATAAGGTACTGATTATCAATATTAATAACATTCCCAAGTTTTCTTTTCAACGGGGAGAATAAATATATCTTTGGTAGTTGGCCTAGCCAAAAATTGTATAAATTATTGTGGATCACTCTAACAACTAACTTTCACGAATTGTTAGCATTGGATAGTGCGGACATTTGACATATAATTTGCAGTCAGCTCAGCTGCTTCCATTTGACTTTTACTAATTAGTGAACCAAGCATTTTAGGAACCTCAAGATGTAAACATAGTTTTCTATTCGGACTGTTATCTAAGATAAAAATTAAAATGTAACGTTTGTTTAGTGCATGTTTAATGTAAGTGATTAATTGTTTCTTTTGGTTAGACTTAATAGCATGGAGGCACGAGTTTAGGGATGGCGGGGGGGGGGGGGGGGGGGGGGGGGGGTTAGATATAAAAGCAATGGGTATGAGTCAGGCGAGTGATGCGGGAAGGGGGGTATTAATTAATTGTTAAACTGCTTATCTTTCTTTCATGTTGTCTAGTTCAATTGACGGACAGCGTCTCAGTACACGAATTACTTGTTATAATGAATATATAGTAATAATAATAGCTGTCCATCGTTGTCGATGAGGACCGCCGACATCATCCTTGTCACAGATTTCCCTGTTGGGTGTGGGTGCGCATGTGGCTGAACAGACCAATGCGAGCACGAAAACATCTGCTACATATCGGGCACACGAGGTTTGTAGAAGGGGATGGTGTTCCCGCTGCTCGGGATTTCCGCGTCTCGCGTCTGTTCTGGGCTTTCACAACACGGTCATCTTCACCGGCAGCTACACCCGATTTGACTGCGCTTCTCCAGTCAGATCTGTTTTTCGCAAGACATTCCCAGGTGTCGAAGTCTATCTGGCAACTTTTTAGTGAGTCCTTCAGACCGTCTTTAAAACGTTTCTTTGGGCGCCCTCTCTCGCGCCATCCGTCTCTCAGCTCGCCGTAGAGAAGCTTCTTTGGGAGCCGCTCGTCTGACATACGGACGAGGTGTCCGGCCCATCCTAGTCGTGCTTTTTCTAGCAGTGCATGTATGCTGGCATGTTAGCCCTCTAGAGAACCTCGATGTCAGTGACACGATCTTTGCCATCGGATGTGGAATATTCGCCTCAGGCAACCTTTGTGGAAGTGGTTTAACCTCCTTGCATGTCCAAAGTATACAGTCCAGCTTTCGCAAGCGTATAGTAGGGTTGGAATGATGGTTGCACCGTAGACTGTTCAATTTGGTCTTGACGCTGATGCCACGACGTGCCCAGACCATCGAGTGCGCATTCCTACCAAAAGCTGTGCTGGCCTTTGCTATTCTGCTTGCCACCTCATCGTCTAGGCTGACAGATCTCGACAGCGTGCTGCCCAGATATGTGAATTTGTCTACGGCATTCAACGTCTGCCCGCTGACTGTAGTCTCTGGTTTTGTGTACGGCATGCCTGGTGCTGGTTGGTACATGACCTCTGTTTTTTTGGCATTTATGGTCAGGCCAAAATTTTCGCATGCGGCAGAGAACTGGTCCATTCCAACCTGCATGTTCAGTTCTGAGTTGCTCATTAGAGCACAGTCGTCAGCAAATACAAGTTCCCTGATTATGTCGCCAGCCACTTTGGTTTTGGCCTTCATTCTTCTGGAATTGAGTAACTTGCCATCTGTGCGGTACTTTATGGGTATTCCAAGCTCCAATGATTTGAAGGCGTCTGTCATCGTGGCCGCCAACATCATGCTGAACAAAGTCGGGGCGAGTACACATCCTTGTTTTACTCCGTTTGATACTAGAAACGTTTTAGAGATTGCACCGCTGTCCAGTACACGAGCACACATGCCTTCGTGTAGCTGTTTCACCATTGTTATGAACTTGTTGGGGCAGCCAAACTTAGACATTATCATCCACAGCCCTCCTCTGTTTACTGTATCAAATGCCTTTGTCAAATCAATAAATGTGGTGTACTGGGCCTGATTTTGCTCTCGACACTTCTCTTGTACTTGGCGAGCGGCAAAAATCATGTCCACTGTTCCTCTTCCGGCTCTGAATCCACATTGGTTTTCTGGGAGGTGGTGGCTTTGTTCAAGGTGTTTGTTGAGCCTGTTTAGCAGTAAGCGTACTATGATCTTGCCTGCTACGGAGAGTAGCGATATTCCACGATGATTGTCGCATTCCTGACGATTGCCTTTTCTTTTGTATAGGTGAACGATTGAGGCGTCCTTTAGCTCCTGCGGAATTTTACCTTCAGCCCACATGTGTCAGAAGAGTTCAGTGATCCTTCTGGTGAGGGATGGGCCAGCTGTCTTATATACCTCTGCTGGTATTGCATCAGCTCCTGGAGCTTTTCCTATAGATAGTGAACTGATTGCCCTGTCGACTTCCTCCACAATAATGACTTCATCCAACGCCAGGTTCAGTTCCACCTGCGGCATTCGCCGGATGGCCTCTTTATTTATGGACGATGGGTGGTTTAGTATTTTGTAGAAGTGGTCTGCCCATCTGTCTAGAATCTGAACCTTATCTGTTAGCAGTACCCCATCCGCACTGCGAACTGGAGTATTACTAGAGGGCTGCGGGCCGAAGAGAGCTTTCAGTGCCTCGTAAAACCGTTTGGTGTCATGACGCTCGGCGAACATCTCAATTTCGTCAGCTCTTTTGCTGAGCCAGGAGTCTTGCATCTCTCTAAGCCTGGTCTGGACAGCTTTGCGAGCAGTATTGAACGCAGCTTTTGCTGCCGGAGATGGTGTGTCCCTCTGGTATTCCCTGTTCGCTTCATCTTTTGCATCGAGAAGGCCCTGTATTTCTAGATCGTTCTCATCAAACCAGTCCTTATGCTTGCGCGTGATTGGGCCAATGTGTTTAACAGCTGTATCGTAGAGTGTGTTTCTCAATGATGCCCAGTTCTTTTCGATGTCGTTCTTTTCAAAACGAAGCTCAGACAGTCTACCCTCAAGCTCTTCCTGGAAGCCTCCTCTCGTAGGTTCGTATTTCAACTGAGAGACATTTAGCCTCCTCGGTGGTTTCTTTCCCTGGGGGCGCATTTTGGGCTGGATCTTGAAGATAAGTTTTATATATATATATATTGTATGTTTCGTTCATTTAACAATTGAGATGGGTAAGTACAATTATTCAAATGAATAAGGGCTAAAAGGAAACGACATCTGAACAAATAAAGTTCAGGAAGGTGCCATGATCAGGCAAAGGTTGAGAATCACTGTTTTAGAGCATCCTGCATCAAGAAATCAATAGAATGAGAATAACACCCGAGACTTTCTTCAGAAATTCAAAGTCTCCTTTAACCTAGGACATTCTCGGTAATGTTGTCTATAAGCTTTTGTCAGATAAATATGTCGAAACAGAATGAACACGATGTAAAATCATTATCCGTTTCATGTTTAGTAATGCATTCACACCGACCAGATGTTTTTAACATTATATCTCAGATCCATTCAGATAATATCGCTAAGTTTAAGTAAAAATGTCTAACACTAGACCAAACTCCATCTCGTGAAACCTAAGATCAACAATGGATAAGAATGACACGCCTTTGAGAAAAATATAATATAAGAACAGCAAATGAAATTGCGCAGTCTTTACAAAAGTTCTTTTCTGAATTGAAAAAACGGAATGTCTTTACATCACCCAATATATACACAATCAATTTGTTACACAATAAACACGGTGCATGTCAATTACGTGGTTTGTGTTCTTGAAAGCTTTGTTAAGAAAGGAATTTAGAGTATGTTTGTTATAAATAGAGCAGATGAAAAAAAATAAATAAAGAGCTAGCATGTAATGTCCATATTTTGTTTTTTAGATGGATTACGTTTCTGTTAGCTGTGCTAAAACGTTTTCTGTCCTGTGAAATGTTTTATCATCATCAGCATCATCAAGTGTCCTGTCGATTGGCGATGGCGAACATGGACCTTCATTTCCTCTTATCACACCTGCTTGTTATCAATTCTGCCTTTGATTGCCTCTCATATCATATTTTCAAGTTCTCCAATATTTTCTCTCCCTGCCTCCCTCTGTCCCTCTTGCTGAAGGTTCTGCCCGTCGTCACCATGTTTTCCAACCCGACTCATTTCATGGCATGCTAGAAAGAGGATAACTGCCATGTCCTGATTTTTGCCAAAAGCTGTCTTTATGTTTGTGCCTGTTCAAGAACCATGTTATTAGCCTTCTTTGCAGTCCACGGAATTTTTTTCATTCTTCTGTAAATCCCCATTTCCCTGTACGTGCTTGGTGATTGCCCATGACTCGCTACAATATGCCAGTATTGGTTGCACGCAACATCTCAGAAAATAACCAACTAATGACCATAAGACAATGAGAATACCCGAGAGAACAATACCAAGAAAGTATTCAGGAATGTGCGGTTTAGGGAATGTCAGTTATATCTTAACTTAACGTTTTTATACTGGTTTAGAAGACTCTGCAGAGTCTGCAAACAACCAGTTTCTTTTACATTTTCTTTCTTTAAAAGCTATGTGCATCCAATTTTTTCTTAAATGCATGAATTGTCCCTGCCTCCACTACTTCACGTGGAAATGCATTCCACGCATTCACCACTCTCTGACTAAAATAAATATTTCCTAATATATAATTTCGATGTTTCTTTAGTTAATTTCTAACTATGCCCCCTTGTTCTTGTAGGGGGTTGAAGTTTGAAAAAAACTTGTTATAGTATAATTTATCCGTTCCATTGCTTATCTTAGAAACCTGTATTAAGTCACCTCGAATTCTTCTCTTTTCTACACACGATCAGGTCAGGTCATCTCGTAACGAATGATGTCGTTGAGACACACATGAAGACATCCTCACAACCCCACGCCACCATTCTCTGTCAGCGGCCGCTGCCTGTGCCTCTTCTGGTCGGAGATTGTTCAATTCTTTTATGTTGTCCCCCCACCTCTTTTTGGAACGGCCTCTTCGTCGTCCGATTTGCACCTTTCCGTGCAGGATCGTATTTGGAAGACCATTTGATCTCGATATGTGACCATACCAAGCGAGTTTCCTTCTTTTGACAGTTGCCAAGAGGTCTTCAAAAGGTCCTATTGCTGTTGTAATTCTATCTCGTATTTCCTCATTTGTAACTCGATTTTTGTACGTGCCGTTTAAAAGTATTCGGAAACATCTCACCTCCAAGTCTGTGTCCTTCGCTAAAGGGCAGCTGTAACTGTCCATGTCTCACAAGCAAAGAAAAATATTGACAGGAGCAATGTACGCATAAATCTGATAGTGGTGCACACTGGAAAACTTTGACCGCGAGGCTGAAGGCAAACGAGGCAATGGGTCCTCTGGGGAGATGGACTCCTCCAGATCAGATGCAGATGTTGGCCCGCACCTGGCTTGCAATGCAGATGGGCTCCGGCAAAAAACAACCGGCAAAGATCCACCCATGAAGACATTGTTAGCCTGTTTTGCTTAATCTTTCCTCATAACTGTAATTCTGGAATCCCATTATCAGCTTTGTGGCTATTTTTTGTATCCTTTCCAGTATGTTTATATCCCCTCTACGATGAGGACTCCACACATGTACACAGTAATTCAATCTAGGTCTAACTAACGCTTTATACAGTTTGACTATCACTTCCCTGCTCCTAAGTTTAATATTTCTTTTTATCCTACTTAACATTGCATTTGTATTTTACACTGCTACCTGAACTTGCTCACTCCCCTTACATGTATGATCTATTATAACCCCTAGGTCCTTTTCCTTTTCTTTCATTCCAAATTGTTCTCGCCCATTCTGTAATTATTTTCTATATTTGATCTACACATGTGGATGCCTGTATATTTATTTACATCAAACTCCATTTGCCAGCTTACAGACCATTCTCGAATTTTATCTAAATCCGATCTCAATATATCCACCTCTGCTATAGATGAGACGCTACTGCATAGTTTTGTGTCATCAGCGAATTTTGCAGTCATGGATCCGATATGAATGTCCAAAACGTTTATTTATATCAAGAACAAAATTGGTCCCACAACCGAGCCCTGTGGCACTCTTCTCTTTACGTTACACCACTCAGAGTACTCCTTATATATGCTCAGTCTCTGCCTTCTCTCGGCTAACGAATTTTCAATCTATTTGGCAACTTCCTCCCTATTCCATGTGATTTTAACTTTCTAAATAATCTTTGATGAGATACTCTATCAAAGGCCTTGGCGAAATCAAGATAAATAACATCCGCTGACTCCCCTTTCTGTAATTTTAGTAAACTCCTCCATGAGTTCTGATACATTTGTTAAACACGATCTTTACGAAAGAGTACACCAAACAAGAAATGATCAATTTGATTAAGCTAAAACAACTATATTTTAAACAGTGCACAAATTAATAAGTATTTACTCAAACACACGTAAAATTACAAATATCTATAATACGTGAAACAACGAGTATATCCACAAACATATATCAATACACGTACACATTCATTGAGACACACACACGTATGTATACACATACATATCTATTTATTTGTTTATATATATATATATATATATATATATATATATATATATATATATGCATGTATATATAAATATATACACATACACACACACATAACTCACACAGACAGAAGGACAAACAGACAGGCATGAAGGTAGACTTTTTGATTGGTTGGTTGGCTGGTCGTTAATCCAGCTGTCTGTAGGCTCCTGACCTTTGGTACAACGCCATATTGTGGTTTTTGTAAGTGTTTGTGAGCCGTTGGTTAGTTCCGTACACGATGTCCCATTTGCCTGGAGTCGGAGAAAAAAGCACTTTCCTAACACCGGAAAAAACGGATCATTAAAAAAAATGGTGTTCAAAAGTTTCAGAGGGATGTGTGCACATCCGGTACTCTGGAGTATCTTCTGATTGGTTTCTGTTCAAGTGACTGTTAAGTTGTATGTGTTGAGTGCGAAGTCGGAAAATGGATCTTTGGTCTCTGCTTTTCAGGAGATTGATGTTGTCTTTAGAATTTGGGATGAACATATGTTTGTAGATTTCTCTCCCAGTATTTCCCATTGCCCATCTACCCAGCCGTCTTTTTTAGCGGCCTTCAGTAGTTGTTTGACTGTCTGTAGGGCTGTTGGTGTGTATTGTTCTTCTTGACTTGATGCTTTCTTTGCCAGTCTGTGGTTTGTCATTACCAGGTGTATTTGAGTGACCAGGGATTCATTTCAAAATTATTCTGACTTCATAGAAGGTGGTAAGTTGGTTGGTGCCTAAAGATATGTGGATAAGTTTAGACTTACACGGACCACCATCTGCAAGAGCTTGAAGGGTAAATATTGAGTCTGTAAAGATTATGATGCTTTGGGCTTTTGATGAGAAAGAATCATCTACAGTCCTCAAGTAGTACAGAGCTACTTCAATTGCTGTTATTTTTGCCTCATAGTTTGAACATATCTTCATACAGGTATTAAACAGCTCATCAAATGTTCTGTCTGGATACTCTATGTAGACTCCATATCCCGCTTTAATGGTGGCTTTAAAGCAGATCGATCAGTATAGACATGTATTCATTGTTCTGGTTAGGCGTCAATCGCTCGCTGTGACGCACTCATAGGACTTACTGGATCAGAACTTCTTCTTGTATTCAATCAATCGGTGCATAGGCCATCGATAACATCTTGCTCACGTGCACGGTCCTGGGCTGCTCTTTCTGACTCTCTCCATGTGTCATTATTTCATTTTAACTATTTCTCACATTATCTTCTCTGCGTATTTTTGGGTTTACCTCTCTCTCTTTTCCTTTGAGGATTCCATGTAAGAACCTGTCTGGCTATGTTAGACTGTGCCTTCCGTAGCGTATGTTATATCCAGCCCAATTTTCTTTGCGAAATGTTCTGTTCCAATGCCTGTTGTTGGTTCCTTTCCCACAAGTCTTCATTCCTGACCATGTCCTGCCACTTTATCCCATTATCCTTCGTAGGTATCTGTTAACGAAGGACTGGAGTCTTTGTTGTATGACCTTGGTCGTTCTCAATGTCTCCGCTCCATACAGCAACACCGACTTGATACGTGCGTTGAATATTCTAATTTTGGTGTGAATCTTGATATCTCTGGATCTCCGTATATTGTTTAGTGTCAAGAATGCCCCTCGTGCCTTTCCAACTCTGACCTTGACCTCTGCATCTGTACCTCCTGATGTGTCTTTTGTGCGACCTAAACAGGTACAGGTATCCAGTTCCTCCAGCTGCTCTCCCTCAAGCATGATTGGTTCTTTGCTGTTAGTGTTGAGTTTAAGGAGCTTGGTTTTTTTCATGTTGATATTCATTCCCAGTTTGGCCAATTTTCTTTCACCCTATCAAGTTTCTCTTGCATTTGACTATGATTGTTTGACAAAAGTACCAGATCATCTGTATAGTCCAGGTCCTCCAATTGTGAAAATTGTGTCCACTGAATACCAGTTTTTCTGCCTTCGATTGATGTCTTCATTATCCAATCTAAAGCCAACAAGAACAACAAATGTGTGAGCAGGCATCCCTGTCTCACGCCTGTTTGCATCCCGAAGCTGTCAGTCAGTACTCCTTCATGTACCACTCTACTAACTGTGTCTTTGTACATATTTTGGATGAGGGTTGTGTACTTCTCTGGTATCCCATAGTGTCTCAACAGTTACCATAGAGTACTTCGATCCACACTGTCAAACGCCTTTTCATAGTCCATACAATTTGCGTATAGGGTTGATTTCCATTCTACTATGATGCGTAGCGTAGCAATATGATCTATGCAGGATCTTCCATGCGCGAAATCCTACCTATTCCTCTCTTCTTGTATTATCTATTAATTTTGTTTCAATTTCTGGCACTTTTAGAAAAGTATGATGTGATAAATTTCTTGCTGCTTTTTGTGTTTCTTGTCTGCTGTCTGTGACATGATATATGTCTTTAATCTCACTGACGTGTTGGAATCCTCAATTTTGTTTTATTTTCCCCTTTTCTTGCCATTTCTCTACAAGATATATGTTGGGGTGATCTTTGATCAATCTTTTATTTCTCTCATAAGCTTCCATAGCAGCCACATCTCTTCGCGTCTCAAGGGGTCCAACATAAATACGCATTTTTATATAACACCCACAAAGAGGCAAACCTGCAGGCAGTCCCGCAGACAGTTTTACGGATATATAAATAGATAGATGGACAGAGATGGGCAGACACATATTTTCAAACTCAGAACGAAACATTAGACTCAAGGCTCACCTTCACAGAATGAGTCTTATAGATACCACCACGTGCGATCGTGGAGCAAACACCAGGACATATCCTGCAGAACTGTCACACATATGCAGACCAGAGAAAGACAGAGGCCAGGGTTAGTTCGAAAGGCTGTGGAGAACCGACGAAGACCTGATACGCACAGTCTCCTTCTTGAACCTCCCAGGGGGATCAAGATGCTGAGCAGCAAATGAGCTGCAGTGGTCAGCGACACATAGCTGACTGCTAGCGTCAGGGCCAGCGAACCATAGCTGCCAAGACCCTTCTACACCTCCACGTGATGATCCTGGATAACAGGCTTCAGCAGGGCAGACTGGCTAAGGAGAAGATATCGAAGAGGGAATGCTAACCCGGTACTAAAAAAATGCTTGCTGAAGTCGGATGTGTTGGACCGAAAGGTGCAAATATCGCAGCCAAGCTGTAAACTACGACACAACGCATTCCGTTCTCTGGACTACATTCTGCTACTTAAGCACTTTCAGGGTTTGGTAGTGGGAGATTGAGAACGAACGAAGAAGAAGAAGAAGAAGAAGAAGAACCTCCCAGGACTAGGAGCATAACATATGTTAATCGAAGAATTAGAAGAAGAAGAAGTAGTAGAAGAAGGAGAAGAAGATGAAAAAGACGATTATAATTATTTTCGTAAATATCCCCATTTTGTTACAACTTAATCTGCGTCCATTAGTAAAACAGCAATGCTGGGACGGCGTGGGCTAGTTGTTAAGGGACACTGCTCACAACCCGAGGTGCTGGTTTCGATCCTCATCACAGCACCGGCCGTTACCCCAAGGAAGTTAACCCTTAGAAAATGCAGGAGGAACAAGACCGTTATATAAAATGCCTGCTGAGGTCGGATGCACTGGGCCAACAGGCG
Source organism: Ariolimax columbianus (assembly GCA_036924085.1). Classification (NCBI taxonomy): domain Eukaryota; kingdom Metazoa; phylum Mollusca; class Gastropoda; order Stylommatophora; family Arionidae; genus Ariolimax; species Ariolimax columbianus. The sequence continues at coordinate 44,894,029 of JAVGWX010000010.1, forward strand.
CTAAATAAAAACCGTAGTGCAACGCACACCGCCTTATGGAATAAAGAAATGAGGTCAACTAAAAAATAAAAATTTAATAAAAATTAAAAAAAACATCAATGGAGATTACCGTACACATCAAATAAAGAATAAAATGTCACAAATCACCACAAAAGGTCCAGACCAGCAATTGAACGGTACTTATTACCAGCTGAGCAGAGGGTACTACGTGGCAACCTTTAGGTTCAACACAGGTCCCTACAGAATGAGATATCCGCCGTTCACACAAACTAAAGATATTAACTGATAGCGTAACCACTGAACATCTGTTACAATGGTGTACAACACACGATGAACCTACAAACGCATGTATGGCATTCACTCTTACAATTCCTGGACAGCCTCTACTAAGATTCATATAATCGCATGTCGGTAACGTATTCCTTTAGATAAATTCAAGATCGTGTCTGGAAGCATAAGAAGAAGAAGAAGAAGACGAAGAAGAAGAAGAAGAAGACGAATAAGAAGAAGAAGAAAAAGAAGAAGAAGAAGAAGAAGAAGAAGATAGCGAATCAGTCATTTGTCTATTATTATTACAATTGTTTTTAGTTTAGAAAAATGTTTATTTACTTTAACTTAATTTCTTTATACTGTTTTAGAAGACTCTACAGAGTCTGTATGCAACCAGCTTCTTGGAGAGTCGTTTAACCGATGTGCGAGCCCATCTTAATAGACTCAAACACTAGAGCTAAGCAGGCCCGCATTCAGTTAGGCGTCATCTATATCTGCTCTTAACAAACCACCTAAGGAAAGTACAAATAACTTTAGTAGATTTTTAACTTAAATTATGTCTGGGCAGCGAGTGTTAAGCCTACTCATTTCGATTTCTAAATACCAATGAATTTGTACGTGCTCGACACTGGACAAGTGAGTGAAATCTCCAATGACATAAATAAACCTAATAGAAGAGATCAAAATCTCATCTTTCAGTTCCGAACAGGCCATACCAGAGTCAATAGCCACTTAAACCACATCAATCCTAGCACCTATCCATGTGCAGACATTGCTCTCATCATGATGAAACAGTCGACATCTGCTCATTGAGTGCATAACGCTTGTGGACATGAGAAAACAATTCTTACAAGCACTGCCGATAATTACCAACACACTGTGCGGAGCAGTGACACAACTGAAGAAGACCTGTATCTACATAAGAATGGCATTGGGTAGCCAAGAGCAGGCTTGCTCAGATGCTATGAGATAACAATAACAACAACATATCCACATACGAGCTGTTTTAGCGGGCGTGTCCAGGCTCATTCTTATGACCTGATCCAGCCATTTCTTGCATAATGATATCAATATCGTCTTAGCCGATAAGTTTGTCATTTAAATAGCTTATTTATCTTAAGCCTAAATCCAGCTCTCCTTACAAGGTAGTAGAATATGTTTGTGACATATACGAGAATAAGTTCACTGCCACCCTGACAATATGTCATAAAAGACAAGTGATAGTTCGGTGTACCTCCTTTTTGGTTCATTTATGGCTTGGTTCCAATTAAAGCATATGATCCCCTATGCAGCTGCCCTCTTTACAGGAAGCCTATATGTCAGCATTTGCAACCACAGCGTCAATAGCAAGAGCTATGTGTGATATGCGTATTGCCCCTTTCACAGCATCAAATAGTCTCAATTTTCATGATTGTATTTCTCCATATTTTCCCTCTCCTCTCTTTATCTTTGCGCTCACTCTCTCCCTCTATCTACCCCTCCTTCTCTTTGACTGTATTTATTCTCTGCAAAAAGATAAACAAAAAAGAAAGAACGAAAATGATTAGGAGAGGTGTGACTTGCGTACTGGACATAGCAGGTTTGGACAATTGATGGAGCGGACCCACGCAAATAAGATTGGGCACCTATAGGTGCACACAGTGAGTATGGAAGCTGATTCTTAGGAACAGAACGCAACAGAACAGAGAAAATGCATTACCAGGGGCAAACTCAGTGCAATTATCTCTAACAACAATTTGAGCTCTTGCTTTTCGCACCTTTCTTTCCGGTTTGCATCCCGTTTCTTTAAGCCAGGTATATAATTCTATATGTTTATTTCCAATCCACTTGTGACGTACGAAGTCGTGAGGAAGTGTGATCTCCTTTGTTTCAAATTTTTTGCTAGGCGAATATATGATGTTGTGACCTGCAAGGTCAATTCAAGTATCTGTTACCAACCGTTATGTTGGTAGCCCCTGAAATATACGATTGTCTATTTTTGAGACTGGTTGTGGTGGAATGCTAAATTAGAGTAAGGTAGGCTCCACTAAGCACATAACCAAGACCAGATGCTATCGCTATACAGTCCCCTTATTGCGACATATTCTCTGTGCGACATGAATCTCTAGAATTATTTGAATAGATTTTTAACTTTATTTTTGTCAGAGCAGCGGCCGTTAAACCTACTTTAAATAAAAATTTGAAACTGCCAATAGATTTTTAACGTGCGCACCACTGCACACATGCGTCTGATCTCACTACTCAGAAATCAGGGTACATTTTTACTGAATAATCCACGTGAAAAAATACAGATCTCCACCGGGATTTGAACCAGCGACCTCCAGCCCCAGAGGCGAAAAACCTTACCTTAGACCACTCCCGCAGTTATCTATTTAACATTGGATTACTATAACTTGTTGAAGCCAAGAATCGAGCATGGTCCCTTTACTACGAAACACAAACGCTCTAACCATATAACCTGCACATCTAAAAATATGTAGACACGCACGTGTGAGGAATGCATGGACTTGAGCTGTCCACAAATGACAGCTCACACGATATTATCAATTAGGTCGATAACAAGGATTATATACTATAGTATTGGGACGCATTCCTGCAGATAAGCTATCTGTTTGTTGGAAGGGATTTCGCTTCTAATGGATTTTTATAAACATTTCGACCATAGTTCTTTTGTTGCTGGTTATATGGCATGACTGAGAGTGAAAAGGACAAGATACCGACCAGGAGACCACCTCACGACAGTGTCTTGTACCTGAAACAGGATTGTATTACGGCAGCCTGGTAAACGAGGTGGTAATCGACACGATGGTCCTTGTTGCGGTGATCCTGCTGAGAAAATGTGCACTGTACTGCACTACAGCGATGAGGAACCAAGACCGTCTTCTTTAGTGCGGGCCGGAAGGCGAGAAGTGCAATTACAAACCTTCTATCAGAAAGTTATCATACTCAGAACGAGTATTTGGACAATAACAACACACGCCTGTTGAACAATAACAACACACGCTGTTAGGCAATAACAACACACGCTGTTAGGCAATAACAACACACGCTGTTAGGCAATAACAACACACGCTGTTAGGCAATAACAACACACGCCTGTTGGACAATAACAACACATGCCTGTTGGACAATAACAACACACGCCTGTTGAACAATAACAACACACGCCTGTTGAACAATAACAACCCACGCCTGTTAGACAATAACAACCCACGCCTATTAGACAATAACAACCCACGCCTGTTAGACAATAACAACACATGCCTGTTGGACAATAACAACACACGCCTATTAGGCAATAACAACACACGCCTGTTGAACAATAACAACCCACGCCTGTTAGACAATAACAACACATGCCTGTTGGACAATAAAAACACATGCCTGTTGGACAATAACAACCCACGCCTGTTGGACAATAACAACACATGCCTGTTGGACAATAACAACACACGCCTGTTGAACAATAACATCACACGCCTGTTGGACAATAATAACACATGCCTGTTGGACAATAACAACCCACGCCTGTTGGACAATAACAACACATGCCTGTTGGACAATAACAACACACGCCTGTTGAACAATAACATCACACGCCTGTTGAACAATAACAACCCACGCCTGTTAGACAATAACAACACATGCCTGTTGGACAATAATAACACACGCCTGTTGGACAATAACAACACGTGACTGGTGGATAATAACAAAACCCGACAGTTGGATGATAACAACACTCGAGAGTTGGATAATAACAACACCCGACAGTTGGATAATAGCAACACCCGACAGTTGGATAATAACAACACCCGACAGTTGGATAATAACAACACCCGACAGTTGGATAATAACATCACCCGACAGTTGGATAATAGCAACACCTGATCGAACTTCGATTAATTGTCTTAATCTGAATTCGCGCTCTTTTTACGGGTGTTTGGACGGTTGTGTGGGTAGGGTTAGAAGGGTGATCGTGAAGATCGGGGGGTGGGGGGGGGGGGAGATGGGACGCGTGCTAGATGATAATAAGCTATCACGCAGTGAGGAAACGTAAAATGAAAATTTTCAGAACATTCTCCATCACTTCATTTCGTCTGTTCATTTATATCTGTTTATTTAAATTATCGCACCACGCGACTGAAACAAACAGAATGAAAATAGATTACAAAAGGTAGAACATTCATTTCACCTACTTAGGCCACAAAATAGGGCAGGTCGAACACAGAAACTGAAATTTTTTATAGAATCGCCTTGGCTTCGTTTCCCGTTAACCAGTTAACACAAATATTGAAATGGAAAACACTGAGCGAAATCATCAAACTAAGGTTGTTCAACTCTAACACAAAAGGGTAATCTTATTTATTGTGGGCATTCAACACCAACATCAACAACGCAATATCATTATTAATATATACATGGGATAGCTGGAAAAGGATCACAACTCTAAAATAAACTGGATATATTTCAAGAGACATGCCTAAGAATGATATTGGACGTTGACAAGAAAGAAATCACGACAATATCTTCTTCTTCTTCTTCGTTCCTTCTCAATCTCCCACTTCCAAACTCTGAAAGGGATTAAGTAGCACAATGTAGTCCAGAGAACGGGATGCGTTGTGTCGTAGTTTACAGCTTGGCTGCGATATTTGCACTTTTCGGTCCAACACATCCGACTTGAGCAAGCATTTTTTTAGTACCGGGTTAGCATTCCCACTTCGATCCCTTCTCCTTAGCCAGTCTGCCCTGCTGCAGCCTGTTATCCAGGATCACCACATGGAGGTGTAGAAGGGTCTTGGCAGCTATAGTTCGCTGGCCCTGACGCTAGCAGTCAGCTATGGGTCGCTGACCACTGCAGCATCTTGATTCCAATCGACAATATAACAAATACGATTGTACACCAAACACAGCAAAATGTTTCTATTATCATAAAGAGAAAACGTTCATCGTACAGTTGTATTGCATCGTGTTTGACACTGAAAGAACAAATGCAGAAAAGACATACAGACAGAGAGACAGGAAGGCAGATAAACAGGCAGACAGGCAGGCAGACATACATACAAACAGACAAGCAGATAGACAGACAGACATGAAGGCTGGAAGACATGCCGGCAGACAGACAGACAGACAAGTTGGCAGACTGACAGGTAGACAAACAGACAAATAAACATTCAGATAGGCAATCATACAGACTGACATGCAGGCAGATATGCAGGCAGACAGGCTACCAGGCAGGCAGACAGACAAACAGACAGGCAGACAGACTAGCAGGCAGAGATAGAAATATAAATGAATAGACAGATAGATATATACATAGATAGATAGATAGATAGATAGATAGATAGATAGATAGATAGATAGATAGATAGATAGATAGATAGATAGATATATAGATGGATAGATAGATAGATAGATAGATAGATAGATAGATAGATAGATAGATAGATAGATGGATAGATAGATGGATAGATAGATAGATGGATAGATAGATAGATAGAGGCAGTGGGACGAGGCATTATTAAATCTTTTGTTGCTTGTGTCGCAGCTGAAATGCTTAATTAATACTTCTGCAGTCGTTCTTTAGCACCGTCAATCCATGTTCCTCTTGGTCTTCTTTTGCTAGACAGCCTGCATTTTCTCTGTAATAGATTTGACCGCAAGTTAAGTATAAAGGCATACTTGTCAGACAATTAAATGCAGTGTATGTCTGTATCCACCATGTATTGTCCCTTTCCATCTTTCTGTTGCATTTCCTCCCTCCTCTTTTTTACCTCTTCCAGTAGTGCTAACTGTTTTTCGCTAAAATATAATTTCACATGTTGTGATTATTCGTTCTTGAGCCCTGGTCAGGATCCACTTCTGATACTGACTTCAGGAAGGTAGTAAGAATATTAATCTTGATCGGTAACTTTATTTGTCTCAATTGCATTGTTTCAATGACTAATTTATAGTGAAAACTGGTACGCTGCCTTATTTCGTTTCCACAAACTTGCAAGACCTTGACATGTTCTTTGCCCGCTTGCGTGGACTTCTATTTCTCCTATTTTTACCAATTTCCCCATAACTTAGGGAACTGAAATTTTGTTCACTGCCTTTACTAGTGCGACCTTTCAAATTCTCATCAATCCTGGAATGCAAAATTAAAAACAAACGCTAATATATCAAATCATCAAAAGGAACACTAAAATAAAACAAGTACACGCATGAGTCCCAGAAATGTTTGCAGATACACTTAAAAGATCAACTACTAGAACAGGTACATCGTTTCTCCTATCTAGGTAATAAAGGAAGAAAACAGAGGTGAAAAAGAAAAAAGAGAATAGGTATGACCAAAATGGTATTCAATAACACGCGGCACATACTGACATCCAAACAGATAAATCCTAAATTGAAAATGGGAATTGTCAGGTGTTATGTATACTCGTCACTACGTTTTGGCGCAGAAACATGGACACTGAATAATAAGTTGGAAAAAAGTATTGAAGCCTTCAAAATGTGAGTATATAGAAGATTGGTTCGCTTTTCTTGGAAAAAGAAGAAAACAAATTTGGAAGTATTGAAAAAGTTGGAGCTGAAAAGAGAATTAATGACCGAAATCAGGGTTAGACAGTTACGTTATTTTGGTCATATAGCAGGACATTTTAATACTATACTACGTTATATAATAACTATACGTTATACGTGGGTGGATAACATCATGAGACGGACTTGATAAATTCTCTCAGATTGCCCCATGACGTCAAGAGATAGAGTACACTGGAGAAACATTGCAGCCGATGTTCGATGCGGAGATGGCACTTGAACTGAACTGAGTCGACACCGAAAAAACAAATGTTGCAATAAAAACACAAGTTTGTACATAAAAACATCGGTTATTTTGACATGTACTTGTTACAAACTTTCTTCTAATGGCCTTTTCATTTAGCCGTCGCCTGTGAACATTTACAACCTAATATATTAAATGTCGAGGTGTTTTTTTCCAGAACCTCACGCCATATTTCTTAAGACGAGCCCTACAATATATTTGATGTACTTTACTAAGACTTCCACAATATATTTTGAGAAGAATACACTGCAGAAAGCGAGAGTGATCGAAGTATTTTACATTTTAAGTGGATATCATTAATCAAATAATATATTAGATTTGAAGGATACTTACAGAATACGTCCAAAGATATCAACATCAGAATAAACAAAGGCCTGAGTATTTTTTGTCAGGTTATCGCATTCAGTCCTTCAAGTCAAGGGATCAGTTTGTGCGTATAGTTGAATAACTGAATGGCGAATAATAAATGAAACGTATGTGACTGTCAGTGATGAAGGATCACAATGTGAAGTGTTGGCCAGAATAGCACAGACAATAGCGGCACTTGCACGTCTTAACAAAATCTGGCAAGATAAACGGTTAGCATTATGCACGAAAATCAAAGTAATCCGTACATTCGTCCTATCAATGTTACTCTATGATTGTGAGACATGGACAGTTACAGCTGACCTTTAACGAAGGATACAGACCTTAGAGATGATACGTTTCCGAAGACTTTTAAACGTCACGTACAAAGATCAAGTTACAAATGAGGAAATACGTGATGGAATTACAACAGAAATAGCGCCTTCTGAAGACCTCTTGGCAACTGTCAAAAGAAGGAAAATCGCTTGGTACGGTCACATATCGAGATCAAATGATCTTGCAAATACGATCCTCCACGGAAAGGTGCAAGGCAGACGACGAAGAGGCCGTCCCAAAGAGAGGTGGGATGACAAAATAAAATAATGGACCAATCTCCTACCAGAAGAGGCACAGGCATCGGCCTCTGAAAGAGAAGGGTGTCCTGGGGTTGTGAGGATGTCTTCATGTGTGCCCCAACGACCTCACCGGTTACAGGATGACCTGGCCTGATCTGATGTGACTATAATCCTCCATTTCACAAAAGTAAATTTTTTGCAAAATGAAATAAAGAGAGCGATTTGAAAAGTTTTTCCTCCAGTGCCGTAACTATGACAGCAGTACTCAGAGAAACGTGACCTATGTGAAACAAAACTTTGATTGAAGTGACTATAGGAGCATGTATTGTCATGCGTCTTGAACGTGGCGCATGCGCAAAACAAATGGGTTTCTACATGGACATGCGGCTGAAGGAACGTGATATGATTGAATTTGTTACGGCGGAAGTTGTGTGTCTATCGACAAGCATTAAAGAAGTATGGATTCTGAATAGGGTGACGACTGTTTGGATGTCAGTACCACCAGGAGCTGGGCATGAACTGTAAAAGGCGACAGTCCAGCCACTACGAACCTGCATGACAAAGCTCACGACAGACGACTAATCACAGCTGTTGACTCAGAGCACCTAGGTCGTGTGAGAGAACTGATTTGTGTCAAGCGCTGTGTCAAGCAGAAAGATATGGCCACAATACTTGTCATTTCGATTGAGAGTGCCCAACACGTTATCCCTGCCCTGCGTGGGTGTGTGCAAGTGTGTGCGAGATGGATCCATCGTGTGCTGACACCGGATATGACACAGTGCTGGCAGCAGGTGTGTCAGGAACTTTTGCCACGATATGAACAGGAAGGCGATGTTCTTATCGGTCGAATTGTCATTGGTGACAAGTCATGGGCACATTATTATGACCCAACAAAACAAGTGCCAGTCAATGTAGTATAAGCATACGAACTTACCTACCTCAGACAACTCAAGGTCGGCGCCTCAGAGTTGAAAGTAATGATGACCGGCTTTTTCACGTGTTCAAATCTGAAACACGAGGGAACTGATAGATATGATGGTTGGTGAATGTGGTTGCCTTAAGGCTCCAGTACTATGGTTGTCTGTTAGGGCTCCAGTACTATGGTTGCCTGTTAGGGCTCCAGTACTATAGGTGCCTGTTAGGGCTCCAGTACTATGGTTGCCTGTGAGGGCTCCAGTGCTACGGTTACCTGTTAGGGTTCCAGTACTATGGTTCCCTGTAGGTCTCCGGTACTATGATTGCTTGTTAGGGCTCCGGTACTATAGTTGCCTGTTAGGGGTCCGGTACTGTTGTTGCCTGTTAGGGCTCTGGTACTTTGGTTGCCTGTTAGGACTTGGTGCTAGCTCGAAAATGCAGTGAGTCCTTTGTAATCAACTCAGATTTGCAGTGCGCTGATGGTACCCGACTCATCATTGCATAGACCTGAGCGTTCTCACCTCTACATTGCACTCAAAGAAACGAGCCCCTTGCCCTATTGTTGGTGGGGATAGTAAGGCCGCCAGGGGCTACCCGGAATTATTTTAGCTCGACACTCGACATTGCACACTGTTGAATGCATCACGCTCCATTCTGTGGTCGGGATGGAACCGGATATATTTCTGGTCTCTACGCGGACTGGACAAAAAATAAGATCAGATCAAGTTCCATCTCTGCATCGAAGGTCGGCTGTAATGGATCTCTAGTGTAACTTAATGGTGCAATCTGACAAGCTTTTTCCAATCAATCTCTTGATGATATCCGCCTACTTATAACAGTGTCTGCCTCTTGGGCAACTGCATTCCACCCTTTCCCCGTAAGGTATGTCTTGTTATATGAATAAAATAACGTAACTGTCTAACCCTGACTTCGGTCATTAATTTTCTTTTCACTCCCAACTTTTTGACTACCTCCACATTTGTTTCCTTCTCTTTCAAAAAAATGCAACCAAATCTTCTATTTACCCACATTTCGAAGGCTTCAATACTCTGTTCAAACCTCTTTTACAGTGTCCGTTTTTCTGCTCCATGAAGTAGTGACCAATATTCATAACACCTGACAATTATCATTTTCAATTTATGGTTATCTGTTTGGATGTCAGTATGTTTCGCATGTTACCGAATACCATCTTGGCAATACCTATTCTCTTTTTGGTCTCTTTTTCACAGCAGCCTTCTTCCGTTATAACATTACCTATATAGGAGAATCGCTCTACCCTTTCAAGTCGTCGATCTTTTATTGCAGAGGTCAGCGACCCATAGCTGACTGCCAGCGTCAGGGCCAACGAACCAGAGCTTCCAAGACCCTTTTACACCTCGAAGCGGTGATCCTGGATAACAGGCTGCAACAGAGCAGATTGGCTAAGGAGAATGAATCGAAGAGGGAATGATAACCTGGTACAAACAAATGGTTGCTGAAGTCGGATGTGTTGGACCAAAAGGTGCAAATATCGCAGTCAAGTTGTAAACTACGACACAACGCATTCCGTTCTCTAGACTACATTCTGCTACTTAAGCCCTTTCAGGGTTTGGTAGCGGGAGATTGAGAACGAACGAAGCCAAGCGAAGCCATAATTTATATCTTCGACTTAACGAGTCGTCTAGCAGGGGCGCGTAAGGCGGCATGTAATACAGCAGCCTCATAAGAAAGCGCGCAACGGTGTGGTTTCGAAACCAAAAATGTCAAATGTCCCCTTTTCTCAATGAAGGTAGGATCAGCATCTAGTCTTTTTGGAGATGTATAATAAACGTGGAAGAACCCGTCTACACTCAGCGCTTGTAAAAGAACTCTTGCCAGTTTAAAATCGAAAAGCGTAAGCTACCCAGGACAAAAATGTAAAGGTAATAATGATGTCTGCAGGAGACATCAAAAGGAGAGCCCTCTTTTATTTACTGTGACAACAGGCCAATCAGCAGTTTTTCTGGACACTCGATTGCAAGTACCATTTGACCTCTGCACACTCGCATTAATGGAGAGACGGCTAAGTGAAGACAAGAGTTGTCTAACAGATACTGTCGTTAGAGATGGAGTGTTGAAACTTACTTATGTTAGGTCTTTAACTATACGAGTCACCTAAACGATACTTTTATAAGTGGTCACTGTGGTCGAGTAGTATGGCCCCCTCAAAGCCATGACGGAAACGGTGGAAAGACTCAAGCCACACCCTGGTCTCAAAGGGAGGTGGAACCAGAGTGACTGCATCATGAGTTACCTCCACTTGTCTTGACTTATGTCTTTCTACTGGTCAAAGGTAGCTCAGGACCAGAGAGTGAGGTTGATGACCAGCGCAGCTTATTTCTCACAATAATCCAAACACAGCGAAAGTTACATAATCAAAACAAAATCGACTGATTATGACGCAATCATCACTTGCAATGAGCAACTAACTAACTGGTGTAAAGATGGATTGTTAGAAACGAGATGCTGTTGTAAAGATGAAGTGTTAAAAACGAGTTACCTAAAAGATACTGTTTTAAAGATAAGATACTGTTTTACAGATAAAGTGTTAAAAACTAGACACATAAAAGATACTGTTGTAAAGATAACATACTGTTGTAAAGATAAACTGTTAAAAACGAGCCACCTAAAATATACTGTTGTAAATATACACTGTTAAAAACGAGCCAGTAAAAAGATACTGTTGCAAAGATAAAGTGTTAAAAACGAGCCAACTATAAGATAATGTTGTAAAGGAAAAAGTGTTAGTACCGTCATTTTACTAGGTATAAGCTTTACGAGAATCAAATTACTTACTGTAGAAACGGATGAAGAGACTTCTTAGAACTACTTCTCTGCCGTAATGCCTGGTTCCCTTCTCTTTTACCATAACCTTCCCTACCTCACAGATCACTCACTCCCCAATGCTAAACCTACCTGCTCATTTCTGTGTCGCTGCTGAAACCAACGTCTCCTTTCGAAAATCCAGGCCAGCAATCAATGTTTAGATTCGCGAACACTAGTTAAAATAATATTTAAAAGCAGACAAGCCTTGCTTGATATTTACTTCAATTGGCAAACACAACATTGAGATCTTAATACGATATCACTAGGTTCACATTTTGTTGCACATGAGTGAGTAGATATGTCAGTTATCTTTCTGAACGTGATATCCGTAATCCGAAACTAGAAATTAAGGTTACCGGCAAAAATAAAAACCAGGTAAATATCGACACCACGTTGAGTTACCGCGCGCAGACTGCGAGGTTGTTTCCCTTTGTCTAGCTGGGGGAAAAAAAACGAGCCATTTTTGTGCGTTTCGCTAACTCAAATATTGAGCGACTTATTAGCAGTGTACAGCGAATGCGTCTCGTAGCCAAGGCGCGGAGTTCGATCCTAGTTACTGGTACGCTCCAGTCTACTCCTCTGCAAATCGGTAAATGGAAGAAAGCGAAGAAAGAAACTAATAATTCCCCCAAAACAACGCCATTGTACATCAAAATATGAAACAATTCATTCATGACAGCTAGGTCTGGTATGGGTCTACTATTAAATTGACTTCAAGTACTGCTCAATTTAGGAGACCACTATAAATTATAAGTGTATGTAGTAGGCCCAACTAAATTATTATTTTATGTAATAGCATGACACCTTACCTCGAGATTACTCAGCCAATTCGGGTGGCGGAGGTCTCAGGTTCGAATCACGGTGGAGATCGGGATTTTTTCACGTGCATCTTCTGGTAACAATCCCCCTAGATATTTGGGTAGTGGGATTGGACTGTCGTGTACAGTATCGAGCACGTTAAACATCTCCTGGCAGTTAGAAATCGAAATGAGAAGGCCTAGCGACCGTTGCCCGGACAAAATTCATAAATTCAAGTAAACAATCTACCTATCAATTATATGTACCTTCCCCCAGGCCTAGTAAGCGGCAGGAAATTCTAAAATACGCACTTCGCATAGCCGACGCCTTTGGCTACCTGGCAACAGGCAATAAACATGTCTGCGAATAACAGTATTCCAAGTATGTAATACGTCCCAAAAATGTGTTTTGTTTTTTTTTGGTGTTTTTTTTGCGTTTGCCTTATTTCTCTATTTCTCAAGACGGTGTGCGTTGCACTGTGGTTTTTATTTTGTGCCTGTCGGCCCAGTACATCCGATTTCAGCATTCATTTTATGTAAGGGTCTACTTCCTCCTGTATTTTCTAAGGGTTTGCTTCCCCGGGGTAACGGTCGGTGCTGTGATTGGAATCAAACCCAGCACCTTTGGGTTGTCAGCCGTGCCACTTAACCAGTAGGCCACGCCGTCCCCCCAAAATGTATTTCATGTTCTAGGCGCCATTAAATTATTATTGTGTGGTAGGCGCCACTAAATGATTATTTTATGATATAGGTTAAACAAATATTATTTAATCTAGTAGACCCCACTACATTGTTAGTGTATCTAGTAGACCCCACTAATATGTTAGTGTATCTAGTAGACCCCACTAAATTGTTAGTGTATCTAGTAAACCCCACTAAATTGTTAGTGTATCTAGTAAACCCCACTACATTGTTAGTGTATCTAAAAGACCTCACTAAATTGTTAGTGTATCTAGTAAACCCCACTAAATTGTTAGTGTATCTAGTAAACCCCACTCAATTGTTAGTGTATCTAGTAAACCCGACTAAATTATTATTTCAGGGAACTGGTATTTTCCCTGGTCTCTTGGTAGTAGAGCTCGGGCGCCCGTGTGCAGTGTCGCGTACGTTAAAAATCCCTCGGCAGTTTGAAATAAAAAAGAGTAGGCCCAGGCACAATTCAAAAATATGTTAAAAATCTACTCAATCTATTACGGTATCCTCACCGGCACTACGGAGTTCGTGCATTGGTCTGAAATTCTCCAAAAAATATTGAGCAGAACAGAGCACTTATCGGTTAAACCGTGTGCAATGACGTTGATTCTTCGACTAAACAAAACTAAGCTAAACTAAAATATTATTTTTGGTAATAGATCCCCCAAAACTAGTATTTTATCTGGTAGAACCCACTAGCTAACGTTCCTTTTTATAAAATGAACCCAGCTAAAGTATTATTTGATGCAGTATAATTAACGTATTATTTTATCTAGAAGATCTCAGTAGAATATCGTATTTAAAAGAAAGACTGAATTATTATTTTGTGTAGAAAGAACAATTTTGTGATAGATTTTCAGGTGTCATTAGTAGATGCTGTTTACACAAATTCAGCTCTCTAGGTTATGGGGAACGTTGGTTAAAATAGGAGAAGCAGACGTCCAAGCAAACTGACGGTGGTGATAAATAAACGCTTGTCCAAATGATAATACATGACATTTCAATTTGCAAAACACAAGAGACAGCGCGAAGACTGACCACACATATCCAACACGTCAGACTGAACATTATTATGAATAAAACATAAATTAGGATATTAAATGTAATTCATCCTACACAAATTAAAGAAAAGGAAAAAAAATCAACCAGCCAAAAAAGAAATTGTCCGAGTGTTGCCGGGAACCGAAAGAGAATAGTGTATAATCGTACGATTTTATTTCTATTGTTGGGATAGTCGAGTGATTTGTATATTGAGGTATGCAAGCCACTTCGCCACTTCAGTCGTCATATCCTGTGCTGGTTATTATTGTTTGTTTCACCCCAACAGAAAAACAAAATGTACGGTACCGGAGATACGATCTGTTGTCCACGATGTTACCAGGTAGCATCGATACCACTCGACCACGCGCTCCTCAAACGAATAGTAATTCATAAAAAGACGACAAAAGTAACCTTGAAATTATTGCAGCTATGGGGAAAGGAAACTAACGTCTGGTCGGGCGAAACATACTGATCGGACATGTTAGTCCTGATCAGGTAAAATATACTGATCGGACATGTTAGTCAGGGTCAGGTAAAATATACTGATCGGACATGTTAGTCAGGGTCAGGTAAAATATACTGATCGGACATGTTAGTCAGGGTCAGGTAAAATATACTGATCGGACATGTTAGTCAGGATCAGGTAAAATATACTGATCGGACATGTTAGTGAGGATCAAGTAAAATATACTGATCTGACATGTTAGTCAGGGTCAGGTAAAATATACTGATCGGACATGTTAGTCAGGGTCAGGTAAAATATACTGATCGGACATGTTAGTCAGGGTCAGGTAAAATATACTGATCGGACATGTTAGTCAGGGTCAGATAAAATATAATGATCGGACATGTTAGTCAGGGTCAGGTAAAATATACTGATCGGACATGTTAGTCAGGGTCAGGTAAAATATACTGATCGGACATGTTAGTCAGGGTCAGGTAAAATATACTGATCGGACATGTTAGTCAGGGTCAGGTAAAAGTTACTGATCGGACATGTTAGTCAGGGTCAGGTAAAATATACTGATCGGACATGTTAGTCAGGTTCAGGTAAAATATACTGATCGGACAAGTTAGTCATGGTCAGGTAAAATATACTGATCGGACATGTTAGTCAGGGTCAGGTAAAATATACTGATCGGACATGTTAGTCAGGGTCAGGTAAAATATACTGATCGGACATGTTAGTCAGGGCAGGTAAAATATACTGATCGGACATGTTAGTCAGCGTCAGGTAAAATATACTGATCGGACATGTTAATCAGGGCGGGTGAAACATACTGTTCAAGACCCCAACTTTACTTCCACGTAGTTCTCCCTAGAATGGGCTGTTCTCATGGCAGCCTCACTAACGAGGCTATGGATCGACATGGTCTGTGTAGTAGTGAGCGGCACGTAAAGCACAGCACAACTGCCTGGAGAACACCGATCCATCTTCAACAGCACGCTCGAGATGTGAGGACATTTACTGCATTCTGTTACTTAACGCCAGTTTCAGGATGCGCAAAAGAGTAGTATTACTCATTGTGGGCATTCAGCAACAACAATATCGCAGGTATCATTGTTGGTCCACTATAACATGTCATGAATTTATTACCGGTATCATTGTTGGCCCACGATAACATGTCATGAATTTATTACCGGTATCATTGTTGGCCCACGATAACATGTCATGAATTTATTACCGGTATCATTGTTGGCCCACGATAACATGTCATGATTACATCAGGTATCATTGTTGGCCCAAGATAACATGTCATGATTACATCAGGTATTATTGTTGGTCCACGATAACATGTCATGAATTTATTACCGGTATCATTGTTGGTCCACGATAACATGTCATGAATTTATTACCGGTATCATTGTTGGCCCACGATAACATGTCATGAATTTATTGTAGCTATCAGCGTGGATCCACGATGAAACAAGCCATGAATTTCTTGCAGTTTTATGTGTAAGTCTACGCTAAAGGAAGTAACATTCAATTTGTAAAACAACGTGACATTGTACGAGGTAAATAATATACGGTTTGTACGGGTTCGTCTGTTATCACGTTCGATAACATACTACAGGAAATTGCTCACTTTCTCCACCTTGTTAATTTCACGTTAAAAACAAAAAACCAATAAAAAAAAAAAAACAGATGGATGCATCGAGTAGAAATTGTATTTGTTGTGCATTTCCATTCTGAACTTGAATAAATGAGCTGGGATAAGAGGTTGATGCATGCCCATCTGTAGTTTAGAGTAGGTCATGGTAAATGCCACGCCAACCATCAAACTCGACAATTACGAACTGGCAGGTGTGAACCAGCTCACAAACCTGGGGTTCCTCATTCATGATGAGCTCTCCCTAGGCACCGAAATAAACAATTTACACAGGCAAAGCTGCTGCCAAATTTTCTCGTCTCATAATACGCGTCTGGGAAAAGACCAAACTTGTAGCCAAGAGCAGGGTAATGGTCTACAACGCCTGTGTCATCAGTATGGTCCTTTAGGGCAGCTATACGAGAGAAACCTATGCCAAACAAGGGCACATGCTCAACATATGTCCCATACGACACCTAAGGTCTATCCTTACATTTAATGGAGAGACAGGGTGACAAATATGTAGGTGCATTCTCGAACATGTCTCTCAAGTATGTACACTCTTCTTAGGCAGCGAGTACTGTGATGGTTTGGTCATATTTGTCGCATGAAAGACGGTCGTATCCTTAAAGATATATTTTAAGGATAGCTAGCGTGTGGTAAAATAACATTTGACCACAGCTGAGGTTAAAAGACGCGTGTCAGTGACATATGATTACACTGCAGATCGATCTGACATCGTAAAGGTTAAAGTCGAGGGCTCGACTTCATCGCCACGTGTTCCCTCATATGGCTCCGCCTCTCTCCGCAGAACAGTATTCGCCTGTCGAGAGCATCACACAAAGCACGATCTCCGTAGCTCCAGCGATGAACCCAGGAATCTCCGTAAAAATTGGCATTGGAACCGACTGTCGCAGCTCGAATTCGAACCCTGACCATCTGAACACGAGCCAAACGGTTTGACCAGTTCTGCACAGAGACCCCCTGACATCTTAGGAAGACATAGCTGCAGACCAATCCAAATGGCGATGCAACCTGAACAATAACTTCAGGCTGGGTGAAAGATCATGCAACACAGGGGTGTAAAAAAATAAAAAATAACGCAGCAAGGAAAAGTAAAACAAAAAGAACTCAGCAGAGAGATTCTGCTTCAAGGCTGCACCACCCTATGGTCAGTGTACTCTTCAGTAGCATTTTTCTAATATAAATTTTAATTCTGGTGAATTAATTAAATGAAAAGTGCACATGTTCTTACTGTGTTAGTGAACCTGTTTTACGAGCTCTCATTCAGCTAGCACTTTCGATAGACATATGGAGCAAAAGAAAACCACCAAGAACAAGACTGACTCTTGAACGCAGCTTGTATCCTCTTGACTAATGCATAAGACATTGTCAGCAGAGCATTTCTATGAAAGATAATTGCAGAATACTGCTATCAGAAGACATTTACCATGTAGCACCTGTATGATGAATTGCAGGTTTATATTTTTAAAAAAATACAATTTCAGTCTTTTCCTGTCACGAGTAGAGTTAATCAGGCTTGTATTTCCACCGACTCTGTTCAGTTTGATGGTCTTTGCCCTGTTTACTAATGCTATCAAGACCAGGACTTAAGAATCCAAATGATAGTGAGAGGAAATTGTGTAACATTAAGAGGATTAAAGCAAAATCCAAAGTCAAATCACACACCACTAAAGATCTTCAATTTGTTGATGACAATGCTAGTACAAATACTGATCTTCAGAAAACCGCGGACATAATATTCGAGGCCTGTTTACAATTGGATGTACTATAAACACCGAATAAAAATTATTGCATCAACCAGCTCCTGTCAAAAGGTATACAGAGCCAGGTATCAAAGTAAGTGGTGAGAAACTGAAAGTTGATGACATATTCGCATACTTTGGTAGCACACTATCCTAGAACGTCCACATTGACTGACATAAACATCAGGACCTCTAAAGTCAGCAGTACATTTGGCAGACCAAAGTTTGACATCGGTGTTGAATTAGTCTACAGAAACGCTGAATGTGTATATTACTGCAGCGCTTCCAGTGATGCCGTATGTGTGTGAAACCTGGACTTATGCAGACTACAAGTAAATAAACTTACACACGGACTGTCCCATAAAGGTTTTCATCTGATTTGTCATCCCTAAGACTGGTTGTAAGGTTGTCTGAGTATGCCTCTCCGATGTATATTCTGCAGCTCTCTTTATTTCAGCATATGTTTGTACTTGAAAGCCGTTGCATGCTTAAGTTTTAATGTGAATCAAGGTCGTCCACTTCCTCTTTTCCCCGGGATCGTGCCCTCTGGTGTCGTCTGTAGAAAACTTGAATGTCTTATATTGTGGCATAGCCAACTCTATCTTCGTTTCTGTATCATAATCAATATGTATCTTTGTGCGTCTACCTCAGTGAGGACATTATCACTGGATCTTTAACCTGCCCAACACACTCATTTTAAAGCTTTGGCTTTGTTTGTCCTATCAGTCAGCCCGAAATGCAGTGACGCCGATTCTTGACAGAACAGAACAGTCTAAACTGTTTCTGTATTTATCCTTTACTATAATTTGGAACTTCATTATCTTCTTCTTTCTCCTTCTCGTCTTCTACACTCTAGTGCCCCCCCCCCCCCCCCCATCCACTCTCTTCCAACAGTTATTTGAGTATGTTTTGTTCCCTCAATCATTATTCAATTTATTCCCATTTGCTCCCTTTACTTTCAACAATCCATTAAAAAAATGTTTCTTACTCTCTTTTTTTCTAAATTGTCATCAACGTTTCTTCTCTTTGCCTTCTAGGACACGAGCCCAGTAAGTCTCTCTCTCTCTCTCTCGCACTCTCTCTCTCTCTCTCTCTCTCTCTCTTTCTCCCTCCCACTGTCTACTTTATTATCCCTGGTTCCGTGAATTTTTAACAGTACACATCCATTATTCCTCTTCTCACCTTTAAAGCATTGCGGTGGCAGAGCGATAGAGTTCTTACCCGTCACGGTTAAGGAAACGAAATTGATCTGTTTTGAACTCTATCCAGTTGTAAGTTGATACATCGCTTACTGCCTACAACTGAACTACAGCTAGTAAGGAACTGACCATTTCACCTGATAATAAGGCGAAGCCTATTACAGTGGAATCCCTAACACTTCATCATCGATGGCAATCTGCTCTCTGTATTTCCTTTAGTTTTTCTAGAAATAATTATTTCTTTCCACTTCTTTAATCCCTGCACCATTTAACATTTATTACAGTGTACATCACCCTCTCTCTCTCTCTCTTTCTCTTTCTGGCTGCTTTAGTGTTCTATTTCCCCACACTCTCAACAATCTATAGGACAGGCTAATTCGCCAAACACAAGAATTTATGTGGTCAGATGAGCAAAGCTCACGAACAACAGCAAAGCCACACAAACTACCAACCGTAACGACTATCGACCCAACAAACAACAATTGGTTATATTTGAAATTTATGCCAAAGAAAAGATTGTAGGATTATAAGCTTAGTCATCTAGATGTTTCTGTCCATGGATTAATCAAAGTAAAGAAACACTGCAGCCGAGGATGAAGTGGTAGAGACTTCACTGCATGACGTCACAGCTTCAGTGACGTCGGGGTAAGCAATTCCCTTTCCCCCAATGTTATGTCTTACGTATCACAAAGAAGTAAATCAAATCCCATATCAGTCACTACATTCAGGGATGAGATACTACAGACTTCATTGTTCGAGACATCAGCGCTTTGGAGAATCACTTCTTTTCCCCTCTGTCATGTCACCCCTAACAGTATATCAGGTTTCAATTTATAACTGAATTGACTCGAACATGTTGCAATTGCACAGTGTACTCTGTGCCTTTTCGCAAACAGCAACCGCTCTAATAATATTACATCCTGCGGTCTCTATACAGATGTAATGTGGTCTTACAATGCTGCTCATTGATATTGGAGCTATAGCTATGTTTCGTAGTACCTAGTCATGCCTACATGGGAAACATAATTTGTTCTACTTTGCTTGCGGCGCAATTATTCCTCTGTGACAGTTACTTTAAAGATATATTTTATTATTTGCGTGTAAGTCCTTGATAGTTTTAGATACATGAATTTCAAAATGTACTTTAAATATTTTTTGCGATGCAAGGGACGCAACCACATTTATTAAAAAAAATAAGAGTTATTCCATCATACAAATTTCGCGTGAGAGATTCTGACTTGCATCTCCTCTCTTTATACAGGTTGCACACCTAGATAAAGTGAGCTATGGCCCCACACCAGAATCACATGGACGTGTACATTGACATCTGTACACTGAAGGCCTAAGGTGTTAATTTTCCACCCGATCAAATCTCTCACGCTTGTTTTTGTTCTCGTACACGACATATGGGGAGGAGCAGCTCGCGACCCCTAGCGACGATTGTGAATGCAAACCGTGCTGACACAAGAGCTGAAACTTGAACCTTAACAGGCGTTGAAGTCATGAAGCAACTTTCCCCACCTGATATAGACGAGTTCTGGCAGATCGCCGTATCGTCTGGTCATGGTGACGTTCGAGCGACGCAACGGGTCTCAGATGCCTAGACGAATATTATTATTATGGTGGCTCTTCTTGCGTCTCGAGATGTGCTTGATAGTGTGGACCAGTGTCCTGTTGGCTTTAATACTAGGCACCTATGTAAGACCACAGCTATGCGGACTACATTACCGATTTCCATCTCGCTGTTCATACTTCTCTGACACAGTCTGTTTCCAGGACCCCTACGAAGACGTGAGATGGGTTATTGTTCTGTATAATTTACGTTATTCTGATGTTACTATTCTTCTTCTTCTTCTGCGTACGCAGTCAGACAGTAACCATTATTTTTTCGAAAAAAGCGGCGGTCATCCTGAGGCTCTAGCCACTGCCATAGAGCTTGTCTTGCAGTTCCACTGGTAATGGCCACATCTGCTCTCTCTGATCCTCGTATGTCGGGCAGTTCTGCAGCAGATGTTCAGCGGTCATTTTACAAGTACCGCACGGGCATTCGTCGGTACACCCTATCTTCAATTTGTTGAATAGGTGGTACCTCAGTCTGTTGTGGCCAGTGCGAAGTCTGAAGACAACGACCTGCTCTCTTCGGTTCAACTGGTAATAGGCATCGTTTTTGGTGTAACCAGTATGTTCGGTTTCCCATTTGTTCATGTATCTGGCTTTGATAAGCCGTTTTGACTCTTCGTACGTCATACTGGTATCTGTTTGTGGTAGTCTTGCACCTTCTTTTGCCAGTCTGTCTGCCTCCTCGTTGCCTTGGATGTTGCAGTGTGACGGAACCCACTGTACCACTACCCTTTTTGGTGCGGACTGCTGGCACAGTTTGCAGAGTGCTGCTCTTAAGTCATTAAGCTCAGTGTTTTTCTGGCTTTTTAGCGCTGTGACTACGGCGAGAGCATCTGTCAGCAGGACTATATGGCTCTCATTTTCACTGTGTGTCACCATTTCTTCCACTGCCGCCCTCAGTGCCTCTGCCTCCGCTCTGAAATTGCTTGTGTACTTACCAGTAGCGAGTGACAGTGTTATTTGTCTGCCATTTGGTAGGTTCAGGAATGCTCCTGCCCCTCCGTTCTGTGTAGTGTTTGTTACAGAACCGTCGGTGTATGCATGGGTCCAGTCCATGCTTGGGTAGCTTTTCGTTATGAAGCTTAGGGTAGTATCTCTCCTTTCTTTTTCAGTCTGGCAGTTTTTGTTTGCAATACCTGGTATATTTTCTACCACCTCTGGAAATATATCCTGCCTCCAGGTAGGTTTTCGTACAGTAGTGATGGGTTTTGGTGTTGTTAGTGCGTTTATGGGATCTTCGTGCATCTTTGCTTTGGCTATTTCTGCAAAGTTTCTCCGCTTTAGTTTCCCATTTCCCAAATTGTCTCTGGTGCATTGGATGGTCAGTCAGTCTTCGGAGTTTCTCTGACTGCAGCTGGGCTCTGCAGTCTCTTCTATCGGTCATGGATTGCAGTTTTGTAATCTTTTCAAGTTCTACAATTGGCGTTGACTTCATGCCACCTGTTATAATTCTCATGGCTTGGTTTTGAAGTTTGTTAACTTTATCGAAGTTCGCCTTCGCTGCTGTTGTCCATGCCGCAATGCCATACTCGAGAACTGGTCTCACTCTTCCAGTGTACAGTTTCTTTAGTATGCCTTCGTCTGCTCCCCAGCTTGTGCCAGCAAGTTTCCTCATGATTGCCATTCTTTCTCTGGCTTTCATTCGGTTTCTCTCAATCTGACTTTTCCATGTCATGCGCCGATCAAATGTGACTCCCAGATAGGTTGGGTTGTCGTTTGTCTGCAGGAATTTGCCATTTAGACTTAATTTGGTACTTTGGGGTTTTAATGAAAGCGAGAATATTGTGCATGTGGTTTTCTCCTCGTTTATTTTGACCAGCCATGAGTTCGCCCACTCTTCCAGCGATGTTAGGGCCGTCTGCATCCGATTTCTTGCTATGGTGAGATTCTTTTCAGAGGTCCACATAGCCAGATCGTCTGCAAACATTGAGCTATGGACACTTCTTGGTATATTCTCTGTAATATCGTTTATATATACCAGGAAGAGTGTGGGTGACAATACTCCCCCTTGGGGTACTCCCTGCTCGAGTGTCACCTTTTTGCTCATCTGCCCTTGTACTTGGACTCTGGCCGTTCTTTGTTTGAGGTAGTGGTTGATCCACTTGTACATCTTCCCACCGACATCACTTCTTCTTAGCTTGACTCTAAGTCCATCCTTCCAGACTTTGTCAAATGCCTTTTCCAGATCCACCCAAACAGCTACTGTGTGTTTCTGTGCCTGGTAGGCATCTTCTATCTCCTGGGCTATGAGGATGACCTGGTCCTCAGTGGATATGTGCTGTCTAAAGCCGGCTTGCTGTGGAATTAGTATTCGTTTTTCTTCCAGATGCCAAATCAGTCTGGTGTTTATCCTCCGTTCCATCAGCTTGCCGACACAGCTCAGTAGGCTGATGGGCCTATATCCATTTGGATATGTTTTATCCTTTCCTGTTTTTGGTACTAGTACCAGTATTGCGTCTTTCCATGCCTGGGGTACAATACCCCTTTTCCAGCTTTGGTTCAGGACTGATAGTAATTTCCTCTTCGCTGTTTGGCCCAGCCCCATCAGCATTTCGTTTGTGATCCCGTCTTTTCCGGGAGATTTCCTTATCTTTAGTGTTCTCATAGCCTCTTCCATTTCGCGCATTGTTAGTTTGGCCATCATGTGCTCTTCAGGAGCCGTATTTATGTTTTCGTGTCCCTTTAGCTCTTCGCTAATGTCTGTATGCTTATCTGCAGGGACCTCGATGTGGTTTGCTCTGGCATAGTGATCGACAAAGGCGTTAGCGGCTTTCTTACCTGTGATCAAGTTCTCGCCCTGCTTGATAGTAATTTGTTTATTTGACGGGGTTTCGTCGTTCATGGCTCTGACTAGCTTCCATAGCTTGTTCCCGTCTTTGTCCAGGTTTAGACTTTCCGTTTTATTTTTCCAGCTTTCTCTTGCTGTTTGCCTGAGAGTGTGTTTGTACTTCGCTGCGGCGGCTTTGAGGGCGATGTTTGCCTCCATGGATTTTTCTCGCTCTGCCATGTTCCTAGCATTTGTTACTGCATCTTCCACTTTCTGCAACTCATCATTCCAGTAGGGCTTATAGGTTTTCCTAGCTCCTCTTGGGATGGTTTCAGTGGCGGCTTGCATTATTGCCTTG
The DNA here is from genome assembly GCA_036924085.1 of Ariolimax columbianus. NCBI lineage: Eukaryota > Metazoa > Mollusca > Gastropoda > Stylommatophora > Arionidae > Ariolimax > Ariolimax columbianus. The sequence continues at coordinate 44,918,135 of JAVGWX010000010.1, forward strand.
CTTAGGCTCTCTACCATGGGCTTCATTTTTGAGTGTCGTGTGTTGATGGTTTCACACAGCCCATCTGTCAGGATTGCAAATCTGTCCCAGTCGGCTCGTTTGTAATTCCAACGTGGGAGCGGTTTTGTTTCCTGTGGGCCTACTTCCATGTCAATGGTTAGTCTGATCGGCCTGTGGTCGCTACCTGCCAGTTGGTTTAGCACCTGGCGGTCTATTTTCTGGTGTATGTCCTGTGTGGAGAAGGCCAAATCTGGAGTCGAGGTGGTATGCCATGTTCTTGAATAGAAGCTAGGGCTATCCTCCGGCCTATTGATTAGGGAGAGATTTGCATCTATCTCCCAATCTTCCACTTCGTCACCTCTGCTGTCTGTGTCAGAGTATCCCCATCTCTCCGAGTGGCTGTTGAAATCTCCAACTACTATGCAGTTGGAGTCTCTGACCTCCATACTCGAGAGCGATAGGTCTCTATTTGGTGGTCCGTACAGATTGAAAATGCGGAGCTTCGTCTCTTGGGCCATTATGTCAACTCCTACAATTTCTGCTTGTCCGGTGTGATTGACAGATACCGCGCTACTCGGTATGCAGTTTCTGGTCAGTATCAGAACCCCTCCTTTGTGGCCTTCTCTATCTAGACGGAAGGTCTGGTATCCTCTGATTGAGAATTTATGGTTATTGTTGAGGTGCGTTTCCTGGATACATGCCACGTCAATCTTACCTTCATGCAGGTGGTGTGTTAGGGAAAGTTTTTTGTTAATGACTCCCTCCGCATTCCACTGTAGTATTTTGAGGGTCTTGAGGTTTTGGCCAATAGAAGTTGCCCCATAGCCATGTGCCTTGACTCCACGACACATGGGTGGGTGACCACCAGTAGTCAAGGGTGGGCCCCTTCGAGGCGTGAGGCCCGGCACTATCGCTGCCTGGCGGGACTCCGCAGGATGAGCGCCATGCGTTTTTCTGATAGGTTGTACTGCCATCACACTGCGATTTACGTTGCACTGTTTTGTTAGGCTTGCCTTGGCTTATCAGCCTGGTACGTGAACCAAAGTGTCTGCGGCTCCTCTCGATTTGAGCTGGTTTTCCGTAGCAACGCCCTGTCATTTGTAGGGTAAAACTGACCTGTCTTCAGATGATCTATTTCCAGCACCCGTTCACTATTTGGTCAGACGAATTTATTGAGGGCTTTTGTTTGTCAATGACCAGGTATTTGAAATCTGCGTTTTCTGCGGAGTTAAACACGATTTCCGTAGCGTTCTTTCATTTGAGTGTTTGAGAGCTGACTTGTCATCCGTGAGTCTAATACCAGCGTACGTTCATTATTAGACCCAAACGGCGGTGCTCTCGATTTGTCAGTTGTTCTACAGTATTGGCGTGTTCAGTCAAATTAAGCCGCAGGTTCCACACCTGGTGGTGCCCTTCCGTCAATTCCCTTAGCGAGACAATCACGTTTCTTAGGGGGTAGCCCCAGATTTTCGAGGGTCTAATTCCAGCACATGTTCTCTATTAGACCCCACGAAGGTGTACTTTTTGATAGTCATTCTGCAGTATTGGCGTGTTAAGTTAATTTAAGCCTCAGGCTCCACTCCTGATAGTGCTCTTCCGTCAATTCCTTTTTCAGGACACTGGAAGCAGACCAAACCGGGCCACAGGGGGCATAGCCCCATATTTCTGAGGGTCTAAATCCAGCACCAGTTCCATATTAGACCCCAGAAGAGTGGTCACGGCATGTCAATCATTTCAGTGTTGGCCGTGTTGAGTCAAATTAAGCCGCAGGCTCCACTCCTGGTGGTGCCCTTCCGTCAATTCCTTTAAGTTTCAGCTTTGCAACCCTACTTCCCCCGGAACCCAAACACTTTGGTTTCCCGGAAGCTGCCCGCAGAGTCATCGAAGCAACTCCTGCGGATCGCTAGTCGGCATCGTTTATGGTCAGAACTACGACGGTATCTGATCGTCTTCGCGCGTCTGACTTTCGTTCTTGATTAATGAAAACATTCTTGACAAATGCTTTCGCAGTAGCTCGTCTTGCGGCGATCCAAGAATTTCACCTCTAACGCCGCAATACGAATGCCCCCGTTTGTCCCTGTTAATCATTACCTCCAGTTCAGAAAACCAACAAAATAGAACCGAGGTCCTATTCCATTATTCCATGCACCATTATTCAGGCAGCCGAGGCCTGCTTTGAACACTCTAATATTCTCAAAGTAAACGCGCCGGCCACCCAGGACGCTCAGCGAAGAGCACCCGTGGGAGAGAGCCGGCAGACGGTAGGGCAGGAGACAACGGGCAGTGAACCGGCGCAAGCCGGACCGCCCGCCTGCGCCTGAGATCCAACTACGAGTTTTTTAACTGCAACAACTTTAATATACGCTATTGGAGCTGGAATTACCGCGGCTGCTGGCACCAGACTTGCCCTCCAATAGATCCTCGTTAAAGGGTTTAAAGTGTACTCATTCCAATTACGGGGCCTCGAAAGAGTCCCGTATTGTTATTTTTCGTCACTACCTCCCCATGTCGGGAGTGGGTAAGTTGCGCGCCTGCTGCCTTCCTTGGATGTGGTAGCCGTTTCTCATGCTCCCTCTCCGGAATCGAACCCTGATTCCCCGTTACCCGTTACAAACATGGTAGGCATGTCACGTACCATCGACATTTGATAGGGCAGACATTTGAAAGATGCGTCGCCGGCACATGAGGCCATGCGATCAGCACAAAGTTATCCAGATTCACCAGTGGGGACGCCGCAACCCCGCGAGGGGAAACGACGATTGGTTTTGAACTAATAAAAGCGCTCTTTCCGCGAGGGTCGGAGCTTGGTAAGCATGTATTAGCTCTAGAATTGCCACAGTTATCCAAGTAGGATCGTGTCATCTAAGGAACCTCGACTGATTTAATGAGCCATTCGCGGTTTCACCGTGAGACAGTGTGAACTTAGACATGCATGGCTTAATCTTTGAGACAAGCATATGACTATTGGCAGGATCAACCAGATATCTGTCGGAGACGTACGTACAGCACACACCGGTCGGCGGAGGAAGGGTGTGTAAAAAGCTTCGCTGGGACGACGGCCGCAGGGACCGACTGACGGGACGGACGGACAGACGGTTTGTTCCACCCGTCCCTCACTCCGTCGACCTAGGACCGCCTGACAGGGGCCTCCCACACGCACCAGACGACTGACCGACCGGGCTCGCTCGAGGAGGGATGGCAGCGCTCTGTGCAGAACGGATCCCAACGACCTCGGCGATGCATTTCACTGGGACTAGAGACAATTTGGCCTGCCGGCCTGCCCTTCTCCGTAGGAGAACGCAGGGCCTCGAGGCAACGATTCCTGCTTTCCATTTGCCGGTCACAAGCTCTTTGCGAGAGTCGGACCACCAGCGAGACGTACTGTCGAGCTCTGCTATAAGCCTTAGATAAATCACCACGGACGGACCACGTTTCCTGATACGGACCAGACCAGCGCACCTCGGTGGAGGAGCCGCTGCAACAAACCGCACCCAATTCGCTCTACGGGGAAAGGCAGGCGAGCGTTTTCCGCAAGCCCGCGCTATCGCTCCGTCTGGCGGGACTGAGATCGCTTTACGAACACTGGTTGAAATTGAGTCGCTGCGGCGAGACAACTACCCCAGATTGATGTTACTATTCGCTCCTGTCGACCTAGTTGTAAATGAATACTTGACTTACAGTCCAGGAAGGCACGGCGGCTAGGAAGTGAACTGACAATACCTGCTAAGGAGGCGGTCTAATGCAATGAATGTTGTAATAGTTCATACACGACTGCGCTGTCTGCGAGGGAATTACTCTTAATAGTAGCATAGCGCAGGATAATAGCCATTTTAGTGTTTGGCTTGTTTGCTTTTTATTCGTTGGCCTTATTTCTCTATTCCCTCACGGCGATGTTCGTTGCATTATGTTTTTATTTTGAGCCTGTCGGCCCGGTAGATTCGACTTTGGCATACATTTTATGTAGGGGTCTGCTTCCTCCCACATTTTCGGACTTCGGACTTGGTTGAAATAGTAAGATTCCATCTAGTTAATTACTAAAATCCTCTAATAAGAGTATGTTGTCAAAGCTAAGTTAGAAGATACGTGATGTGGATGACTAGATTATGCAATAAACGATTAACCATGTATTTGTTATGGAAGAATGCATTTCCGTGTTTTCTTTGTTTTAAAATGAGAGGATAAATAATTAAGGGGGATAAGCTAGGTGTACGGCACGGTATTTTAATTGGTTGAAGTGAAGATATATCTGTTACAAAGGACACAGTTATATTGTCTGCAGTGTGGCATAGAATGTAACAACCAAAACAAGAAACCCGATACCAGAAAGAGACATTTGCATCAATTGGAGCATGCATATAATAAAAGGTAAGACAAGATATCAATTACTTCTTCGTCTGTCTTGAGATTTGGACTTCAATTATTATAAACATAAGATACACGCTTTGTCTCTGACAAGATGGGGTTTATAACCTTTTATACACACAGTAACACGCGCCCTCAGGGTGAGGTCCTTCCATTGCCGTTTGGTTGGGTTCGACCATTGCAATAACCCTGATTGCAGAACTCCTCCGCCTGGGTCCGTAACCTCTTCTCTAGTTCAGTAATTTAGTCATCAGCGTCTGAAAAACGTGAGGGTATGAAATAATGCCCCATCCTCCACACTCTTTATACTAAAGTGTAATAAAGTGCAGTACTTTTCGACAATCCTTCGTAGTTACAAGAAACCAGCTGTTAGTTTTAGCTTGTTTTATCCAGATTCAAGTGTAGGGACAATGGTTCACCAGCATCCTCCATCTCCTGCCTTAATGGATTAACCTGACAGACTTTAACCCGACAACCTGGCAAACTTTAACCCGACAACCTGGCAGACTTTAACCCGACAACCTGGCAGACTTTAACCCGACAACCTGGCAGACTTTAACCCGACAACCTGGCAGATTTTAACCCGACAACCTGGCAGACTTTAACCTGACAACCTGGCAGACTTTAACCTGACAACCTGGCAGACTTTAACCTGACAACCTGGCAGACTTTAACCTGACAATCTGGCAAACTTTAACCTGACAACCTAGCAGACTTTAACAAGACAACCTGGCCGACTTTAACCTGATAACCTGGCAGACTTTAACCCAACAACCTGGCAGACTTTAACAAGACAACCTGGCAGACTTTAACCTGACAACCTGGCAGACTTTAACAAGACAACCTGGCAGACTTTAACAAGACAACCTGGCAGACTTTAACAAGACAACCTGGCAGACCTTAACCTGACAACCTGGCAGACTTTAACCCGACAACCTGACAGACTTTAATCCGACAACCTGACAGACTTTAACCCGACAACCTGGCATACTTTAATCCGACAACCTGGCAGACTTTAACATGACAACCTGGCAGACTTTAACATGACAACCTGGCAGACTTTAACCTGACAACCTGGCAGGCTTTGACCTGACAACTTGGCAGGCTTTGACCTGACAACCTGGCATGCTTTAGCCTGATAAACTGGCAGACTTTGACCTGACAACTTGGCAGGCCTGACCTGACAACCTGGCATGCTTTAGCCTGATAAACTGGCAGACTTTGACCTGACAACTTGGCAGATTTTGACCTGACAACCTGGCATGCTTTATCCTGATAAACTGGCAGACTTTAACATGACAACCTGGCAGACTTTAACCTGACAACCTGGCAGGCTTTGACCTGACAACTTGGCAGGCTTTGACCTGACAACCTGGCATGCTTTGACCTCACAACTTAGCAGGCCTGACCTGACAACCTGGCAGGCTTTGACCTGACAACCTGTCAGGCTTTGACCTGACAAGCTTTAACCGGCCTATCTCTAGATGTTATCTATCTGTTAAGCAATATTTGCCTTCAAATAGACGATGGAATTTCTTGTTTTTTTGATGCTTCTGATGTTAGAGTTCTTCCTTTTCTGCGTTTATCCTGAAAAGAACGTCTTTTTAATGTGCCATAGTTTACAGCCAGGCTGCGATATATGTGTCTTTCATCTGCCCAACATATCCGATTTCAGCTGGCTTTTTTTTTTTGCACCATGTTTTCCGTTCAACTACGATCCCTATTCTCGAAGTTTCGTCGACTCTAGCAGTGTTACTTGTTCACAGAGAGCGTCACTTGGAGGCGGAATAAGGTCTTCGTCAGCTTTTGGTTCGCTGAGTCGGATGTAGGCAACAAGCTGTGAATCGCTGAGTGATGTCAACTCATTCACTGTGCTGCATCATTTCCCGCCAACCTCTCCAGTATGCGAGTTCCTACATCTTAGCAAACGTGTCTGGAAGTGGCTTTCCAGGAGCGGCTCTTACATTCTATTTCGTACTGTAGGCACGCGAACTGGGTCCTTCTCGCTAAAGTACGATTTCAGGCTTATCATTAGGCATACCACAACAAGATCACATGACCGATCTCGTTCTCCAGGCTGTTGTAACACACCCTGCTTCTATGTGCAAGTCAGATCAATCATAAATCCTATCTTTTTGGCTTTGTTGGTGTAATTTAACCGACTGGTTCCTTTGAATCGAAGTTTTTTTCCAACTTAAAGCAGGATCTTAATTTGACTCGTCTGATCCCGGAATTACATGCCATAACTAGAGCATCCATGGTATGAGCCCCAGGGAGAAAAGGACAAAAAAAGCCGAACTAAAAAAGCTTTATGAAGAACAAGATAATCTAAAATGAAGGTCATGAATCAGAGCTGGGGCAATGTAGGAATGATAGCCGCGGACCGTGCAAAGTAGTGGTAGTTTGTTGCATCCATTTGTATGCACACATACTACTCCAGGTCCTGGAGGAAAACATGTAATCCGGATATCGCCATGACTACAGAAGAGATAGAAAAGGTCGAAGCATTTGTCAACAACTGGAAAACCAACAAATATCTCAGTTGGACATACCCACATTCCTTGGAGTCACATTTGACTTGACACTTGTCTGGACGTCAAATATAGAGAACATCCAGACAAGATCCATATTTTTTGTTTTTTGTTTTTTTTTGTTTTTGCGTTCGCCTTATTTATCTAATCCCCAAGGCGGTGTGCGTTGCACTGTGGTTTTTATTTTGCGCCTGTCGGCCCAATGCATCCGACTTCAGCATGCATTTTATTAAAGGGTCTGCTTCCTCCTGCATTTTCTAAAGGTTTGCCGGGTAACGGCCGGTGCTGTGATGGGGATCGAACCCAGCACCTTCGGATTGTGAGCCGTGCCACTCATCCACTAGGCCACGCCGTCCCCTAAGATCCATATAAAAACTTGATTGAGGATTTACCCCCCCCCCCCCCTTTTCCCCTTATACCACCGAGTTTGTTTGTTTTTTTTCATCACAGAGTGTTTTTATTTGGATCTTTTTTAAGAAAAAAAAATCTCAATCAAGTCTACACTGATGCAATCAGACCAATCATAGAAAATGACTCTAGCACTTGGTTAACAGTGGCGAAAACAAACACATGAAAACTAGACCGAGTTGAAAATATGGGTCTCAGAATTACCCTTGGAGTTGAAAAGCACTCCAATTACAGAGCTGAAAAAAATAGCAAATATTGAGCCCCATGAATTAACAAGAAAATATAAATCCCTTACTCAGTTTGAAAAACTTAAGAGGTTACCTGATCATCCTCTGGACCAGAAGTTCCAAGAGAGAACAAAAAACAGACTACTAAGGAAAAGCGCCAACCATCTGGCCAGAGAAATCCACAGAAAAAACGCTGATGTCCTTGAAGCTGAAACCAAAAAGTGCGAAGCACTTATTCTAAAACCCTGGGCACGGTCCAAAATAATCTTGGAGGTTCCAGGGTGAACGAAGAAAAGTGATCAGTCGGCAACAGAGCAAAAAAATCCTCGTTCTATGGGAGCTCAAGAGACAGTATCCTAACAACTCTTGGACACATGTGTACACAGATGGATTTGTCTCGGTGAGCAACTCTTGGACACATGTGTACACAGATGGATTTGTCTCGGTGAGGAACTCTCGGACACATGTGTACACAGATGGATTTGTCTCGGTGAGCAACTCTCGGACACACGTGTACACAGATGGATTTGTCTCGGTGAGCAACTCTTGGACACATGTGTACACAGATGGATTTGTCTCGGTGAGCAACTCTTGGACACATGTGTACACAGATGGATTTGTCTCGATGAGCAACTCTTGGACACATGTGTACACAGATGGATTTGTCTCGGTGAGCGATACAAGGGGAGGCAGTGGAATCTACATCAAACACTCCAATGGCGACATAGAAAATCACTCCATACCAGCAGGAGAGACTTGTACTAATTGCAGAGCTGAAGCAATAGCTTTTCATGCAGCAACTCAGATTCCGATCAGCCAAAACATACATACAAGAAAAATTGTCATTCTAACAGAATCCAGGAGTGTACTCCAAGCCATCTCAAGCCACAAACAAGATAGAATCACGTGAAATAAAATACAACATAGGATCGCTGTCTCTGAAACATATTTAGTCCTACAATGGATTCCGGCCCACTGTGGGATCCCTGTAAACAAGAAAGCAGATGAGCTCGCAAAAGTCGGAAGTGGCGGCAAGCATATTCCCCATCCGCAGAGCTATAAAGAAGCAAAGACACTCATCAAACGATTCACGAGGACAGAGTGGAGAGACCAGCACAAAGAATACAAGCCAGAAAATGACAGCATAGACAAACTTGGCAGATATGCGCAGACAAAGATCTTCTGACTCAGAATGGGAAATTGTAGACTCAAGGCCCACCTCCACAAAATGGGTCTCACAGACACTGCCACGTGTGATTGTGGAGCACCCAAGCAAACCCCAGAACATATTCTGCAAGAATGCCCTACCTATGCAGACAAAAAAGAGGCAGTCTGGCCAGGGGGAGCAGCCATGCTCAACAAGCTGTGGGGATAGGCGAAGACTTGAAACGCCCAGTCTCCTTCGTTGACCTAACCGGACTAGAAGCGTAGCATCAGTTGATCGATGAAGAAGTTGCATCCCTTAAAGACAAAGCCAGACGGAATGTCCCTTATCACTTTGCCATTTCTGATTGTTTCTTTTAACATTCCTAATTGATTAAGATAATATTAACAACTCTCCTCACGTTCTAAAACTGGGCAGAAGCTGCAGCACTGAATGGACTCATTGCTGGTTGTTTCCATCAGGGTCAGTGAGCGATAACTGACCAAAAACCATATCAGTCTCCAAATGGTATGTTTCACCTGACTCTGACTAACATAATCTGATCAGTATGTTTCACCTGACTCTGACTAACATAATCTGATCAGTATGTTTCATCTGACTCTAACATAATCTGATCATATGTTTCACCTGCCTGACTAACATAATCTGATCATATGTTTCACCTGCCTAACATGATCTGATCAGTAAGTTTCATCAGACTGACTAACAGTCTGATCAGTATGTTTCACCTGCCTCTGACTAACATAATCTGATCAGTAAGTTTCACCTATCCCTGACAAACATAATCTGATCAGTATGTTTCATCAGACTGACTAACAGTCTGATCAGTATGTTTCATCTGCCTCTGACTAACATAGTCTGATCAGTATGTTTCACCTGCATCTGACTAACATAGTCTGATCAGTATATTTTGTTTGATCCTGACTAACATAGTATGATTCACCTGATCCTTGCTAACAAAGTCTGATTCTTTTTCTTCCTTTACCAGGACTAACATAGTCTGAACAGTATGATTTACCTGACCCTAATATAGTCGAATTAGTATGTTTTGCCGAACCCTGACTAACATAGTCTAATCAGTATTATTCACCCAGCCATAACTAACATAATCTAATCAGTATGTTTTGCCTAACCCTAGCTAACATGGTCTAATCAGTATGTTACGCCTGAAATATCAGGTGAAATATACTAATCATGACATACTGTCACTTCCAATCATTTCCCCTGGAAACACGCTGTTAGTATGCCTAGCCAGGTGTGGATCGACACGGTCGCCGTAGTAGTGAGCGCCACGCAGAAGAAACCAATCATAGCACAACACCCTGGTGGATCCAGGTCCACCTTCGTCAGTACGCTCGGAGTGTGGGAAAACTGCTATTACCCGCCACTTAATGCCCTATTCAGGAAGCACAAACTTCCTCGTACTGAAAATTAAACAACATCAACAATACAGAACAACACATCAACAAATATCTCAATTCCACCAACCAACAACAACAAAAAACAAACAAAAAAGCAAAAAAAACATGTAAAAATACACAAAAAGACAATATTTAATGAATTAATCTACCACAAGCAATACGTATGAAACACATGCCTGAACATACGTTATGACGTGCATCATTGACTACCCTCCCTATTACGCCTTGAAATAGTAGTCTTCTAGACTGATTGCTCATTCGTCGCTTCCAGTTAGGTTTTTCTGTCCACAATTCCAGTTACGACGCACGTCTCGTTTATCCATCATTATCCCACCTGTCACAAGATAACAGGCTAATTTGTCCGAAACGCGAGAAAATAATCCATGTTTTTTTTCGCATTCCCTTTTTAGCTCTCTCTCCGCATTAGGGTTTTTTAATATTTAAACAGTTGATGTTTTGTTTGGATGTTTTGATTACGTATACAAAATGTTTGTGTTGATGCCAAGGTGTGGAATTTGGAAAACACCAGACTTATAAAACGGTGCTTCCCTTTTGGAAACCGAATGCGTCAAATTGTAAATAATATTACGCTGTAGTATGATCTTTCTGGAGACTATTTAAATGTGTGTCAGAATCTTTAGTTTTCATTTCGTGTTACCTCGAGGTGAGTACGGTCGGAATGATGGTGTTTTCTTTGCTTTTCAATTTGGTTTCAGCTGTTGACTACGTATACATCGTAAGGTCAACGCTATAGCTGGCCCCCTTCAAGGAAGCCTGTGTTCGGGCACTTGGATTGGCTGTTTCTGTGGCAACCGTTTTAAATGAGGAGGTTGTTATCATTATGCAGATCCGTTTTTAGTAGCATTTGACAACATACTTGGAGGGTGACAGTAGATTTATTCTTTCCTCTGTCTCTTGTGTTTTTTTCTTTCTATTAATGAAAACATTTTTACGAAATAGATCTGCAAAATACATATAGTTTTTGGGAAGAATCATCATCTTCATTATCCATCTATCCTTCCGGGGCACAGGACAATGACAAAACTTTCCCAAAAAGTTAGATCTTGATCTGTCCTTTCTGCTTCTATCTAGTTGATGCGCAAGGACAGAAGTTTATTTTTAGTCTGTTCTCCAGGTGATTCTCGATCTACCTCTCTTTCTCTTTCCCTGTTGATTCTATGTAAGGGACTGTCTGGTCACATTTGATGGAAATTATCGTAGCTTGTGTCCTATAAAACTCATTGTGTACGTTTAATCTAGATATCAGTAGCAAAGGGTTAAAATAGACAGGATAGACTGCGCCATCTCACAAATTTTGTGAAGAATTATAGAAGACAAAACAGATGTGAAATAAAACAGAAATTGAAATTGTAAACGTTCATTTTTATTTGAGCGTAGTGACATGTTAGCAAACACGCGATGCGAGGCAAAGATGGTTACGTCCAGTCTAACACAGCGATGGAATCAAGTCAATTGGTAGCTAAGTGACAATCATTAGTGCGCTATTATTTATCACAGCCCAAAAGCCACAAATTAGGACTGCCTTCCCTGACTGGATTTCTATTTTTGGAACAGGTGAACGATTAAATGCTTTAATGTTCAAGACTCAGCCTAACCTACAATTATCATCACGCTTTGCTATTAGTAGCTCCACTGATTGTTATTGACTATTATCCTCTGTAGACATTCATTGACAAACGACTGGATTTTCCTCTGCATTGCCTTTGTCGATCTCTAAGTGTCTGCACCTGCGAAGAATGCAGTGTATATGTTCCCTTTTTTATCTGTTTTTCATATGTCAGCCTATTTCTCTGATTAAATGTTAGCATATCTCTCTGATTATTTGCCAATCTTTATTTCTGATTAATTGTTAACCATTATCTCTGATTATTTGCCAACCTTTATCTCTGGTTATTTGTCAATATGTCTCTGATTATTTGTAAACCTTTATCTCTGATTATTTGGCAACCTTTATCTCTGATAATCTGTCAACCTGTCTAAACATATGTCAACTATCTCTTTTCTTATATTAATTTATCAATCCAACTGTGGTTTTATCATTGTATTTAAGTTGTCTATATAGCTATGCATCTGTCTGTCTGTTTGCCTGTCTGTCTGCACGTCTATCCGGCTACCTTCCATACATATATCCTCCCATCCAGCCATCCACTAAGTTACACACACATTAATCCAGAAATCCATATTTTCATTCCCCCACACATCTATCCCACAACCCATAATATATAATATATATTTCAGTTGAACGACCACTGGGACGGATAAACTCACTGAAAACAATGGCAGACCGTATTAACGATCAACCTACTTCTCTTGATAGATCGAACTTTCAGAGCACAGAATACAAGTGTCAATGTGAAAGAGGAAACAAAAGAGAGAGTTCAGGTATGTGCTGCATCGAAATTTGGACATTATCAATAGATCCAACCCTTTCACACCTGCAGACCGGTGAAAATAAGAAACAATTTTTACGGACCCGCGAAAATATTAATTTATCTTTACTTGTGACCTGACTATATGTTATAGTTTAGTTTAGTGGAAGAATAAACGTCATTGCACACGGTTTAACCAAGAAGTTCTCTATTCTTCTCCATATTTTTGGAGAATCTCAGCACAATGGACGAACTCCGTAGGACCGGCGAGGAAGTCGTAATACAGTGGGTAGATTTTAAATACAATTCTGAATTTTGCCCCGGTAGCGGCGGCTAAGCGTACTCTTTTCGATTTTAAACTGCCGAGGAATTTTTAACGTGCGCGACACTAAACACGGGTGACCGATCTCTGCTACGCAGAGTTCCGATGGAATACCAGAAAATCCACTGGAAAAAATCCCGTCCTCCAGCGTGATTTGCATGTAAAGAACGTCTTAAGGTTTGACTGTTTTAATTATTTTTTGGTCTTCATTTTGTAGGGATTACAATTTTAAACGACAATAAGACAAGAAATAGTTTGCCTTCCTATAAACGACAACAGTATTATCAGATAAATTCATCTCTAAAACTCGTATATCAATTTCCATTTGACCTAATTTATGTTTTCCGTTATCTGTGGGCTTAGTCATTTAAAAGCAAACACACAAACCCTCTGCATACTTTGATAAACACGAAACAAATAGATGAGTTATTATGTCTGGAAAGTTAGGATGGTTGTGTAGCTGGGGGATTCCGTGGTGAAGTGGTTAAGCTGTCGGCCTCGTGATCAGGTGGTGTGGGTTCGACTCCGGACTCCGCCGTCTTTTTCACGATTGCTTGATGCGGAATACCTTGCATCTCGTAGTCGCCCCCTAATCGTCTTGTCCTTGACTTGCAACTGGAGTCGGGCGGCTCGAAACGAGAGAGTGAAGATAACAAGTAGCGAAGTTAAACCTTGCTAAAAATAGCGCTAGCAAAATTAATTATGCTATCATCGTCTACGACAGACGGCGGCCTTTTCCTTTTTTTGTGTGTAGCTGACATCGTTTGAGTTTAACAAATAGCCAATCAGAGATTAGATCACCTCAAGGTGATCTGCTCAGTTAAGATGCTAATCTGCAATAACTTGTTCGGGGACCGGCTGAAAATGTATGCGGAGCTGCGGTTTGGAAACACTGCTCTATACCATTAGTATAACCTCTCAGTTCAGTTCAGTTTAGTTCAGTTCAATTCATTTGCCTTCACTTTGTAGTCGGCGGGAATTGATCTCCAAAGACATATGTCCCTTATCCTGACGATGTTGTCTTTAATGGTTTGTGCCTGTCCTTCTCTAGCTCTTTACTGCAGTATCGGCTTAATTCTTTAGCCCTCCAGGGAAGCCCTGAGATGCGCCGCGATTATAGAGAACACGTGGTGCATTTTTTTTTTGCGTTCGCCTTATTTCTCTAATCCCCAAGGTGGTGTGCGTTGCACTGCGGGTTTTATTTTTCGCATGTCGGCCCAGTGCATCCGACTTCAGCATTCATTTTATGTAAGGGTCTGCTTCCTGCTGCATTTTGTAAGGGTTTGCTTCCCCGGAGTAACGGCCGGTGCTGCGATGGGGATCGAACCCAGCACCTTCAGTTGTGAACCGTGTCACTTAACCACTATCCCACGTCGTCCCCTCATTTATAATCATCATTATCAGTAAGTGCCGCTAAGCATGTGGAGGTTAACGGTAATATATCTCCAGCTGTCTATTACCCCGTGCCAGGTTGCTACACTCAGTCAGCTTGTATTGCTACCTCATCTTTATGCTGTCTGCCCATCTGTACCTATGCCACCTTCTGGTTCTCTTACCCTCCACTCTTCCCTCCAATATAACCTAGAGAAGACTGGCATGTCTCTCGACATGACCAAATATTTGATGTTTATTTCCTCCAAAAGCGTCTTCTCCGTCTTGAGTTTTAAAATGGCTTAACTTCTGTGATAGACTGTTCATGATTAGGCCATGATTCCAGCCGCTGATTGGCTCATAAATGAAAATCGCCGATCGACTGTCAGTGAAAGGCTTGAAGATCATTGGCCGATGAATTTCTATTGTTGTCATCCCTTCGCTGCTAAAACAATCGGATACCATAACGCTGCTTATGTTTGGTGCATTTCTATAGTGGGGCCGCAATCTTTTAACTTAACTTAGCTTATTTAAACTGGTTTAGAAGACTTTGCAGCTTATGTACACAACCAGTTTCATTTACATTTCCTTGCTCTAACTGCTATGCGCGTCCAATATTTTCTTAAATGCATTAATTGTCCTTGCCTCCACTACTTGCTGTGGCAATGCATTCCAAGCATTCACCACTCTCTGAATAAAAAATATTTCCTAATGTCTAATATGGACCTTGCTGAAGTTAATTTGTAGCTATGCCCTCTTGTTCTTGTAGGTTATTGTATTTTGTAGAAAAAAGTGTTATAATATAATTTATCCTTTCCATTCATTATCTTATAAACCTGTATTGTCACCTCGAATTTTTCTCTTTTCTAGACATTGTAGGCCAGTTTTTCTGACGTTCCTCATAACTGTTATACTTGAATCCCACTATCAGCTTTGTCGATATTCTTTGTATCCTTTCCAGCATGTTTATATCCCCTCTACAATAAGGACTCCAAACCTACACACAGTACTCCAATCGTGGACTAACTAATGCTTTTTACAGTTTGTAAATCACTTCCTTGCTCCTATGTTTAATATTTTCCTTGATCATACCTAATATGATTACCTGTATGAGCTATTATAAACCCTAGGTCCCTTTCCTTATCTATCATTCGAATATTGTTCTCGCCCTTTTTGTAATTATGTTCTTAATTGGATTTATGTATGTGGATGACTGTACATTTAAATTCATTGAAGTCCATTTACCAGCTCACAGACTATTTTCGAATTTTACCTAAATCCGATCTCAATATATCCATCTCTGCTTAAATGAGACACAACTGCATAGTTTTGTGTCGTCCGCGAATTTTGCAGTCATGGTTCCGATATCATTGTCCAAACTGTTGATATATACCAAAAACAAAATTGATCCTAAAACCGAGTCCTGTGACATTCCGCTTTTTACTTCATCCATTCAGAGTACTCCTTATTTATGCCCACTTTTTGCTTTCTTCGCGTTAACCAATTTTCAATCCATTTAGCAACCCCATTTATATATGAAATTAGCAACTTTCCTTCACAGATACGTTGTATTAAACCAATGTATTTATCACCCAATGATCAGAGGCGCGCACATTTCCAAAACGGAAGAATCACATGACACACACGAGGATGAAGCCTTACCTACGACAGTTCCTTGAAGACCACCCACCACATGACAACGATGACAACGCCGATGACAACTGGCTCTTGATACAACCTCATCACAGACGCCAGAAGTGTAGCTCAGTATGGTGGAAGGTGGGTAGTAAATTGTTTTAAAACTCTCATTCTCCGCCGGTTCTGATAAGTAGAGTTTTCGGCGCTCTGCTACTACTTACTTTACTAATACGGCAGGTTTCATTTATATCCACGTGGAATTTTAACAACTAGTGGGTGGCTGAGTGATCAGACTGAAACGGATTCGATCCTCCGTAAGCTCCAAGACATTATATCAGTGGTGAAATAATGTCCTATACCTACAGTTTTCAGTGACTCAAAGAGCAAGCTGCATTTATTCCTTTGCCATATACATTCCTTAACGGGCTCTGGAAATGAGACAACGAAGTATTGATAATTGTTTTAACAGTTTTCTGTAGGGAGGAAGGCACAACATACTGATCAGACATGTTAGTCAGGGTCGGGTAAAATTCCAGTGTGCTGCCTGCTATGTGCTACGGTGCTGAGACGTGGACAGTAACAAAATTACTGGAGGACAATTGAGAGTGACCCTGGTCTCACTTGAAAGACGCTTGGTCGGAATCACTCTCCAGAACCAACGAATGCAACATCTTCACAATTCTGTCATACGACGACTGTCCTGGGTGAATGATGCGGTAATCTATGCAGACAAGACAAAACATGGATGGACAGGTTATGTGTTGCGACAAAACCATGGTCGATGGAGCACGGCGACAGCTATCTGGTATCCCCGAGGTAAAAAGACATTGGCGGGGAAGACCTCCATTGCGTTGGTCATACTCTCTTGCTGTCGGTAACAACATCCGAGACGCCTGTAGACTTTATAGCCGAAAACAGAGACCGCTGGAAATGAAGTTGGAATCCGTATCTAAGCTGAGGATAGCATCACTCTTAGAGATGGGTACAGACAATTTATTATACAGTGATTGCCTATGTTCTTGAAAAGATGATGAAAAAAAAGAATAAGGAGAAAAAGAAGAGGATGAAGTAAGAAAAAAAGGAACAAGAGGAAGACGAAGAAGGAAAGGAAAATTGGAGGACGAAGGAGAATAAGAAGAAGAACCCGTATTAAAATCTCTCATGCATTTACAAGTAAAATATAGTTACCTTCTATTTTCAAAAAGGAATGGGGAAAATCCGAGACAACAAGTTGTTAACAAATATTCTTGTCTAAGAATATTCAAGCGTTGCGCACTTTCTATACATCTGCGTGGTGCGCAGCATTTGAGTGTAACATAACAAGCCATGTCCAAATTGGCATCTGCCTATAACATGTCTAAGAAATATTCATTGCATTTTCACGCCAATCTATAATCCGTAATCCTGGTTTTCAATCTGGCAAATGAATTGCATGATGTCTGGTAGTCAAATATATTTAAAGTCAATGGGTCTTTTTTTCTTGTCCTCGATTATCATTTTGGAACTTCTTCTCTTCTTCCCTTCGTTTATCCTGTTATGTTTTTCAGCCTCAGGCTATGAAGAGATCTCTAGTACGAGCCGGACTGTGTGGCTCGTGCACAGTGGCAGTCACTGACTCATATATTTCTGTAAGCCACCTTTTTCGTGGCCGACCTTTAGCCTTGAATCCGTTGTATCTAAATAGCATTGCTTGGTTTTGGGGTGTTGTGTGGTGGTAGGCTTGTTACGTGGCCAAATCATTTTAGTTGCTGTCTTTTGATGTAATCTAAAATTGATGCTGTTCCCACTAGTCCTCTGATATCATTATTTTGATCATGTCTCTCCTTTTATATTTATACTGCTATAATTTGTCATTTTTCATTGGATGTTAATGTCCAGTTTTGACATTGATAGCATAGTGTCGGGACGACAATCGTGTTGTATAAAGTTATTTTGGTAGTTATTGTCTTGCAATTAAGTATTGGTGTTAATTGTCCAATGATCTGATTTGTCTTATTGCATCTTTGTTGAGTTTCCGCTGTGATTCTTGTTAGAACACCAACGTCAATCAAAAACTGCTTCCCTAGAACAAACAGTAAGATACGAACGACATTACAACCATCTGACGCCAGAATTGGGTCTGTCATGTCGTAAGACAAGAATCTAATACAATTACCAGAGCTGTCATGACATGCATCTCATTGGGAAGCCGAAAGCGAGGTCAACTTAAAACAACTTGACGAAGAAGCATAGATACCAAAATTGAAATCATAAACCATAGCTAGGGCACTGTACGAAGGAAGAACGCTTACCAGACGAAGCGAAGGTAATTTGTTGTTGGGCTTGCAGATACCATAAAACGTGATGGTCACAGAATGTTAGTTCTTTCAGTTCTGAAAATCCCAGCATAGCCAAGACAGTAGATTCACACAGGTTTCTTTATTCCCTTCTGCACCTCCCGAAGCAACGATTGGGAGTCAGAGATGATTACGTTCCTCCCAGATAACCACATCAGAGCCGGTAGCTGCTTCATCTCCATTCTGATACTGGACGTTGTTGTCAAGTATTCACCGGACCTCTCAGCATCGATCCTGTCTCTCACTCTGACATAGAAGTCCTAACCGCTGTTTTTTTTTAACCACGTAGAATAGATCCACCTATATATATGACAGCATCAGAATCCTATACATTTTCATTTATTGGTTTCTTAACCTAGAAGTTTGCTATCCCACTTTGACCAAGTCTCTGCATTATCTTTCCTGAGGGATAATGACCTAGTGGTAGTCTGTCAATTTATCTCTAGTTCTTCCCCTTTGTTTATGGGATGTACTGTTGATACCTTTGTTACTTGATTCTTGATTCTAAGAACCAACATCATCACACAGGGGTCAGTCCAATAAGTTCTCCGTTCTCCATCCAAGCAGCCAGCCTGCCGTATATACTCAGAGCCCCGGTCAGGTGTTGATTTCGTGTTCTTCGGATCTTCCCAGACAGAACACACATTTCCCCTTCTCCCTTAGTCACTCCCAAATCTATCATCCTCTGCACATATCCATTTTCGCGACCCTCTGTTTCTTCATCATTCTGTAGACTGTCCATGACTGCCCTTATCAACTCAACCTTGTCTCTGGTCATCACCTGGTCGTTCAGACAGCGCGTTCCGCTACTGCATCAACTCTTTCGTTGCCCCAGACGCCTGCATGTCCCGGGGAGTAGATCCATGTGACACCCTGTACTCTAGAGTTGTTCAGAAGAGAGGCCCACTCCCTTCTTAGCATGCACCGTTCTATCTTACGGAGCATGGCCTGCAAGTGGGACAGTATCACCGCGTGTGTCACAGGTTGCGTCACCAACAAAGTCAGGGCCGCTGTTACCGCCTCAATTTTCATCCTCATACTCGATGTGACATTGTAGACAGCCTTGGTTTATTTATCTCTATGCAATATACACATTTCGGAAGCCTTTTTTATTTGAAAATACCTCGTACATTAAAAGTAATTCGTTGCAATTCCCTTTTCAATTACAATTCATCTATGTGAAAACAATGCGAACACGTACCAACATTTCTTGTCTTTTCAAAATTTCCATTTTAAAAACAAAAATAATTGTTTTCACTGCAATACCTGGGACGATGAGGCTAACGTCTGTTCAGGCAAAACACACTGATCAGACAATGTTATCCAGGGTCAGGAGAAATATACTGGCCAAGACTCTCACCTGTCCTCCTCGTTGGTCGACCTGGAAACGGGCTGTTGTCGAGGACAACATTCTGGCTAACAAGGTGAGGTATGACGTAATTCCCGTAGTAGTGAACAACACGCAGATGAAGCCAAGCATATCACAACCACCTGGAGGACCCCGGTCCACCTTCATCAGCACGCTCGGAATGTGAGGAAAGCTACGACAACCCACCACTTAACGTCCTTTTTAGGGCGCACAAAAGAGTAGACCTACTCATTGTGGGCACTCAACAACAACAATAACTGGAATACTTGAATCGTAGATCAAATGTTTGATATCAGGCAGACAACAGCTTTCCTTTGGTTTTGGAAATTAATCAACTCCACAGTTAGAGCCATCGTATCTTTCCTAGTTAACTTTTCGGACTACATAATCTTTGAGAAGAAGAGCAAGTCGTCATCTTCAGACCGAGAGAACTGGGCATAATGGACTCAAGGGTCATTTTTTTTTCAACAAAATGCGGATTGGGACAGATGACATGTGGAGCAGGCCATGACTGGCGAAGCTGCACGCTTAGACCTGAAGGTTGAACACAGGCCCATCACAAGTGAAGGTGGCGATAGCATCTGACTTGTGCTGCGAAATGTCTTCTCTTATGGCTGTCAGTCCTGGAACGGCATACCCTGCAACAATCAGAGCACACATGAACAATATTGGCCGGGAGAAACGTAGGAAAGACAAAATCTGGACGGAGATAAAACAGCCTTACAAACGACTGTGCCATTGCAAGAAAAACCTGCGGAGAGAACGACACGTAAGCTGAAGATATATGGTGTACCCACATTTTTGCATGCACACCTTTCTGTGCGCACATTTCTTTAACGATTGTTACTATTTTCGGAGGCGTTACTAAGAGAGACAATGACTGAATCTATTTTTAGGGAAAGTAGAGTAATCTAATAATAGCAATAATTTACCCAACACTCCATTTGCTGCAGCGCATGTCCAATGCATAGCCATCTATAGTTTCACTGTAAAAATAAAACAAAGATAATGACCACCGACAAAACACAATGTCAGCATAAATTTACAGTGGGTGGTGAGGAAATAGATCAGGTCACACATTTTGAATATCTGGGCTCCAGAATTGACAAAAATGGCGACTGCTCGAAATAAATCAGAAGAAGAAAAGTCTTGCAATGCAGAGACTGAACAGCCTGAAGAAATTCTGGCAAAGCACCAACAAAATGATAAAAGTAAAAGTCTTGAGAACCTGTGTTTTTCCTGTGGTAGCTTATGGCTGCGAATCAAGGACGATTACCAAAACTTCCAGACAAGAATCGAATCCTTCGAGTCAAAATGTTACAGAAAGATCCTCAGAATACCCTTTACAACCAAAAAGACGAATGTAGACATTCGGCAAGTGTTAAGCATAGAGGAGAACTGGTTTATCAATTCCATTTTGGCTAGAAAATGCAAATACTTTGGTCACATCAAGAGACACAACGGTCTCGAGACAACAGTGATGGAAGGTATGGTGCCAGGAAAAAGAGAAAGGGGTAGACCAAGAAGACGATGGCACCAAGATATCCAGGAATGCTTGTGTACAACTGTGGCGGAGGCTGGAGTTTTGGCAAGGAAAGGAGTTTTTTTCAGATAGACTGTGATGGGAGCGATGTTCTTTAAAGTGCATGCTACATGATGAGTTTCACTGCCTGCGAGTATGCAGATCCCAAATCGGAATCGTCAGCCATCTCTGCACCCATGCACAACCCGGAATTACAGAATAATCGATTGGAAAGACTGGCTAAATGAAAAAAAAGAAAAAGTCCTCATCACCTGTGATGGACGAACAACAACAACCAATGTGGACCTAGGTCATTGATTAGCCCATCTCGCCATTGCATAGATGGGAGACCATGAAGACTTTTACTGGCATATGGTCATCAAAAAACGTTGTTCTAGGGGTCCATCTGTTCAAAGGCATAGGTACAGCATGTCTAATTCATTTATGGTTGAGTTATGTCGCTGCTTCCACGACGTCTTGAAACAAAGTTTGATGTCGATTTTCTTCATTCCGTATCTGACCCCAAAGCAAAATGTTTAGTACGCGCCGTTGCAATGCTCAGTGAATGGCTCTGAACTTCTCGGCATCTGGTTTGTGCATGCTCCACACTTCGCATTCGTAAATCATTGCTGGAATGACCATGTAATTGAAAATGTTTGCTCTTGCCGCTGTGTCTCTCATCTCTTGTATTAATGACTTAATGGTGTTAAAGGAATATCAAGTTGCATTTCGTCTTCTAAAGATTTGGTGGTTGGTTTTGTGGTTGGCATTTATCTCTTGGCCTATGTAGAAAAAGGAGTTCGCATTCTCGACGGTTTCCTCTCCTGCTTTGGGCAGTGTCGGTTTCTGCGGCATTGTGTTTTCTTGTATTTTATCATCAGGCCAGCAGATCTGTTGACCCCATTTAGATCGTTCAATGATTGTTGGACTAGCTCAGTTGTATGACTGATGAAGACGATGTCATCTGCAAATCGTAAATGGACGAGCCACTCGGTATATATAGTTACACCTCTGTTTATCCAATGTAACTGTTGAAAAAATACAAAATTAACCTAACGGGCATGTTCTTACACTGATAAAGAGGAGAGAGAGTTTACGTGTATCAATGTCAGTGGAAGTAGTGTTTGGAAATAAGGCACAGCTTAATTGCAGTAACAAATAGTTTGCAAGTTTGTTTCTCCTTTATTTATTGCTTAACAGCATTTGTGGCATTTACTGACATACACTGCAACAGGCTGAAGTTGGTTGCCTGCCTAATGCACATCCCTCGTTTGTCGTTTCTTATTACATGTAAGGAAGGAAACAGGAGAGTACAGTGGCCTTATCTTCTTGTCTATTTCATGCCATTACATAAACCGTCTCATTACTTAAACCGTCCCATTACATGAACCGTCCCATTACATAAACCGCCCCATTACATAAACTATGCCATTACATAAACCGTCCCATTACTTAAACCATCCCATTACATAAACCGTACCATGACTTAAACCGTCCCATTACATAAACCGTCCCATTACTTATATCGTCCCATTACATAAACCGTCCCATTACATAAACCGCCCCATTACATAAACTATGCCATTACATAAACCGTCCCATTACTTAAACCATCCCATTACATAAACCGTACCATGACTTAAACCGTCCCATTACATAAACCGTCCCATTACTTATATCGTCCCATTACATAAACCGTCCCATTACATAAACCGCCCCATTACATAAACTATGCCATTACATAAACCGTCCCATTACTTAAACCATCCCATTACATAAACCGTACCATGACTTAAACCGTCCCATTACATAAACTGTCCCATTACTTATATCGTCCCATTACATAAACCGTCCCATTACATAAACCGCCCCATTTCATAAACTATGCCATTACATAAACCGTCTCATTACTTAAACCATCCCATTACATAAACCGTACCATGACTTAAACCGTCCCATTACATAAACCGTCCCATTACTTATATCGTCCCATTACATAAACCGTCCCATTACATAAACGGCCCAGAGTGGTCCGCGGGAGTCTTTGTGTATGACAAGGACAAGATAGCATCCCTGCCCCACGGAGAGCATGTCGTAAAAGGCGACTAGCTGTGTGACATGGCACAACACCGGCCATGATTAGGTCATGTATTTAGAGCAGCATAGATAGCGCCGAACAGGCTGCGGGTCTACAGTCCTCTAATGTTTGATTTATATTAAGATGGACTAACATTGGTTAGTTAACCACCCTCCGCGAGACTTGTTCCAACGCAGCGGAGTTATAGAGTGCTCCAGCCCTAACCCGCTAAGCAGGGAACCTTTCTCCGGGCTACATCCAGCTCGTACCAGAACTGGGACCTGCACTTGGGCATCTGCCCTGTAGAAGTACAGGTCGACTAAGTGGGACCTGCACTTGGGCATCTGCCTTGTAGAAGTACAGGTCGACTAAGTGGGACCTGCACTTGGGCATCTGCCTTGTAGAAGTACAGGTCGACTAAGTGGGACCTGCACTGGAGCATCTGCCCTGTAGAAGTACAGGTCGACTAAGTGGGACCTACACTTGGGCATCTGCCCTGTAGAAGTACAGGTTGACTAAGAACTAAGAACATAGTCCTTTTTGTGAATATTAACCAATAATTGATCTAATACTTTTTGTATTTTTTGGTTTCAGCTGTTTATGTGGATTGGAGTCACTTTGATTCTTTTTGGAGTCATGACTATTGTGGGCGGGAACCTGATCCAACCACTTCACGTACTGAAGGAATCATCTGATAACCCGTACATCCTCATAGACACAAAAGCGCAGGAAGAGAACACGATTCTGGAATTGTGCAAGGTCACTGGACTTATCTTATTCTGCATTGGGGGTATCACCCTGGCAATATCACTGCTCGTACCATCATGCACCAGTTACTGTGACGATCATTTTGAGGAAACATCTATTAATAGAACTCTTGAACAGCGAGATGTCGACGAGAAATCAAAGAGACTTTCTGAAACACGTTTCCCAGCGTCTTCTTCAATCAAGAATGTCCAGTCCGTGTAGATGGTACAAGCGAACATGGGAACGCATTCAACGCATTTTATGGAGAAATAACACATTTCATCGCCTACAAAAATCGAATAGATACATATCAGAAAGAACATGCTTGCAGTATCCAAAACAGTTTTTCAGATTATCCTTAAATTCGTTTAGTTCAGTTCAAGTGCTAACCCTTCATGATGATGTTGTTGATCCATCGTAATCGACGATAACCACTTTGTCAGCATTCACTACAAACTGTTCTCATGAGTTCGTAGATGGCTAAATAAGCCAATCTGAGTTTTTAATAGTCTGTTGCACTTCGTACATGGATAGGACAACTCCTTCCACCAGGGTTGAAGAAGGGTTAATGTGAGTTGACTGGACAGCGATCGTCTCTGGATGGCCTCATCTATTCTTGATGCCTCATGTCTCTCAACACACTCAGCAATAGTGCTTTGCCAGTCTGTGCGATTGGTGGAAATTATTTCCAAGTCATCGTGGTTCATACCGCACTGGATCAGTGATATCTTTAGTGTGTCCTTGTACCATTTTCGCTGCCTACCGCTTGCTCTCTTACCATTTTGGAGTTATCAAACGTACTTTGTCTTTCCACTTGATGGTGCAATCAGAAATGATTATCCCTGTACATCTTGTTTTGTTATTTGTCCACCAATAATGTTATTGGCCTAGACCCATCCTACTGTAGGCCATGGTTTAGAGGTACGCCTTTCTTTCAGTAATGCTTTCAGAAAAAGGGTAATTTTTTATGTGACAAAAATATTTAAATTGTTTTATTCTAATTTCGTTCATCGTTTCTCATTGCACAACACACTTCTCCATAACTTTCTTAGTCATTTTTCTTTCTTTCCACAAGATGTGTCGCATTCTTTTAGAGATCGAAAATTATAAAGCATCGGTTCTCTAATTCATCCGCTTGTTCAAAGTCCCTATTACTTCGTTCTGTAGTTGTTTTTGCTGTCACTCATACTTTAGTTTGGTACTGTTGACCACTTTCTGTTTTGGTGGGTTACAGTGATTTTCTTCACATCCCGATGCGTGCTTGGTAAGGTGGATGGGGGTTCTTTTTGCTGTAGTGCTATGCGAGGCAGCTCAGTAAACATTCTTGTAGGATCACATTATCAATCCCCAAATCGCTAGCAAGTCTGTCATGAAAGTCTTTCTCCAGGAGAACTGCCTGGAAGTTAAATGGGAGTCTTGATCAGTATGTTTCACCTGACACTGACTAACATAGTCTAATAGTAGGTTTCACTTGACCCTGACTAACATAGTCTGATCAGTAGGTTTCATCTGACCCTGTCTAACATAGTCTGATCAGTAGGTTTCACCTGACCCTGTCTAACATAGTCTGATCAGTAGGTTTCACCGGACCCTGTCTAACATAGTCTAATCAGTAGGTTTCACCTGACCCTGACTAACATAGTCTGATCAGTAGGTTTCACCTGACCCTGGCTAACAGAGTCTGATCAGTAGGTTTCACCGGACCCTGTCTAACATAGTCTAATCAGTAGGTTTCACCTGACCCTGACTAACATAGTCTGATCAGTAGGTTTCACCTGACCCTGGCTAACAGAGTCTGATCAGTAGGTTTCACCTGACCCTGACTAACATAATTTGATCAATAGGTTTCACCTGACCCTGACTAACATAACATAGTCTGATCAGTAGGTTTCACCTGACCCTGACTAACTTAGTCTGGTCAGTAGGTTTCACCTGACCCTGACTAACATAGTCTGATCAGTAAGTTTCACCTGACCCTGACTAACATAGTCTGATCAGTAAGTTTCACCTGACCCTGACTAACATAGTCTGATCAGTGAGTTTCACCTGCCCCTGACTAACATAGTTTGATCAGTAGGTTTCACCAAACGAGATCTAAGTCACCCATTAATTACGACTTGCATAGAAATTGATGACTATCATTTTAATTGTTGAGTTGTCGATTAAGATGTCGATATATGACTCATGTTGGTGGATGTCGATATATGACTCATGTTGGTGGATGTCGATATATGACTCATGTTGGTGGATGTCGATATATGACTCATGTTGGTGAATGTCGATATATGACTCATGTTGGTGGATGTCGATATATGACTCATGTTGGTGGATGTCGATATATGACTCATGTTGGTGAATGTCGATATATGACTCATGTTGGTGGATGTCGATATATGACTCATGTTGGTGAATAAAGGTCTTGCCATCCCTTTTCTCTTCTTGATTTGTGTTGTACATTTTCCATCCGCAGTTATTATATTTCTAAGATAGAAGCAACGCCTTATCTTTTCTACTATTTCATTGTCTATTCGTATCTGTAGACAAGATTGTATGTCTAATTGATTAATAACCATTGTTTTCGTTTTCTCTGTTTTAATTTTAAAATCCTGATATCTGGCTTTTTTCGTTACTTGATTCCACAAAACTGCCTGTTACAGGAGTCTGTTGTTGTTTATTCTAAGCACTTGTCTAATGTATGTCAACCGTCTTGTCATTATTTTGTTAGAAGCACAACCCTGTTTGCACTGATTAACATGTTATTCTGGCACTCTTACCAACTAATGTTCAATAGTTTTGTAATTCATCTATTTTCAAAAGCTGTCAGTTTATTGTCCTGTGACTTTGCCGTTTTCCAGACTTCGCATCCAAAGTAACACTGATATTACGTTAGAGTTAAACACCTGCCGAAGACAGATGTGTCGGACCGAAAGGTGTAAATATCGCATTCAAGCTGTACACGATCGACACAACGCATTCCGTTCTCCTGACTACATCATGCTACTTGCAAAGCCCAATTCATGGCTTGGTAGCTGGAGATTGAGAACGAATGCAGAACAAGTGGAAGAGTTAAACAGCGTGAACTCATTGATTTAGTTAAACAGCGTGAACTCATTGATTTAGTTAAACAGCGTGAACTCATTGATTTAGTTAAACAGCGTGAACTCATGTATCTAGTTAAACAGCGTGAACTCATTGATCTAGTTATTAAACAGCGTGAACTCATTGATTTAGTTAAACAGCGTGAACTCATTGATCTAGTTAAACAGCGTGAACTCATTGATCTAGTTAAACAGCGTGAACTCATTGATTTAGTTAAACAGCATGAACTCATTGATTTTGATTTGCAAATGTTTCTTAGCTGTTTAAAGGCATGTGAGATTTCTTTTTAAACAGTGCGACTGAAATGTTCTATGTTGTATTGGCATCGTGTGTCAATTTACAACTCAAATCGGTGAAATGTATACCTTCAGTAATAGTTTTTCATCCAGCTTTGTATTAGCAGCTTCGTACAATTGTTAAGTTTTGTCTGTGAGGCATTTACTTGAAGTCTTATCTGTTCTGAAGCTCTTGTTATTTAATGCCAACATTGTGTCAGACTACATTTCTGTGCGCCTTTGCGAGCCATGAAAATGGCGTAAAGTGGAGGGTTGCAGTAGCTTTCCTCTCATCCCGAGTGTGCTGATGAAGGTGAACTGGGGTTGTACATATAGTTGTGATATGCTTAGTTTCATCTTTGTGTCGCTAACTACCACGGGGATCACGTCGATTCCTATCTCGTTAGCCAGGATGCAATTAACGCAACGCGTTTTCAGTGAGACCTACACGAAAGTTGGTTGAGAGTCGTGATCAGTATATTTCTCCTGACCTTGATTAACATGTCTAAACAGTATGTTTTGCCTGACCTTGACTAACATGTCCAAACAGTATATTTTGCCTGACCTTGACTAACATGTCCGGTCAGTATATTTCACCTGACCTTGACTAACATATCCGGTCAGTCTGTTTTGCCTGACCTTGACTAACATGTGCGGTCAGTATGTTTTACCTAACCTTAACTAACATGTGCGGTCAGTATGTTTTACCTGACCTTGACTAACATGTGCGGTCAGTATGTTTTGCCTGACCTTGACTAACATCTCCGATCAGTTTATTTCGCCTGACCTTGACTAACGTGTCCAAACAGTATATTTTGCCTGAACTTGACTAACATGTCCGGTCAGTATATTTCACCTGACCTTGACTAACATGTGCGGTCAGTATAGTTTTCCTGACCTTGACTAACATGTCCGGTCAGTATGTTTTGGCTAACCTTGACTAACATGTGCGGTCAGTATAGTTTTCCTGACCTTGACTAACATGTCCGGTCAGTATGTTTTGCCTAACCTTAACTAACATGTGCGGTCATTATGTTTTTCCTGACCTTGACTAACAAGTCCGGTCAGTATTTTAGCAGATCCCACTGTTTGCACTACGGTTATTCTAACTAAAACGTTACCACACTCAACCACACCATTCATGACCTCACACAACAAATGATATAGCACACAGCAGGTGGCATATCTATTATGTTATAATCTTACAACACTATTAAAGGGAGTGCAATGAAATTACAACACAATACAATATATATATATCATATTAACTAAGTATTCATTTATATATGTTAATATCAATATTAAATAAAGCGGAAATTGTAAGCATTAGCTATTGATGGAATTCCCAACTATCAAAACCCAGTGCTATTGCTGTACACACATTACACACCCCTCCCCTTATCTGCATCATCAACACACTCTCACAAACTCTTCCTCACTAAAATCCCCTCAGGCGGGCGATCTGGACATAATGCATTCAATATATTCCATGTGATCTCTCAACTCAGTCGATCTGCGTATACACACGCTCTGAAACATACATCGTTCCCTCGGTGTATACACACACCACACACACACGTCTAGATCTCTCCTAGACACAGCTGTACACTCAGAACATACCTCGTTCCAAAGGTGTCCTGCACGTACAACATACGTTCAGATTACATATATACACCGGACGCCCAAATCTAATTGAGCGACTGCCCCGACTCAATGGCGTATGCTGTTTAAGCGATCCTATTCTATCTCTAACATTCGGACAACAGTCTATCAATGGCCCTTCTACTAAGTCGGTGAGCTAAACAGACTCCTATCTACATTCTCTCGCTCGTTCTCATTCCCTCTCCATGGCCAGCCTGCTTGAGCTAAACTTTGTCTAATATTTTAACTCTCAAGCAGTATCAGCGCTATCCAATAGATCTCTGGGGGATGGCTCTATTCAGTCGTTAATGCAACGAATTACTCTGAACACCTGTCACTCAAATATCACAGCAAGCTCTCTGCTGCCCACCTGTATGTCAGTCATCCTCCACTACCCAAATCGGAAAGCCAGTGGCCAGTTCCTACCTGTACACATTCTTTCCCCCAACTCCGATTTCCTTTGTTGAGATGGTGAGTGACCTTGGCGTAGTATTCCAGACGGAGAATGACCTTGGCACGCATTCAGGTACCTTTGTTCTCAGAGTCACCGACTACATCACCCCTGTCCTAAACTCTCATGCTTTGGCTGGAACTGTTACATTACCTCCCTAAACTACGGACCGAAACATGGATGGTAATTGTTTTTCATCTGCCACATGACCACCATTTTCGTCTCCACTATCCATAATTTAAACTCCACTGCTGTTTACAACTTCACTCAAATTATACATGCATCCAAAAACAATGTTACACCATTTTTGTATCCACTATCCATAATGTAAATACCACTCCTGTTTACATCACTCACATCGTACATGCATAAAAGACATGTCATTTGATACACGCAAACTTTTTGTAATACATACATAATCAATACAAGAAGAAGAAAACACTGTGGCTGGTCGTTTTTACAAAACAAGCCCAATTCTGTCCCTACGGGACTATTAGCTCATCAAAACAAAAACACCTTAAGGAATACTCCTTACTCATTGAGGTCAACCACATCACCCCTGCCCTAAGCGCTCATGCTCCGACTGGAACTGTTACAATATGTTTTGCCTGACCTTGACTAACATCTCCGATCGGTTTAATTTGCCTGACCTTGACTAACATGTCCGGTCAGTATGTTTTGCTTGACCTTGACTAACATGTCCAATGAGTATGGTTTGTCTGACCCTGACTGACACTTTCGATCATGTATGTTTTGCCTGACACCGACTAACATGTCCGATCAGTATGGTTTGTCTGACCCTGACTGACATTTTCGATCATGTATGTTTTGCCTGACCCCGACTAACATGTCCGATCAGTATGGTTTGTCTGACCCTGACTGACATTTTCGATCATGTATGTTTTGCCTGACCCCGACTCTCAAGTCCGATCAGTATGGTCTGCGTGACCCTGACTAACATGTCCGATCAGTATGGTT
The DNA here is from genome assembly GCA_036924085.1 of Ariolimax columbianus. Taxonomy (NCBI): domain Eukaryota; kingdom Metazoa; phylum Mollusca; class Gastropoda; order Stylommatophora; family Arionidae; genus Ariolimax; species Ariolimax columbianus. The sequence continues at coordinate 44,948,465 of JAVGWX010000010.1, forward strand.
TGCGTGACCCTGACTAACATATCCGATCAGTATGGTTTGTCTGACCCTGACTAACATGTCCGATCAGTATGGTTTGCGTGACCCTGACTAACATGTCCGATCAGTATGGTTTGCGTGACCCTGACTAACATGTCCGATCAGTATGGTTTGTCTGACCCTGACTAACATGTGCGATCAGTATGCCAATCCAATCTTCGCTGCCCTAAACGCCCACGCTCTAGATTGAACTGTTACATGTGTCCAACAAACTATGTAGAAGACAAACCAGTATCCACACCTTTTGCTATGTGGTTAAAGCGATTGAATACCTATCTGGGGTAGTTGTCTCACCGCCGCGATTGAATATCAGCCAGTGTTCGTAAAGCGATCTCAGTCCCGCCAGGCGGAGCGATAGCGTGGGCTTGCCGAAAACGCTTGCTCGCCTTTCCCCGTAGAGGTATCGGGATGCGGTTTTTTTTGGCGTCTCCTCCGCTGAGGTGCGCTGCTCTGGTCCAAATCGAGAAACGTTGTCAGTCGGTGGTGATTTATCTAAGGCTTATAGCAGAGCTCGACAGTTCGTCTCGCTGGTGGTCAGACTCTCGCAAAGAGCTTGTGACCGGCAAATGGAAAGCAGGAATCGTGCCTGAAGGCCCTGTGTTCTTTCGGGGACCAATCCTCGGGAGAAGGGCAGGCCGGCAGGCCAAATTGTCTCTAGTCCCAGTGAAATTAATCGCCGGAGTCGTTGGGATCCGTTCTGCACAGAGCGCTGCCATCCCTCCTCGAGCGAGCCCGGTCGGTCGGTTGGTCGTCTGGTGCGTGTAGGGGCCCCTGTCAGGCGGTCCTAGGTCGACGGAGTGAGGGACGGGGGGAACAACCGTCCGTCCGTTCATCAGTCGGTCCCTGCGGCCGTCCCAGTGAGGCTTTTTACACACCCGTCCTCCACCGACCGGTGTGTGCGGTACGTACGTCTCCGACAGATATCTTGTTGATCCTGCCAATGGTCATATGCTTGTCTCAAAGATTAGGCCATGCATGTCTAATTCACACTGTCTCACGGTGAAACCGCGAATGGCTCATTAAGTCAGTCGAGGTTCCTTAGATGACACGATCCTACTTGGATAACTGTGGCAATTCTAGAGCTAATACATGCTTACCAAGCTCCGACCCTCGCGGAAAGAGCGCTTTTATTAGTTCAAAACCAATCGTCGTTTCCCCTCGCGGGGTTGCGGCGTTCCCACTGGTGACTCTGGATAATTTTGTGCTGATCGCATGGCCTCATGTGCCGGCGACGCATCTTTCAAATGTCTACCCTATCAAATGTCGATGGTACGTGACATGCCTACCATGTTTGTAACGGGTAACGGGGAATCAGGGTTCGATTCCGGAGAGGGAGTATGAGAAACGGCTACCACATCCAAGGAAGGCAGCAGGCGCGCAACTTACCCACTCCCGGCACGGGGATGTAGTAACGAAAAATAACAATGCGGGACTCCTTCGAGGCCCCGTAATTGGAATGAGTACACTTTAAACCCTTTAACGAGGATCTATTGGAGGGCAAGTCTGGTGCCAGCAGCCGCGGTAATTCAAGCTCCAATAGCGTATATTAAAAATGTTGCAGTTCAAAAGCTCGTAGTTGGATCTCAGGCGCAGGCGAGCGATCCGGCTCGCGCTGGTTCACTGCCCGTTGTTTCCTGCCCTACCGTCTGCCGGCTTTCTCCCACGGGTGCTCTTCGCTGAGCGTCTTGGGTGGCCGGCGCGTTTACTTTGAAAAAATTAGAGTGTTCAAAGCAGGCCTCGGCTGCCTGAATAATGGTGCATGGAATAATGGAATAGGACCTCGGTTCTATTTTGTTGGTTTTCGGAACTGGAGGAAATGATTAACAGGGACAAACGGGGGCATTCATATTGCGGCGTTAGAGGTGAAATTCTTGGATCGCCGCAAGACGAGCTACTGCGAAAGCATTTGTCAAGAATGTTTTCATTAATCAAGAACGAAAGTCAGAGGGGCGAAGACGATCAGATACCGTCATAGTTCTGACCATAAACGACGCCGACTAGCGATCCGCAGGAGTGTTTGGGTTCCGCGAGAAGTATGTCTGCAAAGCTGAAACTTAAAGGAATTGACGTTAGGGCACCACCAGGAGTGGAGCCTGCGGCTTAATTTGACTCAACACGGCCAACACTAAAATGACTGAGATGCCGAGACCACTTCCCTTGGGTCTAATATGGAACGGGTGCTGGATTTAGACCATCCGAAATCTGGGGTTATGCCCTCTGTGTCTCGGTTGGTCTGCATTCAGTGTTTGATAAAGGAATTGACGGAAGAGCACTACCAGGGGTGGAGCCTGCGGCTTAATTTGACTTAACACGCAAATACTGTAGAACGACTGACAAATCTAGACCACTTTCGTTGGGTCTAATAGTGAACGTGTGCTGGTATTAGACCCACGGAAGACAGGTCAGCTCTCTAATCCTCTAATAAAGGAACGCTACGGAAACCGTGTCTTAATCCCGCAGAAACTGCAGGTTCCAGATACCTGGTCACTGACAAACAAAAGCCCTCGTTTAATTCGTCCTGGCCAAATAGTGACCGGGTGCTGGAAATAGACCATCGGAAGACAGATCAGTTTTACCCTACAAATGACAGGGCGTTGCTATGGAAATCCTGCTCAACTCGAGAGGAGCCGCAGACATTTGGTTCACGTACCAGGCTGATAAGTCAATGGCGCGAGGCTACCATGTGAGGGATTACGCCGGACGCCTGTAAGCCGGAATCCCGCCAAATTCTCAGCACCACTGCAATGGGAGGCTTCGATATGGTCGGGACCTGGGGATCACGCCTCAACCCTGCCAGGTCGAGCCACAGAAAGAGGTCTCTTCCATCACCCGATCAAAGCGGGCGGATAGCTGCTCGATATTTACCCTATTCGGCGATGGGGTGCGAAACTACCAACATAAGACTTAGTTCTTGGTCGGGATGTCGAAAACAGTAGAGCAGCCACCTCAATGTGAACTGTCGAGACTCATTCCTTGACCACGAGATATGTCCGCAAGCCAGGCGAACAACATCTCCGTGCTTGTCCCCTGGTTAAATGCACTTCTGCTTCGATATCTACCTCTGTACGCTATCAGCCATACCAATGGACGCAGAAGAGATGCAGACTAGCGGACATTGCACACCTGTCCCACTGTGTCAACATCCCAGGTGGCGGGGAATGCTAGGCGTACCATCCCTGCATAGACGCCAAGAAAATAAAGGGAGCAAAGAGATACCCCACTCACATGCAAATGCTACGTTTCTGGCAGGACGTGACGATCCTGGGATACAGACACACTGGACTGCTTCTCTTCTGGGTAAACCAGTCCATATCATATATCATCTCACATATCATCATCGCACCCTATAGACACGAGTAGTGAAGACTCGTTAGTCTGGTAAAACCACTTCCATAAGAGAGACAACTCTGATCACAAACAACTGCTGCCTTGCAGATAGGCTGGGGACAGCCAAAGGCTAAGGAGGGCATCCCTACAGAAACGCCTGTTGAAATCGGATGCACGGGGCCACAAGCCTAACAAAACAGTGCAACATAAATCGCAGAATGATGACAGTACAACCGATCCTCCTGCGGAGTCCCGCCAGGAAGCGAGAGTGCCGGGCCTCACGCCTCGAAGAGGCCCACCCTTGACTACTGGTAGTCACCCACCCATTTGTCGTGGAGTCAAGGCACATGGCTATGGGGCAACTCCTATTGACCAAAAACTCAAGACCCTCAAAATACTACAGTGGAATGCGGAGGATGTCGTTAACAAAAAGCTTTCCCTAACACATCACCTGCATGAAGGTAAGATTGACGTGACATGTATCCAGGAAACGCACCTCAACAATAACCATAAATTCTCAATCAGAGGATACCAGACCTTCCGTCTAAATAGAGAAGGTCACAAAGGAGGGGTCCTGATACTGACCCGAAACTGCATACCGAGTAGCGCGGTATCTGTCAATCACACCGGACAAGCAGAAATTGTAGGAGTTGACATAATGGCTCAAGAGACGAAGCTCCGCATTTTCATTCTGTACGGAGCACCAAATAAAGACCTATCGCTCTCGAGTATGGACGTCAAAAACTCCAACTACATAGTAGTTGGAGACTTCAACAGCCACTCAGAGAGATGGGGATACTCGGACACAGACAGCAGAGGTGACGAAGTGGAAGATTGGGAGATAGATGCAAATCTCTCCCTAATCAATAGGCCGGAGGATAGCCCTAGCTTCTATTCAAGAACATGGCATACCACCTCGACTCCAGATTTGGCCTTATCCACACAGGACATACACCATTATATAGACCGCCAGGTGCTAAACCAACTGGCAGGTAGCGACCACAGGCCGATCAGGCTAGACATTGATATGGAAGTAGGCCCACAGGAAACAAAACCGCTCCCACGTTGGAATTACAAACGAGCCGACTGGGACAGATTTGCAATCCTGACAGATGGGCTGTGTGAAACCACCAACACACAAAAAAACCAAAATGAAGCCCATGGTGGAAAGCCTAACCAAGGCAATAATGCAAGCCGCCACTGAAACCATCCAAAGAGGGGCTAGGAAAAACTATAAGCCCTACTGTAATGATGAGTTGCAGAAAGCGGAAGATGCAGTCACAAATGCTAGGAACATGGCAGAGCGAGAACAATCTATGGAGAGAGAACTGGAAAATCAAAACTGAAAGTCTCAACTTAGACAAAGAAGGGAACAAACTCTCGAAGTTAGTCAGAGCCATGAATGACAAAACCGCTTCAAACAAACAAATTACCATCAAGCAGGGCGAAAACTTGCTCACTGAAAAAAAAGCCGCAAACGCTTTTGTAGAACACTATGCCAGAGCAAACCACATCGAGGTCCCTGCAGATAGGCATACAGACATTAGTGAAGAGCAAAAGGGGCACCAGAAGAGCATATGATGGCCAAATTAACAATGAGTGAAATGGAAGAGGCCATGAGAACATTAAAGAAAAGGAAATCTCACGGAAAAGACGGGATAACAAACGAAATGCTGATGGGGCTGGGCCAAACAGCGAAGAGGAAACTGCTATCGGTCCTGAACCAAAGCTGGAAAAGGGGTATTGTACCCCAGGCATGGAAAGACGCAGTACTTGTACCAGTACCAAAGAAAGGAAAAGACAAAACAGATCCAAATGGATACAGGCCTATCAGCCTACTGAGCTGTGTCGGCAAGCTGATGGAACGTATGATAAACACCAGACTGATGTGGCATCTGCAAGAAAAACGAATCCTAATTCCACAGCAAGCCGGCTTTAGACAGCACAGATAAACTGAGGACCAGGTCATCCTCATAGCTCAGGAAATAGAAGATGCCTACCAGGCACAGAAACACACAGTAGCAGTTTGGGTGGACCTGGAAAAGGCATTTGACAAAGTCTGGAAAGACGGACTTAGAGTCAAAGCTAAGGAGAAGTGAAGTTTGTGGGAGAATGTACAAGTGGATCAACCACTACCTCAAACAAAGAACGGCCAGAGTCCAAGTACAAGGGCAGATGAGCAAAAAGGTGACACTCGAGCAGGGAGTACCCCAAGATGGAGTACTGTCACCCACACTCTTCCTGGTATATATAAACGACATTACAGAAAATATACTAAGAAGAGTCCATAGCTCAATGTTTGCAGACGATCTGGCTATGTGGACCTCTGAAAAGAATCTCACCATAGCAAGAAATCGGATGCAGCAGGCCCTAACCCCGCTGGAAGAGTGGGCGAACTCATGGCTGGTCAAAATAAACGAGGAGAAAACCACATGTACAATATTCTCGCTTTCAATCAAACCCCAAAACACCAATTTAAGTCTAAATGGCAAATTCATGCAGTCAAACGACAACCCAAACTATCTGTGAGTCACATTTGATCGGCACATGACATGGAAAAGTCAGATCGAGAGAAACCGAATGAGAGCCAGAGAAAGAATGGCAATCATGAGGAAACTTGCTGGCCCAAGCTGGGGAGCAGACGAAAGTATACTAAAGAAACTGTACACTGGAAGAGTGAGACCAGTTCTCGAGTATGGCATTGCGGCATGGACAACAGCAGCAAAGCGAACTTCGATAAAGTTAACAAACTTTAAAACCAAGCCATGAGAGTTATAACAGCAGGCATGAAGTCAACGCCAATTGTAGAATTTGAAAAGATTACAAAGCTGCAATCCATGACCGATAGAAGAGACTGCAGAGTGCAGCTGCAGTCAGAGAAACTCCGAAGACTGACTGACCACCCAATGCACCAGAGACTATACAATTTGGGAAATGGGAAACTAAAGCGGAAAAACTCTGCAGAAATAGCTAAAGCAAAGATGCACGAAGATCCCATAAACGCACTAACAACACCAAAGCCCATCACTACTGTACGGAAACCTACCTGGAGGCAGGATATATTTCCAGAGGTGGTAGAAAATATACCAGGTATTGGAAACAAAAACTGCCAGACTGAAAAAGAAAGGAGAGAAACTACCCTAAGCTTTAAATCGAAAAACTACCCAAGCATGGACTGGTCCCATGCATACACCGACAGTTCTGTAACAAACACTACACAGAACGGAGGGGCAGGAGCAGTGGAAGAAATGGTGACACATAAAGAAAATGAAAGCCATATAGTCCTGCTTACAGATGCTCTCGCCGTAGTCACAGCGCTAAAAAGCCAGAAAAACACTGAGCATAACGACTTAAGAGAAGCACTCTGCAAACTGTGCCAGCAGTCCGCACCAAAAAGGGTAGTGGTACAGTGGGTCCCATCACACTGCAACATCCTAGGCAACGAGGAGGCAGACAGACTGGCAAAAGAAGGTGCAAGACTACCACAAACAGATACTAGTATGACGTACGAAGAGTCAAAACGGCTTATAAAGCCAGATACTTGACCAAATGGGAAACTGAACATACCGGCTACACCAAAAACGATGCCTATTACCAGTTGAACAGAAGAGAGCAGTCGTTGTCTTCAGACTTCGCACTGGCCACAATAGACTGAGGTACCACCTATTCAACAAATTGAAGATAGGTGGTACCGACGAATGCCCGTGTGGTACCGAGAAAATGACCGCTGAGCATCTGCTGCAGAACTGCCCGACATACGAGGATCAGAGAGAGCAGATGTGGCCATCACCAGTGGAACCACAAGACAAGCTCTAGGGCAGTGTCGACAGGCTCAGGATGACCGCCGCTTTTTTCGAAAAAATAATGGTTACTGTCTGACTGCGTACGATGAAGAAGAAGAAGAAGAAGAGGAACACCTATGAGTTAACATGGAAAGGCATGGTGTCGATTTTGCTAAAAATAACTCAAGATGGAAGATTAAAGAAATAAAATAAAACTCTAAGTTCTGATTGATTCTATCACACACAGTGTTATCCATCATGCTTGTCGCTGTCTAAATTATATGCAATGCTAGGAAGTTAACCTATTAGAAATTCGTGCTAAAGTAGGATACACAGTGTCGTAAATTTAAAAAAACACCAAAAAAAAACACACACAATATACTCTTCCTTTGGGAAGAAGGTTAATTAGGAAAAACAAATTCACTAATCTGACTGGCATAGGCGACTACGGATATCCACAGATCACTGTTTTTTGTTGGTTTTGTTTTTCAATTCTATTGTTGTCCGTTTTGCATGTTGTGGAGCTGATATTGTTTTCTAAACTGCTCGTACTTATTCATTTCTTTGTTATTCGTCCTGAAATGCGATGCATTGTTCCGTTGTGTCATAGTTCTCAGCGAGGTTGTAATGTCTACGCCTTTTGCCTCCACATATCCTTATTCCCATGATGCTCAACGGCATAAGTGGAAAAACAACTAACTAACTATATCCTGTCCCAGCAGAGAACCACGGAATGTACACCAATCGATGGTGCGAAACTGAATTATCAGCCTTTACCCTTCTGCCTAATGCCAGGTAACAGTATCTAATATCGATAGGAAGACTTTACAAGAGACTGCAGAGATGGACATGAATATTTAACCCCACTTGGCTTTTACAACATAGCAAATATTTGAATGCAATATATACGAACTGAATACTGTAGAAGAAAGCAATACACTGTTTTTCTCCCGCCATATCTATGTTATCAACCGTATTTGATATCATGAATACCTGAGACTGCACTACGAGCATCTTATCAGACTGTTATCAGATGCTGCTATTATCAGACACGGATGTGTTCTTTGGTCTTCAAACTCTTTTTTTTCTGTCCGTGAGGTTCAGTTCGGTTAGTTGTGCATATATTTACGTGCTTGTGATAACGGGTTTTACCGTCTGTACTGCCTAGGCTTTATTATCTAATGTGTCGTGATCGTGTTCCTACAATTTCGTATTTTTTACACCAGTGTCTTCTCCAAATGTCTGACATTTCCCACAAATCATTATTTTGTCACGTTCCAGGATTTCTTGTAAGTCTGTCTTATTCCAATGACAAGCTCTCTCTAGACCTTGAAATAGACAGCCACATTGGCAAATCTGCTGCTTTATTTGCTCACCTTACAATGCGTGTTTGGAAAACCAGAAGCTGACAGTTAAAACCAAGGCCATAGTACACAAACCATGTGTTATAAGCACACTTCTATATGGCAACGAGACATGAACAACCTATGTCAAACAAGAGTACAAGCTTAACACATTTTACCTACGGCGCCTGCGATCCATTTTTGGAATTACATGGAGGGACAGAGTGACAAATGCAGAGGTGCACTCTACCTGTTTCCCAAGCATGTTCACTCTCCTTAGGCAGGGAAGACTACAATGGCTTGGTCATGTTCGTTGCATGGAAGATGGAAGAATTGCCAAAGATATCCTCTATGGACAGTTGGCGAAAGGCACGAGAACAGTTGGCCGACAGTTGGCATGAATCTGACATCCTGGCAAGACGAAGCTGCAGACCGATCCAGGTGGAGATGTACTATGAATTTCCAGCTCACGCTTGTTGAAGCGAAGCTCTTGCAACACGGAGAAGTGAAAAGACAACACAGAGAAGTGAAAAGACAACACAGAGAAGGGAAACGACAACACAGAGTAAAGAAAAGACAACACATAGAAGTGAAAAAGACAACACAGAGAAGTGAAAAGACAACACAGAGAAGTGAAAATACAACACAGAGAAGTGAAAAGACAACATAGAGAAGTGAAAAGACAACACAGAGAAGTGAAAAGACAACACAGAGAAGTGAAAAGACAACGCCGCAAGGAGAAAGACAACAAAAGCTTAGTATACATTATGTTCTTATTATTGTTTTTCCACTCCAAGACATATCATCCTTTAGTCAGTCATGACTGAAAGGGGCTAGTCAAGTCAGGTCATCCCGTAACCGGTGAGGTCGATGAGGCACACATGAAGGCATCCTCACAATGCCACGCCACCCTTCTCTGTCAGCGCCCGCTGCCTGTGACTCTTCTGGTCGGAGATTGGTCCATTATTTTATGTTGTCCTCCCATCTGTTTTTGGGACGGCCTCTTCGTCGTCTGCCATGCACCTTTCCGTGGAGGAATGTATTTGCAAGACCATTTGACCTCGATATGTGACCGTACCAAGCCAGTTTCCTTCTTTTGACAGTTGCCAAGAGGTCTTCAAAAGGCGCTATTACTGTTTTAATTCTATCTCGTATTTCCTCAATTTATAACTCGAGCTTTGTACGTGACGTTTAGAAGTCTTCGGAAAGGGGCTACTAATATGTCTTATTCCAATGCCTGAATTCTCTCACAAGTCTGTCTTATTCCAATGCCTGACTTTTCTCACTCTGTCTTATTCCAAGGCCTGACCTTTCTCACAAGAATGTCTTATTCCAATGCCTGTCTTCTCTAACAAGTATTTCTTATTACAATGCCTGACTTTTCTCATTAGTCTGTCTTATTCCAATGCCTGACTTTTCTTACAAATGTCTGTCTTTTTCCAATGCCTGAATTATTTCACAAATCTGTCTTATTCCTATGTCCGACTTCTCTCACAAGTATGTGTTACTCCAATGCCTGACTTCTCTCACAAGACGTATTCCGATGCCTGATTTCTCTCCCAAGTCTACTTTATTCCAATGCCTGAATTTTCTCACAAGAATGTCTTATTCGAATGCCTGCCTTCTCTTACAAGTGTCTGTCTTATTCCAATGCCTGCCTTCTCTTACAAGTGTCTGTCTTTTTCTAATGCCTGGCTTCTTTAACAAGTATGTCTTATTACAATGCCTGACTTTTTTCATTTGTCTTATTCCAATGCCTGAATTTTCTCAGAAATGTCTGTCTTATTTCAATTCCTGAATTCTCTCACAAATCTGTCTTATTCCTATGCCCGACTTCTCTCACAAGTATGTGTTATTCTAATGCCTGATTTTTCTAGCAAGAATGTCTTATTCAAATGCCTAACTTCTCTTAAAAGTGTCTGTCTTATTCAAATGCCTGACTTCTCTAACAAGTATGTCTTATTCCAAAGCCTGACTTTTCTCACAGTTCCGTTTTACTTGACGTCGTCTGCCAATCTGATGTGGTTTAGTTGTCTTCCATCGATTTTGAAGTCGTAGCTGTCTCGGTCACAGTGCCTCATCGTCGACTCCAAGCAAGCAGTAAAAAAGGTTTGATGAGATGGAGTCTGGATCCCCGACGGTGAAGGGTTGGGTGAATGGGCGCATGACGGTGGTGCATCATTCTTAGCATTTCTTGAGTATTTCTATGAAGTGGGGGTCTACTCATTGCACGACCAGCGTTTTCCATACGAATTCTGTTTCAACGAGGTCAAATGTTTTTTTGAAGTCAATGAATATGAGTATTAGCGGTGTTTGGTGCTCTCGTGTATGCTCGATCAGAGTACAACATAATAACATAATAGATCAGACCACATAACACGTGCTACTGTAATGTGATCGACTGTAGATTAATGCAGATAATTCATTTCTGAGGTGATTCTCTTAAATCTATTTATCAATACAATCACAATGTCTTTCTCTGAACAATAGATTTGGAATATTTAGGAAGGACATTGATGGCGTTACCGAATAGCGGACATTTCTTCTCCCCTTGTTACTACCTCCAGGTTGAAACACCATTAACTAATTCTCTCCAAGCAGATCAGTGATGTGCTATTATCTCCAGTTCTTTGAAAATGACCCACGTTTTCTTTGTATCTGTATTTTCTTCATGTGCTATTTAACCTTCCTTTGAGACATTTTTTCTGAGGCTTGCATGACAAACATCGCTTTGTAATACTGGCGTGAGATTTGCGCAGTGAGGGGTCTATCCATCGGCACGTCGTTCCTAGAATGATCTATGTTACTTGTCCTTGTTCTATTCGTTCCAATAACTTTTTGTGTGTAACCTTGTTGAACCACTGCAGGTCCAGAATTGTTTTCAATTATTTATTAATAAAAGTGATAGCGGAATGACAGGCTTTACACTTTCGGCGATTTGCATTAATCTACTATATTGGTCTTGTTTGAATCTACTACCCTGGTCAGGTTTGACACTTTCATCTTGGTCCTGCTTGAATCTACCATTCTGGACTTGTTGGAATCTACCATCTTGGTATTGTTTCCAATATATGAAATATCCCCAACATCGAAGACAAAAAGTCACAAACAGAGGAACAGAAAAAACACATATTTACAAAATACATCAACCAAAAATGTCCACTAACAGCCTGGATACACGCCTATACGGATGGCTCAGCCAAAGATGCCATTGGAAACAGGGGAAGAGGCATCACTATAACACTAAAAAGCAAAGTATACTCAGCAGCATTTGCCACTGGGAGACGCTGCAGCAACTTCAGTGCCGAAGCCAGTGCCATGAGACAAGCAACTGAAACCCTTATAGACCACGAGGAGCATGCAGAAAAGCAAGTGGTCATATTCACAGACACCCTCGCAGTGTTAATGGCGCTCAATTGTCCAGGACAAAAATGAACTCGGTACTCTGGCAGACTCGTTCGAAAGCCTGTCCCTGTGCTTCAAAAAAGCATAGTCTAGTGGATACCAGCCCATTGCGACATTCCAGGCAATGACGGGGTGGACAGACTCGCCAGAGAGGGAAGAATGTTGCAGCAGAGTGATACAGACACGATATAAAGATACTATAAAAGTTTCTTTGAATTATTCATGGGAGCTGTTTGCTCCGAACCGCTCAGCCTGGCGCATTGCTATTGCAGCTCATGCTTGAACCGCCGAGCAGAGGACCATTACGGAGGCGCAGGTAAAGCGAGCTCCACGAAAAGAAAGAATGCAAGACGGGCCAATTACAAATGCTGTTCACGTGTGCCCTACGTGCGGTAGAGTTTGTCACGCTCAGACCGGACAGTACCGTCACATGCAGTCACAACTGTTTAAACATGTCCGACGCTCTCGCCATCTTCGCTTGCGATGGGCAACTAAAAACTAGCTAACAAAAGTTAGTAAAGCTATGAACTACTTGTAGGTGATGGTCTTGTACAATGAATTGTGGTTCCTGGTAGGGCTTCCAGAACGCAGGCAGAAACATTGCATCCGTTTTCTTGGTGGTGACCGTAAGTCCAAAACATCACTGAAAGATACAAGCACCTACATGTCTTTCCAGAGTGCAGTAATGCCAGTCCTATTAAATAAAACAACATATGTCTATTTGACACGGTATGAACGACGGAGACATGTTATTCAAAATCTAGAGCCAGGATGCAACTTTTTGTTAATATGATATCGTTATCGAGTACACTAAAGAGAGCTTGCGTAGTCGAGAAACGGTGAATTATGATAACAACGAAGAGCAAGCTAAGATAAGAGAAGTCTTGATGTAAGAATTATACAGTCGCGTCTACGTACAAACATGGAGGCGTTACCAAGACGACAACAGAACAAAGAGATGTAAACAAAACGAATCAAGCACAAGTGTGCACCGTTCAGCGCCATTGTTGGCGCAGTGTGTGCGTATATCAACCACGGTTAGTTCCGTTCATTTGTAAATAATTATACTTTTAACAAACAGATGAACAACCGTCATAGGTTGCTATTGTGTCACAAAGGAAAAAAAAGTTACTGTATCTTCAAGTGACATCGATGATTTTTTATGCGGAATTGGAAGTGAAAGTTCTAAGATATAATTACTGCATATCTGGTTTCTAACGGGACATTAGTTTTTCTGTGACTTTTTTGTCCCAGAAATAGGCCTGTTTAGATACGTCCTGTGATCAGTGCCAAGTTTCAATTGCGAGGTAAGTCGTTAGCGTTTATTATATCTTTTGTCTTTGTAATTGATACAATTTCATGTTATCTTATCTACAACTTATTGTAGGTCATTGTTTTTGGCAACAACCTTGACCATACGGTCTGGCATTAGGAATCTCTCCGCCATAACCGGCACCCTGCGTTTCTGCTTGATTTGATGCATGTGGCCCACGCAGACTCCCGTAGTGGAGAAACTTTACAGCGGTATTGCGACCCATACAATTTATTTACGAATCCCGAATCCTAATCTAAATGAGCAATGATCGCAGAAAAAGTAGAAGAAGATTTGATGCTTTGTTAAATGTAATCAATTTATGTTTTCCCTTTGAGTCTTATACTATCCATAGTTTAGCGTCCTGTGCAGGCAGAACGTCTCCTGGTCCAACAGTAGACTAGACATAATCAGATTTACAACTACGAACCACTTTGGTCTCGGCAAACGATATTGATCTGGGCATACACACATCTTTCATCAGTGTTTTGTGGGGCAAAGAGAAAAGAAACACTGTTTCCATCCGTTACTGTCACATTTTCCATCCGTTCCTGTCACAATTTCCATCCGTTCCTGTCACAGTTTCCATCCGTTCCTGTCACAGTTCCACCCGTTCCTGTCACAGTTTCCATCCGTTCCTGTCACAGTTTCCATGCATTCCTGTCACAGTTTCCATCCGTTCCTGTTAGTTTCCATCCGTTCCTGTCACAGTTTCCACCCGTTCCTGTCACAGTTTCCATGCATTCCTGTCACAGTTTCCATCCGTTCCTGTTAGTTTCCATCCGTTCCTGTTAGTTTCCATCCGTTCCTGTCACAGTTTCCGTCCGTTCCTGTCACAGTTTCCATCCGTTCCTGTCACAGTTTCCATCCGTTCCTGTCACAGTTTCCATCCGTTCCTGTCACAGTTTCCATCCGTTCCTGTCACAGTTTCCATCCGTTCCTGTCACAGTTTCCATCCGTTCCTGTCACAGTTTCCATCCGTTCCTGTCACAGTTTCCATCCGTTCCTGTCATAAGAAACGACTAAACTGTGCATGTGGCTGACAAGATCATGCTGCAAACATTATTGCTTTAAAACCAAATTGCAATTGACCAGAAACAGGTTATCCTAAAAGCTGATTATTAGGGTATTGGACTTTCCACCAAAATAAGGGGATGGGACAAAAATAAGCTTATATTTATTAAAATTAAAAATAAAATGGTTTGGTTTACGGACAAAATTGCCTCGAACATCTGCAGTCGCTCAAGCCTATACCACAAGACAGTTGGACTCAGAGCAAGAGGCAGAGAAAAGCAAATAATGGATTCGTTGTGTTAAAAAATCAACACTACAGAGGCATCGATTGACAAAATTCAGAAAACACCAGAAATAATTTTTTAAAATTTGTTGTGTTCTCTTCTATATTCCCAACGGCGGTGTGCGTTGCACTGTGGTTTTTATTTTGCGTCTATCGGCCCAGTACATCCGACTTCAGCATGCATTTTATGCAAGGGTCTGCATTTTCTAATGGTTTGCTTTCCCTGGGTAACGGCCGGTGCTTTGATGGTGATCAAACCCAGCACCTTCGAGTTGTGAGCCGTGTCACTTATCCACTAGCCCACTCCGTCCCCCTATTCCAGACAGAATATTGCATATCCCCTTGTGGTTTTATGACAAAAGTGGATAGATGAACGAGGATGTACTTGCTAATTGGTTTCTCTTCTGTTTTCTTTGTTTCCTGAACTTGATAAAGGTCGGCTGACTATATCAGTGATGTAGCGTTCGTTTCTTGCGGCAATGATGTCCGGTTCGAGTCCAGATACCGACAGATAGGAGGCAAAGATTAATCAGGGTCAGGTGAAACATGATGGGGTCCCAGTTCATGCTCCTGAAAACGCACTATGTGATAGCAGTCTGTCGAACGAGGTGGGGATCGGAGCTGTAATCCTCATAGCCGTAAGCCTATAGAGGAGGCTCACATAGCACTACAGTCAGGGGTATCCCAATCCATCTTCTTAAGTACGCCTCCGGATGTAAGAAGAGCGACTGTAACTTGCTACTAAAGGAACGTAGCCAAGAGTCAAATCAAGTCAGTACAGGTAGCTTCGAACAATACAAGCCACCGACTCGCTTCACTCGACCCAGATGTAGATGGCTACCCGACTTACTTTTTAGTAAGAAAAAGTATGGAGGATGTGAAATGATCAACATATCTTAAAAAACAAAACAAAAGAAACAACAACTGATGCTTAGTATAATGAATTCTTTAACACATTATTCTCGACAACAAGTGTATGCTATGGGGGCTACCTTGATAGAGATCACATTTAGTTGAAACGCCAATCGATGTCTGCTATTGATTTTTTTTTTAAAACCTGCATTTCAACCGTTTGAGCTTATCAATCGTAATAAATTTTCAGTTTGACAGTCATACTTGCTTTTACACCTTAATTGGCAAATTAACGGACAACTATTAGCAAGAACATGGTCTTGGCATACATGAGTCAGCAGATTCAGAGGTGGGGGAGAACATTTTGAAGAGCTTTAAATTCGAACGATTCCTCCCTGCACGCCGCCCCTTCTTAGAAACTCCAAACCCTAGTCAACCCCAACCACCCTACAGCCCCCCCCCCCCCCCCCACACACACAAATACACTCCCTTACCCCAGACATTCAGCCAACATTTACGATCATCAACTGGCTGATCAGTCCTAAGACTGGTTGTAAGGTTATTTGAGCTTGTCTCTCCACTTCATACTATCCTCTGGCTGGTCGGTCCTAAAACTGGTTGAAGGGTTGTCTGATTGTGTCTATCCATTTGACCCCATCCTCTGGTTGATCAGTCCTAAAACTGGTTGTAAGGTTATTTGGACATGTCTCTCCATTTGACCCTATCCTCTGGTTGGTCGGTCCTAAAACTGGTTGAAGGGTTGCCTTCTTCTTCTTCTTCTTCGTACGCAGTCAGACAGTAACCATTATTTTTTCTAAAAAAGCGGCGGTCATCCTGAGGCTGTCGCCACTGCCATAGAGCTTGTCTTGCAGTTCCACTGGTGATGGCCACATCTGCTCTCTCTGATCCTCGTATGTCGGGCAGTTTTGCAGCAGATGTTCAGCGGTCATTTTACCGATACCGCATGGGCATTCGTCGGTACCACCTATCTTCAATTTGTTGAATAGGTGGTACCTCAGTCTATTGTGGCCAGTGCGGAGTCTAAAGACAACGACCTGCTCTCTTCTGTTCAACTGGTAATAGGCATCGTTTTTGGTGTAACCAGTATGTTCGGTTTCCCATTTGGTCATGTATCTAGCTTTGATAAGCCGTTTTGACTCTTCGTACGTCATACTAGTATCTGTTTGTGGTAGTCTTGCACCTTCTTTTGCCAGTCTGTCTGCCTCCTCGTTGCCTTGGATGTTGCAGTGTGATGGGACCCACTGTACCACTACCCTTTTTGGTGCGGACTGCTGGCACAGTTTGCAGAGTGCTGCTCTTAAGTCGTTAAGCTCAGTGTTTTTCTGGCTTTTTAGCGCTGTGACTACGGCGAGAGCATCTGTAAGCAGGACTATATGGCTTTCATTTTCTTTATGTGTCACGATTTCTTCCACTGCCGCCCTCAGTGCCTCTGCCTCCGCTCTGAAATTGCTTGTGTACTTATCAGTAGCGAATGACAGTGTTATTTTTCTGCTATTTGGTAGGTTCAGGAATGCTCCTGCCCCTCCGTTCTGTGTAGTGTTTGTTACAGAACCGTCGGTGTATACATGGGTCCAGTCCATGCTTGGGTAGTTTTCCGATATAAAGCTTAGGGTAGTATCTCTCCTTTCTTTTTCAGTCTGGCAGTTTTTGTTTCCAATACCCGGTATATTTTCTACCACCTCTGGAAATATATCCTGCCTCCAGGTGGGTTTTCGTACAGTAGTGATGGGTTTTGGTGTTGTTAGTGCGTTTATGGGATCTTCGTGCATCTTTGCTTTGGCTATTTCTGCAAAGTTTCTCCGCTTTAGTTTCCCATTTCCCAAATTGTTTAGTCTCTGGTGCATTGGATGGTCAGTCAGTCTTCGGAGTTTCTCTGACTGCAGCTGGGCTCTGTAGTCTCTTCTATCGGTCATGGATTGCAGTTTTGTATTCTTTTCAAGTTGACTTCATGCCTCCTGTTATAACTCTCATGGCTTGGTTTTGAAGTTTGCTAGCTTTATCGAAGTTCGCCTTTGCTGCTGTTGTCCATACCGCAATGCCATACTCGAGAACTGGTCTCACTCTTCCAGTGTACAGTTTCTTTAGTATGCTTTCGTCTGCTCCCCAGGATGTGCCAGCACGTTTCCTCATGATTGCCATTCTTTCTCTGGCTCTCATTCGGTTTCTCTCAATCTGACTTTTCCATGTCATGCGCCGATCAAATGTGACTCCCAGATAGTTTGGTTTGTCGTTTGGCTGCAGGAATTTGCCATTTAAACTTAATTTGGTATTTTGGGGTTTGATGGAAAGCGAGAATATTGTGCATGTCGTTTTCTCCTCGCTTATTTTGACCAGCCATGAGTTCGCCCACTCTTCCAGCGATGTTAGGGCCTGCTGCATCCGATTTCTTGCTATGGTGAGATTCTTTTCAGAGGTCCACATAGCCAGATCGTCTGCAAACATGGAGCTATGGACTCTTCTTGGTATATTCTCTGTAATGTCGTTTATATACACCAGGAAGAGTGTGGGTGACAGTACTCCCCCTTGGGGTACTCCCTGCTCGAGTGTCACCTTTTTGCTCATCTGCCCTTGTACTTGGACTCTGGCCGTTCTTTGTTTGAGGTAGTGGTTGATCCACTTGTACATTTTCCCACAAACATCACTTCTTCTTAGCTTGACTCTAAGTCCATCTTTCCAGACTTTGTCAAATGCCTTTTCCAGGTCCACCCACACCGCTACTGTGTGTTTCTGTGCCTGGTAGGCATCTTCTATTTCCTGGGCTATGAGGATGATCTGGTCCTCAGTGGATCTGTGCTGTCTAAAGCCGGCTTGCTGTGGAATTAGTATTCGTTTTTCTTCCAGATGCCACATCAGTCTGGTGTTTATCATACGTTCCATCAGCTTGCCGACACAGCTCAGTAAGCTGATAGGCCTGTATCCATTTGGATCTGTTTTGTCCTTTCCTGTTTTTGGTACTGGTACAAGTACTGCGTCTTTCCATGCCTGGGGTACAATTCCTCTTTTCCAGCTTTGGTTCAGGACCGATAGCAGTTTCCTCTTCGCTGTTTGGTCCAGCCCCATCAGCATTTCGTTTGTTATCCCGTCTTTTCCGGGATATTTCCTTTTCTTTAATGTTCTCATGGCCTCTTCCATTTCGCTCATTGTTAATTTGGCCATCATATGCTCTTCAGATGCCGTATTGATGTTGTCGTGCCCCTTTTGCTCTTCACTAATGTCTGTATGCCTATCTGCAGGGACCTCGATGTGGTTTGCTCTGGCATAGTGATCGACAAAAGCGTTTGCGGCTTTCTTACATGTGAGCACGTTTTCGCCCTGCTTGATGGTAATTTGTTTGTTTGACGGGGTTTCGTCCTTCATGACTCTGACTAGCTTCCATAGCTTGTTCCCTTCTTTGTCCAGGTTTAGGCTTTCCGTTTTGTTTTTCCAGCTTTCTCTTGCTGTTTGCGTGAGAGTGTATTTGTATTTCGCCGTGGCGGCTTTGAGGGCGATGTTTGCCTCCATAGATTGTTCTCGCTCAGCCATGTTCCTAGCATTTGTTACTGCATCTTCCGCTTTCTGCAACTCATCATTCCAGTAGGGCTTATAGTTTTTCCTAGCTCCTCTTGTGATGGTTTCAGTGGCGGCTTGCATTATTGCCTTGCTTAGGCTTTCCACCATGGGCTTCATTTTGTTGTTTCGTGTGTTGATGGTTTCACACAGCCCATCTGTCAGGATTGCAAATCTGTCCCAGTCGGCTCGTTTGTAATTCCAACGTGGGACCGGTTTTTTTCCTGTGGGCCTACTTCCATATCAATGTCTAGCCTGATCGGCCTGTGGTCGCTACCTGCCAGTTGGTTTAGCACCTGGCGGTCTATTTTATGGTTTATGTCCTGTGTGGAGAAGGCCAAATCTGGAGTCGAGGTGGTACGCCATGTTCTAGAATAGAAACTAGGGCTATCCTTTGGCCTATTGATTAGGGAGAGATTTGTATCTATCTCCCAATCTTCCACTTCGTCACCTCTGCTGTCTGTGAAGGGTTGTCTGATTGTGTCTATCCATTTGACCCTATCCTCTGGTTAGTCAGTCCTAAAACTGGTTATACGGTTGTCTTACCATATCTCTCCATTTGAACCTATCGTTTGATGGGTCATTCGGAAGTCTGGTTGTAAGATTGTCTGAGCATGTCTTTCCATTTGACCCCAACCTCTTCATTTCTTTAAATTTCAGCTTAAGTTCGTACTTTAATGTCTCTGCATGCCTGCGATGTAAAGGTGTGTCTCGGTAACCCCTTTCCTCTTTTCCCTTGTATGTTGCCCTCTAGTGCCTTCTAGAGCAGACTTTAATCTCTCATATTGTGTCCCAGTCGTCTCTTTCATCGTTTGTGTAACATTTTTTAGTATGTCTTTCAACACCTACCTCATTGAGAACATTGTTATTGAATCGTCTTTCTGTCCAACACATTCGTTCCATTCCATGGTAGCACCACATTCAAGCGCGTCTAGCATTTTTCAAACGTCTTTGCTACAGTCCATATTACAGTCCCATGCAGTGCAATTGGCCAGGTATGAGTGGTGGCCATTATTTTAATCGGCCCTATCCTGATATGCTTTTCGTTTTTTCTCTGATGGCCTTTGTTTCTAATGCAATCCTTGCCCTAATTTTCGCCTTAATGCGAGCGTTGTCTGTGATGGTTTGTCCCAAATATGGACATTTTTAGACTTGCTCGATTATTTCTCCATTCATGATCATGTTCGTTTAGTCAATTCGATGAATAAAAATTGTATACGGACATTCATATTAATTGCTGAAGTCCCACCATGGAGAACATTCTGAAGGCCATACTGATTTGGGATGATGGTAGTTTGTTAGTTGAATCAATCACAGCGAACATTGGCACTATGACCAAACTGTCATACGGATGACTTGCACACATGCGGGTTAGTACAAGAATATCGGCTGATAGGAATCAAAGTCAGATAATTTCGCTCTAAGAAGGATGAGAGATCTGCAGCAGTGTACACGCTATATAGGAACAATGTTATTATCTGCACCTGGGGAAATATTAAATATGATCATTCCAGTGAGATTGCTATTGACGAATGCACCCGTGGTACTGTGTAAGTTGACCCTTGAACATCTGCTGCAAAATTGCCCGCCATACGAGAGAAAGCACATGTGGCCATCACTAATGCCAACATTGGACAATCTCTATGGCAGGGTCAACAGCCTTTGACCACTGTTTTCTTTGAACAAATGTGACGACATTTGACAGAGTACGAAGACGACAGAGAAGAGTCTAGAGACATTGAAAGAAGTCGTAGACGATTAGCTGGGAAATGAAGAGTCAGGATTTTGATGAAATGGAATAATGCAGACCAGAAACGACGTTTGAACATAGAATAGAATGAAACCTGTCCCTGAATTTCAAAATCGTAGAAACGATCTTTGACAGATTATACAAAGTGGATTTGTGTTAAAAACATTCCTCTTTCTACTTGCCATTGTCTGAATTATTTAGACAAGAACGTTCCCCAACAATGGTGGAATTATATGGCCAATAAAAGTAGCTTTATTATCTGGACTTCGCCGATAAATCGGCTCTTCTGTGCTATAATCGCCGGAAAATGCAAAATACATTTCCACACGGTGATCCTGGATGAGGATGATATAATCCCTTTAGCTGTGAGCTGGCAGCTCTTAACAGCCCAATGCCTTCCGGCCAAAAAGTACACGTCCTACCTGAACTGTTGTAGTGATGTGTATAGTGTATTGTGTATTGTGGGGTGTGGTGATAGCAGCAGGTTTCGCAGATCGGTCAACCTTGGGCACAAAGCCAGGAGATGCTCGACTGACTCCTTGTGGTCGTGGCAGAATCTGCAGTTTGGTTCACCTAGTTGGTCTAATCTATCCCGATGTTTGTTGAGAGGGGCATGGCTTGTTCTCAGCTTGAAGATCAAACTCTGGTCTCTTCGTTTCAGTTTCTTGGCTGCTTTCTGTGGATCTGATTTTGCTTGGAATTCGAAATATATTCGGTCTGTCTGTGATGTGGCCCACTGATCTAGCCACTCCTGTTTATAGTCATTTTTCAGGATTTGCTTGCCGGTCTGTAGTGTGCTAGTGTGATCCTGGATAACAGGCTGCAACAGAGCAGACTAGATAAGCAGAAGAGAGTAGCTAACCCGGTACTAAATAATGTCTGGTGAGGTCGGATGAGTCGGACCGAAAGGTGCAACAATCGCAGCCAATATATGAACTACGACACAACGTATTCCGTCCTCCGGACAACATCCTGCAACTTGCAAAGCCCTTTAAAGAGCTTGGTATCGGGATATTGAGAACGAACTTAGAAGAAATGCAAAATACAATGAGTATGCTTGATGAGTGGTTACAGATTTTGAGGCTTTCAAAACACATGAGAATCAATTACCGATGATCAGATTGTATTAGATGATACCATCTTGCAAGAATACTTCTAGAAGAGTCTGTATAGATTTAATCACAAAATATCGCCAACTTCATTGATTTTCTGAAGGCATACGATTATATACATGGACCATCACTTTGGAAAAATTCTCATCTGCCAAGGCTTCCCAACCAAATTGTAAGGGCCGTAAAGGCACTTTATAATAAGTTACAGGGATGTGTGCGGCTTACCGTCGAGAAGGCTCAATGGTTTAAGATTAAAACAGGAGTGAAACAGGGTTGCGTTATACCCCACTCTGCTATTCGGAGTGGCGATGACTCGGGTTATGCGAACATCCACACACAGCAAACAGTTCGGCATTAAGTGGACAGATGATAAGCCTCCAGAAGACCTCGCTTTCGCAGATGCTCTGGCACTCCAGAATACTAGTATAGAAAAAGTGCAGGAACAGATAGATCAACTCTGTTACGTAGCCAAACAGATAGGGATTGAGATAAATGTATCAGAACCTTAGTCCATGGATCTCACACCCACAGCGACCGATACTCAGCTCAATGCACAAGGGATACAGACAGCTGAGGATGTCATCTATTTATGCAGTAAGTTGACGCAAAACGGAGATGTACCAAAGGAAATTCTCACCCAAAGCACTTTGACTTCTAATGTCTTCAACCAATTAACGAATGCTTGGAAACATAAATCAGTAAGTAAAAGTGTCAAACTCAGGTTACTTAACAGTAATGTTATCCCAGTGCTCACATGCGTCTGTGAAAGCTGGACAATGACTTTTTAAAATAAGTGGAATGCGTTTCAAAATAAATGCCTTAGATGCCTATTGTGAATTGACTGGAAAGAATTCATGACTTCTAAGGAAATACGACTACAATCTAATCCAAATGATGTTTCTAATGTCATCAGGAATAACGTTGGATGTACACTGAACACGTGCTGCGGATGAACAATGATATACTCCAGTTACAGGCGATTATGTGGAAACCTGACGGCAAAAGGAAGCGGGGTAAACACATAGAGACTCTATACAGAACTATTACAAGGAGGGTGTAACAATGGGATTTTGGAGCATGCCAGAATTGCAGAGAGTGGCAGCGGAACAACCGAAGAGGAGAATTTTGAGTTCTGCTGTATGTGCCGCCTTCGGCACTGAAAGAACATTATAGAGAAAACGAGAGGGAAGGGGGGGGGGGGAGCGAGAGAGAGAGAGAGAGAGAGACAGAGAGAGAGAGAGAGACATAGACGGAGAGATAGACAGAGAGAGAGAGAGCGATTCTACAAGATGTGAGTTTTGTTCGTACGTCTTGGAAGCAATATAGCCAACACAGAAACAACAGATTCAGATGTCAGAGTACGGATTTGGCTTGGTTTAATTCGTTCTCAATCTGCCGCTACCAAACCCTGAAAAGAGGTCAAGTAGCAGAATGCAGTCCAGAGAACGGAATGCGTTGTATGGTAGCTTACAGCTTGGCTGCGATATTTTCACATTTCGGTCCAACACATCCGACTTCAGCAAGCATTTGTTTAGTTCCGAGTTAGTATTCCCTCTTCGATCCCGTCTTCTTAGTCAGTCTGCTCTTATGCATTTTACAGAATCACTGCGTGGAACTGTAGAAGGGTCTTGGCAGCTCTGGTTCGCTGGCCCTGACGCTAGCAGTCAGCAGTGGATCGCTGACCGCTGAAGCTCGTGCTCAGAATACCGTTTTTAACGGCGTTAATAAATGTATGCAAATTACAAAACATTAAATATAACATGAATATAACAATCTCAAATATAAAGTTGGTTCTTTCGTACGACTCTGAAACATGGAAAACTACAAAAATAATTACAACAAAGATGTAAACGTTCTTTCATAAATTGATGCCTATAAGAATAATTAAAGTGGCTTGATGAGATTGGAGAGAGCCGGACAGATACCGGTGGAATATTAAAAAGAGGCGTTAACATGGATAGTTCTAGTTGGAAGCATTAAAACGCAGTCTCTGCTCTGGAACCCCAGAAGTAAGAGAAGAAGAGTGTGTGAGGCCAATATCAAAACGATTAGGAAGACCTGGAGTAGGCTGGCGCCTATTTTCTTGTCGGGAAGAAGGTGGATATCTTTTACAGCCCATAATTTTATTAGACTCCATTTGACATATTAGGGATGTGGTGTTAGGGCTAAATAGTTCTTTGACCAACGGTACACTAGAGGTCATGTAGTCAGCAACACGCTGGTCTCTTTCTCCTACCCATATTTGTTCTGGTACCGAATATTTTCGTCTGTATCGACCATAGATCCGTTTGTAATAAGAAAATATCACGCATCAACTGTGGATTGAACCTAGATCACTTGACGGGATAGCAAGTGCACTAATCACTGCTGAAGAGTGGCTCCATGTCAAAAAGACTTGGCGGCGTGCATTATTGCCGACATCTGCTCTACATGAGACTGCCAAGGTTTAAATTATTATTATTGTATTATAATTTACCATTGTAGTATTCTGTTGTCATAAAGCGTCATCGGGAGATTATATTTCTTCGTCTGCTGCACCGGTTTCGTTGTCATTACTTCTAGATAGCTCGTGATGTTGCAAGATAATTTAAAAATTGCAAATACAGACTACAACACAAAAAATGTGGTTTGTTGTTAGAATGAATGTTTAAATGCCGTTGCCCCTGCTGGAATCACAATACAATGTACACGATAGGTTTCAACCCTCCCCCAACCTCCCGATGAAAACAGAAGTAGGTTTGTACCAGGGTTTGAACCCCTGCGCCCAGTCTAAATAAACCTGCATTCTAACTGCTCAAACCACATGCTACACTATAATATTTATCCTATTATCTAAATATAGCATGACCTACGTTTGACTTCATTATTATTGATATGCACAGGATGCAATAAATTATAAATCCATCGATGTTTCTTGGTATCTCAGTTGCCTGGATACGCGATCGTTGTCAGTAACTACTAACTGCAAATACAAAGTAAGCTACGGACACGTCCGTTTGTGAAGGTCTGTATTCTGGTCGCGACACTCTTAGCGCATGCCGTATTTGCAGATCGTAAAGTATTACTAATTAAAAGGTCACTGGCAATGAAAATGCGTGTGTGCGTGGGTGTATGAGTATGTGTGTGTACGATACATGTCCATATACATGTGTATTTATATATCATCTGCTTGATTGAGCTTGTCTCTTCAATTGACTTTATATTCTGGTTGATCAGTCCTAAGAATAGTTGTAATGTTCTCTGAGCATTTCTCTCAATGTGTCCCTATCCTCTGGTTGACTAGACCTAATACCGGTTGTAAGGATGACTGATCATGTCTCTCTATATGATCCTATCCTCTAGTTGATCAGTCCTAAGACTGATTTAAGGTTGTCTGAGCATGTCTCTCCATTAGACCCTATCCTCTAGTTGATTAGTCCTAAGACTAGTTGTTAGGTTGTCTGAGCATGTGTCTCCATTTGGCCCTATCCTCTGGTTGATCAGTCCTAAGACTAGTTGTTAGGTTGTCTGAGCATGTGTCTCCATTTGGCCCTATCCTCTGGTTGATCAGTCCTAAGACTAGTTGTTAGGTTGTCTGAGCATGTGTCTCCATTTGGCCCTATTCTCTGGTTGATCAGTCCTAAGACTAGTTGTTAGGTTGTCTGAGCATGTGTCTCCATTTGGCCCTATCCTCTGGTTGATCAGTCCTAAGACTAGTTGTTAGGTTGTCTGAGCATGTGTCTCCATTTGGCCCTATCCTCTGGTTGATCAGTCCTAAGACTAGTTGTTAGGTTGTCTGAGCATGTATCTCCATTTGGCCCTATCCTCTGGTTGATCAGTGCTAAGACTAGTTGTTAGGTTGTCTGAGCATGTGTCTCCATTTGGCCCTATCCTCTGGTTGATGAGTCCTAAGACTAGTTGTTAGGTTGTCTGAGCATGTATCTCCATTTGGCCCTATTCTCTAAAGTTCTTCTCATTGCAGAATAGGTCCATACTTTAATGTCTCTGCATGCCTGAGATATAAACGTTAGTCTTGGTCGTCCCCAGCCTCTTTCTGGTATATCTTGCCCTCTAGTATCTTCTGTGGATGGCTTTCATCTCTCATAATGTGTACAACTCTCTGTAGTTCTTATATGTTTCTTATCCCCATGGTTGCACCCTCCTGGTGATTGTTCAGCAATGAGTCTCTCTGAGTCTACCCTGCTTCCTTTTCCCGCTAGGTTTCCACATAAGCTTGGTTTATGTATCCTTTGCAATATATGTCTATATACCCTACTTCAGTGATGCCGTTGTTATACTAGTTTCTTTCTGTCCAACTCACTCTTGCACTCTTGTGAATACGTACATATACATACATACATACATACACATATATATACCGTCAGCGGACTTCGACAAACGTAGGAAGCGCTATAGTGTTAGTATGTGTCTGTGTGTGTGTGTGTATTTATATATAAAGTCACAGAGGAGGGTAAACAGAAAGAGAGGAAAACAGAGAAACATATAAAGCGAGATAGTATCTTCCAGTTTCATGTAGAGACAACATTGTTTCCTCAATACTTGTCTTGTGCAATGAATATACACACACACATAAAGAGAGAGAGAGAGAGTGAGAGAGAGAGAGATATATCAATAGCAGTCACATACATATTGTACAGAAGAAGAATGTTACGTAAAGCAAGAACAGTTTACAAATTTAATGATGACGTTTATCCACCAAAATAAAAATAAAAACAAAAACATCAACACAATCACTGCTGATTAAAATGAAAAGTAAACGGACACAGGATACATACTAGGAAAGGAGAGCCCGGGTAGCTTTGTGACAACGGAACAGAAAGAGGACAAATCAGAGAAACAGAGAAAACAAATCGGATAATCTTGCTGGACAAATAAAACGCGTCAGAAGTGTTGAAATATTTACAGTACAAATAGTTGCGGAGTCGATTGGTCGTCAGATACACTCGATGATGGTGATTGCAGGAAAGCTACATTTGCATGTTTGTAAGGGAACATATTAATTGAGACGCAGGGGAAAAAAATGAATTACAAAACATATTAAAGTGAAGAACTACGAGACGTTGAAGATGAGTTATCAGGTTTATAAGATATATCAGATTTATCATCGGATCGTGAAGGTTGAATGAAGATCAAAGAAGAATTTGTACCATAACATGATTTGCTATATTGTACCAGGACATGAGGTGCCATATTGTACTAGGACATGATTTGCCATATTGTACCAGGACATGATTTGCCATATTGTACCAGAACACGATTTGCCAAATTGTACCAGGATATGGTTTGTCATATTGTACCAGGGCATAATTTGCTAAATTGTACCAGGACATAATTTGTCATAATGTACCAGAACGTAATTTGCTATATTGTACCAGGATATCTTCTTCTTCTTCTTCTGCGTACGCAGTCAGACAGTAAGCATTATTTTTTCGAAAAAAGCGGCGGTCATCCTGAGGCTCTCGCCACTGCCATAGAGCTTGTCTTGCAGTTCCACTGGTAATGGCCACATCTGCTCTCTCTGATCCTCGTATGTCGGGCAGTTCTGCAGCAGATGTTCAGCGGTCATTTTACCAGTACCGCACGGGCATTCGTCGGTACACCCTATCTTCAATTTGTTGAATAGGTGGTACCTCAGTCTGTTGTGGCCAGTGCGAAGTCTGAAGACAACGACCTGCTCTCTTCGGTTCAACTGGTAATAGGCATCGTTTTTGGTGTAACCAGTATGTTCGGTTTCCCATTTGTTCATGTATCTGGCTTTGATAAGCCGTTTTGACTCTTCGTACGTCATACTGGTATCTGTTTGTGGTAGTCTTGCACCTTCTTTTGCCAGTCTGTCTGCCTCCTCGTTGCCTTGGATGTTGCAGTGTGACGGAACCCACTGTACCACTACCCTTTTTGGTGCGGACTGCTGGCACAGTTTTCAGAGTGCTGCTCTTAAGTCATTAAGCTCAGTGTTTTTCTGGCTTTTTAGCGCTGTGACTACGGCGAGAGCATCTGTCAGCAGGACTATATGGCTCTCATTTTCACTGTGTGTCACCATTTCTTCCACTGCCGCCCTCAGTGCCTCTGCCTCCGCTCTGAAATTGCTTGTGTACTTACCAGTAGCGAGTGACAGTGTTATTTGTCTGCCATTTGGTAGGTTCAGGAATGCTCCTGCCCCTCCGTTCTGTGTAGTGTTTGTTACAGAACCGTCGGTGTATGCATGGGTCCAGTCCATGCTTGGGTAGCTTTTCGTTATGAAGCTTAGGGTAGTATCTCTCCTTTCTTTTTCAGTCTGGCAGTTTTTGTTTGCAATACCTGGTATATTTTCTACCACCTCTGGAAATATATCCTGCCTCCAGGTAGGTTTTCGTACAGTAGTGATGGGTTTTGGTGTTGTTAGTGCGTTTATGGGATCTTCGTGCATCTTTGCTTTGGCTATTTCTGCAAAGTTTCTCCGCTTTAGTTTCCCATTTCCCAAATTGTTTAGTCTCTGGTGCATTGGATGGTCAGTCAGTCTTCGGAGTTTCTCTGACTGCAGCTGGGCTCTGCAGTCTCTTCTATCGGTCATGGATTGCAGTTTTGAAATCTTTTCAAGTTCTACAATTGGCGTTGACTTCATGCCACCTGTTATAATTCTCATGGCTTGGTTTTGAAGTTTGTTAACTTTATCGAAGTTCGCCTTCGCTGCTGTTGTCCATGCCGCAATGCCATACTCGAGAACTGGTCTCACTCTTCCAGTATACAGTTTCTTTAGTATGCCTTCGTCTGCTCCCCAGCTTGTGCCAGCAAGTTTCCTCATGATTGCCATTCTTTCTCTGGCTTTCATTCGGTTTCTCTCAATCTGACTTTTCCATGTCATGCACCGATCAAATGTGGCTCCCAGATAGGTTGGGTTGTCGTTTGGCTGCAGGAATTTGCCATTTAGACTTAATTTGGTACTTTGGGGTTTTAATGAAAGCGAGAATATTGTGCATGTGGTTTTCTCCTCGTTTATTTTGACCAGCCATGAGTTCGCCCACTCTTCCAGCGATGTTAGGGCCGTCTGCATCCGATTTCTTGCTATGGTGAGATTCTTTTCAGAGGTCCACATAGCCAGATCGTCTGCAAACATTGAGCTATGGACTCTTCTTGGTATATTCTCTGTAATATCGTTTATATATACCAGGAAGAGTGTGGGTGACAATACTCCCCCTTGGGGTACTCCCTGCTCGAGTGTCACCTTTTTGCTCATCTGCCCTTGTACTTGGACTCTGGCCGTTCTTTGTTTGAGGTAGTGGTTGATCCACTTGTACATCTTCCCACCGACATCACTTCTTCTTAGCTTGACTCTAAGTCCATCCTTCCAGACTTTGTCAAATGCCTTTTCCAGATCCACCCAAACAGCTACTGTGTGTTTCTGTGCCTGGTAGGCATCTTCTATCTCCTGGGCTATGAGGATGACCTGGTCCTCAGTGGATCTGTGCTGTCTGAAGCCGGCTTGCTGTGGAATTAGTATTCGTTTTTCTTCCAGATGCCAAATCAGTCTGGTGTTTATCATCCGTTCCATCAGCTTGCCGACACAGCTCAGTAGGCTGATGGGCCTGTATCCATTTGGATCTGTTTTATCCTTTCCTGTTTTTGGTACTGGTACCAGTATTGCGTCTTTCCATGGTACCAGGATATGATTTGCAATATTGTACCGGGACATGATTTGCCATATTGTACTAAGACATGATTTGCAATATTATACCAGGACATGATTTGCCATATTGTACAAGGACATGATTTGCCATATTGTACCAAGACATGATTTGCAATATTATACCAGTACATGATTTGCCATATTGTACCAGGATATGATTTGCCATATTGTACTAGGACAGGATTTGCCATATTGTACTAGGACAGGATTTGCCATATTGTACCAGGACCTTATTTGTCATATTGTACAAGGAAATGATTTGCCATATTGTATTGATTATCAACTGAAGCGCGAATCTTTGTTTCAACACACAGGGGCAGACTGGACTCTTCAAAGATGTTCTGTCTCTGTTTGAGATAATTGGTAGGTAAAAAAAAAATTCATATTTTAAGAAACTCAAGATGTTACTCTATGAAGATTATCAACGGATCAAGATAGTTGTGTTAATGAATTCCATCTTATTGCACTATTCTTGAGAATACTGACAGGCCTCTAAATGAAAGGTTGAATACTGCCTCAATCTGAAAAAAGGTGCAGATTTAGGAACATGTTAGTAACAGATCATCTACAACCGAACGACGCAAATTACCAGTTCAACAGAGCTCAACATGTAGTAATCTTTAAATCTCGCACAGGTCACATCAGATTGTGATACCACCCATTCAACAACCTAATAATAAGATTGGGAAACAAATTTGCTGATATAAAGTTAAAGGGTAAACTGTTACAGAATGTTGAAAGTTGCACCCGTTTCGGAAGAAAAATGACACGAGATGGAGACACAGGACGAAAAATGTCTCATGTGTCTTTAACCATCGAACATTATGACATAAAAATCAATGAGGACCACGCAAAGCTCAGGTTGTTTAACTCCAGCGTAATATCTTCTTCTTAGTTCTCACTTATTAGTCGACCTTCACTTCTACAGGGGCAAATGCCCTGTGCAGGTCCCAGCTCTGGCATTAGCTGGATGTAGCCGTAAGAAGGGTTTCCTGCCTAGTGGGCTAGGATCAAGCAGCGTAATACCCCGCTTACTGATGGTGGTTAATAAATGTGCAAGTACACCGTAAAGACACACTAAAAACGTATTTAAAAGCCTTCAGCATAAAACCTTGAAACATGGGAAAATGCTGCATAAGACCGTATCGTCTGGCGTACAACTCTCCGCAGAGTAGCTGTGTCATGCGAGGCTTCTAAAAAGACAGCAGCAGAACAACGGAGAAAGAACAGAACAGCCCGTGAAATATCAGTCTCGCAAAGCAAACTTTCCATACCCTTACTGCCTGCGAGTATGCAGATCTCAAATCGGACTTGTCAGCCATCTCCGCACCCATCCACAACCGGGAAGTACAGAATACTCGACTGGAAGGACTGACTAAAATGAAAAGGAAAGGTCCTCATCACGCGTGATGGACGAATAGCATACATCAAACATTAGAGCAAAGTAGATACGCAGCCTGTTAGGCGCCATCTATGCTGCTCTAAACAAACCACCTAATCATGTTAGGTTGTGCCATGTCACATAGTTAGTAGCCTCTTACAACATGCTCTCTGTGAGCCAGTGGTGCTATTCTTGTCCTTGCTATACACAAAGATCCAGGCAGACTACTGTGATTTAGTTTACAGAATTTCATATTCTGACTTCACCTACAAAATGACTGACAGTTCATTCATGCGTAAGCTGTTGCTTTTCATAGTTATAGGCAGGTGTTTCAGAACTTGGTAAGGTTTCAAAGTTGACAAAAGAAAGTTGAACTTCAAGATCCGAGAAATTATTTGACCAGTCTAAGGGTTACGCAAGTGGATTGAATGCTATTCAACACACATTCGATTCAGACTATGATTGGGACACAGAAGACAGTAACTGGTAAGGACATCAAGGGGTTTGAAGCTGGAATACTCATGACACCGTCAGAGTATAATTTGTTGTTGTTGGGGTGGCCGTTTTTTTCCTACCGCAATGATGATGTTTAAAACTTCATACTAAGATATACGAGGGGCTTCAAATGAAAACACTAACGTAATATCAGTGTCAGCATTTAGATCTGAGTGCTTTTGAAAATAAATGTCTTGGAAAATTATTGAACATTGGATGCAAGCAAATAAGAGATGGCAGCACCGCTCATCCTCTATCGCGCACTTCAAGTAGTTCTTGGTCTACCTTCTCGTTCCTTTCGTCTTGGTCTACCTTTCCACCCTTCACCTCTTGGTCTACCTTCACACCCTTTACCTCTTGGTCTACCTTCCCACCCTTTACCTCTTGGTCTACCTTCACACCCTTTACCTCTTGGTCTACCTTCCCACCTTTTACCTCTTTGTCTACCTTCCCGCGCTTTTCCTCTTGGTCTACCTTCCCGCCCTTTACCTCTTGGTCTACCTTCCCGCCCTTTACCTCTTGGTCTACCTTCCCGCAATTTACCTCTTGGTCTACCTTCCCGCGCTTTTCCTCTTGGTCTACCTTCCCACCTTTTACCTCTTGGTCTACCTTCCCGCGCTTTTCCTCTTGGTCTACCTTCCCGCCCTTTACCTCTTGGTCTACCTTCTCGCCCGTTACCTATTGGTCTACCTTCCGCCCTTTACCTCGTGGTCTACCTTCCCGCCCGTTACCTCTTGGTCTACCTTCCGGCCCTTTTCCTCTTGATCTACCTTCGCGCTCTTTACTCTCATGGGTCCATGTCAGTGCCATTAATGCGAGCTTGTTCGGACTCCTTCCCATGATATGCTCCAGCCATCTCCATAGTCTCTCTCTCTCTCTCTCTCTCTCTCTCTCTCTCTCTCTCTCTCATAATGCTATCCATATCTTCTTGGTTGGTGTCCTGTTATTTGATATTTCGTCTTCCCAAAAACACTCTAATCTCTAGGTATAGCTCTTTGTCATTGTGTAGCATTCCAAACCATATAGAAGTACCATTAAAGCACTACTTGTATATAGCTTATGTTTAATTCTCCTACTATATATACTGGGTTTCCAAATTTGTTTCATCACGGCAAGGGAAAACCTGGCCTATTTTAAGCGGGATTTGATGTCCTCGTTTGCCAATTCTTGGAGTGATACCACACTTCGGAGATAAGTCAACTGTTCTAGGCTTGTGATTTATCATAGCTTTAGTTTTCTTCCTGTTCTTTTTATGGTTCTTCATGTTCTCTTTGCTGTTCTTCTTGTTCGTACGATTTAAAACGTCAGCAAGGAAATACAAAAAACAAAACAAATAACGGTAAGTCTGAGGTAATCTCTGTGCTGATGACCAAGCATTAATAGCAACTTCAAGAAAACAACTTCAGGAACATATCAACAAACTTAATGAAGACTTTACAGATATGACGACTGCAAGAAAAGAAATAGAAATAATAAAATTCATACAAAAGCAACAAGTAAAACAAGTACCGTGGTAACATAATCTCAGCAGATGACAAAGACGACACCGAAATCCAAAATATGTAATAAGAGAAGTCAACCCATTTTGCAAATATCCGAAATATTACAATGTAAGCACGGGACAATGGATACAAAAGGAACGGTATACAACACGATATTCCTACCCACTGTGTGCATTCAGTGCCAGAACTGTACATT
Source organism: Ariolimax columbianus (assembly GCA_036924085.1). Classification (NCBI taxonomy): domain Eukaryota; kingdom Metazoa; phylum Mollusca; class Gastropoda; order Stylommatophora; family Arionidae; genus Ariolimax; species Ariolimax columbianus. The sequence goes on from JAVGWX010000010.1 coordinate 44,981,485, forward strand.
AACAAATAAAGATAAAAGAAACATCGTAACAACATAGATGAAATGCCTGCGCAGAATGATTGGAGTAACAAGAATGGATAGAATCAGAAACGAAGATGTTAAGAGACAAGTAAGTACAACACCAGTGCTAGACATCACCAAGAGACGGCAAACCAAATGGTTCAGACAAGGGACGCGACAAACACCAGATAGTCTTTCAAAAAGCAATGCTTTACAGATACAATGGTTACAAAGCCTAGTGCTGACCATACAAAATATGATTCCAGAAATAACAGAAGCAGTAAAACTCCCCGTGCACGACGCACATATTAAGTGATTGTCCATCGCAAGGGATGATGGCCACAACATGAGACGGTTTTGTCTTAATTATGTGATGTCCGCAGTATTTGGAATATAGTGAGGAAGAGGTCGCGCTGGTCATCAATCTCACTCTCTTATCCCGAGTTACCTTGGATCAGTGGCAAGACTATTGGTCGAGACGTCTGGAGGTAACTCAGGATGAAGGAACTCTGGTCTTACCTCCAGTGAGAAGAGGATCGCTTGAAACTTGCGGGATTCGATCGTCCTCTATTTCCGTTCATCCCTGTGAGAGGCGAGTGTCTTAACCTCTTGACTACAGTGACCCCCTATTACCTACAATTTCCACCCATCCATTCCCCTTTCTCAAGTCCTCAATTTTAAGTGACACAATATATATTTTACAGCATAATTCCCTCTCGTCTCCCCGACTTTCAAGGTCAGACTGCCGGCTTCATGTTACGTACCACCATATAAGGAATAGTGAAAAAAAATATTATTTTAAAAATAAACACATTTAGAATTCATATTTTTAAGAACATTTCATCTATGCCATCCGTGGAACTTTTAACCCAGCACTGTGTCTGGCTCCTTTATTTATGTGTGCCGGGCACCTAGATTCTAAACATATTTGTCACCCCTTGAACTAGTTCTAGTATTTACCCATTGTAAACATCCTAGTCTCCTATTAAGTCATACGGTTTTCAGGCTGAGGTAGCTTTCAAACTTCCATTAACATTATGTCCGTTTCTTTATTGAGTTGTTCCTTTGTATCACAGACATATCAACAAATCTGTATTCTTTAACTTAACAAACTTAATGTCTTTATACTGATTTAGAAGTGGGGGAGTACAGTAGGAAGTTCTAAAACAGCGTGAGTTCTGTGACAGACTGTTCACGATCAGACCAGGTCCAAGGAGTAGTGACCTCAGAGTTGATTGCAGCCGCTGATCGGCTCGTAAATGAAAATGGCCAATTGACTGTGAGTGAAAGGCATGCATCACCGTACTGGAAGTTTATTCGCCGATGAATTTCTATAGTTTACCCTTTGCTGCTAAAACAATCGGATACCATAACGCCGCTTCTCTTTGGTGCATTTCTATTGTGAGGTCCCCATTTTCTAACTTAAATTTACTGGTTTAGAAAACAATGCAGCATCTGTTTACAACCAGTTGTATTTACATTTCCTTGCTCTAAAAGCTATGCGTATCGAATCTATTCTTGAATGCATTAATCCACACTGCCTCCATTATTTCCTGGGGCAATACATTCCACGCATTCACTATTCTCTGACCAAAGATAACCATTTTAAAAAGTAAGATGGCCGCGTCATAGTGGCTGCTCTTTCGTCTCTCTCCGGTGTTTGTGTCGAGTTTTCCGGTGTTCAGTGGTAGCTGTTCGGATTTCACAACTCCTTCACCAGGTGGTATCAAAATCTTTATTCTGTGGAATTGATGTGCTTTCGATCGGTTATTCTGTTTGTTTTGCTGCATTTCATACCTGGCTCAAGCCACGGGAAACCAGTCCATGACGGAGTTCAACCAGAATTCAGTCCAGATTATCCCTACTCAGGACATTTCAGCTCGGACTGAAGCGAACTTCCTCCTGCCCACCCCTCCCTCTACCGGAGGTTACACGATACCTCTCCCAACCTTGTATTTTTAGCACAGCAAGGGTCACACTGACCAAGAGGTGGTCACAATCAGAACCCTCGGCGGCTCGACACGTAAAAACAAGGAATTTTATACTGTAAGAAACGGAGGGCCTGACACAAACATTAGTCTAACACACTCCTCGCGGCTCTCATCCCAAGGCTGCGGAGTACACAGCTCTACCTGGAGAGTTTGTAGGGATTTCGGTCGACACGCTACGCATGAACACAGTCTCAGCAGTTGGACATGGTGATGGTAGATCGTCGCCACGAGTATTTGATGCCTACGCGAACATTATTATTATTATGACTAAAAAAGTATTTCATGATATCTAATTGAGACCATTTTTTAATTAATTTTGGGCTGTGCCTTTTGTTCTTGTAGGCGGTTATCTTATTGACCTGTATTTAATCACTTCGAATTATTCTCTATTCTAGACAGCGAAGGCCAGTTTTTCTGAGTATCTCTTCATCATTATAATTCTGGAATCCCACTATCAGTTTTGTCGCTCTTCTTTGTATCCTTTCCAGCATGATTATATCACCTTTAAGTTAAAGACTCCACACCTGTACACAGTACTCCAATCTAGGTCTAACTAATGCTTTATACAGTTTCCCTAACACTTCCATGCTTCTATGTTCAATTGTTTTTAAAAAATCATACTTAACTTTGCATTTGCCTTCTTCATTGTTACCTGGACTTGCTCACTCACGTTACCTGTATGATCTATTGTAAGCCATGTGTCTTTTTCCTGTTCTATTTTTCTAATATTGTTGTCTCCCAATCTGTAATTATGTTCCATATTGGATCTACCCAATTGGGTGACTGTATATTTATCTACATTATTTATCTACATTTTTACATGTAATTAAATAAAGTCGATCAAACTGTAATAATTATTCTTTTGATGATAATATGATATTTACAATTTGCTGATTCCATTAACATACATCGAGTTGCATATATTAGGATGGTTCGTTAGAAAGTAATGATTCACTTACCTTCCCTCATGCCAGTGCGGATAATAAAAATGGCAAGGTGCAGACTGCAACACCGATGATTCCCGCATAATTGCACCGTTTTCCGATAGATAGTGCTGATGTAGTAGTCCTTTAAAATGGCGTCTGTGTTTATGTTACGATTCCTAAAATTTTCAAAGTACACTACATGAAAGAAAGGTTGTAAAAGTATAGTCGAATACAATTTACATATACTTGTATCCCTTGTTTTAGTTCTTGACCATGATTACATTCGTAGATATCTGAAATGAGAAATATACCATTAGTTTGCAGCTTTTATTCTGAAAGTCAATACCATACCTTTGAATTGTGACATCATATTACCAACGAATTAATTCTTGAAGCTTTTTCAGAAGAAAAAATGATGATATATTTTATAATTGGTTACTGGAACTTTCAATACAGCATTCAGTAACGTCTGCACGTTTAATTATGATTCAAATTCAAATCTGTTTAATTGGTATAAGTACCAAGCTTATATATGTAATGTACAAAGCATGTTCTTTAAAGTCGCTTCTTACAACCGCCTACCTATTTGGATGTTATCAATGTCTTGGTTGGTGTGCATTACGGTAGGTTGTCGTTAGTTCCGAACGCGGAGGATGAATCGCTCCGAGAAAAACATAGCCCGCATCTGACCAACTGAACACGGTGGGATTCGAACCAAGATGTTTGGATTGTGCTGCGAAATTTTACACGTATATACATACAGACATACATAAATACATGCATATACATATATACACACATACATACACTTATACATACATACATGCACGCACGAACACACACATACACACACACACACACATACAAACATACATACATTTATACAGACATAAATACATACATACATAAATATATATATATATATATATTATCTTCTGAATTAATGGTGGTGAATTACTTCTCACGAAAAAAGTTCGCTCCTTGTTATCAACACTTTCCAGTCGATCCAGTTGTATACTATATCTAGTTATTCTATATGGTATATCCAGTTGTATATTAGATCCAGTTATTGTATAATGTATATCCAGTTGTATATTATATCCAGTTATTGTATAATGTATATCCAGTTGTATATTATATCCAGTTATTGTATATTGTATATCCAGTTGTTATATACCTCATTTTGTAGTAAGAAGAATAGTCAGTGAGGCAAGGAGCCGGTTATCCCACCTCATATACAGCTGAGCCCTAATACAGTGAAGTATCTAACACTTCATCCGCACCGGCATAATCTGCAATGGGACTACATCTACCTTTATTTACATCGTCTAGATCTGATTGATCAGCACAGTGCACGTACTCTCCAAAATGGGCTGCGCCGGAAGCAAGAAGGCAAAGGTAACTCCAGCAGACGACGTAAAAGTTCAGGCTCCGCCCCCTGAAGAGACCGATAAAGAGGTCGAGGGTCGTACACCAGGTAAGCGATAGATATATTTGTTGCATATTCTAGTCACTGCAGTTGCTCATTTAGAAACTTCCTGTACTGAGTTCTTAACACTTATAAAACGTATAACCCAAAATGGTTGAAATAGTTAGAAATCCGTTTGACATCAAACTAATCATCTGGTTGATCGGTCGTAAGGCTGGTTGTACTGTAATGTTCTCTGATGTCTCTGTATTTCTTCTTCTTCTTCTTCGTACGCAGTCACACAGTAACCATTATTTTTTCGAAAAAAGCAGCCGTCATCCTGAGGCTGTCGACACTGCCACAGAGCTTGTCTAGTGTTGCCACTGGTGATGGCCACATCTGCTCTCTCTGATCCTCGTATGTCGGGCAGTTTTGCAGCAAATGCTCAGCGGTCATTTTGCCGGTACCACACGGGCATTCGCCGGTGCCACCTATCTTCAATTTGTTGAATAGGTGGTACCTGAGTCTATTGTGGCCAGTGCGAAGTCTGAAGACCACGACCTGCTCTTTTCTGTTCAACTGGTAATAGGCATCGTTTTTGGTGTAACCAGTATGTTCGGTTTCCCATTTGGTCATGTATCTAGCTCTAATAAGCCGTTTTGACTCTTCGTATGTCATACTAGTATCAGGTTGTGGTAGTTTTGCACCTTCTTTTGCCAGTCTGTCTGCCTCCTCGTTGCCTTGGATGTTGCAGTGAGATGGAACCCACTGCACCACTACTCTTTTTGGTGCGGCCTGCTGGCATAGTTGACAGAGTACTGCTCTTAATTCATTAAGTTCAGTATTTTTCTGGCTTTTCAGTGCTGTGACTACGACCAGGGCATCTGTAAGCAGGACTATGTGGCTTTCATTCCTTTTACCTGTCACCATTTCTTCCACTGCCGCCCTTGTGCCTCTGCCTCCGCTCTGAAATTGCTTGTGTATTTTCCAGTAGCGAATGACAGTGTTATTGTTCTGCCATTTGGTAGGTTCAGGAATGCTCCTGCCCCTCCGTTCTGTGTTGTATTTGTTACGGAACCGTCGGTGTATGCATGGGTCCAGTCCATGCTTGGGTAGTTTCCGTAATGAAACGCAGGGTAGTATCTCTTCTTTCTTTTACAGACTGGCAGTTTTTTGTTTCTAATACCTGGTATATTTTCTACCACCTCTGGAAATGTATGCTGCCTCCAGGTAGGTTTTCGTACAGTAGGGATGGGCTTTGGTGTGGTTAGTGCGTTCATAGGGTCTTCGTGCATCTTTGCTTTGGCTATTTCTGCAAAGTTTCTTCGCTTTAGCTTCCCATTTCCGAAATTGTTTAGTCTCTGGTGCATTGGGTGGTCAGTCAGTCTTCTGAGTTTCTCTGATTGCAGCTGGGCTCTGCAGTCTCTTCTATCGGTCATGGATTGCAGTTTTGTAATCTTTTCAAGTTCTACAATTGGCGTTGACTTCGTGCCTCCTGTTATAACTCTGATGGCTTGGTTTTGAAGTTTGCTAACTTTATCGAAGTTCGCCTTTGCTGCTGTTGTCCATGCCGCAATGCCATACTCGAGAACTGGTCTCACTCTTCCAGTGTACAGTTTCTTTAGTATGCTTTCGTCTGCTCCCCAGCTTGTGCCAGCACATTTCCTCATGATTGCCATTCTTTCTCTGGCTCTCATTCGGTTTCTCTCAATCTGACTTTTCCATGTCATGCACCGATCAAATGTGACTTCGAGATAGTTTGGGTTGTCGTTTGGCTGAAGGTATTTGCCGTTTAGACTTAATTTGGTGTTTTGGGGTTTGATTGATAGCGAGAATATTGTACATGTGGTTTTGTCCTCGTTTATTTTGACCAGCCATGAGTTCGCCCACTCTTCCAGCGATGTTAGGGCCTGCTGCATAAGATTTCTTGCTATGGTGAGATTCTTTTCAGAGGTCCACATAGCCAGATCGTCTGCAAACATTGAGCTATGAACTCTTTTTGGTATATTCCCTTTAATGTCATTGATATACACCAGGAAGTGTGTGGGTGACACTACTCCCCCTTGGGGTACTCCCTGCTCAAGTGTCACCTTTTTGCTCATCTGCCCTTGTACTTGGACTCTGGCCGTTCTGTTTTTGAGGTAGTGGTTGATCCACTTGTACATTTTCCCACAAACTGCACTTCTTCTTAGCTTGACTCTAAGTCCATTTTTCCAGACTTTGTCAAATGCCTTTTCCAGGTCCACTACTGTGTGTTTCTGTTCCTGGTAGGCATCTTCTATTTCCTGGGCTATGAGGATGACCTGATCCTCAGTGGATCTGTGCTGTCTAAAGCCTGCTTGCTGTGGAATTAGTATACGTTTTTCTTCCAGATGCCACATCAGTCTGGTGTTTATCATACGTTCCATCAGTTTGCCGACACAGCTCAGTAGGCTGATAGGCCTGTATCCATTTGGATCTGTTTTGTCTTTTCCTTTTTTTGGTACTGGTACAAGTACTGCGTCTTTCCATGCCGGGGTACAATACCCCTTTTCCAGCTTTGGTTAAGGACTGATAGCATTTTCCTTTTTGCTGTTTGGCCCAGCCCCATCAGCATTTCGTTTGTTATCCCGTCTTTTCCGGGAGATTTCCGTTTGTTTAATGTTCTCATGGCCTCTTCCCTTTCGTTCATTGTTAGTTTTGCCATCATATGCTCTTCTGGTGCCATATTGATATTGTCGTGCCCCTTTTGCTCTTCATTAATGTCCGTATGCATATCTGCAGGGACATCTATGTGGTTCGCTTTGGCATAGTGTTCAACAAAGGCGTTTGCGGCTTTTTTTCCAGTGAGCAAGTTTTCGCCCTGCTTGATGGTAATTTGTTTGTTTGACGGAGTTTCGTCATTCATGGCTCTGACTAACTTCCGTAGTTTGTTCCCTGTCTCTGTATTTGACTCTACACTCTGGTCGATCGGTCGTAAGGCTGGTTGTAATTTTCTCTGATGTCTCTGTATTTGACTCTACCCTTTGGTCGATCAGTCGTAAGACTGGTTGTACTGTAATGTTCTCTGATCATGTCTCTCTATTTGACGCTACCCTCTGGTCGATCAGTCGTAAGGCTGGTTGTAATGTTCTCTGATCATGTCTTTCTATTTGACGCTACCCTCTAATCGATCAGTCGCAAGGCTGGTTGTACTGTAATGTTCTCTGATCATGTCTCTGTATTTGACTCTACCCTCTAATCGATCAGTCGCAAGGCTGGTTGTACTGTAATGTTCTCTGATCATGTCTCTGTATTTGACTCTACCCTCTGGTTGATCAGTCGCAAAAACTGGTTGTATTGTTATCTGATCATGTCTCTCCATTTGACCTTATCCTCTGATAGATAGTTCTAAGACTGGTTGTACGGTTGTCTGATCACGTCTCTTCATTAGAACCTATTCTCTGGTTGATCAGTCCTAAGAGTGGCTGTAAGATTATCTGATCACGTCTCTTCATTAGAACCTATTCTCTGGTTGATCAGTACTAAGAGTGGCTGTAAAGTTATCTGATCACGTCTCTTCATTAGAACATATCCTCTGGTTGATCAGTATTAAGAGTGGCTGTAAGGTTGTCTGATCATGTCTCTTCATTAGAACATATCCTCTGGTTGATCAGTACTAAGAGTGGCTGTAAGGTTGTCTGATCACGTCTCTTCATTAGAACATATCCTCTGGTTGATCAGTACTAAGAGTGGCTGTAAAGTTATCTGATTACGTCTCTTCATTAGAACATATCCTCTGGTTGATCAGTATTAAGAGTGGCTGTAAGGTTGTCTGATCACGTCTCTTCATTAGAACATATCCTCTGGTTGATCAGTACTAAGAGTGGCTGTAAGGTTGTCTGATCATGTCTCTTCATTAAAACCTATCTTCTGATCATGTCTATCTATTTGACACCTATGCCTCTGCAGTTCTCTTCATTTCACCAAAGGTTCGAACGTGAATGTCTCTGCATGTCTGGGGTGTAAAGATGAATCGTTGTCGCCTCTTTCCCCCTGAATCTTGTCCTCTAGTATCTCCTGTAGAAGATGCCCATGTCTTCTAAGACAACTCAACCTTCGTTTTTGTTTCATTTTCAATATTTTCTTTATGCGCCTATGTCAGTGAGGTCATAGCCATTGAATCGTCTTTTTGTCCACTCACTCTTTACATTCAACAATAGCACCACATTTCAAGCGATTCCAAATTTGCCATTGCAATCCATTGCCTAATTTCCGCCTCACTGCGTGCATCTTGTGTGCTGATTTCCCCCAAATATGCAAACTTGTGTATATTGTTGATTATATCTCCATTAGTCCATGTTGCTTGGCCTTTAACATAGTCTTTGTTTTCAATGTGTTCATTTCCATTTCAAACTGTTTGGCTGTGCTGTTAACTTTTTTCAAGCAGCCTTTGCACGTTGCTACTGATTCACTCGCTATGACTTGGCCATCTGTAAATGTGATGACATTCATTCTCATACCATTGACTTTGACGCCCGTATTATAACCTCGAATACATCTTTCAATCGTCATCTCAGAATATGTGTTTTACAGACGCTGCTAAAGCAAGTAACACTATCGTACCTCCTGTCTTATTGAAACTGGATATGTTAATACTTTTTTGATTGGAATAAATCGCTTCTTGATTTTCAAACAGGTTTCGGATTAACCTAGTGATTGATCTATGCATACCTATTTGTTGCAACATATGATAATGTTTGTTCCATGGGACTCTATCATATACTTTTTCGTAGTCAATAAAGCAGGTAAAAGTAGTTGTCATTGATCGACCATTCTTCCTGCAAGATGCCACAGTGATCCGTCACCATTCCGTTCCTCTGACTTTGCACAATTCAAACATGTTATCTTTCAGAACAACCTTTATATTGTCATCGATTCTCTTCTTAATTTTCTTTAATATAGTTTTAGATGCAAATGTTAATAAGCGGATCGTTTTGGAATTTGTAGCCATTTTACTGCATTCGATGCCTTTGGCAAAATAATTGACGCAACACAACCAAAGCAGTGAAATAAGTTAAAACAAATATAAATATGCAATATATGACACATTCTTTACCAAAAAAAATATATAATTCATATCAGCAGTGATATCGTTAGAAATACTGGAACTCAACTTAATGGGAATAATGACATAACAAAATTATCCATGGAGCCCATTGCATTGGGCCGTTCAGTCGCAGAACACAAAGTATGCATTCACCTTAGGTACCATAGCCACTGGAAAAAATGAAGTTACGGTCGAAAAGAAAATTAGACAGACATATGTCTTGTTTTCTTTATAGTTAGGTTTTTTTAACAGGTGTTTGAGGTCGCAAAGAAACGAAGTCATGGTCAATTATGATTGGATTTCAAGGGCGTTGCTGAAGCACTTTTTTAATGTACTGACAATGATATTTTCCTTTGATTATTCTTTGAACTTTATAGTGAGTATGAATGTATAATACATATATATATCTAAAAATGTATCGTTTAAGCTATAATTAATTATTGGCAACCACATCTAAAACAACTCTCACAGTGTTGCTTCGAAGTGAAAGGTTTATTCTTTACAAATGATAACGATTCAGGTTTGAGGTGCATTTACGTAAATTGAAAATGCTGTTTTGTTAGCCAAAGTTTGATCTCGTCTTTTATTATTGCTGATGTCAGGATCTTGTCTTCCAGTGTCACAGCATTACTATATAAACCACTGCCTATTACCAGACAAGAGGGTATATCTAATACAGAAGTACATTTTTTTTCTAAAAGCCACTCTCAAATTAGGTCGCAATTCATGTCTGACTGATAGTCCGGACTGTCGGCAGATGTCGAGACAAACATGAGTTCACCACTCTTCTACAGTCCATACTAGCTTCTACCTGTATGGACTATTATCAGTTGTTTTCCTTTACTACTATGGACTATTATCAGTTGTTTTCCTTTACTACTATGAACTATTATCAGTTGTTTTCCTTCACTACTATGGACTATTATCAGTTGTTTTCCTTTACTACTATGGGCAATTCCCTTTTTAGTTCAATCTACAGATTGCCATATCGATTCATTAGTACAGTGTGAATTTACGTGCTTTATTTGCAAAGTCAGTATCGTAATTTTCTGTGAGCATTTCTTTGATTTCCCGTAAATATATACTTCTAATAGCTGCTAGGTGATACTTTCAACAAATGATATTTCTACCACCTGTGTCCCTGCGGAATCAGGCCACTGACACTTGTACTGGTATGCATATCAGGCACAGGACGCACTGTAAGCTGTTCACCCAGAGATGCCTGAATCCTACACGAAGGTGCCCGAGGCCACATACAATTGCGCCGTCAACACTTGCTGAGAACAAGGTATTCAGTCCACCATGACGGAGTTTTCGACGGCAAACAACATATTCAGTCCACCATGACGGAGTTTTCGACGGCAAACAAGATATTCAGTCCACCATGACGGAGTTTTCGACGGCAAACAAGATATTCAGTACACCATGACGGTGTTTTCGACGGCAAACAAGATATTCAGTCCACCATGACGGAGTTTTCGACGGCAAACAAGATATTAAGTCCACCATGACGGAGTATTCGACGGCAAACAAGATATTCAGTCCACCATGACGGAGTTTTCGACGGTAAACAAGATATTTAGTCCAACATGACAAAGTTTTCGACGGAAAACAAGATATTCAGTCCACCATGACGGAGTTTTCGACGGAAAACAAGATATTCAGTCCACCATGACGGAGTTTTCGACGGAAAACAAGATATTCAGTCCACCATGACGGAGTTTTCGACGGAAAACAAGATATTCAGTCCACCATGACGGAGTTTTCGACGGCAAACAAGATATTCAGTCCACCATGACGGAGTTTTCGACGGCAAACAAGATATTCAGTCCACCATGACGGTGTTTTCGACGGCAAACAAGATATTCAGTCCACCATGACGGTGTTTTCGACGGCAAACAAGATATTCAGTCCACCATGACGGAGTTTTCGACGGCAAACAAGATATTCAGTACACCATGACGGTGTTTTCGACGGCAAACAAGATATTCAGTCCACCATGACGGAGTTTTCGACGGCAAACAAGATATTAAGTCCACCATGACGGAGTATTCGACGGCAAACAAGATATTCAGTCCACCATGACGGAGTTTTCGACGGTAAACAAGATATTTAGTCCAACATGACAAAGTTTTCGTCGGAAAACAAGATATTCAGTCCACCATGACGGAGTTTTCGACGGAAAACAAGATATTCAGTCCACCATGACGGAGTTTTCGACGGAAAACAAGATATTCAGTCCACCATGACGGAGTTTTCGACGGCAAACAAGATATTCAGTCCAACATGACGGAGTTTTCGACGGCAAACAAGATATTCAGTCCACCATGACGGAGTTTTCGACGGCAAACAAGATATTCAGTCCACCATGACGGTGTTTTCGACGGCAAACAAGATATTCAGTCCACCATGACGGTGTTTTCGACGGCAAACAAGATATTCAGTCCACCATAACGAAGTTTTCGACGGAAAACAAGATATTCAGTCCACCATGACGGAGTTTTCGACGGCAAACAAGATATTCAGTCCACCATGACGGAGTTTTCGACGGCATGCAGTAACTTTGGTCTTACGATCAACTCTAGGAAAACGGAGGTATTCTTCCAGTCTGCCACTGAGGAGCCGTGCATCAAACCAAAAATTACTCTACAGAACCAACGTCTCCAATAAGTCGCTAGCTTCACTTATCTAGATACCCTCACTTGAGAGATGGATATCGACAGTGAGATCAATAACAAGATTGCTAAGGCGAGCTTTGTGTTTGGGAGACTCTAAGCAAACGACTGACACCGACAAGGCATCAGTGTCGCCACCAAAAAAAAATGTGTATCTTTTTTGGCATTACCCACTCTGCTGCATGCCTGTGCGACGTGGCCAGTGCATTTCATACATGTCGGACAGCTCAGTCGTTTTTACTTGAGCTGTCTGCATTGGCTGCTGAAGATAAGGAGGTAGGACACAGTGCCTAACTCTGGAATTCGTATCAGTTCTAGCATGTTCGGGATCGATATACTTCTGAAATGTGACTCAGCTAAAATTGGACAGGACATTTTCGTATGCCAGATATGCGCATCCCCAATCAGCTGTTATACAGGAAGATTAAATAAGACAAGACGTTCAACAGGAATGCAGAAGAAAAGCTGCAGAGAATCCTTGAAAGAGTCTCTGAAATACTTCAGTTTCGATGTCACCTCCTGAGAAATGCTTGCACAAATCCACATCACTTGGAGAACTAGTATCACCAAAGGTGTTCAGATCGCAGAGAGAACAGCCATCACGGAGACTCAGTGAAAGCATGCTGCCCGAAAGAAAAGAAACAACTCATTCCACATTCGTCTCCCTGCATGTGGGTGTGCCGTTCGAGGATTAGTCTTTATAGCCATCAGAGAACACATTTCGCCGTAATTGTCGGATACTGTTGCCATCTTTGCTTGAGATGGACAACTACCTATCTCTGCGAAATGTAAAGCTCCCATTCTTGAGTTTTCAAATGTAGGTTTAGAGAAAATGCCGCTGTACTTTCTCGATAACATTTTCAATTTCCTTAGGGTCAACGCATTTTTAGAATCCAACATTCTATAACTGTCAAAGCCATCAACTTTCTATTTTCTCTCCCGGTCGACCGGGGTATGCAGATACACAGTGCGTGCAATCTTCTTTTCTGTTGGTTTGATATGTATAGATTCCCACGTTTAGCCTCATGAAAAATATGTGTACAATTGTATTGCCATGTTTATAAGTAAAATGAATGTATCTTTCAACGCCATGCAAACAATATAGGCTGTATATATTTATATATGCTAGGCTTCTACAAATTGAAAAGATTAAGGAAAACAACGTAGTTCCCCTATTTGTGACTCAAAACTCAAAACTTTTAGTGCAGTAGTATGTTGTTGCTCCGGCAACGGCTTTCAGCCTACTATTTTCGATATTCAGCTAGCAATGTTTCTTACACGTGCATAGAGTGCATACATGTGTTCTACGAGTGTGTGGTTCATCTCCAAAAGGACTAGACACTCGATCCTATCTCGACTGAGAACGGGAGGAGGCGGCGGATAGGAGGGGGTGGGGGGGGGGTGGGGTGGTGGTGATCACTTGAACCTTGCGAGTTTCGTACACCCACTGTTGCGTTCTTTCGTTCTTGTCTTGAGAAGTGAACGCCTTACCTCTCTGTTGAAGCTCCCTTCACAGGGAATATGTGACAGACATTACATTGTCTCTAAATTACTGTTAATAACAGAGGTAGTCACATGGCTGACACTGCCATCTGGGATAAAGTGTTGGAGACTTCATTTTACGTTAGAGACCAAATATGCAGCAGTGTATGAGCTGACTGCAGACAACGGCTTATAGCTGACTGCTTCTATTTGGGTTAGTCACCCAAAAGTGACGAGATCATATTCTGTCTCCAAGTGTCGAACCTGGAAAGTGGGCTGCGACATGCAGTCTGGTTGAGAGATTGTGCACCAACGATGGAAGGCAAATCGGTTTAAAAAATGCCCTCTTGAAATCGGACGTGTGGGGTCGAAAAGCCAATATATCGCAGCCTCGCTGTACTCTACGACACAACGTCACAAACGTCCTTTTGAGGACGAACGCCGAACATGAAGAACGTCATAGTCGTACATTATACGAGATCTCCTCTTATGTTTTTTTTAGACATGACGTGACTCGTTTCTGTTATCGTTGTTTTAACACGCTAATAGTGAGACGGGAAACACATTAGTGCTTGACAGACTTGAGCGTCTCTCTCGACAGGGACAAGCTGGTCAATTCTGTGACTAACTGATGGTGTTAAAGCTCTTGTTAACCATTTTATCTGACAGAAAATCGGTTATTGATGTTGCTCGATTACAATTCATCCTGCATTGAGTTAACTCTCCACGACGTTTATTTGCTGGCGGGTTACGGTTGCTCTTTTTAAATCCTGAGAGTTGGTTTGTAGGGTGAACTGTGGCATTGCTGGCTGTAGATCAATTCGAGGCTTCTTCTGGGTAAGCTCACCACTATGGGAATTACGGTGTCGACCCCCACCTCAATGATATGATGATGATGTTTGTCCATCATGTGTGGTGAATGTTTGTTGTTGCTTAGATGTTTGCCTCACTAGTTTCTACTGGCGGAGGCGCGCCATTTTCAACCCCAGACCGTAGTCAATTGGGCGATATCAGGACGCATAAACCAGTGCTTGGATGTATGTGTGCATCTGTATGTACCTATGCTAGGTTTGTGCGCCCTCAGAAGCTAGCCCAACCAAAGTGCAATGGAAGGGCTTTACCACGAGGGCGCGTGTGAAAGTTGTGCAAGGGTGTGACTGTAGGACAGAGTCAAATGAAACAGTAAGGTGAGAAGAGAGAGCAGGGGAAGAGTGGCCCCCAGGGTGAGACCTGTTGGGGGTGATGTGTGGTGAATACCCCTCTCTGTCCCTTTTATGTGACCGCGGAAATTGATGACTTGCACCGTGATTTAGATTAAAATGAGAAAGGTTTGCGTAATTCGTCTACCACACTCTCTCATCCTGGGCTACTTATGGCCAGTGGCAAGACATTATCGAAACAACTGGAGATATCAAAGGATGCAGATTTTTTATCAGGGTCTACTTCCGAAGCCTTTTCCTTAAACAGGGTTCTGCAAAGCAGCTTGGGATCAGCCATCTCATTGACCAGACTACTGACATACAGCCTGTTTTCATGAGCGTGATCGAGAACGTATTATTTCAAATGACCTTGATTATTCTTGACTGCCAAAAAGTATCTACAAGGCATACTGCCTGTTTTGTTTCTGTTAGTCTTCAATGAATATTAACAGGAAGTAAGGTTAGAACTCAGTTGGGTTCAAGTACTTATTCTTCTGCGTTCAGGAATGTTGTCGTGCTATATCTGCAGTCCTCTCACAAGGACTTTGTTCACAGTCTTTTCAAGATCTTTACGGCAGCCCGATAACTTCTATCTAAGTTCGTCAACCTCTGGTCAGATTCGGACTCGAAGGACCAGTTAAGGGGTCTGAATTCGGTTACACGTGAGCATTCGTTTTGTATAGGATATCTTTAGGCCGTTGAAGTAACCTAATACATTGTGTTTCTTCAGCGTCTAAAGTGACGTTCAACATCAAGAACATATGCGAGATCAATTTTCAAGACAGTGACGATATCACATACACACAGCGAGACGGCAACGAAGAAGGGATCCTATCTACGACACACTCTGGCCATTCCACAAAAGAAGACAGGACAAAAGATTGCAATGTAGATCAGGCAGCAGGCCAAGGGGACAATGATCTGGAGGAAACAGGGGATGGAGATACGTCTAGGTTTATGCCAGGATGTAAAACAATGGTGGCAAAAGTCACTCTCGGAAATTCTGGAATCAGAGGTTCAAATATTACTTTTAAACCAAACCCCATGTAGATTTGTGGATGTTGCCAAGCCCTTTGTATCACACTAAGCCAAACTACATGTTGCAATTCCATGCTGCTAAACCCTGTGTATCAATAACCATATCTAGCTAAACTCCCTGTAGAAATGTTATGTCGCTAAACCATTCTTGTATCAATTTTATATTTAACATAATATTGTATCGATTTTCTATTTAGCTAAACACCTTGTATTAAATCTTATATCTCTAAACGTTTTGCATCACTTTTCAAGGTACTTGCACCTGTTGTATCCACTTTGCATGTCGCTAAACAACATGTACCATTTTTTTAATCGCTAAAACTATCATATCCATTTTCTTTGTCGCAAATCCCCTTTGTAGCAATTTTATCATGCCACTGAACATCTGGTACTAATTGTGTTATGTCGCTAAACCACTGTTACCAACTGAGTTGCATCCCTAAACTCATTGTATTAATTTTGTTATGTCGTTAAACCGCTCGCAGTATACTTTTTTAGATCGCTTAATTATTGTAGTAGTTTTCTCTGCTATCAAACCTCTTGTTGCAATTCCTTATGAAATACCGTCTCGCAGGCCTCATTTTCTTATCTGGATATTTTGTAAAAGTTTTAAACATTTCATAGCTTTATTGTCAATTTCTCGCATCTCATACTTCCGTCTGTGTTTCAACTCAATGGTAGCTCGGTCCTTTCTCCGTCTCTATTCTACACAAATACTTCAAGAAAACCGATTCGGTAGTCTGTGCATGGGTACCTGCCTTACAATTATGTATGGCACAGCAGTGTGGAAGGGAGCTGCTCACTTTCCCTTCACACAAAAATGAGACGTTCTACACATATCTTTAACACTTCATCCTAGGCAGCAGTGTCAGATCTGCCACTACCATTAAATATCTAACATGCGTGACTTTTTTCAGCTTGATTAGGAGCACATAATTCAGGCAAACATTGATACCGTTCATTTGACAAATTCCTGTCCGATCAATTAGTAGAAATCAATAACTGATATCACATTTCTGAACCTTGTTTAATGTAGTTCACGAGTAGGTGGATGTTTGCTTAAGACTTCCGCTATTTTACTAAGAGGGTAAGGGTTCAAAACCTCGGTAATATATACATTAGTTTGTTTTTATTTCAGGATTTACAATATTAAAAACTGGCTTGTACGCTGCGTAGAAACTGCACGAGCAAGCGGCATTTATTTCCTAGCTCTATAAATCATCCCCCTAAACCACAGAAATAGGAACAAAGTCAGTAGTTACAGGTTTTGCAAGTTAATATCGTTAATGGCTGACGTTTTTAGACTTCCAAGTTCTTGGACACGTAAACATAATTAATTCTAACAGTATCGAATTATCTGATTAGCGGACATTCATTTATAAAAAAAAAGATAATATTTACAGAATTGGACGACCGGGTCAAGATATGGCGGTAGTGAAACATAAGGTCAGAAACGCTTTATTTACATTTGGGCAAGTCGTGAACATTTTTCAAAAATGAAATCCAACACAAGAATAACAAATTTAAACTCAAATTTAGTTTCCGTTCAATTGTAAAGCTTGAATACACAACAAATATAACAATCAAAGCGCATATTTTGTTGTAAATGGGAACCTGCAAAGAAATGAGAAAATTAAATCAAATGATCAGATCTCTAATGTAGAACTCTTAAGAAACTACCAAAAAACTGAGGGAACGGAAGATGAGAATATGCTGGCATTGCATAGGATCTGACGTATGAGTTGGGTAAGGTATAAAACAGCAAGGAAGGGAACTAACCACACCACCTCACATAGGCTGCGACAGTCCATAACGAGTTATCTTCATCCCCTATGGCAATAGTGACCATGTGATCCACCTTGACCGTTACCTGAACAGGATAGAAATAATGAAGAAAACCATATGTTATAATTTGTAGACATTATGTGTTCTGAAACTTCAAGGACAGAGAAATAATTGGGAGATCAAAACACACATACGGATGGTAGCCTGTGTCAGACATAAAACAGATATGGAGGATGTGGAAAGTGTGGAATCTATTATTTACGTGTAGCTTTGAACAATACGGCAAAAGGTGTATGATATAAATATTGCGCTTGTCGGGGTGTGGGGAGGGTGGGATGGGGGGGGGGGGGGAATAAAGCGGTTACTTAATAAACCCCCCCCCCCCTAGTTCTGAACACTAAGTAATACAAAATCTTTTGATTTTCCAAACTTGTTCAAAATCAGCAATGCATAAGAACCGATATGTCAGTCACACATCAATATAGGTAGTTCAACATCAATCTATTATTGGAAATCAATATATGATCAATGTATGATATCATATTTACGAAGTATTCGCAATATCGTTAATAAGGTACTCATTCTAAACTGTTGACAGCTTTGATATGAGAACGCACAAGTTGAGAACGTACTAAAATAAATACATTTTAAAGAAAACATTTAAAATGTGTAAAGTCAGGTGTAAACGCTGAGTCAGGGATAAATGCTGAGTCATGGGTAAACGCTGAGTCATAGGGTAAACGCTGAGTCAGGGATAAATGCTGAGTCAGGGATAAATGCTGAGTCAGGGGTAAATGCTGAGTCAGGGATAAATGCTGAGTCAGGGATAAATGCTGAGTCAGGGATAAATGCTGAGTCAGGGGTAAACGAGTTACTATCTTTTGACAAGCTTTTATTTTGTCTGTTTGCGCGGACTTCTATTTCTCCTATTTTAACGAACTTCCCCATAACCTAGAGAGTTGAAATTGTGTACACACACCCTACTAGAGCGACATGTTAGTCTATCAAAATGTCGTTCTTGTAGTTCCCAAAACAAAAGAAACAATTTTCATTGAAAAAAATATTTGTACCGAGAACGAAGTCTAAAATAATTAATGTTATTGTTGTATGTCGAACAATAGGTGTGGCTTATAGAGCTTTTTTTAAAGCTAGGATGAACGCTTCACAATCATTATACTTTTTGGTTTGTCAGAATGGAGAGGTGTAAGACATGATTTGGTGAGTCGTCAACACCTTTGTTTAAAGAGGTTTGTTGGCTTCTACGACGGTCTATGAGAATGTTCCATGTCCTCGTCTGGTCTGTGTGTTTCAAATCCCCTCATATAATCATGATAACAATAGAATACAAATATCAACTGATAATAGACTGGGGATTATGTGGTGAAGTGGTTAAGCCGCTGGCCTCGTGATCAGGTGGTGTGGATTCGACGCCGAACTCCGCCATCTTTTTCACGGGTGCTTGATGCGGAGTTCCCTGCATCTCGTAGTCGCACCCTAGTCGTCTTGTCCTTGACTTGCCACTGGGGTCAGGCGAATCGAAACGAGAGAGTGAGGATAAAAAGTAGCGTAGTTATACGTTACTAAAAATAGTGCTGGCAAAATTAATTATGCCATCATCGTCTACGATGGACGGCGGCCTTTGCCTTTTCCTTCTGATAATAGACTAGCAGTTAACTCATTCACTCCTAAATATTTTGGACATCTGGACACGATTTTATTCTTATGAATAATTGAAACACAGCATCACTTAGTTGCGATCTATTTGTCTTTAATATACGTTCACTAAAATAACACATATTATATACCAAACTGTTCACAATTGAGGCTAGAATACAATGGAATACACATATTTTACAAATGGAAGTGTAAATTCTGGGTTTTCTAGAAAAAGCCGGAAGCCATTGTATTGGCTTGTGGGAGTGAATGAGTTAATATACATTTTAAAAATGTGATAAAATGCCATGAATTGCCACCTTTGCCGGTACGTTTTAGAGGCTCTTCGTAAACTACATCTGAACTAATCTCATGTAATCTCACCTCCTCGTAGCTGCATTTCTCTTGTCAGACATTCTTGTGACTATTTGTTATCTTCAATCTATGCCAGTTCGCGTCCTTTCAGACCATTTGAGAAGTAAACCCATTGCAAATACATGCTGGAGTGAGAAGCATCGAGCCTTTAATGCGAAAACACAGTAGATATCAGCCCACCTGAGTAAGAATGTTGAACGACGAAAATGAAGTTAAAAAGAAGGAAAAATGTAGTTTACACTAAGTAGGCTGTTCAATTTTTTGAATGGTAAAGTGAACAATTCTTTGAGTTGGAGAATATTCTGCCTTTGGAGAGTTATGTCACGCTGTTAGTCGTCTATGCACGACACGGTCTCAATGTGGCAGTGGTCCTAGTCTCGTCTCTATCACACACAATCTTCTACCCTTCAGGGGTTAGACAACGATCTTAGTCAACTCTATAGAAACGCGTTCAGTCTACACAATCTTCTACCCTTCAGATGTTAGACAACAATCTTAGTCAACTCTATAGAAACGCGTTCAGTCTACACAATATTCTACCCTTCAGAGGTTAGACAACAATCTTAGTCAACTCTATAGAAACGCGTTCAGTCTAGACAATGTTCTACCCTTCAGGGGTTAGACAAAAATCCTAGTCAACTCTATAGAAACGCGTTCAGTCTACACAATCTTCTACTATTCAGGGGTTAGACAATCTTAGTCAACTCTATAGAAACAATGTCAGTCTACACAATCATCTGCCATTCAGGGGTTAGACAACAATCCTAGTCAACTCTATAGAAACAATGTCAGTATACACAATCGTCTATCCTTCAGGGGTTAGACAATCTAAGTCAACTCTATAGAAACGATGTGAGTCTACACAGTCTATACGATATTTGATAAGTAGCATTCGAATTAGTTGTTGTTGTTGTTGATATTTATGTTTGATGCTGTTGTTGTTAATGTCCGAAATGTGTATGTTTAATCTGATGTGCGCACATTAAGTGGCGGGTTGTAGTAGCGTTGCTTACATCCCGAGAGTACTGAGGAAAGAAGACCTGGGCCCTCTAGACGGTTATGTTATGCTTAACTTTATATGTGTGTTACTAGCTACTACGGGGATCACGTCGATCCCTATCTTTTTAGCCAGGCTGCCAAGAAGAACAGTCCCTTTCTATGGAGAACAACGTGGAAGTCGAGGTGAGGGTCTGGGCCAGTATATTTTGCCTGACCTGACCCAGACTAACACGTCTGATCAGTAAGGTGTGCCTGAACAGAAAAGCGATGCAGCAATATCCTGATAGCCTACACCTGTCTGAAACGCAAATGTCTAAATGGCAGGTCGATGTTGACATACCCCGGTGTGGAACGTCTAGTAGCAAGACCTCACATAATGACAGCTTAACGGTTAGCAGACACGGAAAGGGCAGTGTGCAGATTTTGTATTGATCGGTAGGCTAAATGTCAACATGGAAATGCCTGTTAATAGGAAACCTAAGAGACTCACCTAATAAACCACCCAGAAACGTATGAAACCACCCAGAAACGTATAAACCACACATAAACGTATGAAACCACTCAGAAACGTATGAAACCACCCAGAAATGTATGAAACCACACATAAACACAAGGAACTACACAGAAACGTATCAAACCACCCAGACACGTATAATACCACACTAAACGAATGAAACCACGCAGAAACGAATGAAACCACCCAGAAACGTATAAACCACACAGAAACGTGTGAAACCACACAAAAAAGTATAAAACCAAACAGAAACGTATTAAACTATCAAGAAACGTGTGAAACTATCCAGAAACGTATGAAAGCACCCAGAAACGCATTACTAATAACCAAGTGAAAGTCCCACAGAAAAACTAGGATAGACATTGGGCGGCATCATCTTATGGCTGACCAGATGGATTTGCATAATAAACGGTTTCCATAGGGCTATATAGCGTCCTACCAAGATCTGCATGATTGAACACTAGTATACACGTGAGTGGCA
Source organism: Ariolimax columbianus (assembly GCA_036924085.1). NCBI lineage: Eukaryota > Metazoa > Mollusca > Gastropoda > Stylommatophora > Arionidae > Ariolimax > Ariolimax columbianus. The sequence continues at coordinate 45,003,079 of JAVGWX010000010.1, forward strand.
CGTCGGTCAGAGAGCCTGTCTCCCGTGCTAAAGACACCAGGTTTAAATCTCTTACCCCGCAACACTCCAGTCTAGAATGCGATACATGTGTTCCTGTCTCACAATTAGAGCAGAGAGGGAAAGAACTGGGTACCCAAATTTATGAAAACTTGACAATTAGAGTAGTCTATGAACATTTAATCCGTTATCATAACCTCAATGGATCGCCGATATTACACCATACACCGTTTGCCAGACTGTTTAAATTATCATTACCAGTCGTATCCTGTGTTAGCATAACTACTAAAGATGTCAATAACTTGGTGTCACGTTAGGAATGGATAATTAGAAATAAAACAATTGAAAAACATATCATAAGACGGTTTTGTCTTGATGATCTAACTTGCGCTGCATTTCGATTAGTGGCCGCGTCGACATCATAGACTTTGATGACAATTTTAAATGGACTCTGGAGCATTACAAATACAACTGTTAGAAAACCCCAGTAAAATCCAATCCAATTATATTTCAATCATGTCTCTATGTCGACCCCGAAAGAAATGTATGATTTTTTTATATTTTAAAAATCGTAAAAGGGCTAAAGATAAAAATATAGACTTGGGAAAAGTTTATTCCAAAAAGGAGGTGAAGTGGACAATATATTGACTATCTCAGCTATTCGTGACTGAACACCTGTAAAACCAGACGTTTTAATATTCGGGAGAACAAAATACAACCGATGTTGGTAATTGCATGACTGTTCAAAAAGTCATAGACTAATTAATATTCAAAATGATGACCTCATTTGCATAATTCGCAACTAAAATAATGTTGAAATATTTGTTTTCTTCAAGTTACACTAAAAATTATATATCGTTTTGATCGTCTTTTTGAGAAGAGCATTAATATGTTCAATGTTTGCTGTTATTTCATTAAAATGCTTGCAGAATTAGTATACAGAACAAATTAACATCACTCTCTGGTCCCGACCTTCCTTGTTCATGGGTTAAAAATAGATAGGAGTAGGGATTCCCTCTAAATAACATTTAAGAGTACTAGGGCATATAGATTGAGAACCTTGTCAAAGAATTAAAGCCAAGTGTAGCTGTTTATTGTCTAAACATCAAGAAAGAAGAGAAGTTAATGGTCCAAATAGCTCATTGTGATTTTAAGTAGGCTTTATTGAAAAGCACTCTTCCATTATAATTGTTGTTATTCCAAAAGTAGTTAAAAATGTACAAGGTTACCACCTAATAAAAAGTCAATTCGCGCGTAAACCAAGATCTAATATGTCATATGTCCGTTTTAGGAGTTATTATTAAAAAAATCGACCATTACCCGCAATTAAGGATAGAGGGATTTATGTAACCAGTTAGTGGGCAGGCGACACCTGGGATGGCCACACTGATAATAAATTGATAGATAAGCGGGATTTGACACAGTTCAGAAGATCTGCCCACGTAGTTAAGAGTTTTTTAATGACGTGTTCAGTTGCTTAGCAGCCAGAGACATTAGGAGGGATTTACAATAGGAATAAAAATTGAGGTATCAAAGTATTCTGGATTCAGTGCGGATGAAATCTTGTCAGTATAACCAGATTATCAGATAGGAGTCTGCGTGAACGAGAATGAGCTGTCTAGACAGACGGAGAGTGACAGAACAATCTTAACGTAGATGAAGTTTGAGACTAGCACACTTACTGTCCTGAACTGACACTATCATACTGATAACGGGACTGATTAACTGGTTGATTGATTATCTGACTTTAGATTGACAGTTTGACGAAACCTTAAATCGACCAATCAACCAAGTAAGTATCAGGTACATTGTTAAGTGAGCAAGCAAACGCCTTCGCTAAGACACGAAAGTCAAGTATGACACTGTCGCAAGGAAAATGCCACAATGACGTTGTTCGTCGAAAGTCCTTGAGTAGGAAATAAAAACACTGCCGTTTTTTTTTTAAACAAAACAAAAAACGACAGTGACTAGTGTCTGAAAAAAAAACGAAACGCGAAGTTCAGAAGTGATGAAATGAGCGCTACGAGTGTCCCGATATCTACAAGACCAGAAGTGATGAAATGAGCGCTACGAGTGTCCCGATATCTACAAGACCAGAAGTGATGAAATGAGCGCTACGAGTGTCCCGATATCTACAAGACCAGGAGGGATGCAAGAGCGCTACGAGTGTCCCGATATCTACAAGACCAGGACGGGATGCTAGAGCGCTACGAGTGTCCCGATATCTACAAGACCAGGACGGGATGCAAGAACGATTCCACAGGAATATCAGACGAACCAGATGAGACCAAAGACCACAAAACGCATTTACCAAAACGCCTGGAGTTACAGACTCCACAGAAGCAGGAAAGAACCAGTCAGACTGTCATACTGTGGTAACGTTAGTAATCGATTAGACTGACTTCAAATCTGAACCTGGGAATTCGTTGTTTAGACAGGGGAAATCACTCTGCTACTGGACACATCCCTTGAATTTTATTTAGGTCAGTGATTAATAAAAACAGGATATGTTCTTCGATGATGTATGGTTACGATCATCAGGTGCTTTGCCGGCTTACGTTCATGGATCTACATTCACCTCTATTACGCGTGCCGTTCACCAACTCTGTTGTTGATTGTCGATCGTGCCATTCTCTCGTGATGTCCAACATCTCTCTCTCCTCTGTCTCTCATTCAAGCTATCTTTCTCCGCTATCACAAATGCTCCAATCAGCTTATTCTCATAACATGTCTGACACAGGATGACTGTTTTGTTCTGATCTTTGCAATAATTTGTTTTTGTGCCTCAAAATTCGTCTTTCTTGCTTTATAAGGGATCCGCAGCAAACTTCTGTGAGACTACTCATTTGATTTGAAATGGGCTTGCTTGCTGATTCCGTATGATACACTGCCTTATATAATTGATGTTGAAGTAATAATATGTATTTAGTTTTGTTGTATAATAATAGATTGTAAGAGATTAATATTGGCGTCAGAGTCAGTTTCTGTGAGTTTTTGCGTTAGCCTTATTTTTCTAATCCCCAAGGCGGTGTGCGTTGCACTATGGTTTTTATTTTGCGCCTGTCGGCCCAGTGCATCCGACTTCAGCATGCATTTTATGTAAGGGTCTGCTTCCTCCTGCATTTTTTAAGGGTTTGCTTCCCCGGGGTAACGGCGGGTGCTGTGATGGGGATCGAACTCAGCACCTTCTGGTTGTAAGCCGTGTCACTGAACCACTAGGCCACGCCGTCCCTTAGTTTCTGTGAGTGAAAGAGGGGAGTTTGTATGGCAGTAGCCGAGTCTATAAACTATTTCATTTTGATGGTGATCCCAGGGAAGGATTGGACGGAGTAAGTATTGTTAAGTAGTTGACCAGTCATCAGAGAGACAATGAAGGACACTAGCGTGTTTTCCAAAATATTTTTTTATTGCCCTGCAAAATTTGTCAAGTAAATGAGATCAGACATGCATTGTTTGTTACGAATCCATTTATAAATAATGTTTTTTCGTAGAACACCCGATGGAACTAAAAATGTGGCAAAAGTTGTCGGCGTCAAAGTCCTTGCCTCGTGGCGGCTGGATTCAGGATCAAAACACTGTAAAGCTGGAGAGGCAGCTGTCTTGATTAGAGTAGATTAGGACCCGTAGATAGTGGGGAAAGGGGGGGGGGGGTGGGGGTACTATCATAAAGCCATACGGGTGATAAGAAAATATAGTACATTAGTACAAGATATACGAAACAAAAGAAATTAAAGAACATGAGAGAAAAATAGACATGTTGACTGATACAAGCTGCCTCTGATAAGAATGTTTCCGGTGGAAAAAGGGAAAAATATCTAGTCTGGTCAGATCATCCGTGACAAAGAAACTTGGCAGGTACGAAATTGAACGTCAAAAAGGAGCCAAGATCATGAACACAGGTAGAAACGTCCATCTTGAGAAAGTTAAGGTGTTTGTGGGTGAGGTTTGTTTACAAGATAAAATCATCTGTCTCAGTCTAGTACAAACGTCGTGAATTGTTCATTGTTTGTTTCCAATTAAAAAGTAAGTTGCATGTCCTTTTACAGAACGTAGATTCTTACAGCCGCCACCTATTTGGCTGTTATAAGTTTCTTGGCAAGTGTGCAGTACAGAAGGTTGCCATTACTTTGCGTACGTGGAGGAGCATTCGCCCGAGAAAAAAAAAACCAGTGTCTGCCAAACTGGAAATCGAACCCAGAACGTTGGGACTGTGAAAACCGAGCGAGTTTCAGCCCTAGGCCACGCAGCCTCCTGTTTCCAATTAAAGGAGACAAATTGTGTCAAAGAGGGAAAGTAGCTTTTTGAGTACTCCGGTCAGCGCACATGGCCCTAGCAATGCGAAGAAGCTAACTAATAGGTTAAATTATACATTTGGAAAGAAGCAGCATGATGAATGTTGTTCATAAGATGCGGTGCGAGCATAGGTGCAATAAGTAAAGTTGTTATTTGGGCTAATATAGAAATTCCGGAATTCGCGAGATAAGACGTGGTCAGCTCTAGTATTCCAATATAGAGTAGACAATGGTCAGGTGGATTCCAACCCAAGTTGTCCACTCACCAGAGCATATCAGCACAGATAAACTGGAGGGTGGCGTAGAGGTAGTGGTGGAGGACACCTTACACAATCTCAATTTATAAATTGAGGTCATAAAGCAGGATTTAGGGAAACATGAGTATATTAATAACACGCTAAATGCCACCAAAAGAGGCATAGAACGAGAGCGTGGGGGAGAGAGAAAGGTAAACAGGGGTCGCTGTAAACGTGTCGATAGTGAGAGAGAGACAGAGCAAGAGAGAGAGCGAGAGAGAATTCATTAGACAGTACCAAAACGTCTAGACAGGATGAATTAGTTTACTCTGACAACAAGTTTGACCGCGGGTAAATTCCTGGTGAGAATAAAGGAAGTGCTGGTCGGAAAGTTATCTATCAAATATTACCTAACGACGCATTAGACATGGTAGCAATCTGAAGAAACTCGACCAATAGGTAGTAATAGATAACGTTTCCTCTCGCGACTCCATCCAGACTGACACAGGGATGTTTTCTCCAGTCTAGTCAGGTTAGGTCAGGTCAGATCATCCCGTAACCGGTGAGGTTGTTGGGGCACACATACATACATCCTCACAACACCACGCCATCCTTTGTAACAGTTCCCGCCGGAGCAGAGAGTTTAGTACAGGGGTGATGTGGTTACTGATAACAGATGTACCTGAATGCGTGTCAAGGTCACTCACCGTCTCAATAGAGGAGAACAGAGTTGGGGCAGGGAGTGTGGACAGGTTGGAGCTGACCATTGGCCTTCCGATTTGGGAAAGGAGAGAATGATTGACAGACGAATTAGCAGTGGGGCTTGCTGCGAGAGAATGAGTGACAGGTGTGCAAAGTGTTTCGTTTCAATAAGACTGAATATAGCCATCCCCAGAGATCCATTGGTCAAGCTCTGACTTTGCTTGGGGATATATAACTCGAGACAAAGTTTAGCTCGGGAGGCTGGATGGAGAGGAGGCTGGATGGAGAGGACGATGGATAGAGAGATGAGAGCGAGAGAGAGAGAGAGACTGAATTTAGATAGTATGTTTAACTCACCGACTTAGATAGAGGAGCGATTGATAGACTGTTGCACGAATGTTTGTGATAGAACAGGATCGCTCAAGTAGGTGTGTGAGTTTTGTATTAAGTGATTATCTGAACGTTGTGTTGTAAGCAGGACACAATGTGAACGAGTCATGTCCAGATCGCCGCCTGAGGGAATTTGAGTGGGGAAGAGTATTTTGATAAGGTGTGTTGAGGACGCAGTTAACGCGAGGTGTGTGTGATGTAATTGCAAGGCAATATAACTGGGTTTTAGATAGTTGGGAATTCCATCAATAGCTAATGCTTAAACTTTCCGCTTTAGTTAATATGTATATTAACATATATATAATAATAGAATGCTTAGTTAAGATGAAATGTATTATATTGTGTTTGTAATTTCTCTACTCATTTTTATGATATGAGTATTATTTAATAAATATGCCACCTGCTGTGTGATATGTCATTTACTGAGTATGGTCATGAATGATGTGGATGAGTGTGATAGTGTTCTAAGTTAGAATAATGGCCAGGGCAAACGGTGAGGTCTGTTACTCCTTCTCTGTCAGCGGCCGATGCCTGTGACTGTTCTGGGTGGAGATTGGTCCATTCTTTTATGTTGTCCTCCCGTGTGTTTCTGTGATGGCCTCTTCGTCGTCTGCCATGCACCTTTCCGTGGATGATTGTATTTGCAGGACCATTTGATCTCGATATGTGACCGTACCAAGCAAGTTTCCTTCCTTCGACAATTGCAAAGAGGTCTTCAAAAGGCCCTATTGCTGTTGTAATTGTATCTCTTATTTCCTCATTTCTAACTCGATCTTTGTACGTGATGTTTAAAAGTCTTCGGAAACATCTCATCTCCAAGGCCTGTATCCTTCGTTGAAGGGTAGCTGTAACTGTCCATGTCTCACAAGCATAGATGAATATTGACAGGACCATTAATCTGATTTTCGTGCATAGTGCTAACCGTTTATCTTGCCAGATTTTGATTCGCCGTGCAAGCGCTGCTATTGTCTGTGCTATTTTAGCCAGCACCTCACATTTTGATCTTTTCATCACTGAAATCGACCCTTGATATTTAAAACGGTCGACCACTTCGAGTTCCTGACCATTAGCTTTTTACCTGCTGTTGAAGCCCTTGGCATTGTTGGTCATTAATTTTGTCTTTCCAGCGTTTATCTCCATACCATAGTCAAGAGCTGTTTCATCGAGTCTTCTGATCCACTCCTGGAGTTCTGCTTCTGAACCCGCCAACCCGTCGATGTCATCTGCAAAACGTAGGTTGGTAATCGTTCGCCCCCTATCTTGACAGTACCAACGTGACATCCAAGTGCCTCACTCATAACTCCCACAAGGAATAAATTGAAAAGAGTTGGAGAGAGTGTACACCCATGTCTCACACCAAGTGATGTGCGAAACCAGTCCCCTCGCCTCCTATTCAAAAGAACTGCACTGGACGCCTTGTCATACAGGTGTTCAAGAACCTTTATAATATTTCCGTTGATTTTATACATCCTCATGGTTGTCCGTAGCGCTTTATGCTATACCCTATCAAACGCTTTCTTAAAATCAACAAACACATAATATAGTGTTTGCTGCTGTTCTAGATATTTCTCGCTTAGCATCCTTAAATTAAATATCTGTTCTGCAGTTGTTCTTCCCTGTCTGAATCCTGATTGCTCCTCGGCAATGGTGTTCTCTGATTGGAGTTTCAATCGGTCGAGGATTAATCTAAGCATGACCTTGCTAGGATGGCTGATGAGGCTTATTGTTCTGTAATTTTGGCACAGTTTTAGGTTTCCAGACTTATGAAACTGTAAAACCATTGATTTCGTTCATAATTCCGGCCAGTTTCCTGTCGCCTATATTTTGTTGCAGATGTGTGTCAGGCCTTCCACCACTACCTTCCCACCTGCCTGTAAGAGCTCTGCTGGTATGTTGTCCACGCCGGCCATCTTCCCTCTTCTCAATGTCTTTACCGCTGCAGTTACCTCTTCCTTCGTTATCAGTTTGGTATCATCTATATTTGTTGATGTTGGGGGGATTGTTTTCTCAGGTTCGTTTCGTCCTTCATGGTTATATAACTCGGAACAGTACTCTGTCCATCGTGATAGTATGTCATTTTCCTCAATAAGGCACTTGCAGCTTTTATCCTGGATCATAAAGTTCCTGCCTTGTCTTGGTGTTACCAGTTCTTTGACAACCTTGCATGCTCCTTTAGCATCATTTTTGTTTAATCTCTCTTCGATGTTAGTACATTACTCACATTTCCACGCTTCTTTTGTGGTCTAGTCAAGTCATCCCGTAACTGGTGAGGTCGTTGGGGCACACATGAAGACTCCCCCACAGCTCCACGCCACCTCTGCATGTCAGCGGCCGCCCTTGTCTATGCCTCCTCTAGTCAGAGATTGGTCAATTATTTTATGTTGTCCTCCCATATCTTTTTCGGACGACATCTTCGTCCGCCTCGCACCTTTCCGTGCAGGATCGTATTTAAAAAACATTTTGATCTCAATACATGGCCGTACAAAGATAGTTTCCGTCTTTTGATCGTTGCATAAAGGCCCTCAAATGTCCCTAATGCTTTTCTTAATTCGTTCTCGAATTTCCTTATTTGTAACTCGGTCTTTATACGTTTAGTAAAGAAATCTTAGGAAACATCCCATCTCCAAGGCATGTTTCCTTCGCTGCAGTCAGCTGTGATTGTCTATGTCTTCAAGCATAGATGAATATCGGCAGGACTAAAGTATGCATTAATCTGATCTTCGTGCATATAGCTAAGCGTTTCTCTTGCCAGATCTTATTAAGCCGTGCAAGCATCTGTATTGCCCGTGCTATTCTGGCCAACTCCTCACATATTGATCCTTCATCACTGACAATCGAACCTAGATATATAAAACGGTCGTATAATTCAAGTTCTTGGCCATTAGCTTTTATTCTCCTGTTGAAGCCCTCGGCGTTGATGGTAATTAATTGTGTCTTTCCAGCGTTATGTTGCAGCGTAAAACGTTTAGAGTTGTCTTTCCTATGAAAGATTTTCTGGTCACTCGTACAACAATAAAATGTGTAACATTTAGGTTTAGCTGAGTAGCTTACAACATGTATCCACACCACGACACGACTACACACAGGAAAACGCAGTAAACACTATCCTGAATGGAAACATAACATTATCGTTTATTATGCATATCAACAAAAAAGAAACTTCTTCTTCTTCATCGTACGCAGTCAGACAGTAGCCATTATTTTTTTCGAAAAAAGCGGCGGTCATCCTGAAGCTGTCGCCACTGCCATAGAGCTTGTCTTGCAGTTCCGCTGGTGATGGCCACATCTGCTCTCTCTGATCCTCGTATGTCGGGCAGTTCTGCAGCAGATGTTCAGCGGTCATTTTACCGGTACCGCACGGGCATTCGTCGGTACCACCTATCTTCAATTTGTTGAATAGATGGTACCTCAGTCTATTGTGGCCAGTGCGAAGTCTGAAGACAACGACCTGCTCTCTTCGGTTCAACTGGTAATAGGAATCGTTTTTGGTGTAACCAGTATGTTCGGTTTCCCATTTGGTCATGTATCTGGCTTTGATAAGCCGTTTTGACTCTTCGTACGTCATACTAGTATCTGTTTGTGGTAGTCTTGCGCCTGCTTTTGCCAGTCTGTCTGCCTCCTTGTTGCCTTGGATGTTGCAGTGTGATGGGACCCACTGTACCACTACTCTTTTTGGTGCGGACTGCTGGCACAGTTTGCAGAGTGCTGCTCTTAAGTCATTAAGCTCAGTGTTTTTCTGGCTTTTTAGCGCTGTGATTACGGCGAGAGCATCTATAAGCAGGACTATATGGCTTTCATTTTCTTTGTGTGTCACCATTTCTTCCACTGCCGCCCTCAGTGCCTCTGCCTCCGCTCTGAAATTGCTGGTGTACTTACCAGTAGCGAATGACAGTGTTATTTGTCTGCCATTTGGTAGGTTCAGGAATGCTCCTGCCCCTCCGTTCTGTGTAGTGTATGTAACAGAACCGTCGGTGTATGCATGGGTCCAGTCCAGCTTTTCGATATAAAGCTTAGGTAGTATCTCTCCTTTCTTTTTCAGTCTGGCAGTTTTTGTTTCCAATACCTGGTATATTTTCTACCACCTCTAGAAATATATCCTGCCTCCAGGTAGGTTTTCGTACAGTAGTGATGGGTTTTGGTGTTGTTAGTGCGTTTATGGGATCTTCGTGCATCTTTGCTTTGGCTATTTCTGCAAAGTTTCTCCGCTTTAGTTTCCCATTTCCCAAATTGTTTAGTCTCTGGTACATTGGATGGTCAGTCAGTCTTCGGAGTTTCTCTGACTGCAGCTGGGCTCTGCAGTCTCTTCTATTGGTCATGGATTGCAGTTTTGTAATCTTTTCAAGTTCTACAATTGGCGTTGACTTCATGGCTCCTGTTATAACTCTCATGGCTTGGTTTTGAAGTTTGCTAACTTTGTCGAAGTTCGCCTTTGCTGCTGTTGTCCAAGCCGCAATGCCATACTCGAGAACTGGTCTCACTCTTCCAGTGTACAGTTTCTTTAGTATGCCTTCGTCTGCTCCCCAGCTTGTGCCAGCAAGTTTCCTCATGATTGCCATTCTTTCTCTGGCTCTCATTCGGTTTCTCTCGATCTGACTTTTCCATGTCATGCGCCGATCAAATGTGACTCCCAGATAGCTTGGGTTGTCGTTTGGCTGCAGGAATTTGCCATTTAAACTTAATTTGGTATTTTAGGGTTTTATTGAAAGCGAGAATATTGTGCATGTGGTTTTCTCCTCGTTTATTTTGACCAGCCATGAGTTCGCCCACTCTTCCAGCGATGTTAGGGCCTGCTGCATCCGATTTCTTGCTATGGTGAGATTCTTTTCAGAGGTCCACATAGCCAGATCGTCTGCAAAAAATTGAGCTATGGACTCTCCTTGGTATATTCTCTGTAATGTCGTTTATATATACCAGGAAGAGTGTGGGTGACAGTACTCCCCCTTGGGGTACTCCCTGCTCGAGTATCACCTTTTTGCTCATCTGCCCTTGTACTTGGACTCTGGCCGTTCTTTGTTTGAGGTAGTGCTTGATCCACTTGTACATTTTCCCACAAACGTCACTTCTTCTTAGCTTGACTCTAAGTCCGTCTTTTCAGACTTTGTCAAATGCCTTTTCCAGATCCCCCCAAACAGCTACTGTCTGTTTCTGTGCCTGGTAGGCATCTTCTATTTCCTGGGCTATGAGGATGACCTGGTCCTCAGTGGATCTGTGCTGTCTAAAGCCGGCTTGCTGTGGAATTAGTATTCGTTTTTCTTCCAGATGCCAACATCAGTCTGGTGTTTATCATACGTTCCATCAGCTTGCCGACACAGCTCAGTAGGCTGATGGGCCTGTATCCATTTGGATCTGTTTTGTCCTTTCCTGTTTTTGGTACTGGTACCAGTACTGCGTCTTTCCATGCCTGAGGTACAATTCCCCTTTTCCAGCTTTGGTTCAGGACCGATAGCAGTTTCCTCTTCGCTGTTTGGCCCAGCCCCATCAGCATTTCGTTTGTTATCCCGTCTTTTCAGGGAGATTTCCTTTTCTTTAATGTTCTCATAGCCTCTTCCATTTCGCTCATTGTTAATTTGGCAATCAAGTGCTCTTCAGGTTCCGTATTGATGTTGTCGTGCCCCTTTAGCTCTTCACTAATGTCTGTATGCCTATCTGCAGGGACCTCGATGTGGTTTGCTCTGGCATAGTGATCGACAAAAGCGTTTGCGGCTTTCTTACCTGTGAGTAAGTTTTCGCCCTGCTTGATGGTAATTTGTTGGTTTGACGGGGTTTCGTCCTTCATGGCTCTGACTAGCTTCCATAGCTTGTTCCCTTCTTTGTCCAGGTTTAGGCTTTCCGTTTTGTTTTTCCAGCTTTCTCTTGCTGTTTGCTTGAGAGTGTATTTGTATTTCGCCGTGGCGGCTTTGAGGGCGATGTTTGCCTCCATAGATTGTTCTCGCTCTGCCATGTTCCTAGCATTTGTTACTGCATCTTCCGCTTTCTGCAACTCATCATTCCAGTAGGGCTTTTAGTTTTTCCTAGCTCCTCTTGGGATGGTTTCAGTGGCGGCTTGCATTATTGCCTTGCTTAGGCTTTCCACCATGGGCTTCATTTTGTTGTTTCGTGTTGATGGTTTCACACAGCCCATCTGTCAGGATTGCAAATCTGTCCCAGTCGGCTCGTTTGTAATTCCAACGTGGGTGCAGTTTTGTTTCCTGTGGGCCTACTTCCATATCAATGTCTAGCCTGATCGGCCTGTGGTCGCTACCTGCCAGTTGGTTTAGCACCTGGCGGTCTAATTTATGTCCTGTGTGGAGAAGGCCAAATCTGGAGTCGAGGTGGTACGCCATGTTCTAGAATAGAAACTAGGGGTATCCTCCGGCCTATTGATTAGGGAGAGATTTGTATCTATCTCCCAATCTTCCACTTCGTTACCTCTGCTGTCTGTGTCAGAGTATCCCCATCTCTCCGAGTGGCTGTTGAAATCTCCAACTACTATGCAGTTGGAGTCTCTGACCTCCATACTCGAGGGCAATAGGTCTCTATTTGGTGGTCCGTACAGATTGAAAATGCGGAGCTTCGTCTCTTGAGCCATTATGTCAACTCCTACAATTTCTGCTTGTCCGGTGTGACTGACAGGTACCGCGCTACTCGGTATGCAGTTTCTGGTAAGTATCAGGACCCCTCCTTTGTGGCCTTCTCTATCGAGACGGAAAGTCTGGTATCCTCTGATTGAGAATTTATGATTATTGTTGAGGTGCGTTTCCTGGATACATGCCACGTCAATCTTACCTTCATGCAGGTGATGTGTTAGGGAAAGTTTTTTTGTTAATGACTCCCTCCGCATTCCACTGTAGTATTTTGAGGGTCTTGAGTTTTTGGTCAATAAAAGTTGCCCCATAGCCAAATGCCTTGACTCCACGACACATGGGTGGGTGACCACCAGTAGTCAAGGGTGGGCCCCTTCGAGGCGTGAGGCCCGGCACTATCGCTGCCTGGCGGGACTCCGCAGGATGAGCGCCATACGTTTTTCTGATCGGTTGTACTGTCATCATACTGCGATTTACGTTGCACTGTTTTGTTAGGCTTGCGGCCCCGTGCATCCGATTTCAACAGGCGTTTCTGTAGGGATGCCCTCCTTAGCCTGTGGCTGTCCCCAGCCTATCTGCAAGGCAGCAGTTGTTTGTGATCAGAGTTGTCTCTCTTATGGAAGTTGTCTTACCAGACTAACGAGTCTTCACTACTCGTGTCTATAGGGTGCGGTGATGATATGTGAGATGATATATGAGATATATGATATGGACTGGTTTACCCGGAAGAGAGGCAGTTCAGTGTGTCTGTACCCCAGGATCGTCACGTCCTGCCAGAAACGTAGCATTTGCATGTGAGTGGGGTATCTCTTTCTCCCTTTATTTTCTTGGCTTCTATGCAGGGATGGTACGCCTAGCATTCCCCGCCACCTGGGATGTTGACACAGTGGGGCAGGTGTGCAATGTCCGCTAGTCTGCATCTCTTCTGCGTCCATTGGTATGGCTGATAGCGTACAGAGGTAGATATCGAAGCAGAAGTGCATTTAACCAGGGGACAAGCCTGGTAATGTCACGGAGATGTTGTTCGCCTGGTTTGCGGACATATCTCGTGGTCAAGGAGTGGGTCTCGACAGTTCACAGTGTGGTGGCTGCTCAACTGTTTTCGATACCCCTACCAGGAACTAAGTCTTATGTTTTTGGTTTCGCACCCCATCGCCGTATAGGGTGAATATCGAGCAGCTATCCGCCCGCTTTGATCAGCGGATGGAAGAGACCTCTTTCTGTGGCTCGACCTGGTAGGGTTGAGGTGCGATCCCCGGGTCCCGACCATATCGAAGCCTCCCATTGCAGTGGTGCTGAGAATTTGGGCGGGATGCCGGCTAACAAGCGTCAGGCCGTTATCCCTCACATGGTAGCCTCGCGCCATTGGCTTATCAGCCTGGTACGTGAACCAAATGTCTGCGGTTCCTCTCGAGTTGAGCAGAATTTCCATAGCAACGCCCTGTCATTTGTAGGGTAAAACTGACCTGTCTTCCGATGGTCTATTTCCAGCACCCGTTCATTTTTTGGCCGAGAGGAATTAATCGAGGGCTTTTGTTTGTCCGTGACCAGGTATCTGGAGCCTGCGGTTTCCGCGGTGTTAAGGCACGGTTTCCGTAGCGATCCTTCATAAGAATGTTAGAGAGCTGACCTGTCTTCCGTGGGTCTAATATCAGCACACGTTCACTATTAGACCCAACGAATGTGCTCTCGATTTGTCAGTCGTTCTACATTGTTTGCGTCTTGAGTCAAATTAAGCCGCAGGCTCCACTCCTGATAGTGCTCTTCCGTCAATTCCTTTTTCAAACACTGGATGCAGACCAACCGAGCCACAGAGGGCATAACCCCAGATTTCTGAGGGTCTACATCCAGCACCAGTTCCATATTAGACCCAAGGAAAGTGGTCTCGGCATGTCAGTCATTTCAGTGTTGGCCGTGGTGAGTCAAATCAAAAAAGAAACATGGTACATCTACATTAAAAAACCAATATATATATATATATATATATATTGAACTACATATGAGGTTTTTAGGAAAGACACAGGGACCAGGGACCACATATTCAATATGAGGAATATCTACGAAAAATTTAGAGAGTTTAATGTAGACCTGTACAAATGTTTCATTAATTACACCAAGACCTTCGATACTGTAAAACATCAAAATATGTGGAAAATCATGAAGGAAATGGAGTTTCCTGTGCATATTATTCATCTCATTGAAACATTATACCAAGATCAACAAGCCGCTGTCCGAGTATCTGGGCAAACATCAGATTGGTTTGCAGTAAAAAAGAGAGTAAGACAGGGATGTATCCTCTCACCTTATCTATACAACATGTACGCGGAATCTTTAATGAGAAATGTTCGAGAACACGAGAACGTTGAATGTTTCGACCCATTTACGATTGGCGGGTACGAGATTTCAGAGTTACGATGCGCAGACGACACAGTGATACTATCAAGAAGTGCAGAAGGGATAGAGCAGCTAATTTCAGCCGTAAATGGACATAATAAAGATCAAAACCTGTTTATAAACATACATAAAACAAAGATAATGACCACCGACTAAACACGATGTCTACATAAATTTACAGGAAATAGATCAGGTCACACATTTTCAATATCTGAGCCCCAGAATTGACAAAAATGGCGACTGCTCGAAAGAAATCAGTAGAAGAATAGCAATGGCAATGCAGATGTTGAACAAATTATGGCAGAACACTTACAAAATTATAAAGTAAAAGTCTTGAGAGCCTGTGTTTTTTCCTGTGGCAGCTTATGGCTGCGGATCATGGGCGATTACCATAACTTTCAGACAAAGAATCGAATCCTTCTAGTCAAAATGTTACGGAAAGATCCTCAGAATACCATGGACACAGAAAAAGACAAATGTAGACATTCGGCGAGAGTTTAGCGTAGAAGAGAACTGGTTTATCAATTCCATTTTGGCTAGAAAATGCAAATACTTTGGTCACATCAAGAGACACAATGGTCTTGAGAGGACGGTGATGGAAGGTATGGTGCCAGGCAAAAGAAGAAGGTGTAGACCAAAAAGACGATGGCACCAAGATATCCACGAATGCCTGGGTATGACTGTGGTGGAGGCTGGAGTTTTGGCAAGGGAACGAGTTTCTTTCAGTCAGACTGTGATGGGAGCGACGTTCTATAAAGGACTTACTACATGACGAGGAGGTTTTTATGCACTAGCTTGTGATGTTCCCCCAAACTACATACCACATGATGTTGCCACTGCACTCCGTTTGTCTGCACACTCAACACACAATCACAAACTCGTCCCCACGATTGGATTACGTACTAAGTCGTTCTGTGCATTCACATATAATCAGATCACCTTCAATCCGGTAATCTGTACATCCACATACAATCGGTTCACGTATGCTCAGGCGATCAGTGCATTCATATGTAATTAGATCACGTCAATTATAATCGGGTCAGGTACTCACTCGTGGTGACATACTCAGTCGATATGTGCATATACATACAATCAGAACATAAATCGTTATCTAAGTGCCCTGCACATGCCACAGACATTCAGATCTCGTCCTTAAGCGATCTGTACTTTCACATACAATCAGATCACTTACAATCAGGCGATCCGTGCATTCACAACTGTTTAAATCACTCCACGTATTCACACAAATCTGTACATTCATATGTAATTATATCACGCATCGTTCACTAGGTGTCCTGCACGCACGACACACATTCAGATCTCTTACTGTTCACATAAACACTTATAGAGTCTGGCCAAAACTCGAAGGTGTACGCTGCTTTCATCACCCTGCAAACTCACACAACCACATACTTCTGACATCCTCTTAGTCACTCGCCAGCTAGTCTATTTGAGTTTGTCTTTGCAGAGTATTTTATAGTATGAAGCGACAACATGGCTGTCCAATGGTCTTCTGTTAGTTGTCTGACTTAGCCATCCCTCTAATTTGGAGGGATAATCATATTTTCAGATAGTAGTCTGAGTTAGCAGCAGTGATTGATCTGGACAGGCAAAGCTTCACATAACAAATCTGAACCATGTTTAATGGTTTGAGACTCTACTCTAATAGCTCCAGCTGACACTGACATACCGATTAACATGACTGATTGACTGCCTAGCTTTGGATTGCCAGTTGTAGGAACTGTGTAATGGACCATTGAACTGAGGTACACTGCCTGGGAGAAAGTAAATATGATCGCCGAGACACGAAGTCCGAGGGTACAATTGTCACATTGACAGTGCAACGGTGATCTTGACTCTAAAATCCTGGAATGATTAATGCCTGGAGAAACAAAACCTTAAAGTCAAACCAAGAGGTCCAGGAGTGACTGACTAGCTCTGAGCGATAGGTGTGTCTCAATATTTGAAAGTCCTGCAGTGGCTGATTATCTCTGAGCTATAGGTGTGTCTCAATATCTGTAAGTCCTAAAGTGGCTAACTAGCTCTGAGGGAAAGGTGTGTTTCAATATCTGTAAGTCCGGAAGTTGCTGCGGAAATGTTTCTTTCCACAGTAAAAATAACATGGAGCAGGTAGGACAAAGATATTTAAAAAAGAAATTAGCAGAACTTCTGAAGTCACAAACGCTACGTGAAGAAAGAAACCATGAAAAGAACCAGCCCGAGAGTTGCTAAAAAATTATTAGATTGACAAGGTATAAGAACCTGGAAAATAAGTTTAGAAAGAATCTTCATCTGTTTGACTGCATACAAACCTTGAATACTTTTTAGTACTGCGATTAATAAAGACAGGATTAGTTATTTGATAATGTATTGATATAATAAACATAGGATTAGGTCTATGCTGATGTATTGATATAATAAACATAGGATTAGGTCTCTGCTGATGTATTGATATAATAAACATAGGATTAGGTCTCTGCTGATGTATTGATATAATAAACATAGGATTAGGTCTCTGCTGATGTATTGATATAATAAACATAGGATTAGGTCTCTGCTGATGTATTGATATAATAAACATAGGATTAGGTCTCTGCTGATGTATTGATATAATAAACATAGGATTAGGTCTCTGCTGATGTATTGATATAATAAACATAGGATTAGGTCTATGCTGATGTATTGATATAATAAACATAGGATTAGGTCTCTGCTGATGTATTGATATAATAAACATAGGATTAGGTCTCTGCTGATGTATTGATATGATGTTCATGTAATAAAGCCATTAAATGCTGTTGTTTATAAGAAATTGTGAAAAGCTCAATATCTGAGTTTTTATTAGTGAAAGAAGGTTGGTAATATAGTGGTAACCGTTTTAAAGAATATAACTTGTAAAAAGGTATGTGCGACTGGGTCATGCGGAACGCATGGATCCCAAACCATGTGGCCATTGAAAGAAAATTGTAGCTCTCTTTATTCCGATACAAATATGTCACTATGAACCAAGCAGATAGGGAGTAAAGATATAGGTGAGAAACAATGACTTATAAAACGCTAACACAAAGTTTGAATGTACTTGTCATTTTGAATTAAGCCAGGCCGTGTTCCTAATGTAACTTTTTATTTTCTAAAATCGGGTCAAGGGAAGATTTCTTTGGTAACGGACATACATTAATGTCTTTTATTATCGAATCTTATTTTGTATAGTTATTACGGTTGTTCTAAATTGTTAACACGTTAAATGTCTATTTCAACTTATGGTCTGTTCCAAAACACCAGTATTGTAATGGCGAGTTCAACGAAAGATTAGGGCGTTTTTGAAGGACAGGGGAAATCCAGAAATTGAACTTTGGAGTGCTAGTGGTCAGGTCATATGAACTGTCCACGCAATAGGAAGGTTTAGCATCACGTGATTGGCACTCAGCAGCAGCCATGAAAAAAGTGGAGTTTATGAAGCAGATAAAATAGTGAATATTCAGAAATTGAAGATCAGACTTGGCAGGAAGGCAGACGCAAATGTTTGTAGAGCTCGCTACGTTAACTCTATGAGTGGTCATTTTTGGGAGTCTGACATAACTTAGGGTGAGGTTGAAACATCATTAAAGCTGAAGTTGTGCACCCAATTGCCTTAAGCCGTCACTAATTGGCTGATTCTAGTAAGTATATGTCGGGCGTCAGGGTGCCTTGATGTGGTTGAAGCAAATGTACATTATGTCAAAAAGTGTGTTCAAACCCTAGTGTCAGAAAAGTATATAAAACCGGCACCACAAAAAGGGTTTTTAAGACCTTATGTCGGAAAAGGGTGTGTAAAACCGTATGTCGAAAAAGGGTGTGTAAAACCGAATGTCGGAAAAGGGTGGGTAAAACCGTATGTCGGAAAAGGGTGTGTAAAACCGTATGTCGGAAAAGGGTGTGTAAAACCGTATGTCAGAAAAGGGTGTGTAAAACCGTATATCGGAAAAGGGTGTGTAAAACCGTATGTCGGAAAAGAGTGTGTAAAACCGTATGTCGGAAACGGGTATGTAAAACCGTATGGCTAAAGTGAGCGTCTAATACTCACGTCCGAAAAATGTGTGAGAAACACTAGCCCCGGTTTCGTATGTCAGAAATGGGTCTGTAAGACCATTATGTCTGGAATGGGTCTGTAAAACCATTGTCAGAAATGGGTCTGTAAAACCATTGACAGAACAAAAGAGTGTAAAACATTGTCAGAAAAAGGTGTAGGCAAAACACCAAGAATTGTATCCCATAGCACGAGTTCAAGGTTTTTTATTCGGTAGCGGAACTAGAAAGAACGAAGCTGACATAACGCCAGATGTTAGACACGGTGTAGAAGTTGAGAAACAAGAATCAAAAACGCAGCTAGAAATGAGATGATCTTAGGAAAAGAAATATATTCGAATTGATCAAGGGATAGAATTATGAGTTTATATTACAGATGAAAAATTGGGTTAAATTCCAACTACCTCAGGGGAGAGAACTTTGATAATGATAGGCGCAGTATTGTATTGGTTTATTCCTATCAAATTATTCAAATACACATTATTATTATTGTATATTTTGAAATGAATACGTTTTCGAGTTGCGCTTATGCTTTTTGCGAGAGAGGAAGTAATTAGGTGTTAGAGAGATATGCCTGCTACATTTTTCAGTAATAATTGGCCCCAGTGACCAGGACAAATAGATTGGTCTGAGTGGGTCGGCTACATTTTTCAGTAATAATTGGCCCCAGTGACCAGGACAAATAGATTGGTCTGAGTGGGTCGGCTACATTTTTCAGTAATAATTGGCCCCAGTGACCAGGACATATAGATTGGTCTGAGTGGGTCGGCTACATTTTTCAGTAATAATTGGCCCCAGTGACCAGCACAAATAGATTGGTCTGAGTGGGTCGGCTACATATTGACATCACACATTTAGAATCCGTGCCTTTATGCAATGAAGTGCCCAACACTTTATCGCTGACAGCATCACCTCCTGCAAGACTTCCTTGTGTGCATTTCAGTTGTCATTATGTTACTAAATTATGTTTACATTTGAACGTTCTCAATTTATTTCTACAGATGACGAAAGAAACTTCTGTTTATTGTGCCTTTAGCTCACTGTGGCTATATAATTCTATTTGTCCTGCCTGCGAACCGTTTAGCCCAACACATTCGCCATTATTACATATTGTTGCATTTGTTAATGTTGCTGTTGTTGTGATGTGTATATGTGTGTGTGTGAATGTCGATGCATCTGTGTTTCTGCTCGGGTGTGCGCGATTGTATGTGTGAGATAGTGAGAGCGTGTGTATATTTGTTGAGTGTGTATGTGTGTTTAGTTAATGCTTCGTGTATATCTGTATGTGATATAGAGCGCATTTTACATGCACATATAGATGTATCAACGCACGCACGCCCGCAGGCACACGCACACGCAGGCACGCACACATATACGATTCAACGAAACATGTGTGATAGACTTGACATGCATATTCACATTGACATCCGGACTGACATTAACACGCGTGTTCACATTAACATCCGTGTTCACATTGACATCCGTGTTCACATTGACATCCGTGTTCACATTGACATCCGTGTTCACATTGACATCCGTGTTCACATTGACATCCGGACTGACATTGACATCCGGGCTGACATTGACCCGCGTGTTCCCATTGACCCGCGTGCTCCGATTGACATGCGAGTTCACGTTGACATCCGGGCTGACATTGACCCGCGTGTTCCCATTGACCCGCGTGCTCCGATTGACATGCGTGTTCACATTGACATCCGGGCTGACACTGACCCGCGTGTTCCCATTGATCCGCGTGCTCCCATTGACCCGCGTGCTCCGATTGACAGGCGTGTTCACATTGACATCTGGGCTGACATTGACCCGAGTGTTCCCATTGACCCGCGTGCTCCGATTGACATGCGTGTTCACATTGACATCCGGGCTGACATTGACCCGCGTGTTCCCATTGATCCGCGTGCTCCCATTGACATGCGTGTTCACATTGACATCCTGACTGACATTGACTTAACACGCGTGTTCACATTGACATGGCTGTTCATATTAACACGCTACTGCCTACATTTCACAGAGGCTGGCTGCAGTAAACATGGTAGTGACGACGGGTGCGGTGGAAAACATCCAGCTGAATAATGGATTCCTCATCGCAACGTTAAGGTCTTACGTGATTTGTGGCAAGGTAACGAGACTTCCTAAAGCATTGCTTCCAACAGTTATTCTTCTTATTCTATGAATTATTCTTCACGTACTTCTTCCTACTCTTCTATTTATTCTGTTTCCTTTACTTTTTCTTCATTATCTACCGCTTCTTCTTTCTTCCCGTGTAGCGTCTACGTCTTTTTCTTCTTGTATTTCTACGATGTGTTCTTCATCTGCTTCTTTTTTTTCATGTTCGTCTTTTTCCTGTTTTTCCACCTCCTCTTCTTCTTCCTCTTCTTGTTCACCTTCTTGTTTTGTCGTTTTTCTAAACTCTTTGTATTTCCTTATCCTCATCTTCTTTCTTCTCGCTTTTCTATTTCCTCTGTTTCTTTTTCTTCCTCTAGTGCTTCTACTTGTACTTTCTTTTCCTTTTCGTACTTCTTTTACTTCTTATTCTTTTCTTTCTTTGTTTTCTTCATGTTGTCGTTTTCGACCGTTTTACTGACTATAGTTCTTCTTTTCCTCCCCGTTATCTTCTTTTTTTCTTGCTCTTCTATTTCCTCTGTTTCTTCTTCTCTTTCTAGTACTTCTGCTTTTACTTTATTTTCATCTTTTTCTTTTTCTCTTGCTCTTTTCCTTTTACGTTTTCTTATTCTTTTTCATTCCTTTTTTTCTCTTTTGGTGTGTAATCTTCTTCTTGTTCATTTCTTCACCTTCTGCGTCTTCCTTTTTATTTCTTCTTCTTCTTTCTTCCTTTTTCTGTGTGTTAATTTGTTTCTTTTTCTTCAGATCTTCTCCTTCGTCTTCTTTTTCGTCTTCTTGTTCTTCGTCTTCTTCTTCGTCTTTTTCTTCTTCTTCTCCCACCTTTTTTTGTTCATTTCTTCTTTTTCTTCATTATCTTCCTCTTCTTTCTTCTTCTTCTTCTTCTTCTCCTTCCCCCTCTTCTTACTTTTGTTCTTCTTTTTCTTCTTATTTAAGTAAATAAGTGAATTGACGCAAATGATTTCTTTCATAGCCTGTGTATATGTTACGATATAATATAGATATACGGTTCAGTTCAGTTCAAACGTCATCAACAAATCCAAAGCCGGTTACGATGTATCTCCAACGCACTCTCTTGATGACGCAGTACACATGTACACCTTGTGATGCTATCCTCTAACGTTAAGCCTTAATTCCATCTGACACGTTAGTCCTCCGCTTTTCCTTTTAGCATGGTGTTCAGTCTTTTGATGGGATCATATATTTTCATTGGTTCGCTCTGATCTCGATCATCAATTTGTTTTTGCACCACTTTTTTGTGGTATTGTCTTTTCACTATATGCAAGCTATTCTTTCATGAACATAGAGCTGATAGAGGCCCTAGAAAAATTGAGTATAGATATACTTACTGATCTTTGTAGTGACATATACAATACTGTATGCATACCAACAGACCTGAAAACATCTATGTTTATAACACTCCCGCAAAAACCTCATGCAACAGAATGTTCAGACTTTAGAACAGTAAGTCTAATTAGTCACACAATTAAACTACTACTCAAGATCACACAAGAGAGAATAAGAGATAAAATAGAAAGGGAAGTTTCAGAAGAACAATTTGGTTTTCGAAAGTTTAATGGCACAAGGGAAGCAATTTTCTGTTTGCGAACTCTTACAGAGAAATATGTACAAATGCATAATGACATTTATATTTGCTTTATAGACTACCAGAATGCTGTTGTGACAGACCCTCTGCTTGCCCTGGCCGCGATCTAACTTAGACCATTCTCACACTCATCCACATCATCATGACCATTCTCAGTAAATAACATATCAAACAGCAGGTGGCATATTTATTATATCATACTCATATCATAGAATGAGCAGAGAAATTACAAACACAATATAATACATATCTTAACTAAACATTCTACTAAAACGGGAATTGTAAGCATTAGCTATTGATGGAGTTCCCAACTATCTAAAAACCCAGTTCTATTGCCTTGCAATTGCATCACACACACATCGCCTTAACTGCGTCTTCAACACACCTTATCAAATACTCTTCCTCACTCAAATCCCCTCAGGCGGGCGATCTCGACATAACTCGTTCACAATGTGTCCTTGCTTACAAACACACTTTCAGATTATCTATTAATGCAAAACTCACACACCTATTTGAGCGATCCTGTTCTATCACTAAACATTCGTCCAACCGTCTATCAATCGCTCCTCTATTTAAGTCGGTGAGTTAAACATACTATCCACATTCAGTCTCACTCTCTCACTCTCCTCCATACAGCATCTCTCTCTCCCTCACTCTCCATCTCTCCTCCAGCCTCCCGAGCTAAACTTTGTCTCGAGTTATATATCCTCAAGCAAGGCCAGAGCTTGACCAATCGATCTCAGGTATGGTCATCTTCAATCCCAATTCGAACGAAACACTTTGCACACCTATCACTCATTCTCTCGCAGCAAGCCCCGTTGCCAATTTCGTCTGTCAATCAATCTCCCCCTACCAATATCGGAAGGCCAGTGGTCAGTTTCTACCTGTCCACATTCCTTAACCCAACTCTGTTCTCCTTTGCTGAGACGGTGAGTGACCTTGACATGCATTCAGGTAGCTTTAAGCTTTAACATGTTCAGGCATCCTAAACTCCCCTTGCTCCGGCGGGAACTGTTACACTGAGTCCAACATGAAAAATTAATTAAATGTCTCCAAGAAATAGGTATCTTCTTCTTCTTCTGCGTACACAGTCAGACAGTAACCATTATTTTCTCGAAAAAAGCGGCGGTCATCCTGAGACTCTCGCCACTACCATAGAGCTTGTCTTGCAGTTCCACTGGCAATGGCCACATCTGCTCTCTCTGATCCTCGTATGTCGGGCAGTTCTGCAGCAGATGTTCAGTGGTCATTTTACCAGTACCGCACGGGCATTCGTCGGTACACCCTATCTTCAATTTGTTGAAGAGGTGGTACCTCAGTCTGTTGTGGCCAGTGCGAAGTCTGAAGACAACGACCTGCTCTCTTCGGTTCAACTGGTAATAGGCATCGTTTTTGGTGTAACCAGTATGTTCGGTTTCCCATTTGGACATGTACCTGGCTTTGATAAGCCGTTTTGACTCTTCGTACGTCATACTGGTATCTATTTGTGGTAGCCTTGCACCTTCTTTTGCCAGTCTGTCTGCCTCCTCGTTGCCTTGGATGTTGCAGTGTGACGGAACCCACTGTACCACTAGAAATAGGTATAAATGGTAAAGACATAAGACTGCTCCGTAATATGTACTGGGAACTAACTGCTACAGTAAAATTAGGAAAGTTATGATCTCCAAGTATAGATGTAAAAAGAGGAGTGAGACAGGGGTGTGTATTATCCATTTGTCTTTTTAATTCTACACAGAACAAATATTCAGAAAGATAGAAAGAATGACTGGGCTTGTCGTTGAAGAAATGACAATGACCGATCTAAGATATGCGGATGATACATTTGTGATGGCAAAAAGTGAGCAAGAATTACATGAGCTTCTGACAACAATGTACACAATAAGTCAAAAGTTTGGATTTAACATAAAGAAAACAAAGACTATGATAATTGGGAAAAGTGACAAGAAACCATTTATGCAGATAAAAATAAAAAAGCAACTACTTGAACAGGTACAGAGTTTTTCAATATGTAGGTCATATAATAACAGAAGATGGCAGAGGTGAAAAAGAAATCAAAAAGAGAATAAATATGGCCAAGATAGTATTCGACAACATGCGACATATGCTGACAACAAAACAGATAAATCAGCATTTAAAAATAAGAATTGTCAGATGTTATGTATACTCGTCACTACTTTATGGCGTAGAAACATGGACAATGAATAACACGTTGGAAAGGAGTATTGAATCCTTCGAAATGTTGGCATATAGAAGATTTGGTCGCATTTCTAGGAAAGAGAAGAAAACAAATTTGGAGGTATTGGAAAAGTTGGGGGTAAAAAGAGAATTAATGACCGAAATCAGGGATAGACAGTTACGTTATTTTGGTCATATAACAGGACATTATTAGTTGTTATTATTATTTGTTATTATTAGTTGTCCATCGCAAGCGATGATGGCCATAACAACAGACGGTTTTGTGTTGATGTTGTAACTTGCGCAGTATTTGGATTATAGTGAGGTAGAAACTGCGCTTGTTATCGACCTCACTCTCTGGTCCCGAGCTACCTTGAACCAGTGGTAAGACATTAGTCAAGATCACTAGAGATAACTCAGGATGCAGTCACTCTGGTCCCACCACCGGTGAGAGCAGGAATTACTTAAAAACTTGTGGGATTAGATAGTCTACCGTTTCTGTGTATCGCTTTGGCAGGCGAGTGTCTGACTTCTCAACCACAGCGACCCACAGAAGACAACAAGTGTTATATCCCAGTCGTGTAGTTTCGTCACCAAGTGACCAGTGGACAATTGGGATGTTCATGGCACCCGGAGTCATCATCGCGCATTCATGCTAGTGCTTGAGGAATCTGGGCTGATAGATCTGGGGTTGTTATTGGCCAGCTATTTCTTGATTAGACAGTCAGTACTGATCATAGACGATGGTTTCACTAGTTCCGCGCGGCTGCATACAACTCCGTGTGCCTTCACCCTATATTGTTTACTTGGAAATTTACGGCCCCTTGAGATGTGTGTCTGTTTCTGTTTCTAAGAATCGATCGACGTCACTGCACTCCGGGTATACTTTCTGTTTCTAAGAATCGATCGACGTCACTGCACTCCGGGCATACCCATAGGTGCTCAATCTCTCTCATCAAATGGAGTAAGGTATGGATGCGGATGGTCCATGTAGCTCGCAGGTTGTACACTTTCCTGTGCCGTCCTCTCATGCGCCCCACTCCGCTCGAACCTCGTTTAATGTCGAAACTTTGCAGTCTGTGGATTGATGCTTCACCTTTTGCAGTCATTGATTGATTTCAAAATGTCACTTCTATCCATCACTAATGTGCCCATGATGGGAGCTTGTGAATCCAAGATGTCAGCTCTTTCATTATCCTGAGCCCCGGCATGAGCAGGACAGTAGATCCAGATGAACGCCTGGGGGTTTAAGGCCTCAACAGCTGATATCCACTCGTACCTAAGCCATCCCTTCTGTACTTTCTGAAGTACGGCTTGCGCGTCTTTCACGATGACTGCCTTTGTTATAGGTCTTAGATATCCATTTCAGTGCTGAGGTCACTGTTTCCTTCTCTATTCTCATACTGGAAGTTGTTGACATGTATGCCCTACTGCGCTCAGCAACGACCTCTCCTCTCACTTTAGCCGAGAAACCCCAGCCTGATGTCCGACTGCTCACGACTGATCCGTCTGTGTATATGACAGCATCACTCTCCTGGGTGTTCTCAGTTATCAGCTGATTTACTTCGTGCTCTGCTCTCTATCAAGAACACAGTGTGAAAGGTTGCAATGCATCCAGAATGAAGTTATGCGACTGGTTCTGGGCTGCACTAGAGATGTGTGTCACTGAGACATACCTCCTTGTTGAAGACCATACTGGAGGGTACGGAGGAAGGCAGTCGTTCAAGAGGCAGACAATAGTGGGTGGGTAACATCAGAAGATGGACTGGAAAAAGCCTATTATATTTCACCATTCCGGCAAGAAATAGAGTACACTGGAGATCTATTGCAGCCGTTCTTCGATGCGGAGATCGCGCTCGAACTGAACTAATTCTTTCATGTATACACCTTTCAAAAGCATCAATTTTCTTCACCAACCATTTGTTCATTGTTTCACGTTTCACACCATACATTAATTACGAGTAGCAACACGTGATAGGTTCAGTTCAGTTCGGTTTATCATGTGACCGCTTGAGATTGTTGGGACACCCCTGGTGAAACGTCCACAACCCTGTTCCACCTACCTCTGTCTGATGTTTCGTTTTGTGCCACTACGGTCGTAGGTTAGTCCTTCATGGATGTTGTCTTCCCATATTTTTCTTGTACATCCCCGCCTTCACTTGCCTTGTCCTGTGTCTTGTAGTATCGTATTTAAAAGTCTATTGGACTACGATAAGTGACCATGCCAAGTCAGCTTTCGTCTTTTGATTGTTTAAAATGATCACTCATTTTAAATTTGCGAGTTACTTGTTTGGACGTTTATGCTTGAATAATGATGTGAAATCATTTTTTATCAACGCAAACGTCCTCTTGATCTTGAGTTCTATTTCGCATTTAATATTCTCTGTTATTATATTTCCAGGATAAGCGAAGCTCTTGACTTGGACTAGTGTTTATCGTGTATACTTATCTGCATTTGTTTCGCCTTTTAATGTTTCTAAATAAAGATAATGGGATATCCAGCAATGCCATTTCACTGTCTCGCACTATTGAACGGCGTGTGCGCAATGACGCCCCAATTCATATTTCTTTATACCGTGAATGTTTTCATGATTTCTAATGAAAATTACGAAAAAGTGGATTTATGACACCGACGTATGATGAATGATAGTAGCAGGGTGGTTCAGTTTCCATTGCATGTCCCATAGTTCAACATATTTCTTCTACTTCTTCGTTCGTTCTCAATCTCCTGCTACCACCACAATGAAAAGGGCTTTGCAAGTAGCAGGATGTAATCCGGAGAACGGAATGCGTTGTGTCGTGGTTTACAGCTTGACTGCGATATTTGTCTTTTCGGTCCGACACATCCGACTTAATCAAGCATTTTTGAGAACCGGGTTAGCCTTCACTCTTTGATCCCTTCTTCTTAGCCGATCTGCTATGTTACAGCCTGTTATCCAGGATCACTGCGTGGAGGTGTAGAAGGGTCTTGGCAGCTCTGGTTCACCAGGCCCTGACGCTAGTAGTCAGTTATGGGTTGCTGACCACTGCCGCAAACGCACTGCTCAGCATCCTGGTCGAGTTCAACATATGAAAATCATGGAAGAGAGAGCTCACAACTTCAATAGAATGCTCATCATGTAGCATGTCCTTTGCAGAACCTCGCTCCCATCACAAACCGTCTGAAAGAAACTCGATCTCTTTTCAAATCTCCAGTCCGTTCTAGAGACATTCCCACACATTCCTTGACGTCTTGATGCCATCGCCTTCTCGGTCAGCTTCTGTCTCTCTTGCCCGGCACCATACCTTCCATTACCGTTCTCTCAAGACCGTTGTGTCTGTTGATGTGGTCTACGTATTTACATTTTTTGTTCATGACAAAATTTTGGAACCAGTTCTCTTCTTGACCCAACTCTTATCTTCTGCATTCTTTTTT
Source organism: Ariolimax columbianus (assembly GCA_036924085.1). NCBI lineage: Eukaryota > Metazoa > Mollusca > Gastropoda > Stylommatophora > Arionidae > Ariolimax > Ariolimax columbianus. The sequence goes on from JAVGWX010000010.1 coordinate 45,031,053, forward strand.
GTTTCGTTCCATGGTATTCTCAGGACCTCTCTATAACATTTCCACTCGAAGGACTCCATTTTCTTCCTTGACGTTTGAATAACTGTCCATGCTTCGCAGTCGTATGCTGCCACGAGGAAAACACTGGTCCTCCCAATGTTCACTTTTGTTGTTTTGCTGATATACTGCCAGTTTCCTCAGGTTATGTAGCCTCTGCATTACCATTGTCAACATTCTTCTGATGTCCTTTGAGCAGTCGCCATTGTTGTCAAGTCTAGAGCCCATATACTCAAAGTTCGTGATCTGTTATATTCGCACACCCCCGAATTTGAATTTATTTTGACTTCTTGTTTTAACCGTGGTCATTATCATTGTTTTGTTTACAAATATATTTTGTTCTTTGCCGCATCTGCCTACGGCTGTGATTAGATGCTCTAGCTTCCCGCTACGGTTTCATAGTATCACAGAATCGTCTGCGTATCTTACCTCTCGGATCTTGTATTCGTTGATTATAAATGGCGCGTAACTTCCGGTATTCTCAACAACTCCAACGTTCTTCATCAAGCATTTTGCATAAATGTTAAATAGGTATGGAGAGAGGATGCATCACTGCCTTACTTTCATTTGTATTTTAAACCAATCTTATGTTTCACCATATACTCTGACAGCAGCTTGTTGATCATGATATAAGGACCAGATTAGATGGATTATTATATGCAATATATTTAACTGAAGTCGGGTGCAAATATCGCAGCCAAGCTGTAAACAACGACACATCGCATTTTGTTCTCCTGACAAACATTTTGCTACTTGCAAAGCCCTTTTCAGGGCTTGGCAGTGGGAGATTGAGAAAGAACTAACGATGAAGAAGAAGAATATATCCAATATATACCGTTGCGGAATGTGAAACCTACGTAAAATTATCCTTAAAGTCAAACGTGCTCCAATAGCATCGAAGAAACAGAGGTGGTAAGAAAGTACGGATGGACGAATCACGTGGTACGCTTGCTGACAATCGATGGACACGTAAGGTAATGCAATGTTGGGCTACATCTGTAATCAGTCACCCAGAGGTTTAACAAAGAGATGGAGGCATGCCTGCGCGACAAGACCTTGTTACTTGGTACTAGACGAGAAGATACAGAGATGAGTTTATACTGCATTTATATACCTGGCAAAGGTCATGTGGTGTGCCTGAATGAACATCAGGATTACAGTATTGCAGAGCAGGACAGTAAATATATGATATACAGTGAACATGTGTAGAGAAGATCCCACATCAATAGCATTGATATCAAGCAAGTACGGTAGTTCAAATACCTGGGTAGTATGTTCGCTGATGACAAAGAGATTGCACGTTTAATTCAGAAGGCTAAAGTGTTTACTATCAAATGGCCCCGATTTTGAAACACCCTGAAGCGCTTTCTTCAACTAAGAGGAAGCTGATAAATGCAATATTTATTCCTACATTGTGTTACCAATGTCAATATTGGTCCTTACTAGAAACACACGAGTAAGATTAGGAGCTGTGAGATGCGCTGTGTGAGAAATACAGCCGGAAAGACAGTAGGTGACAGAATCCGTAACACCACACTAAGGCAGATAGTGGAGAAAAACCCAGTTAGTGCCTACATTGACGCACAACATATCAAGTGGTTTGGTGATTTAGTCAGAATGCATTATGACCAGCCCGCATCAAGAGCATATTATATGAAGGTTTCCGAACATACTGGTTACACCAAAAACGATGCCTATTACCAGTTGAACAGAAGAGAGCAGGTCGTTGTCTTCAGACTTCGCACTGGCCACAATAGACTGAGGTACCACCTATTCAACAAACTGAAGATAGGTGTTACCGACGAATGCCCGTGCGGTACCGGTAAAATGACCGCTGAACATCTGCTGCAGAACTGCCCGAGATACGAGGATCAGAGAGAGCAGATGTGGCCATCACCAGTGGAACTGCAAGACAAGCTCTATGGCAGTGTCGACAGCCTTAGGATGACCGCCGCTTTTTTCGAAAAAATAATGGTTACTGTCTGACTGCGTACGAAGAAGAAGAAGAAGAAGAAGAATAAGAAGGTTTCCGGTCCATGAGCAAGGGACTGACCTCGACGTCGGTGGATAGAGGGTGTCTCTGTCACACTCATGAAGTTACACCTAACGACAGCAGAAGCTTCCCTTTTGGCGATAGCAAGAAATCTACACATCCCGCGTCTCTGTGACTTCGTATGGTAAGAGAAGGAGGACAAAGGAAGAAGAAGAAAACATTCAATATTTGAAACAAATTGTATAAACGTTATCCTTGAAGCTTGTTGATTTTAACGTGAACTGAAACCTTCCGAAGATCAAAAGGATCATTGAGCTAAATGTTATAAAAATAGCATCCACAATGTGGGCCTGTATGACCATGATACATTTACCCTGCTGATAAACATATAGATGTGCAAGACACTAAATAGAAACTACAATATTCATTGAAAACCAACAAATAAAGTGAAAAATGTCACGTACCTGACTAACATAATCTCAGTAGATGGAAAAGACGACATCGAAATCCAAAACAGATGTAATAAAGCAAGTCAACCCATTGGGTAAATGTTCACGATAATACAAGTACGTAGCGATGGATTTAAAAAAACCGCTATAGGACCACAATATGTCTACGCGCATTGTGAATTCAGTGCCAAAATTAGACACTGACAAGCAAAGTTAAAAGAAACATCATAACAACATAAATTAAATCCATGCGCAGAATGCTTGGAGTAAAAAGAATGAACATAATCAGAAACGAAGATATTCGAAGACAAGTAGGTATAACACAAGTGCTAGACCTCATCAGTTAAGTTCAGTTCATCCCGTAACCCCTCAGGTCATTGGGGCACACATGAAGACACTCCCAAAATCCCACGCCAACCCTCTCTGTCTGTCGCCGCCTGTCGTATCTCACCGGGAAGAAGGCCTGACCACTCAGTGATGTTGTCCACCCATCTCTTCCTTGGACGTCCTCGCCCGCTCTGTCCCGGTACGGAACCAAAGAGTATCGAGTTGGTAATTCCGTTGGACCTCGCGACGTGCCCGCACCAGGCCATCTTTCGTTTTTTGATAGCTGTGAACAGATCTTCAAAAGGACTAATAGCGTCTTCAACTCTCTGACGTATTTCTACGTTCGTGACACGATCCTTATATGCAACATTTAAGAGTTTTCTATAGCACCTCATTTCCATGGCATGTATTCTGCCCTGGATATCTGCTGTAATGGTCCAGGTCTCGCAGGCATACAGAAATATTGATAGCACCAAAGAGCGCATTAGTCTAACTTTTATGCCGAGGGCGAGCCGCTTGTCTTGCCATAACGGTTTCAGCCGAGTCAGCGCCGTTGTTGTTTGTGCTATTCTTGAAATTACCTCTGGCTTCGATCCCTCTTCACTGATCAATGATCCCAGATATTTGAAACGTTTTACCACCTCAAGTTCCTGCCCATTTGCCTCTATTACAGATTTAAACCCTGCTACGTTATTGGTCATGAGCTTTGTTTTATCTGCATTTATTTCCATACCAAAACTCAGGGCTGCTCTATCCAATCTACCAATCAACTCCTGGAGTTCCCTTTCTGTACCTGCCAATACATCAATATCATCAGCAAATCGGAATTTTGTGATAAGCCTGTGTAAGGTGTGCTCATGCTCGACACGACATTCCCGTGGCGCAGACGTCGGCTAGCTCTTCCCTGGAAGAGTGAAAAGTGAAATTAGTAGCCTGCCGATTAAAGTGAGCTCACAAGCCAACCTCACCTCCTCAGGGTACACACTGGGCAACTAGAACCGTGAGGCTCTAGGCTAACGAGGCAATGGCTCGCCTGGGGGAACGGGCTCCTCTAGGTTAAATGCAGATGTTGGCCCACCGCAGCTTGGAGACGAGATAGGTGCCGCCAGGTGATTTCAAGCCTAAGAATCACACATGAGGACAAAAACGAAATCTATTTTACCGGATCGGTCGCAGCCCGGGTTAACAAGGACCGCGCCTGCCGTCCCACACCAGGGCGGTGGTGTTAAGTATGCAACTGGTGATACCATAAGACTCAGAGGAGAGGATTTCATTCTGGGCACTTGGAATGTTAGAACTCTAAGTGCAAGTGGGAAAATAAAAGAAATGACCCACGAGATGGATAGATACCACTGGAATGTGCTTGGCATATGCGAAGCACGTTGGAAAAATTTCGGAGAACACACCACAGAGGAAGGTCACAAGTTATATTACAGTGGAAGACCTGACAAATACCTTCATGGAGTCGGAATGCTGGTGCACAAAGACACAGCATGTTGTGTATTGGGTTGCCGACCAGTATCAAGCCGATTGCTCAGTATAAGATTAAATGCAAAGCCCTTCAATATCACAGTGATACAATGCTATGCACCTAACTCGGATTACGAGGACAGCGAGGTTGAGAGCCTCTACGAGGAATTGTAGGCTTTGGTGAACGAGGTACCGAAGAATGATATACTGGTGGTACAGGGAGATTGATATGCCAAAATTGGCGAAGACATGGTACGTGACTGGAAAGGCACATGTGGAGCATATGGAAATGTGACCACGAACGATAGAGGACTGAGACTCCTGGAATTTGCGTATTATAATAAGCTAATAGTAGTGAATACGCTAGGACCACATAAAATGTCGAGACGGTGGACATGGCACAGCCCAAATAGTACGCTTCATAGTCAAATAGACTATATTCTGGTCCAAAGGAGATTCAGATCTAGCGTCAATAGCGCCCGGACAAAAAGTTTCCCAGGGGCCGATATAGGGAGCGACCACGACTTAGTGTTGATGACCATGCATCTCAGACTAAAGAAAGTTTTGAAAAGAGAGATAACTAGACTGAGATTTGACTTGGAGAAGTTGAAGTACCCGGATATAGTGGAGACCTTTGGAGCGGTGATGGGGGGAAGATTCGCACCTCCCTTGGTTCTTAACGAGAAGGCAGATGGTGAAACGATAAATGAAGCCCTGAATTCGGCATTAATCTTCACGGTATCTGAGGTTCTAGGTAGGTGCAGGATTAAGAAGAAAGCATGGATTACGAGTGAAATACTGGATTTATGTGACAAGAGACGACAAATGAAGAGAGCGAAGAAAACACTAGATGGGATTCAGCAATATAGAGAGATAAATGGAAACATAAAGGTCAAGAGGAAACAGGCCAAGGTGGAATGGATAAGGACTCAGTGTGCAGATATCGAACAAAATCTAGGAAGAAATGATGCCAAGGGGGCATATAAATGAGTCAAGTACTTAGTAAGGCCTGAACGAAGTCGAAATTCAACGATTCAGGAAAATAGTGGGAAATGTCTCATAGAAGCTCAAGACATTCGTGAGCGCTGGACAGAGGACTGTTCGGAGAGCGCTGGACAGAGTACTGTTTGGAGCTATATAAGCATGAAGATCGAGGTGATCCAAGAAATGCAATGTCTCCTGAAGTGAGTCTGATAGAGGAAAATCAACCGATAACAAGGGAAGAAGTATATGAAGCCGGTAAAATGCTGAAGAGAGGGAAGGCTGTAGGTATGGATAATATCCCAGCAGAGCTCCTACAAGTGGGAGGTGAGGCAACAATTGATACCCTGTCATACATCTGCAATAGAATTTGGCAGACAGGAGAGTGGCCCACCAGCTGGACAAAATCAGTAATTATACCACTGCCTAAATCAGGAAACCTAAATATGTGTCAGAACTATCGAACATTCAGTCTGGTAAGTCATCCAAGTAAAGTTCTCTTGAGAATAATACTTAACAGACTGAAACCACAGGCAGAGAATATCATTGCCGAAGAACAAGCGGGCTTTCGAGCGGGAAGGAGTACCATCGAGCAGATATTTAATCTTCTGCTAATGAAGGAGAAGTACTCAGAGTATCAACAACAACTCGACCATGCCTTCATTGACTTTCGAAAGGCATTTGACAGAGTGTGGCATGGGGCGCTATGGTCAACAATGAAGCATTATAAGTTCAACAGTGATATTGTGAGGGTAATTGCAAACCTTTAAAAGCAGGCGACAAGCGCAGTCTCGGTAGAGGGAACGCTAGGCGATTGGTTCCGTACGACGGTGGGTGTGAGACAGGGATGTATACTCTCCCCAACACTCTTCAATATATTCTTGGAGAGAATAATGGAGACGACCTTAAAGGGACATGTTGGCATGGTTCAAATAGGTGACAGGCTTATCACAAACTTCCGATTTGCTGATGAGACCTCATCAAGAGACAGCAAACCAAATGGTTCGACAGCAGAAATAATAGAAACAGATAAACTTGCCATGTACGAAGCGCATATTTAGGGCCAGGTATAAAAAACTGCTTCATAACCTTACGCTGAATGACCCAAGCTGGACAAAAATGGTAAATAAGACGACATACGAGGTAGCTTAACAAATTTTCCAGAATTAGTGGATTGTATAGAAATAAGTTACAATCTAATTATTTACACTACAATTTTTTCAAAGTAGTTCCCTTCGGCAACTACACACTTTTGCCAACGTGCATACAGCTGCTGGAAAAATTCGTGGAACCCATTCTTTACACCTCTGTCAGCCGTCTTGTCGCATTGGTGATAAGGTCCTCAGCATTCTTGAATCACTGTCCTTTCAGTGTCGATTTCAGTCTGGGGAACAAGAAAAATTCAGCCGGTGCCAGGTGGGAAGAATATGGAGGATGTTCCAAGGTAATCACATTGTGCTTTGCGATGTACTGGTACACTAATAGGGTTCGATGTGGTGGCGCATTGTCATGCAGTATAATCCAACTTTTTTGTTCTCCATTTTTCTGGTCGTTATCTTCTGATTGCTGCTCTTAGACAACGGAGGATATCAAAGTACATTTCCTTGTTAACCTTTCAGTCTTCAGTAGACAAAACTTTGGGAATACAGAAACACTTCCAACATAACTTTTTATTTGCTCTTGTCCAAACTAAATTGCTTTGCCAGAGGAGATGTGGGGCATTTCCATTTAGAGGACTGACGTATTGTATGAGGATCGTACAAAAAACACAAGGTCTCATCTCATGTGATTATGTTGTTCAGAAAAATGCTATCTTGATCTATATATATATATATATATATATATATATATATATATGTGTGTGTTATGATACACCTAACTCGATATAACTGAACTCCTGACTGATACTTAGATGTTTAATTGCTTTCCACAGATGGTGAAGTGTTTATACTGATGATTGATGTAGACCGATGATTGTACACACTGCCGATCTTCCATGTTTGGCGGCCATTTTATTCTCGACATAACATTGATGTCCAGTTCCTGCAGACTCTGATTGGCTGTTTCATCGATTGCTGTGTCGTCATCACGCAGAGGCGACCATCAAGTGCATTGCAATCTGTGACTGTACACTTTTTTTTACATGAATAACTTACAGCTTGCATATTAGCTAACGAGTTGTTATCTTTTCACTGTTTTCGTTACACGTCATCAGGAGATACAATGTTCTTTCCTGTTGAGTTTGTGAAGTCGTTTTTTTTAAAGTAATGCTTCTGTGGTGTTTCATTAACAGCATCTATCCATCTATTTGGGGTCGAAGATGCAACACTGTGAATGAGCTGATTGCAGACAGCGACTCTTAGTTAGTTCATTGACCAAGAGTTGATCAAAACCCTATTCTGCCTCAAAGTGGTCGCCCTGAAAAAGGTTTCTCAAGTGAACTTTGATTGGGACATTGAGGATCTCATGGGAAAGACCAAATATTCCAGTTGAAGCCGGATGTCTCGGGCCGAAAGGAGCAGATATCGCAGCCTCGCTGTAAACTACAACACAAAGTTACAGCGTCCTTGTCGGGACAAACGCCGTAGATGACGAAGAACTTATCTATTTCTCAGTCTTTCCCTTGCTCTGAAATTATGCTGTCTGGTATTATAGGTTCGTGTGATGTGTAAGTTTTTGTAAATTCTTGTCATATACCGTTTTAATCTCCGTCTGTCTCTAAGTAAGCCAAGTTGTTCCTATTCTCTAATGTCTTCACTTCTCACTCTGTCTTTCCTTTACAGCATCAACAAATATTGTTGGAAATGCCAAATTTGGTTTGCATGATCAAACCAGCAACAGAACGCACAAAAGAGTTAAACATACTCATTGTGGGCATTCCATACAACAACAACTTATTTTGCCATGGTAACTGTGGGTCTGTTCTTTGCCTTATGGGTGGTCGTTATTTTGGTTTTTATTGCTGTTCATGTAGAGATTTTATTTTTCACTGCACTATTGAACGGACATGGCGATCTGCTCTAGTCCTTCCATACTCCGGATGAAGATAAATGGGTCATCCACAATCCTTTTCCTCTTTTAGCATTCGTTCTGAGGAGGATGTTGTGGCACTGTACAGTAGTTTACAGTTAGGCTGCGATATCTAAACCTTTCGGTCGGACACATCCAATTTCAGCTAACTTTTGTTGGGTTCAGCGGTTCTTTATTATTCTTCAAGCAAGTGTTCTAGTGCAGCCTGTTTCCAGAGCCGCCACAGTGAGACGGAATAGGGTCTTGATCAGCTATTGGTTGATGATCCTGATGAACGGAGCCAGCTGTTAGTCACTTGCTGTCAGCTCATTCAATTCTGCATTTACGACCCCCTGCGTATGTCTGAGTTCTCGTTTGTAATTTCCATCAATTGTCGAACTTATCGTAATTTTGATAGCCTTTTTTTTTACATTTATTATAATGGTTTCTGCACAGATGTTGAATAGATGAGATGGCTCGGTGTTTCCTTCTATACTTTAAACAATGGACAACTTTCAACAGACACAAACAGGTCAGACACTGGACATCATAATTAAAACAAAATAAGGAATGAAAATGTGTGTAGCAACAGTTTAATCTAAACTTAGTTGGGTTTTCCTTGTTGCAAGCAGAACAAATTCAATTCAATTAATACATAATAAATATACTTTACTAACAAGAAGCAACAGAGCTTAACAAGTGGATTAAAATCAATAGTAAGATAGAAACCAACCAAACATGTACTACGAATAGCCAAACTAGAGTGAAAGGTAAACCAAGTACTACACAACGTGGCTCATTTTAAAAACGGACCAGGCAGATTACATAATAAACGGATAGCTTTGTTCTATCTGTCATCATAGAGGCTGGGGGATAGTAACGTCTGGGCTGGACGTCTCGCTCGTTAAAGGAGAGTGACGCGTCTGTTATAGCCTCCCATTTCCGACTTCCCTCATGAAAATGTCAAAATGAAAGTGCACTTGCTGCCCGCAGGAAGGCTAAATGCCGTATTCTAAATTCAATAACGTATGCAAGAGAGACATGAAATCATGCGACATCCCACCCGAGGGCTGAGAAACGATTGCTCAGGAACGAGTTATTTGTGGACAGACAGATGGAGGGGACATAGTGGCCGACGACGCTGGTAGAAGCGTTCTGGCTGCAGAGAAAAGAGAACGACGGAAGAGAACGGAGGACACAACGGGAATCTCATCAAGGTTGTACGATGCGGCAGGGTCTGGCACTCGCGGATCGGCCTTTACAGTCATAGCAGACTATGTCAAAATACAGGAGACAGAGCTGGACAAAACCCACAGTGCACCACGCGCATGGTCTACAGAGACTGAGGCGCCAACGACAATTAGGAGTTGTCATCAGGGACAAGTTATATCCCTGACTTCTCCGTCTTCTCGTTCACTAATCATTTAGAAATATCTCGTTTAAGTGAAGTTCGTCCAGCTCTCTGTATACAAGTTGGGGTGGTGGAAAGATCCTGAAAGCTCCCAAATATCTCAGTAGAGGTTCGTCAACGTGAGCAAGTGCTAGCCATACAATTGTCCAAGAATAGAGACATTATGTTGGATATGCCCGGCTGTTCTTGCTTCTTGACCACAAGTATATATGTGGGATGTATCCAGTTGTAGTCTGTGGAAAAGGTCATTCTTCTTCTTCTTCTTCTTCTTCTTCTTCTTTTTCTTCAACTTTTATCCTGATAAGGTCGTTGAGATGTTCTGTCGTAGTTTCCAGTTTCTGCTGGATTTGTTTAGCACCGAGGGTGTACCTGCTGCACGGACAACAGCTTGGTCTGCTTAGCTTAGAAATATGCGGACGCTTGCACCTTAGAGAGGTCTTCCAGCCTTAACCTACAATGCCGACATCACACTTTCCGCATCAAATATCAACCTGTGCTGTTGGATCGACCGACCTACGTTGACTGGACTCTCTGATAACTCTCAGAAACAAACATAGTCAGAAAAACAGGCATTATCAACGACGAACTAAAAAGACTCGATGTAGATATTACTGCAATTCATGAAACTCGCTTAGTGAGCTCAGATCAATAAGTGAGAAGGACTACATATTCCCCTGTCAAGGAAAAGACTTCGATGAAAAGAAGAGAGTATAGAGTCGGTTATGCATTGAAAAAGTTTCTATCACGCATAGCTGAACCTGGTAAAAATTGACCAGAGCACCTCCTTACATTCCGTCTCCATACTTCTCTCGCACTACCCGTCACCCTTTGTCGGTACAAAGGCTCCTACCATGTGACTGAAGCATGAAACCAAACTTGCTGTTAATGACAATATTTCGTCATTCATTGGCATCATACCGAGTCAGGTAGAACTTGTTCTACTCGATCGCTTCATTACTAGCGTGGGTGTTGATCACGATTCGTGTTTTGGCAACTTTGGAAAACTAATGAAAATGGGAAACGGCTTTTAGAGTTATGTGTATACCATGGGCTCTGTGTCTACCATGGGCTCTGTGTCTACCATGGACTCTGTGTCTACCATGGACTCTGTGTCTACCATGGAATCTGTGTCTACCATGGACTCTGTGTCTACCATGGGCTCTGTGTCTACCATGGACTCTGTGTCTACCATGGACTCTGTGTCTACCATGGACTCTGTGTATTCCATGAACTCAAAGTGTGACCAACTAAGATAACCCCAAAATACGATATCACAGATGCACACACAATTTAAGTCGTGGCATCATTTTGATCTGATTTTTGTGAGAAGGTATCTTTTCAAATCTTTTCACATGATCCTATCATAGCATAGCGTAGACAGCGACACAGACCATGTACTTTTTTGCTGTTAATTTCAAATTGCGCCTTAGAAAGTTTCCCCACACGAATGTAGACCACGAAATGTGAGACCCTGCGAGGAACAATCATTCTAACGTCGCTTTCGAGAAAACTCATAATGCCACAAGATAGCAGCACTGTTACAGAAACCTTGGAACAACTTAGAAGTAACACTCGTATTTCTGCATCTGCCACCTTCAGACGAAGAACTGCAAAATCAAATGACTGGTTCGAAGCAAAAATAATCATATGACACACATCATTCGGGCAAAGTGCGCTGTTCTGAGTAAATGCAAGTGTGTTCCAAAAGCAAAACTCAGCAAAACTCTCAAGACCTCCAGGTGCTTCAATGAACAGCTCAGTGCTGTGCAGATGAGCGCTGACTGCAGCTCAAAGAGAACAGGCAGCGGCATAAACAGGACAATTCAGAGAAATGTTTGATGGCAAAAAATGGCTTTTAGTCTCATGCACAGGAAGACAGCGTCACTCAAATACATCACTGGCGAGAAAATAACAAAGGAAGACAGATAGTGCGACGGGTTAAGCACAAATCTGAGCTATACTCATGTGACAGTACCGTCACTGCCACAGCGCTTGATGCTGTTCAAGACTATCTTAGAATGGAGACGCTAGACGTACTCTCTAGAAGATCTCAACACAACCATTGACAACTTGGCTCTGCCCAGAGCAGCAGGTGAGCGATGGAAACCAGCCTGACTTGATCAAGCATCACAGCGATGCACTCTTGAAACATATACAATTGTTGCTATGTCAGAGTTGGAAGGCGGCCACCTTACCTCAAGATAGGAAGGATTCAGATTGTCTCACTATACAAAATAAACGGTGATGGAAGTGACTGTAATTATTACAGAGGGAGCTCACTGCCCAGTAGTGTTGACCAAGTCTTTGCCAGATAGATCTCACTGTTCAGTAGTGTTGACCAAGTCTTTGCCATATAGATCTCACTGTTCAGTAGTGTTGACCAAGTCTTTGCCAGATAGATCTTACTGCTCGGTAGTGTTGGTCAAGTCTTTGCCAGATAGATATTACTGTTCAGTAGTGTTGACCAAGTCTTTGCCAGATAGATCTCACTGTTCAGTAGTGTTGACCAAGTCTTTGCCAGATATATCTCACTGTTCAGTAGTGTTGACCAAGTCTTTGCCAAAGTTAACTTACTGCGGCAACTCTAGCTGACAGATCCCATGTACCCATAGCCACAGCAGGATTTCGATCTGGAATATCAGCGATAGATATGATCTTCTCTCTACGACAGCTACGAGCTAATTCAGACGAGCAGAAAAGCTTTTAATCTTGTTTTCATCGAATTGACATCGAAATTTTATTTACTTAGCAGGCATGGACTCTTCAAAATCCTCTCAAAAACAGGCTGGTCTAACAAACTGATGCAACTAATAGTGTAATTTCACGAGGATATGAAAGGAACAGTTAAATGTTACGGTAATGCATCACAATCATTCATTATTCAATGTAGTGTTAAACACGGCTGCGTCCTGGTCACGACACTATTCTGAATTTTTCTTGTGTTGTTACCGGCGCACGCATTTGGTAACGCAACAAAATATATTTATCTTCACAGTAGATAATATGGCCGTCCGTTTAATCTTGCGAGACTCAAAACTAAAACCAAGATCAGGGAAGTAACTGTCAGGGACTTGTTATTTCCTGATGACGATGCTATCGTTACTCACAGGCTTCTTGCACTTCAGAGATTGATAGATCGCTTCTCCCAGGCGTGCAAATATTTTTACCTCACAATAAGCATGAATAAATCAACTGCGCTGGAACAGAATGTAGATCTCCAACCATTACCATTGACAACTGCGAATTGGCAGTTGTGAATCAGTTTACTTACCTGGGGTACCTCATGAACGATCAGCTCTTGCTTTCTATTTCTTCACTCGCTCGTTCTCTACTCGTTCTCTCTCAGCCCTCTCCACCTCCAGCCGCTCCCACCTACATCTTCTGCCTATGCTCACATACAGACGAACATCAGGAAGAAAGGCTGGAGTTTTTATGCAAATGTGAGAAGCATAGTAAATAAAAGAGAAGAATTGGAACTGTATGTAGAAGAAGAAAAATCAGATATAATAGGGTTAACATAATCATGGACATGTGAGGACATTGCAGATAGTGAACTTGAAGTAGAGGGATATACAATGTTAAGGAAAGATAGGATAGTTGGAGACAAGACTAAGTGAGGTGGCGTTTTATTATACTGTATGAATTCTGTTAATATAACGATCAAAGATGATTTATCATGTGGTAACAAAAATGAAAGTGTATGTGGAGAAATTGAAAGTGGGGGTGAAAAAACAGTGATTGGAGTGTGCAATAGATGTCCATCAAGTCAAAAAGCGCAAGATGAGGAGCTGATTAGTAGCATAGCAAAGGCAAGTGAAGGAAAATTATTATTAATGGGGGATTTCAACTTTCCAGAAATAAATTGGGATATGGCAGAAGCACTTGTAGAGTCAAAACCTTTTGTTAAGGGCATAACTGACAATTTTTTTTATTCAACATGTAGAAGCAGCCACCAGAGGCAAAAACACACTTAAACTAGTTTTTACTACAGAGGAAAATATGATTGAAAATGTTATCGTTGGGGAACTGGGTACTGGAGTGCCTTATCAAAGATTATTTCGAAAGTTAAAATCACATGGAATAGGTGGGGAAGTTGCCAAAAAGATTGAAAATTGGTTAACGGGAAGAAAGCAGAGGGTGGGCATAAATAAGGAGTACTCTGAGTGGAGTGAAGTGAAAAGTGGAGTGCCACAGGGCTCGGTTTTGAGACCAATTTTGTTCTTGATATATATAAATGATTTGGACATTGATATGGGATCCATGATTGCAAAATTTGCTGATGACACAAAACTATGCAGTAGTGTCTCATCTAAAGCGGCAGTGGATATATTGATGTCGGATTTAGATAAAATTCGAGAATGGTCTGTAAGCTGGCAAATGGAGTTTAATGTAGATGAATGTACAGTCATCCACATGGGTAGATCCAATATGGAACATAATTACAGAATGGGAGAGAACAATATTAGAACGATAGATAAGGAAAGGGACCTAGGGGTTATAATAGATCATACAGGATAGGTGAGTGAGCAAGTTAAGGTAGCAGTGAAAAAGGCAAATGCAATGTTAGATATGATAAAAAGAAATATTAAACATAGGAGCAATGAAGTGATAGTCAAACTGTATAAAGCTTTAGTTAGATTTAGATTGGAGTACTGTATACAGGTGTGGAGTCCTTATTATAGAGGGGATATAAACATGCTGGAAAGAATATAAAAAAGAGCGACACAGATGATAATGGGATTCCAGAATAACAGTTATGAGGAACGACTCAGAAAAACCGGCCTACAGTGTCTAGAAGAGAGAAGAATTCGTGGTGACTTAATACAGGTTTATAAGATGATCAGAGGAATGGATAAATTAGACTATAACAAGTTTTTTTTTTAAATACAGCCACCCACAATAACAAGAGAGCATAGCTACAAGCTGACTAAAGAGAGGTCCAGATTAGATATTAGGAAATTTTTTTTAGTCAGAGAGTGGTGTCTGCTTGGAATGCATTGCCAGAGGAGGTAGTGGAGGCAGGGACAGTTAATGCATTTAAGAATAAACTGGACGCGCAAGGTTTATGTAAATGTAACTGGTTGTATACAGATTCTGCAGGGTCTTCTAAACCAGTATAAAGACGTTAAGTTAAGTTAAGGTAGACCGAGAAAAAGTGGAAAGACAGCGTAAAAGAGACCTGTCATAAAATGGGGAAATAGTTACTCGATCCACGAGAGAGGTGAAAGACAAATACATACCAGGACACTGGCCTGCAACCCGGTAGAAAGTGAGACGACACTAGGCTACAACCGGTAGAAAGTGAGACGACACTAGGCTACAACCCGGTAGAAAGTGAGACGACACTGGGCTACAACCCGGTAGAAAGTGAGACGACACTAGGCTACAACCGGTAGAAAGTGAGACGACACTGGGCTACAACTCGAAGAAGAAGAAGGCCGCATGGGGAGTTGTAGGCCATTAAGTACGGTCTTTTTGGATCAATCCAAATTGCACAGAACAGATCTGTTTACTTGTATTAATCTTTTTTGGTTCGTCTCTTATTTGTTTATTTAAATCAACAAATCCATTGAAATAAAAGTGAATTTTTAAATTAACAAAAGATTGGTTAATAAAACTATTCTGTGTATTTATTGGTCATAAAACGATCAAAGAGAGGCAGCCTAACCCGGGGGAGGGGACCTTTGTCGTAAAGCTGTGGGGGACCGACGGAGACCTGAACCGCATAGTCTCATTCGTGAATCTCACCGTACTAGAAACAACATCAGTTGATCGAAGAAGAAGTAGAAGAAGTAGGTCCTAAAATTCACTTTATAACATTTAATATGTTTACATTTGTTAAAGTTAGTTAGTACATTGTAGTAAAAGTTTTACAAAATATTGTCTATGGGGATGAAAGACACGCCTGGTCAGACAAAATATACTGATCAGACATGTTAGTTAGAGTCAGGCAAAACATACTGATCAGACATGTTAGTTAGAGTCAGGCAAAACATACTGATCAGACATATTAGAATCAGGCAAAACATACTGATCAGACATGTTAGTTAGAGTCAGGCAAAATATACTGATCAGACATGTTAGTTAGAGTCAGGCAAAACATACTGATCAGACATGTTAGTTAGAGTCAGGCAAAACATACTGATCAGACATGTTAGTTAGAGTCAGGCAAAATATACTGATCAGACATGTTAGGTAGAGTCTGGCAAAATATACTGATCAGACATGTTAGTTAGAGTTAGGCAAAACATACTGATCAGACATGTTAGTTAGAGTCAGACAAAACATACTGATCAGACATGTTAGTTAGAGTTAGGCAAAACATACTGATCAGACATGTTAGTTAGAGTTAGGCAAAACATACTGATCAGACATGTTAGTTAGAGTCAGGCAAAACATACTGATCAGACATGTTAGTTAGAGTTAGGCAAAACATACTGATCAGACATGTTAGTTAGAGTCAGGCAAAACATGCTGATCGGACATGTTAGAGTCAGGCAAAACATACTGATCCGACATGTTAGTTAGAGTTAGGCAAAACATACTGATCAGACATGTTAGTTAGAGTCAGGCAAAACATGCTGATCGGACATGTTAGTTAGAGTCAGGCAAAACATACTGATCAGACATGTTAGTTAGAGTTAGGCAAAACATACTGATCAGACATGTCAGTTAGAGTCAGGCAAAATATACTGATCAGACATGTTAGTTAGAGTCAGGCATAATATACTGGCCAAGACCCTCACCTCGGCTTCCCCGTAGCCCTCCATAGAAACGGGCTGTTTTCATATCAGCCTGACTAACGGGGTGAGGGATCGACATGATCCTCGTAGTAGTGATCGATACGCAGATGAATCCATGCATAGCACAACCGCCTGGAGAACCCTGGTCTACCTTCATCAGCATGCTCGGGATGTAAGGAAAGCTACTCCAACCCGCTTCGTAACGTCATTTTCAAGGCGCACACAAGCGTAAACCTACTCATTGTTGGCATTCAAAACAACAACAAAGGTCATCAAGCAATCTAAGGAGTCACAGACGCCTCTACATATGTTGAATAGTCCACAATGGCATGTGAATGAACTTGCAGCAGTTCAAACTGGGGTCAGACATGGATGACTGCTATCTCCATCAATATTTCTCGTGGTCGCTCACTGTCAATGCAGCAAACAACCAGAGGGTTGTTGTTTTTGTTGGTTAATGTCCACAATGAATATATTTACTCTTTTGTGCTCCCTGAATAGGACATTAAGTGGCGGGTTGTATTAGCTTTCTTGACATCCCGAGCGTGCTGATGAAAGCGCACATTTGTCGTCCAGGTCGATGTGTTATGCTTTGTTTTATTTGTGACGCTCACTACTACGGGGGTCACTTCGATCTACATCTTATTAGCCGCACTGCCTTGAAAACAGACTGTTTATTGGAAATGCTAATTGGAAGAGAGATAGTTGTCTTGGTCAGTACATTGTTGCCTGAACCTGACCCTGCCGTGACGTCCCGGTCAGATGTTGTGCTGACCCTAACGCGACGTCCTGGTCAGTATGTTGTGCCTGACCCTAACGCGACGTCCTGGTCAGTCTGTTTTGCCTGACCCTAACGTGACGTTCTGGTCAGTATGTTGTGCCTGACCCTAACGCGACGTCCTGCTCAGTATGTTGTGCCTGACCCTGCCGTGACGTCCCAGTCAGATGTTGTGCCTGACCCTAACGCGACGTCCTGATCAGTATGTTGTGCCTGACCCTAACGCGACGTCCTGGTCAGTCTGTTGTGCCTGACCCTAACGCCACGTCCTGGTCAGTACGTTGTGCCTGACCCTAACTCGACGTCCTGGTGAGCATGTTAGTCGTTAGTCTTTCCCAAATAGGATATAAAACCTAGAGAATTATGTAATCTAATATATGGGAAATGAGTTGGGCAGATCAAGAAAACCAAACCACTGGTTCATTCACTGGACAATTATGTTCAAACTACTCCACTGAAAAACAGGATCGAAGCATTGTCACGGAAATAAAAAACAACACAGCATATTTATTGTTGTATTCCTCACACATCCAATGAGGATTATGCAAGCCGGCAAGAGAGATAAACTGTCAGAGCTTGGAAAATCATTATACAAACTAAACGTCAAAATAAGGTTAGTGTTCAGTTCAGTTCAGTTCATCCCGTAACCCATCAGGTCGTTGGGGCACACACGAAGACACTCCCAAAATCCCACGCCATCCCTCTCTGTCTATCGCCGCCTGATGTATCTCACCGGGACGAAGGCCTGACCACTCAGTGATGTTGTCAGGTTAGTGTTACAGTGGACAATATCTCACTGGGGACTACCAGGAAACAATACCAGCACAAACATGTTAGCAATCTAGAGAGCAGCACGAGGAGAAAGAACAAACAAGTTAGCAATCGAGAGAGAAACACGAGGAGAAAGAACAAACAAGTTAGCAATCGAGAGAGCAACACGAGTAGAAAGAACAAACAAGTTAGCAATCGAGAGAGAAACACGAGGAGAAAGAACAAACAAGTTAGCAATCGAGAGAGAAACACGAGGAGAAAGAACAAACAAGTTAGCAATCGAGAGAGCAACACGAGTAGAAAGAACAAACAACCATCTTTCATGAGAGATAGATGTACGTCTCACAGTGGCGACACTACTGTCGGGGAATGAAGTTGTTAGAGGCCACATTATACTACGCCTTAGCTTATATGAGGTTTAGGGACAAGATCTTCTTCCTTCATCTTCTGCATACACTCTCAGACGTCGATTTAAATTTGTTCAAAGAAAGCTGCGGTCATCTGAGGCTGTCGATACTGCAAATGAGGTTGTCTAGTGTTGGCACTGGTGGTGGCCACATGTGCTTTCTACAGTTGCCAATTCGTATGCTGTTCAATTTTGCAGCAGATGTTCATGGGTCATTCTCCCAGTACCACATGTGCATTCTTCAATAGCATCTATCTTTATTGAAAAGATGGAACCTGTCTATTGTGACATACACGAGTGGTGATTATTCCTTATCTCAGTTCTATCCTGATATTCTTTGATGCTACCAATGTATGTTTATTTGCGAAAGCCCTTTTTTGCAAATGCAATCATTGTCTTAATTTCCGTCTCCTTTTGGACATCTTCTTTGATGCAGGGGTTATAAAAAAAGGAGAAAACATCATTCAAATAATAAGACACTCCTAGCTAAGACAAAATTTTAGACACGTCATTGGACAAGGTCTCACATTTTTCATTTTGATGGTGTGACCAGTTTCGTGTCTTTCCTAAGAGTTAGTCAGGTACCCAATTGCACCTGGGTAGAGGTAATCGAAACATCGTAATATAGCAACTTAACATATACATACATTTATAAATAACAAACAAAAACATATTAGGGTAACGTATAGTTTCATGTTTACGTGTTTCAAATGTCACACTATGACTACTACGTCGTCCACAATTGTCTAGCCAACAGCAAACATGCAAGATTCCGTATCATTGATGCTTTTAAAATGATGATAGTGGACGCTCTTTGCTTGAAAAAAGTCATCGCAGCGTGTAGAGATGCGCAGTAAGATTAACAGTTTATAGATGATTTGTTAGAGAAAATGTTTATAAAAAGTTTACATGCCTTCGCTTACGGCTTGATATTATTTAATACTCGAACAACACATAAAGCAGCATACGTCTTTAGTATACGATTTTAAGGTTTTTATTTCCCGCTTCAATGGCGCATTTTGCATTTACATGTGTCATTATCTTGCAATGAGGTTTTGTGCAAAATGTAACCAGAGCAAAAAAAACAATCAACTGCATATCTTAATATATTTGTACATGTTATTTACAAAAATATACACGCAGACATACGTACACACACACACACACATACACACACACACATACATTCACACATACATCACAGTTCCAGGCAACACGGAGGAATCTCTGTTTAAAAACATGTATCTTCATCCATCCATCGCCTCAGCATACGCCTGCATACACCTTTCCATACATTACCTACTCTCCCACACACATGGGTACTCATGCATACACATCTATCCACATGTACAAGCATACACACTATTTACATAAATATTTTCATCCTAGTACCCGTGTGTTCACTTACACACACCATACATTCTCGCTCACACTCACTCGTACACAAATCCATATATATCTATCCTTTGCTCACAGATCGTGAAACATCTGGACAAAGAACCTACTCATTCCCATTAACAAATATAGAAAACTGCCTGGGTTAAAGGTGTGCCCGTGGTAAAGAGCCCTATACCGACAGGTCCATACTAAGTATCTGAATTCTGCCAGTATTGTTAGGAGTTTGTTTTGTGTGTCTCTATCTGTCCATGGAAGTGTATGAAGCATAATGGCCCTAAACATGTCTACTTTTATTTTAGTAAATTTGCTCATTATTTGTCTAATTTTACCTAGTGTTGTGCTGACTACTTTACAAAGATAGAATAAATGATTTTCTGTTTCTTGTATGTTTCTGTTGCAAAGATGGCAATTTTGTGTTACGTGTCCTAGCTGGGTTTGAGTTTGTTTACGTATTGGTGTTGTTCCGAAAATTAGTCTGTAAGTAACTTCTTTAATGTGTGGTGATACTTTAAGGTTGTGTAAATTACAAAAGTTATGTGTGTAATTAGTTATAAAATACCCGTATCCTCGTTTAATCCTATCTTTAAGTGGAGGTTCCTGTAATAATGTAAGTTTTTTTTAAATCGTGTCTGGTTTTTGTGTGAGTAATGTTTCGTTTCCTGTAATGTGTCTAATGCATTGTTTGTAAAATATGGGTATATTTTTAAAGCAGTGTGGGATATTGTTATTTAACTTACATAATTTGGTTATCTTTAGTCCTAAATAATAATGGGA
The DNA here is from genome assembly GCA_036924085.1 of Ariolimax columbianus. Classification (NCBI taxonomy): domain Eukaryota; kingdom Metazoa; phylum Mollusca; class Gastropoda; order Stylommatophora; family Arionidae; genus Ariolimax; species Ariolimax columbianus. The sequence goes on from JAVGWX010000010.1 coordinate 45,051,599, forward strand.
TAGTGGGTATTCATTAGGGTATTTTATGATTTCTTGTACAAATTTTATTCTTAGTGATTGTATTTTAATTGTTATGTCTTGTAGGGCGATCCCACCTCGATTTTTTTCCTGCATTAATGTTTTAGATTAGATATTATGTACTGTGTTGCGGAATATGAAACTTCTAACTGCTTTATTTATTTCTTTGATTGTTGTTAGGGGTGGGCATAACATGTTTGCGACATATATTAGTTTTTGTATTACAACTGAGTTAACTATTATACTGCGCCAAAATATTGTTGTCATTTTGTATTCAAATTTTTTTAGGATGTTTTTGTTATTTGCAGTAATTTTCTCGAATATTTCTTTATTAGGGTCAATTGGATTTGCAGGGTATATTATTCCATATATTTTAATTTTGTTTACTTGATTTAGGTGAAAGGGAAAATGGAATTAATTTTTCCACTTGCCAATCCCCATTATGGATGATTTGGGGATATTAATTTTGGATCCGCTTTCTGTGCCGAATTGTGTGAAGGTGTTTAGGATATTTTGAATTGACCTACTATTGGATGGAAAGAAAGCGGTATCGTCCGCATAAGGTATTAATTTTTGTTCCCCAGACCCCGGTACATGGGTCCCTACTATTGTTGGGTCCTGTCTAATCTTCTCTAGTAGGGGCTCCAAAACTAGGGTATACAGTGTTGGGGACAGCGGACATCCTTGCCTGACTGATCTTGTTAATCGTGTCGAAAACAGTAGAGCAGCCACCTCACTGTGAACTGTCGAGACTCAACCAAAGACAATGAGATCTGTACGCACACTAGGCGAAAAACATCTCTGTGACATTACCAGGCTTGTCCCCTGGTTAAATGCACTTCTGCTTCGATATCTACCTCTGTACGTTATCAGCCATATAGCTATCATGCTGGACGCAGAAGAGATGCAGACCAGCGGACATTGCACACCTGCCCCACTGTGTCAACATCCCAGGTGGAGGGGAATGCTAGGCGTACCATCTCTGCATAGAAGCCAAGAAAATAAAGGGAGAAAGAGATACCCCACTCACATGCAAATGCTACGTTTCTGGCAGGACGTGACGATCCTGGGGTACAGACACACTGGACTGCCTCTCTTCCGGGTAAACCAGTCCATATCATATATCTCATATATCATCTCATATATCATCTCACATATCATCATCGCACCCTATAGACACGAGTAGTGAAGACTCGATAGTCTGGTAAGACAACTTCCATAAGAGAGACAACTCTGATCATAAACAACTGCTGCCTTGCAGATAGGCTGGGGACAGCCAAAGGCTAAGGAGGGCATCCCTACAGAAACGCCTGTTGAAATCGGATGCACGGGGCCGCAAGCCTAACAAAACAGTGCAACGTAAATCGCAGCATGATGACAGTACAACCGATTAGAAAAACGCAATGGCGCTCATCCTGCGGAGTCCCGCCAGGCAGCGTCAGTGCCGGGCCTCACGCCTCGAAGGGGCCCACCCTTGACTACTGGTGGTCACCCACCCATGTGTCCTGGAGTCAAGGCACATGGCTATGGGGCAACTTTTATTGACCAAAAACTCAAGACCCTCAAAATACAACAGTGGAATGCGGAGGGAGTCATTAACAAAAAACTTTCCCTAACACATCACCTGCATGAAGGTAAGATTGACGTGGCATGTATCCAGGAAACGCACCTCAACAATAATCATAAATTCTCAATCAGAGGATACAAGACCTTCCGTCTCGATAGAGAAGGCCATAAAGGAGTGGTCCTGATACTGACCAGAAACTGCATACCGAGTAGCGCGGTACCTGTCAGTCACACCGGACAAGCAGAAATTGTAGGAGTTGACATAATGGCTCAAGAGACGAAGCTCCGCATTTTCAATCTGTACGGACCACCAAATAGAGACCTATCGCTCTCGAGTATGGAGGTCAGAGACTCCAACTGCATAGTAGTTGGAGATTTCAACAGCCACTCGGAGAGATGGGGATACTCTGACACAGACAGCAGAGGTGACGAAGTGGAAGATTGGGAGATAGATACAAATCTCTCCCTAATCAATAGGCCGGAGGATAGCCCTAGCTTCTATTTAAGAACATGGCATACCACCTCGACTCCAGATTTGGCCTTCTCCACACAGGACATACACGAAAAAATAGACCGCCAGGTGCTAAACCAACTGGCAGGTAGCGACCACAGGCCGATCAGGCTAAACATTGACATGGAAATAGGCCCACAGGAAACAAAACCGCTCCCACGTTGGAATTACAAACGAGCCGACTGGGACAGATTTGCAATCCTGACAGATGGGCTGTGTGAAACCATCAACACACGAAACAACAAAATGAAGCCCATGGTGGAAAGCCTAAGCAAGGCAATAATGCAAGCCGCCACTGAAACCATCACAAGAGGAGCTAGGAAAAACTATAAGCCCTACTGGAATTATGAGTCACAGAAAGCGGAAGATGCAGTAACAAATGCTAGGAACATGGCAGAGCGAGAACAATCTATGGAGGCAAACATCGCCCTCAAAGCCGCCAAGGCAAAATACAAATACACTCTCAAGCAAACAGCAAGAGAAAGCTGGAAAAACAAAACGGAAAGCCTAAACCTGGACAAAGACGGGAACAAGCTATGGAAGCTAGTCAGAGCCATGAACGACGAGACCCCGTCAAACAAACATATTACCATCAAGCAGGGCGAAAACTTGCTCACAGGTAAGAAAGCCGCAAACGCTTTTGTCGATCACTATGCCAGAGCAAACCACATCGTGGTCCCTGCAGATAAGCATACAGACATTAGCGAAGAGCTAGATGGGCACGACAACATCAATACGGCACCTGAAGAGCACATGATGGCCAAATTAACAATGAGCGAAATGAAAGAGGCTATGAGAACATTAAAGAAAAGGAAATCTCCCGGAAAAGACGGGATAACAAACGAAATGCTGATGGGGCTGGGCCAAACAGCGAAGAGGAAACTGCTATCGGTCCTGAACCAAAGCTGGAAAAGGGGAATTGTACCCCAGGCATGGAAAGACGCAATACTGGTACCAGTACCAAAAACAGGAAAGGACAAAACAGATCCAAATGGATACAGGCCCATCAGCCTACTGAGCTGCGTCGGAAAGCTGATGGAACGTATGATAAACACCAGACTGATGTGGCATCTGGAAGAAAAACGAATACTAATTCCACAGCAAGCCGGCTTTAGACAGCACAGATCCACTGAGGACCAGATCATCCTCATAGCCCAGGAAATAGAAGATGCCTACCAGGCACAGAAACACACAGTAGCTGTTTGGGTGGATCTGGAAAAGGCATTTGACAAAGTCTGGAAAGATGGACTTAGAGTCAAGCTAAGAAGAAGTGATATTTGTGGGAAAATGTACAAGTGGATCAACCACTACCTCAAACAAAGAACGGCCAGAGTCCAAGTACAAGGGCAGATGAGCAAAAAGGTGACACTCGAGCAGGGAGTACTCCAAGAGGGAGTACTGTCACCCACACTATTCCTGGTATATATAAACGACATTACAGAGAATATACCAAGGAGAGTCCATAGCTCAATGTTTGCAGACGATCTGGCTATGTGGACCTATGAAAAGAATCTCACCATAGCAAGAAATCGGATGCAGACGGCCCTAACATCGCTGGAAGAGTGGGCGAACTCATGGCTGGTCAAAATAAACGAGGAGAAAACCACATGCACAATATTCTCGATTTCATTAAAACCCCAAAATACTAAATTAAGTCTAAATGGCAAATCCCTGCAGCCAAACGACAACCCAACCTATCTGGGAGTCACATTTGATCGGCGCATGACATGGAAAAGTCAGATTGAGAGAAACCGAATGAGAGCCAGAGAAAGAATGGCAATCATGAGGAAACTTGCTGGCACAAGCTGGGGAGCAGACGAAGGCATACCAAAGAAACTGTACACTGGAAGAGTGAGACCAGTTCTTGAGTATGGCATTGCGGCATGGACAACAGCAGCAAAGGCGAACTTCGATAAAGTTTGCAAACTTCAAAACCAAGCCATGCGAGTTATAACAGGATGCATGAAGTCAACGCCAATTGTAGAACTTGAAACGATTACAAAACTGCAATCCATGACCGATAGAAGAGACTGCAGAGCCCAGCTGCAGTCAGAGAAACTCCGAAGACTGACTGACCATCCAATGCACCAGAGACTAAACAATTTGGGAAATGGGAAACTAAAGCGGAGAAACTTTGCAGAAATAGCCAAAGCAAAGATGCACGAAGATCCCATAAACGCACTAACAACACCAAAACCCATCACTACTGTACGAAAACCTACCTGGAGGCAGGATATATTTCCAGAGGTGGTAGAAAATATACAAGGTATTGGAAACAAAAACTGCCAGACTGAAAAAGAAAGGAGAGATACTACCCTAAGCTTCATATCGAAAAGCTACCCAAGCATGGACTGGACCCATGCATACACCGACGGTTCTGTAACAAACACTACACAGAACGGAGGGGCAGGAGCATTCCTGAACCTACCAAATGGCAGAAAAATAACACTGTCATTCGCTACTGGTAAGTACACAAGCAATTTCAGAGCGGAGGCAGAGGCACTGAGGGCGGCAGTGGAAGAAATGGGGACACACAATGAAAATGAAAGCCATATAGTCCTGCTTACAGATGCTCTCGCCGTAGTCACAGCGCTAAAAAGCCAGAAAAACACTGAGCTTAATGACTTAAGAGCAGCACTCTGCAAACTGTGCCAGCAGTCCGCACCAAAAAGGGTAGTGGTACAGTGGGTCCCATCACACTGCAACATCCAAGGCAACGAGGAGGCAGACAGACTGGCAAAAGAAGGGGCAAGACTACCACAAACATATACTAGTATGACGTACGAAGAGTCAAAACGGCTTATCAAAGCCAGATACATGACCAAATGGGAAACCGAACATACTGGTTACACCAAAAACGATGCCTATTACCAGTTGAACCGAAGAGAGCAGGTCGTTGTCTTCAGACTTCGTACTGGCCACAATAGACTGAGGTACCACCTATTCAACAAACTTAAGATAGGTGGTACCGACGAATGCCCGTGCGGTACTGGTAAAATGACCGCTGAACATCTGCTGCAGAACTGCCCGACATACGAGGATCAGAGAGAGCAGATGTGGCCATCACCAGTGGAACTGCAAGACAAGCTCTATGGCAGTGGCGACAGCTTCAGGATGATCGCCACTTTTTTCGAAAAAATAATGGTTACTGTCTGACTGCGTACGAAGAAGAAGAAGAAGAAGGTCCCTTGATTTTGTGTACTTGTCCTGTACGTTGTATGTTCTGTTCTACCGCTAAGTACTGTTGTGTAGGGTTTTCCTGCAAAAGTACTGGTATTTTAGCTATTAATTGGGCCCCTTGTAGTTTATAATTTTCGATTTTATCTAATTCGTCCTGTAAAGTTGAATTTGGGGTAAGTTTTTGTCGATTAGTTGTGACATTTTTATAGCTTCTTCAATAATCTGTCTATTGCGGTTTGTATTTCTGTGTATTTGTTTTGAAATTGTCTGCGTGCGGTCCCTGATTGTACTTTTAATTAAATCCCATCAACTGTTTAGGTTTGTGTCTGGTAGGTGTTCTGTGAGATTTCTTATTAAATTGGATTGTTTTTACAAAATCTTTATTATTAAGTAGTGAGTTGTTGAATTTCCAGTGTTCGGATTGCGTGTGACTATTTGATATGTGTGTGCCGTTAACTAAAATAGCTACTGCTTTGTGGTCTGTAAAGGGGGTTGTGTCTATGTGGTGTATTTGATTAACTGTGTATGTTTTTGGTATGTAAATCCTATCAATTCTAGTGTGTGTTGTACCGTGCTGTGAGTGGGTTGTATGAGTCGTGTCTGTTCCATCAGGGTAAGTATTCCTGTATGCATCTATAAGGTTATTTTTGTCTAACATTATTTCTAAATTTGTTGTTCGTGTTTTTATTGTCTGTGTACGTGATGTGTCTAAGTTAGTTAGTGTGCAGTTGAAATCCCCAGCAAGTATCATGTTTTGATTTTTAAAGTGTTGTTCTATGGTTGTTATTACGTTTTCATAAAATGGTGTTTGTTGTACTGTTTTTGCTAGGGCATAAATGTTAATTAAAGTGTGTTTGTCTTTACTGTAGTGTGTATTGTGTACCTGTACTATCTGTATTCTGCCCTCTGTATCCATGTGACTATGTGAAACTATCCATTCGTCAGATGTTTGTAGAATGGCTACGCCTGTGTGTTGTCCAAAACTAAACCAACTATTTTTTAAGCCTAGTGTTGTTGTGATTTGTTTTGCATTTTTAACTTCGTGTATGTGTGTTTCTTGTAAAAAAATGAAATCAGGTTAAATTTCTTTATTATGTTGACTACGTCTTGTTGTTTCTATTTTAGTCCGTTAATATTAATAGAAATAATGTGTATGGAGTTTAGTGTGGACATTGGACGGATACAAAGTATTGGGCCTGTCGGGGCAGCAGCTCTCCACTGACTAGGGTCAGATAGGGATGCTGAAATACATGTGGGGGGAAACATATGAAAATAAATAACAATGTAAAGAACAACAATTTGTTCGGGTTACACGATGGTCGCCCACTTGGGTGGGTGAGCCCTGCTAACATACAATAACAACAACAGCAACACTGGTAATCATAATAATAATAATAATAACAATAATAATAACAATGAAAACAATAACACAACACAATTTTTGAGATCACACCACCGCATTTAAACAAATACACATTTACACTAAACTCGCACACAAAAAGTTATATTTTCCTTGAATTCTCTGAAGGCTCCTGCCAGGCGTCTCCGGAAACAAAGTTAATTGTTAACATTGACCGCTGGACAAGGACGTGAGTATCCCTTCTGTGGTTGGGTCACTACTCAGTCCTTGCCCAGCTCCAGCCCGTCCATCTTTGTCGTCCAGAGCAGACAAACCGGATCGCAGTCGTCTGAACTAATGTCCTCCAGCCTCAGTGAGGGCGTGGGGGACATCTGGTCGTCGGTGTCCCGACTTGGCGGGGACACCGGACCAACGCTGTCTGTCCGCTCTTGTGACGGCTCTGGTGACGGCTCCGGCGACGGCTTTGGTGACGGCTCCCGTTACGGTTCTGGTGCCAGTTCCGATCCCGGTTTTGGGGCCGGTTCCGGCACGGGCTCTGGCAGTGTCTCTGGCTTAGGTTATAGTGTCATTTCTTCGGGGGCCGGCAGTGTGTTGCCGGTCCCCATTTTGGTGGCTGGAGGAGAGGAACTCCTCTTCCTCGAATTTCTTTTTCTTTTTCGGTCCACCTCGGTGTACCCATCATCCGAGGTGGCGGGGTGCTCCTCGGCGAAGGGTGGAGGTGGGCAGGCTGGAGGTGGTGGAGGCTGAGCTTCAGCCAGCTTTGGGTTTGGCTGTCGCTCAGCCTCTCTTATAATCTCTGGACGTCGCCTCTTGTTACATTGGCTTGTCCAATGCGTATCTTCTCTGCATGTCTCACAGGGGGTGCGGCGACCGGTGATGGTGACCCACAGCCTTATGGGCTTGGCGTCCCCACTCAGGAACCTGACGGTCACATAGTGGGGCACCTCCACTTTGCTTTTTTTATAGGCAAAGGCCCATTTATCCGAGATGTTCCTTTGGGGGAACACCTCGGCGTTTTGGTCTGCGGTGATTCTTTTCACGGCCGCCTTGACCGCCTCCAACTTGGTGGTTTCGGGCACCCAGTTGAGGACCCCTCTCTCTCTCTTTCCTGCTCCTGGTGCTCGATGCTTAACGAGAGTTTCGGAGTCGAGCAGTTCACCTTTTTTCCATGAAGGCTCTTAAAGTGCAGTATGTGCGCTGACTGGGTCAGCCGCACATACCACACACGGGGGTTTGCAAATCTATATATTGCAATCACCCCCGAGGGCCCAATGCCCACTGGCCCGGCCAAGATGCTTGCCATCTCGTGAGGCTTTAGACTGGCTGACATCTCGCAAGTGACGGTGATCTTCAATGTGCCCTTGCGGAACACGGTGCCATCATCCATAAAGGTGTCTGGGCTCTCGAAATCCATAATTTCCTCGAGCACATTCATCCTTGAAGACATTCTGGATTCTCTACCACAATAAACAAATACACAAAAAAGGAAAAAAAAGCACAGTCCTAAAGCACTTCGCACTTCAGAAAACACGCCAGACGGGAGCAGCTCGCAAACGCGTCCGCCCCGTCTTTAGTATAAGATTTAAAGGATTTTATTTTCCGCTTCAATGGCGCATTTTGCATTTACAAAAGGTCATTTTCTTGCAATGAGGTTTTGTACAAAATGCAACCAGAGCAAAAATAAACAATCAACTGAATATCATAATGAATTTCTACATGGTATTTACAAAAATATACACCCAGACAAATGTACACACGTATACACAAACACACATACATCCACACATACATCACAGTTCCAGGCAACACGGAGGCATCTCTGTCTAAAAAAATGTATCTTCATCCATTCATCACTTCTGCATACAACTTTCCATACATTACTGATTCTCCCACACACATGGGTACTCATGCATACACATTTATCCACATGTACAAGCATACACACTGTTTACATAAATATTTTCATCCTAGTACCCGTGTGTTCACTTACACACACCATACATTCTCGCTCACACTCACTCGTACGAAAATCCATATGTATCTATCTTTTGCTCCCAGGCAGTCCGTAGGTCCTGCCCAGAATATTCACAGATCGTGAAACATCTGGACAAAGAACCTACTCATTCCCATTAACAAATATAGAAAACTGCCTGGGTTAAAGGTGTGCCCGTGGTAGAGAGCCCTATACCGACAGGTCCATACTAAGTATCTGAATTCTGCCAGTATTGTTAGGAGTTTGTTTTGTGTGTCTCTATCTGTCCATGGAAGTGTATGAAGCATAATGGCCCTAAACATGTCTACTTTTATTTTAGTAAATTTGCTCATTATTTGTCTAATTTTACCTAGTGTTGTGCTGACTACTTTACAAAGATAGAATAAATGATTTTCTGTTTCTTGTATGTTTCTGTTGCAAAGATGGCATTTTTGTGTTACGTGTCCTAGCTGGGTTTGAGTTTGTTTACGTATTGGTGTTGTTCCGAAAATTAGTCTGTAAGTAACTTCTTTAATGTGTGGTGATACTTTAATGTTGTGTAGATTACAAAAGTTATGTGTGTAATTAGTTATAAAATACCCGTATCCTCGTTTAATCTTATCTTTAAGTGGAGGTTCCTGTAATAATATAAGTTTTTTGTAAATCGTGTCTGGTTTTTGTGTGAGTTTTTTTTTTTTTTTGCTTAGATGTTTGCCTCACTAGTTTCTACTGGCGGAGGCGCGCCATTTTCCACCCCAGACCGTAGTCCATTGGGCGACATCAGGACGCATAAACCAGTGCTTGGATGCGTGTGTGTATCTGTATGTACCTAACCTAGTGTTTTCCGTGTTGCAGGAGTGTTTTCATGTCATTTGGTGGTTCTCTCCTTGATCCTTCCTGTGAGTAATTGGTGGTTGGCAAATCATATTTCTTTTTTTTAATTTTTTTTATATTTTTTTTCTATCCCGAGTTGAAGATACTCTCGGCCAGATTCGGAGGTTCTGTTTTACGTTCGATTTCCAGTGATTGTTGTGCCAAAAAGGGGGAATGGGTATATTTATTTTAAGTAATAAAAGTGATAGGGACCTTTTTTTCTTTCTCTCTTTTTTTTTGTTTTTTTTTTGTTTTTTGTGTGCAAATCATCATCATATATTTGCAAAAATAGTGAAGATGCAATGAGATGATATGTATAAAGGTGATCTATGGAATGGGATGATTATGAAGATGCCAAAAAGATATAGAAAGGAAAGATATAGAAATGAAGTATCGGATAATTAAAATAAATGATTCTTGGCTTGGCTTGCGGTTCATCGATTTGTCGTCTCGTGATCGGCTAGGTGTATTTCTTCGGGTCCATTGTCCTCTCTGGTGACGGCAGCGCAGTTCTGTTTTGATAAATGCTCCAGGTGGAAGAGATCCTTTGACATTTGAAGGAAAACTTGAATTTGTTGGACTGTACATTGTGCCCTCGGGAGATAACTGTGAGTGGAATGGGTGGAGGACAGTCTTCTTGGATATTTAGAGGAGGGTGTGTGTGGGTTTAGTGGACATCGGAGGAGGAGGGTGGAATGACGGCTTTAAGAGGTTTGGGCGGAGATTGCTGCCGGCTCCTGTCATCTCATGGAGGAATATAAAAAGAAAACACGCAGAAAAATTAGAATGTTATTATCAAGATATTGCTGTACCCCGAACATGGATCCATAGATACTGTACCTCGGTGTCCTATCATTTATCTATATGAATCTTTTTGTGACAAGGCTATGTATTTTATATATTCTTATCTACGCGCTTAAGGGCTTAGCCCCACATATAGGGATTGATATGCGTGAAGGTCTTGGTATTATGTGGTTGCAATATGTTGACTAGTATGTTATAAGGCCCGAGGGTAGATATGAAACAGATGTTGAAGTTCTAAGTCTTTCTAGAAAAATGATTTAAGTCACAGGGTTGACTTTAGATAGTAGCCAGTTTGTGTGTATTAAATAAGTTGAAAACCAACTACAAAAAATGTCTTATGTTTAGGGGTTTTATACCTAACTGTTCCGGTCTGTAAGCGGTTCTACGAGAGTATGATGTTCGGCACGATCTAACCTTCAATAACGTGAAAGGTAAATTACAAATATGATGTCTCCCTGTGTAGGTAGAGTGTGGTCACAGATGTCCAATGAATTAGTATATGCATTAGGCAATTTTTTGTGCTCATCCACGAAGCCTCTACTGTTATCACATACCCTCGATAAGGGCACAGATACAGTTTTGGTAAACTTGCGGCTAAATAGGGATGTTAACGTAGAGGAAGGCTTCGTGGGTATGATTGCCCAAGAACTAATGAGGTTTTAGAAGTTGTGAATGCCATTTCTCCTTCACAGGGTTGACTTTCTTTAGATAGTCGGCAGTTTGTGTGTATTAAATAAGTTGAAAACCAACCACGAAAATGTCTTATGTTTAGGGGTTTCATACCTAGCTGTCCCGGGCTTGTAAGAGGTTTTACGAGAGTATGATTATTGGCACGATCTAACCTTCAATAACGTAAGAGGTAAATTACAAATATGATGTCCCCATGTGTAGGTAGAGTGTGGTCACATATGCTCAATGAATTTTAATATGCATTACGCATTTTCTTGTGCTCACCCAGGAAGCATGTACTGTTATCACATACCCTCGATAAGGGCACAGATACAGTTTTGGTAAACTCTTGCGGCTAAATAGGGATGTTAACGTGGAGGAAGGCTTCGTAGGTATGATTGCCCAAGAACTAATGAGGTTTTATAAGTTGTGATTGCCATTTCTCCTGCACAGAAACCTTCGCTACTGTAGAAGTACAGGTCGACTAAGACTAAGACCTGCACAGAAGCCTTCGCTACTGTAGAAGTACAGGTCGACTAAGACTAAGACCTGCACAGAAGCCTTCGCTACTGTAGAAGTACAGGTCGACTAAGACTAAGACCTGTACAGAAACCTCCGCTACTGTAGAAGTATAGGTCGACTAAGACTAAGACCTGCACAGAAGCCTTCGCTACTGTAGAAGTACACGTCGACTAAGACTAAGACCTGCACAGAAACCTTCGCTACTGTAGAAGTACAGGTCGACTAAGAGTAAGACCTGCACAGAAGCTTTCGCTACTGTAGAAGTACAGGTCGACTAAGACTAAGACCTGCACAGAAACCTTCGCTACTGTAGAAGTACAGGTCGACTAAGACTAAGACCTGGACAGAAGTCTTCGCTACTGTAGAAGTACAGGTCAACTAAGACTAAGACCTGCACAGAAGCCTTCGCTACTGTAGAAGTACAGGTCGACTAAGACTAAGACCTGCACACAAGACTTCGCTACTGTAGAAGTACAGGTCGACTAAGACTAAGACCTGCACAGAAGCCTTCGCTACTGTAGAAGTACAGGTCGACTAAGACTAAGACCTGCACAGAAGCCTTCGCTACTGTAGAAGTACAGGTCGACTAAGACTAAGACCTGTACAGAAACCTCCGCTACTGTAGAAGTACAGGTCGACTAAGACTAAGACCTGCACAGAAGCCTTCGCTACTGTAGAAGTACAGGTCGACTAAGACCTGCACAGAAGCCTTCGCTACTGTAGAGGTACAGGTCGACTAAGACCTGCACAGAAATCTTCGCTACTGTAGAAGTACAGGTCGACTAAGACTAAGACCTGCACAGAAACCTTCGCTACTGTAGAAGTACAGGTCGACTAAGACTAAGACCTGCACAGAAACCTTCGCTACTGTAGAAGTACAGGTCGACTAAGACTAAGACCTGCACAGAAACCTTCGCTACTGTAGAAGTACAGGTGGACTAAGACTAAGACCTGCACAGAAACCTTCGCTACTGTAGAAGTACAGGTCGACTAAGACTTAGACCTGCACAGAAACTTTCGCTACTGTAGAAGTACAGGTCGACTAAGACTAAGACCTGCACAGAAGCCTTCGCTACTGTAGAAGTACAGGTCGACTAAGACTAAGACCTGCACAGAAGCCTTCGCTACTGTAGAAGTACAGGTCGACTAAGACTAAGACCTGCACAGAAGCCTTCGCTATTGTAGAAGTACAGGTCGACTAAGACTAAGACCTGCACAGAAGCCTTCGCTACTGTAGAAGTACAGGTCGACTAAGACTAAGACCTGCACAAAAGCCCTCGCTACTGTAGAAGTACAGGTCGACTAAGACTAAGACCTGCACAGAAGCCTTCGCTACTGTAGAAGTACAGGTCGACTAAGACTAAGACCTGCACAGAAGCCTTCGCTACTGTAGAAGTACAAGTCGACTAAGACTAAGACCTGCACAGAAGCCTTCGCTACAGTAGAAGTACAGGACGACTAAGACTAAGACCTGCACAGAAGCCTTCGCTACTGTAGAAGTACATGTCGACTAAGACTAAGACCTGCACAGAAACCTTCCCTTCTGTAGAAGTACAGGTCGACTAAGACTAAGACCTGCAGAGAAGCCTTCGCTACTGTAGAAGTACAGGTCGAATAAGACTAAGACCTGCACAGAAGCCTTCGCTACTGTAGAAGTACAGGTAGACTAAGACTAAGACCTGCACAGAAGTCTTCGCTACTGTAGAAGTACAGATCGACTAAGACTAAGACCTGCACAGAAGCCTTCGCTACTGTAGAAGTACAGGTCGACTAAGACTAAGACCTGCACAGAAGCCTTCGCTACTGTAGAAGTACACGTCCACTAAGACTAAGACCTGCACAGAAACCTTCGCTACTTTAGAAGTACAGGTCGACTAAGACTAAGACCTGCACAGAAGCCTTTGCTACTGTAGAAGTACATGTCGACTAAGACTAAGACCTGCACAGAAACCTTCGCTACTGTAGAAGTACAGGTCGACTAAGACTAAGACCTGCACAGAAGCCTTCGCTACTGTAGAAGTACAGGTCGACTAAGACTAAGACCTGCACAGAAGCCTTCGCTACTGTAGAAGTACAGGTCGACTAAGACTAAGACCTGCACAGAAGCCCTCGCTACTGTAGAAGTACAGGTCGACTAAGACTAAGACCTGCACAGAAGCCTTCGCTACTGTAGAAGTACAGGTCGACTAAGACTAAGACCGGCACAGAAGCCTTCGCTACTGTAGAAGTACAGGTCGACTAAGACTAAGGCCTGCACAGAAGCCTTCGCTACTGTAGAAGTACAGGACGACTAAGACTAAGACCTGCACAGAAACCTTCGCTACTGTAGAAGTACAGGTCGACTAAGACTTAGACATGCACAGAAACCTTCGCTACTTTAGAAGTACAGGTCGACTAAGACTAAGACCTGCACAGAAGCCTTTGCTACTGTAGAAGTACATGTCAACTAAGACTAAGACCTGCACAGAAACCTTCGCTACTGTAGAAGTACAGGTCGACTAAGACTAAGACCTGCACAGAAGCCTTCGCTACTGTAGAAGTACAGGTCGACTAAGACTAAGACCTGCACAGAAGCCTTCGCTACTGTAGAAGTACAGGTCGACTAAGACTAAGACCTGCACAGAAGCCCTCGCTACTGTAGAAGTACAGGTCGACTAAGACTAAGACCTGCACAGAAGCCTTCGCTACTGTAGAAGTACAGGTCGACTAAGACTAAGACCGGCACAGAAGCCTTCGCTACTGTAGAAGTACAGGTCGACTAAGACTAAGACCTGCACAGAAGCCTTCGCTACTGTAGAAGTACAGGACGACTAAGACTAAGACCTTCACAGAAGCCTTCGCTACTGTAGAAGTACAGGTCGACTAAGACTAAGACCTGCACAGAAACCTTCGCTTCTGTAGAAGTACAGGTCGACTAAGACTAAGACCTGCAGAGAAGCCTTCGCTACTGTAGAAGTACAGGTCGACTAAGACTAAGACCTGCACAGAAGCCGTCGCTACTGTAGAAGTACAGGTAGACTAAGACTAAGACCTGCACAGAAGCCTTCGCTACTGTAGAAGTACAGGTCGACTAAGACTAAGACATGCACAGAAGCCTTCGCTACTGTAGAAGTACAGGTCGACTAAGACAAAGACCTGCACAGAAGCCTTCGCTACTGTAGAAGTACAGGTCGACTAAGACTAAGACCTGCACAGAAGCCTTCGCTACTGTAGAAGTACAGGTCCACTAAGACTAAGACCTGCACAGAAACCTTCGCTACTTTAGAAGTACAGGTCGACTAAGACTAAGACCTGCACAGAAGCCTTTGCTACTGTAGAAGTACATGTCGACTAAGACTAAGACCTGCACAGAAACCTTCGCTACTGTAGAAGTACAGGTCGACTAAGACTAAGACCTGCACAGAAGCCTTCTCTACTGTAGAAGTACAGGTCGACTAAGACTAAGACCTGCACAGAAGCCTTCGCTACTGTAGAAGTACAGGTCGACTAAGACTAAGACATGCACAGAAGCCTTCGCTACTGTAGAAGTACAGGTCGACTAAGACTAAGACCTGCACAGAAGCCTTCGCTACTGTAGAAGTACAGGTCGACTAAGACTAAGACCTGCACAGAAGCCCTCGCTACTGTAGAAGTACAGGTCGACTAAGACTAAGACCTGCACAGAAGCCTTCGCTACTGTAGAAGTACAGGTCGACTAAGACTAAGACCTGCACAGAAGCCTTCGCTACTGTAGAAGTACAGGTCGACTACGACTAAGACCTGCACAGAAGCCTTCGCTACTGCAGAAGTACAGGTCGACTAAGACTAAGACCTGCACAGAAACCTTCGCTACTGTAGAAGTACAGGTCGACTAAGACTAAGACTAAGACTTCTGTTTTATGCAAATAAATGTTCAGTCCATCTTCTTGACTGACTAGACACACTGAATCTTGACATTGTTTCTTGAATGTGTTGATATGATTGTGTAAATAATATAGTGGCACCTGCGTATTCTGGATCTTCCAGAGTAGACAAAAATGTCCATCTTACTTCTCGTGGGGTTTCATCCGTGGTCTATCGCATCACTCAGTCAGTGACATGAAGAGAATGGTTGACACAGGACATCCCTACTTCACTTCTGTTTTCATCTCAAAAGCTTGGTCACTCTCTCCATCACTTCTCATTGCATGTCGTTGCACTCATTATTGCTAGATAAAGTCGCATATAGTACATTACCGTTAAACATAAAGTCGCATATAGTACATTACCGTTAAACATAAAGTCGCATATAGTACATTACCGTTAAACATAAAGTCGCATATAGTACATTACCGTTAAACATAAAGTCGCATGTAGTACATTACCGTTAAACATAAAGTCGCATATAGTACATTACCGTTAAACATAAAGTCGCATATAGTACATTACCGCTAAACATAAAGTCGCATATAGTACATTACCGCTGAACATAAAGTCGCATATAGTACATTACCGTAAAATATAAAGTCGCATATAATACATTATCGTCAAACATAAAGTGTTATATAATTCATTGTTCTAAGCTACATGTTGCATGAAGTAGGGTGGCCAGTTTTCTTCCCCGCCGCCGATAATACTCTAACAGTATAGACCCGTTTGCAAATGAACTACTTCACATCTGGGTAGACTGGGTCGTGTCGGTAGCGGGAGTTGAATCCAGGAACTTTGATGTCAAATGAAAGCTCTTTACCACTACCGACTTTCTGTAATATTCATTTATCAATCACATCATGTGCCTTGATATCATAGCTTACAATAAAGACCGCATCAGTTATTTATTCTCATTTGAGTAGAGTTGTCCTACGGATGAAGACTTTTTCTTTCCATGACGTATGTTGTTTGTCACTTTGTGACCAATTCTGAATTGGGTCATGATGAGGATTTGATGATAATGATACTGCTGTAATCTCCATAGCTTTGAGCTGGTAGCTCTTGACAGCCCAGTGCCCTCTTTACATAAGCAAGCATTTTCTTCAGTCAGAGTTCAAATAATCTCTGATGTCCGAGAGGCATGTTATAACAATAAAATACAACGATCATACAATAAGAAACTACACGTGGCATTCATTGATCAATAAAAGGCATTGGACCGGGTAAACTGATATAGGAAACAATGGGAGGTAATGTAGGAACCTGGTGTGGAGGGTCAACTACTGGATGGCATTCGTGTAATTTACTTAAACAGTGAAGGTGCAGTACGAAAGGATACAGGTATGACACAATGGTTTCCAGTTCTGCGTTTTGTACGACAGGGGTGTGTTCTTTCTCCACTTGTTTTCATAACTTACATGGATACAATTACGCAGTTTGCTAACCCTCATGAAGAGTACCTCAATGAACTGTTGTTTGCTGATGATCAGGTCATCATTTACCGAAATTTAGACCTACAACACCACCTGAACGTTCTCCATTTCGCTTGTAACGAATATGAAATGAAGATCAACACAGGCAAAACGGAGACTATGTTGATTTCATGTGAACAAGTGCAGAGAAGTTCCCACACCAGTGGTATTGATATCAAGCAAGTACGGGAGTTCTAATTCTTGGGTAGTTTGTTCACTGATGACGGCATAGTGGACAGAGAGATTGTACAGAGAATTCAGATCGCGCACAGTGTCCACTATCAATTTACCGATTTTGAGACACTCTATTGTGCTTCTTTCAAATAAGAAAAGGCTGATAAATACACTATTCCTACATTGTGTTACCATTGTTAACATTGGTCCTTACTAGCAACTCATAAGAGTAAGATCTAGAGCTGAGAAATTCGATGTGTGAGGAGTGCAGACGGAAAGACAATCCGTTACGGAATCCGCAACACCACGCTGTGGCAGACAGTTGGGACACACTCAATTAATGTCTACATTGACTCTCAACAAATCAAGCGGTTTGGTCATTTAGCCAGAATGCGTTATGACCAGTCTGAATCAAAAGCACATCATATGCAGGTCTCCGGTCTAGGACCTCGACGTTGATGGGTCGAGGGTGTCTCCCAGGAAGTTATACCTAACTAGAGCACAAGCCTCCCACTAGGCGATAACAAGAAATATACGCATCCTGCCTCTAATTGGCGCTGTTTGGCAGAGGCAGTAAGACAAAAGAAGAAAGAGAATGAAAGATAAAGACGTATACTTTCTGTAAACTCGCAAGGAGGCAGTTCGCTGTGTCGGTACGCTGGAATAATTACGTCTTTCAGGGACGTAGCACACACTTCTGAGTCGGCCATCGGATCATTCCTCAGTCAGTCATACCAGCAGTAGTTTTTGGCATGGCCAGCGAACCAGAGCTGCCAAGACCCTTCTACGCCTCCACGCGGTGATCCTGGCTAAAAGGCTGCAAATTTGCAAAATGGCTAAGTAGAAGGAATCGAAGAGAGAAGGAAACCCGGTACTCACAAATGTCTGCTGAAGACGGATGTGTCGGACCGAAAGCTGCAAATATCCCAGTCAAGATGTGAACTGCGACACAATGTATTCCGTTATCAGGACTACAGCCCTTTTCATGGCTTGCTAGTGTGAAATTGAGAACGAACGAAGAAGACGTTATACCAGCTCTTGTCTTTCCATTTTACTCTATCCTTTTGTTGGTCAATCTTGAGGCTGATTCTGGGGTTGTCTGAGTATTTGTCTCCATCCGTTAGTTGATCAGCCCTAAGACAAATTGTGAGGTTGTGTGAGCATGTCTCTCCATTTGATCCTGTCCTCATGTTGATTAATCCTAAGACAGGTTGTGATGGTGCATAAGCGTGTCTCTCCATGTTATTGTATTCCGTGGGTGATGAGTCCTAAGACTGGTTATAAGATTAACTGAGCGTGTCTCTCGGTTTGATTGTATCCGCTTGTTGATCAGTCCTGAGACTGGTTGAAAGGTTACCTGAGCAAGTCTCTCCATTTCACCCTAACCTCTGCAACTCTCTACATTTCAACAAATTTCACACTTAAATATGCCTGCATGATTGAAATGTAAAAATAGGTCTTGATCGATTACCTCTTCTTTCTCCCCCACATCCTCTATAGAAGACTGATATGTCGCATGTTGTGTCACATCCCTTTCTCCCTAAGATCCTCTATAGAAGACTGATATGTCGCATGTTGTGTCACATCCCTTTCTCCCCCACATCCTCTATAGAAGACTGATATGTCGCATGTTGTGTCACATCCCTTTCTCCCCCACATCCTCTATAGAAGACTGATATGTCGCATGTTGTGTCCCATCCCTTTCTCCCTAAGATCCTCTATAGAAGACTGATATGTCGCATGTTGTGTCACATCCCTTTCTCCCCAAGATCCTCTATAGAAGACTGATATGTCGCATGTTGTGTCACATCCCTTTCTCCCCCACATCCTCTATAGAAGACTGATATGTCGCATGTTGTGTCACATCCCTTTCTCCCCAAGATCCTCTATAGAAGACTGATATGTCGCATGTTGTGTCACATCCCTTTCTCCCTAAGATCCTCTATAGAAGACTGATATGCCCCATGTTGTGTCACATCCCTTTCTCCCTAAGATCCTCTATAGAAGACTGATATGTCGCATGTTGTGTCCCATCCCTTTCTCCCTAAGATCCTCTATAGAAGACTGATATGTCGCATGTTGTGTCCCATCTAACTCAATCTTCGGGTTTTTTCCCAATCATTTTCAATTTTTATCTTTGTGCGCCTTTATTAGTGAGGACATTGTCATTGGATCATCTTGCTGTCCAATTCACTTTTTCCATTCTACCAAATCTCTACATTTCAAAGTATTCCAACCTTTTCTTTTTCATTCTTTGATTCGCTGCTAGTCCATGTTTCTGTCCCATACAGTGCAATTTGACATACGCCTGTACGGATTCTGAAGACCACCACCTGCTCTCTTGTTATTTTTGTGTAACTATTATGCTCTTTTTCCCATTTGTCCATGTATCTGGCCCTAATAGATCTTTAAGACTTTAGATCATTCACACTAGAAATCCGGTTCTGGAAATCATTCATCTTTTTTTTCGCCAGTCTGTCTGCTTTCACGTTGAGATGAATGTTACAGTTGGGTAGGACCCAATGTGCTTCGACTCTTCTGGGACTGAACTGCTGGCATAGTTGACAATCTGTATTTCTCTGATAGAAGATCCAATAGGCACTTTCACTGACACATCAGTCATGTGCATGTGAGGACAAGCATTACAATCATTTGATTATTTTTTGCAAGACTGTTATTTCCTTAGTCAACTAAGATCTGAGAAGACTTCGGGGATCTCGTCGATCCACATCTCGCCTGCCAGACTGCATAGAAAACAACATGTTTCCAGGGAGAATCACATGGAAGAGAGATAGTGATCTTGGTCAGTATTCTGTGCATGTCCCTGGCACTACGTCCTGGTCAGTATGTTGTACCTCATCCTGACGTGACGTCCTGGTTAATGTGTATGACACTGACGTGACGTCCTAGTCACTATGTTGTGCCTCATCCTGACGTGACGTCCTGGTCTGCATGTTGTGTACGGCTCTGACGCGACGACCTGGTCAGCAGCTTGTGCCTCATCCTGGTGCAGGGACCTGGTAAGCATCTTGTACCTCATCTGATGCAAGGACCTGGTCAGCCTGTTGTGCCTCATCCTGATGCAGGGGCCTGATCAGCAAGTTGTGCCTCATCCTGATGCAGGGACCTGGTCAGCAAGTTGTGCCTCATCCTGATGCAGGGACCTGGTCAGCATCTTGTACCTCATCCTGATGCAAGGACCTGGTCAGCCTGTTGTGCCTGACCCTCACCAGACGTCCTGGTCAGTATGTTGTGCCTGACCGGACTAGCGTCTCAGTTCCCCGTTTTTGTTGTGAAAGAAGAAAAGCAGCAATGTAGTTAAAGGATGTGATAAAACACAATGAGCAAGAGAGAGAAAGGGAGAGAGAGGGAGATAGAGGGAGAGAGAGAGAGAGAGAGAGAGAGAGAGAGATAAAGAATATAACAGGTCCACTGCTCCTTCCTATGTATTGCAGTAAATTGTATCTAAGCAAGTAGCAGATGTCGGCAACCGTCATCCGGATACGGCTCGGTTACCGT
Source organism: Ariolimax columbianus (assembly GCA_036924085.1). Lineage (NCBI taxonomy): Eukaryota > Metazoa > Mollusca > Gastropoda > Stylommatophora > Arionidae > Ariolimax > Ariolimax columbianus. The sequence goes on from JAVGWX010000010.1 coordinate 45,072,127, forward strand.
TTCGTTGAGTAAATGGTCTGCTATAATCTCATTAAGTAAATGGTCTGCTATAATGTCATTGAGTGAATGGTCTGCTATAATGTCATTGAGTGAATGGAATGCTATAATGTCATTGAGTGAATGGTCTGCTATAATGGCATTGAGTGAATGGTCTGCTATAATCTCATTGAGTGAATGGTCTGCTATAATGTCATTGAGTGAATGGTCTGCTATAATGTCATTGAGTGAATGGTTTGCTATAATGTCATTGAGTGAATGGTCTGCTATAATGTCACTGAGTGAATGGTCTGCTATAATGTCATTGAGTGAATGGTCTGCTATAATGTCACTGAGTGAATGGTCTGCTATAATGTCATTGAGTGAATGGTTTGCTATAATGTCATTGAGTGAATGGTCTGCTATAATCTCATTGAGTAAATGGTCTGCTATAATCTCATTAAGTAAATGGTCTGCTATAATGTCATTGAGTGAATGGTCTGCTATAATGGCATTGAGTGAATGGTCTGCTATAATCTCATTGAGTGAATGGTCTGCTATAATGTCATTGAGTGAATGGTCTGCTATAATGTCATTGAGTGAATGGTTTGCTATAATGTCATTGAGTGAATGGTCTGCTATAATGTCACTGAGTGAATGGTCTGCTATAATGTCATTGAGTGAACATCCAGCTACCATGTCACTGAGTGAACGGCCAGCTACCATGTCATTGAGTGAAAGGTCGACTACCATGTCATTGAGAAGTCATTTCCGGTTGTGGGTTATAGATTTCCAACCCTTGAAGTTAAATAAAGTGTGACAGAAATAACTCTACAAGAATCCATAAATGCTTGGCCGAACACTTCATTTTAGGAGACAAAACTGCGGCTACACAAAATATACGTAAGAAAGTTAAAGAATACTCAACATCAACACAACAAATGTAGAGTTCAAGTATTAATCCAGGTTTAATTTCCGGCAGCAAATATGTGAAGAAAAAAAAGCCCTCAAAAAGTGAAGGACAGATGGAAACAAACCCACACAACATTTATCACATAATCATCATCAAGTGTTATGCGACATGGCACTGATGTTCAATGCCTTCCACAATCATCTATCTTTTGAGAACTTCATCACTTTAAGTGCTCAATTTTTATCTATCTAGTTTAGCATATTGTCCCAAATCTGTTTTCTCATTATCAAATTTGTCTGTTCTTACAGACTTTCATGCGTATGTCTACCTAGGTTAGGATATCAAAAACAAAACACAACATTGGTAAGAAGATCTCACACGCAGGAGCGCGACGGGCTGGCTCAGCTTCAACTGCATTAAGCCGAATACTCCAGCAGATGACTAACACCAATGCCAGGGCTCACACCTTTAATAGTATGGTTATGCCTGCAATGGCATATAGATGTGAGGTTTGGAGTCTACGCAAACCAGACGCAGAGCTCCAAATTACCAAAAGAGCAATGGAGCGAAGAGTCGCAAATATCTCCTTAAGAGACCAGATCCAGAATGTCATTGAATCTGCATGACTGATGATAGATGGATGAGAGGGTGTCCCTCTGGTGGTCATATAATAACCCACTGACGATATGGAGAGATGATCTGTATCACACCTTTGTACCATAATTGTACTCCAGGACGAGGGACAGACATGGATTCAAACAGCTTTTTGCTACCTAGCATCAGACAACCATGCCTGATTGAATAATAACAGGATTCAAGTATCCAAGTAAATACAAACTTTCAAGACCTCCATTTTGATTTTTTGCAGACGCTCAGATAAAGTGTGGCACCCGAAAGAGCAGAACGTGATAACGATTCCACAGCCAACTGCCCAAATGTGTGTCCTAGGGTCTGCTGTAACAGGATTCGACATTATAGCCATATGAGAACACATCTCACAGAACAAGTCTGGTACTGTGACCGTCAGACACTTACGATGGGAACTATTATTAGCTACTTCTTGATGTGGATCATGAGACCTCTCGCTGGGATTGGCGGAACACTCGGCCAACTGCGCCTCCATGGATGCCGTAAAGGTAAATAGAAGAAGAGTTGAGTATTGATACAGCACCCACCTCTCGAAAAGCATGAGCAATTATTTGCTACATGCTTCCTACAGGAGACCAACTATTGGAGGTAACACTATTCTCGGCTGGAGCAAGAAAAAAAAGTAAAGAGATCGGAAATACTACCCTCGGATGTCAGATTTTAAAGTGATGATCTGATCACCAGAAGCAGATCCTCGCTGAACATATGTTGTGTTTTGGACGATTTCTATCCCTAAACAATGATAGAAAACTATACATAATATTCAAACAGAAGAGCATCTGATCATCAGATGCAGTTCTACATCAAACAAATGGTTCGACCCACACAATTCACATCACTCAATCCCTTCTTACTAGCCATTCAATTATGTTATAAAACTATATACATATCGTTGCATTAGCAGGTAATCCTGATAATAAGAAGTCATCCCCTCCCCATGAAACATATCTACGACTCACACAATTTGTACCATACATCCACTTTTCATAAGCTATCAATAATGGCAGAAAGCTGCGGACAGAAAGCATTCTGATCTGGAGAAGCTTCATCTCCAACGACGTATGTGCTACGACACTACCCTGAACTATCCCAATCTGACAAAACTTCATCACAATGAGAGTATTCGCTCTGAGACTAGGGCCGAAGACACAATGAATGAGGTCTTAACAATAGGCAAAAATCATAGCTAAATGCCTGCATCAGGGTCCACGAACCAGAGCTGGCCAAGACTCTATTATGTCTCTGGAAACAGGCTGCATCCATGCAGTCTATCTGAGAGAGTAGGGATTGGAGAGCTAGTTCTACATATGTGCCGTGGCTAAAACAGGATGTGTTGGGTTGACAGATGCAGATATCGCAGGCTCGCTGTAAACTACGACACAATGTAACAAAATATCCTTTTCAGAACAAATGATGAAGAAGATGCAGTTGTCACCAAGACTTGCTACAATAAAGCCTCTAACACTTCATCTCCAACAGCAATATCTAGTATGTGACTACATTTACCTTAGGTTATCCAACATAATAAAAGATAGAACCTCATACATCCCATTCTCTAACACTTCATCCCCAACAGCAGTATCTAGTATGTGACGACCTTCACCTTAAGTCATCCAACATAACAAAAGGTAGGACCTCATACATTCCCCTCCCTACCCTAATAATCCATCCTTAATGGCAGTACGTCTTGACTTCTTGTCCCTTTTCAAATCCATCCGGAGCATACAGCCACCACTATAGTTGGTCTCTTAAAAGAAGACTGTGCCAAACAACTTTGCCTGCTTTTACTATAGAGATTTCTGTTTCAGTATGTTTTGCATGATGATGTTGCTAGCATCATGCACCTCTCTCTTCAGTCAACCCTAATGACATGTATAGAGAAGCTACGGTCCTTATATTTCCTCCTTGGTACAGGACCCATTGATGCACACAAGACATGTCAGTATGTGCGATAGGACAGCTTTCAGTCTCCAAATATCACAATTTCTGAGAAATCATACAATCTAGTCTCTCTTCTTCTGTGTTCGTTCTCAATCTCCCGCTACCAAGCCCTGAACAGAGCTTTGTAAGTAGCAGGATGTGGTCCAGAGAACGGAATGAGTTGTGTCGCTAGTTTACAGCTTGACTGCGATATTTGCACCTTTCGATCCAACACATCCGTCTTCGGCAGAGATCTAGCCTCTAATTACCCATCTCCATCGGGATGAAGTGGCTTGTAGCGCTACCCATGACTCCAAGCATAAATGCCTACTATCTTGTTATCGCTCACACTCATATCACCAAAAAGACGTGTCTATGGGTAAAAGAAGCGGAACTTTACCAAAATAAAATTCAAGGCCTAACGAACAACAACAACCCCAACGAGTACTTGATATGGGACTATCGTATCTCCTCATTCAACAGAAAGGACAAGCAACATTTGGGCCAAACAGCATGACCAGAGAAGTATTTGCATCTCTTAACGTAGCTTTACAGTAGTCAAGAAAACAATTTTGGTTATTTAAGCATTAAAACAATGTTTCACACATGCAAAAACATCCCAGTGACACTTTGTGGCTACAATTTTCATTCTATGAATAAATAGGTCATCACAAAATACACCAACAAAAAAAATGTATTGCTTGAGCCCTTTCAGGGTTTGGTAGCGGGAGATTGAGAAGGAACAAAGCCAAGCCAAACCTTCTTTATGAAGTTCTAAACAGAGCTTTGCAAGTAGCAGGAAGTAGTCCAGAGAACGGAATACGTTGTTTTGCTAGTTTACAGCTTGACTGTGATATTTGCACCTTTCGGTTTGACACAGCCAACTTCGGCAGGTGTAGTGCTACTAATAAGCAGTAGTTCAAATCAAACTGGTACTTTGTGTTCTAGTTTTACGTGAATAGGTTATAGCGTGCTGGAACTACTATCATGAGTTTGGGGCACTTGTGTCATATTCCTATTAGGTGGCCCAGTTTCCGTAGACCAGTCACGTGACAGATAAAATACAAATCACGAACAAAACTGTTAGTGCTTGCATGGAACAGTATGCTGTGATAAAGTTTCTTGTGAATGAAGGCGTGAAACCTGCAGAAATTTACAGAAGACTGCACAATACGGTGATGAGACACTCAGCCGCAGTAAGACATTTGAATGGTGTGAACGTTTTAGAGTACATCCGTGAGTGATGATCCAGGCCGTGGTGGCTCTCAAACCCACCAGTCATTCCTGTGAATATCCAGACTGTGGAACGCCTTATCCTGGAAAATCAATGCATAACCTGTTGCAAATTTGCACAAGAGGCAAATCTTTCTCTGGGTACAGTGAACACTGCAGAAAAATGGCCTGGTTTGATCACAAAGGGCGTCCTGCTCCTGCAAGAAAACGCTCAACCTCATACGGCTCACCCGCACTATATGCCATCTCCAACTCGCCTGAGTAATATTGCTACATCCACCTTACAGTCCAGACCTCAAGCAATTTCCACCTGTTTGGAAGCCTAAAAGAATTCCTGATAGGTCAACATTACAGCACTGATGGCAAAGTGAAACAGGCTGTTCTGGATTGGTTCAGACATACTGACAAATCTTTCTACGCTGAAGTTTTTCAAGCATTACTTAAACGCTGCCTATAAGTGCATAAACGTTGCAGGAGATTATATAAAAAAATAAGTGACATTTTGACTACTTAAAAAAAATAATTTTTTCCCTTACAAAAACAAAAGTCCCAGTTTGACTTGAATGCCACTTGTCTATTATGGTGACCGAGAAATAACAATGCTGGTGTCCTAAGGAAGGCAATACATGTTCAAAATCGCGGCAAGGTATACATTTCTTTCTATCAGAGGTAAAATAAAAATCTATCCTGCAAACTGCAGGCAGCCTTTATCATCAACCCCATAAATTATCCTGAAAGGATCCCATCGAGGGGAAACAAACTGTAATGATTCTACAAAAAACTCATTGATATCTCCAGACAGACTTCAGAAAGGCAAACAACCAATATACAATTCTGAAGCAAGAATGACCAAAAATGTCATAACATCAACACAACAACATAAATAAGGCAAAGTCTTGCATAAGTTATGAGTTTGATTTGATTCTCACCGAAGCATTATGGACTTCGTCTTCCCATTGCTCTCACTCGTACACAAATCAACTTGTACAGGATAGGCAGCAGATTTCCGTATGTCCTTCAGGGTATGTAGATTTGTACAAGTCTTTACATTAATGAATGTTGCTATACAAAATATGTAAATGCTTATTTGATTGATAAAACCAGGGTGTCTGTACATTGGTGGAGATTTCTATATGTCCTTCAGGGTATGTAGATTTGTACGAGTCTTTACATTAATGAATGTTGCTATACAAAATATGTAAATGCTTATTTGATTGATAAAACCAGGGTGTCTCCTTAAAATATATTGGGAAAAAAAGGACTTGTGACTAGACATTAGGGTCTTATAATTCTTTACAGTCCTCTTGGGTAGGCAACAGTAGTATCAAACCATCAGTCACAATCCGATTCAGTAAAAATCAGTTTCTAACATTGGTATTTCACTATTTAGCTTAGGGCCATCGTTTACATATTTAAACTGATCTAAAATATGGTGGAATATATGGTGTATCTCCAGCTTTAATTTAATGACGCATTTCTTCCGTTAGGTGGATATTTACATTTACTGTGAATTTCCAAAGTTGTGGCATTCTGAGCAATAAAAAATTCAAGAGCCAAGATGTGATATTATTTGATTAGGTCAATGGTCATGTATCTAGATTACATGTAATATAATGTTCAATATAAGTCCAATTCAGAATCTGACTTTGAAACAGATGACAACGAAAGTGGTAATGCTTTAGAGTGGATAAAGCAACAACTTCGATACTTGCCGTGAGAAAAATCAATAACAAATAATATGGTATTCTAACCTTCATATTAATGACATGTAACGCTTTAAATTAGTTTATATTTTTATTATGAATACTTCATGTAATTTTGTGTCATAAGATCTTCAGATCATAATTTTACCTCACTTTGTTTAATATCCAGTTCAGTTCAAGTGCCATCTCCGCATCAAAGGTCGGCTGCAATTGTTCTCCAGTTATACTCTTGCCGTAATGGTGTAATCTGATAGGCTTTTTCCAGTCTATCTCTTGATGTTGTCCACCCACTTAAAATGTCTGCCTCTTGAACGACTTCCTTCCCCCCTACCCTCTAGTATGGTCTTCAACAAGGAGGTATGTCTTGTTATATGACCAAAATAATGTAACCCGCTAACCCTGATTTAGGTCATTAATTCTCTTTTGACGCCCAACTTTTTAAATATCTCAAAATTTGCTTTCTTCTCATTCCAGGAATTGCGATCCAATCTTCGAAGGCCTCAATACTCTTTTCCAACTTGTTATTCATTGTCCATGTTTCGGCGCCATAAAGTAACCTTACAATTCTCATTTTCAAATGCTGATTTATCTATTTGGATGTCAGTATGTGTCGCATGTTGCCAAATACCATCTTGGCCATACCTATTCTCTTTCTGATTTCTTTTTCACAGCTTCCGTCATCGTTATTATATGACCTAAATAGGAGAAACTCTGTACCTGTTTAATTAATATTAATTTATTTTATTTTGAAGAAAAAAGTTTTGACATACAGAGTTGCAGCACTTTGGACTGTCAGACACAAATCGGTAAAATGAAGACGAGCTGTAAAGAGTAAGCCAATTAACAAATCAATCAGAAAATATATTTCTTATTGAACTCAATCAGCCTTTCTAAACCTTTTCATCCTTGAGAAAACTGAATTAATTTTTTTTAACAGAACAGTGGTTTCTATGTGACTGCATGGAAATTTTGCAGGCCACACATAGAGAACCACGAAATAGTATGGAAAGGGAATTGATATGCCAGCTAAACAAACTCTCAGACCACAATAAAAATCACCCTCCAGTGGATTCCAGCTCACTGCGGCATACCTAGAAATGAATTGGCGGACAGGCTGTCCAGGGAGGGAAGACAAAGAGAACAATTTACCCACCCAGTGTCACTGCCAGAAGTCAAGGCAAACAACTCAAAAAAATATAAACAACAGTAGATAGAGAAAACAAACAGTAAATACCCACAGGACCCAATCAATAGACAGAGTAGGAAACAGTATACCACAATTTTTCGCCTCAGATCAGGTCATTGCAGACTAAATGCACACATGCATAAAATGAAAGCAGCACAGACTGCACAATGCACATGTCAGAGAAGACCCCAGACTCCAGAACACATCCTGCAACCATGTCACTGCAGCAAGACTCCCGTGAGAAGCCTGGCTCAAGGAGAGAAATATACAAGACAAACTGTGTGGAACCATTGAGGACCTACAACTGACGTGTCACTTCATGGAGGCAACCCATCTGGTGGCATAAAACAAGCATTCGAAACCGAACACAAAGAAGAAGATAAAGATGAATTCATTTTTAGGTTTTTGGGAACCCATGCACACAAATTACTATACAGATTAAAGCATTTTAGTATGATAATCAGAGGTTGGTAATGTAATAATATAATAATGATTGTCTATTTTTGTATTGAATCTCTCTGTCTCTCTCCCATATATAAAGCAGAATGTCTGTATGTTCCTATACAATTCTAAATTCTGTCTAGTTACCTTTCAGGACTCTTAGGGCGACTTAGTGGTCTCGAGGTAAGGTGTCCGCCTTCTGTGCCAGAGGTCGCGGGTTCGAATCACGGTGGAGGCCGAGATTTTTTCACATGGATCTACTGGGTAAAAATTCCCTTGATCTCCGGGTAACGAGATCGGACTCCTGTGTACAGTGTCGAGCACGTTAAAAATCCTATGGCAGTTGGAAATCGAAAAGAGCAAGCTTAACGGCTGCTGCCCGAACAAAATTCAAAAGTTCTAACTAAAAAAAAACTACTCAAAAATATTTATACCTTTTCCCAGGTGGTTTTTTAAGAGCAACTATAGATGGCTCCTAACCGGCTACGGGTCTACTTAGCTCCAGTGTTTTGAGTCTATAAAGATCAACTCGCACATCAGTTAAACCACCCACCAAGAAACTGGTTGTATACAGCCTCTGTAGAGTCCTCTAAACTAGTATAAAGACCTTGAGTTAAGTTATTACAGGCTACATGAAATTGGAACTTCCGATCAGTATTACGGGGCAAAAAGGAAAAACTGTATATAACTTTAAATATACTTGGAATACTTGGAATTCTGGTATTCAAACTGGCATGTTAATGTCTGTTGTCAGGTAGCCGAACGCTTCAGCTATATATAGTAGGTATTTTTACAACTTCCTGTGGCTTTGAATATTAACTTTGAATAAAGCAACACAGAACTGTGAACTGTGACCCCATGACCCAATTTGCTTTGCTGGAGGTGTAATGTGCAGTGCATTTGTGTGCAATGATGCTCTAAATTCAGGTTAATAATCTTCACAAAATTGTAGGCTTGAGTTACTTATGAGAGTGATTATTTTTTGGGGTGTTTTTAAAAACCAAAATTGAAATATGAATTGCATAATAAAATTGAGATTGAATTAATGCAGTACACGTTTATTAGAAATTGTGAACCAATGACCTTAAATTGACAAGAATGAACTGTGATGGGCTATGCTAATTATCAAAGGAGGTAGATTGATAGATGGGAATAACTTAATGGGGAAATGATGGGTGAGTTGGAGAGGGGAGGAGACGGGCAAGGTGATGGGCCGGTAAAAGGAGAAACACTTGGGTCAAGAGAGAAGGAGGGGAAGTAAATTGGTGGGTTGGAAGGCACATAAAGAGTGCATTAGGGAAGACAAGCAAGTGGTCTTGGAATTGCTTTTTCTTTTTTTTAAATTAATGACTTTCAAAATTATACAGAGCAGTGTCGTGCTGAAGGGTAATAAATTAATAATTAATTCAATTAAAATAGTACAATAAATTAAACTTAGAAGTATGTCTTTTATGTTTGTTTTTTATGTTCATGTATGGTTTTCGTTGGTCTACTTTACAGGTTTTTCCTCCGGGAGTTGACAAGTATACATTCACCTGTTTATAACCAGTACTTGTCTCAGGCTCAATACAAGAAATCCGCAATGACAATAACAAACAAGCACATGCTTAAAGAATGGATGTACTTCTGTGTAATAAACACGATGTACCAAGTGCATAAATATTTAGTAAAGAGATATCAACAACAACAACAAAATAATTAGTCAAGTTTCAATAAAGGAATATCTAAATCACAGAACAAACAATCAACTTTCATATCCCTAGGCTTACTGTGAAAATCTATATGGAATATATTCAACAAAATTAGATGTTTGTAAACACATCTAGTGACTTCACCTTTTGCTGCTAAACAAGTGCATCAAATATTGCATATATTTATTTGCAGCTTTTAAAGATTGAATTTGGTATCTCTTCTTCTTTTGATCCCCTAGAAAAACAGACAATCACTTTTTGATTTCATCAGTGGTACCCAGAGCAGGAATAATAGAACCATGTGAAGCTCCTAAGAGGGGAGGAAGAGCAGGAATAATAGAACCATGTGAAGCTCCTAAGAGGGGAGGAAGACTAGCATCTTGTCAGCAAAATATATTGATAAAACATGTAGTTAGGGTCAGGCAAAATATACTGGTCAAGACCCTCACCTCTGCTTCCCCGTAATCCTCCCTGGGAACGGACTGTTTTCATATAGAATCACTAACAAGGTGAGGGATCGATGTGATCCCCATAGTAGTGAGCAGCACGCAGAAACCAAGCAAGCACAACCGCCTGCAGGAGAGAGACCCCAGTCTACCTTCATCAGCATGCTCGGGATGTGAGGAAAGCTACAACAAAACGCCCACTTAACGTCGTTTTCAGGGTGAACAAACGAGTAAATCTACTCATTCTGGGAATACAACAACAGCAACCTCCTAAGTACGTCGTTGAATGTGACAAAAGGTAAAGCAACAATTGCTGTCAGGGAAGAAGATAACTCTTCATGTACTAATCTGCAGCCTATATGAGGTAGGATGGTTTGTTCCCTTCCTTGCTGTTTTAACTTTCACCAGCTCATACTTCAGGTACCTATTTACAGCTGGGTCGACTGGAGGAGCGGTATTATCAGGCACAAACCACGGCCTGGATTTTTTCTGTCTGTCCATGATTTGAAACCCTGGAACATTATAATATCAGTCTAGTAAGCCAGATCACTATCGACTAGACTACACGCTCCATAAATGAAGGTCGTGCATTGTAAGAGCAATCTCATCATGTACAACCAATGCAGTGTAAATGAACACTGAAAGTGGATTGTTATAGACATCCTGAAAGGAGGCCAGCTTCTACATGCAGCGAAAAACCTCCATTAAATAACTAGTTTATTCCTGTATCATATATTGGGTATTGTTTCTAGTGCTTTCCTTCAAACACAGAAGTCTTAAACCTCAGCGAGTCTTTCGTTTCTGTGAATGGTAATGTAAATCCCATGATTTGGAGAATATTATAATCCCCATTTAACTTTATAAAACCTATCTATTTGCTTTGTCTTACATTTAAAAAAAAGGCAAAATAATACTACAACACCAAGTGGCTTCACCCAGCATTGTTGGACAAGTTTAAAAAAAATTGCATAATGAATATAAAACAAACTCAATTTTTGAAAATGATATCATGTGGTTCCATCTTGCAATTCTAAATAAAATTGGTATGGATAAACTGCAAAATCAATTGGAATCGCCTTTCTTTTTTTTTAAATGCAGCGACATACTGCAATATCAATTCATGCCACTTTTCATTTCAAAAGCATGTATCGATATACTGCAACATCAATTCATGTCACTTTTCATTTCTATAACATGTATTGATATACTGCAACATCAATTCATGTCACTTTTCATTTCTATAACATGTATTGATATACTGCAATATCGATTCATGTCACCTTTCATTCCTAAAACATGTATCGATATACTGCAATACCATTTTAAGCAAGTTAAAAATAAACAGAAAAAAAAAACTACCATTACCGCATTTATTTCAATTGTTGGAGGATTATAAAGTGATGAAAAAAGGCTGCTTGCTTCTGCAGCCACTACACAGTGGATACATTTTTAAAATATTTACCTCTGATAGAACAACAAAAAAACTATGCTGTACCAGAGTTTTCAATACTGGACTTCTATGTCAAAGACATGAACCCTAACTGATAACCTTTCTGCTCTACAAGTAAGTTAGCAAAATATTGTATAAATGATCACATACATAAACAGATTTCATCCAAGAAAAAGCAAGTTATCGGGGAGGAAGACTAACGTCTGGTCAGGCACAATATCCTGATCAGACATGTTAGTCAGTATCAGACAAAACATACTGGCCGAGACCCTTACCTCGGCTTCCTAGTAGCCATCCCTGGAAACAGGCTGTTTTCATATCAGCCTGGCTAATGGGGCAAGGGATCGACATGATCCCCGTAGTAGTGAGTGACACGCAGATGAAGCCAAGCATAGCACAACCGCCTGGAGAACTCCGTTCCACCTTCATCAGCATGTTTTGGATGCGAGGGAAGCTACTGCAAACCCGCCACTTAACATTCTTTTCAGGGCGCACAAAAGAGTAACCTACTCATTATGGGCATTCGCAAACAACAACAGGCAAGTTATCAAAATTCAACACACATGACCACATTCGCTGATTTGATGTAGCACTCAAAAACATATATACTGGCTTCACATTGCATTTCTCAACATTTATTAAACATTGCAACACCAAGTGGCGTCAACTTACATTTTTGGAGGAAATTGACAAAATACTGCAACATGAAATGGCGTCAACTTACATTTTTGGAGGAAATTGACAAAATACTGCAACATGAAATGGCGTCAACTTACATTTTTGGAGAAAATTGACAAAATACTGCAACATGAAATGGCGTCAACTTACATTTTTGGAGGAAATTGACAAAATACTGCAACATGAAATGGCGGCGTTAACTTACATTTTAAAAAGAAAATTCACAAAGTGTGTGAGAAAATGTTGCTAAATACTCCAAGACAAAGTGACTTCACTTGCATTGCAAAACAAATTAATAAATATTGAATATATTGCATACATTTGTGATTCATATGTCAGATTTAACACTTGAAAACAAATTATTGAGGCTACTTTGACTTTGTAAGGGTGTAAACAAAATATTACAACATCAAGTGACTTCTAAGAAAGTTATCCAAGAATACTGTAATACCAAGTAGCTTCACCTTACATTTTGGAGAAAATGTATAAAATACGTCAACACTAAGTGGCATCCTTACAATTCTAAGAAAGTTTTAAATATATTGCAAGATTAACCATTTGAACCTGGGACACCTATATATCGGGGTGTATGTAAATACCCAAATTCCCCATAGGATCAAGCTAGATCTGTTCCTTAGAGGGTCAGGCTACAGTCCTCAGAGGTATCCAGTAAATTTCATGAATATATTCTACACTATACTGAAGTAGAAACATTATTAGCAGGTCAGTCAATTTTAGATAGAATAACTAAATTAGAGCACATAGTTTTGTCATAGTAACAGCTTTACTCAAATGTCAACATTGTACATATCTTCTCAGGCACATAGGGGAATTGGGTGTTACGGACATGGTAGCCCGGGTTCATAGGGTTTGGTGTCTTCACACTGAATTTTGAGAAAATGCACAAAACACAGCAACATCAAGTGGCCTCAATTGAAATTTTTTAGGGCCTGAAGTTGAAGCAATAAGTGAGCTGACAACACTCAATGACCCATAACTGACTGCTTTCATTAGATTCAGTGACCTATAACTAACAAAAACCCTATTCCGCCTCCAAATGGTGGCCCTAGAGACAGACTGCAACCATACAGTCTGGTTAAGAGAATAGGGATCAAAGAGGGAAGCGAAACCGGGTCTCAAAAATGCCATGCTGAAACCAAATGTGTCGGACTGAAAGACGCAGATATTGTAGCCTCACTGCAAACTACCTCATGGCGTCCTTTTCAAGATGAAAGTCTAGAAGAAGAATGTTTATTTTAGAAAATTTACAAAATACTGCAACGTCAAGTGGCTTCAAATTACAATTTTTGGTGAAAATTTACAAAATACTGCAACATCACATGGCTACAAATGCATTATTATTAAGCAAGTGAATAAATATTGCATAAAGTTTTGCATTCACAGATAATATTTAACATTTGAAAACACATTTAATGGCTCCATTTTGCATTTTTTATGGAAGTAAACAACATAGTCACCTGAGTGGTTGAAAACAATAAGACCACTGTAACCTTCAAAGCATGTCATAAAAGAAGACTGAAGAGGACGTGTTGTTGTGCATAGTGCTAGGAACCTCTTCGTGTAAAATCAATGCTTTCAAAACCATCACTGTAATTGTTCGGAAAGAGGCTTCCTGTAAATGGGTCAGCTGTAGTGGTGGATGTATACTTAATTTGAAGCAAAAAGGTAAACCAATCAAAATAAAATAGTACATCATCATGTGGTGTCACTATGTAAGCCAGATTAACAAAATATTGCATAAATGGCAACAGATACATATTAGATTTAAATACAAGAAAACAAACTGGCTGCTTCCATCTTTCTTTTTCTTAGGAAGTTATAAAAATACAGCAGAAATTGAAAAAAAAGACAAATAAAAACATAATAATTAACCTATCGCACCCTAATAAGCACAATATATATTTTAGGAAATTGTCCCCATTTATTTGTCTAATGCAATCTTTCAGTTTCATTATATTCTAACAACATATTAAAATCTCTTTTGTTAAGAAATGGTATATGTGTAAAGGTTTTCTATAATCGCAGCTGAAGGAAAATTGCAAAGGACATTGTACTTATCAGTCATACCATTGAAGAAGCATGCCTAATAATCATTGAATGACCTAAATGGGATCAGCAGAGCTGATGGGCTTAAATTTATAAGAATAAAAAACAATGCCTGAGAAATCCATACTGCCTACAGCAGGAAAAAAATTATGTTAAGGGATGAAATCATCCAAGATGTCAGATTTTAATTGTGTTTCTAGTTCCATAAAGTTACACATTTTATTTTGTTTGTGTTATCACTATCATCATGTAGCATGTCATTTATAGAATGTCACTCCCAACACAGTCTGAAAGAAACCTTGCTAAACTCCAGCCTCCACAACAGTAATACCCAGGCATTCCTGGATATCTTGGTGACTGGCACCATACTGTTCTCTCAAGATCAACGTGTCTCTTGATGTGGCCAGAGTATTTTTATTTTCTTGCCAAAATGGAATTGATAAACCAGTTCTCCTCTCTGTTCAACTCGTGTCGAATGTCTATATTTGTCTTTTTCTCTCACCAGATTATTCTGAGGATCTTTCTGTAACATTTTGACTTGAAGGATTTGTCTAGAAGTTTTGGTTATCATCCATGATTCGCAGCCATATGCTGCTACAAGAAAAACACAGGCTCTCAAGACTTTCACTTTGTGTTACTGGGCCCAAAATGGAGATGTCTATGTTAGATGTGTTTCTAGTTACATAAAGTTACAAACTTCATTTTCCTTGTGCTACTGGGGTCCCACATCAATAATAAGCTCTCTAGACCCCAAATGAGATAATTGAATTGGCAAAGCTGCTGGTGCTGCCCTGCTTGTGTGTGTGTGGTAGTTATCCAAAGCAATGTATCAAGTACATTTGATACAGGATGGTCTTCAATAAATATATTCCACAATTTACTGGCACAAGTAGGAACATTGGAGATAATCAGGTCCGTCAATTTGAAAAGTAGAGAAATATAGTTTTCTTTTAGTAAATAGCTTACCTCAGATGTCTACCGTGAGTGTATTTTCTTAGGAGCACAGGGGAATGGGATTTTACCGACCAGGTAGCCAGGGTTCAAAGGGTTAATGATGTGATGGATAAGGAACAATAGATTTTCATGTTATAATTGTAATTTATTCAAAAAATTAAAAGCATGTCATTGAATCAACTTTTTTTTATTAAGAAATGGAAATTACACCAAATCTCCTTTATCAGTTTATTCCAGAAATGGAAAAAATGTCCCTGAATCCCCTTATTCAATTTATTTAAGAAATTGAATAAATGCCACAGATTCTCCTTATCCCAGAGGAATTATATATACACATGAAAATCATTAATCTGATAAATGAACAACTCTTGCTTTTTTTACAAGGTGAATAATCCTAGCAGGTCAGCAATAACTTTTTTTTTAAATCTTCAGTACAAGCATGTTTACTGGTTCTCAAACACTTAATTGTGTCTGATACTGCTAATTTTGCAACAGCTAAATTGCATGTTTATCTGTTGAAATTTATCACAGCTAATTTGCATTTCACCCAAATCACAAGGGGTGATAAAAAAGCAGGAGGTATTTGTGTAAATGAGGTCAGAGCAGACAACACAGAAAACTCACAAACAGACAACCAACTCCCCAAAATATAATTCAGTATAAATAACCATCTTCATGCAACAAAAACTTGTCTGTTTTGATTGCTGTCAAATATTTTACTCATAATGCTTTCTTATGCTTCTCTCAACCCTGTACAATTTATCGATCAATAACCACATCTGTTTGACACATAATACTGACTCTGGTTTATCTAAGGTTAACATACAGTTTCTTCCAACAATAGACATTATCACTACCCACAGGATTAATGTCACCTTGCAATGGATCCCTGAACATAGCAGGCTACCAGAAAACAAGATGGTTGACAAATTGGCAAAAACAGGAGCCTACAAACAACCAATGGATAGACCCTGCAGTAACCACAAAGTAAAATGAATTATTACGAATAATACCAGGGAAAGCTGGATGAACAGGTGGGCTATAGGAACAACAGGTAGCAGTGTATTTAGCAAAATGTCACAGCCAAAAAGTAACGATCACATAAACAACTACATAGAAGCAATCAAAGTCTCATCTTTCAGTTGCGAACAGGTTACACCAGAGTCAATAACCACCTGAACCGCATCAATCCCCAGCACCTGCCCTTGTGCAGACATTGCTCTCAGACATTGCTTAAACAGACATCCACGCATTGAATGCAAGCCGCTTGTCATACAGTGAAAAAATTCTTACAAGCACTGCCGACAATTGCCAATACACTGTATGGAGCAGTGAAACAACTGAAGAAAACCTTATCTATTTAAGAATGGCATTGGGCTGCCAAGAGTAAGCTTGCTCAGCAGCTATGGGATAACAACAACAACATCCCTACAATAACCCTATATATTTCCATTATAAGATTATCTGTGGGAATGACTCCTCTAGAATGCACACAATGAGGGCAAAATTAAAAAATTTGTATTGATTAATCAAAAGCTTTCCTTAGATAAATCAGAATGACAAGTAGACACAACTAATACATGTATACAAGGAAAACAAGAAAAACAATTTAGAGTTTCTTCAATATGAGAGGCAACACTTTTAAGATCACAAAGGAAATAAGAAAAATCAAAATATACTGCATAAATGGGTTTCCTTTTTTGGGGTATTTTATCACAGGCTTAATTCAGTCATAAAAAATATTTGAGGTAAAATCATTCCACAGCACGACAACATCAAGTACTGATGAGTACAGCACGACAACATCAAGTACTGATGAGTACAGCACGACAACATCAAGTACTGATGAGTACAGCACGACAACATCAAGTACTGATGAGTACAGCACGACAACATCAAGCACTCATGAGTAAATTCAGCTCTGATAGACGTCAGTGCACTTTAAAAACCAAATATAATATCCTGATACAACTGAAGAGACCCTGTCTATGTTAAAATGAGATGTTTATCACCACCACAACTGAACAATAAATGCATGCATACATATATAATATTTCTTGCTAAAAAAATCCTCGCTCAGCTCTTTTCAGGATTCACACGTTAAATATTGAATTGAAACACATGCTGTGGGTTAGTGGATTTTTAATCTCATTTTTTCACTCCAAGTTGAGTGTAAATTAAGCTGTAGAATGAATTCTCATTTGCTTACAGATTTGTATGAATCCTATGTTATAGCGAAGACAACTGGGTGTACTATTTAATATATGAAAGATTGAATATGCTCTCTGGTGCTGTGAGTGGAACATTTGTGCAATGATTTTCAGTACTAAACAAGAAACCAGGCCTAGGTAGCAGTTATTTAACCAAAAGGACTATGTCTATAGTTGAAGATGTCCGCGTGGTGTGTGTGTGACAGATAAGAATAGGGCCACTGCCATGCTGAAAGCTAAACTGTGCAGCTTAACCTTCTCTAGGGGAGTAGACTTTGCAATGCATAGCATAGCACATCCCTGTCACGTATACAAGTTTAAAAACCTGCCAAGTGTGGAATAGTTTGAAAGAAAGCTCTAGAAACAATACCCCACATATACTGGAAACTTTCTATTCAATCAAGAAAAACTGTGCTAAATGCCCAGTAGCAAAAAAGCTATCCTTTTGTTCTGCAAATACATAAAATGTGTTGCCCTGTGCCTTCCCTGATTTGCCTTTTGTACTCACAGTTAACTATTAGTAGGTAGTTTCCTTCTTGTGACTTACTAAGTCTGGGGAAGGTGCAGCCCTGGGGTGTCCAGCCTCCATACATTCCCTGTTTACATTAGCCTACCTAGAACCTGCACTCTACCTTTGGCAGGGCTAGTAACTACTAAGCTGTCATTGTGTTCTTGCTACTTATGTTTCCACTATAACCTCTAGGAGGCATCATCAAGTGCCATGTAGGTTGGTGTTGGCGATCACAGACCTCCACATTCATGTGTGCTGTTTATGAATTTTGCTGTTGATCACCTCCCATGCCATGCTTTCAAGCTGCCCAATATTTTCTTTCTTTGCCTCCCTCAGCCCCTCTTCCTTGCGATTCTACACATTGTTACTGTGTGTTTTAACCTGCCTTTTCTCATAATTCAACATGTCGCATTTCCTTTATAGAATGTCGCTCGCATCACAGTCTGTCTGATAGAAACGTGTTCCCTTGCTAAAACTCCAGCCTCCGCCACAGTCAGACCCAGGCATTCCTGGATATATTGGTGCCATTGGGCCTCTTTTGCCTGGTACCTTATCTTCCATCACTGTTCTCTCGAGACCGTTGTGTCTCTTGATGTGACCAAAGTATTTGCATTTTCTAGCCAAAATGGAATTGATAAACCAGTTCTCCTCTATGCTCAACTCTTGCTGAATGTCTACATTTGTTTTTTTCTCTGTCCAGGATATTCTGAGGATCTTTCTGTAACATTTTCACTCGAAGGATTCGATTCTTTGTCTGGAAGTTTTGGTAATCGTCCATGATTCGCAGCCATAAGCTACCACAGGAAAAACATAGGCTCTCAAGACTTTTACCATTGTGTTGGTGCTCTGCCATAATTTCTTCAGGCTGTTCAGTCTCTACATTGCCATAGCTAGTCTTCTGATTTATTTTTAGCAGTCGCCATTTTTGTCAATTCTGGAACCCAGATATTCAAAATGTGTGACCTGATCTATTTCCTCATCACCCACTGTAAATTTATGCTGACATTGTGTTTTGTTGGTGGTCATTATCTTTGTTTTATTTATGTCTATAAACACGTTTTGATCTTTACTATGTCCATTTACGGCTGAAATTAGCTGCTCTAGCCCTTCTGCACTTCTTGATAGTATCACTGTGTCATCTGCGTATCGTAACTCTGAAATCTCGTACCCACCAATTGTAATTGGGTCAAAACTTTCAATGTTATTGTCTTCTCAAATATTTCTCATTTTTCTTATTTCTCATTGATATATTTGAAAAATGATGACTGCCTTGTCCAGATTTATGCAATATGCTATCCTTGTGTCTGTGCTGTCTCAAGAACCACATTATTAGCTTCCTTTGCAAGCCATACAATTTTCAACATTCTTCTGTAAAACTAAAATTCTGTTGCCTCCAAGTACCCCTGTACTTGCTGATTGTCCATGGCTCTCTGGTTATGTCGGAACTAGTTCCACGTAGCATCCAAGAGCTCTCTTCCTTAAGTCCAGTGATAGGCTTTTGTTGCACAAGATTCCCCTAATACTCTGGAAGACTGACTTTGTCTTGGCTATTCTGTTGTTTATTTCATAAATGTATCTCCTATCAGAACTGTTGTGGGTGCCCAAGTATTAAAATTTGTGTACTTAACTTAACTAACGTTTTTATACTGGTTTAGAAGACTGCAGAGTCTGTATACAACCAGTTTCATTTGCATTACCTTGCTCTAAAAGCTATGTGCATCCAATCTATTCTTAAATGTCTTAATTGTCCCTCCCTCCACTACTTCCTGTGGCAATGCAGTCCATGTACTCACCACTCTCTGACTAAAACAATATTTTCTAATATCTAATCTGGACCTTTCTTTAGTTAGTTTGTAGCTTTGCCCTCTTGTTCTTGTAGGTCGTTGTATTTTGAAAAACTTGTTATAGTCTAATTTGTCCATTCCTCTGGATTATCTTATAAACCTGTATTAAGTCACATTAAATTCTTCTCCTTTCTAGAGACTGCAGACTGGTCTTTCCTCATAATTGTAATTCTGGAATCCCAATATCAGCTTTGCCGCTCTTTTTGTATCCTTTCCAGCCTATTTATATCCCCTCTATGATAAGGACTCCAGACCTGTACACAATACTCCAATCTAGGTCTAACTAATGCTTTATACAGTTTGACTATCACTTTCTTGCTCCTGTTTAATATTTCTTTTTATCATACCTAACATTGCATTTGCCTTTTTCATTGTTACTTGAACTTGCTCACTCACCTTACCTGTATGATCTATTATAACCCCTAGGTCCTTTACCTTTTCTATCTTTCTAATATTGTTTGCACCTATTCTGTAATAATGTTTCATATTGGATCTACCCATGTGGATGACTGTACATTTATCTACATTTAACTCCATTTTCCAGCTTACAGACCATTCTCCGAATTTTAACTAAAACTGACCTCAATATATCCACTTCTGCTTTAGATGAGACACTACTGCATAGTTTTGTGTCATCAGTGAATTTTGCAATCATGGATCCCATATCAACGTCCAAATAGTTTATAAATATCAAGAACAAAATTGGTCCCAAAACTGAGCCCTTGTTTCAGTTATGTCTTATTTACCTATATACATCATTTTGGAGATTTGTGTTTCTTAGTAACTACCATTACTTCTGATTTCTTAACTGCTGGGGAACTGAAACACTAGTCCAGTCAAACACAACATATTGAACAGGATGTCACATCAGAGTCAGGCACAATATACTGACCAAGACCACAATCTGTCTTCCATGTAGCTTTTCCTGGAAACAGACTGATTTCAAGAAAGTCTGGCTCACAAGATGATCGACGTGATCCCTGTAGTAGTGAGCATAACACAGTTGAAGCCAAGCATTGCATAACCGCCTGGAGAACCACGATCCATCATCATCAGCGCGCTCATGATGTGAGGAAAGCTACTACAACCCGCCACTTAACACCCTTTTCAGGGAGCACAAAGAGTAAGCATACTCATCGTGGGCATTAAACAACAACAACTGCAGCACAAATTAAATGCAAGATGAATATATCAGCTATATAATTAGACGAAATGTTGGCATATTGGACACAGATCTGTATGTTAAAGCTCATTCACTCTCTGGATTTGTATCCGGCCGAATAGTTTGCGGCCTCTATTCGTTTTATTAATAAAAATCTTATCCATATCATTTACAACTGGATTGACTGAAACATGTTGCATTGAAGTTAGAAACCAGCTCTAGTCTGGCGTACCTGTGCCAGGAAAGAAGACAATACCTTATAGAGTAATAATTCAAAGGTCCATTTCAGAGTACAGCTCTTTTCATGGCTAAATGATTCACAGCTCTGCTAAATGATTTGCAGCTCCACTAAAGAGTTCTTAGCATGATATAACTGAAAAGAACATTCAAAAGGCATGCCATCATCAAAAAGAAAGCTAAACTAGACAGAATAGCAGGTATGCATATAATCACCATTCATAGCCCAAGAGTTTAGATACGTGAAGTATGTTTAGTTGTTTTTAAATAAAGTATATACATGTAATGGAACTATCAACATATCTAAGAGACACATGAAAAATAATGTATTTGATACATACAGGTGTTTTTATACGTCAACATCAGTAGGTTTTCTAGAACTAAAGTACATACAAATAGAATAGGATATAGGCTGTGAAAGACACCATCCAACATAGCCAGACAGGTTCTTACATGGAATCCTCAGGGGAAAAGAATGAGGGGTAGGCCCAAAAACACATGGAGAAGAGAATATGAGAAGGAACTAAGATTAAATGATTACATCTGGAGAGAGGGTGAGAGAGCAGTCCAGGATCATGTATGTGGGCAAGATGTTGTCAATGGTCTATGCACAGAGAGGAGAAACAGGCTTTGATTGATTGATTGATTGATTTTCAAATTAGAGAAGTATCAAACATAAATGAGGAATAACCAATTTCATAAATACAGGGTTTAAAAAAAAACAGCATGACATACATTTGGATTGTTTGTTGTTAGTTTTAAAATGATAGTACATGCAAGGGTTGAGAAACTAATGTTAGGTCCGGCAAAATATACTGATCGGACAATGTTAGTCAGGCTTAGGCAAAATATACTGTCCAAGACCCCTACCTCACTTCCACTCAGTTTTCCGTGGGATCAGGCTGTTTGATCACAACCTGGTTAACGAAGTGGCGGATCGACATGATCCTAGCAATAGCAAACAATACGCACATATGAAGCCAAGCATAGCACAACCACCTGCAGGACCCTCGCACCACCTTCATCAGTACGCTCAGTATGTGAGGAAAGCTACTACAACCCGCTACCTAATACTATTTTCAGGGCGCACATGAGTGAAGTTACTCATCATGAGCTTTCACCAACAACAACTTCGTACATACAAATATGTTACTGAATTCAGGCCCTGAACATGAAATATGGATTAGTTTTACTAACAAACAAACAAAACTAGCTGCTTATACACAATGGAAAAGAAAAACTACATTTAACCATATCAGTTAATCTGTACAGCTTTTCAACAATTCATATGGCCTTTTCTATATCTTCTGTGTATGTCCATGAATTGTACCTTACATATTTTTGATTAAAGAGTTCTGTTATTACTAATGATGTAACTATATCTTTCACAAAAATCTTTGATGATTGGATGATGTTTTTCAATCATTAAGTTAAGAAGATCGTTGGCCCAATGCCATATAGTGGTATCTGCTAGAGTTCGTAAGCTGTTGTATAGTTCCATAAAGAGTGTTCCATCTGTCTGGCCTCAGAGGAAGAAGATAAAGGTTGCTATTTTGCTGCCAGGGATGGAATGATAGTTCTATTTTAATATTGAAGTGTTAGAGATTTCATTTTTCTGCCAAGATGGATGTGTCAGATGGAAAGGTGCAAATATCGCAGTCAAGCTGTGAACCAGCGGAACAACACACTTCGTTCTCCATCCTGCTACTTGCAAGGCACTGTTCAGGGCTTGGTAGCAGGAGATTGAGAGCAAATGCAGAAGAAAGTGAAGACGAGATTTCATTGCCTGAGGCCATAGCTTGTTTATAGTGTGGCCAATTCTCTTTCACGTTAGCCTTCCTTCCATAACATGAAACCAGGTAGATTTTTGGCTGGGCTGGGTTGACTGGAGCTGGGAGTTGAACCCCATACCCTTGCAGTAAAAGAGAGTGCTCTACCATTACACTAATCAAATGCTCTTGTTTGTACCATGCAGCAATTCAGGTAACTGTGCCAGGAGAAGCAAGCACCTCAACCAGTCTGCCACTGTATGATTCTTGAAATAAGCTTTGCTATTTGAAAACATGAAACAAACTTTGCTAAACATATGAAACAAGCTTTGCTATTTTACAACATGAAAAGCTTTGCTATTTTAAAACATGAAATTAGGTTTGCCATTTTGAAGATCCAATGACCATGTGCTCACTAAAGTGAAGACAAATATTGCATATGATACAAAAATGTTGGTTGAGTTGGCTGGGTCACAATATGAGACATGAAAGTCTTCTACAGAAGATACTAGAGGGCAAGATTCAAGGAAAGAGAGGACCGGGGCGACCAAGACTCACCTTTACATCTCAGGCATGCAAGGGCATTAAAATACGCACATGATGAAATGAAGAGACCTTACAGAGGATGGAGTTAAATTTGAGAGACATACTCAGACAACCTTACAACCAGTCTTCGGACTGATAAACCATATGATGATGTTTTTGAAACATGAAACAATGTTTGCTGTTTTAAAACATGACATAAGCTCTGCTATTTAAAATAATGAATTTGCTGCTTTGAAACATGAAATATGGTTTCCTTTTCAAAAATACTAAAATTACATACAAGTAATGGAAGCAAAAGCATAAATAACTTAAATCATGAATTAATTTAACAAATAAAAGTATTTTTAATACATGAAATACGATTTAGAGTTTTTTTTAACCTGAATGACATATGTATTAGAACTAGAAAAAGAATGTAATGTATACTTAATAAATAATATAATAAATGCAAGTTTTTTACTTCACACTTTGTCATTCTGCATCTAATATTGGGTGAAGAGGCCTTCTTTTCTATTCTGGTGGCTTCTAGTTTCTACAGGATGGAGTAGCTGGTTCCATTTACAGCACTCCTTAGTCTGACCTGACTTTGCCACTTTTCTTCTTCTTCATCGATCAACTGATGCTATGCTTCTAGTCCGGTAAGATTCACGAAGGAGACTGTGCATTTCAGGTCTTTGCCGGTCCCCCACAGCTTTTCGAGAATGGTCGCTTCCCCAGGCCAGACTGCCTCACTGGTCTGCATAGGTAGGGCATTCCTGCAGAATATGTTCTTGTGTTTGCCCATCTCTGCCAAGTTTGTCTATGCTGTCATTTTCTGGCTTGTATTCTTTGTGCTGGTATCTCTATTCCATCCTCATGGATCGTTTGATGAGTGTCTTTGCTTCTTTATAGCTCTGTGGATGGGGAGTCTGCGTGCCGCCACTTCAGGCTTTTGCGAGCTCACTTACTTTCTCATTTCCAGGGATCCCACAGTGGGCCAGAATCCACTGTAGGACTAAATCTGTTTTTCGTGACAGCAATCCTATGTTGTATTTTATTTCATGTGAGAGTCTTCCTTGTTTGGGGCTTGAGATGGCTTGGAGTACACTCCTGGAGTCTGTTAGAATGACCGTTTTCTTGTAATTATGTTTTGGCTGATAAGAATCTCATTTTTCCAGACTTTTGTAACATATGCTCATATGTGTAGGTTTTTACATCAAATGTGGTTTAGGATCTGCAAATGATTTTTTCATATATACAGATAGGGGCCAAAGATTCAGCACAGTGAATGAGCTAACACGACTAATAACTGGCTGTTTGCTCAAGGGTCAGCAAACCAGAGCTGACCAAGACCCTATTCCACCTACAAGTGATGAATCTAGAAACAATCTGCACTTGTGTAGTTTGACTGAGTGAATAGGGATCTTACAGGGAAGGCAAACTAGCTCAGAAATGCTCCAAGCAAAGTCCATTTGTTGGGCCGAAACAGGGACAATATTGCAGTTTTGCTGTAAACTGTGGAGTAGAGTGGGCCATACATGACAACAAGCTCCAGTACAACAATGGAGATGAAAGCAACATCCCATCTTTAAAAGTAGCAATGAACTCCATTCCACTTCAGACGGTCTGCATTCATCCTCTGTAGCGTTCAAGCTCTTGTTCATGATACTCGTTTCAGTTCCAGTGGTTCTAACATATCTCAAGGGAGAGGAGAATAACATCTGGTCAGGCAAATCATACTATTCAGACAATGTCAGTCAGGGTCAGGTGAAATATACCAATCAAGATACCCCCTCCCCACTTCCACGCAGTTCTCCATGGAAACAGATTGTTTCGTGGCAGTCTGGCTAACGAGGTGGGGGATCGACGTGAACTCCCCCTAGTAGTGAGCATTGAAGATGAAGTCAAGCATAGCACAACAACCTGGAGTATGCCGGCTCGCCTTCATTAGCACGCTCTGGATGTGAGAAAAGTCACTTGCAACCCACCACTTTACACCCTTTTCATGGGTGAAAAAAAAAAAAAAAAAACACCAAAGACATACACATCGTGACCATTAAACAACATAATCTTGGAATAAATATTATACTGATCACAATTTTCATTTGAAGTATAAAGAATTTTTTTTTTAAATTGATGGACATACACATAATGAAAAAAGGCAAGTTCCTATCACAAACAGGCAATAAATTAATTTATAAATACAAGTCTTTATTTACATGTAATTTGGTTTGGCTTTTCAAAAGTGAAGTATGTAACGTATGGAACTAGATTAGTATGTAACAGGTTGGGCCAAGACAGCCTCCCTTAATAGATTCGGCGGTCGCTGATGGAGTGTTCGACAATTCATTGTACTGAGATTTTCATGAGGCTGGGTAACCAGTTTCTCTCTTTGATGTCTTGTCTTCCCTAACCATGGCTTGCTGACTTTCAAAAAGAGCTCCACTAAAAACAATACCCCATATAGGATTCAGGGGAAACAATATTTTTTCCAAGGGGATTGCTAGAAGGCAATCCTGACAGAAACTCCAATTGGAAGTAGAAAACAGGACAGCCGCTCTCTGACAAAAAAGTGCAACTTAACACATTAACCTTTACTACGCTTCTGGCGTCATCGTTACACCATACTTTTCTATCATTTTTTATTCATGAATGACCAAACTGGACTGCAGTAGAAATATACTTTTTTTTTATACTGAATATGTCACGTCCATCTACACAGGTTTCCAGTCAGTTAAAGTATTAAATTTTATTTTATTACAAATGGATTTAAAACGATTTATCTTCTTCATACATGGATTGGTGCCAGCCCATTTTTTTGAGAATGGTGAAGTAAGTTGTTGTAAAAGATCTTTTCTGTTTATTTCGTTTATTTAGACGTAATAAATACGTTTGAAGTGGAATATTACAGTTGTGCTGATATTATAAACACAGTATTGATACTTTAATTGTGATTTCGATGGATTATATGTGGAGCCCCGTTCCCTATCAGATAGGTCTATATATTTGTGTTTTGTTTTATAAATTTTCACCTTCATCTTCTTGTACCTCAGAAACTAACAAACACACAACAAAACAATAACACCAAGAAGTTCTTTATTCATTTATGTCTCTACACACAACAAAAACATATTTAATAACCAATAAATAGAAAGGTGACAGGCTCTCAAAGTCAACAACCATAGTAAAATGTGAAGTCCTAAAAATTTGTGCAAAAATTGTGCAGTGTCGTAAAGGTTTAAGCTTGTATTGCCCAGAAGCCAGCCACATGGAAGACCACAGAAATGATTGCTTATTTAATGAAACTAATGACCATGCATGGGGATTACATGTTGTTATTCAACACACGTTTAATTCAGACTTTGACTGGGACATCGGACATCTGGAGATCAGACACCAATCTGCCTGATTGAATTCTAGCATAAAAGGAGTTGTCAAGCTGTTAAGGATACCTATCACTTGACCTAGAGTACACGGGTTCAAAACCTTGTTACGGCATGCAATTTTTTCAACTGGTGGCAAAATAAAAACATATGTTCCCTCATCAGAGACTGTGAGGGCAAGTGGCCTCTATTTCTCAGCCCTAATAATCCTCCTGGTGACCTCAGCGATGGGAATAAACACCGCAGTGATTGATATATTGCAAAAACAAATACGTTACTTAATAGTACATTTTTTTAACACGGATTCAAAAGTGCATAAGTTAAGAATAAATAACATGCAACATATATTATATATCTACATACATGTCGACATTTGCAGGTTATCAGCTATTTGTATCGAGGGTTACGCTACTTCTGACCAGACATAAGGGAGGCATGCTGTATGGTTATGTGATATGGAGAATGAAGAAAAGTACAACTAAAAAGGTACACGCTTTCATCAATGGATGTTTGTGCAGAATAAAGGGAATAAAATGATATGATAAACCTTTAGAAAATGCAGGAGGAAGCAGACCCTTACATAAAAAGCATGCTGAAGTCAGATGCACTGGGCTGACAGGCGCAAAATAAAAACCACAGTGCAACGCACACCGCCTTGGGGATTAGAGAAATGAGGCAAACGCAAAAAAACAACAAAAATATGAGTCATTTATATAGAACTGTGAGAAAGAAATTGACAGATGTCAGTGAGACTAGATGTGCGAAGGAGGCGTTGTCGATGGATATGGCACACATTACGAAGAAGCTGACAGCATTACAAGGCAGTCATTGTTCTGGTAGGGGATGGAGTGGGCTAGTGGTTAAGTGACACGGCTCACAAGCAGAAGGTGCTGGGTTCAATCCCCATCACAGCACCGACCATTACCCCGTGGAAGCAAACCCTTAGAAAATGCAGGAGAAAGCAGGCCCTTACATAAAATGCGTGCCAAAGTCGGATGCAGTAGGCTGTCAGGGGCAAAATCAAAACCGCAGTGCAACGCACACCGCCTTGGGGAATATTGAAATTGGGATACCCCATCCGTCGAGAGCATCGCACAAAGCACGAACTCCGTAGCTCCAGCGATGAACCCAGGGATCTCCAGAAAAAATTGACATCATGGTCCGACCGTCGCAGCTCAAAATTGAACCCCGACCATCTGAACACAAGGCAAATGGCTTGATCACTTCGCCACAGAGACCCCCATTGAAATAAGGCGAACGCCAAAAAAAAAATGTCCTGGAATCCTTAGAGCAAAAGAAGTAGGGGCAGACATAAACACTTAAGGAGAAGGGAAACTGAGACAAACCTAACAGCTGCAGAAAAGACACGGAGAGGAGTTGGAAATGATGGCACATGACAGGAAGGCTTGGAAAGTACTTGAAAGAGACCTAAGCTCCACAAGGAGTTGAAGGGTTTTGATTGATGGCCAGATTCTGATTTGTACAAGTTTTTCTCTACATAATTTTGTTATAACAGATTGTTCTTCATCTTAGGTCTTTGATCAATGACTGGCAAAATGATCAGTCACCATCATGCATAAAAACTGATGGTGGGATTCTGTAATTATACTAGGGACATTCAAATATAACTAGGACTTTTTGTTCTAGTTCTACCTGAATGGGTTATAGCGTGCTGGAACTACTATCATTAGTTAGGGGCACTTGTGTCTTATTACTGCTAGGTGATCCACTTGCCATGGATCAGTCACGTGACAGATTAATAAAAATGGCGGACAACACTGTTAGTGCATGCATGGAACAGCGTGTTGTGATGACATTTTTGTGTGAAAGAAGGCATGAAACCTGCGAAAATTTACAGAATACTGCAATCACAATAAAGTGATGAGACACTCAGCCACAGTAAGACATTTGAATGGTGTAAACATTTTAGAGAAGGCCGTACATCCGTGAGTGATACTCTTGCAAGATAACGCTTAACCTCACTGCACTTCTGCCATCTGTAGCAAATTGGTTGGGAGGTATTGCCACATCCATCTTATGTCCAAGACCTTGCTCCAAGCAATTTCCACCTGTTTAGACCCCTAAGCGAATTTCTGGGAGGTCAGCATTTCAGCACTGATGGCAAAGTGAAACAGGCTGTTCTGGATTGGTTCAGACATACTTACAGATCTTTCTACGCTGAACCTTTTTAAGCATTACTTAAACGCTGCGATAAGTGCATAAATGTTGCAGGAGATTATATAGAAACATAAATGGCATTTTAACTGAATTAAAAACAAAAATTTTTCATTACAAAACAAAGTCTCGGTTTGACTTGAACGCCTCTCGGAGTTATGTGGAAAAACTCATAAAAACCGATCTTCATTGTCTAGAAAGAGAAGAACTAGAGGTGATTTAATACAGGTTTATAAGGTCTACTGAATGAGAAGTACTCATAGTTTCATCAACCACTCTACCATGCCTTCATTGACTTTTGAAAGGCGTTTGACAGAGTGTGGCATGCAGCGCTATGGTCAACAATGAGGCATTATAAGTTCAACAGTGATATTGTGAGGGTAATTGCAAACATTTATCAGCAGGCGACCAGTACAGGGAACGCTAGGCGATTGGTTCCGTACGACGGTGGGTGTGAGACAGGGTTGTATACTCTCCCCCACACTCTTTAATATCTTCTTGGTGAGAATAATGGAGACGACCTTAAAAGGACATGTTGGCACGGTTTCAATAGGTGACAGGCTTATCACAAACTTCCGCTTTGCTGATGATATTGATGTATTGGCAGGCACAGAGAGGGAACTCCAGGAGTTGATTGTGTAGATTGGATAGAACACCCTGAGTTTTGGTATGGAAATAAATGCTGATAAAACAAAACTCATGACCAATAACGTCGCAGGGTTTCACGTGGTGAAACGTTTCAAATATCTTGGATCGTTGATCAGCGAAGAGGGTTCGAAGCCAGAGGTCATTGCCAGAATAGCACAAACAACAATGGCGCTGACTAGGCTGCAACCTATTTGGCGAGACCAGCGCCTCGCCCTCGGCATAAAAGTCAGACTACTGCGCTCTTTGGTGCTGTCAATATTTCTGTATGCCTGCGAGACCTGGACCATTACAGCAGATATCCAGGGCAGAATACGTGCAATGGAAATGCGGTGCTATAGAAAACTCCTGCTATTGGTCCTTTTGAAGATCTGTTCACAGCTATCAAAAGACGAAAGATGGCCTGGTGCGGGCACGTCACGAGGTCCAACGGAATTCCCAACTCGATACTCTTTGGATCCGTACCGGGACAGAGATGGCGAGGACGTCCAAGGAAGAGATGGGTGGACAACATCGCTGATTGGTCAGGCCTTCATCACGGTGAGATACGTCAGGCGGCGACAGACAGAGAGAGCTGGCGTGGGATTTTCATGTCTTCATGTGTGCCCCAAGCTGATGGGTTACGGGATGAACTGATAAGATAATCAAGACAAAGGATAAATTAGACTATAACAAGTTTTTCAAAGTACGGCCAGCTACAAGAACAAGAGGGCACAGCCACAAATTAATTAAAGAAAGGTACAGATTAGATATTAGGAAATATTTTTTTAGTCAGAAAGTGGTGAATGCTTGCTACGCATTGCCACAGGAAATAATGGAGGCAGGATTAGTTAATGAATTCAAGAACAGATTGGATGCACATAGTTATTTTTAGAGTAGAAGAAACATGTTGTATACAGACTCTGCAGAGTCTTCTAAACAAGTACAAAGAAGTCAAGTGTGTGGCTGAGTCGCTAGAATACTGGTCTTTTAGTCTGGAGACATGGATTCAGACCTTGTTAAGACCTAATGTGTTTATACTAGATGCAAACTAAGAATCTAGCCTGCACACTGTACTGCAGGGGCAAGCGACGTTCATTCCTCGACTATATAAATCTCCCTACAAGATTTATTTTTAAGCAGGATCTGGATGGATAATGTTGACATACATATATATATACACCAAGGTGTTAACTGTACAGAGTTCAAGAAATTGGGTGGTTCAAAGACAAATGATAAGGTTGCCATAGTACAGTCACTGGTTAATAAATATACATACAGTATGTAAAACTTGCATATGTTATGTTGCAGCCATATTGCATCAAAATTTGATCATTCTCCACGTACTTTGGTTTGTATGTAATGCTCTGTCTCCATTCCATTTTGACCTTGAGAAGCTCTTGTTGTTGCTCACATAAAATATTTAAGCAGTTCTTTTTGAAGTTAAAGACACTTCATCAGTGATTGGTAAGGAAGACAAAAAAAAAGGCAAAAAAATCCCCGCTGGAAAAGAACGTTAACATACAATTTATAATGAAAGACATGCAACTTTGTATCAGGGTTTCCTTTCAGCTATCAGTGCCCAACAAATGAGGAACAGAGAAAACGCATACGGGTCATCATTAGTACCACTCCTAGACCAACTCGATGGAGATGCCAATGGTCTCATACTGTCCATTTGAAAGCTGATAAAGTTAAATTTCAAGAGTCGCACAGTTTTCTCAGACTAGTCCTTTTCAGGACATAGTGCCTGCTAGCAATGCACAAACACAACTTTTGAACTGGTTCATTGCATATTTTTGTATGACTACATGCTCTGGTATATGTAAAAAGGTGTGTTTTTGGTTGAAATAAAACTACTTTTCCCAAAGAAGGTTATAAACCTTAACAATCACCAAAAACCACTTTCTTAATATATCCAAATTATTGTTTCTTCTTCTTCTTCTTCCTCGTTCATCTTCAGACCTCAATTTCAATGACTCTAAAGAAGGCAGCGGTAAAGTGAACAAAATCGAAGATTTCTCCAATCACTCTTCTTCATCATTTACAGTTGAAGCCCCATGCTCGTTAGGAAGTGACATTAAGGTTAAAGGTGAGGGCTCGACTTCATTGACGTGGTCTCCCCATATGGCTCGGTCTCGCTCCGCAGAACGGTATTCCGCCTGCCGAGAGCATAGCACAAAACACAAAATCCGTAGCTCCAGCGATGAACCCAGGGATCTCAGGAAAAATTTACACCATAAACTGACCGTCGCAGCTCGAATTCGAACTCCGATTATCTGAACACGAGGCAAACGGCTTGACCACTTCGCCATAGCCGGCCCCCTAAGCGACATTAAATAATGTATATGGCTGCAATGTATGGAACATACGAGTAGCAGATGCAGAGAAGATTTGAGTTGATCAAAGGGCAATGGAGCAAAGAATATTTAGTCTCTCTCCACAGGACCAAATTCACAACATCGAAACCAGGCATCAAACGTTCTTCAATGGCAATGTAGATACTGCACTGTTAAGAAAATGGAGATAGGTCGGGCATGGTATCGCACACCTGACAACAGATGAACATGAAAGTGGCGTCTGGTGGCCCTACAACTTAAGCATCCATTTGGACATCCACCAATAAGATGGAGAGATGGCCTGAGTAAAGTCCTTAGCCCACATGATATTCCCAAGGCAAAAGACTGAAATAAGTTCAAACAACACCTGGCTACCTAATATCAGGCACGTTATGGCTGACTGAATACCATTATTACAGATTAAATGAATCAAGTATTTGAACCACAACAAAGAAACTTCACAACTATTTCAAGCAATAAAACTGCCTCCACTTGTAATGAACAGCCCTATCAGAGCACTAGTTTTCCTTTTTATCTCAAGTTGGCTGAAAGGACAAAACAGCTGTCAGGTGACAATGATCTTGTTGTAGAAATTCCATGCATGATAAGAAAGAAAACAGGCTGTTATTAACATGTCTATAAAAGTCTGGATTTATTTCAAAATAAATTTATGTCCAGAAAATTATTTAATCCTGGCTGGAAATAATTTAAGACAAATCGAGAAATAGACTAAATGTAACAGTGTTATGTATCAGGGAGTAGTATATAACAGAACCACTGACCAGGAAAAACATGGATGGTAGAAACAACAGTTTATTCTCGTGAAGTTGGGCAAGACTAGGAGTCAAGAAGGTGATAGGCCACGGAGTTACTAGTGGACGCCCATTTCGTTGTCTGAGCGGAGAGAATGACAGAGTGACCGTTAGGGTTTCTCAATGGGACGAGCCAAAGTATGATTGACGGAGGACAGAGCCAACATCGAAGTTTGAGGGGGGCGAGAAGGGATAATTTAAAAGACAGAGCAGAGTAGATTTTGGGATTTAATTTCAAGAGCAGATCTAGAAGGCTGGCTCACTATACTCCAGGGGCATTGCATTTATGCCTTTTGGAGTGAAATGCTGGTCACGTGCACTGGACCATTAGGCGCATCACACAGTATGAAATACTTTTGTTCATAACATAGTTTTTGTTCTTGTTTCTGTTCAACGTTTCTGTTCAACCGCAATATCTTAACTATACCTATCCACATTTTTATACACCATATGGAATATTCCACCTTCGGAAACTAGACGAATGAACGAAACGAGAAACAAAACAAAAATACCGTTGCCATTATTTACAAAATTCAAGCTGAAAAAATAATTAAATATATATGTAAAGTATGTTTTGCGAACAAAGTTACACTTATCTTTATGTATGGAGTTTTTTGGACCACTCTGTAGAGCGCAGTGGCCCAATTCTGTCCTCATGAATAAGCAGAACTATACGTAAGCTATGTCCAAATATACACTGTGACTAACACAAAGACATTATCCTCATTGCATGCAGCCTGGGTCTCAGCCACTCGTCGTGACCATGGAAGGTGGTTGGTGTGATGGGCCCCTGTTGTAGAAGCGAACTACCTATCTACTTAACACAAACACATCACATAATAACACTTCTTCAGGTCCTTCACATTCTCAACTAACGACGTATCCTTGGAGTCTGATGTCAAGCCCAAGTCACCAACACTAAGGTCTCTCAAGAGACACAACTTGAGAGCTTTTCTACAATACTGGTTCGGCATCACCTCTCTATCTTTAGCCATGTAGCCCCCTTCTATTTCTTTAGCTATGTGGCCTACCTCTTCCTTTAGCCATATAGTCTACCTCTAGTTATTTAGCCATGTGGCCCACCTGTTTCTTAAAATGTGTGGCCCACCTCTCTTTCTTCGACCATGTGGCCCAAATCTCTCAGGATGTCATGGCTCGACAGCTTTTACATGTCTTTGGAAATTCCGGGCGGGAAAAGACGGCACTACTCAGGGAGCAGTCTCCAGGGCAGTCCACACAACACCTGGCAGAGACATATCACTTCCACTTCACCTGCTCTGGATGATGCCTGGCACTCGGGCATCAACCGCAGTCAGCGGGGTGGGTCCTGGTTGCATAGGCAGATTACTTACTTATCTGCTCATTTTCAATCAAAAAACATGAGTATAAGTTAAGCACTACCGCCACCCTCCTAGCAGGAAGCATCTGTTTTCTGGTGCAGTGGTGGTGTCTGCAGTACTTTCAAGTTGGCCATTATGAGGTGATTTTCAGCCCGAAACACAACCTTCATTAGTCCCAAATTTATAACATAAAAACCGAGTGGTGTCCGGGTTGGAATAAATAGGACCACTGTAACCTGCCAAGCCGGTGTATACAAGGGAGCGACAAGTCAATACTACTTGGCACCGGAGGCGTCGCAGGAGTTGTCAGACTGGCATTGAGTGCAGTGCCTGACTGCCTAAGGGACTCCGGCTCCTGATGTGATCTCTGGGTTAATTCCCAAAGCCTTTTTCACAAGTGGAGAGGGGGGGGGGGGGGGATCTGCTGAGTGGGCAACAACGGTCCTCGCATCAATATACCCAGGTAGGCACTAGAGAGGGATCATGTCAGCTCTCAACCCATAGCAAAGAAGCCTACAATGAGGCATGGTTGCTGAAACA
Organism: Ariolimax columbianus; assembly: GCA_036924085.1. NCBI lineage: Eukaryota > Metazoa > Mollusca > Gastropoda > Stylommatophora > Arionidae > Ariolimax > Ariolimax columbianus. The sequence goes on from JAVGWX010000010.1 coordinate 45,106,904, forward strand.
AACGCGCCTTGACCTTCCAAGTATGTCGAAAATCACATTTACATGAAGCTAGCAACCTCATCATGTAAACCTACTACCATTGAAACCACCGCAAGTTCTCGGATACAGGTTTCCTTTTATAATGCCAGTCGTAGCGGTGCCCCTATGCTTCACATGGAGTAGATAGAGGAAATGATGACGAATGAATGCAGTTGCCTTAATCTTTCCTCCTCAATAAGAGACCCATGGGATCTATTCACAGAACAATAATATTTCGGTACTCTGAACCTCTGCACATTCACACCAGAGCAAGACAATACTGAAGATGTATAAACACTTATTTCATAAAATGCATAAATACGATGGAAGCTTGAGAATCAAACAAAAATGGGAAAGGATCACAGTCGCTTGACTTCACAGATACAAATGAATATCATTGGCTCATTCAGATCCATTAACATCGTTCATGAGTGCGATTGACTCACACTGGAGGTAGATTTGCATACAGTCATAATTAGGACAGAAAATTGGTTATCACATAAATGAGCAATTCAAGTGTTCGTGTATTTTTTACTAAAATGTGAAAATAATATTAAAACTACAGATGTGTGGTTTGTGATCAGTGACTTGCTCTTATGATCTTAGTGGGTGGAGATCAAACTAGCACTTTGCCTACTACACATTTCTATTCTCATTGCTTTCCATGAATCTTAAATAAACTTAATAAAAACAGATTACACTGTTTTTCTCAGGCAAATAAAATTTGTTAAAAATGTAACCACTCTAAATGCCTAAGTGACCAGACAGTAGGTGTATAATGCATTATCCAAGGCAAAGGTAAAACTGAAACTGTCTCACATATTCTCTATAAATATGTTGCAGCATAGCTTTTCTTACCAGATGCTGTGCAAGGCAAACATCATTTAGTGAAATTAAATGGGGAAAACAATTTATTGAAATTAAATTGGGAACATAATTTATTGAAATTAATTGGGAACATAATTTATTGAAATTAATTGGGAACATAATTTATTGAAATTAATTGGGAACATAATTTATTAAAATTAAATGGGAACATAATTTATTGAAATTAATTGGGAACATAATTTATTGAAATTAATTGGGAACATAATTTATTGAAATTAATTGGGAACATAATTTATTGAAATTAATTGGGAACATAATTTATTAAAATTAAATGGGAACATAATTTATTGAAATTAATTGGGAACATAATTTATTGAAATTAATTGGGAACATAATTTATTAAAATTAAATGGGAACATAATTTATTGAAATTAATTGGGAACATAATTTATTGAAATTAATTGGGAACATAATTTATTAAAATTAAATGGGAACATAATTTATTGAAATTAATTGGGAACATAATTTATTGAAATTAATTGGGAACATAATTTATTGAAATTAATTGGGAACATAATTTATTAAAATTAAATGGGAACATAATTTATTGAAATTAATTGGGAACATAATTTATTGAAATTAATTGGGAACATAATTTATTAAAATTAAATGGGAACATAATTTATTGAAATTAATTGGGAACATAATTTATTGAAATTAATTGGGAACATAATTTATTAAAATTAAATGGGAACATAATTTATTGAAATTAATTGGGAACATAATTTATTAAAATTAAATGGGAACATAATTTATTGAAATAAAACCGCTCTCAATGCCTAGATGACAGGACTGTTTTGACATCTAGGCTCACAGAGCATTTTTCAAGGCAAAGATAAAAATGAAACTGAATAACCTTAATAAATAAATGATCACATGGCTTTTGTTATCAGGTTCAATACAGGTGGAAAATAACTTAATCAAATTGAATGACTCTGAATGCCTAGATGATAGGACTGTTTTGTCTTATTCAAGGCAAAGATAGAAAATTACATTTGATTGATTGCATATCCTCAAAAAGTACATTGTCACACAGTTCCAATCATTAGGCTCTTCACAGCCTGAATCCATTCACACAAAAATCATCAACAAATTTGTTGTGACAATAGCAAAGAGCAGTATCTTATAAGCACTTGTCATTTATCCAATAAAATGACACAACACTAAATGCCTAGGTGGTCACTTTGTTTTGCAATTCTAGGCTTACCGCTAAGACATTAGTAAAAATGACACACTTCCTTGCATGATTACATATTCTCGAAGGTTACGTGGTGACAAGGTTTTGGTTATTTGGCTTAAGACAGGTGAAACACATGCTCATAACATAATACCAAACTGAATGACAGTAGTCTCACTCTCTTACCATCCTCCAAAAATCTTCAACTGTTTCTAGAAAAGTACAGAAGTAATTAAGCAAATTATGATGAATCTTTTGTTTCTAGGCTACCCACAGTTAGAACGTAGGATATTAAAATGGTGCCACATTCAATGACAAGCTGTTACATGGTTCTGTTCTATTACCATCTTCCCTAAATCTTAATCCTTTGAACCTGTGACCTTAATGCACCGGTGTAAGTAAAGTAAACCCATAGCATTACTGCCGTAGGGGTGTGAGGTGTTAGCGACCTCACATTTCAAAGGCTCGGCTATATGAGGGCGGTAGCCATCTCCTCTCCCTCGCCGCTTTTACTTCCCGGACTGAACCGGTACCAATTTAAGGCTGGGTCGACCCGGGAGCCATTGCGGTCTAAAAAAACATTACTGCCTCAACTGAGGAATGAACCCAGGACCACTCAGATACGAAACCAGAGCGCTAACCACTGCGCTACGCATGTGTATGTATGTATAAACCTTACTTCCAGAGCCACACATGAATCGGTATGACGGGTGAACCATTGTTCTATGATGTATTTCGGGCTATATATCCAAAGTTTTGTCCTAGTAAATAGCTTCCCTCAGATGTCTACCTTGCATGTATTTTCTCAGGAGCACAGGGGAATAGGATTTTACGCACTGGGTGGCCAGGGTTCAAAACGTTAAATGAACTGTTTGGATAGAAGTACAGAAGTAATTAAGCAAAATCGTGACGTTTTGTTTGTTTCTAGGCTATACATAGTCAAGAGTTTAGACTGTTAAAATGGTACCAGGCTCGATTGACAGGTTGTCATACAATTTGACTCTATCACTGTGGGTGGAAAGTCGTACCATAAAGACCAAGATCTTCAACTCACATCCGCTCCACGCACTTGGAAATATGCTATGTTACAACAGTCTAGCCAACAAAGTGGGGATTGGCACCGAGATTCCCAAATTAGTGAGTCTAATGAGAAGCACAACAGCAGGGAAGATTCTGTCCCACCTTCTTCAATATAGTTTGGGATATAAGAAGAGTCACAATAACGTGCTGTCCGACAAAAATCATCAGGATGAAAAACTCTGTTTGGACAGCTTATCAAAAAAAACATAGCCTTGGTTCCCAGGCTCTGCAAAAGTAGAACAAAGCTTTTATAAAACTTTAGCCACATTCAATCCCTCAAGAATCCTAGACTCACAGTACCTTAAACCAGTGTTTCCCAACCTTTCTACACTCACAGGCTGGTGAAAATAGGAAAAATTGTTCACAGACCGATGAAAATACGAAAAAAATTGCAAAGGACCGGTGAATATAGGCTAAGTTGTTCACTAACCGGCGAAAATAGTCCCATTATTTATTCTGCATTTTGTCTATTGGTTGTTAAAGCTAATATCATAAAATGAAAATTATATAGCCATTTAAAATGACCAAAATTCAAGCAGTAAATAGATAGGTGGTTCAGCTGCAATTTCCTTTTTCGCGGACTGGCAGGAAATTTCTGTGGAACGGTAGCAGTCCGACGGTTGGGAATCACTGTCTTAAACGAAGACAGGTAACAATAGCTCTTTCTTACATAACCTCATTAATAAAGTGACTAGGTGGTTTTGATAGACATGTTTTATACAGGTAGATTTGCCTCCTCCTGAGGTTGATAACGAGCCAGAAGCTTTCTGGTTTTTGCATAGGCTGGGAGGGAAAGCCATAATTGTCTCAGCATAATCATATAGTACAGACAAGAGCTAATCGCTGAGGATACTGATTTATACAACAACAATAAAGGTAGCACTTCTGGAATAACAAGAAGGAACATTGGATAGATGATCAGGTCAGTCAATTTCAGATAGAGTAATGAAATTATAGAACACAGTTTTGTCAGAGAAACTAACTTTCCTTACATGCATGTCTTGTGTGTATTTTCTTAAGAGCACAGGGAAGTTGGATTTTATGGACTGGGAGGCCAGGATTTAAAGAGTTAAGAAGAGGAAATTTCATCTGCCAATCACACTTTATAGCAAGAAAGCTATTACAAATAAAGAGAAAGTATTATAGCATGCACTCAGCCTCCCGAGGAAGATGCTTTACTTGGGGGACAATATGGAACCAGATGGTACCATCGGCTGTTGGTGTTGCTGAGGTGTGGTAGGAATCTGAAGAGGTGACCGCTGTTGTTGCTGAGACAGATTTGAACTTCCCTGATGTCGATGCGACTGGTGGTGTTGGTGTTGTTGATGTTGGCCTTGCAACATGGCCCCATTTGGAGAATCGAGACTCTCGCTTGAGTGGCCTGAGAAGTAGCGATCTGAAGAAGAGGAAATTTCAAATCAAAACTATGATATCAAAGAGGAAATTTCAAATCAAAGTTATGATATCAAAGAGGAAATTTCAAATCAAAATTATGATATCAAAGAGGAAATTTCAAATCAAAATTATGACATTAAAGAATAAATTACAAATCAAAACATCCAGCTCTGTGATTACTGTAGGTAGCAGATACTAGGTGTCGCATGCACATGTGCAGCTCAGATACAAAATGGCATCTGTGCTCACGGAGTGTACAATCAAAGAACAGCGTACTGCTGCGTAGGTTTTTTTTGTGAAAATGGACTTTCTGTCTGCAAAGAATATTCATAAGGAAATGCTTCCTGTTTACAGCAAAAAGTGTTTGTCATGTAAAACGGTGCATAACTAGGCCAGCAAATTTTCTCAAAGGCGCTCAAAAATTGTTGCTGTAGCCCGACCTGGTCGTCCTGTTCAGATTGCAGCAGAAGCATCTGTGCAGTGCTGGGGGAGCTGATTCAAGCTGACAGGCAAGAAACGATATAACTATGTCACTTTACTCTTTTATGCACCCTGAAAAGGTCATTAACTGGTGGGCTGCAGTAGATCTCACATCTCAAGGATGCTGATGAGGGCGGACCAGGTCCTCCAGGCAGTTGTGCTATGTTTGGCTTCATTTGCGTGCCGCTCATTACAATGGAGATTACGTTGATTCCCCCACCTCATTAGCCAGGCTGCCGAGAAGAACAGTCCGTTTTCAGGGAGACAACGTTTCAGGGAGACAGCCATGGAAAAGAGGTGGGGGTCTTACTGGATATTACACCCTGTGGGTCACAACTTTACACCCTGTGGGTCACAATTTCGTTTCTATTGTCTTCTGTCTTGGACCACGATGGACCAGTGAGTGATAAGTTTCCTGTCTGTATAATCGTAGATACCTCTACACCTCATGGTAGAAGAGGAGCGACTAAGTAAGTAAGTATAATCGTAGATGTTGTTTCTGAGTTTAAGCAAGTCAGACCTGCGTGTAGGTATTCTTCCCTGTAGTCAACTTCTGTCTCGTGGGTACCAGACTGCTGTCGCTGTGCTCCAACGGTCATCAGTTCTCTGAAGCAGGTGACCAGCCCAGCAATGCTTTACCTTGCCTCATTGGGTAACTGCATCCTTCACCAATGACATTTGCCATACGTCAGTGTTGTGAAGACCTTTCAAACGTTGGTTGTGTAAAGTGAGGCCGACCATTCGTCTCTTGAGGGAGACTTGGGTCACTCTGAGTTAGGACTCCATTTAGTTTGTAACAGCCCATGTTTCTGCGGCATAACACATTGCATGTAGATCTGTGGAGTTGAATAGGAATGTGAATATGGAGGTCTAGGCAAGCATAATTTACCTGACCTTGACTAAGGTCTGATCTGTATGCTTTTCCAAACCAGACGCTAGTCTCCTCTCCCCAAGTGCAATAATAAATGGTTTTCAAGCTTGTATCGCATTTAGTTTTTTTTAAATAGTCAATTGTGGCCTATATTCTTACCTTCCCTCATACATGTAATTCCTCATATTGTCATTGGCTGTGAAAGTGAAACAACTGCTTTAGGTGATCAACAAGTTATCTATGGTTTACCTTCCCCGAGCAAGGCTTCATCTGTATTTACAGTCGGCATGATGTTTGCTAGCATAGAGTACTCCATATTGTCATCCATAGGGATGAAGCTTGACGGCCAGCGAGGGACTGGGGTTGAGCGTGGCGTTGTTCTGGTCGTTGCGACAGGAGAGGTAAGCAAGCTGAGCGTTGTAGGACTGATAACACCACTTATTGCATTCACAGGACTTACACTTGGGTAAGTAAAAACCTGGGGAAATTATAATATAACATTCACAGGACTTACACTTGGGCAAGTGAGAATTTTGAGAAATTATAATATAACATTCACAGGACTTACACTTGGGCAAGTGAGAATTTTGAGAAATTATAAAATAACATTCACAGGACTTACACTTGAGTAAGTGAGAAATTAGAGAAATTGTAATTTAACATTCTCAGGACCTTACACTTGGGTAAGGGAGAATCTGGGGAAATTATAATATAACATTCACAAAACTGTACAGGAATTATGCTTGGGTAAGTAAAAAGCTGGATACATTATAATACATTGTGTGGAATATACTTTATCTATGTTCTTTAAGTGTCAAAATCAGTGCTTTCCAGTGTTATGTCACTCTTTTCAGTCCTTGTATGTTGTTCAAGTCCCTAATGGAGCCCTCGATTGTTCCACTGAGAGTTTCTTTCGGTGTTCCTCTTTTGCTGCTGCCAGATGGTGACCAGATAAGTACTTTTAGAGTTGTTGCCACAAAGGCTGTATACAACCAGTTTCTTGGAGAGTGGTTTAACTGATATGTGAGTCCATCTTAATAGGATCAAACACTAGAGCTAAGTAGACCTGCAGCCAGTTAGGCGCCATTTATAGCTGCTCTTAACAAACTAACTGGGGGAAGGTACAAATAACTTGTGTAGATTTTTAACTTGAATCTTGTCTGGACAGTGGCCGTTAAGCCTACTCTTTTCGATTTCCAACTGCCATGGAATTTATTTTGTTCACACTTTTCCAATATTATTTATCAATACCTTTATTTTGTTCACACTTATCCAATATTAATTATCAATACCTTTATCCTGTTCACACTTATCCAATATTATTTATCAATCCCTTTATTGTATTCACTTTTACCAAATATTATTTACCAATCCCTTTAATATATCTGACACTCTAGGAGAGCAGGTGCAGACAAGACAACCCTACAAGGCTCACCTGTGAATGTATATGAGTGAAGGCATGCTCAGGCCGAGAAGTAAGCAAGGTAAATGGACTAGACATGACGGCATGACTCACAGGTGGTGTGGTCGGGGAGCTTGACAATCCTCCTTGGGACACCAAATGTTGACCACTGTTGCTACCTGACAGTTAAGACATGTTCAAACAAAAATGACTTAATTGTTCTACTTTTACACTGAGATGTAGGAGGTTTGTTATTTTACATGTGGCTTATAGCGAGGTCGGGGCTGTAAGCCCCGCTCATTAAAGGAAAGTGAAGTGTCTGTTATAGCCTCTCCTTTCCAGGTGCAGAGACCACCGCTGGATTCACTGTTCAGCTTGCCAGGCAGAAGTTTCTATGCGAATGGCCTCTCCTACATTATTGTGTTCTCAACAGCACCTTCATGAGGGGCCCACTGTTTCTTACAGAGCCTGCTGAGGGGCACAACCGAGTACCCAGCAGTATAACTGGGCGGGGAGATTAGGCTCATTAGCCTTGGTTGGCAGCCAATCTAAGAGAAGGTAAACTTTGACTCTAAACCTGAGTAGATGAAGCTCATTAGCCTGCTCAGGCAGTTCGCCTAGGAGAAGGGGAACTCTGATTATAAACCCATAAGTGTCAGAGAGTCCTGGCTAGTCCTGGGATGATGAAAGTATCATTGGATGTTTCGAGTAACTAGCTTCTACGAGCAGCGATTCCATTGCCTTACGAAAATCTAGAGAGAGAGGGTAGGGCTACGGAAGTAAATCCAGACAGAATATCTGGATTGGTAGCACCTAGTGTGGATGGTTTCAAAATTGCAAACTCATTCCGGCAGCTCCTGCAGACAAGCTGGTGCCAAATTGTCATGCTTTGCATTCCTTTAGATTACACCAGTGAGGTAGAGAGGGTGATCCTGCAGTTTTGCCAGCCTAAGGTCTCCATATTCAGTGTCCAGGATTGCATCCTGGAGAGACTACTCACAGGGCGTGAGGCGCATGGTTTGTAGAGACTGAGACGCCCATGATATTTTCTACAGGATGGGATGGCCAGGTCCCATGTCCAACTCCTATTAGTTTGACCTGTTTTAGTTGCACATTATCTGCTATGAGTGTAGAGGTCTTTTATTTTTCTTGAGTCCTATTTTCCTCTTCTTCTCATTTATTACGTTTGTTGTTTTATTATGTCTACACGTGAAGTCCAAATCTCTAGATTAAGGGCCCTGTGATGGAGAGCATCAGGGCTCCCAAATATCTTTGTGTGGACGTTCATTTTCATGGGCCAGTGCTCAGAACGCAATTGGCTATGCAAATAACAGTCTTGCAGGATATGCTCAATGATCTGAGCAACTTGTCCAGAGATATACATATGTAGTCTCATGCAGAACAGCATCACTTGCTCTGCATGATCAAGGCAGTGAATGTTGTCTCTCATTTGGCTGACGTTCCTTATAGCTTGGATAATGGTCTTCTTTTTCTGGAATGTGATTGTTTATTCTTTCTGCTCTTGTGTTGCTCCCTATTTTGCTAACTTGTCTGTTATCTCATTTTCTGCTATACCACGGTGTGATGGTAGTGGTAGCAGCAGAATCAATAGTATTAGCAACAATAGTAGCAGTAGTAACAACAGCAGCAGTAGTAGTAGCAGTAGGCTACCGCCTTCATATAGCCAAGCCTTTTAAATGTGAGATCGCTAAACACCTCACACCCCTATGGCAGTAATGCTATGGGTTACTTTACCTTTAGCAGTAGTAGTAGCAGCAGTAGTAACAGCAGCAGCAGTAATAGCCAGAGGTGGCTATTTATGGGCCTGCATGTGACTGCGCAGTACTAGCCTGGATTTGCACAACCTAACACACGAGGGTAGGGGGAAACGATGTTGGTAGCCTGCATCATAACCTTTTGGGCAGCTTGCTTCTCTCTCTCTGCATCTCGAGATTTTCTGCTCAGCCAGGTGAACACCTTGTGTGATTGAAGAACACCAGGCTGAGCAGTCCAATGTAAACAACTCCCAAGAGACAACATTAATTTGGAGGCCTTTCAAAAAGACCTTTTGCAAATCTTTGTATCATTTCTTTTGCCCGTCCGATGAGCGCATGCTTGTCTTGAGTGCAACATAAAGGAGTTCCTTAGGCAGGTGGTGCTTGGACTGTATATAGACTTTTTGTCTAATATGGTCAAAATCTAGTTCTACGAACAGAAGTTGTTGTTGTTCAAAGCAACTTGCGATAAATTCTGGATCCTCGAAGGTGTGTCTCTGGAAGCAGGTTACAGATGCCTTTTCCTATATCCCAAGATGTAACTGAAGAAGGTATGCATAGATCCTCTTGGCAGTAGTGCAATGCTAGGCTTCTTAGTGGGGTGATCTCTACCTTGTTTACCAGACTGCTGTAATAAAACCTGTTTCCAGGAGCACAAAATGGATGTGATGTGGGTGTCTTAATCATTATATTTCACCTGACCTTGATGTTAGTATTCGCTCCCTTCAAGCACAAGCCAAAACATGTATCCCTTGCGCAATCTAGAACCTGTAGAATTCTTACATTCTTAATGCGAGTCAACCATTCACAATGTGACCATGACAATGTGAGGATGACGAATGGCAGGACCAACTGATGGTGTAAAAGTGAAAGCAATCACTACTCAAGGCTTGCAGCTGCATTGTCTTCAATGCTGTCAGAACACACTTGCATCTCTATATAGTTTGATCAACTAGTACTTATATAGCAGCACTATTGCTGAGCCTCTGTGCCTTTCATGACCTATCCATCACTATAACACAATGTTTCATCTGCCCACCCGAAAAAAACAACATTGTGCATCTTTAATCTAAGCAGTGGCATCTCATCGACTATGTTATTACTCGTCAGAAAGATAGATGAGATGTGTGAGTAGCTAACGCCATGTGTGGTGCTGAGTGCTGGATAGACCACATGCTCATTGTCTCTAAGTGTAAGTGCTGGACAGACCACATGCTCATTGTCTCTAAGTGTAAGTGCTGGACAGACCATAGGCTCTCCAAGTGTAAGTGCTGGACAGACCATAGGCTCTCCAAGTGTAAGTGCTGGACAGACCATAGGCTCTCCAAGTGTAAGTGCTGGACAGACCACAGGCTCTCCAAGTGTAAGTGCTGGACAGACCATAGGCTCTCCAAGTGTAAGTGCTGGACAGACCACAGGCTCTCCAAGTGTAAATGCTGGACAGACCACAGGCTCATTGTCTTCAAGTGTAAGTACTGGACAGACCACATGCTCATTGTCTCTAAGTGTAAGTGCTGGACAGACCACAGGCCCATTGTCTCCAAGTGTAAGTGCTGGACAGACCACAGGCTCTCCAAGTGTAAGTGCTGGACAGACCACAGGCTCTCCAAGTGTTAGTGCTGGACAGACCACAGGCTTTCCAAGTGTAAGTGCTGGACAGACCACAGGCTCTCCAAGTGTAAATGCTGGACAGACCACAGGCTCTCCATGTGTAAGTGCTGGACAGACCACAGGCTCTCCAAGTGTAAGTGCTGGACAGACCACAGGCTCTCCAAGTGTAAGTGCTGGACAGACCACAGGCCCATTGTCTCCAAGTGTAAGTGCTGGACAGACCACAGGCTCTCCAAGTGTAAGTGCTGGACAGACCACATGCTCTCCAAGTGTAAGTGTTGGACAGACCACAGGCTCTCCAAGTGTAAGTGCTGGACAGACCACAGGCTCATTGTCTCCAAGTGTAAATGCTGGACAGACCACAGGCTCTCCATGTGTAAGTGCTGGACAGACCACAGGCTCTCTAAGTATAAGTGCTGGACAGACCACAGGCTCATTGCTTCAAGTGTAAGTGCTGGACAGATCACAGGCTCTCCCAGTGTAACATTTATGTGGAGCATTCGCTTTGATATCGGGTATAGAAGTCTGTAAATAGATTCAACATTTCCAAGCTACAAAGCGCGGCATATGCACAAACCTTCGCCTGTGAGCTGATCGGTCATCTAACGAGAGATCAGATTCAACTGAGTACTGTGGTAGACAGATGTGCTTCTTCTAAGGGATGAAATCAACCTCACCGCAACAGAGTGTTTGGGACATGCGACTCATAGGAGTAATGATTGGTTCAACAAAACCGACTCAGCTATCAAGATCTTGCTGGATGAAAAGCACATTTCAGGCTGTTCGTCATCATCTAGAAGGACTGCATTTCAGAACATACACAAGGTTGTGCAACACAGGCTCAGATACATGCAAGATGCCTGACTTCACGACGTGGTGGGGGAGATTCAAGGATATGCTGATGCCAATGACTCAAGGTGGTTTTACTGTGCCCTGAAGATGGTCTACGGCCCTCTGTCCTATCACTCATCTCCCGTTCTTAGTGCTGATGGCACAGTTCTATTTACTGACAAGGTCCGGATTTAGGAGTATTGGGCGGCACATCTGGACATCTTCCTCAACTGTCTGTCTATCATCAGCGAGCAAGTCATAGTTTGTATGCCTCAGGCTGCTATTAACCAAAGACTTGATCGAGCCCAGTGAGGCTGAGGTTAGATATGCTATCAGCTTGATTACTCGAGGTAAGGCTATCGGGTCAGATTCACTCTCCGCTGAGATTTACAAAGTAAGCGGTCATGTGCTTCTCCACAAAATGACTACACATATTTAGTGTTTACAGGAAGCCAAGAACGTTCAGTAGAAGATGAAAGATGCTACTATTGTACACTAGTACAAGCAAAAGGGCAACCATCAATCCTGCGACAAGCATAGTGGCATCTCCTTACTGTCAATTGTAAAAAAAATTCTAGCCCAAATCCTGCTCAACCACCCAACTTCAGTGTGGTTTTCGTGTGGATCGTGAGACAGTCACAATAATAAATGCAGCACATGAAGAAATGTGAAGAACAGCATCATGACTTGTACACAGTTTTTGGCAACTTGAACAAGGTCTTTGACACTGCTGATATTGAAGGGCTCTGGCAAATCATGGCAAAGTTTGGTTGTTCGGGCAGATTCAATATGGTTGTGCGTCAGTTTCATGGTGGCTCGAGTACTCTTGGAAAGAGAATTGTCTGTAGCATTTCCAGTCACCAATGGTGTCAAACAGGGCTGTTCAGCATGGTCTTTGAGGTAATGCTGTTTGATAAGTACATGGTGCTGCTACTGGCATTCATATCAGGTACAGGATACAAAGTCAGCTGTTCAATCCGAGTCTTACACCAAAGTAAGTGAGACCACGATCTTTGATTTCCTGTTTACTGACGACTGCACCCTTAACACCCTCTCAGAACAAGATATGAAATTCACCATGACAGAGTTTTCGATGGCATGCAGTAACTTTGATCTCACTATCAACACTAGAAAAACTGAGGTACTCTTCCAGTTTGCTCCTGAGCAAACGTACTTTGAACCAAACATTACTGTATAGAACCAATGCCTCCAGGCAGTCGATAGCTTCACCTGTCTAAGCAGCACCCTCACTAGAGAGGCGAATATAGACATTCCCTGTTATCCGCAGGAATGCAAAGGCAAGCTCTGGATTTAGAAGGTTGTAAGCAAATGTCTGGAGCCGACAAGGCATCAGTGTCACCAGCAAAGTCAAAGTGTATCATGATGTAGTGTTAACCACTCTGCGGCATGACTGCATAACATTGAAAGTGTATAACAGACATGCCAGATAGCTAAATCGTTTTCACTTGAGAAGTATGCATAGACTACTCAGGATCAGGTGGCAGGACAAAGTGCCCAACTCTGAAATTCTTAGTAAGAATGACATGTTGAGCATCCATTTGCTTCTGCAAAAAGCCAAGAAATGATGGACAGGACATGTTGCCTCGCAATGAGCGCATCCCCAAGCAGCTGTTATATGGTGAGCTCAGAACAGGCAGATGCTCGTTAGGAGGACAGAAGAAATGCTTCAACAATGATGACACCTCCTGGGAGCTGCTTGCACAGAACCGTTCCAGCTGCTGCGTTAGCATCACTAAAAGTTCTCAGATCACAGAATGAAACTCCATCACAGATGCTCAGTGTAGGTGTGCCACCCTATAAAGCAGGACATGTGATCTTACAGCTGAGTGAGTGCCCTGGATGGGGAAAAGTATGCCGTGCCAGGATTAGTCTCTACATCTTTATGAAATGAGAACACATCTCACAGTACAAGTTTGATGCTGTCACCATCTTCACTTGTGATTGGTAACTATTATTATTATTGGTGCAAAGTCCCTCGGGTCATGGTCAGGTGAAACATACTGATCAAGACTCTGACCTCACATCCAAGTCATGGTTACAGCAGCCAGGCCAACGAGATTAGTATCAACATTGTGACCCTCACAGTGGCGAGCCTGCTGAGAAGCAATGCACTACAGCCAGTAAGACCCCAGTCTACCTTTTCAAATATGTGTAACAGTTCCTGCCGGAGCAAGAGAGTTTAGGACAGGGGTGATGTGGTTGCTGATAACAAAGGTACCTGAACATGTTAAAGCTTAAAGCTACCTGAATGCGTGTCAAGGTCACTCACCGTCTCAACAAAGAAAAAGAGAGTTGGGGCAAAGAATGTGGACAGGTAGGAGCTGACCACTGGCATTCCGATTTGGGTAGGGGGAGAATTGAGTGACAAGCGGAGCTTGCTGCTATAGATGAGTGACAGGTGTGCAAAGTATTTCGTTCCAATAAGACTGAATAGACCCCTCCCCCTGAGATACATTGGTCAGCTTTTATACTGCTTTAGTGTATATAACACAGAGTCAAAGTTTAGCTGAGCAGGCTGGAAGGAGAAGAGATGAGAGCGAGAGAGAGGCTGACACTGAATTTAGATAGTCTGTTTAGCTCACCGATTTCATAGAGGAGCGATCGATAGACTGTCGTACGAATGTTAGTGATAGAACAGGATTGCTCAAATAGGTGTGTGAGTTTTGTATTAATAGATAATCTGAACGTCTGTTGTAAGCAGGACACATTGTGAACGAGTTATGACCAGATCGCCCGCCTGAGGAGATTTGAGTGAGGAAGAGTTTTTGATAAGGTGTGTTGAGAGAGCAGATCTGAGAGGTGTGTGTGGCAATAGAACTGGGTTATGATAGTTGGGAATTCCACCAAGAGCTAATGCTTAAAATATTCGCTTTAGTTAATATTTATATTAACATATATATAATATAGGAATATTTAGTTAAGATGATATGTATTGTATTGTGTTTGTAATTTCACTACTCATTTTTCTGGTAAGAGTATTATATAATAAATATGCCATCTGCTGTGTGCTATATTATTTACAGTGTGTGGTCATGATGATGTGGATGAGTGTGATAGTGTTCTAAATATAGAATAACCCTAGGGCAAACAGTGGGATCTGCTACATATGACTCTGGATGTAAGAATTGTCACTGTAACCCGCTACCAATGAAATGTCATCAAGAGTAGGTTTGGACAACAACATGACAGTACTATTGACAGAAGAGCCCAGGTGAGCACAAATAGTATACATACCTGCGGAGGTAGTAGACGTCTGGTTACTTAACCCAGTATGACAATCTGATATCTGGAGCAGAGGAACTGGCCTGGCCAGGTTGGGTGGAGGAGGTGGTGGAGGCGGTAACATCCCTGGAGAGAAGAAATGCAGCAAGCGATTGGGGCTCCTGACAGGAGGAGAGCCTTGTCCTGACTGCAGATATATAAAAACAAAATATGTAAACTGCCTGTGTGTTACCAGGGTCCGAACATGAAACAAATAATAGTTACACCGTAACCTGTCAGTTAGAGATGATTAAGGTGGGTTCGACAACAAGAAATGTCAAGATGTGTATGCCTTATGGTAGAAACGTTTGTATGATAGCATCTGACTTTACAAACACTTGCTGATACGAATATCTATAATTATAACCATTGCATAATAAAGCAAGTTTTCTCTTACAAACATTTTCTGAGCGTGATTTTTTAACCAATCAGTTTCCTCTTTCATGATTCCACCTTGAAGAGCTTGTGTTCCCTCTCATGACCATAAGAGCTATGCCCGTAGTAAAATAACAACTAGAGGGGTATCCCATGCCAGACAGGTCAAAGGGGTATTGGTCTCAAACAAACCACAGTGTTTGTGTACATATGAAAGTATCTTAAAAAGGTTCTACACTGGATGTGTGAGATCAGCCCTAGAAGTTCTACACTGGTTGTGTGAGACCAGCTCTAGAAGTTCTACACTGGATGTGTGAGACCAGTCCTAGAAGTACTACACTTGATCACTGGATGTGTGAGACCAGTCCTAGAAGTTCTACACTGGATGTGTGAGACCAGCCCTAGAAGTTCTACACTGGATGTGTGAGACCAGCCCTAGAAGTTCTACACTTGATCACTGGATGTGTGAGACCAGTCCTAGAAGTTCTACACTTGATATGTGAGACCAGTCCTAGAAGTTCTACAATTGATCACTTGATGTGTGAGACCAGCCCTTGAAGTTCTACACTGGATGTGTGAGACCAATCCTAGAAGTTCTACACTTGATCCCCTGATGTGTGAGACCAGCCCTAGAAGTTCTACACCGGATGTGTGAGACCAATCCTAGAAGTTCTACAATTGATCACTTGAGATGTGAGACCAGTCCTAGAAGTTCTACACTGGATGTGTGAGACCAGCCCTAGAAGTTCTACAATTGATCACTTGATGTGTGAGACCAGCCCTTGAATATTGAATGGCAGCATGGACAACTACAGCCAAATCAAACTTTGACAATATAAGTAGAGTAAAAAATACCAAGCATTGCAACATTTAACATCCATGTTTCACAAGCATTCAGGTCCACAGAGAGGATCAAAGTCCACATTAAACTGATGGCAAACTAGAGCATGGCAAAGAGTGGAATGGAGAGACAGAATGTGTGAAAGATAGAGAGCGAGAGAGAGAGAGAGAGAGAGAGAGAGAGAGAGAGATAATGAGAAGATATCTTCTAGACACACAACTCACATTGTTCTGAGAATTCTGTGCCTCCTGACACACCAGAGTCACAAAGTCATTCAAGGTATCATTCTGTTGACTTTCATATTTGATGACTTGATGAGCTGGCATAACCATGTGTCCTAACACTGTCAGTGACAGAAAAATAGAGCTAAACCATTAACAATTTGATCTGACTGAAACAGAAGTAACTTAACTTAACTTAACGTCTTTATACTGGTTGAGAAGACTCTACTGAGTCTATATACAACCAGAATTCTTGGAGGGTGGTTTACCCGATGTGTGAGTTCATCTTAATAGTCTCAAACACTAGAGCTAAGTAGTCCCACAGCCAGTTAGGCGCCATCTATAGCTGCTCTTAACAAACCACCTGGGGAAAGGTACAAATAATGTAGGTAGATTTTTAACTTGAATTTTGTCAGGGCACCAATCGTTAAGCCTACTCTTTTTGATTTCCAACTGCCAACAAATTTTTAATGTGCTCGACACTGAACATAGGAGTCAGATATCTCAATCCAGAGATCAGCGGAATTTTTACCAGATGATCCACATGAAAAAAAATCCCGGTCTCCACTGTGATTCAAACTTGTGGCCTCCAGCACCCGAGGTGGACACCTTACCTTGAGACCACTAAGTCCCCTTAACAAAGGTACAGATATCCCCCATACATTAACCATCTACTGATGCTTCACTTATGAAGTGACGATAGAATAGATTCTCTTCTTTGGTTTGCTCCTTGTGAAGCATCAAGTCACCACTCTAGATGGTTCCTAACAAGAAGCACTCGCTAAAGCACTTTGTATTAAAAATTATGTTAAATTAAGGCAAGGATGTGGGTGTACTATAGATTAAAATAAGGTGTATAAAAACATGGATAGATATGGTTCAACAAGGAAGAATTGGAGAAGTGAAATGACAATGCCGCAAAGTGAAAGAAAACCAAAAAGTCAGTACCACTCCAAAGTTGTATAATAACATAGTCAGTCATGACTGAAAGGGGTTACTGTACTACTGTAGATACCATGCTGCAACAGAAGCAACAACGAAACCGATGTTACAACCAAAAGACATTTATCAGAGACAACAGACAATTCACATAGAACTAACATGCGATGGAAGAAGATATGAGCACATAAAAAAATATCTTAGTTACACTTTCACACAAATGGCTGAGGTTTCACACAGATCTGGTCGCTGCACAAGAGCAACCACCCTTGTAGAAGTACAGGTCCACTAAGGGTGGCTGCTCTTGGGCAGGTCTCAACTCTTGTGTGAGTTGGTGGTAGCCGGTTTGGTGCATTTCTCTGTTTAGCGAACTGGGCTCGAGTAGTATTGTGTATTTTGGTTTTATGTGGGTCCCAGCTAAGTTTTCAGTCGGTCCTGTCTTGAGTATGGCTTGTCCAGTGGAATGCTAGCGTGTTTGTTTCAGGGTCACGTGTTGTGTGCAGCTCGCGCGAATCTTGTCATTTAGCGTGGGGGTTTTCCAGGACGTTTCTATTTGCCGAGCAAGTACCACAGAGTGGTTGCTGTGCTCTAGTAGTGCTTGGAGATGTCAACATGCTGTAGGACATCCTTGACGTGTGACATTACCCGCATGTCGCTGTTGTGTAGGTCCATCTGGCGCTATGCCTAAGTGAAAGGCCCACGATATGGCGTTAAGTGAGGCATGTTTTGGCCTTAGCTGGTTCTTCATGGCTTTTGCCAGAGACCAAGTTTCAGTTCCACAGTATAGCACTGGTAGAACCAATGAGTATCTCGTTTACATATTTTTGATGTGTTGTTGAATGCCCACAATGAGTAAGATTAATCTTTTGTGAGCCCTGAAAAGGGTGTTAAATGACAGGTTGCAAAAGCTTTCCTCACATCCCGAACATGCTACTGAAGGTGGACCGATGTCCTCCAGACTGTTGTGCTATACTTGGCTTCACCTGCGTGCCGCTCACTACTGTAGGGGGATGACTTCACCCTGTTAGCCTGTCTGCCATGAAAACAGCGAGAAAGTCAAAATAGGGGTCTTGGGCAATACATTGTGCCAGAACCTGACTAATATGTCCGATCAGCATGTTTTACCTGGCCAGACTCTCCCCTTTCTATGTGTTAATAATTTTATTTAAAAATTTTTTTACGTGTCCATCTCTTTTTCCATGATGTTTTTTTTCTCCATTTGTAAGCCTACCATGCCATGGTTGGAGAGCTTGCGTGCCCCAATGATTCCAGTAGTTGCATAGGTGGGAGTTGTACTCCTGGCAGGGTCACCTACACAGGACTTGTCCTGGGAGAGGGGAGTGAGACTGAAAGGTTGAGAAGCAGGTGGA
The DNA here is from genome assembly GCA_036924085.1 of Ariolimax columbianus. Classification (NCBI taxonomy): domain Eukaryota; kingdom Metazoa; phylum Mollusca; class Gastropoda; order Stylommatophora; family Arionidae; genus Ariolimax; species Ariolimax columbianus. Next base: position 45,125,460 of record JAVGWX010000010.1, read on the forward strand.
TAAGTGCAGATGTAGAACCCACCAGCGAGTGGCACATGTTTTAGGCTGTATCAATCTACTCCTAACTCATGGGCCAAATGCTGTCTCGTCTAATTTTACCGCTTGGTCTCCATCAGCAATCCCTATGGATGATAAAGAGATGTGGACATTGCACCTCCGTCCCTTTGTGAAGATCTCCAGGGTGGCAAAGGATGGGCTAGCAAATCAGACAGAAAATTTATGAGGCAGTCAACCCAGATGCACATGATACATCCTTGGCAGGACATGATGGTCCTGGGAACTGACACACTGGACTATATCCCTTCAGATGCATCCATATCCCCCACATTTGATGCCTCTCAGACAACAGTACAAGCACTACACATCCTCCAGCTTACATGACACAGCAGTTGAAGAAGGTGTGTGCTTATGTCCGGGAGGCATTAGGCTGTCAAGAGTAAAAGGGATTATATCATCATCTGGGGCTGAAGATGAAAATGGAACAAGGAGTTCCACAAGGTGGAATACTCTCACCCATGCTGTTCCCTACATCAATGATATAATCACAGAAATCCCTAAAAGAGTACACAGTGCACTATATGCAGATGACCTGGCACTATAGACATCCGATGAGTCTACATCTGTAGCTAGAAACCAAAGAGACATGGACAAAAAAATTGCATATCGCTATAAATGAATCCAAAACCATGTACACAATCTTCTCTCTATCTCCCAAGCCCCAAGAAGTAATCCTGAAAGTAAATGGCCAAACTCTCCCCCTTGACATAAGTCCAACTTATCTGGGAATAACAATGGACCAAAGGTTGACATGGTTAAACCAGATAAAAAAAGCCACCAACAAAGCTAAGACCAGAATGGCGATAATGAAGAAGATATCAGGCTCAACATGGGGAGCGGACACGGGCACACTAAAGAAACTGTTCACAGGTTATGTGAGACCAGTGCTAGGATATGGGATAGCAGCATGGTCCACAGCAACAAAGAATAACTTTCACAAAATAAATACAACCCAAAACCAAGGTATATGTATCATCACTGGAGCTATGAGAACAACACCATAAATGCAATGGAGAACATCACACGAATTGAAAGTATGGAGACGCACAGAGACTAAAAAACACTCCAGCAGGGGGAGAAGTTCAAACGAATGCCTGATCACCCAATATATGACAGGATAAATCGCATGGGAAGAGGGAGATTAAAGAGAAACCACTTCATATCAAAAACAAAAGAACTTGCAAGAGCAGACCAAATCATAAGCCAGGCAGTGGTTAGAGATCTAAAACAAACATCCCAAATCCCACCATGGAAAAAAGCCAAGTCCCCTGAGATGGTAGAAACCATAGAGGGAATAGGGAAAAATGGAACTCAGACAGATTCAGAAAGGAAATTTATCACAGAAGAATATCTTAGGAGAGTATACCCACCAGAAACATGGATACACGTATATACAGATGGCTCATCTAACAAAGCCACATCCAATGGAGGGGTCTATTACAGACTAATGAATGGAGAAGAAAAAACTCGAGTTTTAATTACGGGAACATATTCCAGTAATTTCCGTGCAGAAGCAGAGGCACTGAAGGCCGCAGCTGAGCTTGTAATCCAAGATAAAGATATCCACCAAGAAAACATAGTATTCCTGACTGATGCCGCATCAGTAATAGCAGCACTAAAACAACACAAAGATGAAGATCTCGAGCAATGTATGTTCTCCCTGACACAGCTCTCAGCAGAACACCCAAGGTTTATCATACAGTGGATCCCATCCCACTGCAATATTGAAGGCAATGAAGCTGCAGACAAACTAGGAAAGAGTGAAGGAGCATCCCCACAAACAGACCTGAGTATCACATATAATGAGGCCAAGACCATAATTAAAGCCAACTTCAGAGTAAAATGGGCTGATCAACACCCCGACTTCCGAAAAGAAGACAGCTACTATGACTTAACTAGAGAAGAGCAAGTCATCATCTTCAGACTGAGAACTGGGCATAACAGACTCAAGAGTCATCTTTACAACAAAATGAGGATTAGGACAGATGACAGGTGCCCATGTGGGGAGCATATCATGACCGTGAAACACATCCTACAAAGCTGCATGCTTACGCAGGAAAAGAGAGAACAATGCTGGCCTCGTGAGACAGATATGAGACAAAAGCTGTATGGAGATGAAACAGCCTTACAAACAACGGTGTCCTTTGTAAGAGAAACCAGAACCTTGATCTCAGGATGAACGAAGAGGAAGAAGATCTGGGGCTGAAGGTGCAGCACAGTGAATGAGCCGACAGCAGAAAGCATGACATAGCTGCCACCCTATCTACTGTGACTTTGTTCAATGAAGTCTCTAACACTTCATACTCAACAGCAGTGTCTGCTATGGGAGATACATTTTACTCTACCATCGTCATTATTCAAATGGCACAGTATATGTTCAACACACTGCATTTGGTTTACTCTAGCCAAAATACAAACAAGGCACTAAAGATAAAGATCCTAAGAACATGCATTTTTCCTGTGGCAACCTATGGTTGTGAAACATGAACGTTTTACAAAAGCACTAAGAGCAAAGATCGGTGCTTTTGAGATACAGTGCTACAGAAGAGTCCTGAAAATCCCATGGACAAAGACAGAAACAAATAGATCCATCTGGCAAGATCTGAATGTAGAGGAGAATTGGCTTATCAATGATGTAATGACCCGAAAACTGAGGTTTTTTGGATACGTTAAACGACACAACGGACTGGAAAGAGTGGTTATGGAAAGCATGGTCACTGGAAAGCAAAGCAGGAGCCGACCGAGAAGACAATGGACTCAGTACATCAATGAGACGCTGGATTTGACCTTGGAGGAGGACGGAAGACTGGCGGAAGATAGAGTTTCCTACAGACAGGCTTTCATGAGAGCGACGTTCTGCAAAAGACATGCTACATGATGATGATGGACCAGTTTTTAAGGAACCCCGAGTTCATGCACAACGAACAAGATATCCTTGGAGTGTGGTAAAAAAACCTAGTCACCAACACCGAGGTCTCTTGACAGACACCACTCTGGTACATTTCCTGAAAGCTGGATCGACGTCACCTCATTTTCTTCGGCAATGAGACCTGCATTGCGCAGGATGTCCTAGCTCTGCAACTTTTACACTTGCCCAGGAAATGGGGTACACAAAACGACTGCACCCCTCATTAAGTCATCCCCACATCACCTGGTTGAGATATATCAAAACTGATCCAGCCGAATGACATGACCAAACAAAGAAACATGGCGCCAGTCCAGCATTTCTGAGATTGAGTGGAGGCTTGTTTTAGCAGAGACCTCCACGTTGCGGATGTGGAAGGCCTCTGGTCTTGTTATGTTATGTCTGTTGTTACTAAATACATGTTGTAGATATAGCTAGTCCAATCCACCTTGACACAGATAAGATCATGCTGCTAAGAAAGGTGAATTCTTTGGTGGCCTCCACCGTGTGGTCTTGAGTTTCAATATCCTAGGGTACTGTATCAGACATGAGGTTCTGAACTTTAGTTTTTGTCCCACGATATAGACAGACCCAGAAAGGGCATTTCACAGTCTAAGATTTCTAGAGAGCGCTGCAGCGCAGAGTTCTGTACCGAATTCAACAATGTCTAACCTGAGACCATCGCAATGCTTATAGTTCGTTGAGAGATGGTCAGCAGTGTGGTCAGAACTACAGAGATGTTTTTCTGCTGTGCAAGCAAATCTCCTGGCCAAAGGTTGGAGTCTTAACACCATTCATAATAATAATAATGTTCGCTTAGTTGTCAAAGGCCTGTTGTGTCAAACGACCACTACTACGTCCAGCTGCTGAGGCTATGTTCATCAGTAGCATGTCGACCGAAATCCTTACAGACTCATCAGGTAGAGCTGAGTACTCTGCTGCCTTGGGCCCCGATGAGTATGTGTTAAACCAATATTTGTGTCAGGCTTTCTGTGTCTGTCCGTGTCGGACTCCCTGTTTTTCGTGTTCCACCCGAGACCTCTGGATTGTGTCCACCTTCAGTCAGCGTGACCCTTGCTGTGCTGAGAATACAAGGTTGGGAGAGGTATCATGCAACCTCCAGTAAAGGGGGGGCGGGAGGAACGTAGCTGGACTGAATTCTGGGTACAGTTAAGCAGAACGTTGAACGTCATCATGGACTGGTTTCCTGCTGTTTATGCCAAGCATGAAATGAATCATAACAAACAAGATAACTGATCAAAAGCACATCAATTACACAAAATAGTCCTTCATACCCCCTGGTAAAGCAGTTGTGAATTATAATCCAAACAAGAACCAGCAAATATCAGAAAACAGCACAAACACCGGAGCGAATCGAGAGCGCAGCCGTTTAGGCGCGGCCATCTTGGTTGAAGACCATTCATGCGCATCTCTAATTAAATGGTGAGGCATTTGGCAAACGCAGTGAAGGATAATTTTCTAACAAACCTTTAATAAACAAAAGAACCAACCTGGACCAGGGGTATGCTGCTGACAGTGTGATGGGCCCGCAGACATCATGCTTGGTGTATGTGTGCTCATTGGCCTGGGAGGTGTGGAGACAAGGGACCTGGAGTGTTGGCCTGCCATACTGCTTGAAGGTGACACTGGTGCATAGCCAGGTTCTTGCTTCAGCTTGACAGGCATCATCATGTGCGGTGAGTGCATGGAAGGGCACTGGTTAATTCCTGAAAGGAAACAGCTTGCATGACAAGAATGGATAGTTTTGTGTGTTTTTTTTATGTTTAATGCTCACGATAAGTATGTTTACTCTTTTGTGAGCCATGAAAAGGGCATGAAGTGGCAGATTGTAGTAGCTTCCTTCACACCCTGAGCAAACTGAAGAAGATAGACGGGATGTTCTAGGCTGTTGTGCAATGCTTGGCTTCATCTGTGTGACACTCACTACTACAGAGATCACGTTGATTCACATCTCATCAGCCAGACTGCGTTGAAAACTGCCTGTTTACAGAAATCACTACATGGAAGAGAGCTAGTGCTCTTGGTCAGTATATTGTGCTTGACCAGACTAGCGTCTCTGTTCTCTCTGTTTTTATAAATATATATATATTAATATATATATATATATATATATATATATATATAGTGTGTGAGAGAGAGAGCGAGAGAGAGATACATGCATATAGATATTATTGTTCTATGTTCTTGTCTGATCAGTATTATTATATCCTCCATATGAGTGGTACATGGGGTGACAATAGAACGATTGTAGATTTCTATGCATATAGTTAAAGAATTCTAAAGAGGGTTGTGAATGTGGCTACAAGATTCTTTTAAACGGATAGTGAGAGGAAATACCAGGACACATATCGAAATATAAATAAATAATCTCTGGCATGCACATAACATATCGCTGCTGACTGAATGCAAACAATAAAATATAGAGGAAAAGGCAATTATATGGATTGGACATTATCGCTGAGAAAATGTAAACTATGATAATAATAAATTCTTCTTCTTCTTCTTTTGTCCTACTGCCCTTCCCATACAGTGTCACAGAGAGGCGGGATGCATAGATTACTTGTTATCACCAAGTGGGAGGCTTGTGCTGTCATTATGTGTAACTACCTGAGAGTGTTAGAGACACCCCTGATCCACAGATGCCCCTTGCTCATGGACCGGAAACCTCCATATGATATGCTCTTGCTGCAGGCTGGTCATAATGCATTCGGACTAAATGACCAAACCACCTGATTTGTTGTGTTTCAATGTAGTTACTAACTGGGTTTGTCCCCACTATCTGCCTTAGTGTGGTGTTGTGGATTCAGTCATGGATTATCTTTCTGGCTGCCCTTCTCACACAGCGCATCTTACAGCTCTTACTCTTAAGTGTTTCAAGTAAGGACCAAGACTGACATTGGTAACGCAATGTAGGAATAAATAGTGCATTTATCAGATTCTTTTTAGTTCAAAGAAGCACTATAGGGTGTTTCAAAATCAGTGCAATATAACTATAATAAGAAGTGTAGACTCGAAAACCTACTCTGCAGATAAAAAAGATGATTAAACACTGAACAAGTCAAGAGTTTCTATCCTAGAAATATAATAACAGAGGATGGAAGATGCAAAATTTAAATCAAGAAGACAATAGAGATGGCCAAAGCTGTTTTCACCAACATGAGTCATTTATTGACATCTAGGCAAGACCCAAATTATTAATGAGAGTGATCAGGTGTTATGTATATTCATCATGACTGTGTAGAGTAGAAACGTGGACAATGAACAAATGGAGAAGAGAATGTATGCCTTTGAAATGTGGAGAACGGCTCAGTGTTCTTGAGGTAAGGTGTCCGGCTCAGACGCAGGAGGTCGCGAGTTTGAATCACAGTGAAGATCAAGATTTTTTCACGTGGATCTTCTGGTAAAAATTCTCCTGATCTCTGGGTAGTGAGATTACACTTCTGTGTTCAGTGTCGGGCACGTTAAAAATCCCTTGGCAACTATAAATCGAAAACAGCAGACTTAACGGCCTTACCCAGGCAAAATTAAAAGATTATAGTTAAAAATCTGCCTAAATTATTTGTACCTTCCCCCAGGCCTAGTAAACCACAGGAAGTATTAAAATACCTACTACATATAGTCGAAGCCTTCAGCTAACTGGGCAACAAACATGCCTGTTTGAAGACCGGAATTCCCAAAAATATGGATATATATATATATATATATTCATATATGTATATATCACTACCACATCCAGCAGCTGAGGCTTGCATCCAAACCTCACCCAGTGCTGAAGGAAAGACTGCTATCTGCCAAAGCCAAGTAGAATGGGTGAGGCCACTCCCACGCCTCCAGCCGGCCAATGGGAGACCATTGTTACACATAACTTATTTACACATGATTTGGTGGCCGGAACTTCCTGGTTCAGTTGAAGCACATGCCCAAACAGAGACAGGTGGCGCCGCAGTGTCTGATATGGAGGAAAGACTCGTCATTGCAGAGACCTCGACATTACGGACTAGATTAAACCACCGGATATCGACGGTGCACATGAAAGGAATAGAGTCTTGATTTGTACTGTTTAAGTAGAGTCCAAGTCTCTGAACCATACAGGAGGGCAGGAATCATACACGTCTGATAGATTCGTATTTTGAATCCAAGAGAGTCTACCGTTATTCCACACGTAGCAAAGGTCATTCATAGCGGAGGCAGCAAGACCAATCTACCTTAACATGACAGGAGTACTGCATCTATTAAATGAAAATGAATTCCCCAGGTATGTGAATTCGCTAGTACCCTCCATCAGGTGACCATGAACAACTATGCTATGAGGACCAGTGTTAAAGTTCTGAATTGTTGTCTTGGCCTAAGATATTGATAGGCCCAAGTTTGATGTTTCAAGAGAGACCGTTGCAATTTGGGCATTATATAGATGAAGGAACAATTTGGGCATTATATAGATGAAGGAACAATTTGGGCATTATATAGATGAAGGAACAATTTGGGCATTATATAGATGAAGGAACAATTTGGGCATTATATAGATGAAGGAACAATTTGGGGGGACATCTTTTTTTTTTTATCTCCACAGAATAGATTGCACCTGACTAACTCATAAAAACAGAATTACAAAATTGATCTTGATACATATGGCTTCCCTGCCAGTCTGGATGCTGGTCATGGTTTGTATAACACAAACCAAATCTAACTTGGTCCATGTATCGTTCTTACATTCTGGTCAAATTTTACACACATTTTATCTAAAAAAATTTACTAAATGTTTATAATCTGCATGCCAGAATAGATGCTAGACAGACGTTGTACTCTTAAATTAAACTACAAAATTAACCTCGATCCATGTGATCTCCGTGCCATGATGGATGCTGGCCGAGGCTACCACCCGTAGCCTTTGTGTAATAGCCACTGAGGTTATCATCCCCTTCCACACTTTCGACGTCATCATCCACAGATGACATCGAGCTCATGTGGCTTCTCTTGAGTTTCTTGTGTGGGTTGCCTAAGAGAATAGAACAAAGAATGACACATTAATGATTTACAAAAAAATTAAACCTATTTCTTTTTCTTCTGCAATCATTGCCCATTTAGACTGAGACTCCGGATTCTCCAATAAATTCTTAACTCAGCTTAACTTAACATTTTTATACTGGTTTAGAAGACTCTACAGAGCCTGTATACAACCAGTTTCTTGGAGGGTGGTTTTTACAGATGTATGAGTCCATCTTAATAGACTGAAACACTAGAACTAAGCAGACCCGCAGCCAGTTAGGTAGATTTTTAATTTGAATTTTGTCCGGGCAGCAGCTGTTAAGCCTACTCTTTTCGATGTCCAACTGCCAAGGAATTTTTAACGTGCTCGACACTGATCACGGGAGCCCGATCTCACTACTCGGAGATCAAGGGAATTACCGGAAGATCCACGTGAAAAAAAAATCCCAGTCACAATCGTGATTCAAACACGTGACCTTGGCACTCAAGGTGGACCCCTTACCTCGAGACAATCAAGTCTGCTGTCTTTTTCAGGGTCTCAATACAGCCATACAGTTTCCCCTAAAGGGAAGTTGGCGCAGGCCACATCCTTCTCAGATCTGTGTGCTGGGGGGCAGTCTTGAGGTACATGTGCTAATGTCATATTTGCTAGAGTGCAGTAACATAGGTTGGTGATACCTATCTTGTGCCTAGTAGTGTCTCATTCTGTGGTGGTGATACCTATCTTGTGCCTAGTAGTGTCTCATTCTGTGGTGGTGATACCTATCTTGTGCCTAGTAGTGTCTCATTCTGTGGTGGTGATACCTATCTTGTGCATAGTAGTGTCTCATTCTGTGGTGGTGATACCTATCTTGTGCATAGTAGTGTCTCATTCTGTGGTGGTGATACCTATCTTGTGCCTAGTAGTGTCTCATTCTGTGGTGGTGATACCTATCTTGTGCATAGTAGTGTCTCATTCTGTGGTGGTGATACCTATCTTGTGCATAGTAGTGTCTCATTCTGTGGTGGTGATACCTATCTTGTGCATAGTAGTGTCTCATTCTGTGGTGGTGATACCTATCTTGTGCATAGTAGTGTCTCATTCTGTGGTGGTGATACCTATCTTGTGCATAGTAGTGTCTCATTCTGTGGTGGTGATACCTATCTTGTGCATAGTAGTGTCTCATTCTGTGGTGGTGATACCTATCTTGTGCATAGTAGTGTCTCATTCTGTGGTGGTGATACCTATCTTGTGCATAGTAGTGTCTCATTCTGTGGTGGTGATACCTATCTTGTGCATAGTAGTGTCTCATTCATTGGTGGTGATACCTATCTTGTGCATAGTAGTGTCTCATTCTGTGGTGGTGATACCTATCTTGTGCATAGTAGTGTCTCATTCTGTGGTGGTGATACCTATCTTGTGCATAGTAGTGTCTCATTCTGTGGTGGTGATACCTATCTTGTGCATAGTAGTGTCTCATTCTGTGGTGGTGATACCTATCTTGTGCATAGTAGTGTCTCATTCTGTGGTGGTGATACCTATCTTGTGCATAGTAGTGTCTCATTCTGTGGTGGTGATACCTATCTTGTGCATAGTAGTGTCTCATTCTGTGGTGGTGATACCTATCTTGTGCATAGTAGTGTCTCATTCTGTGGTGGTGATACCTATCTTGTGCATAGTAGTGTCTCATTCTGTGGTGGTGATACCTATCTTGTGCATAGTAGTGTCTCATTCTGTGGTGGTGATACCTATCTTGTGCATAGTAGTGTCTCATTCTGTGGTGGTGATACCTATCTTGTGCATAGTAGTGTCTCATTCTGTGGTGGTGATACCTATCTTGTGCATAGTAGTGTCTCATTCTGTGGTGGTGATACCTATCTTGTGCATAGTAGTGTCTCATTCTGTGGTGGTGATACCTATCTTGTGCATAGTAGTGTCTCATTCTGTGGTGGTGATACCTATCTTGTGCATAGTAGTGTCTCATTCTGTGGTGGTGATACCTATCTTGTGCATAGTAGTGTCTCATTCTGTGGTGGTGATACCTATCTTGTGCATAGTAGTGTCTCATTCTGTGGTGGTGATACCTATCTTGTGCATAGTAGTGTCTCATTCTGTGGTGGCCAGTTTGGAAATGAAGCATGATAACCTGGTATTTTCTGGACAGTTGGTAGTGTCATCTCATCTATCCACTTTCATTATTAAATGTTGTAGTGAGGTGTTCAATTATTTTGTCTGCAATCTTTGTGGTCCTTGTTACTTTCAATTCACACCTCTGCAGTGTTTTTGTTTTCATTTAATTTTTCTCTTAGTTTTTTGCTAGTTCTAAAGCTCTGTTGTCTACTGTAGATTCATAATGAGTTTATTAATGAGCAGTTTTGGAGGCATTCTTCCTATATGTCAAAGAACTTTAATTATCAATATGTCTATATATGCATAGCTTCGCATCTGAGTGGTCCTAGGTTCATTCCCCAGTTGATGCGGAAATGTTTTTTCAGACTGCAACGGCTCCCTAGTCGGCTCAGCCATAAATGGGTACAGGTTCAGTTTAGGGAAGTAAAAGCGGCGAGGGAGAGGAGATGGCTACCGCCCTCATATAGCCGAACCTTTAAAATGTGAGATCGCTAACACCTCACACCCATACGGCAGTAATGCTATGGGTTTACTTTACTTTACTATGTTCTTGAGAGCTGGTATCTATAGCAAGAAAACTAATCCACCTTGGGTGCCGAAGGTAGCGTGTTCGAATCACGGTCAAGACCGGTATTTTTTTTTCCACATGGATCTTCTGGTAATTCCCCTGATCTCTGAGTAGTGAGATCAGGCTCCTGTGATCGGTGTCGAGCATGTTAAAAATTCCTTGGCAGTTGGAAATCGAAAAGAGTAGGCTTAACGGCTGCTGCCCAGATAGAGATGGATACTGCCCTCATATAGCCGAACCTTTAAAATGTGAGATCGCTAACACCTCACACCCCTACGGCAGTAATGCTATGGGTTTACTTTACTGTACTATGTTCTTGATAGCTGGTATCTATAGTATGAAAACTATTCTAATGCAGTCATAATTCAGCTGGTATCTATAGCATGAAAACTATTCTAATGCAGTCATAATTTAGCTGGTATCTATAGCATGAAAACTATTATAATGCAGTCATAATTCAGCTGGTATATATAGCATGAAAACTATTCTAATGCAGTCATAATTCAGCTAGTATCTATAGCACAAAAACTATTTTAATGCAGTCATAATTTACCTGGTATCTATAGCATGAAAACTATACTAATGCAGTCATAAATCAGCTGGTATCTATAGCATGAAAATTATTCTAGAGCAGTCATAATTTGCTGGACAGGTCAAGTACTCCGCATGCTAGATCATCGGCAGCCAAAAACACTTTTATATGGTGAGATGCAGAAGGGTCAGCACTGTGATGGTAGGCAAAAGACGTGCTTCAAAGACATGATAATGGCTCCACTAATAGCCTTTGAATAATATGTGACATTTTGGAAGCTGTTACATATGACTTAAGGTTCTTGGCACACATCTCTTCGTGGCGGTAATGGGGAAAAGCCACATTCATCTGACTGGAGAAATCCACAGACATGCAAACTTCCTTGGAATCTAAATTTAAAACTGTGAAGCACTCATTCCAGAACCATGGTTACGTAGTCAGGACTGGTCCAAAATAATCTTGGAGGTTCCACGTATAATAAATAAAAGTGAGCAGTCGGAAACAAGACATTCTTCTACTTCTTCTTCGATCAACTGACGCTTTTGAGCTTAGCCCGGTGATGTTCACAAAGGAGACTGCGTTTCACTTCTTCACCGGTTTTTCGATCGTGGTGCCATCGTCTTCTTGGTCTACCCCTGCCTCTTTTGCCCGGCATATTACATATATTACATTCAGGAAATGAACCAAGGTTGAGGATTGGTACCCACAGCGGAGCATTACCTGCAGGGCTTAAGGCAGATGACTGACCGTTTGCCATGGCAACTGCATGCATAGAGACCATCGTAGGCTGACCTTGGTCTTGAGGGCTGTAGTTGTAGTAGCTGGGTGAGTCCATTCTTCCGTGAGGAAGAAGATGGTGGTTTCCGTTTGGTACCATCATTATTGAGGCTGTGGTTGAAAAGAATATCAATCGCATTGATTAAAAAAAGAAAAATCATTATGCTATTTCGGCCAAAGATATCTTACAAGACTGCTATATGCTTAGACAGCTGTGAGGTGAGCACAGGCCCATGGAGACAGACCTTCACACATAACCTGTTCGGGAGTCATGAAGAACTCTCCATCATGGCAACATTTTTCCATAGAACTGGATTTGTGTAGAGACATAATAATTAAACAATAGTGAACCAGATGAAGATTATGGAAATTGCTTCTATTGCCAGTGACAACGATTACAAGTATTTATCTGCACTCGGAAAGCATATCTAACGAACAACAGATAAGAAAGTGAAGTAATAGACAGCCCTGAATTTGAACACTGGAACTCCTGGCGATGGAAGCACCTTGCCAGAAGAGATGAATGAGTTCATACTAGACCAGCGGATTACATGTATCCTTCTTATCACCTTCTATTCCTGAGGACCATCAGGAGTTTTTTTATTAGGGCTGAGGAATAAAGGTTGCTTGTCCCTGTAGTGTGCAGGATATAGATTTATTTCATCCCTGAAAGAAAAGTCTAGTCTTTACCAAGGTTTTTAATCCATGTCCCCTTCAGTGATGAGACCAGTATCCAAATTGCTTGAGTACCCATTCCTCAACACATTGATAACGTCTTTAATTTTATTTAAGCATATGAGCGGTAGAGGAGTCAGAGCTTGTCTCCTGCATCAATGGGGCATGGATTTTGTTATTTGTTCTCTTGTCTCGTCTCACCTTTCCCATAACATAAGAGCCTGTACAGGCATCACATCTCTCTACTTCATAAACTGTCTGTCATCACAATGGTCTGTCCAACCTCTGTGTAAAGGTCTTTTCACCTTTGCCCCTCCACTTTCAAACATCATCCACCCAATGCATTCTAGACCAACATTTCTTTCTATTGCCAGGAACAGCACCCAGGAGTATCATATTCCATTCAATCGCAGCACATGGTCGCACCATTGGTGATTGTGTATTTTTACAACTCATGATAGTTCTAACCTAGTGGTCCATCTGGGTCTTTGGACAAGAATAGCACAACTGCCCTACAGAGAGCATGTTGTAAGAAGCGGCTAACAGTGTGATATGGCATAAGACCGGTCATGGTTAGGTGGTTTGTTAAGAGCAGCATAGATGGTGCCTCACAGGCTGCGAGTCTACTTTGCTTTAGTGTTTGAGCCTATTAAAATGGACTCGCGCACATCTGTTACCCAACCTCCGCTGCACTTGCCCCAACGGAGCGGAGTAATAAGCTGCGAGCTTAGCAGGAATCCTCCTCCCAGCTACATCCAGCTCAGGCCTGAGCTGGGACCTGCACAGGGTATCTGTCCCTGTAGGAGTACAGGTCAACTAAGACTAAGATATGCCTTCTAATGGTCCTATGAACTGTGGGATTGTGCTGCGTACATTGATATTTGTGACACAATTCCTGTTTGTTATTCCAAAGACTATGATGCAATACAGTACCCAAACCACCTGGCTTAACCTCCAGGAAACATGCAATGGGTGTGACATGCTGGAGGCAAATGACAGGACAATGCATGTAGCTGAATACTGGATGCATACTGTATGACGTGGTGCTTGGACACAGAAAGTAAGTACTCCATAGATCTGTCTGTAGCATCTCATCGCTTAGATTTTTTCACAATTCAGCAGTCAATGTTCATATTTCACAAGCTTAAATGTACAGAAAGAATCCACTGTACTGTATCATCGGCCGTGGTCTTTTGAAGCACTGAATCAATATTCACATCCTTTACAGAACGAATGCTGAAGAAGAAGAAAAAAGAGCACAATTCGGTAGATATTAGCCCACACACAGGTTCGTCACTTACCTCGTGTGACAAGCAACAACTCCGAAGACGAGAACACACCAGTAGCCAAAATACTGTCGTTACCAGATACTCCTGAGTGTATATTGCCAGGAACTAGGAAGAAATTAATGTAAACCTGTACTATTTGAAAAGTAAGTACTGGTCAACCAGGCATTGCTAAGATGATGAAATAACACAAAGTTAATAGGAAGGATAGAACAATGACAAAATGTTATATGAAGCATTCGGTACGAGAAAGGCAAACTCAACTTGAGTGTGGGAAACTGAGATGCTAGTCCGGTCAGGCACAACATACTGATTAGGACGTTGCTTCAGGCAAAATATACTAACCAAGACCACTATCTCTCTTCCATGTAACGTTCCCTGGAAACAGTCTGTTTTCAAGGCAGTCTGGCTGAAAAGATGTGGATCAATGTGATCCCCCAGTAGTGAGCGTCACACAGATAAAGTCAAGCATAGCACAACAGTCTGAATGATCCCGGTCCACCCACAGTAGTATGATTGGGGTGTGAGGTAAAAGTACAACCTGTCACTTAAGGCCCTTTTCAGAGTGCACAAAAGAGTAAGCATTCTCACTGTGGGCATTAGGGGATGGTGTGGGCTAGTGGTTAAGTGACACGGTTCACAACAAGAAGGTGCTGGGTTCTATCCCCATCACAGCACTGGCCGTTACTCCGGGGAAGAAAACCCTTAGAAAATGAAGAAGGAAGCAGGCCCTTACATAAAATGCATGCAGAAGTTGGATGCACTAGGCCGACAGGTGCAAAATAAAAATCACAGTACAATGCACACCGCCTTGGGGATTAGAGAAATAAGGCGAACACAAAAACAAACAAAAAAATATTGGCATTAAACTCATTACATATTGACACCTAGTCCTATCAGATGCAGATGAAGTCAAGCATAACACAACAGCCTGGTTGACCCAGTCCCACCTTCATCAGCATGTTTGGGGTGTGAGGAAAGCTACTACAACCCACCACTTAAGGCCCTTTTCCTAGCACATAAAAGAGTAAGCATACTCATTGTGGGCAACAAACAAGAAAAACAAGCAGAGATTGATGATACACTCTGAGGTCCATTGTACGCTTTATGAACATCAAAGAAGCTGTGCTTGTAAATTGGAGAGTTGGTTAACCACTACCTAGACACAAATTCTAACAGTAACGAAATTTCTATTAAATAGTGGTCTGCATGAAGGTCACAAAGAAGGTGGTCCCTCAATCATGCAAATACACAATATGTCAATCAATTGCCTGCTCTTTCAATTGCAAGTACATAAAAAAAAGCTGTTAGTTGATTTCGCCCGATTTTTTTCCCCCTGGCAAAGACCTTGTGGTCATGTCGTAGACATTTTGTTTTTGTCCTGGTGCAGTCACTGAGTCATTACTTATATGCAGGGATGGAAGACTAACATCTAATAAAGCAAAAATAATTTATTGATCAGACATGTTAGTCAGGGCTAGGCATAAATATACTGGCCAAGACCCTCAACTTGGCTTCCTCGTAGCCCTTCCCGAAAACATGCTGGTTTAATGGCAGCCTGGTTAACAAGGTAAGGGATCGACATGATCCCCATGGTAGTCATCGACCTGCAGATAAAGCCAAGCGTGGCACAACCACCTGGAGAACCCCGATCCACACTCATCTGGATGTGAGGAAAGCTACTGTCACTCGCCACTTAACGTCCTTTTCAGGGGGTACAAAAGAGTAAACTTACTCATTGTGGGCATTAAACAACATACTTATATGCTGTTTTACCAACTTTTAACCTTCAAGCCCCGCTGCAGCTTAGATATATTTATTTCTCCATACAACAAGCAAGAGCTTCTACATTCCCACGGATAGAACAGGAGCAACTAAGAAAAAATGAAATATAAGACTGACTGAATTCCACCAAGGTTGACAAGCAGAAAGGAGTTTTGTAACAGGTTAAAATTGAATTCCATTCATATCAGACGTGTTATAGCTCATCTCGCATTGAGTGACAGAGGGGTTAGTTCACTTGTCCTTCCCAACAAAATGACTAGGCTCTGCGTTTTTTCACTCCACCCTACCCAGCTGTAAATTGATACTTTACTTTATGTTAGTATACACAAGGCAGCTAGGTCACCACACTTCACAAAAAGCTGAGGACTAGTAGATTCCATGACCTCATCCTTGATAGAAGTGTCAGATATGGGGATACATTTACAGTATTATAAATCGCATTGTGATATGGTTGGTGGGAACAGCTTGTGGGGCCACATGTTTGAGGGTCCCTGCCTTACAGCAATATCTGCTATGGGGTTACCTTGACAGTATTATACGAGGCGTATTCAAATCAAACCGGACCAAACTGCAACAAATGAAAATACATACGATGTGCATGATGACATCACTTCTGATGTAAACAGCACATACCAACTGTCAAGTTTGCAAAATTTCACTATCCTCCGACTTATAGTTTCCTCAGCAGACCGTTGAAAACATGGCGGGTGTGTTACGGAATCCGTCCAGAAGGACATGAGTTAACACAACAATATGCGTCTGACCTGGTCTCAGTGGATCTTTCGTTAACTCATGTCCTTCTTCAAACATCGTTGTCCAGTTCTTCACTGTTACCTTTGACACACTTTTGTAACCATACACTGTTTGCATTCTGCGATGAATGTCAACTATTCAACATCCTTCACCTGTTAGAAACTGAATCACCGCTCGCTGATCAACTCTGAACGGATTCCGTATCACATATGCCATGTTTTAAATTGTCTGCTGATAAAACTATGAGTCGGAGGATAATGAAATTTTGCAAACTAGACAGTTGGTATATGCTGTTTACACCAGAAGTGATGTCATCATGTGTACCATACGTATGTTCACTTGTTACAGTTTGGTCCAGTTTCATTTGAACAGGCCTCGAATGTCATGTTGTGACAAAACTTGGTGTAAGCCGCATATGGATCATGTGTTTGAGAGCACCTTGATTCTTGATTCTAGGAACCAACATCATCACACAGGGAACATTCCCATGAGTGCTCTGTTCTCCGTCCAAGCAACCAGCCAAGCGTATACTCAGAGTCCCAGTCAGGTGCTGATTTCGCATTCTTCGGATCTTTCGGACAGAATACTTTCTCCCCTCTCCCCCAAATCTGTCATCCTCTGTACATATGCATTTTCACAACCTTCTATCACTTCATCATTCTGTGGACTGTCCATGGCTGCCCTTACGAAGACAAACCTGTCTCTCGCCATCACTATGTCATTTACCACAGCTCGAACCCCCCTCTACATCAGCTCTTTCGTTGCTCCACATGCCTGCATGTACCGGCAGTAGAACGATCTGACACCTTGTACACCAGAGTTGCTCAGAAGACAGGCCCACTCCCTTATTAGCATGCACCTTTCTATCTTATGAAGCATGCCCTGAGAGTCTGACAGTATCACTGCATGTGTCAACGGTTGTGTCACCAACCAAGTTAGGCCCACTGTTACTGCCTCAATCTCTATCATCATACCCGATGTAATAGTGGAATAGGTAGCTGATTTCTCCACCACCTCCCTGCCATTTTGGTAGCCGACATTTGGTGGAGCCATCTGTGTACAGGATTCGGTCTTGTGGTCCTAAGTGTTATGAGGGGGTTTGAGAGCACCTATCCGACAGCAATTTCAGTTATCTGGATACCTTCACAGTTTTATATCTGACATTGTGACAAAAATTGGTGCAGGCTGTATGTGGATCTTGTGTTTTTTTTTGGTGGGCTTGCCTTATTTTCTCTATTCCTCAAGGCGGTGTGCGTTGCACTGTTTTCATTTTGCGCCTGTCAGCCCAGTGCATCCGACTTCAGCATGCATTTTATGTAAGGTCTGCTTCCTTCTGCATTTTCTAAGGGTTTACTTCTCCGGGATCTTGTGTTTGAGAGCACCTATCTTACAGCAATGTCAGTTATGGAGATAGTAAGTAGCATGTCCTTTACAGAACATAGTTTCTTAAAAACGCCACCTATCTGGCTGTTATAAGTTCCTTGGCAAGTGTGCAGTATGGTAGGTTGCCATTACTTTCCGTACGTGGAGGAGCAATCTCCCGAGAAAAATAATCCTGTGTCTGCAAAATTGGACATGGTGGTAATCAAACACAGTGCGTTGGGATTATGAAAACCGAGTGAGTTTCACCACTAAGCCACGCAGCCTCCTGTTATAGAGATACCTTCATAGTTTTATATTTTACATTGTGACAAAACTTAGTGTAGATGGGCACTTGTGGGCCACATGTTTGAGGGACTCTGCCTTACAGCAATATCTGAGATTGGGTTACTTTCACAGTATTATATCTTACATTGTGACCAAACTTGGTGGGGGAAATGGAAGGGGCTACAAGTGGACCATGTGTTTGAGGACCACTGCCCTAAGACTACCTTTACCTGTTCACCCTAAACCTGCAAGACCAAAAAATAAAATGCCATATCAAGAGCTTGACCTGAAATTGCAATGAAATGTTATGCATAAACTAAAGCTGAAAGAGTTGACAGCAGAGCTTCTTCAAAGTGCTTCCTATTCTTCTCACAAATATATAACAAAAAATATATGTGAAACTTTACTGCTCCTTGAAGGGCCACATTAACTTTAGTTTGTTAATGGCTGGAAAACAAATTTAAATGAGAAGAGTAATATATTACATTAACAGACCTTTATCAAGGACAATCTAAAGCAATAGCAATAAAAACCATGAACTTGATAAATAAAACAATGATTATGAAAATAAAAGCAGCTAATAAGAATCAAATTGTATTGGGAGACACAGTATTACAAGAGATAGATTCATTGGTATATCTTGGTAGTAATATAGATAAGGTCGATGGTACATATAGAGATATCAGATTAAGAATACAAAAGATGAGAGCGGCTTTCAATGCTTTGGTGAATTTGTGGAAATTGAAAGAAGTCTGTAACAAAAACACAGATCTTCCGTCCTATTGTATGGTTCTGTGATGTGGAGAACAACAAATTAATAAATAAGAGGGCCCAGCTTTCATCAATGATGCCTGCGCCGAATTGAGGCAATAAAATGGTATGATAAAGTCACTAATATAGAACTGTGGGAAAGAACAGGACAGATGCCAGTGAGACTAAACATAAAGAGAAGGAGCTGGCGATGAATGGGACACACATTACAGAAAACAGTTGATAGCATTACAAGACGGTCACTGTTCTGGAATCCTCAGGGCAAGAGAAATAGGGGCAGACATATAAAGGAAGACTTGACAAGTGTTTGTTGAAGACTTAAGTGGAGGAATTTGAAGGGTTTTGATTGATTGATTGAACTAAGCTATGCAAATATCAGCATTAATGGTAAAGATAGTCCTGAATTCACTTGAATGGTATCTGTATTGAAAGAAATAAGACCACTGTAATCTCCCAACCATGTTGTAACAGACAATAAAGATGGTTTTACATGGGGCTCATTCAATTTTAACCGGGGTCTGAAAAGGGAGCAAAGAATAGTGTAACATTGTAACCGGTCAGACATGCCATAAGAGATGACTAATGAAGGTTGGGCATGGGGATGGCTGCTGAAACTTTAAGCAACACAAATTTAAATAGATAACAGTAGGCAAAAATTTAAAATTTGATACGAAGGTCAGTCAGTAAGTAGGTCAGAAACTGATATGGGATCAGCATAAGGCGGTGCATAACTGGGTTGATAAGTTTTCTTAATGATGTTAAAAAATTACTGATGAAGCCCAAATTAGTCGTCCTGATCAGATTGCAACAGAAGCATCTGTACGGCAGGTGAGGGAGATGATTCAAACTGACAGACGAGTAACAATAGACAGTAAAATTACTGCATGAGGGTGTTCGCATAGTTTAGCCCACAGCATAATGCATGATCCCACCTTGGAGTGAAATGTTTTGTGCAAATGGCGAAGGGGTTGAATGTGAAGTGAAAATGTGGCAGAGACAGCACATCAAAGATGAGCTGCAGCGGTCAGTGACCAGTAGTTAACTGTTAGCGTTAGGGCCAGCTAACCAGAGCTGCCAAGACCCTTCTACAACTCCATAAGGTGATCCTGGATAACAGGCTGTAACAGAGCAGACTGGCTAAGGAGAAGGGAACGAAGAGGAAAGACTAACCAGGTACTCAAAATGCCTGCTGAAGTTCGATGTACCGGACTGTAAGGTGCAAATCACAGTCAAGCTATACATTACAACACAATGCATTCCATTCTACGGACAACATCCTGCTACCTGCAAATCCTTTTTCAGGGCTTGGTAGCGGGAGTTTGAGAATGAACAAAGAAGAAGGTGTACTGATAAAGCGCTGGGATTAGCATATCAATGTTGGTGGAAATTATACTGAGAAATTAGGGACAATTAAAGTGCAATAATAAATTGTTTTCAAGTTATATCTTAATTTACTCTTTTTAAATAGCCTTGTGTGACCTATTTACTGACTTGCCCTAGGACATGGGGCTAACAACTTCATCTAGTAAAACCTTACTATTAACCTTGCTATTGAGACTTGTATACAGGACTCAAATAAAGGGACCAACTCTAGTGGTGCCCTTATGCTTCACTTGGAGTATGTTTTGCCTGACCCTAATTAACATGTCTGATCAGTATGTTTTGCCTGACCCTGACAAATATGTCTGATCAGTACGTTTTGCCTGACCCTGACAAATATGTCTGATCAGTACGTTTTGCCTGACCCTGACAAATATGTCTGATCAGTACGTTTTGCCTGACCCTGACTAACACGTCTAATCAGTATGTTTTGCCTGACCCTGACAAATATGTCTGATCAGTACGTTTTGCCTGACCTCTGACCCTGACTAACATGTCTAATCAGTATGTTTTGCCTGACCCTGACAAATATGTCTGATACAGTACGTTTTGCCTGACCCTGACTAACATGTCTGATCAGTATGTTTTGCCTGACCCTGACAAATATGTCTGATCAGTACGTTTTGCCTGACCCTGACTAACATGTCTAATCAGTATGTTTTGCCTGACCCTGACAAATATGTCTGATCACTTGGAGTGAAAAAGTAAATTGTCAAATCACGAATTACAATTTCAAAATTCTTATCTAGAAAAATTCAACAACTTAGTTTTAAGCTAACGGCAATTAAAGAATCATGAAGAAACGTTAAAATTTATGCTGAAAAGAAATGATACAAATAGAAGTGTAAAACGGAATAAATAAATAACTTTTCATTTCACTCAGTCATCGCGCTAGTATTACAGGGGACGGAAGGGGAAGCAAAGAACAGTATTGTAACCTGTCATGAATGTTATAAGATATGCAGAAAAAAAATAATCAAAGCAAATAAAATGGATGCAATCCTAGACAAAGATGGAGGGTTGTGTATGTCGCCATCTACCCTATCCTGTAGAAACCAGGAGAAGTAGAAGTCCACGCAAACGAGAAATGGTCATTTCAAGTTAAATACAAACTTGTAAAAACTATACTGAGGTTAAGGTACCTGGAAAGTGAGACAGGCAAATCAAAGATAAGGCAGACACGAAACATCTTCACGTCATTTTCAGTGAGAAACTGACAAATTTTTCAATGCAGATTAATTTCAGTATTGGGACGGTGTGGCTAGTGGCTCACAGTCCGATGGTACGGGTTCTTCTTCATCGTACGCTGTTTACAGTGATATTTACGTTGCACTGTTTTATTTTGTTAAGCCTGTGGCTCAGTGCATCCGATTTCAACAGGCGTTTCTGTAGGGTTGCCCCCCCTTAGCCTTTGGCTGTCCCCAGCCTAACTGCAAGGCAGCAGTTGTTTTTGGTCAGAGTTGTCTCTCTTTGGGAAGTTGTCTTGCAGGACTATTGAGTCTTCCCCACTCGTGTCTATAGGGTTTGGCAATGATATGATATGATGGACTATGTACTAGTTTGTACTATCCCGGAAGAGAGGCAGTCCAGTGTGACTGTGTCTCAGGTTCGTCACCTCCTGCCAGAAACGTAGCATATGCATGTGAGTGAGGTATCTCTTTGCTCCTTGTATTTTCTCGGCTCATCTGCAGTGATGGCACACCTAGCATTCCCCGCCACCTGGGAGGTTGTCACAATAGGGCAGAGGGTGCAATGTCCGCTGGACCGCATCTCTTCTGCATCCATTGGGATGACTGATAGCAGACAGAGTTAAAGAGCAAGGAAGGAGTGCATTTATCCAGGTGAATTTCTGCGGCTCATCCGGGCCAGGCTGAGGCGCAAGCCTCATCGTAGCCTCCCATCACAGCGGTGCTGAGATTTAGGAAGGGGTTCTGGCTTAGAGGCGTTCGGCCGTAGTCCCTCAGATGGTAGCTTCGCACCATTGGCTTATCAGCCAAGCACGTGGACCAAATGTCAGCGACCTGTGATTTCTTTCGAAGGAGTGCATTTGACCAGGGGACAAGCCTGGTTACGGCACGGAGATGGTGTTCGCCTGGTGTGCGGACATATCTCATGGTCAAGGGTTGAGTCTCAGCAGTTCGCAGTGAGGTAGCTGATCTACAGCTTAGGGCACCCCGACCGAGAACTAAGTCTTCTACAAATGGTTTCATACCTCATCGCCGTATGGGGTGAATATCGAGCAGCTTCCCGCCCGCTTTGATCGGCGGACGGCAGAGACCTCTTTCTGCGGCTCGACCGGGCGGGGCTGGAGCCCCATGTCCCCACCACGTCGAGGCCTCCCTTTGCAATCGCGCTGAGCTTTTGGGCGGGATTTTGACTTTGAGGCGTTCGGCCGTAATCCCTCACCTTGTAGCCTCGCGCCGTTGGCTTATCAGCCTAGTACGTGAACCAAATGTCTGCGGCTCCTCTCGAGTTGAGCAGGATTACCGTAGCAACTCCCTGTCATTAGTAGGGTAAAACTGATCTGTCTTCCGAGGGTCTATTTCCAGCACCCGTTCAATATTAGACCGGACGTATCAATAGAGGGCTTTTTAGTTTGTCAATGGCCAAGTTTCTGGAACCTGCGATTTCTGCAGGGTTAGGACCAGATTACCATAGCAGACGCTTTTTCATTAGGGAGTTAAGAGACTGACCTGTCTTCCGTGGGTCTAATACCGGCACATGTTCACTATTAGACCCCACGAAGGTGCTCTCGATTTGACAGTCATTCTACAGTATTGGCGTGTTAAGTCAATTTAAGCCTCAGGCTCCACTCATGGTAGTGCCCTTCCGTCAATTCCTTTATCGAACACTGAATGCAGACCAACCGAGCCACAGAGGGCATAACCCCAGATTTCCGAGGTTCTAAATCCAGCACCCGTTCCAAATTAAACCCAACGTAAGTGGTCTCGGCATGTCAGTCATTTCAGTGTTGGCCGTGTTGAGTCAAATTAAGCCGCAGGCTCCACTCCTGGTGGTGCCCTTCCGTCAATTCCTTTAAGTTTCAGCTTTGCAACCATACTTCCCCCGGAACCCAAACACTTTGGTTTCCCGGAAGCTGCCCGCAGAGTCATCGAAGCAACTCCTGCGGATCGCTAGTCGGCATCGTTTATGGTCAGAACTACGACGGTATCTGATCGTCTTTGCGCCTCTGACTTTCGTTCTTGAATAATGAAAACATTCTTGACAAATGCTTTCGCAGTAGCTTGTCTTGCGGCGATCCAAGAATTTCACCTCTAACGCCGCAATTCGAATGCCCCCGTTTGTCCCTGTTAATCATTACCTCCAGTTCCGAAAACCAACAAAATAGAACCGAGGTCCTATTCCATTATTCCATGCACCATTATTCAGGCAGCTGAGGCCTGCTTTGAACACTCTAATTTTTTCAAAGTAAACGCGCCGGCCACCCAGGACGCTCAGCGAAGAGCACCGGTACGGGTTCAATCCCCATCACAGCACCGGCCGTTACCCTGTGGAAGCAAACCCTTAGAAAATACTAGAACAAGCAGACCCTTACATAAAATGCATGCCGAAGTCGGATGCACTGGGCCGATGGTAGCAAAATAAAAACGATAGTGCAGCGCACGATACCTTGGGGAATAAAAAAATAAAACAAACGCAAAAAAAAAACCAAAAAAAAACTGTCAGTAGTGAAAGTGACGGATTTCTTAGCACTTGCATATAATACACTATTATATGCAAGATTTTACGGTAATTCATTTAACCCTTATGGATTTTTCATGTCGGTTTTTATATATCTTGCATGGTTTTCATGTGTCTCGTGTATTGGTCTTCACCAGGTGAAGCTGACATGCATGAGTGACATTCAATGACGTATAAAAACGAAACAAAACTGTTGAACAAAATTAATTGTCAGTCCATTGTTTAGTGCACCTGTTACTTGATACTCCTTTCTATGAGGTCCATGTGTGGAAAGTTTAATATAGCTATAAGGTTCAAACAACAAAATCTGAGTTCTGTAAAACTGAATGACGAGTGTAATACAAAAAATACTTGTACTTTCTTCTATAAAGTTGAAGGCCGATGTTTGTTTTCAAAGGTGTCTGACTTTGTCGCTCGTTTTCTATCATTGTTGTTGTTGTTTGAGAATGCCCACAATCAGTAGGTTACTCTTTTGTATGCCCTGAATAGGACGTTAAGTCGCCTCTTGGTTGCAGTATCTTTCCTCACAATCCGAGCGTGCTGAAGGTGGACCACGGTCCTCCAGGCAGTTGTGCTATGCTTGGCTTCATCTGAGTGTCACTCACTACTACGGGGATCACGTCAAACTCTCACCCTGTTAGCCAGGCTGCCATGAAAACAGCCCATTTCCAGGGAGGGCTACTAGGAAGCCTAGGTGAGGGTCTTAGCCAGTATGTTTTGCCCGACTCTAACTAACATGTCTGATCAGTATGTTTTGCCTGACCCTAATTAACATGTCTAATCAGTATGTTTTGCCTGACCCTGACAAATATGTCTGATCAGTATGTTTTGCCTGACCCTGACTAACACGTCTGATCAGTATGTTTTGCCTGGCCCTGACTAACACGTCTGATCAGTATGTTTTGCATGACCCTGACTAACACGTCTGATCAGTATGTTTTGCCTGACCCTGACTAACACGTCTAATCAGTATGTTTTGCCTGACCCTGACAAATATGTCTGATCAGTACATTTTGCCTGACCCTGACTAACATGTCTAATCAGTATGTTTTGCCTGACCCTGACAAATATGTCTGATCAGTATGTTTTGCCTGGCCCAGACTAACACGTCTGATCAGTATGTTTTGCCTGACCCTGACTAACACGTCTGATCAGTATGTTTTGCCTGACCCTGACTAACACGTCTGATCAGTATGTTTTGCCTGGCCCTGACTAACACGTCTGATCAGTATGTTTTGCCTGACCCTAACTAACACGGCTGATCAGTATGTTTTGCCTGACCCTGACTAACACGTCTAATCAGTATGTTTTGTCTGACCCTGACTAACACGTCTGATCAGTATGTTTTGCCTGACCAGACGTTAGTCTTTCTATCATAGAATTAAGAAAAAGGAGACTAATGTTGATTGGGTAAAATATACTGATCAGACTATGTTAGTCAGGGTTAGGTGAACCATACGGATCAAGACCCCCACCTTACTTCCAAGCATTTCTTAATGTTTCATGGCAGCCAGGCTAACGAGGTGGGGTAATCCCCATATTTGTGAGATTACTGAGAAGCCCCGATCGAAGAACCCTACCTCGACTTCCACATAGTCCTACCTGGAAACGGTCTTCTTTTTGGCAGTCTGGCTAGCGAGGTAGGGGATCTGCGTAGTAGCAAGTGACACACAGATGAAGCCATGCACAGCATCCTGCCTGGATGACCCGTGCTCACCTTCATCAGCACATGAGGGAAGCTACTGCGACCTGCCACTAGATGTCCTTTTCAGGGCACACAAAAGAGTAAACCGACTCATTTGGGTATTCACAACAACAACTGGGGAGCCTCCCGTTGCACTACAGCTAGGAAGGTCCCAATCCACCTTCTCACGTACACCTCAGGATGTGAGGAGAATCACTGTAACCCGCCACCTAAAGGAAGTTGTCAAGAGTGTCTAGCTCAAATATGAGTGGCATTTACAAGAACATGCGTTGGAGATGTGTTCTTTTATTTTTCTGTAAGGTTAAAGGTAGCAGCTGGTCCCACGCCAAACCCTCCTAAGTCACCTCATAGAATATATTTGTCATCTTCTAGTGTTACTACTTTTGGTCCCTATTTGTATCCCCTGTAACGGACACAGTGGGGTAGGGCAGGAGTGTGTAAGGGATAGCAGCTCATGGTGAGAGGCAGTCACTAGATAGGTTGGCCTGGACCACATTCGGTTCCCCCATTCCTGCCTAACTCACGGATGGCTCCACGCGCCACCCACGGGCAATGGCTTTGAATGATCAGCTAAACTACATGAACAATCGCGGAGGAAACCCAGGTTGTAAAGAAGACCTGGTTAGGTGGGACATCCTGAAGAGAGGTCTCCTCTACACGTGCACTCGCAGATGCTGGCCGAACAGGCGAAGGATCAAGCATATAGACAACAGTCACTGGAGCAGGAACAAAAAAAGCCTAGTATCTGGCTTTCGGCACACTAGGGACACAGAAATACAAATAAAGCCATCCTAGAAGACCTGAATGTTGAAGAAAACTGACTGATAAACAATGTTATGTTTCGGAAATTGCATTTTTTCAGCAACGTCATGACGGACTGGAAAGATTGTTCCTGGAGGGCATGGTACCTGGAAGGCAACGTAGGGGTCGACCAAGGCGAAGGTGGATACAAGATATCAAAGAAACTCTAAACATGAACATGGAACAGGCAGGAAGATTGAATGCAGGCCAAAATTCAGATCGACTGTATGTGAAGGGAGCGACGTTCTACAAAGGACATGCTACATGATGATGTAGAGGACACAAATGCATGCTGAAAAGCCTTGCATTGCACTGCACTACAGCAAAGAAGACCCAGTTTCCTCTTCTTCAGTGTGCCTCAGAATGTAAGAAGAGACAATACAGTCAGCTACCATAGAAAATTCTTAATGTGTGATGTACTCCGTAAAAGCAGCTAAGAAACAACTATCATCTTTTATTTTTCTTGTGAGCTTATAGTTTTTACAGCATGGGGTGTCTGAGCACATGCCCCAACATTCCTTAGTCATCTCTTACGACTTGCCTAGTAGGTTTGTGCTACTATTCTTTGCTCCCCTTTCAGACTCCACTATAATGTGGGTGCCCTGTAAACTCGAGTGGAAGAAACCCAATTATGAAGGTTTGGCCATGACTGCAGGTTAAGAGAAGACTGGCTGACACAATATTCAGAAAAGACCAAAAGCCAGGGATCCAGACACCCCCCTCAGAACAACCCCAAGACCACTAATGTGACAAGTTAAGACAGCCCCTGAGAGGCCAAGAACTACACCAGACCAGAGGTAAGATAGAAAATACTGACATTTTACAAGCAAGCCAGGGTAGAAGAAGAACCAGAAATCCAGACCCCCAAGTCTGCTGAGTGACAACATTCGACAGCCTCCGAGAGACAGACGACAAGGTTGGAACCAGACCAGGAGAAAGATAGAAGACTCGTTACTAGCAAGCCAAGGTAGAAAAGAGCCAGGGATCCAGACCCCAAGACCTCTAGAGTGACAATATACAACAGCCCTGAGAGGTCTAGGACTTCACTGGAACCAGACAAGGAGAAATATAGAAAAAAATGACACTTTACTAGCAAGCCAGGGAAGAAGAAGGGCCACTAAGCAAGTAATCTTCCTTAATGGTTTATTTGATATCTTCTTTGGGAATTCTAGCCAAATTGTCAGCTAAAGGATTTTCTTAAAATATCCCTGAGCCGATGTATAGGCTTTGCCAATTGTTGTACAAAAATACACCACATTATATTATGCTTGACATAGCTTTTAGCTTCATAAGAAGAGCATAGAGACAGCATTAATTAATGAATGAAAACCTTTCAGCTCCGTGTGGAGCACAGGTCTTCAACAAATACAAGCCAAGTCTTCCTGTCATGGACCATTCGTTCCATCCACATCTTCCTCATTTCCATTATGTTTTTCTCTAGCTCTCTTCTCTACGTTTGTTTTGTTCTGCCTCTACATCACTCACCTTTGGTATTCTGGAACAGTGACTGTATTGTAATGCTATCGGCTGGTTTCCTTATTGTATGTCCTATCCAATGCGTCTTCCCGTCACAGCATGTTCCACTGATATCTGCATGCTTCTTTCCAACAGTACCACATTAGTGATCTGATAATACCATTTCAATATCTCTATTCTATGCTGGTACCCATTTATGAAAGTCTGTACATTTTTCATTGTTGTTCTGTTGTTCTCCATGTTTCTGAGCCATACAACAGATTATTGGATTATTATTCCTCAGAGGAACACTGCTGTGGGTTCCATTTTCCTTTCCATTGTCTTCTGTCTTGGGCCACAGTGGACCAGTGGGTGATAAGTTTCCTGTCTGTAGCATCGTGGATATTTATGAGTTCGAGGGGGTCGGACCAACGCGTAGGAGGTCTTCCCTGTGGCTGTTTTCTGTCTCGTGTGTACCAGACCACTGTCACTGTGCTCCAACAGTTATCAGTTCTCCAAAACAGGTGACCAGTTCAGTGATACTTTACCTTGTCTGTATGAGTAACTACATCCTTCACCAATGACATTTACCGTATGTCGGTGTTATGAAGACCTTTCAAACATTGGTTGTGGAGCTTAAGGCCAATCATATGTCTCTCAAGGGAGGTTTGGGTCTCTCTGAGTTTGGACTTCAGTTCTTTTGTAAGTGACCAAGTTTCTGCTGCATAGCACATTGCAGAGAGAACTGTGGAGTTGAATAGGGAAAGATGCAGGCTGTGGTCGTGGGTATGGTCTAGTGCCATCTTTATAGAGGAGAAAGTCGCCAAACCTAGGCGACCACGTCTTGTTCATTCTGAGTTTAGGTCATTCTGCATGTTTAAAAGGCACCCCAGGTAGATATAGTCCTCCATGTCCTCCAGATTCTTGCCATCGAGGATAACTGGGTCATTGGTAACAAAATGTTTACGCATGACTTTAGTCTTGAAAGTGTTCATCTCAAGGCCTGCTTTTCTCCCTACTTTGTGAAGCATAACTACCATCTGCTTGGCGTCTTTGGTTGTATCTGTGATGAGTACTATGTCGCCTGCGAAGCAGAGGTGGTTAAATCACTTGGCATTGATGTTGATGCCAAAGGAGGTCCAGTCGTATTGACTGATGAAGAATTCCAGGCATGTGGAAAAGAGGCTTGTTAGATTGGATCCCTCTTGTGTACTGTTACAGGTCTTTGAAAGGGCTGGAAGGTTGTCGTACAGTCTGAGTAGCAGTTAGTAAGAATTCGGGCATAGCCGGGATCAATGCCTTGGTTCAGCAGAGAGTGTCAGACAAATAGTGGCTCTACATCGTCAATACAACAGAACATGCTTTAAATTTGAGTTTTTATTGTTTTGGACTTAATTCCTTTTGATTTCTA
Source organism: Ariolimax columbianus (assembly GCA_036924085.1). Classification (NCBI taxonomy): domain Eukaryota; kingdom Metazoa; phylum Mollusca; class Gastropoda; order Stylommatophora; family Arionidae; genus Ariolimax; species Ariolimax columbianus. The sequence continues at coordinate 45,154,787 of JAVGWX010000010.1, forward strand.
GGACAATTAGCTATGATGAGTACATAAACTTGAGACGGACTGCCAAGTTTATGAGAAAAATATATGGAGTTATTTGAGATCATTAGCTGTATAACGGATTGAGTCACCTAAGGCAGACTGCCAAGATTATTAGGGAAGTGTATGTGCCTTTTTGAGAGCATAAACTGTATGGTGACCCGAGTCGCCTTAGACAGACTGCCAAGATTATAAGCAAAATGTATGTGGCTTTCTGAGAGCATAAACTGTATGAGCATCTTGAGTCACATAAGGCCGGCTGCCAAGTTTATGAGAAAAATGTATGTGATTTTTTTTGAGAGCACAAACTATATGACGGATTGAGTCCCATAAAACAGACTGCAAAGACTATGAAGGAAGTGTATGGTACTGCTGTCTTGTGAAATGTTTATAAACAGCTTCTTTCCTTTACCTGCTTTAACGGCTCACAACCGAAGGTGCTGGGTTCGATCCCCATCACAGTACCGGCCGTTACCCCGGTGAAGCAAACCCTTATCAAATGCAGGATGAAGCGGACCCTTACATAAAATGCATGATGAAGTCGGATGCACTGGCCCGACAGGCACAAATTAAAAACCACAGTGCAACTCACATCGCCTTGGGAAATAGATAAATAGGGTGAAAGCAAACAACAACAAAAATCTGTAGACTAATGCCACATCAATGCTAAACATTTGTGTATAGCCTGCCAAATACTACTTATTTTCCGTGTCTAAGCACCAAGTCATACAGTATGCATCCAGTATTCAGCGACATTAATTGTCTTGTCATTTGCCTCCAGCATGTTTTCCTGGAGGTTGATGCAGGTCATCAGGTGGTCGGGGTCCTGTATCATCCCACAATCACATATGTCATCATCTGTGTATCCCCATTGTTTCATATTCCTCTTGTACCATGATACACTAGTTCAAAGTCTGTCCAGCGACTTCCACGTTGTATATGGTACATGATGCCTGGGGGCAGGTTCCTCCAAAAGTTCCATCTCTGGGGCCTGCATCAATTCATGCCATCTCTCAATACAGTGACTTTTAGGGTTTGTCTGTATAGGCTGTGTTGATTTTAGAAAGCTATGTCTGGATTTGAGTCTTGTGCTCTATACCTGGTCCAAAAATTGGGTGTCTTGGGTCGTGCTCCTGTTTTTCTTGTCTACCAAATGGGCTGCTGGTTTTGGAGATTCTAGAATCCGCCTCATCATCTTTATGTTAGACTCAAGCTCTCTTTGATATGTGTATTTCTGTCTTCCCCAATGCGTCTTACCCACGGGAGTTCAGGTTATGACCTGCCCGGTAATGCTATACACCGGTTGCTCTAACGTATGACCTAACCAGCAACAACATCTAGCATGCTTGTCTCAGAGTACTGATGCTTGGCCGGTTCTATACAGCAGGTCCACATTTTAGATCATACAATTTCAGTCTCCAATCCTATGCAGACACCCATTTATGAATGTCTGACATTTGCTCACAGTACCCTTTGTCATACACCAAGACTTCAATTTATATAATAGAATGTAGATTTTTAGTTTTGTGCTGGACCTAATATTCTTAGACTTCCATAGGTTCCTCAATGCAAAGAAAGCACCTCTGACCTTGTATTCACAATATGATATCACTATACTGTCAATATTACAACAAAGATATATTTAACTTTTTCCGGCCCAACAGTGTGAGATTACGACGATTTGGCTTCGTTCTGCTGACTTTCCCAGCTCTAGGGTCATCGCTTCATCGCAAACTACAGGGTTTGTGCTATAGTAATGGCTGATCATACTGCTCTTTTGATTGTTGAGAGTTCCAACTTCCGTCATGTACAGTTGGACGAAAACAATGGCGATTTTTTAATTTGTTTTAGATTTTAGAAAGGATTTCTTCTGTTTTTCATTTGGATTAGAAGATGCACTCATTATTGAGAATGGGGGGGAGTTAAGTTTCTGCAACTGATATTTCTGATGTAGATCTATTTAGTTTGTTTATGTCGATAAAATAATTACGTTTATAGTCGAAGTGACAGACATAGCCATTACGGTAAACATAATAGCTGTCCATCGTTGTCGATGAGGACCGCCGACATCATCCTTGTCACAGATTTCCCTGTTGGGTGTGGGTACGCATGTGGCTGAACAGGCCAATGCGAGCACGAAAACATCTGCTACATATCGGGCACACTAGGTTTGTAGAAGGGGATGGTGTTCCCGCTGCTCGGGATTTCCGCTTCTCGCGTCTGTTCTGGGCTTTCACAACACGGTACGCTTTACTGTGAATTTTTTTAAAAAATTTCTAACCAAGGGACGCCGCTACTGGGTGATTCTATATGTTTGTGCTATATTTCACCACATCACCCTCATCCTCTTGTATCTTAGAAACTAACATACACACAATAACCCAACAAGTTCTTTATTAATATATGTCTCTAGACACATACACACAATAACCCAACAAATTCTTTATTAATATATGTCTCTAGACACACACACACAAAATTAGAGGTTCTCGAAATCAACAACCACATTGGGGCATAACGTGTTGACAAATTTCGTAATTTTGTAAATTGGAAAGCTAAAGGTTAAGTCAACCTTGCAGGACCCAGCACAAACAATCCGCCTAAAAGATATATTTATGTGAAAAACTTTAGTTTTCTCTCCATTTATATGCAATCCTAGTTGCCTCGATTTCTTGTAGAGTAAAGTCCTTTTATGTAGAAGCTGATGCTAGTCACCGGACAACAGAAGCAAATTAGTTGTATAAAAAGAAGCTATTGTTCTCAGAGTATAAAATAATAAAATAATTCAACCGTAATCAGAGATAATTCCAGGTCCTACCTTAACCTTACGCACTCCACATTATTTTTGAAAAAAATTTGACCTAATTAATTTTCTTAATTAGTCGCTGTGGTAGTCGTCTTTCAAAATTTGTAACTTTTATGTTTGTTTGTCAATAAATATGATTTTCTGGTGTGTAGATACACAATAGCATAACGAACATGTGGGTGTTATTGTTTTTGTTGTATGTTTGTTAGTTTTTGAGATTTAAAAAGATGAAGTTGAAAATTTATGAAAATCTCGGGAAAAATTTGGACTCGACCACTAGGCCTAGTCGCTTCGATAGAAAACCATGGAAACCACAACAACGTATCGATACTGTGTTTACAATATCGCCACAACTGTTAGTTTCCAATTCAAACGTAGTTCTTTCATTTAAACAAACAAAATAAACAGATCTACGCGATAAAAATCTTTCTCAACAACCTACTTCCCCTTTCGCAAAAAGTCGGCTTGCTCAAAACGGCATATACAAAATTAAAACTGTTCAAAAGCCATTTGTAATCGAACACACGATACTTTAACCGGCAAAATATCGTGTATATATGGAGGGCGTAGTCAGCAGTAAAAAATGGCTGTCAGGAGTGACTCCGTTCAAAAAAAAAAAAAATTTTTCCGCACACCGTTTTTGTAGGCCTAGCTGGTTCAAAGAGAACGGACAAGGGCGTGCTACAGGTTAAAGAAGTTGTAAAAATACCCTGATATAGCTAAAAGAACTTGGTCTGTGGCTGAAAGAAGCATACCTTGCCAAAATACATGAATAACAACAACCCTGAAGAAGTACTTTTGAATGGCAATGTAGGCTGTTCTGTATTTGTGCCCATGCCAAACTCACTCATTCTCATTTATATTATTATCAATAAAGAAAAGACTCACCATAGCTGTGTATGAAGTTGGCCAGATAGAGGTCTATCTCTCTGACGGTCACACTGATATGGTGAGGGTTTACACACAGGTTCGGATGCAAGCAATCTGGAGACTTCTCTAGCCTCTCTCCATCTGTCGACTCCAGTGGGATAGCCTTGAAAAAGATAAAAGGATAACAGCATACACATGTATGTTACAGATATCACGCTATCTATATACGAGGCGTGTTCAGATGAAAACGGACCAAACTGCAACAAGTGAACATACGTATGATGCGCATGATGACGTCACTTCTGGTGTAAACAGCACATAACAACAGTCAAGTTTGAAAAATATCATTATCCTCCGACTCAGTTTCCTCAGCAGACCGCTGAAAATACAGCATGTGTGATACAAAATCCTTCCAGAGTTGATCAGCGAGCAGTAATTCGGACAAAAGTATGTTGAAGACAACAGTGAAGAACTGGACAACGATGTTTAAAGAAGGACGTGAGTTAACGCAACTTAAGGGCGCATGACCTGGTCTCAGAATATCTTTCATTAACTCATTCTTCTTTAAACATCGCTGTCCAGTTCTTCACTGTTGCCTTCGACACTTTTGTCACCATACACTGCCTGCATTCTGCGATAAATATCAACTGGTCGACATCCTTCAGCTGTTAGAAACTGAATCACCGCTCGCTGATCAACTCTGGACGGATTCTGTATCACACCAGCCATATTTTCAACGGTCTGCTGAGGAAACTATGAGTCGGAGAATAATGACATTTTGCAAACTTGATGGCTGATATGTCCTGTTTACACCAGAAGTGACATTATCATGCGCATCCGCATCGTATGTATGTTTGGTTGTTGCAGTTTGGTCCTGTTTCATGTATACACCTCAAACATATCTATGTTCTTTGAGTGCCAAAAACAGCACATTAGGCAGAAACAAGTGCTCTTCAGTTCGAATTGTGTAATGCCACTTGCATAATTTCTTGTATGTTGTTTTGACCTATAGTTGAGCTCTCTCTGATGAACATTTTGATGTGTCTTTTGACCGTTTTCTGCTGCCTTCTGGATCCAATATGATTGCCTGTACTAAAGACAGTTGTTCTTCATTCTAAGCACGTCCGTTGTATTTTCACTGCATTTTTCTTATGATAGTAGAAACAAATGACTTTTTAGACTCTTATTAGCTTGTTGGACCTTAATTTTTCCCAGTTAATATTCAAAAGTCCAGAGTGGTCCACCGAGGTCTTTATGTATGACAAGGACAAGAACAGCACCATTGCCCCACAGAGAGCATCTCGTGAATGGCAACAAACTGTGTGACATGGCATAACAACAGCCATGGTTAAGTGGTTTGTTTAGTATAGCATAGATGACGCCTAACAGGCTGCAGGTCGAATTTGCTCTAGTGTTTGAGTCTATTAAGATGGACTCGCACATCGGTTAACCACCTTCCGCAGCACTTATCCCAATGCAGCGAAGTAATAAGCTGCTCGAGCCTAGCCTGTTAGGCAGGAAATTCTCCTCCCAGCGAATCCAGCTCGTACCAGAGCTGGGGCATGCACAGGGGCATCCGTCCCCTGTAGAAGTACAGGTCGACTAAGAACTAAGAATGTTCAAAAGTTTTCTAAGATATTTATTTGCATATGTTTACTTTCTAGTATAATTGTCGTTTTCCAGCTTTCTCATGTTTATGCTAGCAATGATATGAGGTTGCAGTTACAAAACCTGAGTTGGATGAGAAAAATGAAAAAAATCTACAATAGCACCAAAAGACCTGTATCGGGGAATAAGAAAAACTTAACGTCTTTATACTAGTTTAGAAGACTCTGCAGAGTCTGTAAACAACCAGATTCATTTACATTTCCTTACTCTAAAAACTTTGTGCATACAATCTATTCTTAAATGCATTAACGTCTGTATACTAGTTTAGAAGACTCTGCAGAGTCTGTAAACAACCAGATTCATTTACATTTCCTTACTCTAAAAACTTTGTGCTACAATCTATTCTTAAATGCATTAATTGTCCTTCCTCCACTACTTCCTGTGGCAATTCATTCCCAGCATTCACCCCTCTCAGCCTAAAAAGATATTTCCTAATATCTAATCTGGACTTTTCTTTAGTTAATTTGTAGCTATGCCCTCTTGTTCTTATATGCGCTGTATTTTGAAAAACTTGTGATAGTTTAATTTATCCTTAAAACACACAATGAAAATACACAAAACATCACGAGTATTTATCTTGTATTTAAAAAGAGGTGAAACTAACCAGGAATGTGTGAGAAAAAAGATAAATAGCAGGCAAGTTAAGGTGGAGTAGACTAAACAAGAGATAACCAATAACATGCATCCCAGCATAAATACACCTACACAATGACACACACATATAAATGTACACAGGTATACTCATAAACACCTTATGTATAGGTGCACATGTAGAAATGTAAGCACTAGAGGTGCCGAATATGCATTAAATGATTGTTCCTTTTTATCTAAACATTGCCCTGCAATTGAGCACGAATAGTTCAAAGAGTGGTGCGATCATTTTATATTTTTTAAAGTTGAACTCTTATTCTTCTTGAACTTTCATCTTAAAAAGGATGTTCTGTTACATTGTTGTAGTTGACAGTGTGGCTGCAACATTTGTGCCCCACTGCTCCTTGCGATAAGTGTCATCATGTCACGGGTTGCATAAGCTGACAAGGTGTAGGATAGACAGCCAGCCGGTTAATACCAATGGTGTCACTATAAACATCTGCATTAGCCCTTACTTTGCGATTATATTAGTTTAAACCGTGCCTTGTTGTTTTGCTATACTCTACAGTGATTATTCAAGTTTAAGAACTTTGCATCTCAAACAAGCATCCCAGTAAAAATTTGTTCAGCATTGCCCACAACACTTTCTCAGACAATAACTGTCATTTTTTTTGGCAGAGAAATTTGGGAGACTAGTATTTTTTAAGTGAATGCATTTCACGCAGCCAATAACTTTGGAAAAAAAACTGAAAAATACCATGTACTTACTTACTTTAACATACCCTTGTGCCGTTAAGCATCCTGGGGAGCTTAAGTTGCTATGTGACAGTGAATGAGCTGACAGCAACTCATAGCTGGTCGCTTGCATCAGGGTCAGCTAACCAGAGCTGACCAAGACTGTATTACACCTCCAAGTGGTGGCCCTGGAGACAGGCTGCAATAGTTTAGTTAGTTGTCCATCGCAAAGCGATGATGCCACATCATCATATGGTTTTGTCTTGATATAACTTGTTCTGTATTTGGATTATAGTTGAGGAAGAAACTACGCTAGTCATCAATGGACCAGTGGCAAGACATAAGTCAAGACGACTGGAGGCAACTCAATATGCAGGCACTCTGGTTCCACCTCCCTTGAGACCAGGAGTGGCTTGAAACTTGTGGAATTCAATTATCTACCATTTCCGTTCTTATCTTTGAGAGGCGAGTGCCTTGTCTCTCAACCACAGAGACCCATCTAGTATAGTCTGGCTAAGAGAATAGGAATCACAGTGAGAAGGCAAATCTGGTATCCAAAAAAGTCCGCTGAAACCTGATATGCCAGGCCGAAGGGCTCAGATATTGCAGTTTCGCTGTAAACTATGACACGTCCTTTTCTGGACAAACACCCAAGAACAAGTCGCCTTTCTTGAGCCAAGTGTGTTTCATGACTTGTTGTAAGCTTGAATAGTTGTAAGTTTTCGCTTATCTCATTTATCCATCTGACACATGGCTACCTCATGTCTTGTAGCTAGATCTTCTTGTGTTGTAAGCATGCAGTGGGAGCTGATCAGGTTACATTCCTATGATATGGCTGAAATGTTGAATTTTCTGCCTACAAGTGTATTCAGCACACGAGGTAGTTCTCATCTAATGTCCTCATTTCATTTCTCCTGGTGACACCATTGAATTTTCTTAGAAATTTTATATGGTTTAATTTTCTTTTCATGTGTCTTAGATACGAACCAAGTTTGACATTGGTAGCAGACAGCTGATATAAATATACTGTAAACTAGTTGTTGCTAAATTGCCAAGCTGTTGTTTGGGTGTTTAAGCAGAGGTGACAGTTAAGTGAAAGCAAAGGCTTTCTTACACAAAGTTTCAATTTCCCTAACAAATCCTTTCATCTTCTATAAAAATACTTCCCAGATATTTGAGCTCTTTGGCCTCCTTAAGTTTGATATTGTTTAGTTTTGTCTAGTGAACCTGGTGTTCTGCTAATCTTCATCATTCCTGCCTTCAATGTGCTAAGCTTCATATAATATCTTTCACAGATAGTGCTTAGTGCAGTCATATGATTATGCAGTTAATCCTTGTCATCATATATTTGGCTTTGGTCATGTCTAATGATTGATTACTATAAAATTATAGGAAATGCCAGCAGACCTTTCTATTCATTTTTTAATGCCAAATGTTCATTACCTATTCGTATCCATATTTATATTCGGCCATATGGTTAAAGGTCTCGGTGGAATAGTAGCAAAAACCCATATATGGTGCATTCTGTACATCGAACCAAACATTACCATACAGAACCGATGTCTCCAGGCAATTGATAGCTTCACCTAGCTAGGCAGTACCCTCACGAGAGAGGTGAATATCGATTTTCAAGTCAACAGGATTGCAAAGGCGAGCTCTGCATTTGGAAGGCTCAAGCAAACGTCTGGAGATGACAGGGCATCAGTTTCGCAGCCAATGTTAAAACGTTTCATGGTGTGGTGTTAGTCACTCTGCTGCATGCCTGCGAAACATGGACAATGTATATGAGACATATCAGACAGCTAAATCGTTTTCACTTGAGCTGCCTACATAGGCTGCACAGGATCAGGTGACAGGACAAAGTGCCCAACTCTGAAATTCTTAGCAAGATTAACATGTTGAGCATCCATACGCTACTGCAAAAAGCCTAAATAAGATGAACGGGACATGTTGCCTGCATGCCCGATGAACCCATCCCCAAGAAGCTGTTATATGATGAGTTCAGAACAGACAGACACCCATTAGGAGGACAGAAGAAATGCTACAAAGACTCCTTGACAGTGTCTCTGAAAAGCTTCAACATTGATTTGACCTCCTGGGAGTTGCTTGCACAGAACAATTCCACCTGGCACATTAGCACCACTAAGGGTAATTAGATCGTAGAGCGAAACTCCATTTGTGTACATGAACACAAACAAACACCCCACACACATACATGCATGCATACATATATATATATATATATATATATATATATATATATATATATATATATATATATATATATATATATATATGTGTGAACATTATTTAATTTTACCTTGAACAGGATGACCATCACCAGGTCCAGACGCCACACTTTGTCTGCCTGCCGCAAGCAGTCAATTCGTCTCATCTTGCCCTTCTGGTCTGGGTTACTGAGCACACAAATGGGGTTCCTCTTGCGAGTAATACTGAGTACAAAATCTTCTCGGCATTCCTGGGTGATGTCCTTGCGTAGCTTTGCCAGAAGCCTAGATGCCCATTTCTGCTTCACGTCTGCTTTCTCATTCTAAAGAAAATACAAATTAAACATTTAAGTGACTTGATGTATCCACTGATCTCCTACCATAGGGTGTGTTGTTGTTGTTATCTCCATAGCTGCTGAGCAGGCCTGCTCTTGGCAGCCCAATGCCATTCTTATATAGATACATGTCTTCTTCGGTTGTTTCATTGCTCCTTACAGTGTGTTGGCTATTGTCGGCAGTGCTTGTAAGAATCTTTTCCTCATGTCCGCAAAGGCTTTTGCACTCAATGAGTCGGTGTCGAACTATTTCATCAGGATAAGAGCAATATCTGCACAAGGGCAGGTGCCGGGGATTGATGCGGTTCAAGTGGCTATTGACTCTATGTCCTATTCGGAACTGAAAGATAAGACTTTGATCTCTTCTATGTAGTTTATTTATCTCGTTACTTTTTGGCTGTGACATTTCACTAAATACACTGTGACCTGTTGTTCCCATCACCCAACCGTTCATCCAGATTTCCCGGGTTATCATAGGGTGTAAAGGTAATATTTTTCATTTCTTGCAGCTTATAGTTTTTACAGCATGAGTAGCCAAGCCTTTGCACAAATCTCATTAGTCTGATGTCTCAGTTGCTCCTAAACTTCCATGGGATGTATAGACATTTGTTATATTTTGTGGCTTATAGTTTCTTCAGGATGGGGTAGGAAGGCCAATGCACAACCCTCCTTAGTCTGACATGACTTAAGTCCTTCAACTCTTACCATGGAGTGTAGAGATTTTTTCTTTTCCTTGTGGTGTATAGTTTCTAAAGGATGGATTAGCTGAGCCCCAATCTCCTTAGTCACCTTTTACAACTTGCCTGGCATGTTACATCAATACTATTCTACATTTCCCTTTTGGGCCCATGTAGCACATAGAGTAAAGCCTTTAACTAAGATTACATGATATGGATGTACAATTAGTGTATGTCACAAACAAACAAAACATAATCCATGTGGGTATATCTTATTATGGAGCAAAGAAGCGGTCCACTGCATCTTATTATGCTAAATTCACCTTTACAATCAACTTAAGGCACAGCCTCACCACTACAGCTGGCCCCATTACAGGAAACCTGTACCAAAAGATCTGCAGTGGCTGCTGTTGTTGTTGAATGCCCAAAAATACTGAACTTAATGATTTAAAAGCAGTACTCTATCAAATATGCCAGCAGTCCACACCAAAAAGAGTAGTGGTACAGTGGGTTCCATCCCACTGTAACATCCAAGGCAGACAGACTGGCAAAAGAAGGTGCAAGACTACCACAACCAGACCCTAGTGTGACCTACGAAGAGTCAAAAAGGCTTATTAGAGCTAGATACATGACCAAATGGGAAACCGAACATACTGGCTACACAAAAAACGATGCCTATTACCAGTTGAACTATTCAATAAATTGAAGATAGGTGGCACTGACGAATGCACGTGCGGTACCGGGAAAATGACCACTGAACATTTGCTGCAAAACTGCCCGACATACGAAGATCAGAGAAAGCAGATGTGGCCATCACCAGTGGCAACACTAGACAAGCTCTATGGCAGTGCGACAGCCTCAGGATGACTGCTGCTTTTTTCAAAAAAATAAAGGTTGACGTCTGACAGCGTACGAAGAAGAAGAATGCCCACAAGGAGTATATTTACTCTTTTGTGCATCCTGAAAATGACGTTAAGTTGCAGTTTGTGTAACTTTCATAACATCTCGAGCGTGCTGATGAAGATGAACCAGGGTCTTTGAGTCGGTTGTGCTATGCTTTACTTCATCTGTGTGTCGCTCACTACTACCGAGATCGCGTCGATTCCTCACCCTGTTAGCCAGGCTGTCATGAAAGCAGCCCACTTCCAGGAAGGACTACGGGAAAGTCAAGGTGAGGGTCTTGGCCAGTATATTTTTCCTGACCTGACGCTAGTCTTCCTTCCCGTACTGGCTGCTAAATATGTGGAATATGCAACCTTCTTTAGTCGCCTTTTGTGACTGATTGAAATGTTACTTCTTTCGTCTTACTGCCCTTGTCTTGGGGCATTGCAGAGAGGAGGTATGCGAAGACATACGGTTTATACTAGTTGGGAGGCTTGTGCTGCCGACACGTTCAACTTTTAAAGTGTTTCTCTGACTCCCTCTATCCATCGACACCTTGCTCATGGCTCTGAAACCTCTCTGTAGTTGATTTCACTGCAGGGTGATCCTACTGCATCCTTGTTAGATGATAAAAACCACTTTATCTTCTGTGTATATTGTAGTTAACCGATGTAGTCGCCAGCGAACTGTTGCGAATTCTCTTTCCTGCTGCACTTCGTACACATAGCATCTCACAGGTCTTGATCTTAAGTTTGTGACTATCTCATAGAGCCCAAGTCTGATACTCATATCATAACATAGTGACGATCAGCGTCAGTTTAGTGGCCACGGGATGTTTCAGTATCAGTTTCAGCTGGTAGTGCATCTTGTTTGCTTTTTGAATTCTATTCTCTATCTCTCTGTCCAATCTGCCGTCATCAGTTTAGACACTTTCCAGATACATAAACTCACATAACTGTTTTAGGGTTTTGCCGCCAGTACAGAAACTGTGCTGTGTTGGCTGACATTTAATTGTCCTAGTTTCTGGCTTGTCATGTCTTATGGAAAGTTACATTGTACCCATTCACCTGGGTATGAGGCGACTAAGAAGGGATCTGCATACAACTGGCAACACCATCATTGTAAACAGTGTCATAGAAAACACTGCTGAAAAAACATATAGATGAAGTGGGCGAGGAATTCTGCAAAGAAACTCAATTCTGTGGGATATGTCCATGGCTCAACTGAAAGAAAGGAAAGAAATAAACATTAACTAAAGAAGGAATTGTGCCATTGGCCATCAAAATTAAACAACTCAGCAGAAAAGATTCAGACAACAACTAGTTCCTCTTGGAAAGTAAGACTACAACACCTGCTTCTCACCAAATTCCATCTTAATTCTCTTATCACAAAATTCCATCTTGATTCTCTTCTCACCAAATTCCATCTTGATTCTCTTCTCACTAATTTATATCTTCATGCTCCTCACCAAATTCTATAATTGTCAATGTTTTGTGTTCCACTCATGCGACCACAGCTATCCCGCATCCTCTTCCACCATTTTTCACCAGGTTTTCTTTGACCTCATCATTAATTTCTTACATTGTGGTTTCCAATTCAACACATGTGGGGTTCAATTGAGAGGCCTCTTTCTGAGGGTGTGCCCTGTACATCTCCACAATCTCTCCCCAGCCGTGAGCAGATTTGGTTGTGCTTTTCACCACCTATATAGATTTGTTATTATCTCAGCTGATGCAACTAGCAATGTTTGGATTGTGTTGGAAGATACACTTCGATTGGAAGTGTAGTCATTCATGAATCTTGGCAGCGGCATAGACATAGTGGGAAGTGCAGATATGGATATCAAAGTAGGAATACAAAGGCGAGAGGGGCCTTTGTCGGATACGGAAATTGATAGAAACTCAGTCCAACACAGGAATAAAAATCTTCAAGTCCAGTATGGGGTCAATTTTATAGTGTGGCTCTAGGGTATTGAGAACAACAAAGGTGACAACAAAAGAGCTATGGACTTTTATGAGTGGGTGCCTGCAAGGAGTAGCGAGATTGAGATGGTGTGGGATTGTTGGAGAGGGCCAGACAGATATCAGTGGGGTGCTACATAGGAAGAAAACTTTGGCCTTGGATTGCACAAAATGTTGGGTCTTCAGTGCAAGAGAAATGGTAGCAGGTCAGGGCGCATGTGAAGAGGAGAGCTCGAGACAAACGTGAGGGAGATGTGAACAGAGCTGGAACATATTACCCAGGACTGGAGAACGTGGCATGTAATTGTTGAAGAACTGTGCCCCACAGGAAGCTGCAAGGTTTTGATTTTATTAGTTAACGCACGCCATCAAGGATGTGATGTAGACATCTGTTGACCAAGGATGTGGTACTTTCAGGTACACCCCCCATCGGGTGTGGAGAAGAAATGATTCAAAGACTCGATATTAATGTTGCTTCTTGGGAGTCACTTGAGTCGGGCCGCTCAGCCTGGCCTTTCGCAATCACACAAATTGCTCTCCTGGTTGAGCAATAAAATCTCAGAAGCACGGAAGGACAAGCGAACAGCATGCTTCTGCAACTAATGCCATTCATGCATGCCCATCGTGCGGAAGGGTGTGCTGATCCAGGATTGACTGTACAATCACATGTAGACCCATACGAGGCCGCGCCTACTTACATAAATCTGATGCTGCAGCCATCATCTGTCATATTAGGCAACTACTACAGCCAATACTACTACTTTCAGTTACGTGCTATTCCTCAGCCATATGGTAGAGCCCACTGTACACTGTTGTCAAACAGCTTAATCATATCTTCCATAAACGGAAAATGGATTATGGTCAAAATAAAAAAAGAAACAAGATAATTGAGTGTTTACCAACCACAGGGCCAGAAAAATTTCCTGCCGGTCCACGAAAAAGTGACTGCGGCTTAAGCCACAAACTACGGAGATTGGCTTGATGTCATCTAAGCTCTCTCTGACTGGCTGATTTTTAAACTCAAATGACGTCAGTTACACGAGTATCTGAACTTTTTTAACACATTTGTGGCGTGCTTGTTTATCAAAGTAAGTAACAGTTGGGGGGGGGGGGAGTATGCTTACAAATATCATGGTACATAAATTAGGTCATTTGAAAATAGATAGACAAGTTTTAGAGGATAATTTATCTGCTAATACAGCGTTGTGGTATTTTGGAAAGCAAGTTTTCTTGTGTGTTACTATGTTGTAAAATTTGAATCCCTACAAAATGGAAAAGAAGGGGGGAAAAAAAAAACCCAAACAACAAAGCTTTTTAACTTCCTTCAAATTGTTCCTGGTTTTTCCTGAAAGTTTGTTTCCTTTTTTACCGGCCCACAGATGTAAAAAGGTTGGGAAACATTGAGATAAGCAACAGTTTAACAATAAACATGTTTAGAAACTAGGTGTTGCGCCAGGTAGTTTTGCACATGGCATTATATAGCAATAATAACAAATAAAATTGTTGCCTTTTGCAAACAAAGATGGTGACAGCATCAGACTTGTGCTGTGAGATGTGATCGCACATAACTGTAAAGACCAATCCTAGCACAGCAAACTTTATCGTATTTGGGACACACATGTGAGGATGTAGCTGTGTGATCATCGTGCGTTCTGTTCTTTTGGGAGCTAGCTTTCTCTGAACCTTGCCAATGGTTTTCACTCGGTGATCTGAGCACTTTGTGTCATGCTAGCATGGAAGTCCAAATAGTTTTGGGCAAATATCTCTCAGGAGTAAACATCGATGTGGACTTTTTTCAAAGACATTTATAAAGAGTCTCTGAACAACTTTATACGAACTCCAAATGAAGAAGGTATGTGCTTTTATTCAAGAGACATTGGGCTGCTTAGAAATACAAAGCCTACAGCTAAAGGGATTATAGCATCATAGTCATGATCCTAGGAGCATAGCTACCACCAAGATCTCTAAAGTCAGACAGGTCAAAGAATAGAGACCAAATCAGAAGAAAAATTAACTTGCTGCCTTACAAGCAAGGTTGGGACAGTCAAGGATTAAGGAGGGAATATTTGTTGTAAACATTTTCTGAAATTGGATGCACTTTGTTTTGGGCATAATGAACAAGTGGAACATTATTTAAATCAGTCTGCTTCCATTACCTTTTACTGAACCATTGGCAAAAAAATTTGCCATGGGCATTGTCTCTGTATACTCACCAGTGTATTTGTTGTGTTAACACCAGTTTTGCTATAGAAATAGCTGAGTCAAAAATGAAACCATTTAGACCCGCCCTGATAACAATACAATGGCTTATTTTACTTTAGACAAATCTGTTTACAATTTGTTTCTGTTTCACATAGATTTGGAAGGTTATCCCATTATTGACTGTGAAAAAGTTAAGTTGTTACAACGACATTTTCTGAGGTAGGTCTGTTTAGTTTGTTTATGTAGATGTTATAAATATGTTTGTAGTGGAAACTAACAGATACGCCGATTTGGTTAGGAAAACTATGAGTGCTTTGTGGTAATTCCATGGTTTTACAAGACAACTGGTATATCTAAAAATGGGAAAGTCTAAATGTTTGTGACATAATACAACAATGTGGAAACAAGAAGAATAAACATATTCAAGTTGACATTTGAGAGTGCACAAAGAAAACTTTGCACCAACCTGCAGCTCCTCTTTGACCCTCCTCTCTTCCTCCAAGGACATTCTCTTCTCATGTTTCTTAAAATACTTTCTCTTGGATGCCTGAAGGTTGAACCATGTGTAGGAGAAGGCCTTGACGTGAGGCAAAAGGGCCTCTATGAAGGGGTGAAATTCATCCTGCAGACAAAAAAACATTTTTTTAAATTAAAGAAGGTATACTTGTTTTTTCATGGATACAAATATAACAAAATAGGAGTATTTTACTCAACTTAATCTTCTGGCTCCCTTTAGAGTACAGGAATTCTTCACTGATTTATGTGACAGCCGGAGTAGTTTCGGTAGAACTAAAAAAAAAAAACCGAATTAGAATTTGGAGGATGGCATCCGCTGCAGTCCTATGTTTCAAGGAGACCTCCAAATATTTGTATTGTTGTTCAAAGCTACTCAGACTGAACTATTTCATCTAGACAAATTATTTCTGGTGGGATGTTACAGTGGTTCTTTTTATATCCTATGACATACTCAAGAATGTGGACTTGGACCCTCCTTACTGTAGTGCAATGTGAGACTACTTTGCTAGATAGAGTGCCCAACTCTGTAAGCCTCAGCAGGGCAAGACTCTCTGGCATTCATAAGCTGTTGAAGATAGCCCAGATCAGATGGACTGGGCATGTTAGATGAGCGTCTCCCTAAACAACTGTTGTGCGGTGAGCTCAGGACAGGACAGCGCTCGCCGGGAGGACAGAAGAAATGACACAAAGACACTCTAAATGTTTCTTTTAATAGTTTCTCCATTGATGTCACTGCCTGGGAGCTGATTGCTCCGAACCGCTCAGCCAGGCACACTGCCATCACACATGGTGCTTGCATCTTGAGCAGAGAAACATTACAGCGGTATAGGAAAAGCGAACTGCATGAAAGGACAGAATGCCCTTTATGCAGCAGAGTTTGTCACTCTCAGATCAGGCTGTACAGTCACATGCTGTCACTTCTGAATGAACATGTCTGACGCTGTCGCCATCTTCACTTACAACGGCAACTAACTAACTAAACTGTAAGGAACAGGCAGAAGAACAAGTGGTTGTTTTCACAGATGCTGTTTCAGTGTTAAAAGCCCTTAATAATCAGAACAAAAATAACTATGCCTTAATAAACCAACTCAAACACTCGGCCCAGTGCTACAAAAGAAGCATAATCCAGTGAATACAAATCCAGCACAACATTCCAGACAATAAGGAAGCAGAAGGACTCACGAAAGAGGGAGGAATGCTGAGCCTGGATCATTCTGGCTATAAAGTAATGCAGGACTTGTCAATGAGCTCAGTACTATGGGGATCACAGCATTGATCCCCACTGCATTGACCAGACTTCTGGTGACATCATCCATTTCCAGGAGCGCTATGTGGATAACAGTCAGGTATCTTGATCAGTATGTTTCACCTAACTGCTAGTCTTGCCTCTCAGACTTTTTAAGCAAAGGCAGATATCATATCAAAGTCTCAATCCTTGCCTTCAATGGTACAGAGAAATTGATCATTGCATGAGTGGATAGCCGACATAGAGGACCCAGATCTTCAGTGGCTTGTGTGGATCGACACTCCTGGTTGTGCTGTGGTTCAAAGCAATGACTAAGACGATATGCTTGTTTCATAAGCACATATATAAAGGACATTGGATCTGATATTGTAATCAATAAACCAACTATCTTCTTCTTCTTCTTCTTCGTTTGTTCTCAATCTCCCACTACCAAGTCCTGAAAAGGGCTTTGCAAGTAGCAGGATGTTGTCTGGAGATCGGAATGTGTTGTGTCTTAGTTTACAGCTTGACTGGGATAATTTGCACCTTTCGGCCCGACACATCCGACTTCAGCATAAACCAACTATCAAAAGGCTGCAGAATTTTGAATCAAACATGGTTCAAGTATGGTGGGCTATCCGAGAGAGCGGCACATGTGTGTGTGTACCATCAGCGAGTTATTTGAACCACCAGTATCCATACCTTTCACCATTTGCTAAAAGAGACTGCACACATATATCCTCATCAAGTGCCGTCTCTGCAACAGAAGTTGACGATAATTGATTTCCATCTGCCTCTGTCTTGCGCCAGGCTGGTACACGCAGTAGTCAAACTGTGTCCAGACCACATCTTGATGTTGTGTGTCCATCTGTACCTCTGTCATCCTTTGGCTCTTTTGCCCTTTACTCTGCCCTCCAAAATAACCTTTAGCAGACTGTCATGACACTTGACATCGCTAAAATATTTTTTTTCCTGTTTTTTATTTCCTTCAGAAGTGTCTGCCCCACTTAGAGTTGTTCCAGAACCTCCTTATTGATTTCCTATCTTTCCAAGAAACTTTCCCAAGTCTTCTGAATACCAACATTTCAAAGATTACAATACGCTTCCCCATTTTGTAGGTCAGGATTCAGGTTTTTACTCCATACAATAAAACTGAATGCACATAGCAATTAACGATTCTCATTTATAAGCTCTAAGACATCTGCTTGGACAGAAGTGTATCTCTCTAAGATCTGAGATGTCTGCTTGGACAGAAGTGTATCTCTCTAAGATCTGAGATGTCTGCTTGGACAGAAGTGTATCTCTCTAAGATCTGAGATGTCTGCTTGGACAGAAGTGTATCTCTCTAAGATCTGAGATGTCTGCTTGGACAGAAGTGTATCTCTCTAAGATCTGAGATGTCTGCTTGGACAGAAGTGTATCTCTCAAGCTGTTGAATGTACTTTTAGCCATTGCAATTATTTTTAATGATCCCCCTTTAGCATTTGCCATCGGCTGAAATGAGTTGGCCAAGGTATACATAGCTTGACAATTGTTCCAGAATTTCTCCAATCATGTGGATGACAGCTTTTAGACTTTCTTTCTTTTTGGTGAACACCATAGCTTTAGTATTTTTTTATGTTGACTTTTGCTGGTTATCTTATCCATTTTCATAACACGTATATAATGATGTCAATTCTTCATTACAGACAACTTAAACATAAAATGCTTATTGTTATTAGTTCAAATGATATTATAGCTGCATGTTACATTAGTTAGTTGCTAGTGTGACTCACACTTGAGTTAGGTATTCTTGACAACTTTCTTTGGTTGTAGGTTACAGCAGCCCTCCTCACATCATGAGGCATACTTGAGAAGGTGGACCACGGTCGTCCTGGCTGTAGTGCAATGAGAGGCTCCACAGTAAGCTCACCAGTATGGTGATCCTATTAGTTAGTGTAATCAGCCAAGCTTACTTTTAAAATATTATAGATTAATTATTCTAAAATATTTGTATCGTCCCTACATTTACTGTTTTCTTTAGTTTCAACTTTAATATCTTATTTTTAAATGTATTCAATAAAAATATAAAGTAAAGTCGATACTGCCGTCGGGGATAGAGTGAGAGAGACTTAATTGTACTTTATATCAGTTTTTTTCTAAAGTTAGGCAACGACCTCCTTTCGCTGCCCACTTACTGTATGTCTTAGTCTCAGTCAACCTGCACTTCTACAGTGGCGGATTCCCCTGTGCAGGCGTGAGCTGGATGTAGCAGGGAAGAGGATTTCCTGATCAGCGGGCTAGGCTCAAGCAGCTTATTACTCTGAAGCGTTGGAACAAGTGCCGCAGAGTGCGGTTAACCGATGTGCGAGTCCATTTTAATAGGCTCAAACACTAAAGTGGGATCAAGATGCTGAGCAGCGCATGAGCTGCAGTGGTCAGCGACTCATAGCTGAATGCCAGTGTCAGGGCCAGTGAACCAAAGCTGCCAAAACCCTTCTACACCTCCACGCGGTGATCCTGGATAACAGGCTGCAGCAGGGCAGACTAGCTAAGAAGAAGGGATTGAAGAAGGAATGCTAACCCGGTACTCAAAAAATGCTTGCTGAAGTCGGATGTGTTGGACCGAAAGGTGCAAATATCGCAGTCAAGCTGTAAACTACGACACAACGCATTCTGTTCTCTGGACTACATTCTGCTACTGAAACCCTTTCAGTGTGGTAGTAGGAGATTGAGAATGAACGAAGCCAAGCCAAGCCAAACACTAAAGCAAAGTCGACCCGCAGCCTGTTAGACGCCATCTATACTGCTCTTAAACCAACTAACCATGGCCGGTGTTGTGCCATGTCACACAGTTAGTCGCCTCTTACGACATGCTCTCTGTGGGGCAGTGGTGCTATTCTTGTCCTTCTCGAAGACCCTAGTGGACCACTCGGATGTTACTGCATGTCTGGTACCCATTTACAGCTGTGTAGTCTGGAGCTCTAGTCAAGCTCAAGATTCTTGATAAAACTATACACACATCACCAAACAATAACTTTTATTTAAGCGCGCGCCCCCCCCCCCCCCCCCCCCCAGTTATCAATCAACCACTACGTCAGTCCCTGGGAGGCAATGAATAAAAAATACTGCCCCGATACACGATAGAATGCTGAGTATTGCTGCTATGCCTAATATAACAGAATACTGATGTACATACACATAGAATAACTAACAGAATGCATCACTGTAACATGATCTATTAATAGTTCTGACTCTATCACATTAGCACACAGACGCAATACAAGAGCCATCTGGGGACAGTGCATTTTTTAATTTTTTGTGTGGATACAATAAAGTATGAAGGGGGTTTCATTCTTCAGTTGCCAGGATATAGGATCTGTGCTAATATATAAACTATGCAGTAATAATGAACAGTTATTCCACAAACACATGTAGATTGTAAGGTAGCCTCTGTGTGAATTATTTCACAAACACATGTAGATTGTTAGGTAGCATTTGTGTGAATGATTCTACAAACACATGTAGATTGTGAGTTAGCCTTTGTGTGAATTATTCCACAAACGCATGTAGATTGTTGCGTAGCCTTTGTGTAGATTATTCCACAAACACATCTAGATTGTTAGGTAGTCTTAGTGTGGAAGAAAGAAAAAACCCATGAAGGGTGGGAATAGTCTCCATTTCGTGGCTTTGGACACTGAGCTACTCATCAACATGTAGCATGTCCATTGCAGAACGTCGCTCTCACAACAGTCGATTTGTAAGACTCGATCTCTAGCCAGAACTCAGGCCTCTGTCACTGTCATCCTTAGAACCTCCGTGATGTCTTAAGTCCATCTTATCCTCATCCTGCCTTTACCTCCAGGCACCATACTTTCCAGTATCATTCTCTCCAGACTATTATGGCATTTGATGTGGGACAAATATTTTAGTTTTCTGGACAAGATATTGTTTACTAAGCAATTTTCCTTTTCGCTATCCACAGTATTTTGAGCACTTTCCTGCAGCATTTTGGTTCAAAAGATTTAATCTTTTTCTTAAGTGTTTGTGTGGTGGTCCATGTTTCATATCCGTATGTTGCCACCGGGAAGATACAAGTTCGCAGGATTTTCAATTTCGTCATTGTATTAGTGTTCTGCCATACGTTTTCCATTTTATTCAACCTCTACATTGCCATTCTCCTTCTAATTTCCTTCAGGCAGTCTCCAATGTTGCTTATAATTTAGCAGAAGTACTCAAAACTTTTGACTTTCTCAATCTCCTCTAATTCTATAATTACTTTAGGTTTGGTTTTTTCCTTGTCTACACTCATTATCTTGGTTTTACTTATATTCAGGTATAGATTTTGGCCTTTACTGTGTTGTTTTACAACCACGCAGTGATCTTTGAGAGAACAACTGTGCCATCTGCATACCTGAGCTCTGGTATCTTGTTCCCGTTGTGATTGTTAATGGCTTGAACGTGTCAAAATTTTCATTGTTTTTGATGTTCCTCATTATGGATTCTGTATATATATATATTGAATAGATAAGAGGAGAGTATGCATCCCTGTCTCACACCCTTTCTTGAGCTACTCACATAGCCCAACCAACATCTTGTCTAGTGTGGAGTAGTCTTCTGGTTCTGAAAGTGGCCATAGAAACTATGCCCCCATAAATGATACAGGAGAAAATTGGTTCTTTTCACGGAGATTGGAAGAAAAAAGGACAGATTCAAAAGAACCCTAAAATGCAAGTGCCTAAGTGGGAAAGGGGTTAGATCACATGTCATTGACAGCAACGGGATCAGGTTCAATGTACTCCAGTCTGAAATTGGATACCTAGATTAACGTAGTAGTAGAGATAGCAGATCACTCGCTTTTCATGGAAACTAAGGTGCAGAGGTGACTAACGCCTGGTCAGGCACAACATACTGATCAAATAATGTTAGTCAGGGTCAGGCAAAATGTACTGACCAAGAACCCCCCCCCCCCCCCCCACAACACAGTTCTCCGTAGGAAACGACCATTCCCTGGCAGACTGGCTAACGAGATAGTGATCGACACGCAGATGAAGCCAAGCATAGCACTACCGTCTGTAGGACCAGGTCCACCTTCATCAGCATGCTCGAAATGTGAGGAAAACTACTGCAACTCGCCACTTAAGGCACTTTCATGACGCATAAAAGAGTAGACTTATTCAACAAAGGGTCTCTGTGGGGTAGTGGTCAAGTCATTTGCCTCATGATCAGACGGTTGGGGTTCGATTTCGAGCTACGACGGTCAGTTCATGATGGCAATTTTTTTCCGTAGATCTCTGGGTTCATTGCTGGAGCTATGGAGTTCGTGCTTTATTGCGATGCTCTTGGCAGGCGAGATACCTTTCTGCGAAGAGAGACTGCAACCTATTGGGAGACCCGCGGCGATGAAGTCGAGCCCTCGCCTTTAACACATTCAACAACAACACGGTAACTAAGATACAAGGTTCATCTCCAGCTACTAGTACGCTCCAGTCGACCCAGCTGTAAATAGTACCTCTTTATGGTACTTATGTAAATAGTATCTCTTTACAGCTAGAGACTGAAATGTCGGGGAATGAACTGGCCTTCAAATTGCATAAACAAGATGTGGCGGAATACCATTACATCTCTAATATCAGAAGCGTTAGAGACTTCACTGTCTATTTTTTGTTTAGCTTTGCCCTTCGTTAGGTCATCATCATCAGAACGTCGTGACAGCTGTGCATTCATTTCTCTTAAAGCAAGTGGGCCCGCATCATACAAAGACATCCCCATACTGTCGGTAACAGTAACAAAAATTAAACTTAATAATATGTGAATAATAACAGAATATGTCGTTTTACGGTTAATTTTTGACTTCCCTTGTACTTAATTTCCAGACCAACAGTCACTTGTGGGACTATCTATATCTTCTTTATCTAACAGCTAGGAAAGGTGAGGAAACACAGTAATGAACAATGAAGCCTCTAACATCTAGCGTTCAGATTCTGATATAAGACTAAATACACTGAATAGGGACACTTGCTTTACAGATAACAAAGGACGATCAAACAGTAGAACGGGTCAAGAGCTTCTCCTATCTTGGAAATATGCGAATGGGAATCAAGAAGAATAGAGATAGCCAAATCTATTTTGACATCCAAACAAATAACTCATAAATTAATAGTGGATTGATTATGTGTATTCGTTTTTACTATATGGTGTGTCACGATCGCGAGGAACCAGTCGAGCATCTCCTGACTTTGTGTCCAGAGCTGGTCGATCTGAGAAACAGGCTGCTCCCAAACCTAACCTACCATACACAACCCTTTACACATCATCATAACAATTGAGAAGGACCAGGTGCTTTTGTCCGGGAGGCATTCTGCGATCAAAAGCTACTAGCTCACAGCTAAAGAGATTATATGAGGCGTGTTCAAATGGAACTGGACCAAACTGCAGCAAGTGAACATACATACGATGCGCATTATGACGTCACTTCTAGTGTAAACAGCACATACCAACCATCAAATTTGCAAAATTGAATTATCCTCTGACTCATATTTTCCTCAGAAGACTGTTGAAAACATTGCGGGTGTGATACAGAATCAGTTCAGCGTTGATCAGCGAGCGGTGATTCGGTTTCTAACAGCTGAAGAATGTCGACCAGTTGACATTCATCGCAGAATGCAGGCAGTGTACGGTGACAATAGTGTGCCGAAGACAACTGTAAAAAACTGAACAACGATGTTTAAAAAAGGACGTGAGTTAACGAAAGATCTTCCGAGACCAGGACATGCGCATATTGTTGCGTTTACTCACGTCCTTCTTTAAACATGTGTTGCAAGAGTCCAGTTTGAGGTGACTCATCAAGTTGAATCTCCATTTGGATTGGTCCGCAGCTATGTCTCCCCAAGATGTCAGATCCATATCCAGTGCCTTCATGTCCCACTTGCATGTATCTTTGAACTGCTCATTCACCACACGCAAGCTGGCCATAGAGAATATCTTTGGGAATGTGACCATCTTTGAGACGAACATGAGCAACCCATCGCAGTACTCGCTGCCTAAGGAGTGTGTAAATACTTGGGAGACCAGAGCGAGAATGCAACTTTGCATTTGTCACACTGTCTCTCCATGAGAAATTCAGTCTGAGGTTCGGCAAACAGAAATTGTCCAGAGAGGAAGAGCCTACATATCTTGGAGTTACTCTCGACCGACGGCTCAGTCTCAAAAAACATGTTCAAAATGTTAAAAATAAAGCGTTGAGGCGGCTACAGTTATTGAAGAGGCTCACTGGTACAAGAACACCCTGAGAGGCTTGTATCTTGGATATGTTCGCTCTGCTTTAAAATACAGCAATGCACTCCTGACAACATGCTCACATACTAATGTAGAGTTTCTGGACAGAGTACAAAACAATGCCCTGCGCTGTATTAGTGGAAAAATGAGGTCAACGCCCACTACAGCATGTGAAATTCATTTGAATTTGTGACCCCTTGAGATGTGGCTGCTATGGAAGTTTATGAGAGGAGTAAAAGAATAAGCAAAGACCACCCTAATAGAAGGCGTAGAAAAATGGCAGCAAAAACAGAGAATAAAACAAAAGTCAGTCCTCCACCATGTCAGTAAGATTAAAGACAGATATCACGTCCCAGACAAAAGACAAGAAACACAGAGAGCAACAAGAAATTTACCACCACATACATGTTTAAAAATGCAAGAAATTCAAACAATACTAACAGATAATACAACAAGAAGCGCTGATCCAGTAAGTCTTATTAGAGCATCACAGAGAACGATTGACACCCACCAAGAAGAATGGATACATGTCTATACTGATGGATCTGCTTTTAAGGCTACCATTAAAGCGGGATATGGAGTCTACATAGAGTATCCAGACAGAACATCTGATGAGCTATTTGATGCCTGTGGGAAGGTATGTTAAAATTATGAGGCAGAAATAACAGCATTGGAAGTAGCTCTGTACCACTTGAGGACTGTATTTGATGCTTTCCCATCAAAAGTCCAAAGCATTGTAATCTTTACAGACTCATTATCTGCCCTTCAAGCTCTGGAAAACGGTTGGCACTGCAGGACTGAACTTACCCAAATAGCCCTAGATGCCAACCAACTTCTCACATCCCATGAAGGTGATAATAGTTAGAAAATGGATCCATAGTCACTCAAATACACTTGGCAGTGACAAGGCAGACAGACTGGCTAAGGGAGCAAGTCAAGAACATCAATACACACCAACAACCCTGCAAACAGTCAAACAACTACTGAAGACTGTGAACAAAGAGGCCTGGCTGAATATATGGGCAATGGGAAATACTGGGAGAGAAATCTACAAACATATGGCCATCCCTAATCCTAAAGACAACATCAACCTCCTGAAAAGGAAAGACCAAAGCAACATTTTCCGACTTCGCACTCAACACATACAACTTAACAGCCACTTGAACAGAATCCAACCAGAACATACTCCAGAGTGCTGGCTGTGCACACATCCCTATGAAACTGTTAAACATCATCTTTTTGAATGTCCCGCACTTGCAGGTGTTAGGAAAGAGTTTCTTCCTCTGAGGCCATACAAATGCAACACTTTGTACGGAACTAAACAACAGCTTACAAACACTTGCTGATACCACTATATAGCATGGGGCCTAAGGGCAGGAGCCCATAGGCCGCTGGATCAATAACCAACCAAACATGTGTTGCAAAAGCCCAGTTTGAGATGGCTCATCAAGTTGCATCTCCATTTGGATTGGTCCACAGCTATGTCTCCCCAAGATGTCAGATCCATATTCAGTGCCTTCATGTCCCACTTGCATGTATCTTTGAACTGCTTTTTCACCACATGCTAGCTGGCCATAGGGAATATCTTGGGAATGTGACCATCTTCCATGTGATGAACATGAGCAAGCCATCGCAGTACTCGCTACCTAAGGAGTGTGTACATACTTGGGAGACCAGAGTGAGAATGCAACTTTGCATTTGTCACCCTGTCTCTCCATTAGATGTCAAGGATGGATCTCAGGCGCTGCAGGTGAGAGGTGTTTAGCCTTTGCTCTTGTTTGGTATGTTGCCCATATTTTGCTAACATGTAGGAATGTACTGACGATAAAGGCACTGTAGACCATGGTCTTGGCCTTAGCTGTAAGTTTGGGGTTGAACACAGACACGTGTTGTGAGACAGGAAAATTTGGCAGCATCCTTGTCAATGCTATTTTCTATTTCAGAATCCAGGGAGAGCTCATTGTTGATGAGGAACTCCAAGTAAACGAACTGGTCCGCAGCTGCCAATTTATAGTTATCAATAGTGATGGTTGGGGCGGCATTTACATCATGTCTTAGCACATTTGTTTTATTCAGGCTTATGTTGAGGTAGAAATCTTTGAACGCCTGGTAGAAGTCATCTATGAAGCTCTGTAGTTCCTGCTGACTATAGTGCTAATTACAACATCATCCATAAATAACAAGTCCCTTGACAGTAACTTTCCTGATTTCGGTTTTTGCCTTCAGCCTCACAAGATCTGACCTAGTGTAAAGGCAAATACCTTCTGTTGCATTACCAAATGCATGCTTCAAAAAAAGATTCCAAATAGTGTTGAGCTCAGGACAGAGCCTTGTTTTAACACTATCGGTACTGTGAATATTGAATGGTTGTGATCCATTACTGCCAAATTGAACTGTTCCTTTCATATCTCCATGAAATGATGGTATTAGCTGCTGCAGTTTGTTAGAGCAGCCTGCAGTTTGTTAGAGCAGCCTATTTTGGAAAGGATTTTGAAGTCCATCACTGCTAACCAAATCAAATGCCTTTGTCATGTCAATGAAAGCAACATAAGAAGGATTGTTCTGCTCATGCGACTTTTCTTGCAGCTGCCTAAGAGAGAAGATCATGTTGTTCGTTGATCTTCCAGATCGGAATCCACAGTGACTCTGGATACACGTGCTCAGTCAGTTTGTGTAGCCGCAGTAAGATGATTCTGGCAAAGACTTTGTCAACAACACTGAGCAGTGAGATGCCAATGTAATTATTACACAAAAACCGGCACTGATGAAGCATATAAATGGTTTGGTATTGGCTTCTTGACAGGAGGTCAACCGCAGTAGTAACCACGTGATCCTTTTGGAGCTATGACAATTGTATTAAATCCAATATGTATTTAAGACACTGAGCATTAAGAGCTCCTGCCTTTCCTGACAAAACTGTCAGCATAGGTTCCCTAGTCATTACGAGGTTTAGTCAACGCAGTTGAAAATGGGTACCTGAGTATGGAAAGACAGCAAGGACAGGCCCTGGTCATATCAATGCACCATCTAACATAAACAGAGTCTGCACAATAAGGAGTATACCAACACGGATAAGTATGGACCAGATAACATGTATGAACAACAACAAAATTTGCTATTAAAATCAATTAAAAATGTGTTCTAATTCAGAATCTGTTAGAAATTTGTTACCTTTATGTTCTAAATATCCTCTTCTCATAGCTAAAAACTGAGATCTGCAGCAAAGCTGTTTGTCAAGAGTAAATTCTTAGAGATACCCCAGCAATGGTCAATTGCAGGTGTAAGCGATCTTTATTCCAGTTATATAAATCTCCCTGGCCACCCCACTAATAGATGATTGAAGAGGCAAGCGGTCTTTATTCCTCAGTTATGTAAATCACTATCCACCCCAACAATAAGAATAAACTCACTAATGATAGCTTACATTTCTACAAAATTACCTACAAATAGACTTTCTTCAAGGACAGCAATAGATGATTGAAGAAGTAAGCAGTTTTAATTCCTCAGTTATGTAAATCACTATCCACCCCAACAATAAGAATAAACTCAGTAATGATAGTTTACATTTCTATAAAATTACCTACAAATAGACTTTCTTCAAGGACATAGAACAATGTAGATGAGACTGTCTAGCATAGGTTTTCTCAACTGGAGTTCACCTGTTCTCAAGCGACCGACGGAAAGTCTGTAGGAGTTCCACCAACAATCCGGGATTAATAAAAAAGAGGTTTATAAAAAACAAAACTTAGCTCACCTTGAGCTAAAGAAGATAGAATAAATAATATGCTAAAGGTTTCCATATAACCTTAAAATTATTTAAAAGATTCCACTACAATGAGTAAAGGTTGGGAAAGGCTAAACTAAAATAACTAACACATATATTTTAGGTTGTCGTTTTGCATTTGTGCCCATTTAAAAATAACTCATACTTGTCTCTTGTCAGGCTTACTCTTTTGCCTGATTCCTGGATTTTCACACTCTCTAGTTTACCTAGGTGTAATGGGTATCCAACTTATTTATGGAAGGCAATACATGATGAGAAAGAGTACTGGTCAAACAAACTCTGAAAAGCTGAGATCTTGTACAATGTAGTAAGTAAAGTATCAAATATACTTTATATCCAGTCTGCTATTGTGCTGTCTTTCTGTTTTTCATTACATTCCCAAAATATTTGAAGTGTTTGCATATCATATCTATATAGTATATGTGTAATTATAGTATACCAAATCAACTATAATGAAACACTTAGAGTCGACACACACATGCAATCCTAAACTCTATTGAATTGACTACTGACCTAAAAGTAAATGTATTTTACATATAGATACAATTACTTACAATACATCATCATACATAAGAAGTAACGTAGTATTAATAGTCTAATATTACTATATAATAATAATTAACCAATTATAAAATAAATTACTTGAACTGCAATACTATTATACTAATAGTCTAACTTTACCATGAAAAACCTAGACTAACTTAACTAATTGAATTGTCCTACAAGACCTAAGACGTGACTTAGGTTTTTCATACTAAAGTAAAATATTAGTTAGATCACTCCAAGTTGATTTGTATAACCCGTAATGAGAAAAACAAAAATGAAATACGTCCTTATTAAATGTACCTAAGTAGCTGGTAAGTGTATGAAATGTATGGTGAGAATGGGACACTGAGTGAAGTGACAGTACTCAGTACTGTGTACTGTCGCTGCCAATTTTTGTGTGGTGCCAAGTTTGGCAAGTGTGCAACTCAAGTAACTGGTGAGTGTGTGCAAAGGCAAAAATAAGTTTGATAAATATTT
Organism: Ariolimax columbianus; assembly: GCA_036924085.1. Taxonomy (NCBI): domain Eukaryota; kingdom Metazoa; phylum Mollusca; class Gastropoda; order Stylommatophora; family Arionidae; genus Ariolimax; species Ariolimax columbianus. The sequence continues at coordinate 45,183,562 of JAVGWX010000010.1, forward strand.
ATAAAAACGATTTGAATTACCATTGCTAAATTCAAAAGCAGATGTGGCCAAGAAGCCAGAAGTATTCCTTGTAGCATTCATTTCCCTCACCGATGTGTTACTGGAAAGCAACACAGCACACACAGCGAAACATCCCCCATCCAACTTTTAATATTGTTGAATGAAATGTGTAGCACACACCAGTGACCAAACAAGCACACACACTGACACAGTGTCTACGCCGATGTAATCTATTTTCGCTTTAAATTTTTCGTTAAAAAACCTTCAAATTAAAGCCAACATTGAGCAAGCAAATGATTGAATTGTTCAAAAACGCTCAAATCTCAAGAACATTGGAGAAAACACGTTATAATCCAAGGTCAGTTATCTGCTGCTGCTATTTACAGAAGCACGTCGTAACACGAAAGTTTGCACGGCAGCCATGTTTGAAAATAGTGCTGTTGAACAAATATGCCAATAATTCAAAAAATAGTACAATGTTATTACAAATACTAAACAGAAATATGGATTTTTCAGATTAAAAAACACTATCTTTGTTTATTTTATGAGGTGTTAGTAATATATAATATATAATTATGTCGCAAAACGCAAATGGAAATAGAATTATATTCCGCCAGGTATAGATAAAACTAGGTAAATCAGCTTTTAAAGAATCCACTGTGTTCTAATGTTATTAGTCCACCCAGCTGTAAAATAGGTACCTGACTCTGTAACGGCTAACTAAAGAAGGCAAGGCAGGGTGGACCTCAATGACAAGAGTCTGCTTTATGACTAATTTGATCTTTACCTATCTAACATAAAAGAGGCAACTAAGTAGGGATGTGCATGTTGCCGACAACCTGCTGTTACAGTCAATTTTAACACACTTGAAACTGTGTTACAATTACAAACAAAGTATGCTCTTTTGTGAACGTCAAATGTACATGTGTCGATCATTAGTTAACATTTCTAGGAAAATAAGAATAGGCTGTTCAACATTAGTGTAAAAGCAGTCTTACTACATGACTCAGAGACATGTATGTAATTGAGAGTATCACAAACAGACTGCAGACCAACAACAGCTGTCTTCGTCAAATACTTTGTATTAGCTCAGGGGTTCGCAGACAAGGATACATGTACCCTCACGGGTTCATTTTCACTCATCGTGGGTTACATATGGCCATGGGTCTTGGAGTACTACAACCGTGGCTGTACAAGGTAACAAAACAGCTGATAAACGCAACCTACCATGATGTCGACATGTCTCTGCTTTTTAGACTTTAAGTTGTGCTACTGCCCGACTCGAAAAACTATGAAAATCATGACATACAATTGGGTTCGCGGCGTACTTGATTCGACTGATCAACCAGTGTATATGAGACAACAAGCAACGGTCTGGTTAGCTGGAGAGACATCGAACTAGATCGAGTTGTACAAGAGAGTACGTCAAGGGTGATTACTCTTTCCTTAGCTTTCGAAATCTTTGCAGAAAAAATATCCCCTTATCTTTCTATATCTACGCAGAAAATATGATGAGAAATGTCAAGAATGTCAGAGTATGAAAACTTCGACAAGATCACAGTCAGCGGGAAAGAACTACCAGAATGTCAATTAAACGGCACATCAAAGGAACAAAATCTATTCATAAACACTGGCAGGACTAACACAATCAGCACTGACAAACGGAAAACAAAACCTAAAGTTATTCCATAGAAGCATAAAGCGCAGAACATCACGAGCTGTCAATATCTTGGTTCGACTTTAAGCAACAACGGAGATTGCCAAATATCTCGGCTAAACTTTAAGCAACAACGGAGATTGCCAAAAATAAGTAAAGGGAGGAATGGTCATAGCACTTTAGAGGCTAATTCAAATGAAAAACTTATGGCAGAACACTAATACAACTACTACAATAAAGATCTTGAGGATTTACATCTTCCCGGGGACAACCCACTAACGGTTCACAACCAGAAGGTGCTGGATTCGATCCCCATCACAGCACCGGTCGTTACCCCGGGGAAGCAAACCCTTATAACATGCAGGAGGAAGCAGGTCCTTACATAAAAATGCATGCTGAAGTCGGATGCACTGGGCCGACAGGCGCAAAATAAAAACCACAGTGCAACGCACACCGCCTTGTGGATTAGAGAAATAAGGCGAACGCAAAAACAAACAAAAAAACCACTGATATGAGATATGGTCAACCACACAAATCATACGGAAGAAGATTAAATTATTCCTGCTCAAATACTACAGGGGTGTCCTCCAAACACCACGAATAGCACCCAAAAAAACGCATAAATCTAACAGGGGCTCGATATAGGACAAAACTGGCAAAGTAAACAACATTTCGTTTAGGAAATTAACATACTTTGGGCATAATGATCTAGAAACGATACTAGAGGATGTGGTATCTGACAAAAGATGCAAAGGCAGACCGAGGAGAAGATGGACAAGGGACACTACAGAGGCTCTTGTGTTGATAGTGGCAGAGGCGGAAGACCTGGCCAGGGATCGAGTGTCTTACAGATCGACTGTTATGAGAGCTACGTTCTGCAAAGATGATGATGAAGATGATGTAGCCAAAAACTCAAACAATGACAGTTTAACGGTTACCAGCCCTGCTAAAGGCAGAGTACAGACTGTATATTACTGGGTAGGTTAAATTTAAACAGGAAAAATTTTGGAGGTGGGAAACCTCAGAGCCACACTTTACCAAGGTCAAATAAGCTGTAAGAAGAAAACGACCCGCAATCTTACTACAAATATCAAAATGAAGGCCCGAAAGCAAAACCATTCAAAAAAAACATATGACTTCACCTTCTAAGAGGCGACCAAATTGATTTGTAGAACAAAACGAAAGCTTTTGACTACCTGGCATCAAACACTGATCTGCCTGATTGAATACGTTTTTTTTTCTTCAAATAAACGCAACCAACTAGGGAAAATGCCCTTCTTCTTGTCATGTTACAATGTTGCACATAGATTGTATTCAAGGCCATGATTACGTTAACATAAATCAATGTCTACGTCATTAATCTACAAAATTAATAAACGCCAAGTTAGGATATATAAATGAAATTGTTACCAGAAATGTCGATACGGAATAAGATTTAAAGAGGAGAATGTGTAATGTGTTTCCGGACTGACACAGAGGAGAATGTGTAATGTGTGTGTTGTAAAAACAACAAACTGATAATCTAATGCTGACATATTCTAAAAATACACCACAGAGTATTTTATTTTTATTTTCGCTAGCTATTAAATGGAGTTCTATTAAAATCAATATATTTGTACTCATTTTTTTATCTTTAGTTTTTAGGAGTGCATGAGCTGTTGTTTCCCAATGCCCATAAAGAGTAGGTTGCTCTTTTTGTGCGTCTTGGAATGGACGTTAAGATGCGGGTTCCAGTAGCTTTCCTCACATCCCGAGCGTGCTGATAAAGGTGGACCATGGTCCTCCACGCGGTTGTGCTATGCTTGGCTTCATCTGCCTGTCACTCACTACTATGGGGATCAAGTCGATCCTTCACCTCGCTACCCAGGCTGCCATGAAAACTTTGGCTCGTTTCCAAAGAGGACTACTAGGAAGCCGAGGTGAGGGTCTTGGCCAGTATATTTTGCCTGACCCTGACTAACATGTCTGATCAGTATATTTTGCCTGACCAGACGTTAGTCTTCCTCCCCAAGGAGTACATGCGAACATGTCAGAATTCCAAAACGTTACGGAGGAACCAAGAAGTTGCGAACCCCTGTATACTGTAATCTCAACCAGGCATCCGTAACAAAATCACGATTGCAGCCAATATCGCTGGACGATTTGATATAGATATTGTAGACATGTAGTTGGCTTTTTTTGTCTTACATAAGTTTCAACGAAAAAGTCTCATTTGGCAACTCGTTTAATGGCTAATCTTCCCTGTTTCAGACAGATACACTTACAGCAGTGAGTGCAGGTACTGGATATATGGTTACATTTACTTTTTCATTTGTTTCGTTTGATCTCCAGTGTGGTTTTTAGTGTTTAATTAAAAGACTATACATATATATATTTAACGCTGTTTTTGCTACTCTATCTCCAACCCTGCCCCCAAACATACTTTTAAAAGTCTACGGAGAAGTCTTTGTCTGAGATCTTGCAAATATCTTGCATCTTAACATTGATCTGCCTACATAACTGCTCCTTTCCGAGAATTCACCGAAAAGTACCTGATCGGGTATGCGGTTGTTTTCCAATTTGTTCACATGTTCCGACCATCACAGTCATCTACTACTGGGTATCCCCATGTTGGATTGGAGCTTAGCTTGATGTAGTACCCCCGTGTCTGAGTACCATTCATGGTTAGGATGCCTAGGTCAAGGTGACATTGGACAATTCAACGTAAATTATCAGAGTTTGTTTGAATCCTGCTCACAAAAAAGCTTGTGCGTAACCCACATGTTCTTTAATGTAAGAAAAGTTCACATGGTATATTGGTGTATTCTCAGATCAGGCCACTGTCATTAGATTGACTTCATATTGGCAAAGAGGCAACATCTCAATGCAGTTAAAATCGCACATGCATTTCATAATACAGACTGCAATACAGACCACGCACTAATAATCAGCAAGGCCAAAGCACATCCTAGCCAAATAAGGATTAGAGTGATATTCAATCCCCCTGGCAAGCTGTACATTTTTGTCTGTTATGGACACACTCGTGTGTCGACTTGATGGTTTTGTTCAAGATTAATGTAACACTTCCTGATAAACTAGTAATTTAATAAGGAATATACTGGATCTGTGACACTCAGACTCGCCATCCACAGAACTATGATGTTCGTCCATCACGTGTGATGAAGACCTCTCTCTCTGTTCAGCTGTGTAGACAATATTTTCTAGTTGCTCTGTCCGCTGAAATAGGTGACTTGGATTACAGTGAGGAAGATTTGCGCAATGTGCCAACCTCACTCTCTCACGACCTGAAATACATTTTGGGCAGTGGCAAGACATTATCGAGACGACTAGAGATAGAACAGGATGCAGATTTGACCTCAGGGTTTACTCACGAAGTCTTTCTCGTAAACATGTGTCCCACAAGGCAGCAGTGGTGTAACATCCAATAGGTTGGGATTGTAGGATGATCAGGACTAAATCTCTATGTTCATAACAAATGGCAAATGAAACTTTAAGTACCAAACGATATTCCATATATCTACAAACTGTTGTGACAGAGTGAAAGTCAAAGCCACCCACATAGTGACAGACACACTATGATAATCCAGCTTGCTTGAAACTTACTCGATACAGCGGAGGTAATCCAGCCAAGTTGTGATGATGTCTGGTAATCAAATACACAAGTTACAAAAATATAATCAATGACAACTGAATAATTAGTTGATCGTTGCTGGTAATCCATCTGCGTCATTTTGATTATGAAATATCACATGTAATCAGGATGACAAGTATCACATACAAGGTAAACATATTTATAGTAAACAACCGTCAAATCTACACAATTGCTATGTTCATTTCAAACGTCACAGGATATAAAGAAGCAAAGACACTCTTAAAACGATCCATAAGGACGAAATGGGGAAACAAAAACAAAGAATACAAACTAAAAAATGACAGCATAGACAAATTTGGCAAAGATGAACAGACAAATATCTTCAGATTCAGAACGAGAAATTGCTGAACTCAAGGCCCACCTCCACAGAATGGGTATGAGAGACTCCGCCACGTACGATATGTAGAGAACAAGTAAATACCAGAACATATTCTGCATGACTGCCCCACTTACACAGACCAAAGAGAGGCAGTCTGACCCTGGGGAGCGACCATGCACGAAAAGCTGTGTGTGACCGGGGAAGACTTGAAACAGTCTCCTTCGTGAACCTCACCGGACTAGAAGAATATCATCAGTTGATGGAAGACGAAGCTCTGGTTGTTCATTCCCAAGAAAGAGGAAAGTTGGTTACCATTCATTGAAGACGTTTACAAAATACAAACATTATTTTGCCCTCCCCTCCCCAATGTCCTCCTCGGCCTATATTGATTGACCCATTTCCCCATTGTGGACGTCCACTCCAAATGGCCTGGTCAAACGTTCAAGCTTAAATGTTATTATCAAATACATACCTATACTTAAAACTTAGTGTAGTTCTATACAATATTTTAATGTGTACACTCTGCTTCTAAAATTAAAAAAATTTCCTTAAGAGCACGTAGCCGCTGAAGTGTTATAGACTTCAGTATACTAAGCCACAGCGTGTGTGAGGTTGAATGGCCAATTCCCTTCCATGCTGCGTTTTCCTTCCCTACCAAACTGACCTGATGTTCCTGTAAGAAAATAAGTGCTGATTCTCACAACGTTAGCCTAACTGTTGTGAAACAGCCTGTTCCCAGGGAGAACTGCTTGGAAATGAGGTGGGCGTCTTGATCAGTATGTTTCACCCGACCCTGGCCAACATAGTCAGATCAGTATGTTTTGTCTGACCGGGCGTTAGTCTCATCTCATGTGCAAATTTACATAATAACAAAGTAAACTATGCGACAGTGTCTCATCTCAGACAGAGGTAGATCTATTGAGATCGGATTTAGATACGATTAAGAAATGGTATGAGAGTTGGCAGATGGAGTTTAATGTAAATAAATGTACAGTCATCTACATGGGAAGATCCAGTAAGGAATATATTTACAGAATTGGAGATAACAATATTAGTGAAATAGAGAAAGAAAGGGTCGTATGTGTTATAATAAGTCATTCAGGTATCGTGCGGAAGTAAGTCCAGGTGGCAGTGATTTTAAAAGACAAATGCAATGTATGATAAAAAGAAACATTACACATACGAGCAAGGAAGTGATTGTCAAACTGTATAAAGCATTGGTGAGACCTAACTGAGTACTGTGTTCAAGTGCTGCATCAGTTGCTAGATACGACACGGAATCCCTGCGTACCAACACTTGTCTGGCAGCCCAATATGCCGTATCCATAGGCAGCACATTTGCCGCTCTGGGTACCGTTCCTGATGACCCAAAATCTGCCTGGCCCATGGTCGCCCAGGCCATCTACGAAGTTGCCGACACAGTTTTGGGTCATACGAAGAACATTCGGAAACCTTGGCTGACAGTGTCCATCCTAGCAATCCTAGAGGAAAAGAGTCCGATCCCTTCCAACGCCCCTCCCACCCTCCCAACCCCACCACACCCCTCAGTACCTGAATAAGTACGATGAATCCCCCTACACCGCAGGAGAGAAAATAGTTAGCAAGTGGGTTGAACATTACAACGAAGCCATTGCTGAGGTTAAGGCAGCAATAACAAAACTGAAAGATGGCAGAGCCGCGGGCCCCGACTATATTTCCCCTGAGGTTTTAAAGTAAGCCTTGGACCCGATGAACACCACCCTGGGCCCCATGACCACCACCCTAAACCCGATGACCACCACCCTAGACCCCGTGACCACCACCCTAGACCCTATGGCCACCACCCTAGACTTGATGACCACCACCATGGGCCCGATGACCACCACCATGGGCCCGATGACCACCACCTTGCACCAACTCTTCGCAACGGTGTGGAACACTGGTCAGGTGCCCGCGGCATGGCGCGACGGAATAATAATTTCCTTGTACAAGGAAAATGACTCCCGTCTGGAATGAGGCAATTACAGGCCTATTACCCTACTGTCCTTCACCGGCAAGGTCTCTACACATGTGTTCCTCTCCAGGCTGGTCCCTTTTAATGAGGCATCGTCTCCTCCAAAAATCAGGGGTCACAGCTTCTCGCTCCACCGTTGACGGCATTCTCGTCCTCTGCCTCCTCACAGAACTGCACTGCGAATTTAACCACTTCTTCACGTTGCCTACGTTGACTTACTGACTGCCTTTGATTCTGTGGACAGGCACGCCCTGTGGAAGGCCCTACAATGTGTGGGTATCTCAGGCACCCTGCTGACCCTAATTGAAGAGATTCATAGTGACACCAGCGCCAAAACCCGGTGTCCGACAGGGCTGCGTCCATCGCCCACGCACTTTTCTGCTGCAACATGGGCTGGATCCTCATACAACCCAGAGGTTCTCGTCGGCGACTCTCGAGTAACCGATCTCGTCTACGCTGATGACATCGTCATACGGGGCTACAATTCTCAGGCCCTGGTAGGCACCCTAGAGGCACTCGATCGATTGGCTACCCACCTAGGTTTGCACATGTCCTGGACAAAGACGAAAATGCACAACCTCAGCAGGGGCCCCTCTGCGCTGAGCATAACCGTAAACGACAACCCTGTTGTAGCCCCTGAGGACTGTGTCTACCTCGGCAGCAGACAATCCTCTGACGCACGCACCAGTCAGGATGGGCTTAACGGATTTATCTTTGCACTCGCTCCGCAGAGTCTGGTCCTAGCGAAGGATCTCCTTGGAGTCTAGGCTTCGTGTCTATTCCTCCTGCATTGCCTCCATTCTCCTGTACGGCTTCGATTCTTGGACACTACTACAGTAAGACTGGCAGCGTCTTGAGGCCTTCCATCTGCGCAACCAGAGGCATATCCTCGGGATCGTCTGACATGACATGGTTTCTAACAGTGAAGTAGTTCGACGTACTTAACTTGCAGGCATTTTCCAACGATTAATCGCCGTTGTCTCTCACTCTTTGGTCATGTTGCTCGTCTTTCCCGGAAAGTCCCAGCCCACGAGATGCTCCGACAGGATTAGGGGGGGGGGGATTACAGGAAGAAGCCATGCTCATCATTGAGACGTTCTCGGAACCACCCTCGAAACACCTGACTAAAACATATCGCCACCTCCCCAACAGAACTGCAGGCCGCCTAGGACGCGGCCATCAGATGTGGTCGTGGACATGGTCATTTGACGCGATAGGCCCTGGTCGCCTAAGCGTGCTATTGTATCGTATTGTTGTTCAAGTGTGGACTCCTTATCGTAGAGGAGATATAAACAAGATAGAAATGATACAAAGAAGAGCTAAAAAACTTATCATTGGATTCCAGAATTACAGTTATGGGAAAAGACTCAGAAAAGAAAACTGGTCTACAATGTCTAGACCAGAGAAAACATTCGAGGTGATTTAATACAAGTTTATTAAAATAATAAATGGAAAGGATAAATTAGACTTTACAATACTTGTCAAAGTACAACCGGTTACAAGAACAAGAGGATACAGTTATAAATTGTTTACAACAGGTCCAGATTAGACATTAGGAAATATTTTTTTAGTCAGAGAATGGTGAATGTTTGGAATGCACTGCCACAGGATGTGGTGGAGGCATGGTCAGTTAATGCATTAAAAAAAAATTGAATGTCCACAGTTATTTTTAGTATCGGTGAAGTGGAATGTACTGGTTGTATACAGAATCTGTAGTTCAGATTATCTCAACCTGGTGCACGCGAGCACCACGGTATTCTTATAATGACATTTAGCGCTCGCGGCATGCAAGTAAAAGAAAAAGTGCCCTCATGCACTAACGCCCATGAGGCCCGTTTTACAATTCAAACTTTGTTTTGCGACCCAAAACAAATAAAGTTGCTATCCATCCAATACATTTTAGTCGATCTGAAAGTTGTTAATACGCGCGTTTGCTGCCAGTAAACGTATCCACCTTCCTATGTTCTGAAATATTTCGCACTGCTGACTTGATTCGGGGGTTTCCCAGATGCTGGAAAGAGTCAGCGTTGTGTTACATTATGGGTTGATTCTGCTTTTTCGCTTCTGACAAATTTAATATAACTGTCGTATTTGTTGTTAGATTAAAACAATAATACATGCAATGTGTAAATTAAAAACTTCAAATATACAGCATGGACAAATTTATAGTGCGTAAACACAGCTGTGAAGATTTGAATAATTCATGAAAAAACGGATCCAGCATACCGGTATGTAGTGAACAAAGAAGAAAGAAACAATAGTCTTTTCAAGATAACTGGGAAAGAGAATGTCTGGTGGTCAATAATGGCGACAATACAGGAGTAGTTTGTCTTATCTGCAATTCTCTTTTATCGGTGTTCAGAAGAGCAAATTGTCAAAGACATTAAAATACACGTCTTAACGGTTTTGGCGATAAGTACCCCATGTGATCAGATGAAAGAGTATGTAAAATAAACGAGCTGAAATTTCAACTCAAGCGTCAACATAAAAATGTTTCCTCTAGCAACGCAGTTAACAAACTTTCAATCGAAGTGTCTATATCATGTCTTATTAAGACATTATTAAGAATGACATGGTATTTTCAAGTTGGGAAGTTTTGAAGGAGTGTATCGTTTCGGCAGGGACCACTCTGGCAGAGAGTATTGCTGATAAGTAAATAAATGAATGCCGCAAAAAATATGCCTATTAGTAATGACACTGTCGCTAGGCTTGTTGAACGCATCTCGGCTCAAATTAAACATAAAACTTTGCTAAAACTAAATGAATGTAGTTATTTTGTTCTTGTTGTTGGTGAATCAACGGACATTGCTTGTATCGCACAATTGATGTATTTTGTGCGCTACGTTAACGATAACGGAACTGAAGATAATTTATTTCTGATAGTGTTACCGCTCTCGGGTACTACTACGGGTCAATATATTTACAATAGTATTACCAACTTCCTAATATCCAATGATGTCGATACATCAAAGTTGGTGTGCTTAGTTACAGATGGTGCACCATCAAAGGTGGGTAGAACAAAGGATTTGTCAGTCTTCTGAGAAATGATAAACGCTTGCCGCCTTTCATTCACTATCATTGCTTCATATTGAAAACCTAGCTAGCCATTTGACTTCGCTTGGCTTCGTTCGTTCTCAATCTCCCGCTACCAAACCCTGAACGGGCTTAAGTAACAGAATGTAGTCTAGAGAACGGAATGCGTTGTGTCGTAGTTTATAGCTTGACTGCGATATTTGCACCTTTCGGTCCAACACATTCGACGTCATCAAGCATTTTTTTAGTACCGGGTTAGCATTCCATCTTCGATCCCTTCTCCTTAGCCAGTCTGCCCTGCTGCAGTCTGTTATCCAGGATCGCCGCGAGGAGGTGTAGAAGGGTCTTGGCAGCTCTGGTTCGCTGGCCTTGACGCTAGCAGTCAGCTATGGGTCGCTGACCGCTGCAGCTCAAGCGCTACTCAGCATCTTGATCCCAGCTAACCATTTGAAATCCGCTCCTGAAATTTCAGAACACTTCAAAGTGATTGTTAAGTTGTACAATTTTCTTGTAAAACCTCTTAACAAACGTCTTCTGATAGCCTTCTTGCATAATTTAACGGCGCCAAATTAAGAACTAATTTGTCATGAGGACATACGCATGCTAAGTCGTGACGATGCTGTTGCAAGGGTTTGGAAAGTGTTCTAAGAAATCGAAGTATACATTTCTTCAAATGGTTTTACAACAAACGTTCCTCAATTAAATGAAGATGATTTCAAGATTTAATATTCCTTTCATGGTATACTTCATCTGAACGAGCTTAGCAAACAACTTCAAGGTGAACAAAAACACAATTTATGAAAGTAAAGAAACTATATTTTCATTTCGCTTCAAGTTAGAAAGTCTAGAGTGAACATCAACATTTCCCAGAACTTGCACACACTCGAGGCTTGGTCAAGCCCATTCTGATTGTCCTAATATTGTCCATCTAGCAATACAAGATCTTTTTAACGAATTTGAATGGCGTTTTTCCCTTTTGGAAGAAAATGAACAATGTATAACCCCTTTCAATTTAGTTTTGGCTTAATCAAAAAAATCCAGATTATTGAAGAGAATGATATGATTGTTCATGCGGAATATGAATTGAAACATTTCCACGCCTCCTTAGTGCTGAACTATTTGTTTGAAAAGGAGAAATTTATAACCTTTTTTGGAATAGAAGATACAAAAAGGTTCAAAATACTGCAGAGAATTTCTCTCAAATGTCTGAATATGTGCAGCAAGACCTGTCTGTGCGAAATAGCTTTCTAATTTATGAAATACCCAAAGAACAAAGCACGATCAACTGATTCACATCTGCAAGACTGTTTACGTGTAGGTAGCTTCAAGCGACTTCTCTTTGCCAATCACTGAACTTCTAAGTGACTTTCAAACTCAAGGATGTCAATAACTCGGTGAGTGTTTAAAAAATGTATTGTTTTTCGAAAATGAAACTCATTAGATTGCATGGTGCTCGTGCACTTAATATTACATTTAAACGATGCTTACAATCTTTGAACAACCATCTAAGCCAGTGTAATGAAGTTAAGTTAAGCTAACTTAACATACAAGTCTCAATTCAGTGTTATGCGTTGCATATTATCAGTTTTAACTTAATATTTTCAAGTAAGTACGAAAGAAAATCACTAAAGATTATTTTTTTGTATATGGCATGATTAAAAACTGCGTGTAATAATACAATATATATATATATATATATATATATATATATATATATATATATATATATATATATATATAATACAATAATTATTTGTCAAACTAAAACGGTCAACCAAAAATAAAAGCTTTGGCAATTAATATGGTCAAACAATTATATGATAAAACTTTATAAACAAATTAGCACATTTGTGCATGAAAGGATAATTTTATAAATTATAATCTATAATTCATTGTTTATGGAAACATTAGATTGGATGCGCATAGCTTTTAGAGCAAGGACATGTAAATGAAACTAGTTGTTTACAAACTCTGCAGTCTTCTAAACCAGTATAACAACGTTAAGTTAAGAAACTGATTGAAATACTGTTTTAGCAATGTTTTAAAGTTTTGAAACAAAGCGTACTGTAGCTAAGGGGGTGAAACATTTGTTTAGGGTCTAGGCGTCAGGTAAAACAAAGTGTTGGAGCCAGGCGTTGTGTTGGTTGGAATGTCTCTTGCAGTGTTGTGCATGCAACATGCTGGAAGGCAAGGGGGTATTTTTTCATTAAAATATGAAATCGATCTCCGGCGTCAGTCCGGCAGATGTGCCGTATGCGAGGAAGCTAACAATATTATGTATGCATCCTGATCTTCTGCAACGTTGTAGCAATGCTGTACCTTTTATCAGTCCATCTCACTATCACATATGTTGGCGACCACGTAGATGTATACAGACATACGTCCAACGTTGTTCTACGTTACTTGTCAATATATTGCCAGGCATACGTACCCCACGTGCAGCTCATCGATGCTTGCATGATATTTATGGTTCTACAACGTCCCGAAATAAAGTTTGACGTCACAGTTATTGGTTTCGGATCTTACCCCATGAAGTCAACGCCAATTATAGAACTTGAAAAAATTACAAAACTGCAATCCATGACCGATAGAAGAGACTGCAGAGCCCAGCTGCAGTCAGAGAAACTCCGAAGACTGACCGACCATCCAATGCACCAGAGACTAAACAATTTGGGAAATGGGAAACTAAAGCGGAGAAACTTTGCAGAAATAGCCAAAGCAAAGATGCACGAGGATCCCATAAACGCACTAACAACACCAAAACCCATCACTACTGTACGAAAACCTACCTGGAGGCAGGATATATTTCCAAAGGTGGTAGAAAATATACCAGGTATTGCAAACAAAAAACTGCCAGACTGAAAAAGAAAGGAGAGATACTACCCTAAGCTTCATAACGAAAAGCTACACAAGCATGGACTGGACCCATGCATACACCGACGATTCTGTAACAAATACTACACAGAACGGAGGGACAGGAGCATTCCTGAACCTACCAAATGGCAGAAAAATAACACTGTCATTCGCTACTGGTAAGTACACAAGCAATTTCAGAGCAGAGGCACTGAGGGCGGCAGTGGAAGAAATGGTGACACACAGTGAAAATGAAAGCCATATAGTCCTGCTTACAGATGCTCTCGCCGTAGTCACAGCGCTAAAAAGCCAGAAAAATACTGAGCTTAATGACTTAAGAGCAGCACTCTGCCAACTGTGCCAGCAGTCCGCACCAAAAAGGGTAGTGGTACAGTGGGTCCCATCACACTGCAACATCCAAGGCAACGAGGAGGCAGACAGACTGGCAAAAGAAGGTGCAAGACTACCACAAACAGTAAATAGTATGACGTACGAAGAGTCAAAACGGCTTATCAAAGCCAGATACATGACCAAATGGGAAACCGAACATACTGGTTACACCAAAAACGATGCCTATTACCAGTTGAACCGAAGAGAGCAGGTCGTTGTCTTCAGACTTCGCACTGGCCACAATAGACTGAGGTACCACCTATTCAACAAACTGAAGATAGGGTGTACCGACGAATGCCCGTGCGGTACCGGTAAAATGACCGCTGAACATCTGCTGCAGAACTGCCCGACATACGAGGATCAGAGAGAGCAGATGTGGCCATCACCAGTGGAACTGCAAGACAAGCTCTATGGCAGTGGCGACAGCCTCAGGATGACCGCCGCTTTTTTCGAAAAAATAATGGTTACTGTCTGACTGCGTACGAAGAAGAAGAAGAAGGATCTTACCCCGTATAGAAATGTTTAGTACGCGCCTTTCCATTGCTCTCTGAGTGTCTGATCTTCTCAGCATCAGTTTTCCATACTTCGCAACTGTAAAACATTGCTGGAATGACAATGGAATTAAAAGTGTGTGTCTTGCTGTGGTCTCTTGGAGTATTTTCTTAATGGAGTTAAAGGAATACCACGTTGCAATTCACAGTCTAGAGATTTCGTGGTGAACTCAAATTTTTTAGTTTATTTTCAAAGTCATCAGCATAATCAAGTAGTATGTCATTTGCATAACAGCCTGTCTATAGGAAACTCTATCTTTCGCCAATCTTCCTGCCTGCTCCAATGTCAAATCCAGCGTCTCGTTGATGTCCTGGGTCCATCGTCTTCTCGGTCGACCCCTGCCTCTCTTCCCAGTGACCATGCCTTCCATAACCACTCTCTCCAGTCCGTTGTGTCGTTTGACGTGTCCAAAATACCGCAATTTTCAAAGTATTATTTAAAAATGTATGCTATTTCTTATTTGTGATATACATTAACTGCTGTGTAACACAACGCCGACAGTCTGGCCTCGAAAGTAGTCGACAGAAGAGAATAATGTGAAAAAAATATTAAATTCTATGTTCCTTAAAAGTGAATGGGGGTTTTCGCAGTGAGGAAATTGTGTCAGTATATATGACGCTGGTCATGAAATCTAAGTCAACAGAGCAACATTTTATGATGACCTGATGCAATATTCTAAAGGGCAACTATTAACACGTGCAATTTTAATGGGAATGTTTGTAGTTCATTTAGCAGTTGTTTCGGGCTGCAACCAGTTGAATAGCGACTTTGTTGCAATGTCTGCATCATCATCTTCGTCGTCTGTATCGATTGTAGCTGTCTAGTGTACAGATTTGTGCACTGTGAGAACAATGCTTGATAGAAAGTATTTTCCACACATGCTTTTTTGAGAATTTGTCCCGTTTCCGAACAGTAGTGAAAGTTCAAAGGCACAACTTTAAATCCATCAATCAATCAAATAAAAGACCTGTCAGCTCCCCATGGTGCATAGGTCCTCAACAAATACTCGCCGTCTTCCTATCATCAGCCACTGGAGCCAATTCTGCCAACGTCCTGTTTGCTGCTTTTATATTATCTTCCAGTTCCCTTCCACGCGTGACTTGGTATTCCTCCACTGCTATTGTCCTGTGCATTTCAGAACAGAGCTTGTCCGGTAATGTGTGGCCTATCCATCGCCATTGTCTCCTCCGTATTTCATTTTCTACTGGTATTTGCCCCGTTTTTTTCCATCAGTTCGACGTTTGTGATCTTATCGTACCATTTCCGTCCTTGTATTTTGCGCAGGCAACCATTTACGATAATTTGTACCTTTTTTTTTTATAAGTACCTGTGTTGTCCTCAATGTTTCAGAGGCATATAATTGAACGGATTTTACGTTGGAGTTAAATATTTTTATTTTGGTGGTGGTTTTAATTTGTTTTGACTACCATAAATTCCTCAATGCAATGAAAGCTTTCCATCACTTTAAATTCATGATGTGGTTCCACTCTTTGATAAAGGCTATACCCTATCCATATGTTCCACTATTATCTTTACGAAATACACTGCTTATGCCTGCATATATTCTGTAAAATAGCATTGGCAGTGGGATGAGTAGTTTAAGGAATACTTCTTTATAGTTGGTTAATCTCTGCCCGTTAAAGAATTACACCTGTCAATTTGCAGACAGCATTGTGCCTGCCGAACATGGTCTGAACACCATTGCTGACTTGATCCGAAAGGGATGCCTGTTGTATTGTATATGGCCCAAACACCATTGTCGGCGAGAGATGTTAAGGCCAGCTGCATTGCTACTAATTACGAATTCACAGCAGTTAGGATGTCGACCCCAAGACGGTTAGTATATAAGATCTGAGGTTGGCAAACCTTTTTCCCCGGGGGTCACATGGACATATGTATGGTCTCTAGCGGACTGCATGGGACTAAAATCTAAGTTTACTAAATAGCGAACATTATTTTCACACAAACATACGTTTGTTACTATATATATATTTGGTACACAACAAAAGTAGTAAATAACATAAGGTCTTACTTCCAACATTTGTAACAAAAGTACTTGTATGTCCATTCTTTGCTTAAAACATGGCATTCATCTTCATTTTGACGTTTACTTTACAGTAGTAGTCATTGCTTTCGATATCTATCTTTCTATGTTCTTTGCGCGCCAAATTCGGTGCATAAGCCAGAATCAAATGATTTCCAGATGGAACGGTGTCACTCCACTGCTGTTATATCGTGTATGGAGCTGAGGCTCATAGTTGAACCATGGTTGAGTCCTCTCGGATGATTGTTCTTCTATTTCCTTGGGTCTCCCTCTTTTCGATGGTTTTCTCCAAATATGTTAACTTCTGTACTTGTTCGATTATTTCTCATATTGATGATCATATTGATGATCGTATGTATTTGACTGTGCTGCTTGTGTATTACCCTAATATGTGCCTTCAATGTGTTTATTTTCATGCTACTTTTACATGTAAAGCTAATTTTGTCAAGCAGCCTTTGTAACGTTGCTACAGATCCACCCTCTGAAACCTGGTCATCGGCAAATTTGATGACATTGACCGTTTAGTGTTTGCTTGTTATTTTGGCACGTGGCGGTCTATGGTGATTTTAGGTTGTGGTGTTTGATGGTGATTTTGTTTTTGGGGGTTCTTTGGTGTTTTTAGTATGTTGTATTAATTGGTGATTTTGATTTCGTTCGCTTTGAGTTCACTGGGAATTTTGGGTTGTGGTACTCGGTGGAGATTTTGGTTTGCGGTGTTCGCTGGGGATATTAAGTTGTGGTGTTCGGTGGTGATTTTTGTTTTTGTGTTCGCTTATATTTTTGGGTTGTGGTATTTGGTGGTGGTTTTGGTTTGTGCTATTCGCTGTGGATATTGGGTTGTGGTCTTCACTGTTGATTTTGGTTTGCGGTGTTCGCTTTTGATTTTAGTTGCAGTGTTTGGTGGTGATTTTGGATTATGCTTCTCGCTTAGGATATTGGGTTTTGGTCTTCGTTGTTGATTTTGATTTGTGGAGTTCTTTGGTGATTTTGGTGTATGGTGTTCATCATGATGTTGGTTTGTGGTGTTTGCTGGTGATTTGGGTGGTGTATGGTGTTCGATAGTGATTTCGTTTTGTGGCATTCGTTGAGGATTTAAATGAAGATATCGTTAATGGGACTGCGGTAATTGTAAATTCACAACAAAGGGAGGCATTTTATAGTAAATGTAACTTCTGAAAATTCATACAGAATATATGATGATTAGGTTACGTTTCGTATCCGCATCGAAGGTTGTCTGCAATAGACCTCCAACATTTTATACTTCTTGTCTCGGTGCTACACTCCCACTCACTATATTCAGTTGATCTCTTGATGTTGATCTCTTGATGCTGCTCTCTTGATGTTGATCTCTTGATGCTGCTCTCTTGATGTTGATCTCTTGATGCTGCTCTCTTGATGTTGATGTCTTGATGTTGCTCTCTTGATGTTGATCTCTTGATGTTGATCTCTTGATGCTGCTCTCTTGATGTTGATCTCTTGATGCTGCTCTCTTGATGTTGATGTCTTGATGTTGCTCTCTTGATGTTGATGTCTTGATGTTGATCTCTTGATGTTGATGTCTTGATGTTGATCTCTTGATGTTGATCTCTTGATGTTGATCTCTTGATGCTGCTCTCTTGATGTTGATCTCTTGATGCTGCTCTCTTGATGTTGATCTCTTGATGTTGATCTCTTGATGTTGATCTCTTGATGTTGATCTCTTGATGTTGATCTCTTGATGTTGATCTCTTGATGCTGCTCTCTTGATGTTGATCTCTTGATGTTGATCTCTTGATGTTGATCTCTTGATGCTGCTCTCTTGATGTTGATCTCTTGATGTTGATCTCTTGATGTTGATCTCTTGATGCTGCTCTCTTGATGTTGATCTCTTGATGTTGATGTCTTGATGTTGATGTCTTGATGTTGATGTCTTGATGTTGATCTCTTGATGTTGATCTCTTGATGTTGATGTCTTGATGTTGATCTCTTGATGTTGATGTCTTGATGTTGCTCTCTTGATGTTGATGTCTTGATGTTGATGTCTTGATGTTGATGTCTTGATGTTGATGTCTTGATGTTGATGTCTTGATGTTGATCTCTTGATGTTGATCTCTTGATGTTGATGTCTTGATGTTGATGTCTTGATGTTGATGTCTTGATGTTGATGTCTTGATGTTGATCTCTTGATGTTGATCTCTTGATGGTGATGTCTTGATGTTGATCTCTTGATGTTGATCTCTTGATGTTGATGTCTTGATGTTGATCTCTTGATGTTGATCTCTTGATGTTGATCTCTTGATGTTGATGTCTTGATGTTGATCTCTTGATGCTGCTCTCTTGATGTTGATCTCTTGATGTTGATCTCTTGATGTTGATGTCTTGATGCTGCTCTCTTACTTATAACATAATCTTTCTCTTGAACGCTTCTTTCCCATTCTTTTGTACATCCCCATTTCTAAGGCGTCTATTGTTTTTTCAACTGTTTGATCATCGACCACGATTCCGTACTGTATAGAATTGATGAATTGATATGACACCTGACGACTCTTATTTGCATTTTATTTGTTATTTGCCTGAATGTCAATATATATTTAATGTTATTAATGGTATTTTCTTTCAATACTTGTCTCTTCTTTACTTGCCTTTCACATCTACTATCACTTGTTGTTGTCAGTGCCAGGTGCAAGTGCCTGTTTATATATTATAGTATCTCTGCGTTTACTGATGGCCTGCTGTCTGCTTTGCTATCATAGTTTTTGTTCACCTAACTTTAATGTCCGATCTATATTTTTTTATTTCTGTGAACCGTCTTCGTCAGTTCCTGCAACCCTTGCTCACTTCCATCCTACAATGCCGTGTCATTAGCATATCTCAGAATAAACGCGTTCTATAATTATAGTTCTAAATGTAAATACTTATAGAGTCGTAGAGTTTTATTTTGATTTTTTAGATGCGAATACCTAAAGACTAGAGGTATTCCATTCTGCATTCCTAAATGTTAATATTAATAGATTAGAGGTATTTCATTCTGATTTCCTAAATGTAAATATTTACAGATTAGAAGTGTTCACCTGTGATTATCTAATTGTAAATACAGACAAAAGATGTAGAACTGTGATTATCTAATTGTAAAAAATTACATAACAAATGTTCGTCATTGATTGTGGTAACTCTAAATATGTACATGAAAAAAGTGTTCGATTGCCTGTTTAATTTGCACTGTGTTCGATAGTGTGTATTATAATTAATGGTGATTATGCTAAACATAATTTGCTTATAGAATAGAGGTCTTCGATATTAATTCATGCGTGTTATTAGCAACATTGATCATGTGTACATCAGATAGATACACTGCGGATAATTGTTGAACAATGTGTAGAATGGAACTCTAGAACGTACGAAAATATAAAGCTCTCCAGGAAGAATATATTTTGGAGTCATTTAAGATAGGAAGTGGAGTGAGACAGTGCTGTCTCTTATCACCATTTCTATTTTTATTAGATTCCTGAATGGATTATGATTAACACGACTTCTACAAACTAAAGTGGAATTCAATTACGTTTGACGAGAAGACTTGCTGAACGGGACTCTGCCGTTCACTTGGCTCTTTTTTCTCACAACTAGAACTAAATGCAAAATAAAATGAACATACGAGGGACGGTCAAGTAAAACCAGGACTTTTTTTTTGTAAGGAATTAAAAAAAATTTTCAAGCAGTCAAAATATCATTTATCTTTCATATAATCTTCAACGTTTATGAACTTATCCCAGCGTTCAAGTAATGCTTGAAAGCATCATCCCAGAAAGATTTGTCAGTATGTCTGAACCAATACCGACAGCCTGTTTCACTTCGTCACCATGCTAACATCCCTCAAAACTTCCACGTCAAAACGTTCCTTCAATTCAATGCAGGCTTGAACGCTTTTCTGCCGGTCAAAAGGAGAAAGCTGTATTGACACACAACGTCAGTAAACTATGCCTACAGTCCACACTCAAAAGAGTAGTGGTACAGTGGGGTCCATCCCACTGTAATATTCAAGGCAACTAGGAGACAGACAGACTGGCAAAAGAAGGTGCAAGACTACCACAACCAGATTCTAGTGTGACCTACGAAGAATTCAAAAGGCTTATTAGGGCCAGATACATGGCCAAATGGGAACTGGAACACACTGACTACACAATAAATGATGCCTACTACCAGCTGAACAGAAGAGAACAGGTCGTGGTCTTCAGACTCCGCACAGGCCACACCAGACTGAGGTACCATCTATTCAATAAATTGAAGATAGGTGGTACTGACGAATGCTCGTGTGGCACAGGGAAAATGACCACTGAACATCTGCTGCAAAATTGCCCGACGTACGAGGACCAGAGAAAGCACACGTGGCCATCACCAGTGACTACACTAGACAAGCTCTTTGGCAGTGTCGACAGCCTCAGGATGACAGCTGCTTTCTTTGAACAAATACAAGTTGACGTCTGACAGCGTACGAAGAAGAAGAAGAAGAAGAAGAAGAAGAAGAAGAAGAAGAAGAAGAAGAAGAAGAAGAAGAATTTAAAAAGTAAACACAAATTCTTTGTTCGGGCTATTACATATCATCATCATGCAGCCTGTCCTTTATAGAACGTCGCTCCAATCACAGCCAGTCTGAAAGAAACTAGTTTCCTTACCAAAGCTCCAGCCTCCACCACAGTCATACCTGGATATCTTAGTGCAATCGTATTCTTGGTCTACCCCTTCCTACTTTACGTGGCACCATACCTTCCATCACTGTTCTCTCAAGACCATTGTGTCTCTTGATGTGACCAAAGTATTTGCATTTTCTAGACAGAATGGAATTAATAAACCAGTTCTCCTCTATGCTCAACTCTTCCCGAATGCCTACGCTTTTACATATGGGAAATGAAAATTAAAATGTTAATCTTTTTATTGGATCCTCAATGTAAGTCTGTTACTGTTTCTTAAAAATAAAATTTGACTAAAATAAAACTGTTTACCAAATTTAGCAGCAAGAACAGAGCACCTCCAAATTGAGCACCAAGAGCACCAAAGACTGAACACCTCCAAACTGAGCACCCCTTAAGACATCTCGACGAGTAGGCAAGGGTTTGGTGCGTTAGGTTTACGAGGGCGATTTGATAAGTTCTACCTCCACCGCCATGACAGAGACAACAGTGCTCAGAGTCACGTGACCCCTAAGAGAAAATAATCTCTAATGACATGACTATAGTGGCCTGTAATGGCATGCGCCTGGAACGTGACGCATGCGTACATCAGCCAGTTTAATTGTGAATTACATGGAAATGCTGTTCGAGCAACGTGATATCATTGAATTCCCGACGGCAGAAGGGTGTGTGCCCATCGACATGCATCGAGGAATGACTGTGGTTTATGGTGACGCTTGTGTGGGTATCAGTAATGTTAGGCGGTTGGCACCGACTGTAAAATGCGACAATCCAGCAATGTTATACCTGCATGATAAGGCTCAAAGAGGACGACCGTCACAGCTGTGAATCCACATCACCAAGCAACCGTGGACGAACTGATTCGTGCCAATCGCTGTGTCATAACAGAAATATATCGTCGGAATGTTTTTGATTTCGATTTAGCGAGTTCATCACAATATCCATGCCGTGCTTGGGTATAGAAAAGTGCGTGCAGGTTGAGTTCCTAGCATGCTGGAACCGGATATTAAACAGAGTCGACAGCAGATGTCTCAGGAACTTCTGACGCGAAATGAGCAGGAATGACTTTATCCGCCGAATTTCATTGGCAACAAGTCATTGTTACATCATTATGAGCCAGAAAACAAACGCCAGTCTAAGGAGTGCAGGCATAAGTACTCACATACCCGAAACAAATTCAAGGTCGCTACCTTGGTGGGAAAAGTGAAAACGACCATATTTCGGGACTACGAGGGCGAAGTCCACACTGAATTTTTGGAGGATGGCAATAGTCAACTCCTACCGATATGTCGGGAAAAAAACATGAAAAAAAACTTGTAAAAGTTTATTAAGGCTGAGTTTAATAACATTTAAAAATGGGTATAGTCAGATAACGCACCGAGATGAGAATACCAACAAAACCTAGTTTACGACCAATAGGCCTTTATCAGGGACAACAATACTGAACTAACAAATCAACATATAAGAAAAAAATGGTCAACTCATCTGTTTCTGATAGTAGACCCAGTCTGTCTAAGTGACCGGTTGGGCCAGATGCTTGATAGAAACTGAATTGGAGCGGTCAAACAAAAAGTGGCCAGGAGAGCGTAAGAAATGTGGGGGGAATGCGCCGGTTAAGCCAATGGTGGCCAAAATTGAAAACGGCCAAATAGTGGTCCAGACGGGAGAACAAAAAGAAGGTAATATAAGCCGGGAGGGCGTGAGATTGATATATGGGGGGGGGGGGGGGTGAGAACTGATAGAAGAATGGGGGGGGGGGGGTTAAAGGACGACAAATAGATGGAGGCCAGTTTAAGGGTTTAAGAAAAAGTATGGACGATATTAATGCCATGTGGTTGGAGACAACTCATACAAGAGATAAGGCTATTCGATGACGATTGTCAGAGAAGCACGAAACTAGACCAGTGGCACTAACGTCAGCCTTACCCCGGTGCTCAGGACCATTGCAGTGGCTGGCAATTTGGGAACCAGTGCGGTTGCGGATGTCGTTGAGGTGTTGGCGGAAACGCTCCCGCAGTTCCATACCAGTTTCCCCAATGTATGTCATACCACACTGGGGGCAGATGATAGAATAAATGAGGTTACGATATGTCAAAACCTTTCAGAAACTTTGAACGCGATTGTTGCGTATTCGTGGAGGCATGGACACAATTCTTTTGCACGAGAATAGTCACCTAGACACGTCAACAAACAGTGGCTGCATTGGAGCACCTCAAGCGTAACATTTTTTTAGCCATGGTACAGCCCCGATCTGGCACCTTGTTACTTCTTCATCTTCCAGAAGTTGAAGGAACGCCCCAAGAGACACCGTTATGCTTCTGAGAAAAAGCTGCAAGCAACTATGCGTACCTGGTTTCCGGAGAAGACGTCTGCTTGTGGTCCTCGACAAAATGCAACAACTTGTCCGACGTTCACATTTGTGTGTGACTACGTTGAGAAATAATGACACATCACCTAAACAACATTCCAAGCTTTAAGGAAATGTATAGCTCATGTGAAAATAGTATACATTAATGACATTATCTCCTCAAAGGCAAAACTTTTCAAATCACTAACGTAGGTTGAACATTCCTAGATGAAAGTTGACGCTTTCAATTTGTGTAGTAATACTGACAATTTTTTTTTTTTTTTAATTAGAGAGCATATAGCGAAGTATGGATTATTGGCGACAATGTTTATGTTGTTGGAGAACTAAGTGTGTAAAGGTGCAGAGAAGACATCAATAAATACGAACACATTTACAAGAATTTGCTCCCATTGAAAGCTTGCACCTACGGGAAAAGGGAAAGATATTGGCAAGGTAATGGGCCGGTTGAAGGAGGATCATTCTGGTGGGCTGAGAGGGGCTATTGGATAAAGGGCAGCGAAGAAATGGTGGGTTGGCGGGTGGGGAAAGTTATGCAGGCCAGACGTGTGGGAAGAGAGAGATCCTTTAATTGGGAAACTGATTCTGTTTCTTTCATATTGTGCATTTCGACTGACGAGAAGATCTTCCGTACATGCGTTAACTAGCTTTTATAAAATTTGTTTACACAGTAGCTGCCAGCGCCCCAAGACACACGAACATTTATATCCTAATGGTCTGTTACTAAGTTAAATTATGTTTACACAGTAGCTACCAGCGATCCAAAACACACGAACATTTATATCCTAATGGTCTGTTACTAAGTTAAATTATGTTTACACAGTAGCTACCAGCGATCCAAAACACACGAACATTTATATCCTAATGGTCTGTTACTAAGTTAAATTATGTTTACACAGTAGCTACCAGCGATCCAAAACACACGAACATTTATATCCTAATGGTCTGTTACTAAGTTAAATTATGTTTACACAGTAGCTACCAGCGATCCAAAACACACGAACATTTATATCCTAATGGTCTGTTACTAAGTTAAATTATGTTTACACAGTAGCTACCAGCGATCCAAAACACACGAACATTTATATCCTAATGGTCTGTTACTAAGTTAAATTATGTTTACACAGTAGCTACCAGCGATCCAAAACACACGAACATTTATATCCTAATGGTCTGTTACTAAGTTAAATTATGTTTACACAGTAGCTACCAGCGATCCAAAACACACGAACATTTATATCCTAATGGTCTGTTACTAAGTTAAATTATGTTTACACAGTAGCTACCAGCGATCCAAAACACACGAACATTTATATCCTAATGGTCTGTTACTAAGTTAAATTATGTTTACACAGTAGCTACCAGCGATCCAAAACACACGAACATTTATATCCTAATGGTCTGTTACTAAGTTAAATTATGTTTACACAGTAGCTACCAGCGATCCAAAACACACGAACATTTATATCCTAATGGTCTGTTACTAAGTTAAATTATGTTTACACAGTAGCTACCAGCGATCCAAAACACACGAACATTTATATCCTAATGGTCTGTTACTAAGTTAAATTATGTTTACACAGTAGCTACCAGCGATCCAAAACACACGAACATTTATATCCTAATGGTCTGTTACTAAGTTAAATTATGTTTACACAGTAGCTACCAGCGATCCGAAACACACGAACATTTATATCCTAATGGTCTGTTACTAAGTTAAATTATGTTTACACAGTAGCTACCAGCGATCCAAAACACGAACATTTATATCCTAATGGTCTGTTACTAAGTTAAATTATGTTTACACAGTAGCTACCAGCGATCCAAAACACACGAACATTTATATCCTAATGGTCTGTTACTAAGTTAAATTATGTTTACACAGTAGCTACCGGCGATCCAAAACACACGAACATTTATATCCTAATGGTCTGTTACTAAGTTAAATTATGTTTACACAGTAGCTACCAGCGATCCAAAACACACGAACATTTATATCCTAATGGTCTGTTACTAAGTTAAATTATGTTTACACAGTAGCTACCAGCGATCCAAAACACACGAACATTTATATCCTAATGGTCTGTTACTAAGTTAAATTATGTTTACACAGTAGCTACCAGCGATCCAAAACACACGAACATTTATATCCTAATGGTCTGTTACTAAGTTAAATTATGTTTACACAGTAGCTACCGGCGATCCAAAACACACGAACATTTATATCCTAATGGTCTGTTACTAAGTTAAATTATGTTTACACAGTAGCTACCAGCGATCCAAAACACGCGAACATTTATATCCTAATGGTCTGTTACTAAGTTAAATTATGTTTACACAGTAGCTACCAGCGATCCAAAACACACGAACATTTATATCCTAATGGTCTGTTACTAAGTTAAATTATGTTTACACAGTAGCTACCAGCGATCCAAAACACACGAACATTTATATCCTAATGGTCTGTTACTAAGTTAAATTATGTTTACACAGTAGCTACCAGCGATCCAAAACACACGAACATTTATATACGAATGGTCTATTACTAAGTTAAATTAACGACTAATTTATGTCACTGGTTCAGATGGAGAAATTGTTTTCAGAATGATAACATTTAACAGCGACTTCTTGACTTTTGGTCCAATGGTAACCTTTTCTCAAGATAAACAGATCAGCTTCATTTTTCTGGTGTTGTTACCAACGATGGTATGTGTTCTGATGCCATGTGTAGTTTCTTTGTTATCCTTCTCTCCTACTAGGGTGTATCTTCTTCTTCTTCTTCTTCTTCTTCTTCGTTTGTTCTCAATCTCCCACTACCAAACCCTGAAAGGGCTTAATCATCTAAAAAAAAAGGAGTATTCGGCCTAAGGTTATTTGAATTTCTGTAATGAGTTTTTTCTTCCCAGGAGTGATACTGGAGATGGCTTTATGTGCTTTCTCTAATCCGCATATGATAGGCATTTTTACAGCGGATGTTCAGAGGGTATTATATCACTATCATCATTACACTCATCGGTAGTAATTTTCTTTTGTTTCTTGAATTGATGATGTCTCATTCTGTTACGATCTGCGCCAAATCTGAGGTGACCACTTGGTCACTTCTAAGTCATTTGGTCACTTTTATTGAACTGATAAAATGTGTCGTTTACACGTGAATGGCATGGATGGTTAAGCGTTCAACTTGTTCCCGCATCTACAGCTCGTAAACCGTTTGGCTTCTTATAAGATATGCTTGTCTCAGATTGAGGTATATATCCTTCTTCCTTTGACTATCTGTCAGCCTGTTTCTTGTCATCTTATGTAATCAGACGGGATGTATAGTGGGACAACTATTGTACACGGATGAGAAAGCTCTCGCTCTACGGTCCTTCAGCGCTAAAAACTGCGCATAAAACAAACTTAAAATTCACCAGTTCGATCGGTCCGCCGCCCCTCTCTGTGGTTTCTGCATGTTCCTTAGCCCAATGATTGCACCCTCCCTTATGATAGTTCTGCATAGAATTTCTCTAGTTCTACCCCGCTTCCTTTTGCTGCTAGGTTTCCACATAATCGTCTGTAACGGGACCTTATATTGTTCATCTGCAGCAGCACATGTCAGTTGTACGACCAATGTTTCTTCCTGATGACATTAGAAAGATAATTTTGGTTGGACTGAAATCGCATTTGCTCAGTAGTCCTGAATTCTTCCCAGCCAAATAAACGACGAATGCTTTAATTGTTAAATGCTTTCAATATATTCTACAAGATACTACACCGTTCCAGTCAATTTTCGTATGATATTTATCGAATAGATCTTCGGTTTTATTTGCTGTCAGTGTATTGCATAGGGCAGTATCCGATCCAACTTTACACCCAGGTATTTGAGAGCCGTACTCTGTTCCAGTAGTTTCTTTTTGTCTTCTCTGTTTCTAGGGTGCAAAGGGTATTTTTGGGGTTGCTGGTGTTTGGTTTGAAATTATTTGTCTTGTAATTTATGGCAAAGGCATTCAAAGGCGCGTGTAAGTTTGCGTTCAACATCTTCAGAATCATTTCTTTATTTTGTCGGCCAAAATAAATTTCGAGATCTCTGTATCAATAGGTCTGTGTTGGTATATCTGTTATACAATATAGGTAACAACTAATCTATGGTGAGCTGAAACAAGCCCTGCTTCTGGTCGGTGGCTAAAAAAAGCGCTTCAAAGACTCCCTTAAAGTATCTTCAGCATCGATGCAAAATCTTGGGAATGCCTCGCACAGGACCGAAATGCATGGTGTGGAACCACCATCAGAGGCACCTCCATTGCTAAGAAACGCCGGACCTCCGAAGCACAGAAAAAACGCACTTTGCGAAACGATGAATCAACAGACACTCACATGTCCAATTCTGATCATAAATGCTACGTATGGGGAAATGTTTTTCGTGCCAGAATTGGGACTATACAGTCACCCCCGGACTCACCGGTGAGGTGCAACACAACATATCTGTTTGGTGGTGTCATCATCGCTTGCGATATTATGATACAATATAGGTGCTTGGACGCTTCCTTTTACAAGCCCGTCTTTATTGCTTTCATCATTAGTCCACCCCCCACCCCCACCCCAACCTCATAACCCCTGCTCATGTCACCCTCAAATGGACACAGAACCGCCTATTCTGCAAGAGACATTTAATGAGCAAGTTAAGGCGTCAGTCATTTATCATACAATATAGCGTTGTCAATGGCTTATGGTGGTTTATAGTGTCGTATCCTTCACTCAGATAAAAGCCAGTTCTCTTCTTGCATTCGTATCCATCCTCGAATATTTGTGTCAGCTCAAGGATTTGGCTACAACGTTGTCTTCCAGATATGAAACCTGCTAATTCCTGGACAAGTGTATTTTCTAATTAAGGCGTGAAACTATTCAGAGACATTCTTTCATAATCTATATAAAGATAGCGTAGAAACGACACAGGTCGGAAATTCTGGGATTTTGTTTTGAGTTTTTCCTGGTTTAATTAATGCAACCACGAGGGAATCTCTGCAGGTTTGATTGATTTCGCATTTATCAAATGCATTAAACAGCTTTGGGTGCTATTTGACGGTTTCTGGTCCAGAGTTTTTAATTTGCTCTGCCCTCATTTCATCAGGATCAGCTACTTTGGTGTCTTTTTTTTCGTTTGATGTATTGCATAATTTAATTCCTCCATGGGAGAAGGGTGTTGCCAGTAAGTTATTATATTTTTTACAATCACGCTGGATTTTGGTTTGATTTGTTCGTTTAGATGTTTTATTTTTCAGCAATAATTGGATGGCTATTTTGTTGGGGATAACTTGTATTATGCCGAGAGGAGCCCTTGCTGGGTCATTACTTAGATGGTTGATACACTTCCAGACATGCCTACTGTTTTGTTTGATTTCCAGGTCTTCCACAAGGAGGCGTCATTTATCCGTTGTCTAGTCTTGGCTTCTCTTGTTCTCACTCCCGCTAGCAGGCCCTGAAAGGGCTTTAAATAGCAGAATGTAGTCCAAAGAACGTAATGCTTTGTGTGGTAGTTTTACAGCTTGACTGCGATATTTGCACCTTTCGGTCCGGTACATCAGATCTAGTCAGAAAAGGCATGTAGATCTTCTTCAAACTGAATGATCTCCTCAGAGAAACCTCCCTTTATAAAATGTGTTGGTATTGCTTGTACAGTGCCTTTAAGTCATCGTTAAGTGCATAAATGTACTGGATTCCACAGCCTGGCGGTTTGTGAGCACATGAGATCCTCTTCATTAGTTGAACAAAAGTATTTTTTGTATGGGGTTCTAGTTTATGCATTCCGTGATCTATGTCATATACGAATGGATCCCATTTGACTCGTTTGAAGTTAAAGCGTATTTTGAAAGATACATTCTCCTGATCAACAACTAAGGTAACGCCGCACAAGATGGTATAGACTCCACCAGGTTTCTTCGCTTGATGTATTATCTTCACAACAATATTGTCAGATTGGATCCTCTTCGTCAGGTGAAACTATTGAAAGATAGTGGTGTTTAGGGCAAGAGCTATGCTCTGCCGAGTTCTACAGTTCATCGCCATTATCGTCTGACTCATTTTTCCCCCAATGCAGTCATGACATAGATAACATCTACCAATGCAGTCATGACATAGATAACATCTACCAATTCAGTCATGACATAGATAACATCTACCAATGCAGTCATGACATAGATAACATCTACCAATGCAGTCATGACATAGATAACATCTACCAATTCAGTCATGACATAGATAACATCTACCAATGCAGTCATGACACAGATAACATCTACCAATACATATTTTATTATTTTGTGATCTGAACTTATCATGCTCTTCGAATGCTCCTGTCAATTGGTGGTTTCCATACTACTGTTATTGCTTATGATCGGGATTAGTTTGTGAGGAGCTCTGCTGTATTCTTTCAGGAGATTAGGCTCACTGAGCATATGTCTTGGTTTAGTGTGACAAAAAACAGCGATGCCATATTGATTATGTGGTTTACACATCAAGCTCTTTTCCATTTACCGTTGGTTGTCCTTCAGCGATTGCGCAATAGATCTCTTGGACCACCAGTACATCGCGTTTGCGCTGAGTGCATATATCACAGAAGTGTTGGTGTTTTTTGTTTTTTTTTGTCGTTAGGGAGTTCCTGAGTGTTATTAAACAAAATCAGCACGAGGGCTGTTTTATGATCCATATTGCTTTCAGACAGCCTTTCGCCTTATTCTTAGTCGGTTTGTGCTTATACATTAGGCGATGTTCCTGTGTAGGTCCCAGCTCAAGCGTGAGGTGGAGGTAGCCGGGAGGAAGAGTTCGTGTTTAGCGGTCTAGGCTCGAGCAACTTAGTATTCTGCTGCGTTAAGATTAGTGCTGTGGAAGGTGGTTAACCGATGTTCGAAATCATCTTAATAGACTCAAACACTAGAGCAAAGTAGACACGCAGCCTGTTAGGCATCATCTTTGTTGCTCTTAACGAACCACTTAACCATGGCCGGTGATGTGTCATGTCACACAGTTACTCGCGTCTTTCGACATGATCTTTGCGGTCTGTCCGTGGTGCTATTCTTGTCCTTTTCATACACAATGACCCCGGCGGACCACTCAGGAGAGCTTCAGTAGTGAAATGATTGACTGACAAAAGTCGTTTCTAGAGGGCGTCCGAGTGCTGTGTTGTTGTTGTTATTGATCCAGTACCATCCAGGCTCTCGCCCCTCGACCCAATGCCATGTAATTATATATGCACGTGTTTATCAGCTGTTGTCTAGTGCCATACGAAGTGTTTCAAATATCTGGCCAAGCATCCGACTGCTGTGTAAATTACGACACATGGAGACACATTTCTTGTCCCTAAAAATAAACTACTAGAAATCATAAATGCAAGCAGGGAAGAAAGGACAGTACAGCAAATGTTGAAAGAATCAATCGTGATTCCTACAGTAAAACATGGTCTTTCGTGTTAGTTGGTCCTTCCCTTGACCTGTGTTGCTGAAGCCATACTTGTGGTAAAATCATTTTGTTCCGTAGCTGCCACATAAGTCTGGTTTTTAACCAGTCCTTCCATCATTTTACCTGTGCAGCTAATCAAATTTACGGGCCTGTAACTGTCAGGTTTTTTGTTCATTATCATATTTTAATACACAAATCATTGTTGATTCATTCCATCTTTGCTGCACTGTGCTTTCTTTCCAGCTTACATTTGTAGTTTCTAGCGTGTTTTTACTTTCAGACCCAAAGTTGTTTTAACATTTCCCATGTAATGCCATTGTTTCCTGTAGTTTTCGTGTGTTTTAGCTGTCTTAGATTATCCTATAATTCCTGCTGGGTTGTTTCGAATGCCCACAATGAGTAGGTTACTCTTATGTGCGTTCAGAAAAGGGCGTTAAGTGATGGGTTGCTGCAGCTTTCCTCACATCTCGAGCGTGCGGATGAAGGTGGACTGAGATCCTCCAGGCGGTTTTGCTATGCTTGGCCTCATCTACGTGTCGCTCACTACTACGGAGATCACGTCGAACCTCACCTTGTTAGCCAGACTGTTGTCCTCGACAACATCCTGTTTCCAGGACGACCAACGAGGAGATCAGATAAGGGTCTTGGCCAATATATTTTTCCTGACCCTGGCTAACATTCTCTGAGAGCTTCGAGAGGCTCACCCTGGGGGCTACTCTTCCCCTTCTCTCTCTTCTCTTCCCTCACTCTGTTTCATTTGACTCTGTCCTACAGTCAGACTCTTGCACAACTTTCACACGCACCCTCATGGTGAGGCCCTTCCATTGCACTTTGGTTGGGCTAGCTTCTGAGGGCGCACAAACCTAGCATAGGTACATACAGACGCACACATGCATCCAAGCACTGGTTTATGTGTCCTGATATCACCCAATGGACAACGGTCTGGGGTGGAAAATGGCGCGCCTCCGCCAGTAAAAACTAGTGAGGCAAACATCTAAGCAAAAAAAAAAAAAAATAAATAAATTACATTCTCTGATCAGTGTGTTTTACCTGACCAGACGTTATCCTCATCGTCCCATATTTGCTGGGTAAATGTTATCATCATGTGCCCCTTTGTTACAGTTAGTTTTTGTTCTTTTTGATTATTTCTTTGGTTTGTAACGCTATTTCTTTTTTTGCTTTCTGCTGTTTTTTTTGTTTTGCGTACCATGTTGCATTTTTTCATTGAAAATAATTGCTGCACGCTTTTCTGTTTCCAGACGTCCAATTTCTTCTAGTCTAATTGTTTGTGCTTTCAAAATGTCGTTGTTCAGTGTTTTTGCAAGTATTAATAGCTTTTTTTAAAACTATTCTTATCTAGGTTCATGTTCTCATAGTATTCTTTCTTTCTACTTGTTTCGTGTTGTCTCATTTTAGTCGTTCTGTACCCTGCTGTGGATTTCTTTTGGATGGATTTGTTTTTTAATTAAAAAATCTTTTTGTTTGTTTTTGCGTTCGTTTTATTCCTTTATTCCATAAGGCGGTAGCGTTGTACTATGCTTTTATTTTGCGCCTGCCGGACGAGTGCATCCGACTTCGTCATACATTTTATGCAAGGGTCTGCTTCCTCTTGCATTTTCTATGGGTTTGCTTCTCCGGGATAACGGTAAATTTAGATTAATAGTAAATCTGATTGATTTGTGATTGCTTCCTCCCAATTGTCTTTGAACTACTCTGGGTATTTTTCAGATCTTCTGTTGTAAAGGTTAGGTCTCGAGAAGGTGGTGTTTTCCACTGCCTTGAATAAACGTTGGATGATCTTCTACTTGGATGATCTTCTTCTTGGATGATCTTCTCCTCGGTTTGTCTTCAACCTGGATGATCCTCTATTTGAATGATCTTCTACTTGGATGATCTTCTACTTGGATGATCTTCTGTTTGGATGATCTTCTGCTTGGATGATCTTCTACTTTGATGATCTTCTGTTTGGATTATCTTCTGCTTGAATGATCTTCTACTTGAATGATCTTCTACTTGAATGATTTTCTACTTGAATGATCTTCTACTTGGATGATCTTCTACTTGGATGATCTTCTACTTGGATGATCTTCTACTTGGATGATCTTCTACTTGGATGATCTTCTGCTTGGATAATGTTTTGCTTGAATGATCTTCTACTTGAATGATCCTCTGCTCGGTTTAGCTTCTACTTTGATGATCTTCTGCTTGGATACTATTTTGCTTGAATGATCTTCTACTTGAATGATCTTCTACTTGGATGATCTACTACTTGAATGATCTTCTACTTGGATGATCTTCTACTTGGATGATCTTCTGTTTGGATGATCTTCTACTTGGATGATCTTCTACTTGAATGATCTTCTACTTGAATGATCTTCTACTTGGATGATCTTCTACTTGAATGATCCTCTGCTCGGTTTTGCTTCTTTTTTGATGATCTTCTGCTTGGTTGTTATCTATCTCCCAGTTCTCAATTTCTTCTGGTACTCTCTTTGCACCTTTCTTCTTTCTCTTCTGGTACTCTCTTTGCACCTTTCTTCTTTCTTCTTTCTCTTCTGGTACTCTCTTTGCAGCTCCTCATTTCTTAATGACTTTTTAAGTCTCCAGCTAAAATACAAAAAGTGGCTTGCAAATGGGTTCTGGAATATGCTTCTAATTTAGTATGTCTTACAGATTCTCAGCGAATGCTGCACACTTCACGGTTTTCTAGGCAATGTCTGCTGTCTCTGTGTGTCTTCTTGTCTGAATTTGCTTTTCTTTAGCTGATAGCAAGTTGTGTACTGTGAGCAATGCGTCTCCTTTGCGTGCGTCCCCATCAACCCTTACTGTGTAGTCTCCTCTCATTTGTGAATTGTGCTGTTTGTTCATGCATGTCTCCTCTCATTTGTGAATTGTGCTGTTTGTTCATGCATGTCTTCTCTCATTTGTGAATTGTGCTGTTTGTTCATGCATGTCTCCTCTCATTTGTGAATTGTGCTGTTTGTTCATGCATGTCTCCTCTCATTTGTGAATTGTGCTGTTTGTTCATGCATGTCTCCTCTCATTTGTGAATTGTGCTGTTTGTTCATGCATGTCTCCTCTCATTTGTGAATTGTGCTGTTTGTTCATGCATGTCTCCTCTCATTTGTGAATTGTGCTGTTTGTTCATGCATGTCTCCTCTCATTTGTGAATTGTGCTGTTTGTTCATGCATGTCTCCTCTCATTTGTGAATTGTGCTGTTTGTTCATGCATGTCTCCTCTCATTTGTGAATTGTGCTGTTTGTTCATGCATGTCTCCTCTCATTTGTGAATTGTGCTGTTTGTTCATGTATGTCTTCTCTCATTTGTGAATTGTGCTGTTTGTTCATGCATGTCTCCTCTCATTTGTGAATTGTGCTGTTTGTTCATGCATGTCTCCTCTCATTTTTGAATTGTGCTGTTTGTTCATGCATGTCTCCTCTCATTTGTGAATTGTGCTGTTTGTTCATGCATGTCTCCTCTCATTTGTGAATTGTGCTGTTTGTTCATCCATGTCTTCTATCATTTGTTAATTGTGATGTTTGTTCATGCATGTCTTTTGTTTATAAAAGCAACGTCGGTAGTCACTGCTTGGAATCGTATTGCCGCGGCTTTCTTCGAATTCCCTTTCTCGTTCTTCATTTCAATGAAAGATGTTTAGCACTTTTACTTTGTTATGTTTATGACCATAGTATTATGACCTCTGTTTGCGATCCCCAGGCTGCCAAGTACGGAACAAAGGTGACCATTAGTAGTCATGTGTAGCTGTTCGAGGCTTGGATTACGGGACATTTAAGACGGAACGACACACCAATAATAAATATATGCAATTTTCTGTTGGGACATGAGATACGTTGTCCCGCGTTTTACAGTTGTACTGCCACATCTTCTTCTTTTCACCGGACACATCTACACTAACGATGTTTTTTTCCTTATTAAGGGAGAAGGACAAAAAAAAATAGTTAACTTACCTCAACCGTTGGAAAATGGCTCTTTCTGTTAAAAGCAATGTAGAGTTAACCTCGTCTCATCCAACCCACCCCTATCTTATCAAAAACAAAACAAAAGAAGATGGTAATTTGGAGTCGTCGTTATTCTAGAGAAACTATCAGTTTCATCTACAATGTTATCTTCGATTTCCTGCACCATCTGTTGATACAGTATCTCATCTACAATATTATCTTCGATTCCCTTCCCTTTCTCTTGAAACGCCAGTATCTCATCTTCGATTCCCTTCACTTTCTCTTGAAACGCCAGTATCTCATCTTCGATTCCCTTCATTTTCTCTCGAAACGCCAGTATCTCATCTTCGATTCCCTTCACTTTCTCTTGAAACGCCAGTATCTCATCTTCGATTCCCTTTACTTTCTCTTGAAACGCCAGTATCTCATCTTCGATTCCCTTCACTTTCTCTTGAAACGCCAGTATCTCATCTTCGATTCCCTTCACTTTCTCTTGAAACGCCAGCATCTCATCTTCGATTCTCTTCACTTTCTCTTGAAACGCTAGTATCTCATCTACAACGCAAGTTGGTGGTTTTGAAATCAGATTTGAGTAAATCTCATCTAGGCGTGAAACGTCCCTTTCTCAATCCCGATCCACCGTTTGCGAATTCCACCGTCTCCAGTTTGGCAGACACGGGGTGTTTTTCTCAGATACGATCGCTTCTCCGCGTAAGAAACGTAATGGTGGCTAACGGTACTGCATATCTGCCGAGAAACTAATAAGAACCAAATAGACTGGCCGTTGTAAGAAGCGACGGTATGTAGATGACATGCTTGTTACACTTTGTTCGCCCTAACATCAATCTTGTTTTAGGGCTCGAGATGACCATTCGTCGCCCTTTGTCTATTATTACAAACAGATATGCCCAAATGAAGGCCTTGAGCTAGACAGTGCTACCAGAGGCTATTGGAAACGCTCACTTAGTTGTAATTGGAGTATTTATTCTACATTCAACTCCTTCTTTTTCTTCCTATTCTTCTTCTTCTTCGTCGTCATTGTCCGTCCATAAAAGGACATTGTGATGTTTTGTTGAAGTTTACAGCGCGGGTTGCGACATCTGCGTTTTTCGGTCCAACACATCTGGTTTCAGTTTGGTTTTTCTTTCTATTTCGATCGCTCTCTGTTTAGCTCGACTTTAGGGTGTTTCAAGGGTGGCTGAGGACAGAATAGGGTCTTGATCAGCTCTGGTTCGGCAACCCTTATGCAACCAGCCAGCTATGCGTGACTGTCTGCTGTCAGTTTACTCACTGTGCAGAAACTTCGGTCTTCATACATT
Source organism: Ariolimax columbianus (assembly GCA_036924085.1). Lineage (NCBI taxonomy): Eukaryota > Metazoa > Mollusca > Gastropoda > Stylommatophora > Arionidae > Ariolimax > Ariolimax columbianus. Next base: position 45,219,794 of record JAVGWX010000010.1, read on the forward strand.
ATATACGACACGATCTTTTTACGGATACATTCTATGTGACGACACAGGCCACCTCGTCATACCGAGAAAAACACGAAACTGACCATCAAGCGTATAGGCAGTGGCGAAGCGTTAGAACAGACATGATAGGCTGAGCTATCCCAAACAGTTTGTGAAGAATTAGAAAAGACAACCCGTTGTATAAAACAGATGTGAAATCAATTAGAGATTGCAATTGTAAAAGTAATTCTTGTTTAAGCGTAGTGACATGTACTGGAGAAGATGCGGTCCATGACTGGAGGGAAACATGTGGCCCATACGGAAACAAAGAAACCAATGACCGCGGCCTCAAACTCCTAGAATTTGCACGATGCAATAAACTATTAGTAGCAAACACGTTCGGGTTAAACAAGCCGTCTAGACGCTGGACTTGGCATAACCCAAACAATGAAGTGCACATCCAAATTGATTATATGCTGGTCCAGAGGAGGTTTAGATCTAGTATCAACACCGACAAAACGAGAAGTTTTCCCGGAGCGGATATAGGAAGTGACCACGATCTTGTTATGATGACTATGCGTCTGCGATTGAACGGAGTCGCAAAGAAAGATGTTACCAGACTAAAGTTTGATCTGGACAAACTAATGGACCCAAAAATAGCCGAAGTGTTCCAATGAAGGGTAGGAGGGAGATTTGCTCCACTGTTGGCTCTCAGGGAGGGACTGGATACCGATACAGTAACAGAGTCTCTTAACGCATCTCTCATAGATACAGCAACATAGATCCTGGGATGCCACCAAATAAAAAAGAAGCCATGGGTTACCAAAGAAATTCTAGACCTTTGTGATAGAAGAAGGTCACTGAAAAACCGAAATCATCCACCTGATGACGTCGGCAGATATAAAGAGGTTAAGACAGCGATACAACAAAAAGATGAGAGAGGCGAAAGAAGCGTGGATATGTGAGCAATGTACAAACATCGAAAAGACATTAAACAGAAATGACGCCAAATTAGCATACAAGGCGGTAAAAGAACTGGTAACACCAAGACAAGGCAGGAACATATCGAGATCAAATGGTCTTGCAAAATACGATCCTCCACGGAAAGGTGCGAGACAGACGACGAAGAAGCCGTCCCAAAAAGAGTTGCAAAGACAACATAAAAGAATGGACCAATCTCCGACGAGAAGAGGCACAAACAGCGGCCGCTGACAGAGAAGGGTGGCGTAGGTTTGTGAGGATGTCTTCATGTGTGCCCCAACGACCTCACCGGTTATGGGATGACCTGACCTGACATGTTAGAAACGCGCGTGACGGAAAAGTTAATTTATCAGTTACTATTTGAAAGATAAGTTAATTGCGTCCAGTCATGGTATGAATCAGATCAATTGGTAGCTAGGGCATGGGCATTGCAGCGCTACTTTTTCCTCACAGCCAACTAGCCATAAATTAGGCCGGCCTTCCCTGACTTAAAGCGTTACATTCCTTGCTCTCAAAGTATTTTTCAAATGTTATTTCAGCAGGTTTGTTTAGTTTTGTGATTGCGATTTGATAACTTGTTAAAGAAGAGGGTTATAGGTTTTATTTTTAGAAATGGAACAAAGGCGCTCAAAACTGATTTATAAGAAAACGTAGACAACTGCGCAGAAGTACGTTCACATCATGGGTTTCAACTAATTCATTCAGCACAAACACAAAGTACTTTTCGTCATTTCTTTCGACATTGTTAAGTGTGTCCATTTATGCTCATGACTCAGCTTACGCTAAAGGTATGATCACACTAAATTGTATGATGACAAGAAAAGTATGAGTCGGAGTGTTTTGTTCATGAACTAGATGGAAGTGATTACTTCAGGGATAAATTGTATGATGATCAGAAAATACGAGAGATACTGTCCAGTTTATGAGGGAAATAGATGTGAATATTTCAGGGATAAATTTTATGATTATCAGATAAATATGAGAGATTGTGTCCAGTTTATGAGGGAAATAGATGGGATTACTTAAGGATAAATTGTATGATTATCAGAGGAATATGAGCAATACTGTCGAGTTTATGAGGTAACTAGATGGAATTATTTAAGGATAAATTGTACTGTAATCAGAGAATTATATAAATTGTATGATGATCAGAGAATTTATAAGACTGACTGTTAAGTTTATAATAGAAATAGACTTGTTTATTTGAGGGATAAATTGTTTAATGATCAGAGAATTATGAGACTGCCTGTCAATGAAAGAATTGGTTTTTATTATTCCATTGGCAAATAGTATTGCGGTTAGAAAGCCTGACTCTGATTGATAAATGTATAATGGAAACATATGTGACTCCTTAAAGAGTAAACGACAAACAAGAAAATTAAGAAATCAACACTCGTATAAAACTGTCTGACGTCTGGCTCATCCTATGTCCCTCTGATCTTTTCATTCCTTTGCAGACACTATCCGTCTGGAGCAGATGTCTCAAAGCATCATTGAACTAAACGCTTGTAGAGAGCGCACGCATTCTTCTCGCAGACGGGGCACAAATAAAAACAGGAACACAACAGAATGAAAATTGAGCAGGTAAGAATGTTCTCTTCAGGGAATTCCCATTCCGTAGACACAACTAGCAGAGGCGTAACACCTTGATTATGGACCCGCACGAAGGGGCATATATAAATTTCATTTTTTTCATTTATAGTAATGTATTTCTTAAGTTCCTCATGCCGATCTCGGGGAGTAAAGGAAATCGCCACTGCAGCTTTCCAAGCATACTGAGAAAGACGAATAAAGAGGGTGTACATGGCTCTAGCAGGGCGCCCAATCGTTGACGGCATGATCATTAGCAACATATTAACGAAGAGCCCGACTTCCTCGTTTACTCTGTGGGCATGAGATACAGGTTATTCTGCAACTTTTGCAAAGAGCTTAAGATGGTGTTGCTATTGTTGTAATTGCTAATGTCACTCGGACTTGAGTTAGATACTCTTCACGACTTTCATTTGGTGGCTGGCTGCAGTCGTTTTCCTAATATAACGAGGCGTATTTGAGACGGTGCACGATGGTCCTCGTGGATAATTTTGCAAGGCAAGATCCCTTAGCACAACGGGGATTACAGTGACGATGCCTACCTTGTTAGTCAGACTGCCATGAAACTGTCTGATTATAAGGGAGAACCGCTTGGAAGTGGAGTGGGGTTCTTGATTAGTAAGTTTCAGTCTGCATGACTAAATATAAAGTAATTAGTATGCTTCACCTGACCCTGACTAACATAATCTGATCAGTAAGTTTCAGCGTGCATGACTATATATAAAGTGATTAGTATGCTTCACCTGACCCTGACTAACATAATCTGATCAGTAAGTTTCAGCGTGCATGACTATATATAAAGTGATTAGTATGCTTCACCTGACCCTGACTAACATAATCTGATCAGTATGTTTCAGCGTGCATGACTATATATAAAGTGATTAGTATACTTCACCAGACCCTGACTAACATAATCTGATCAGTATGTTTCAGCGTGCATGACTATATATAAAGTGACTAGTATTCTTCACCTGACCCTGACTAACATAATCTGATCAGTATGTTTCAGCGTGCATGACTATATATAAAGTGACTAGTATTCTTCACCTGACCCTGACTAACATAATCTGATCAGTAAGTTTCAGCGTGCATGACTATATATAAAGTGATTAGTATGCTTCACCTGACCCTGACTAACATAATCTGATCAGTATGTTTCAGCGTGCATGACTATATATAAAGTGATTAGTATGCTTCACCTGACCCTGACTAACATAATATGATCAGTATGTTTCAGCGTGCATGACTATATATAAAGTGATTAGTATGCTTCACCTGACCCTGAGTAACATAATCTGATCAGTATGTTTCACCTGACCCTGACTAACACAATCTGATCAGTATGTTTCACATGACCTTGACTAACATAGTCTTGTCAAAAAAAACTATTTAAACCACGCCCATTAAGCACTAGTGATAAGGATATCATGTGAAACCAACCAATGTCCTAGCATGAAATATAGTATGAAAGTTCACAAAGCTTTTAGTCAATTGCTGCCTTTGTATAAAGATAAAGATCGTGAATCAAAGCAACACAGAGAAATTGAGAGAGAGTGAAAGTGAAAGAGAGAGAGAAGCAATTGAGAAAATGAGACAGAAAGAAGGAGAAAGTGTAATAGAAAGAGAATGAACAAAAGACAAAAAAAGATAAAAATAAAGAAAAAGATGACTAATGGGAGAAAATTGCGTAAAAGTTGTTAATAGATTCATTGAGCCGTCCTACATAAACAAAAGGTCTCAACTGAAGAAAATTTTCCTTTTTTATCATTTACGACTATGGAAGATATAGGCCAAGCTCGTGGGGAGGGAAGACTAGCGTCAAGGTCGGATGAAACATATTGATAAGATTATTTTAGCCAGGTACAGGTGCGACATACTTATCACACTATGGTGGTCAGCGCCGAGTGAAACATACTGATCAGACTATATTATTCAGCCTGAGGTGAAACTTGATGATCAGATTATATTATTCAGGGCTAGTTGAAACAGTTCCCGCCGGAGCAGAGAGTTTAGGACAGGGGTGATGTGGTTGCTAATAACAAATGTACTTGAATGCGTGTCAAGGTCACTCACCGTCTCAACAAAGGAGAACAGAGTTGGGGCAAAAAACGTGGACAGGTAGGAGCTGACCACTAGCCTTCCGATTTGGGTAGGGAGAGAATGATTGACAAACGGATTGGCAGCAGGGCTTGCTGCCAGAGAATGAGTGACAGGTGTGCAAAGTGTTTCGTTTCAATAAAACTGAATATAGCCATCCCCTGAGATCAATTGGTCAAACTCTGACTTTGCTTGAGTGTATATAACTCGAGACAAAGTTTAGCTCAGGAGGCTGGATGAAGAGGAGGGATAGAGAGATGAGAGCGAGAGAGAGAGAGAGAGAGAGAGAGAGAGAGAGAGAGAGAGACTGAATTTAGATAATATGTTTTCGGCCTCAATGCCGCCACGGCGAATCCCAAATACACTCTCAAGCAAACAGCAAGAGAAAGCTGGAAAAACAAAACGGAAAGCCTAAACCTGGACAAAGAAGGGAACAAGCTATGGAAGCTAGTCAGAGCCATGAACGACGAAACCCCGTCAAACAAACAAATTACCATCAAGCAGGGCGAAAACTTGCTCACCGGTAAGAAAGCCGCAAACGCTTTTGTCGATCACTATGCCAGAGCAAACCACATCGAGGTCCCTGCAGATAGACATACAGACATTAGTGAAGAGCTAAAGGGGCACGACAACATCAATACGGCACCTGAGGAGCACATGATGACCAAATTAACAATGAGCGAAATGGAAGAGGCTATGAGAACATTAAAGAAAAGGAAATCTCCCGGAAAAGACGGGATAACAAACGAAATGCTGATGGGGCTGGGCCAAACAGCGAAGAGGAAACTACTATCGGTCCTGAACCAAAGCTGGAAAAGGGGAATTGTACCCCAGGCATGGAAAAACGCAGTACTGGTACCAGTACCAAAAACAGGAAAGGACAAAACAGATCAAAATGGATACAGGCCCATCAGCCTACTGAGCTGTGTCGGCAAGCTGATGGAACGTATGATAAACATCAGACTGATGTGGCATCTGGAAGAAAAACGAATACTAAATCCACAGCAAGCCGGCTTTAGACAGCACAGATTCACTGAGGACCAGGTCATCCTCATAGCCCAGGAAATAGAAGATGCCTACAAGGCACAGAAACACACAGTAGCTGTTTGGGTGGATCTGGAAAAAGCATTTGACAAAGTCTGGAAAGACGGACTTAGAGTCAAGCTAAGAAGAAGTGATGTTTGTGGGAAAATGTACAAGTGGATCAACCACTACCTCAAACAAAGAACGGCCAGAGTCCAAGTACAAGGGCAGATGAGCAAAAAGGTGACACTCAAGCAGAGAGTACCCCAAGGGGGAGTACTGTCACCCACACTCTTTATGGTATATATAAAAGACGTTACAGAGAATATACCAAGGAGAGTCCATAGCTCAATGTTTGCAGACGATCTGGCTATGTGGACCTCTGAAAAGAATCTCACCATAGCAAGAAATCGGATGCAGCAGGCCATAACATCGCTGGAAGAGTGGGCGAACTCATGGCTGGTCAAAATAAACGAGGAGAAAACCACATGCACAATATTCTCGCTTTCAATCAAACCCCAAAATACCAAATTAAGTTTAAATGGCAAATTCCTGCAGCCAAACGACAACCCAACCTATCTGGGAGTCACATTTGATCGGCGCATGACATGGAAAAGTCAGATCGAGAGAAACCGAATGAGAGCCAGAGAAAGAATGGCAATCATGAGGAAACTTGCTGGTACAAGCTGGGGAGCAGACGAAGGCATACTAAAGAAACTGTACACTGGAAGAGTGAGACCAGTTCTCGAGTATGGCATTGCGGCATGGACAACAGGCGCAAAGGCGAACTTCGATAAAGTTAGCAAACTTCAAAACCAAGCCATGAGAGTTATAACAGGAGGCATGAAGTCAACGACAATTGTAGAACTTGAAAAGATTACAAAACTGCAATCCATGACCGATAGAAGAGACTGCAGAGCCCAGCTGCAGTCAGAGAAACTCCGAAGACTGACTGACCATCCAATGCACCAGAGACTAAACAATTTGGGAAATGGGAAACTAAAGCGGAGAAACTTTGCAGAAATAGCCAAAGCAAAGATGCACGAAGATCCCATAAACGCACTAACAACACCAAAACCCATCACTACTGTACGAAAACCTACCTGGAGGCAGGACATATTTCCAGAGGTGGTAGAAAATATACCAGGTATTGGAAACAAAAACTGCCAGACTGAAAAAGAAAGGAGAGATACTACCCTAAGCTTTATATCGAAAAGCTACCCAAGCATGGACTGGACCCATGCATACACCGACGGTTCTGTATCAAACACTACACAGAACGGAGGGGCAGGAGCATTCCTGAACCTACCAAATGGCAGACAAATAACACTGCCATTCGCTACTGGTAAGTACACAAGCAATTTCAGAGCGGAGGCAGAGGCACTGAGGGCGGCAGTGGAAGAAATGGTGACACATAAAGAAAATGAAAGCCATATAGTCCTGCTTACAGATGCTCTGGCCGAAGTCACAGCGCTAAAAACCAGAAAAACACTGAGCTTAATGACTTAAGAGCAGCACTCTGCCAACTGTGCCAGCAGTCCGCACCAAAAAGGGTAGTGGCACAGTGGGTCCCATCACACTGCAACATGAAAGGCAACGAGGAGGCAGACAGACTGGCAAAAGAAGGTGCAAGACTACCACAAACAGTAAATAGTATGACGTACGAAGAGTCAAAACGGCTTATTAAAGCCAGATACATAACCAAATGGGAAACCGAACATACTGGTTACACCAAAAACGATGCCTATTACTAGTTGAACCGAAGAGAGCAGGTCGTTGTCTTCAGACTTCGCACTGCCACAATAGAATGAGGTGCCACCTATTCAACAAATTGGACATAGGTGGTACCGATGAATGCCCGTGCGGTACCGGTAAAATGACCGCTGAACATCTGCTGCAGAACTGCCCGACATATGAGGATCAGAGAGAGCAGATGTGGCCATCACCAGTGGAACTGCAAGACAAGCTCTATGGCAGTGGCGACAGCCTCAGGATGACCTCCGCTTTTTTCGAAAAAATAATGGTTACTGTCTGACTGCGTACGAAGAAGAAGAAGAAGAAGATAGTATGTTTAACTCACCGACTTAGATAGAGGAGCGATTGATAGACTGTTGCACGAATGTTAGTGATAGAACAGAATCGCTCAAGTAGGTGTGTGAGTTTTGTATTAAGTGATTATCTGAACGTTGTGTTGTAAGCAGGACACAATGTGAACGAGGTATGTCCAGATCGCCCGTCTGAGGGGATTTGAGTGAGGAAGAGTATTTGATAAGGTGTGTTGAGGACGCAGTTAAGTCGAGGTGTGTGTGATGTAATTTCAAGGCAATAGAACTGGGTTTTAGATAGTTGGGAATTCCATCAAGAGCTAATGCTTAAAATTTCCGCTTTAGTTAATATGTATAATAACATATATATAATAATAGAATACTTAGTTAAGATGATATGTATTGTATTGTGTTTGGAATTTCACTACTCGTTTTTCTGGTATGAGTATTATATAATAAATATGCCACCTGCTGTGTGATATGTCCTTTACTGAGTATAGTCATGAATGATGTGGATGAGTGTGATAGTGTTCTAAGTTAGAATAACGGCCAGGGCAAACAGTGAGGTCTGTTACAGATACTGATCAGACTATGTTAGTTAGGGTCAGACGAAACATACTGATCAGACTATGTTAATCAGGGTCAGATGAAACATGTTGATCATAATATGTTAATCAGGGTCAGGTGAAACATACGGATCATAATATGGTAATTAGGGTCAGGTGAAACATACTGATTATAATATGGTAATCAGGGTCAGGCGAAACATACTGATCATTATATGTTAATCAGGGTTAGGGCAAACATACTGATCATAATATGTTAATCAGGGTCAGGTAAAACATACTGATCATACTATTTTAGGATCAGGTGAAACATACTGATCAGACTATGTTAGTCAGGGTCAGGTGAAACATACTGATAAGACTATGTTAGTCAGGGTCAGGTGAACCATACTGATCAGACTATATTAGTCAGGTCAGGTGAAACGTACTGATCAGACTATGCTAGTCAGGGTCAGGTGAAGCATACTGATCAGACTATGTTAGTCAGGGTCAGGTGAAACATACTGATCAGACTATGTTAGTACCAGAAAATCCAGGCTAACAAGATACTTCAGAAATCGTTCCTTAGCGCCAAAGGACTTTCTCCGACCGGTTTTAGGCGCAGAAGAGGCCGCCCCTGGACAGAGCTTCGGCAGATATCAGCGTCCCAATCCGCTCTGGACGAGGTTGGGTTCCGTGCCGCAGCAGAGGGTCATGGATAGGGCCGATCAATGCAACGGGCGGACCTCAAGACACCTGAGCAAACCTAATATTACCATTAATGCACACAAGGGCGTCTCATAGTGAAGTAGTAGAGCACTCACTTTTCAATGCAAAGGTACGTGGCTCAACTCCAGCTACCAGCACGCTTCAGTTGATACAACTGTATAAAGGGTTCATTAGAAAATGCGCACCTGACCTGCGATTAATGTAAGAACGACGGCGAGGAAGGAAACTGGCCAATGTACCTTCCAAAAGCTGTGGCTTAGTACAGTGAATTCTCTAACACTTCATCCTCCACGGCAGTTTCTGAAATGGGAGTAATTAATTTTTAAATTTACTCAGCCCACGCGCAAGTTTCTACCAAAATTATAATGTCGGAATTTCTCTTTCTATATCTCTTGGCGACGCCAAAAACATTTGGAAGACATCTTATATGACACGTTGAAATGTGCCTCTCTTGCGATTTGGATAAGGACTAAGTTTGACACTGATATGACAAAGTTGGTTTACATACGCTGTTTATCAGTTTTTGATTAGTTATTAACTGGTTCACTCCGTCGAGCCGATGTACCGGCTTGCAAACTTTCTTACAATGCTGCAGAGCCGATGCATTGGCTTGGACTATGGCCATACTTTTTTTTGAAAGTTGCTAAATAACATAATTCCCTTAATTTATAAATGTACTTATATTTCCAACCAAAAGTTTTTCTATTTTAAATTTAAATGCACCCAGAAGCCCAAATATTCTGCAGTGAAAAGTTAAAGGAACAACTGTAACATATACAGCAAAATGAGTCAGAGACGACTATTGCAATAGCTCAAAAAGTACTTTGGCGCAGGTGTCCTGTAAGGAATATAAATGCATTGATTGCCTGATGCGTTTTAATTAACGAAGGAAGATGGTTTGAGTGTAAGATTCGGGCCAAAGTGGCGTGAGTGGGGAGAAATGCGGGGGTGTGGGTGGGTGGGTGGGGAGGGGTATGGTATTCTGTATAGCGGACAGGAAAGGCGCTCGCCATTCAAGAAAGACACATCAAGAAATTTTAAGTTGCTTGAACCTTGCAAGAGTCAAACGTATCCTGCTCTTGAGGAAGGTGGGATTTGCAGCTAGCTCAGTTGGAGATGAACGATAAGTTCAGAGGTCCCGTATACGCGAGTTAAAATAACTCGTGGTAGTTGAACATTAAAAAAAAATAGACGCTTAGTCGCTGCACAGGCAAAAACTATAGCACAGTACAGTAACCCATAGCATTACTGCCGTAGGGGTGTGAGGTGCTAGCGATCTCACATTTCAAAGTCTCGGCTATATGAAGGCGGTAGCCATCTCCTCTCCCTCGCCGCTTTTACTTCCCGGACTGAGCCGGTACCCATTTAAGGCTAGGTCGAACCGGGAGCCATTGCGGTCTGAAAAAAAACATTACCGCCTCAACTGGGGAATGAACTCAGGACCACTCAGATGCGAAGCCAGTGCGCTAACCACTGCGCTACGCGGCTCCACAAAGCTATAGAGGTACAGACATTTCTTTTCAATATGAGGCTGACATGAAGGCCAAAAGGAGTAGCCCCACCATTATGCAAATTCACAGCAGACTAATCACCTGTTCCCTCGCCCGTCCTACCTTTACTGATTAAGAAAAACCATACTCCGACGGACAAGATCAAACGGTAAAGCTATTATCACTGGATGGTCCACTATTGTCAGAATTACGTAAGTAACTACCACCAACAAACAACTCAATCACCAACATCATGTATGGAGGCAACAAACAAATAGAGAAAACAGATACACTTAACTGCCTGGCACAGGAAAAATAAGAGGGAAAATTCGTTTACTTGAGGATAGGAAAAATCAGTCAAATCATTCAGTTTTGTGCGGTTGAGTAGTTTCTTACAAATTAGCTTCTCTTCAGACAAGAACTAATAAGAAAACAAAATCGTGGCATCGTCAGGCAGTGGGCATATTCGTGTCTGTTTTAGTATTGTCCTTCATTCATTCAGCCATTCATAGACCATGACTGCAGTTGGTCCTTTTTAAAGTAAGCTTGCCTCAAGGCGTTTACAATCATTCACTCGCTTTGCACTACAGCCAGGAGAACATCGACCAACTTATTCAAGTAAGCCTCTGGATGTAGAAAAGTCACTGCACATAGTTACCAAAGAAATGTCACCAAGATTTAACTTATCTGGACTCGAACAACAACAATAACAACAATAACAACAACAATAACAACAAATACAGTGCAAACTATGGAAATATCTTTATCCTGACATTTATTTTAACACAGAATGAAGGCAATACACTAATGTGGCACTAACACTCCCAGTGACTTTAGAAATGACAATGTTTTCTTGAAATGGTACCGTTGTTCACGATTTTGTTCCAGCTGGTCAGACGATCAACAAAGAGCATTACTTAGACGTTATGAGACATTCGAGAAAGCCAATACGAAGAAAGAGGACTGAAGCATGGACAAACACAGGCCAGGATGCTGCATCACAACATCGCACCTGCACACACGTCACAGCTTATTCGTGACATTTTGGCAAAGCAAGAGCCTGCTGTTGTTATACCTTCGCTATGTTCTCCAGATTTGGCTCCTACAACTCTTTGTTATTACCAAAGCTGACATCCATACCTCATCATAGATGAGACCAAAGAAAATTCGTTGCGAGATATGCACACTATCTCAGAAACGAGTTCCAAGACACATACAAAATCAGAAAATACTCTGTGAGCGGTGTATCCACACTGGATGGAACTATTTCGAAGGAAACACGTTTGAATAATTTGTAAGTAAAGAAAGTTTTTTTTGTGTGACTAAGTTCGGTTTCTTATTGAAATTCTCTCGTGTTTGTGTGTGTTTGTGTATGTGTGTGTGTGTTTGTATATATATATATATATATATATATATATATATACGAGGCGTATTCAAATGAAACCGAACCAAGTGGCTTTATTACAAACATATGAAAGTTACGTCATCTGGTGTGACAGAATTAAATATAGCAATTGTTATGAAGTAACACAGGGTTAGTTAGAAAAAGTCGCCATGTGCATTCAGGCACGCATCCTACTGCATGGGTCGACAGGGAATGTCGTCCGAAAACAATGACTTCTGTGTCTCTTTTTAAACCACTTGTTCACCTAGACCACAACGTCTGCATCGGGGTCGAATCTTTGTCCATTTATAAATTTGTGTAAGTGTCCCAACAAATGGAAGTCACAAGGGAACATATCGGGGCTATATGATGGTTGTGGCAGTACTTCCCACCTTTTCTGTGCTAACGCTTTCTGAACAATGTTCGCGACATGTGGACGCGCATTGCCGTGCAACATAATCACACCACATGAAAGCATGCCCGGTCAATTATTCTTGATTGCTGTATACATCTTGTCTAGTGTGTCATTGTAGCGGATGGCATTGATGTTCACGCCAGGCTCTTTAAAGTCTACCGATAAATGTCTCTCATTGTCAAAATTCGTGGTCAGAATAACCTTACCAGCGGAAATGTGGGATTTGAATTCTTTTTGGCTTCTGTGACTCAGGATGTTTCCATTGCATGCTAGCAGTTTTGATGCTCGGCTCAAAGTGGTGGATTCATCACCTGCCACTATGTGCAAAAGAAACGAATAACCTCCTCTTCGTATCGCAGCAAGTGGTTCAACCTCCTTCCAGTGGTTCCTCCTTATAGTGGTTGGGCAGCAATCGAGGTACCCTTTGTGAACACACCTTCCAATACTTCAGTTTCTTGATAACCACAATATGAACTGTCCCTAGCGATACAGCGAATTCCTGTGGTAACGAACCTAAGCTCCGGCGACGGTCCACCCGAATTGCTGCATCATTTTTGGCGATGGCATCTTCTGACGCAACAATATGTGATGACCTGCTCTGGGAAGATGTTTCGTTAACTGACGTCCTTCTTTAAACATCGTTGTCCAGTTCTTCACTGTTGTCTCCTACACACTTTTGTCACCATACACTGCCTGCATTCTGCGATGATTGTTAACTGGTCGACATCCTTCAGCTGTTAGAAACCGAATCACCGCTCGCTGATCAACTCCGGAAATTTTCTGTATCACACCCGCCATGATTTCAACCGTCTGCTGAAGAAACTATGATTAGGAGGATAATGCAACTGTGCAATGTTGACGGTTGGTATGTGCTGTTTACACCTGAAGTGGCGTCATCCTGCACATCGTACGTATGTTCCCTTGTTACAGTGTGGTCCAGTTCTATTTGAACACGCCTCGTAGTTAACTACTATGTGCTCCTCATTCTGACCCCCGTAACACGCCAGCGTTATCAATTTATAACAACAACATCATTCATATCAGCATGTGTCATTTCTTGTATCGCTGCTTATCAGTTCCATTACAGCCATCTGTAGCTTGGTCATTTGAGAGCTTCATTTGTAATTTGTTTTATTATCTTTCTTCGAAGATTCTGCTTCCTTGGTATGCCTTTGCATTTTCAGTCCATATACCTTTGCAAAGCAATGGACAGCTTATATTTCACATTCACTAGAATAATACAAGTAGAAAAAGATCAAGAAGAAGAAAAGGTAGAATGTGAAGAAGAATAAGAGAAAGAGGAAAGAGAAGAAGAGGAAGGAGATGCGAGAAAAAATGTAGAAGCACAAGAGGTAGGATACAAAGGAAATTATTATAATAATATGAAGAAGAATGGGACGAAGACGAAAAAGAAGAATTAGAAGAGAAAGAAGAGAAAGAAAGAGGCAGATAACGATGTAGAAGGAGAAGATGTTGAATAAAAACAATAAGAAGAAGATATAGAAGGAGGAGAAATAAAGCAAACAGAAAGAGAAGGATAAGAGACAAGTAAGAGAAAAGGTGCAGAAAAAGAAGAAGAACAAGAAGAGACTGGGGAACGAGTAAGAGATATAATTAGGGCAAGAAGAAGGAGAGGAAAGTGAAGCAGAAGAAACAAAAATGGATCTAGAAGAAGAAGTTGAATGAAGAAAATGTAGAATACGAAGACGAACCGGAGAAGAAGAACAATAATTCAAAGACACGAGAGACTACTCTCTGTTTAGACCATTATTTATTCTTTCTAACAGAACTGTCGACACTGTGAAGTCTAAAGTACTACCATTAGGACCTCTGCTCAGCACTCTCCCCTTCATCAATCTAACAAGACATTTAATGTAATGGAAATGCCCAACACAAATCAGAGAAAACAGATTAAACGCGCAGCAGTTGGTGATGCGGAGTTGAGTCGTTTATTAGGCAGAAGGATTGATTACTTGGGGGATGTAATTAAAAGAACTTAAAGAGCCGTTGTGACAGACATTAGTTAAAACATAGACACTTCAGTTATTGCCTTTCTGATTCTACTTTCAATTATCTAGTACCCGTTACATTATATGGTGGCATCGGTTGATCTCCATCTGTTAATACACTGAGCCGCCCTCTTGATGTTTCGCCAACGCAACCCCGTCAGCATTTGCTTTATCTTCTACTGTTCTTCGCCAAGCATTTCTTGGCATCCCAACTCGTTTCTTTCCCTGCGAATTTCAATCTATGGTATTGTCTTACTGATGAGTTTCTTTTTGAAAGTATGTATTTTCTATCTTCATTTTCTCTCCTGAATTTTCTGTTGAATACTTTGCTCTCATGTTCTTTGCCACAGATCTGTGCATGATATTAACTCTGGCTATCCAACATGGTCGGATTTGTCTATCGTTTGTCTCCGACGTATTTTGTGGCTTTCACGTGGTATGTTTGTTTGTTCGTTCCTTTATTTTTATCTCTGCGTCAACTGGGCCGTTACCCATATAGGTTTTAATTGATTGTGTCTATTTATCTGTACACTTCTAACTAATATTCATTCTATGTTTAATCATATTCATTATTTCCTGTTTGGTCTACTGTTTTTCATAACTGGAATAAACGTTCCTCGTCGCTTTTTATTTAAATGTCACACTTGACCAACTGAGGTCGGCAGACAAACATATCTCCATAGCATTGTTTCTGTGAGGGATCGTTAGGTCAGGTCAGGTCCGGTCATCCCGTAACACATCCTCCCTCACAAACCCACGAGATCCTTCTCTGTCAGCGACCGCTGCTTGTGCCTCTTCTGGTTGGAGATTGGTCCATTCTTTTATGTTGTCCTCCAACCTCTTTTTGGAACGGCCTCTTCGTCGTCTGGCTTGCACTTTTCTGTGAAGGATCGTATTTGTAAGACCATTTGATCTCGATATGTGACCGTATCAAGCGAGTTTCTTTCTTTTGACAGTTGCCAAGAGGTCTTCAAAAGGGATCGTCACCCCCTCTTTATCGTTGGTTCTGTGGTCTGCTTGCACCAGTCCGCCAGATCCTGCACCTGACTGTCGAAATCGAGGTTGGGAAAAGGCCTTGATCCACATGAAGAGGTCTCCGGCGTGGCTCCCGCGATACCTGGCTTGGACAAGTCGTCCGTTCGTCATCGGAACTGTACGCATGATGAGCGCTAACCATCAGTTGTGCTCACAGACGATCGATGTGTCAGGCCTTGGTCTCCTAAGCGGACTATTATCTTTTCCGATATTACAGAAAATATACCAAGAAGAGTCCATAGCTCAATGTTTGCAGACGATCTGGCTATGTGGACCTCTGAAAAGAATCTCACCATAGCAAGAAATCGGTTGCAGCAGGCCCTAACATCGCTGGAAGAGTGGGCAAACTCATGGCTGGTCAAAATAAACGAGGAGAAAACCACATGCACAATATTCTCGCTTTCAATCAAACCCAAAAATACCGAATTAAGTTTAAATGGCAAATTCCTGCAGCCAAACGACAGCCCAAACTATCTGGGAGTCACATTTGACCGGCGCATGACATGGAAAAGTCAGATTGAGAGAAACCGAATGAAAGCCAGAGAAAGAATGGCGATCATGAGGAAACTTGCTGGCACAAGCTGGGGAGCAGACGAAGGCATACTAAAGAAACTGTACACTGGAAGAGTGAGACCAGTTCTCGAGTATGGCATTGCGGCATGGACAACAGCAGCGAAGGCGAACTTCGATAAAGTTAACAAACTTCAAAACCAAGCCATGAGAATTATAACAGGTGGCATGAAGTCAACGCCAATTGTAGAACTTGAAAAGATTACAAAACTGCAATCCCTGACCGATAGAAGAGACTGCAGAGCCCAGCTGCAGTCAGAGAAACTCCGAAGACTGACGGACCACCCAATGTACCAGAGACTAAACAATTTGGGAACTGGGAAACTAAAGCGGAGAAACTTTGCAGAAATAGCCAAAGCAAAGATGCACGAAGATCCCATAAACGCACTAACAACACCAAAACCCATCACTACTGTACGAAAACCTACTTGGAGGCAGGATATATTTCCAGAGGTGGTAGAAACTATACCAGGTATTGCAAACAAAAACTGCCAGACTGAAAAAGAAAGGAGAGACACTACCCTAAGCTTCATAACGAAAAGCTACCCAAGCATGGACTGGACCCATGCATTCACCGACGGTTCTGTAACAAACACTACACAGAACGGAGGGGCAGGAGCATTCCTGAACCTACCAAATGGCAGAAAAATAACACTGTCGTTCGCTACTGGTAAGTACACAAGCAATTTCAGAGCGGAGGCAGAGGCACTGAGGGCGGCAGTGGAAGAAATGGTAACACACAGTGAAAATGAGAGCCATATAGTCCTGCTGACAGATGCTCTCGCCGTAGTCACAGCGCTAAAAAGCCAGAAAAACACTGAGCTTAATGACTTAAGAGCAGCACTCTGCAAACTGTGCCAGCAGTCCGCACCAAAAAGGGTAGTGGTACAGTGGGTTCCGTCACACTGCAACATCCAAGGCAACGAGGAGGCAGACAGACTGGCAAAAGAAGGTGCAAGGCTACCACAAACAGATACCAGTATGACGTACGAAGAGTCAAAACGGCTTATCAAAGCCAGGTACATGACCAAATGGGAAACCGAACATACTGGTTACACCAAAAACGATGCCTATTACCAGTTGAACCGAAGAGAGCAGGTCGTTGTCTTCAGACTTCGCACTGGCCACAACAGACTGAGGTACCACCTATTCAACAAATTGAAGATAGGGTGTACCGACGAATGCCCGTGCGGTACTGGCAAAATGACCACTGAACATCTGCTGCAGAACTGCCCGACATACGAGGATCAGAGAGAGCAGATGTGGCCATTGCCAGTGGAACTGCAAGACAAGCTCTATGGTAGTGGCGAGAGTCTCAGGATGACCGTCGCTTTTTTCGAAAAAATAATGGTTACTGTCTGACTGTGTACGCAGAAGAAGAAGAAGAAGTACCGAAAGGTGCACATATCACCGTAAAGCTGCAATCTACGACACAACGCATTTCGTTCTTAGGTCTACTTCCTACTTCTTGCAAAGCCATTTTAAAGGCTTGGTAGCGGAAAATTGAGAATGTTCATGGCTTAGTAGCGGGAGATTGAGAATGTTCAGGGTTTGGTAGCGGGAGATTGAAAGCACGGAAGTCTGGGAAACTGCCAGGTCTACAGGCTCTACTGTCTGAACTGAACAACCAGCTCAAGGTTGTCATGCAGGGGATAACTTTTCATTGGTGAATAAGAGGAAACAAGAGAGCAGATGGACTGACACTAGAGCGTGCTGCAGGATAGTTGCCGGATGTCCTGTTACATACCAACAAAAGAAAATGATGATCAAACCAATCAGAGAGCCTCCAACATTACCTTACCTTACCTTACCTTACCTTACCTTAAGTTAACTTAACTTAACTTAACTTAACTTAACTTAACTTAGCTTAACTTAACTTACTTAACTTAACTTAACTTAACTTAACTTAACTTAACTTAACTTAACTCCAATTTCCCGGAGGGTTGATTTTTCCCGACGTGCAAGTCCATCTTAATAGACTAAAACACCAGTGCTAAGTAGACCCGCATCCAGTTAGGTGCCATCTGTAGCTGCTTTTAACAAACCACCTGGGGAAAGGTCCAAATCACTTGGGTAGATTTTTCATTTGAATTTTGTCCCGGCAACGGGGTTAAACTTACTCTCTTCGATTTCCAACTGTCAAAGGATTCTTAATGTGCTCGACACTGAACAGGGGAATATTTGCTAGAAGATTCACGTGAAAAAAAATCCCAGATGCCACCGTGATTCGAATACGCAACCTCCGGCACCCGAGGCGGACACCTTACTTCGTCACCACTGAGCGCCCCCCTTCCCCCCCCCCCTCCCCCGCCCCTCCACACTCCCGCACAAGACTATTACCAAAACATAAACAGACAACAGCAAACTGATGTTTCGCGCCTTAGAACAGGTCACAACTGATTCCATAGCCACACGTACACATATTTGAAGATTGCCAACTCCGTCATGTGTAAATATGAACACGTATCGCAGATTGCAGAGCACATTCAACAGAACTGACCCGACCATGATCTACAGAGAAAATCCCATTGGCGATTGGAAACAACATTGGAAGAGAAACTTTATGGACCAATAGGTGAACTACGATTATAAAAGACAGCGAAATTTATACAACAGACAACTCACATATTATTGCATTATATTTTTTAAACAAACGAAATACAAGGGGTCTGTCACAAGTCTTTACCCTGACTATGAAGTAGGAGGAAAATGTTAAAATTTGGTACAAATGTAGCTCATTCAATTTGTACGGGACATGGGAAGTAGGAATTTCTCTCCTCGACGGGTTTACCCTATATGGTGCATGGCGTAACACACTTTATTGACCCGATCTGCTACTCTAAAGGTTTGTCAGAAAAATGGAGAAATCAGAGTCCAGAACTGTGATAAAACTCTTGCTGTTGTAGGGAAAAATACCTCAAGAAATACACAGGGAGAAGGAACCAGTGTTTGAGGAATGCTGTTCTTTTGTTTGCTTCTGTAAAAAATGGTGTAGACAGTTTAAGTGCGGGCATTCCTATGTTGCTGATCTTCCAAGATCAGGAAGACCCTCCTCATAGTGCAGCGATGAAAATGCTGCAAGAGTGAAGAAAATTATAAAGATATATAGGTCAGCAAAACTGAATGAAAGTACAGTTCTTAGAATTTTGCACAACAGACCGAACATGAGAAAAGTGTCTGCCGTTGGGTCCCGCGTCTGCTGACATGAGATCAGAAACAAACGATGGTTGATTGCTGTGGCCAGTTGCTCAAAATGTGTCGGTCTAAAAACATGTTGCCGACCATGGTGACAGTAGATGAGACTAGGGTTCACCATTTTTACCCAGAATCCAAATTTCCAGCATGCAGTAGAAAACCCTGGGCTCACCAACATATGTCAAACCAAGAGCATAGAAATCTACAAGAAAAGTGATGCTATGCTGCAAAAGGCGTGTGCTGCAAACAGACAACGATTTGAATATTGAAATTCTTGTACCCACCATATTCTCCAGATTTAGCTCCATCAGACATTTTTCTTTTCCCAAAACTTAAAAAACAGCTGAAAGGAAATCATTTTGTCAGTGACAAAGACGTCATACTGGCTTGTGATAACTGGTTTAGTTCGAAAAATAGGTTTTTTGATTCTGAAGGTCTTTTTAAGGTCACGCAAAGATGGCAGAAGTGTATAAATTCAGGTGGTGGCTACATTGAGAAGGAATAAGCACTGTGCTAAATTTAAACTTTCTCTTCCTACTCCTTCATGGTCAGGGTAAAGACTTATGACGAGCCCCTTATAGCTGTCATAAAAGTCGTTTACAGGTAAAACGTCAGCACGAGGCAGTGCTAAAAGAAACAAAAACAAAGAACAACTCTGTACGCGCTAAACAATGGAAGCACCAATACCCTTCTCGTTACGTTAGGGTGGTGCTAGTCGAATGGACAATCTTCTTCAGTCAGATTTCACAGCATCATTGTCGAGTTTGATTATTCTACTCTTTTCAGGATACCTTTTGATCAGACCAAATAGCAGACACTGCAGTCGGGGATAGAGTGTTAGAAGCTTCATTGTACTAAGCCATAGCTTCCCTCCTTTCTGCTTTTCCTTTCATAACCGTTGGTCAGGTACCCATTTACAAATTAACCTTTCACCGCAGGATCACCTAGATGGTACCTGTAGCGAGAGTTGAACCCCGTATCTTTACTAAGATCAAACGCTCCACAGAATGTTACAATGATTATTTGAAGCTACTGACTCTCTGGGTTATCAGTCACCCTTGCGTAACCCTTCGTCTTGCTGCTTGTTCCTTTCTTTCCCTGCGTATTTTCTTTCAGCAAAAATAGACACCCGGACCTTTAGCTGTGCTCCTGTAATTAACCGCTGACTGACACGCCAGTAATCTTCTTCTGTCGCACATATGATAGCATTCAATCACAGCCGTCTCAGGTAAGGGAGTCGGTTCCAGTTGTTTAGAAGTGAACCTTCTAACAGCTAGCAACAGGTGACAAAACACGTTTGAACTGTTTACATGGATGTGCGGCGGTGTGGTGGGGGGAGAAGATGATATGCATCTGTTGTCCAATAAAAAGTTTCTGAGTAGATTGGTTAGAGCGTTCGTTTCCCGCTGCAAAGGTGTTCTGTTCAAACTTCTTCTCGATTAAGCCCGATCTTCTTCTTTTTGCTTCTCATTCCATTTAAGAATTTTGCAACCACTGCAGCTGTTCATACTTACAGGAAGTCTGGGCCTAAGTACTTGGAGTTGTGGTGTCGATAGCAAAGGTTTTACATAATATAGTTGAGGAGCGAAGGGTACCATCAGGGTCAGGTTAAACATACTGAGCAAGGTGGGAGAGAGGAATGATATCAGGGTCAGGTTAAAAACAATGAGCAAGGTGGGAGAGAGGAGTGATATCAGGGTCAGGTGAAAAATACTGATCGAGGTGGGAGTGAAGAGTAATATCATGGTCAGGTGAAACATACTGATCAAGGTAGGAGAGAGGAGTAACATTAGGGTCAGATGAAACATACTGATCAAAGTGGGAGTGAAGAGTAACATCAGGGTCAGATGAAACATACTGATCAAGGTGGGATAGAAGAGTAACATCTGGGTCAGGTGAAACATACTGATCAAGACCCCCACCTCAGGCCAGGGTCAGGTAAAACATACTGATCAAGACCCCCACCTCAGGCCATGGTCGGGTGACACATACTGATCAAAACCCCCACCTCAGGCCAGGGTCAGGTGAAACATACTGATCAAAACCCCCACCTCAGGCCAGGGTCAGGTGAAACATACTGATCAAGACCCCCACCTCAGGCCAGGGTCAGGTGAAACATATTGATCAAAACCCCCACCTCAGGCCAGGGTCAGGTGAAACATACTGATCAAGACCCCCACCTCAGGCCAGGGTCAGGTGAAACATACCGATCAAGACCCCCACCTCAGGCCAGGGACAGGTGAAACATACGGATCAAAACCCCCACCTCAGGCCAGGGTCAGGTGAAACATACTGATCAAGACCGCCACCTCAGGCCAGGGTCAGGTGAAACATACCGATCAAGACCCCCATCTCAGGCCAGGGTCAGGTGAAACATACTGATCAAGACCCCCACCTCAGGCCAGGGTCAGGTAACACATACCGATCAAGCCCCCCACCTCAAGACCACACCAGGCTCCTCAGAAACAGTCTGTCCCGTCAGTGTAAACAACGATGAGGTGGTCGGCGCTGAAATGCCCATTGTTGTGAACTTACTTAACTTAACATAACTTAACATCTTTATACTGGTTTAGAAGACCCTGCAGAGTCTGTATACAACCAGTTACATTTACATCACCTTGCTCTAAAATCTATGCGCATCCAGTTTATTCTTAAATGCATTAACTGTCTCTGCCTCCACTACCTCCCCTGGCAATGCATTCCAAGCAGACACCACTCTCTGACTAAAAAAATATTTCCTAATATCTAACCTGGACCTCTCTTTAATCATCTTGTAGCTATGCCCTCGTGTTATTGTAGGTGGTTGTATTTTAAAAAACTTGTTATAGTCTAATTTATCGATTCCTTTGATCATCTTATAAACCTGTATTAAGTCACCACGAATTCTTCTCTCTTCGAGACACTGTAGGCCGGTTTTTCTGAGTCGTTCCTCATAACTGTAATTCTGGAATCCCACTATCATCTTTGTCGCTCTTTTTTGTATTCTTTCTAGCATGTTTATGTCCCCTCTATGATAAGGACTCCACACCTGTACACAGTACTCCAATCTAGGTCTAACTAAAGCTTTATACAGTTTGACGATCACTTCCTTGCTCCTATGTTTAATATTTCTTTTTATCATACCTAACATTGCATTTGCCTTTTTCACTGCTACCTTAACTTGCTCACTCACCTTTCCTGTTTGATCTATTATAACCCCTAGGTCCCTTTCCTTATCTATCTTTCTAATATTGTTTTCTCCCATTCTGTAAGTATGTTCCATATTGGATCTACCCATGTGGATGACTGTACATTTATCTACATTAAACTCCATTTGCCAGATTACAGACCATTCTCGAATTTTATCTAAATCCGACATCAATATATCCACTTCCGCTTTAGATGAGACACTACTGCATAGTTTTGTGTCATCAGCAAATTTTGCAATCATGGATCTCATATCAATGTCCAAATCATTTATATATATCAAGAACAAAATTGGTCCCAAAACCGAGCCCTGTGGCACACCACTTTTCACTTCACTCCACTCAGAGTACTCCTTATTTATGCCCACCCTCTGCCTTCTTCCCGTTAACCAATTTTCAATCCATTTGGCAACTTCCCCACCTATGCCATGTGATTTTAACTTTCGAAATAATCTTTGATGAGGTACTCTATCAAAGGCCTTTGCAAAGTCTAGATAAATAACATCCACTGGCTCCCCTTTATCTATGATTTTAGTAACCTCCTCCATGAATTCTAATAGATTTGTTAAGCATGATCTCCCTCTAGTAAACCCATGCTGACTATTTCTAATTAGATTAAATTTTTCTAAATGCATTACAATGTTTTCTTTGATTATTGACTCTAACAATTTACAGACTATGCTCGTTAAACTCACCGGTCTATAATTTGCCGGATCTGATTGTTTGCCTTTTTTGAATAAGGGGATCACTCCTGCATCTTTCCAATCCCGTGGAACAATCCCTTTTGTAAGTGATTGAGAACATAATATAGCCAATGGTTTTGCTAGTTGGTTTCTAATTTCATACAGCAATTTTGGGTGAATACCATCTTGACCTGGACATTTATTCACTTTCAACCCCTCCAATTTTTTAAAAACCATTTCCTCTGTAATACAGATTGATCTTAATCCCGCTGTATCCATGTCTCTTTGAAAAATATCTATAGGCTCTGGGATCTCGGAGCAGTCCTCCTTTGTGAAGACTGTGCCAAAGTACTGATTTAGCAGATTAGCAGCCTTTCTATTCTCACTTATTATTTTCCCTGTACTGTCTATGAGAGGGCCTACTTTGTCTTTCGTTCTTTGTTTATTTCTAACATAAGAAAATAAGCTTTTACTGTCAGTCTTGATCCTCTGAGCAAGTTTTTTTTCAAAGTCTATTTTTGCTGTTTTATTCGCTTTCTGAGATATGTTCTGCTTGTCCAAATATTTTACATATGTTTCTTTTGATTTACCTGCCTCTATATATTTTTGCCATGCTTTATTTTTTGCTCTTCTACATTTCACTACAAATCTAGTTATCCACTTTTTACGCTTGGGGTTTACCTCCCTACATGGAACACATTCCTCTTTTAGCGTTTCTAGAACTGTTTTAAAACTTGCCCACTCCTGTTCAACATCTGTTCCTACAATAATATCTTTCCAGATTATGTGGTTCGCTGCCTCGCTGCCTCTTACGGCGGGACCTATGATTGCTCTGCTGCCAGGAGGACATTGATCCACCTTCTGAAGTACGTCTGGGCGTATAAATAGATCCTCTGTAATCTTACACCAAAGATACTCGTACATTGTCAAGAACTAAGTACAAGTGTATTCCACAAAAACAACACCAAGTAGTTGCTTGCCACATGCACAACCTTCTGTAGTCACTCTTTGGGTATTTAATTTACAGATAGGACAAGACGCCGAGGAAAGAAATTGGCTCTCTCATTCTACAAAAACAATTAAACTAGTGTAATTATTTCTCTAACACTCCATCATCGATGACAGTGTCTGCTATGAGAATAATTACCTTTAACTTTACATCTCGGGGTTTTCCAGTTTATAAATGATAACACACAGCGCAGATACGATATCATTTAATTACTGACAGATCAGCGAAACGTAGTGATATGTTAGGTTGATTCTTCTCTGATAGAGTGAGAGGTCAGGTTGTTATTGAGCAGAGTGGAGCATACAGAGCAAAAACCCTCAGGACGAGGCATTGACCTCAGCTTTGAGATAGTTATTTGAGATCTTTTAACAATGGCAGTATTCCTGAAAGACTTCTAATTCTCACTTCGGAAAGTACCTCAGCTCTGAGATAGCTGTTTGAGATCTTTTAACAATGGCAGTCTTCCTGAAAGACTTCCAATTCTCACTTCGGAAAGTACCTCAGCTCTGAGATAGCTGTTTGAGATCTTTTAACAATGGCAGTATTCCTGAAAGACTTCCAAATCTTACTTCGGAAAGTACCTCAGCTCTGAGATAGCTGTTTGAGATCTTTTAACAATGGCAGTATTCCTGAAAGACTGCCAATTCTTACTTCGGAAAGTACCTCAGCTCTGAGATAGCTGTTTGAGATCTTTTAACAATGGCAGTATTCCTGAAAGACTGCCAATTCTTACTTCGGAAAGTACGGAAGGACTGGCTAAAATATGAGTAGACAGCAGTTATAAAACCTCTGATGTGGATTTATTCTTCATCTTGTTCTTCTTCCCCTTCTTCTTGTTGTTGTTGTTGTTCTTCTTCTTCTTCTTCTTCTTCTTCTTCTTCTTCTTCTTCTCCTTCTTCTTCTTCTTCTTCTTCTTCTTCTTCTTCTTCTTCGCTCATTCTCAAACTCCTGCTACCAAGTCCTGAAAAAATCTTTGTAGATCACAAGATGTTGAGCGGATGACAGAATGCGCTGTGTCGTAATTTACAGCTTGACTGCGATATATGCACCTCTCGGTCCGACACATCCGATTTCAGCACGCATTTTTGAGTACGCATTTTTAGCCTTCCTTCGTGGATCAAATTACAGTTGGCCATGTTTCAGGTCATCGAACAGCTGAGATTTTGGCTTCACAAGCAAACATTATTGGCACACTAGATATGGAAACATGGAAAATGGTTGGGATCAAGATGAGGAGAAGCGCATTAGCTGTAGCGGTCAACGACCCGAAGCAGATTGCTTGCCCCAGGGTCAGTGACCCAGACCTGCTACGATACTTCTTAACCTCCACGTGGTAATCTTGGATAACAGGCTGCAAAAGGGCAGACTGGCTAAGGAGAAGGTATCAAAGGTGGAAGGTAAACCCGGCATCCAAAAATGCCTGCTGAAGTCGGAAGTGTCAGACTGAAAGGTGCAAAAATCGCAATCAAGCTGTAAGAGTCGATACGACGTATTCCGTTATCCGGAACTACATGCAAATACATTTTTAGGACTTGGAGGCGGGAGATTGAGAAAGTTCAGGAATTGGAGCCGGGAGATTGAGAACGTTCAGGACTTGGAGGCGGGAGATTGAGAACGTTCAGGACTTGGAGGCGGGAGATTGAGAACGTTCAGGACTTGGAGGCGGGAGATTGAGAACGTTCAGGACTTGGAGGAGGGAGATTGAGAACGTTCAGGACTTGGAGGCGGGAGATTGATAACGTTCAGGACTTGGAGGCGGGAGATTGAGAACGTTCAGGACTTGGAGGTGGGAGATTGAGAACGTTCAGGACTTGGAGGCGGGAGATTGAGAACGGTCAGAACTTGGAGGCGGGAGATTGAGATCGAATGACGAAGAAGAAGAGGAACCGACTTCGTTTCCTCTGGACCCCTCCCCCCCCCCCCCCCCCCGACAAAACCACATACGCTCCTTTTCATTGCTCAAAGTAGGGGACGGCGTGGACTAGTGGTTAAGTGACGCGGCTCACAACCCGAAGCTGTTGGGTTCGTTCCCCATCACAGCACCGGCCGTTACCCCGTGGAAGCAAACCCTTAGAAAAAGCAGGAGCAAGCGGACCCTTACATAAAATGCATGTCGAAGTCGGATGCACTGGGCCGACAGGCGCAAAATAAAAACCGTAGAGCTACGCACACCGCCTTGGGAATAGAAAAATGAGGGCTTGGTAGCGGGAGTATGAGAACGTTCAGGGCTTGGTAGCGGGAGTTTGAGAACGTTCAGGGCTTGGTAGCGGGAGTTTGAGAACGTTCAGGCCTTGGTAGCGGGAGTTTGATAACGTTCAGGGCTTGGTAGCGGGAGTTTGAGAACGTTCAGGGCTTGGTAGCGGGAGTTTGAGAACGTTCAGGGCTTGGTAGCGGGAGATTGAGAACGTTTAGGGCTTGGTAGCGGGAGTTTGATAACGTTCAGCGCTTGGTAGCGGGAGATTGAGAACGTTCAGGGCTTGGTAGCGGGAGTGGGAACGAAGAAGAAAAAATATGTTGCACATGACCTTGACGCTAACTTTCATACTGCGATCAATTTAGTCGTGAGCTTACATTACAGCCATGAAAACCAAGGTCCACCCTGTTCAATATACCCCGTGATTTAAGAACAACCCATGAAATCCGTTACATTATCCTCGGCATCAATCCAGCGTGTATGCCGTGCACGAGGGTGCTAACAACATTATGTACGTTTCCTAATCTGCTGATGTACGGTACTAGGGCGCAGGAGGATGGTACTAGGGCGCAGGAGGGCGGTACTAGGGCGCAGGAGGGTGGTACTAGAGCACAGGAGGGTGGTACTAGGGCGCAGGAGTTCGGTACTAGAGCGCAGGAGGGTGGTACTAGGGCGCAGGAGGGTGGTACTAGGGCGCAGGAAGGCCGTATTAGGGCACAGGAAGGCGGTATTAGGGTGCAGGAGGCTGGTATTAGGGCGCAGGAGGGCGGTACATGGGTACAGGAGGGCGGTACAAGGGCGCAGGAGGCTGGTATTATGACGCAGAAGGGCGGTACTAGGGCGCAGGAGGGTGGTATTAGAGCACAGGAGGGCGGTACTAGGGTGCAGGCGGGCGGTATTAGGGCGCAGGATAGCGGTCCTGCCTACATGTATGTTGCTGTTGAATGCCCACAATGAGAAAGTTTACTATTGTGTGCTTCCTGAAAAGAGTGTTTGGTAGCGGGCTATAAAGCGGTTGCATTATTCTTTGCTCCATCTGCGTGTCCATCGCTAATACGAGGATCACGTAAACACCCTTCTTACTTAGCCAGACTGCCATGAAACAGCCTGTTTCCAGGGTAATTACTGCGTGGAAGTGAAGCAGGGGTCTTGGTCATTATATTTCGGTTAATCCTGTCCAACATTGCCTCCTCAGTACGTTTTGCCTGACCAGACGTTAATCTCTTAGTACGTTTTGCCTAACCAGACGTTAATCTCTCAGTACGTTTTGCCTGACCAGACGTTAATCTCTTAGTACGTTTTGCCTGACCAGACGTTAATCTCTCAGTACGTTTTGCCTGACCAGACGCTAATCTCTCAGTACGTTTTGCCTGACCAGACGTTAATCTCTCAGTACGTTTTGCCTGACCAGACGTTAAACTTCTCCTTCCATGACGCTAATAACCAGATGATCACCAAAACGCCAATGGCCGCGTCCATCTGTTGTCAAGCATGCGAACCAAGCGACCAGCCCAGCGGCCAGCCCAGCGACTAACCCAGCGACCAGTTCAGCGACCGGCCCATCGACCAACCCAGCGACCGGCCCATCGACCGGCCCAGCGACCAGCCCATTGATCAACCCAGCGACCGGCCCAGCGACCAGCCCAGCAACCAGCCCATCGACCAGCTCGGCGACCAGCCCAGCGACCAGCCCGGCGGTATTTCCGCGATAATGCTGTTTCCACGACGTCTCGAAATAATAATTTGATGTCGAATTTCCTAATTTTGGTTCTGATGCCTCACCGATATATTTAGTATACACCTTTTCATCGCTCTTCAGGCACTCTGGGATTTTCAGCGTCTGCTTTGTTTAAGTGCCTCGCTTCACGGCCATAAATCCTAGCTTTAGTGACCATAGAAATATGGTCGTGTGCCTGTCCGCGCTGTGGTGTCTCTCAGTCTCATCTGTTCGAGTATTGGCTTTATAGAACCAGTTACCAGGGACATATCGTCGAAAGGGAAGAATTCATATACGATTTCGGGATCAAGATGCTGAGCAGCGCATGAACTGCAGTGGTCAGCGACTCATAGCTGACTGCTAGCGTCAGGGCCAGCGAACCAAAGCTGCCAAGACCCTTCTACACCTCCACGCGGTCATCCTGGATTACAGGCTGCAGCAGGGCAGACTGGCTAAGGAGAAGGTATCGAAGAAGGAATGCTAACCCTGTAGTCAAATAATGCTTGCTAAAGTCGGATGTGTTAGACCGAAAGATGCAAATATCGCAGTCAAACTGTAAACTACGACACAACGCATTCCGTTCTCTGGACTACATTCTGCTACGTAAGCCCTTTCAGTGTTTGGTAGTGGGAGATGAGAATGAACGAAGACAAGCCAAGCCATATACGAGTTCTTCTGGTCGACAACTAAAGAAGAATAAGAAGAAAAAGATATCAATTTTAACTGCGTAGATAATGACGTCCATATTAAAAAGTAAGATTGTCCAGTGCAAGCTTTTATTTATATTAAGGCATTTGATGGGTTGGGGTGGGGGATGAGGGGAGTGTAGTGTGGGTCTTCAGAAGTGATATCTACACAAAAAACGATGCATATTACCAGCTGAACAGAGGAGAGCAGGTCGTGGTCTTCAGACTCCGCACAGGCCTCAACAGACTGAGGTACCACCTATTCAATAAACTGAAGATAGGCGCTACTGACGAATGCACCTGTGGTACAGGGAAAATGACCGCTGAACATCTGCGAATACCGACCATCTGAAAATTGCCCGACATACGAGGACCAGAGAAAGCCCATGAGGCCATCACCAGTGGCAACACTAGACAAGCTCTATGGCAGTGTCGACAGCCTCAGGATGACAGCTGCTTTCTTCGAACAACTACAAGTTGACGTCTGACATCGTACGAAGAAGAAGAGGAAGAAGTGATATAATTGTTTTTAATGTTGATGTTATTTTGGTGCATAATGGCATTGGCGTTTAAAAAAAAAAGAAATATTGTTATTTTGTTTTCGTTTGTTTTGTCTTTTTAATGACAACTTGGGAGCGCGTGTTCGATTGGTTTCGAGGCCTGCCTGCCGACAAGAAGGGCAGCGATTCGAATCCCCGGTATGGCATATGTTGTTTTTCTGTTGGGGGTGAAATAAACAAATATAGCCAGCACACGAAGTGGCGACAACAGTGACGAAGCGGCCTGTAGTCATCAGCCTTAAAAACCCTTTGACTACCCCAACAATGGGGATAATCTCGAATGACAGTTAGTGACAGTAATTAAAACTTGGACATGTTCGTCTGCGCTGTTCATGACTGATCGTTTATATTTTGTGTATATTTCTCGTAATGAAGTTGAAGAGGTCAACATGGTAAACATTCTTTGTCACCTTTACTGCTTGATACTGATTATTATTCAATGTTTACTTAGGGTGGTCCGTGTTTTCCCAACTCAATTAACACTTGTACGTGTTCTTTTTCGTCGCGAATAACTTATCTCGCTGTCGATGCAAGTAAATATTTAAAAAACTACGTTTTTCGGTACAAGCTTTTGAATGACTTGCCCAGTATCCGTCAAAATTGGATAGACTAACATGTCGCACTAGTAGAGGCTGTGTAAACGATTTTAACTTTCTAGGTTATAAGGAAAGATATGCTCTACAAGTCGTAGTTCTTAGTCGACCTGTACTTCTACAGGGGCAGATGCCCCTGTGCAGGTCCCAGCTCTGGTATGAGTTGGATGTAACTGGGATAAAGGTTTCCTGCTTAGCGGGCTAATAGCTTAATACTCCGCTGCGTTGGGACAAGCGCTTTACAGAGTGTGGCAAACATATGCGCGAGTTCCTTTTAATAGACTCAAACACTAGAGTAAAGTAGACCCGCAGCCTGATAGGCGCCTTCTATGCTGCTCTATACAAACCACTTAACCATGGCTGGTGTTATTCCATGTCACACATACGCCTCTTACGACATGCTCACTGTGGGGGCAGTGGTGCGCTCCAAGTGTAGATGAAAAACAGGAGTGAGACAAGGATGTGTATTATCCCTTTGTCTTTTTAATATCTACACAGAACAAATATTCAAACAGATAGCGGGGATGCAGGCTGGTCATTGGAGGAGTGGCAATGAATAACCTTAGATATGCGGATGATATTTTTCTGTTGAAAAAAAAGGAGCTAGAATTGCTAGAGCTTGTAACAATACACAATAAATCAAGAGGTCTTTATAACCACAAAGAAAACAATAAAAGGACTATGATAATTGGGAAAAGGTGACAAGAAAACATGTATGCAAATACAAATAAAAGATCAACTACTTGAACAGGTGCAGAGTTTCTCCAATATAGGTCAAATAATAACTGAAGAAGGCAGCTGTGAAAAAGAAATCAGAAAGCGAATAGGTATGGCCAACATGGTATTTAACAACATGCGATACTGATTGACATCCAAATAGATAATCATAAATTGAAAATGAGAATTGTCAGGTATTATGTATACTCATCACTTTATGGTACAAAAACATGGACACTAAAAAACAAGTTGGCAAAGAGTTGAAGCCTTCGAAATGTTGGTTTATATATAAAAATTAGTCCCATTACATGGGAAGAGGAAAAAAACATGTAAGAATTAAAAACGTGGTTGAAAAGAGAATTAGTGATCTTCATCTTCTTCTTCTTCTTACGCTGTCAGACGTCAACCTTTATTTTTTAGAAAAAAGCAGCGGTCATCCTGAGGCTGTCGACACTGCCGTAGAGCTTGTCTAGTGTTGCCACTGGTGATGGCCACATCTGCTCTCTCTGATCCTCGTATGTCGGGCAGTTTTGCAGCAAATGTTTAGCAGTCATTTTCCCGGTACCACACGTGCATTCGTCGGTGCCACTTATCTTCAATTTGTTGAATAGGTGGTACCTCAGTCTATTGTGGCCAGTGCGAAGTCTGAAGACCACGACCTGCTCTCTTCTGTTCAACTGGTAATAGGCATCGTTTTTTATGTAGCCAGTATGTTCTGTTTCCCATTTGGTCATGTGAATTAGTGATCGAAATCAGGTTTACACAGTTACGTTATTTTGGTCATTATAACAAGACATACCGGATTGATGAAGACCATACTGGAGCGTAGGGTGGAAGGAAGGGGCAGACAACTTTATAAGTGGGCGGTTAACATCATGAGATGGACTGGAAAAAGTCCGTCAGATTACGGCAAGTGTTAAGGTACAAAGGAGATCCATTGAAGTCGACCTTCGATGCGGAGAAGGCCCTTGAACTGAACTGAACTTAGGTTATAGGGAAGTTGGTTAACATAGGAAAAATATAAGTCAACGCAGATGGACATCGGTCATGTCACGTAAAAGCTTATTAGAACGATTCTCCTCCATTTTGCGCCGAACTCGTACAAAGCAGAATGAAAAAAACTATTAACCTGCAACATGAAAAAGTTCAGGGAAGGTTAGACAAACTAGGTCGTTGACATTCCATTTATACGTAACGTCTGCTCCAGGGAACACGACAAACAGCTGTGTAATAGACATGCTTATCGGGGATTCTCAAATTGTCCAACTTGGTCGTAGAAGATTCTTTGACGTTAGCTTGAGTTTGTAATCCTGTAAACATAGGTTACGGGTAGTAAAATTACTTTGGTTTTTCTCTTCTTCTTCTTCGTATGCTAGGACTTTGATTTTCTCCTTTGATAGTCTTTGAAACAAGGGAGAAAATAAGTTCCCAGATTGAAGATCAAATTTCACATTATATATTAAATAGACCGAAGCTGCAACGGTTCTCAAGGCTAAAATTAGATTAAAAACTCATACAGGTTATTTTTCAGTGACCGTACCAGGACAACAATAAAACGATCCTTCTGTTTTACATGGACTTCGTCGTGGACATAAAACGAACGAAAACAAATAACATATCCAAACAAAAAAAAAGAGACATGATGTATAATGAGCGGTTTAATTTTCTTGATATATCTCACTTTATATTATTGTTTTATTCAATAGTTTGTGTTTCCATATCTTTGAACATGTGTCAATAAATCAGCCAATCAAAGTCCGTCGCTCCTATCGCTGCACTGACTGTTGACAACATGTCGCCAGCATGTACAGCATTGGTCTGCTCTTCCTGTCTCTATGCAGGTGTAGTCATTTACTTATAGTTTCTTCTCACACTCTCTTATCCGTGGATTTTTGGAATTGCCTCTCTCTTTCTCTCTCTCTCTCTCTCTTTCTTCCTTTGAGGATTCCACTTGAGAGCCTGTCTGGCTATTTTGAATGGTGCTTTTCGCAACGTATGTCATAATCAGATCCGTTTTCTTCACTTAATTTGCTGTTCCAGTGGATAGTGTTTTCTCATTTCTCATACGTCTACATTCCTTACAAAATCTTGCCACTTTATGACCAGAATCCTTCGTAGACATCTGTTAACGAAGGACTGAAGTCTTCGTTGTAAGGTCTTGATCGTTCTGCATTTCTCCGCTCCACGCAGCAGCGTCGACTTGACACTGACGTTGAATATTCTAACTTTGGTGTGAATCTTGATTTCTCTGGATCTCTATATGTAGTTTAGTTTCAGGAATGCGACTCTTGCCTTTTGAATTCTGTTACTTCCATTTGCATATCTACCACCTGCTTTGTCAAATAGGCTGCCTAAAGTATGCAATTCTTCCAACTGCTCTCCCTTCAGCCTGATTGGTTATTTGTTGATATTTTCGAAGTAAATCAGCTTGGTTTTCTTCACGTTGATATTCACTCCAAATTTGACTGATTGCTCTTTGATCCTGTCAAGTCTCTCTTGTGTCTGGCAATGACTGTGTGACAAAAGTGCCATATCATCTTCGTAGTCTAAGGTGGCTTGCTGGTTGCCTTGCATTGCACTACAACCAAGAGGACCGGCGCACACCGTCTCATGGACTCCTTGAGATGTAAAAAAACCCAGTGAAAACCGCCACTAAAGAAACGCCTTAAATAGCTGGATTAACTCTGTAAGAGCGGCTTCCACAACATCAGCAACAGCAGAATGGAGTAGCCAAGATCACGAACAATGCTCTTTAGTTTAACCCAACTTCACGTAATCGCTCCTCGTGCACTGTGTCATGTATCGATCTTTTTTTCATGATTGTTTTTTTTAAAAATGGATATGTCAATGTCACACTTCATCTATTGATCTGCTCCACGTGTCATTCCTCTTTAATTTCAGTCAACAGTCCTGACATGTATACATACTTTCGTAGATCGTCTAGTGCAGAATTGAAAGATTGTAACGGTAATATACGATCACAGATGTGGAACTGTTGGAAAGACCAAGACTAACAATAGAGAAACAGGAAACGAGAAGAAGACGCTTAGGTAGAAAGGTACACACCGTTGAGTAAACCAACTGATCACATTACAACATAGTGTCTTTTCTGTAACTCAAAATGAAAGACAAATAGAGACAGGAACAAATACACGGACACGAGAGCTCCAGGCTGATATCAGTGAGATAATGGACGCGTGGATTTATTTGTAACTGATGAAACAGGAAAGAAGGACTTGGTGTGTAGTTCTTGAAGACATATGCTCCATTGGGAGCTGAAATGTTTAACATGACATAGTACATAACAAAGTTCCATATTGATTAAAAATTATTTTTTAAGTAAAGTAAATTGCATACCATATATACACGCTTCTTACAACTGCCAACCTGTTTGACCTTTACAAGTGTCTTGGTATATATCCAGTACGGTAAGTTACAATTGTTTTCTTACGCAGAGGAGCGATTGTACCTTTAAAAGAACATGGCGTTTGCTAAATTGGACACGGTGGGGTTCGAACCCGGGTGATGAGATTGTATAACTGATTTATTACAATTAAAATAACCAAGATGGAGATAGTTATTATTTGTCATGCTCGTTGTCCTTCCATTGAGATAATCAGATCATATGTGCCTGGCTTTCACCACATCCCAAGAAAGGAAACTACAAACTTATGAAATGAGGTACGTAGAAAGGTGGTCCAGGTGGCGAAAAGGGACAAGATCCATAACCAGACAATACGAAGCAATCTCAAAGCACAACCCCTGCAGCCACGAGTGGAGCAGTCCCACTGCCGAGGGTTTGACCATGTCTGTAGAATGGGGATAGATCGGATACAAAGGCAAAACGTCAAGGATGCAGACCCACAGGACGTCCCAAAGTACGTTGGGAAGACAAAATACGACAGTCCCTAAGTGATCGGGGGCTGGATTGGTCAGAGGCCAGGAGAAAGACAGCGGATAGAACAGTATGGCCTTCTCTCTGACAAACCTCTACACCTCACGGTAGAATAACATCGACTAAGTTAAAAAAAAGTAAAAGTAATGTGTCATACCTGTGTGCTGTCCAACATATGCATTGTAAGCTAATAATTATCGTTATGTGCCATGCCAAGATGCGAAGATGATTGTGGATCTCCGCAGCCTCTTGTACTGAGTGTCGCTTATGAGTTCTGCTGTTGACCGTCTTCTACGCCGTATTGAAGTCCCCATTATTTCCTCTCCTATTCTTTCTTTCTTGCATTCCCTATAAATGTTGCAGTTTGTTATAGTGTTTTCCAAACCTCCATAGCTAAGTCTACCTTGCCGAGGTTGGAGAACTTGCGGGTCTCAATTTTCTCGAGAGCTATGCTAGCGGTAGTATTACTTCTGGGAGGGCACACGCGCCGGGCAGGTTTTTAAAGACGTGTCGGACTATTAAAGGGCGGAGGAGCATGTAGAGCCCTCTAAGTGTAGCTGCAGAACCCACCGACGAGTGGTATAAGATCTGAGGTACTTCGATCCACCACCACTCCGTGAGTTTTTGTTATATTTTTTGCTGTTTGTTCCCGAGGACGTATTCTCATGGATGACAAAGAGATGTAGGCCAGTGGACATTGCACCTTTGGCTCTTTGTGACTATCTCTCAGGAGATGGGGACTGTCAGACGTTTCGTTACTGCAGATGAGCTAACATTTCAGACTGAAGATTGATGGAATGGCAGAATGTGACGATAATGGGACACCAACACAATAGATTGCTTCCGATTCTTGAATGGCTTGGCTTGGCTTCGTTCGTTCTCAATCTCCCGCTACCAAACCCTGAAAGTGCTTAAGTAGCGGAATGTAGTCCAGAGAACGAAGTACGTTGTATCGTAGTTTACAGCTTGACTGCGATATTTGCACCTTTTGGTCCAACACATCCGACTTCAGCAAGCATTTTTTGAGTACAGGGTTAGCATTCCCTCTTCGATCCCTTCTCCTTAGCCAGTATGTCCTGCTGCAGCCTGTTATCCAGGATCACCGCTTGGAGGCGTAGAAGGGTCTTGGCAGCTCTGGTTCGCTGGCCCTGACGCTAGCAGTCAGTCATGGGTCGCTGATCACTGCAGCTCATGCGCTGCTCAGCATCGTGATCCCTGATTCTTGAATGATGTTGCCATACTCACCCTATCGATAGCATGATGCCTCAATGACATCAGACTGTATACGAACTCAACTGAGAAAGACGTGGGCTTTTCCTGGAGACAGTAGGCTTTAAAGAGCTACCAGCTTACATTTAAATGCCTTACTTCATCGTCTTCATCATCATCCTCATCATCATCATCAAATTATACAAACCCTCTCTGCTCATAGAATTGTAATAATAACCTGTTGCTTTGTTCTGATGCTTACAATAAGTTGTCTATGGGCACATACCGTCGGCATGGTACGAACAAGAGGGGAGAACGTGGTACAGAAGTTGTGAGCTTGGTGTTTTGAACCTACCGTGCAAGGTTCAAATCTCATCGCTCTGGGTTCTATAGACCGCGCATGCGTGGTTTTCTCGTGGCATGACCGCTTCCTTTAATTGACCCCCTCAACAGTGCTTCAATTGCATCGACTGTCTCTCACTCTTTAGTTTGTAACGGTGCACCCATGACTCGTCTCCTGTCACAATTTGATGTAGATAGACATCTCCTTTACGATCATGACGGGATACATGCTCCTGCCGTTCTCATTTGTGATTATCAAACAGCTGCTTTCAGGTAGCGACCACAGGCCGTTCAGGCTAAACATTGATATGGAAGTAGGCCCACAGGAAACCAAACCGCTCCCACGTTGGAATTACAAACGAGCCGACTGGGACAGATTTGCAATCCTGACAGATGGGCTGTGTGAAACCATCAACACACGAAACAACAAAATGAAGCCCATGGTGGAAAGCCTAAGCAAGGCAATAATGCAAGCCGCCACTGAAACCATCCCAAGAGGAGCGAGGAAAAACTATAAGCCCTACTGGAATGATGAGTTGCAGAAAGCGGAAGATGCAGTAACAAATGCTAGGAACATGGCAGAGCGAGAACAATCTATGGAGGCAAACATCGCCCTCAAGCCGCCACGGCGAAATACAAATACACTCTTAACCAAACAACAAGAGAGAGCTAAAAAAACAAAACGGAAAGCCTCAACCTGGACAAAGAAGGGAACAAGCTATGGAAGCTAGTCAGAGCCATGAACGACGAGACCCCGTCAAACAAACAAATTACCATCAGGCAGGGCGAAAACTTGCTCACTGGTAAGAAAGCCGCAAACGCTTTTGTCGATCACTATGCCAGAGCAAACCACATCGAGGTCCCTGCAGATAGGATAAAAGACATTAGTGAAGAGCAAAAGGGGCACGACAACATCAATACGGCACCTGAAGAGCATATGATGGCCAAATTAACAATGAGCGAAATGGAAGAGGCCATGAGAACATTAAAGAAAAGGAAATCTCCCGGAAAAGACGGGATAACAAACGAAATGCTGATGGGACTGGGCCAAACAGCGAAGAGGAAACTGCTATCGGTCCTGAACCAAAGCTGGAAAAGGGGAATTGTACCCCAGGCATGGAAAGACGCAGTACTTGTACCAGTACCAAAAACATGAAAATTCAAAACAGATCCAAGTGGAAACAGGCCTATCAGCCTACTGAGCTGTGTCGGCAAGCTGATGTAACGTATGATAAACACCAGACTGATGTGGCATCTGGAAGAAAAACGAATACTAATTCCACAGCAAGCCGGCTTTAGACAGCACAGATCCACTGAGGACCAGGTCATCCTCATAGCCCAGGAAATAGAAGATGCCTACCAGGCACAGAAACACACAGTAGCGGCGTGGGTGGACCTGGAAAAGGCATTTGACAAAGTCTGGAAAGATGGACTTAGAGCCAAGCTAAGAAGAAGTGATGTTTGTGGGAAAATGTACAAGTGGATCAACCACTACCTCAAAAACAGAACGTCCAGAGTCCAAGTACAAGGGCAGATGACGAAAAAGGTGACACTCGAGCAGGGAGTAACCCAAGGGGGAGTACTGTCACCCACACTCTTCGTGGTGTATATAAACGACATTACAGAGAATATACATAGAGGAGTCCATAGCTCAATGTTTGCAAACGATCTGGCTATGTGGACCTCTGAAAAGAATCTCACCATAGCAAGAAATCGGATGCAGCAGGCCCTAACATCGCTGGAAGAGTGGGCGAACTCATGGCTGGTCAAAATAAACGAGGAGAAAACCACATGCACAATATTCTCGCTTTCAATCAAACCCAAAAATACCAAATTAAGTTTAAATGGCAAATTCCTGCAGCCAAACGACAACCCAAACTATCTGGGAGTCACATTTGATCGGCGCATGACATGGAAAAGTCAGATCGAGAGAAACCGAATGAGAGCCAGAGAAAGAATGGCAATCATGAGGAAACTTGCTGGCACAAGCTGGGGAGCAGACGAAAGCATACTAAAGAAACTGTACACTGGAAGAGTGAGACCAATTCTCGAGTATGACATTGCGGCATGGACAACAGCAGCAAAGGTAAACTTCGATAAAGTTAGCAAACTTCAAAAACCAAGCCATGAGAGTTATAACAGGAGGCATGAAGTCAACGCCAATTGTAGAACTTGAAAAGATTACAAAACTGCAATCCATGACCGATAGAAGAGACTGCAGAGCCCAGCTGCAGTCAGAGAAACTCCGAAGACTGACTGACCATCCAATGCACCAGAGACTAAACAATTTGGGAAATGGGAAACTAAAGCGGAGAAACTTTGCAGAAA
Source organism: Ariolimax columbianus (assembly GCA_036924085.1). Lineage (NCBI taxonomy): Eukaryota > Metazoa > Mollusca > Gastropoda > Stylommatophora > Arionidae > Ariolimax > Ariolimax columbianus. The sequence goes on from JAVGWX010000010.1 coordinate 45,257,999, forward strand.
TAGCCAAAGCAAAGATGCACGAAGATCCCATAAACGCACTAACAACACCAAAACCCATCACTACTGTACGAAAACCTACCTGGAGGCAGGATATATTTCCAGAGGTGGTAGAAAATATACCAGGTATTGGAAACAAAAACTGCCAGACTGAAAAAGAAAGGAGAGATACTACCCTAAGATTTATATTGAAAAACTACCCAAGCATGGACTGGACCCGTGCATACACCGACGGTTCTGTAACAAACACTACACAGAACGGAGGGGCAGGAGCATTCCTGAACCTACCAAATGGCAGAAAAATAACACTGTCATTCGCTACTGGTAAGTACACAAGCAATTTCAGAGCGGAGGCAGAGGCACTGAGGGCGGCAGTGGAAGAAATGGTGACACACAAAGAAAATGAAAGCCATATAGTCCTGCTTACAGATGCTCTCGCCGTAGTCACAGCGCTAAAAAGCCAGAAAAACACTGAGCTTAATGACTTAAGAGCAGCACTCTGCCAACTGTACCAGCAGTCCGCACCAAAAGGGGTAGTGGTACAGTAAGTCCCATCACACTGCAACATCCAAGGCAACGAGGAGGCAGACAGACTGGCAAAAGAAGGTGCAAGACTACCACAAACAGATACTAGTATGACGTACGAAGAGTCAAAACGGCTTATTAAAGCCAGATACATGACCAAATGGGAAACCGAACATACTGGTTACACCAAAAACGATGCCTATTACCAGTTGAACAGAAGAGAGCAGGTCGTTGTCTTCAGACTTCGCACTGGCCACAATAGACTGAGGTACCACCTATTCAACAAATTGAAGATAGGTGGTACCGACGAATGCCCGTGCGGTACCGGTAAAATGACCGCTGAACATCTGCTGCAGAACTGCCCGACATACGAGGATCAGAGAGAGCAGATGTGGCCATCACCAGTGGAACTTCAAGACAAGCTCTATGGCAGTGTCGACAGCCTCAGGATGACCGCCGCTTTTTTCGAAAAAATAATGGTTACTGTCTGACTTCGTACGAAGAAGAAGAAGAAGAAACAGTTGCTTAAGGACCCATCTGCAACACACTTCCCTATTACCGATTTCATCCCCTCTCTGTTTCCCTTTCTGTTCCCCTCTCTCTTTTTTTCTTTATTCCCCTTTCTGTTCCACTCTCTGTTCCCCTGTCTGTTCTCTTCTCTGTTCCCTTCTCTGTTCCACTCTTTGTTCCTCTTTCTGTTCTTCTCTCTTTTTCCCTTTATCTTTGCCTCTCTGTTTCCCTATCTGTTCGCATCTCCGTACCCGTCTTTGTTCCCATCTCTGTTCCCCTCTCTATTCCCCTATCTGTTCCCCTCTATTCCCCTCTATGTTCCCGTCTCTATTCCCCTATTTGTTCTCCTCGCTGTTCCACTCTCTGTTCCCCTCTTTTTTCCCATCTCTGTTTAACCAAAGATACATTTCAAATGTCTACTATCTGTATATTTGCCAATTGCAGTTCGAACATGGAAAAGACGGTCATTGATCGACCACAGAATGTCAACCCAATGCATATCCGAAAATCCCAACTCTGATGACCAATAGTTAACATTCTTAATGATTGAATTTAACTTAAATCTCTGTACATCTACACCTAAATAACTAGGAATACTAAATGCATTTCACTTGGGCTGCTGGAGGTGCATACTTGAAGCATCATGGAAAGACAGTATCAAACAATATGATGTTGACCTTGCGAAGATTGCTAGTTTGTTTACGATTAAGATGACTAGATCAGTCACCCTTGTCATATAGAGGACGAGCGAGTTCCAAAAGACATCCTATACAATAAAAGTCCCTTTCTCCGATGCAAATACGTTTGCAATCGTGACGTTAACGCGATAGACGTGACCAACTCAAAATGCGATAAACTTGTCAAAAACAGACGGCTGGAACCAGGCTTTGTGTAGCGACCCGCAGGCAGATGAAACCATGTTGCCATTCCAAGGGTGTGCGACAAAAGGAAAAATCAACTTCTGATAAAGACCCCTCTCGGACGCTGAAGCGAACTCTCCAGACAGATTGGACGCCAATCAGATAACTAATAGTGTTGTACTTATCTGTGTCATGATTGACCATAAATCACATCCACATAACAGTAACAGGACTAGTTTTTGGGAAAAGAAATGTTTGACTTACTTACATCTGTCAAAAGATAACGCGGGTGTCAATTGGTGAGCACAGATAGGGAATTAGCGCCAGGTGAAGCGTAAGTAGAACAATTGCTGAGTTGATTTTGATTTGCATTAAATATAAAGACCGCAAAAACTTGGCCTATCACTGAAAATTGAAAACACCAGGTGCATATAATGCCCTTGGGATCGAAACATAGCCAGAAACTTTCTTGTCTATGCCAAGCAGGATGATGGCCAAGTATAACTCAACATAACTATATATTCGACAACCCTCCGCGAGTTCACCGCACGGGGACTTGTATCAATGACACAATAAATTACATTTAATATATATATTTTCACAATTTGTTTTGTAATGTAAACTATTTAGTATTAACAATTCGAAATATCGCGACAAATATACCAAGTTTTTCTACATCATCATCATCATCGACGTAATCCTGTAGCATGTTCTTTGAAGGACATCGCTCTATTTGACCTGTCCGTACAAATCTCTGTCAGTCGTTAGCCTTCCTGTCTGCTTGGAATACTTGGAATCCTGGTATTCAGACAGGCATGTTAAAGTCTGTTGTCAGGTAGCCGAAAGTTATTGGCTATTCGTAGAAGATATTTTTAAAAACTTCCTGCGGCTTACTAGGCCCAGGGAAGATACATATGATTTGGGTAGTTTTTTAACTATAATTTTGTCCGGGCAGCGGCCGTTAAGCCTATTCTTTTCGATTTCATAAAAGGGCGAAGGGATTTTCAACGTGCTCGACACTGTACACGGGAGTCCGATCTCACTACCTTGGAATAATGGACATTTTAACCAGACGATTTGCGGTTAAAAAAAGCCCGATCTCCATCGTGATTCGAACCTACGACCTCTGGCACTCGATGCGGACAACTTACCTAGAGTCCACTGAGCCTCCAGTGTCTGTTCCATGGTCAAAATCAACGTCTTGTCTCCATCGTCTTCTTGGGCGACCCCTCCCTGCCTTGTCTTCCAGGAACCATCCTCGCAGAATTGTTCTTTCCAGTCCGCAATGTTCAATTTTCTGAACATACCATTATTTATAATCCAGCTTTCGTTTACATTTAGATCTTGCTGGATTGCTGAATTTTTTTATTTTTTTTTTGTCAAGGAATTTCATGATTTTGTTTTTGCAGCACTGTGTCTGGAAAGCTCCGATCTTCTTTCTTAACGTTTGTGTGGAAGTCCATGTCTCGCAAACAAAGGATGTCACAGGAAAAATGCATGTTCTTAGACTTCAGTTGTTTGTGTGAATTTTACCATTATTTCACCATACTTCTTAGCTCCTACACTGCCATGGTCAATAACCTTCTGACTTCCTTTGTGCAGTTTCCATTGGTGTTTAGTATAGAGCCCGGGGGAATCAGTGGTCTCGAGGTAAGGTGTACGCCTCAGATTCCGAAGTTCGCGGGTTCGAATCATGGTGGAGACCGTGATTTTTTTCACGTGGATATTCTGGTACAAATTGCCCTGATCTCTGGGTAGTGAGATGGGACTCCCGTGTTCAATGTCGAGCACGTGAAATATCTTTTCGCAGTTGGAAATAACAAAGAATAGACTAAACGGCTGCTGTCCGGACACAATTTAAGTTAAAGAATCTACCCAAGTTATTTGTACCTTACCGTATGTGGTATGCTTTGGAGCAGCTATAAATGGCGTCTAACCGATGCGGGTTTACTTAGCTCTAGTGTTTGAATCTATTAAGATGCACTCACACATCGGTTAAACCACCCTCCAAGAAACTGGTTGTATACAGACTCTGTAGAGTCTTCTAAAACAGTATAAAGACGCTAAATAAAGTTAATCAAAGACAGAACATTCTCTTACGGTAACAGTTTTGGGTTTAAGTCCTACTTTTTCGGTTGACATTATCTTAGTTTTTTTTAATGTTCATAAAAATTGTCCATGCAGACTTCGCAAATTTAGCTTGACACATAGCTTCTGTTTCTGTTGCTAAGAATCGACGTTACTGCACTCCGGGCATACCCATAGATGCTCAGTCTCTCTCAGCAAATAATGCAGGGAATGGATACTGATGGTCCTTGTAGCTCACTGGATGTACACTCTACTGCTCTGTCCTCTCATGCGTTATACTACGCTCGAATCTCGTTTAACGTCGAAACTTTTTACACCATTATTAAATTTACCGACACCATTAATAAATGTTCCTCTACAATTAGTAATGTTACTTACACCATTAGTAAATTTTGCTGAACCATTAGTAAATTTCATTAGTAAATTTTGCTGAACCATTAGTAGATTTTGCTGAACCATTAGTAAATTTTGCTGAACCATTAGTAAATTTTGCTGAACCATTAGTAAATTTTGCTGAACCATTAGTAAATTTTGCTGCACAGTAAATATATACCTATTTTAAATGTTGCTACGCACTTAGTAAATTTACTTACACCATTAGTAAATTTACCTACACCATTAGTAAATGTTGCTACACCATTAGTAAATTTACCTACACCATTGATAATTTTACCTACACCATCAGTAAATTTATCTACACCATTAGTAAATGTTGCTGTACTATCAGTAAATTTACCTAGACCATTGATAAATTTACCTACACCATTAGTAAATTTACCTACACCATTGATAATTTTACCTATACCATCAGTAAATTTACCTACACCATTAGTAAATTTACCTACACCATTATTAAATTTACCTACACCATTAGTATATTTACCTACACCATTGATAATTTTACCTATACCATCAGTAAATTTACCTACACCATTAGTAAATTTACCTACACCATTAGTAAATTTACCTACATCATTAGTAAATGTTGCTGCCCCATTAGTAAATTTACCTACACCATTAGTAAATGTTTCTGCACCATTAGTAAATTTACCTACACCATTAGTAAATTTACCTACACCATTGGTAAATGTTGCTGCCCCATTAGTAAATTTACCAACATCATTAGTAAATTTACCTACACCATTAGCACATTTACCTACACCATTAGTAAATTGTGCTGCCCCATTAGTATATTTTGCTGTACCATTAGTAAATTCTGCTACGCAGTAAATATTGATATACTTTTTTTTATAAAAGTTGCTACGCACTTAGTACATTTACCAACACCATTAGTAAATTTGGCTGCATCAGTAGTAAATCTTTCTACACCATAAGTAAATTTTGTTGCGCAGTAAATATTGATATATTTTTCATAAATTTTTGAACGCACTTATTAAATTTACCTACGCTATTAATAAATCTTGCTGCACCATTAGTAATTTTGCTACACCATTAGTCAATTTTGCTACACCATTAGTCAATTTTGCTGCACTATTAGTAATTTTGCTACACCATTAGTCAATTTTGCTACACCATTAGTCAATTTTGCTACACCAGAAGTAAATTTTGCTATACAGTTAATATTGATATACTTTTTATGAATGTTGTTACACACTTTTTAAATATCTGAACTGGCTTTGTAAATTTGGCAACACAGAACATTTGCTGCGAACGTAATACATTTTAATATATTTTTATTACATTTGGCTGCACACTTAGTTTGATATACACTTAGTAACTTTTTATATACACTTAGTAGCTTTTTATATACATAGTAACTTTTTATATACACTTAGTACGTTTTTATATACATAGTAACTTTTTATATACATAGTAACTTTTTATATACACTTAGTAACTTTTTATATACATAGTAACTTTTTATATACACTTAGTACGTTTTTATATACATAGTAACTTTTTATATACATAGTAACTTTTTATATACACTTAGTAACTTTTTATATACATAGTAACTTTTTATATACACTTAGTAACTTTTTAAATACACTTAGTAACTTTTTGTATGGGGACAACACAGGTTTATAAGATGATCAGAGGAACGGATAAATTAGACTATAACAAGTTTTTTTTCAAAATACAACCATCTACAAGATCAAGAGGGCATAGCTACAAATTAACCAGAGAGAGGTCCAGATTAGTTGTGAGGAATTCATTTTTTAGTCAGAGAGTGGTGAATGCTTGGAATGCATTGCTAAAGGAGGTAGTGGAGGCAGGGACAATTAATGCATTTAAAAATAAATTGGATACGCATTCCTTTTAGAGCAAGGAAATGTAAAAGAAACTGGTTGTATACAAAGTATGCAGAGTCTTCTAAACCAGTATAAAGACGAAAAGTTAAGTTAACTTATGTTTTTGTTTCCGTTTTAAACAGGCGTAAGGACGTGGCATTGCAGTGGAATATTCTAACTTTGGTATGAATCTTGATTGCTCTTGATCTCTATATGGTGTTTATTGTCAAGAATGCCACCCTTGCCTTTACAATTCTGGTCATTACATCTGTATTTGTACCCCCTGATTTGTCAATTGTACTGACCATACAGGGGAAGTTATCCACCTCTTCCACATGATTGGCTCGTTAGCTGATAGTGTTGAGTTCAAGGAGCTTCGTTTTCTTTATGTTGTTCTTCAGTCCTAATTTGGCTGATTCTTCTTTAACCATATCAGTAAATATTGTATTGTATTTGAGTATAACAAATTTAGCTATAACCTTAGTTAATTTCGCGACACACTTTCTAAGCCATGCGACTATTTTCAAATCCCCATCAACACAAAAGTGCCTCTAGGCAGCGGTTGGGAATCCCCGTACCTAAAAATGATCCTTATGCAATATGTCAGAACATCATACGATCAAGAGCAGGTAGTTTAATTTCTTTGACGTTCCCTTTTTACACAGAAAAATGTGCGTCTCAAACTAAACAAATAACGCATGGCGTACATCTTCAACGCCTTATCTGTGTGCATCTATCATCAAATATCTGATGTTAACACATTCTCAGTTATGACTTCAAGCTTATCACACGGCTGTCTAAATTTAGCTACAAATGCGGATGACGTAAAGAAATTCTTCCGCGAGTGGTTTACCAGAATCATTGCCATGTTCGTAGTCTAATTTTAGTAACATATTGTTTTTCCCTGAGAACACACGTCAAGGTCTCTCACTCATTCCTCGAAACCAATTTTTGATTTTTCTGGGAAAGATTTGTGACAGTTCCAGACAATAATAGCGGTTTTTGTTGTTGTTTTAGGAATGCCCACAACGGGTAGATTTGCCCTTTTGTGCTCCCTTAAAAAGGAGGTTTAGTGGCGATTGTATATTTCCTGATATCTCAAGCGTGCTGATGAAGGTGGACCGGGGTCCTCCAGTCGGTTGTGCTATGCTTGGCGTCACCTGCGTGTAGCTTACTACTACGGAGATCAGATCGATCCCCCACCTTGTTAGCCAGGCTGCCATAAATACAGCCGGTTTCCAGGAAGTGCAATGAGGAAGCTAAGACGATGGTCTTGGTCAGTATGTTGTGCCTGACCAGACTTTAGTCTTCCTTCCTAGTGCTTTTGTTAAAAGCTAGATATTTTAATATTTGTTATTCCAACCCACGTTACGACCAGTACGCCTTCATCAGAGACAACGAACAACAACAATAATTAACTAACAAATCATAGAAGAAGGGATTAATACAGGAAAGTGGAGGAGAAAAGGCACGAAACAACATATAATAGTACCAATAACATTAAAATAAGGCGAGGCTACGGCGGAATGTTGGTTGTAACATAGGATTCGTACATGATTTCTTCTCCGTGCGGTGTCTTACCATACCCATTTATGTTTTTTCTAACATTGTTTTTTTCATTATTCCAACACATAGGTTTCATAAACGTGATCTGGGGATCAAGATGCTGAGCAGCGCATGGGCTGCAGTGGTCAGCGACCCATAGCTGACTGCTAACGTCAGGGCCGGCGAAACCAAGCTGCCAAGACCCTTCTACACCTCCACGCGGTTATCCTGGATAACAGACTGCAACAGTGCAGGCTGGCTAAGGCGAAGGAGAAAGGATCAAAGAGGGAATGCTAACCCAGTACTTAAAAAATGCTTGCTAAAGTCGTATGCGCTGGACTGAAAAAGTGCAAACATCGCTGTCAAACTGTAACTACGACACAACGCATTCCGTTCTCTGGACTACATTCTACTACTTAAGCCTTTTCAGGGTTTGGTAGCGGGAGATTGAGAACGAACGAAGCAAAGCCAAGCCATAAACTTGATCTGTCAAGCCAAATCGTTGTCTCAGAAACATAAGGGATAACAATATGACAGAAAATAACGGTTTGAGAAGTATATCATCTTTACTGTATGTTATTCTCTGTTGAACCTAATTGTACCAGCCCGGATCACTATTTAGTGCACCTCTCTGTATGGTTCGGTCTGGTGAAACATACTGATCCGAATGTGTTAGTCATGGTTAGGTGAAACATAATCAGACTGTGTTAGTCATGGTCAGGTGAAACATACTGATCAGATAATGTTAGTCATGGTCAGGTGAAACATACTGATCAGATAATGTTAGTCATGGTTAGGTGTAATATACTGATCAGACTGTGGTAGTCATGGTTAGGTGAAACATACTGATCAGACTGTGTTAGTCATGGTTAGGTGAAACATACTGATCCGACTGTGTTAGTCAGGGTCAGGTGAAACACAATGATCAGGCTATGTTAGGTCAGGTAAAACAGACTGATCAGGCTATGTTAGTCAGGGTCAGGCAAAACACACTTATCCCGTTATGCTAGTCAGGATCAGGTAAAACATACTGAGCAAAATCCCACCTCACTTCAAAGCAGTTCTCTCTGGAAACATGCTGTTTCATTCTGGCTAACGAAGTAGGGATAGGCATTGTGAGCCATGCAGTAGTGATTATACTGAGGATTCTCGCATTGCACTACAGCTAGCAGGGCCCAGGCCGACCATCCCAAATACGTATCGGGATGAGAGTAGAACCCATGTAACCCACCTCCAAAGAAAGTTGTCAAAAGTACCTAACTCAAGTTCCGGTGACATTAGCAACAACAACAAGAACCATTACACCTCTATAATCCATATATGGTGACTACCACCAAACACATCTGGCGTCTGGCTACACGGCATTGTCCTTATCCTAAACAATTTATTTTAAAGATAAACATCTCGTACTAAGAAAATGAAAGATTCATGGTTGGGAGGGCGATCAACAATATCATAACTGCCCACTGGATAAAGGTCACTTTGCAATGGATCCCTGGACATAGCGGGCCACTAGGCATCGAGATGGCTGACAGATTGACAAAATAGAAGACTCGAAACAACAATTGGTAAGGCCCTGCAGTAACCACACAGTAAAACGAATTATTAAGAATACTACCAGGTACATCTGGATGAACAGGTGGGCAACGGAAACAACAAGCAGCAGTGTATTTAGCGAAATGTCAGTCAAAAAAGTAAAATAGCATAAATAAACTACATAGAAGAGATTAAAGATTATCATCTTTCGATTTCGAACAGGACATACCAGAGTCAATAGCCATTTTTTTGTTTTTTTTTTTTGTTTTGCGTTCGCCTTATTTCTCTATTCCCCAAGGCGGTGTGCGTTGAACTGTGGTTTTTATTTTGCGCCTGTTGGCCCAATGCATCCGACTTCAGCATGCATTTTATGTAAGGGTCTGCTTCCTCCTGCATTTTCTAAGGGTTTGCTTCCCCGGGGTAACGGCCGATGCTGTGATGGGGATCGAACCCAGCACCTTTGGGTTGTGAGCCGTGTCACTTAACCACTAGGCCACGCCGTCCCCTCAATAGCCATTTGAACTGCATCAATCCACAGGACCTGCCCTTGTGTAGACATTGCTCTCATCCTGATGATACAGTTCGACACCTACACATTGAGTACAAGACGCTTGCAGACATTAGGACAAGATTCTTACAAGCACTGCCGACAATTGCCAACACACTGTAAGGAGCAGTGAAACAGTTGAAGAAGACCTGTATCTATATATAGGAATGGCATTGGGCTGCCAAGAGCAGGTTTGCTCAGCTTCAATGGGTTAACAACAACAACAACATCAACAACATAGATAAACATCACCACCCATTTTTCTTCACTTCCAAAATTTGTAGCGCCCATTATCTCTCCCAACTTCGCTTAAAGCGGATTCTGACTCCATTCCCCATGTTGTATCACTATACATTGTGTTGTCAATGTAAGAAATTTACGGTGTTCAAATAAAACCGGACCAAACTGCAACAAGTAAACTTACGTACGATGCGCATTATGACGTCACTATTGTAAACAGGCACATACCAACCGTCACGTTTGCAAAATGTCATTATCCTCAGACTCAAAGTTTCCTCAGCAGACCGTTGAAAACATGCGGATGTGAGACGGAATCGGTCCAGAGTTGATCACCTGGGGGTGATTCAGTTTCTAACAGCTGAAAGATGTCTACTAGTTGACATTCGTCGCAGAATGCAGACAGTGTATGGTGACAAAAGTATATAGAATACAACAGTGACGAATTGAAGAACGTTTAAAGAAAGTTTAAAGAAGAACGTGAGTTAACGCAACAATATACGCCTGACCTGGTCTCGGAAGATCTTTCGTTAACTCACGTCCTTCTTTAAACACTGTTGGCCAGTTCTTCACTGTTGTCTTCGACACACTTTTTATATGTCAACTGGTCGACATCGTCATGTGTTAGAAACCCAATCACCGATCGCTGATGAAATCTGGACAATTTCCGTATCACACTCGCCATGTTTTCAACGGTCTACTGAGGAAACTATGAGTCGGAGGATAATGCAATTTTGCAAACTTGACGGTTGGTATGTGCTATTTACACCAAAAGTTACGTCATCGTGCGCATCTTTCGTATGTTCACTTGTTGCAGTTTGGTCCAGTTTTATTTGAACATGCCTTATACAATAACAATTTGAGACAAAATTATCCTAGATAAGTCCTCCCCATATTCGTATCCATCGTTGCTAACTTTACTAGTTACCTAAAGTGACATGTGTTGTGCTTTGTTCTTGACGAAGGTCTTTTCGTCGTAACGTAAGTTTTGTTTATATCTCTGTACTGAAACTGTGCCTTGCCTAATTATTTTAATTGATTATTTATGTGAATATTATAAAGTGTTAGAAGAGTTTGTATGTACTGGCAAGCGCGTTGATTTCATGTATTAATAATATCCGTAGCAGGTATGAACTTAACTTGACTTTTACGTTTTTATACTGGTTTAGAAGATTCTGCAGAGTCTCTATACCAGTTTCTTGGAGGGTGGTTTTTACTGATGTGCGAGTTCATCTTAATAGACTCAAACACTAGAGCAAAGTAGACCCGCCGCGAGCTATGCACGATCTATAGCTATTCTTAACAACCATCTGAGGGAAGGTACAAAATAACTTGGGTAGATTTTGATTTTGAATTGTGTCCTGCCTACAGCCGTTAAGTCTACTCTTTTCGATTTGGGGAAAAAAACATGAAAACAAATTGTAAAAGTTTATTGAGGTTGAGTTTAATCAATATTTAAAAATTGCCATATACCGAGAACACAAACAAAACCTACGTTACGACCAATAGGCCTTCATCAGGGACAACAATACTGAACTAACAAATCAACATATAAGGAGAAAATGGTAAACTTATCTGATAGTAGACCCAGTCTGTCTAAGCGACCGGTTGGGCCAGATGCTTGACTGATTTCAACTGCCTAGGAATTTTTAACGTTCTCGACACAGATACGGGAGTCCGATCTCACTATTTAGAGATCAGGGGAGTTTTTATCAGAAGATCCACGAACAAAATGTCGGTCACCATCGCGATTGGAACACGCGACCTCGGGCACCCGAGGCGGACACCTTACCTTGAGACCCCTGAACTAGACTGGAACCCACACAGAGAATGACGATGGAGACGCCAATGATAACCTGGTGAATAATAGTATGATGTAAACCAGTGCAGTAGTGGAGTCTGGTGGGCGGATATTAAAAATACGGCTCGAAATAAGAACAGACGGAGATCGCAAATTGTGGCCATATGTTCCAATGGGAACCAGATGGATGTATGATGATGTGCCATCAGACGGCCCACCAGAAAATAGCTGTGTGTAGCTTGCAAGACATCATTAGCTCTGAGTCGGCTTTGCCAGTTTAAACAACATTTGGCAGTCTTGACAGTGCAGCACAAACACGAAGGATATAACAGAGCCGTTCTTCTCTGTAGTAATCGGTGCTGGGGTGTAAGATGACAACAATATATTAACTAACTTGTTCACACAATCTTTCTCAATCCGTGGTTTACAATTCCTTTGTCGTCGGAACGCTCCTATATGGTAGGAATATTTGGGCATCCTATGCCAAACAATAATAAATATTTAAAACCTATCATAACGGAACATAGGATGCATCCCTGGAATTACGTGGATGGACAGAGTGACAAATCCAGAGGTCTATTGGGGGAACTCAGTGATTTCGAGATAAGGGCTCGAATCACGGTGAAGACCGGATTTTTTTTTCTCACGTGGATCTTCTGGTAAGAACTCCTAGTGAGATCGGACACCCGTGTTCGATGCAGAGGACGTTAAAATTCCTTGACAAATAGTAGAAATAACGGCCGCTGCCGGTCACAATTCAAATTAAAAATATATCCAAGTTATTTTTATCATATATTACTGAGCTCTAGTATTGAATTATTCAGATGGGCTCGCACATTGGACAAAGAAACTGGTTGTATACAGACTCAGTAGAGTCTTCTAAACCAGTATAAATACGTTAAGTTAAGTTAAGTTAAGTATTACAACATCGGTCTCCGAAACATGTGCCCTTATCTTTAGGCAGGATTGATTGATTGGTCATGTTCGTCGCATGGAGGATGATAGTATCGAAGATGGTCGTTTCGAAGATGGTCGAATTGAAGATTTGATAGCGAGAGTTTGAAAACGAACGACGAAGAAGAAGTATCGAAGATGGTCAAATATTATAAATATTATCTTACGATAGTGACGGATGGCAAAAGAACAGTGGCGGATGGCAAATAAGCAGTGGCGTATGGCAAAAGAGTAGTTGACGATGGCAAAAGAGCAGTTACCAATGGCAAAAGCGCAGTGGCGGATGGCAAAAAGCAGCTCCGGGTGGTACAAAAGCAGCTATGAATGGCAAAAGAGCAGTGGTGGATGGCACAAGAATAGTCGGCCGATCACAACTGATATTCAAAGATATGTGTAACCGAAACATGAAGACGCTAGACACGAGTCTGATATCCTTGAAAAAAGAAGCTGATCCAAGTGAAGATGTATCCAGAAGAGCCCCCTCATGCAGAGCGAAAATAAGCTCTTGCAAGACTGAAGAGTGAAATCAACACCGCGAGGAAAAAAAAAACTAACAACTCAATATTTACCTCTCCAAAAAAATACTAAAACTAAAAAACGTTGACAACATCAAACGTACTATTGTTTAGGTAAAAAGAAAATATACTAAATAGTATGCATATGGAAAATGGGACATAGGCAGATCAAAGAGAAAATGGACACATGATATTAAAGATGTTCTGGGCATGACAGTGATGGAAAGCAGAGAACTGTCTAAAGATCGAATCTTACAAATGGGCTCTGATGAATGTGACACCATGTAATAGACATGCTACATGACGACTATTGAAACAGCGAGGTATTAAACTGTAGAGTCTGTCCATGCTTCTCTGCCGAGGGCCGGATAGTAAATTTGGCCCTATCGTCATCAATATTCTTCAAATCGTTACACCCTAAGCCTTGAAACAGGAAATGCATCTTAATAAGATCAAGGGAATTTTTCTCTGTCTTAAAATATACATTATCTGCTTACACAATGAGATTTTAAAGTTTTTCTAGAATAAACTAAAAGTTAAATTTTGCTTTTGAACAGAATAACAATTACAGTTTCAAAACAAAATATATTTGGCATGTTAGCGTGTTATGAGTTACGCGCCAAACATTGCGCATACACCAGAAACAAGTGCTCTTCAGTCTCATCTGTGTGGCGCCATTCTTTTCAGAACATTTATGTTGTTCGTCCACAGCGAGGAGCTCTCTACCGCTTAGTTTGCGGAAAGTTTCTTTCAGTTTTCCTCTTTTGTTGTTGTCCGATCATGACCACATAGACACTTGCTGAGGGAGTCTGTTGATGTCTATTTTAAGAATATGTCCGATGTATGACCACTGTTTGTTTCTTGATGAAACATCTTGTTGATTCGTGACTTTCCTAAATGTTTTGTTAGTTCCACATTCCTCTTAGTCAATATTCAACAGTTTTATAAGACACTTGTTATCAAAAGGGTCGATGATATGGTAGAGAGGTAAGGCACTCGTCTCTCAAAGCAATGATCCGAAAAGATGGGTGACTGAATCCCGAAAGTTTCAAGTGACCTCTGGTCTCAAGGGAGGTGGGACCAGAGTGCCTCCATCCTGAATTACCTCCAGTCATTTTGACTGACATCGTGCACTTGGCCGAAGGTAGCTCGGGACCAGAGAAAAAGGACGACGACCAGCATAGGGTTTTCCCTCACTTTAATTCAAATACAACGAAAGTTACATCATCAAGACAAAACCGTCTCATGATATCGCCTTCATCGCTTGTGATAGGCAACTAATTAACTATTCTCAAATGCATTTAGTTTTTTTTCCAAAACTTTTGTAATTTTCCAGCATTCCCATTCATAAGTGAGTATTTAGCAGCCCCCACTTTAAAATAACTTTGGTTGTGTTAATAGACCCACATGTAGCCATTAATAAATGCTTATGACTACTTAAAAAAAATTAAACATGGAATTAAAACACTGGCACAACCTATTTTCTCATCTAAAGTTGCCAGATCGAACATATACGACCTTGAAGCTACAGATTATAGTACATATTCTGCGATATCAGACTTGACCAACAGCCAAACTCACGCTATGCTCATTTGCAAGGAGCCCCTATCGATTAGCAGAGGCTCCTCAGTCCAGTGAGATAGTTGTTTTTTTCCCAGGATAGACAATTTTGATAATAAACGACTACTGCTGCCCAGGCAGACTTGGGATTCAAACTGGCGACGGATCTATTGGAAACCGAGCGCATAGCAGATCTCAGACCTATTGGAAACCGAGCGCATAGCAGATCTCGGACCTATTGGAAACCGAGCGCATAGCAGATCTCGGACCTATTGGAAACCGAGCTCATAGGAGATCTCGGACCTATCGGAAACCGAGCGCATAGCAGATCTCGGACCTCTTGGAAACCAAGCGCATAGCAGATCTCGGACCTATTGGAAACCGAGCGCATAGCAGATCTCGGACCTATTGGAAACCGAGCGCATAGCAGATCTCGGACCTATTGGAAACCGAGCGCATAACAGATCTCGGACCTATTGGAAACCGAGCGCATAGCAGATCTCGGACCTATTGGAAACTGAGTGCATAGCAGATCTCGGACCTATTGGAAACCGAGCGCATAGCAGATCTCGGATCTATTGGAAACCGAGTGCATAGCAGATCCCGGACCTATTAGAAACCGAGCGCATAGCAGATCTCGGACCTATTGGAAACCGAGCGCATAGCAGATCTCGGACCTATTGGAAACCGAGCGCATAGCAGATCCAGGACCTATTGGACCGACCGCATAGCAGATCTCGGACCTATTGGAAACCGAGCGCATAGCAGATATCGGACCTATTGGAATCCGAGCGCATAGCAGATGATGATGGTAATGTTCATCAATCACGCGTGTGATGATGACCAGTCTCTCTGTTCATCCGTGGGGACAATCTTGTCCGTTTTCTCTGTCTGATGAAATGGGTGAAATGAATGACTTGCACGATGATTTGGCTAATGTGAGCAAGCTTTGCGCAATTTGTAAACCGAACTCTCTCGTCCTGCGCTACATGTGGCCAGTGGCAAGACATCATGGTGACAAACTGGAGATAGCACAGAACACAGATTTTTCTTTAAGTCTTACTCTCAAAAACTTTACCGTGAACAAGTATCCCGTAAGGCAGTGGGAGTGTGACCTCGAAAGGGTTTTTAATTCAGGATGACCAGGGCTAAACTCATATACTCATAGCAAAGTGTACAGGAAACTGTAAGTACAAAATCCTTGCCTGAAATCCACTTGTACCACATTGACTATGAAATGTCGCAAGATACAAGAAGGACAAGTATCACAAACAAGATATGCAGCGTAGACAACCGTCAAATACACGCATTAATCTGTCGTGTCTCTATACAACCAAATACACACCAAATGGTGATAAACACACACCCTGCACACCAGTAGCATGTGTCCAAACTATTTACTTAAAGTTTGAACGATATCCAGTATATAACTCAAGACAAACCAAGAAATTGATTTTCAGCAGTATTTAACGGAGTACACAGAAAGGTACCGCCATCTTGGTCCCTATGTAACGTCACTCCAATATATGACGCTCTACACATCAATATCTTTTAAATATCTGAGTTTGATTGTCAGTGATGAAGGACAAAATCTGAGGTGTTGGCCAGAATAGCACAGGCAATAGCGGTGTTTGCACGGCTTAACAAAGTCTGGCAAGATCAACGGTTAGCACTATGAAAGAAAAATCAAATTAATACGTACATTGGTCCTGTCAATATTCCTCTATGCTTGTGAGACATGGACAGTTACAGCTGACATTCAGCGAAGGATTCAAGTCTTGGAGATGAGATGTGTCTAAAGACTTTTAAACGTCACGTACAAAGATCGAGTTTCAAATGAGGAAATACGAGTTAGAATTACAACAGCAATAGCGCCTTTTGAAAACCTCTTGATAACTGTCAAAAGGAAGAAACTCGCTTGGTACAGTCACATATCGAGGTCAAATGGTCTTGCAAATACGATCCTGCACGGAAAGGTGCAAGTCAGACGACGAAGAAGTCGTCACAAAAAGAGGTGGGACATAAAAGAATGTACCAATCTCCGACCAGAAGATGCACAGACAGCGGCCGCTGACAGAGAAGGGTGGCTTAGGATTGTGAGGATGTCTACATGTGTACCCCAACGGCCTCACTGCTTACGGGATGACCTAACCTGACCTGACACATAAATCGCAAACCGCCTCATAAAGGCAGACACAATTATCCATACACTTTTGTACAGCAAATAATTAAAATATTATTTTCTGGAAGGCTAAACTTACACCATTTAAGAATTGGTATCTGGTCTACGGGTCGCAGGTCGGACACCTCTGAACTATGAGATTTAATACATTTTGTGTGGAGGTAGTTTGCATGCTTTTCATAAGCGTTAAATGGGTTGAGGTAATCTATGAACTGGAATTCACAGAATGCAGATTTTTAAAATCAAATCTGGATCCGGCAGCGAATTCTGACTGAGAGGAATAATCAGGGGAATGTGCAATCCACTTTGTTTTGTTTTTTGTGTGGGGGAGAGACTTGGGATCATACAGAGCTTCCAGAGAAACAGGCTGAATATCGTCAAGGAAGATCATGCACATTTCAGGTAGACACACTACGCATCATAGTTGAACAAAGTTTTGAATGGAAAGCATCCATATTCGAATATTTTATAGAACATAACAAGGCATTTGAAAGTGTGGATGGGAGTAAAGGTGGGTACTGTGGCAGCAGATGCCGTCGGGGATGAAGATAACTCTTAATGGACTTAACGTAACTTAACTTAACGTCTTTATACTGGTTTAGAAGACTCTGCAGAGTCTGTAAACAACGAGTTTAATTTACATTACCTTGCTCTAAAAGCTATGCGCATCCAATGTATTCTTAAATGCATTAATTGGCCCTGTCTCCACTATCTTCTATGGCAATGCATTCCAAGCATTCACCACTTAGCCACATCCTTTGTGAGGTGGAGTGGACAGTTCCATTCTTTACAGTTTATACCTTCCCCAACGTATACGTCAGGTACCCATTTACAGCTGGATCGACTACAGGAGCAGTCGTACCAGGAACGAACAACATTCGGAATTTTTCTGTCCGTCAGCGATTTAGAAATCTGGCCCGGTGTAATGCCAGTCTTAGCAAGCCAGCTCACTCACTATCCACTAGGCTACACGCTCCACGCGGATGGAAGTACTACTGATAACTGTTATGCCAGTCTTAGCAAGCCAGCTCACTCACTATCCACTAGGCTACACGCTCCACGCGGATGGAAGTACTACTGATAACTGTTATGCCAGTCTTAGCAAGCCAGCTCACTCACTATCCACTAGGCTACACGCTCCACGCGGATGGAAGTACTACTGATAACTGTTGAGATAATATTGGATACCGTAGTAGTACGTAGACCTCATACAGAATATGTACGAAGATACAGATAGTAGGGTGGTATATGAAAGAGCATTGACTGACAGATTAGGGTTACAAACAGGAGTGAGACATCGATTCCTGCTCTCGCCTTTCCTGTTCTTGTTGGCTATAGATTTCATCAATCGAAAGAAAAAAAGAACTGGTATTATGTAGACACTGTTGTCATAATAGGAAGACATGAAATATGCATATGATCTGGTGCTTGTGTCACTCAGTCAGAGCCAAATGCAAGAGAAACTTAATTGTTCGAAAGAACAAGCAGCCAATGTGGGGTTGAAGCAAACCAAGCTCCTTAAACTCAACACTATTAACAAAGGACTAATCGTGCTAGAAGGTGAAAGGTATGCCTAGACAAGGTTTTCGCTAGGTTGTTGTTGTTGTTGTTGTTGTTGTTGTTGTTGTTTAATGCATACAATGAATAAGTTTACTCTTCTTTTTTTTCCTTTTTTTCCCCTGTCATACGACATTTTTTCCATTGCTGATGGAGTTGAGAATTTTTGAAGGCTCATGACTACAAGCTGCTTCGCCACTGCTGTCGCCACGTCGTGTGCTGGCTATGTGTGTTTATTTCACGCCCAACAGAAAAACAACAAATGCCACACCGGGTATTCGAACCGCTGCCCTCCTTGTCGACGGACAGGCCTCGAAACCATTCGACCACGTGCTCCTCAGTTCTCTCTTTTCCGCCCTGAAAAGGGCGTTAAGTGGCGAAATGTAGTAGCTTTCCCTACATCTCAAGTCTGCTGATGAAGGTGGACCATGGTCCTCCAAAAGATTAGGCTGTTTGGCTTAATCTGCTTGACGCTCACTACTACGGGGAACACGTCGATCCAAATCGTGTTATCCAGACTACCTTGAATACAGCCTGTTTCCATGGAAAAGAGAGGTCTTGGTCAGTATATTGAGTCTGACACTGACGCGATATCCTGGCCAGTATGTTGTGCCTGACACTGACGCGATATCCTGGTCAGTATATTGTGCCTGGCACTGACGCGATGTCCTGGTCAGTATGTTGTGCCTGGCACTGACGCGATGTCCTGGTCAGTATGTTGTTCTCCGTTTGCGCTAGGCGGGATACTTCTGCTGCCGACATGTTGACAATTGGAACGTTTCTTTGATCCCATTTATCCGTTGTCGTCGGTGTCGACCTATTGCTCGCGGCCCTGAAACCTCCATGTAGTGGTTCTGCTGTATCTTTCTCGCGGCCCTGAAACCTGATGTAGTGGTTCCGCTGCATCTTTCTCGCGGCCCTGAAACCTCCATGTAGTGGTTCCGCTGCATCTTTCTCGCGGCCCTGAAACCTGCATGAAGTATGATTCCGCTGCAGGTTGATCATACAGCATCCTTGTCAAATGTCCAAGTCACTTTATTGTATGAGCTTCAATGAAGTTGTTTACCGCGATGTAGTTCCTGTTACGTTCATCAACGCGCTATTGCAAGTTTTGTAGCGAATGACTTTCCTGCTCCTCGTTGTACACAGCGCATCTTACAGGTCTGGATCTTACGTTTGTACCAATCTAATAATCTCCAGTCTGACGCTGATAACATAAGGTGGATATGAGCAATGTGTTTATCAGCGTCTGTTCTGTGGACATAGTGACACTTGGATGTTTCAGTATCGGTGTCAGCTGATAAAGTCAAGCTTGTGACTGTTTTTCTATGCGCGTTGTTTTGCATTGTTTTCTATGTTGCATCCGTCTTCAGTATACAACTGTTTGAGAAATGTGTATCTAGCTTGCGCTGTCCCCAGTCTACCTACAAGGCAATAGCTATTTGGTGTCAAAGTTGTGTCTCATAGATAAGCTATCTTACCGGACTGTCGAGCATTTTCTATCAGTGAAGGACTCATTACAAGGGAGCACAGCGTAGTTTGGTAAGTTATTGTTTCTGTGGTTATTAATGCCCACGACCAGTAATTTCATTATTCGGTGCTCCCTAAAAACGGCGTTAGATGGCGGGTTGCATTACGTTTCCTCACATCTCAAGCGCGCTGATGAAGAAGAATCCGACTCATCCAGGCGGTTGTGCTATGGTCGGCTTCTTCTGCGTGTCGCTAACTTCTACGGGAAAACTCCGCTTCGTTGGCCAGGCTGCCATGAAATAGAATGTTTCCATGACGAACTGCATGTAAGTGAGTTGAGGTCTTGGTCAGCATGTTTACCTCATCCTGACTAAGATTGCCTGATCAATCTGCTTTGCCTGACCAGACACTAGTCTCCTCTCCCTAGTTTGGCTAGTCGGCCGAGACTTTTACTGGACAATGGTCACTGAAATCTGTAACTTCTGTAACCAAGTTGTGTACGACCGTTTTAATTAAAGTGCGTCTAGGTGAAACTGAAACGCAAGTTCAGTCAAGTTCAAAATACTGACCAGGACGCCACACAAGGATAAGGCATAACATACTGACCAGGATGTCGCACAAAAGTTAGGTATAACAGACTGCCCATGACGTCGCACAAAGGTCAGGCATAACATACTGCCCAGGACGCCGCACAAAGGTCAGGCATAACATACTGCCCAGGACGCCGCACAAAGGTCAGGCATAACATACTGCCCAAGACGTCGCACAATGGTCAGGCATAACAGACTGCCCAAGACGTCGCACAAAGGTCAGGCATAACATACTGCCCAGGACGCCGCACAAAGGTCAGGCATAACATACTGCCCAGGACGCCGCACAAAGGTCAGGCATAACATACTGCCCAGGACGCCGCACAAAGGTCGACATAACGTACTGCCCAGGACGCCGCACAAAGGTCAGGCATAACGTACTGCTCAGGATATAGCACAAGTGCCATGTATATTTAGCTAGCTAGTTAGTTAGTTGTCTATCGCAAGTCATGAGGGTGACACTATCAGACGGTTTTGTCTTGATGATGTAACTTACGCTTTATTTGGATCATAGTGAGGAAGAAACTGCCATGGTAATCAACCTTACTCTCTAGTCCCAAGCTACATGGACCAGTGGCAGGACATATCACGGTTACTGGAGTTACCTCAGAATGCAGGCACTCTGGTCCCACCTCACAGTAGATGCAAAATATACTGACCAAGACCAGTATCTATCTTCCATGTAGCGTTCCCTGTATACAGGCTTTCCCAAGGCAGTCTTTCTGACGAGATTTTGGTCATTATAATCTCCGTAGTAACGAGCATCACGTAGATGAAGCAATGCATAGAACAACTGCTTCGAGGATCGCAGTTCACCTTCATCAGTACGCACAGAATGTTCGGGAAGCTACTACAATCTGCCACTAAACACCATTTTCAGGACGTATATACAATTGAACTTACTCAGCGTGGGCAATAAACAACAACAAGATGGTCTAGGGCTTGAGTCACTGCTGCAAGTACAATATTAGTCGATGCTCCTCCTCCGTATTCCCACCCTTGCACAGTCTATATTCCTTCAATATATTTAGATACGACCCTCTATCCATTATCTGGTGAACCGCTCACTCCCTGCTAACTCATCATTGCCAAAATGGAGTAACATATTAAATCTGAAAATGTAATTATCATGTTTGTGTTCCCACCTTTCCCACGATTCGTGTGCATAATTTGTATGTCGTCTGCTGGCTAAATATACCTGTTACAACATCGCTTTTTATCACATGGAGTAGAAAACAATTCTGTTATGTTTCAGACTGGGTGTGAAATGTTGGTTACCAGCAGAGGGTTCACCTATGTATGTCCCCGTTGCAACACTCTAGACATGAACAACAATGTACTAAACTAAACAACTAACCAATACGTGCAGGTAAACTTACAGGCCGAAAGAGAGAACCAGAGCACTTACTTATCCATTACATCACCACAAACATTAGCCCATTGGTTCTGGTTTGCTGAAACGGTACGCTGTACTTAGGGGCACTATTGGAATTATTACGATAGACATGCTTCAATAACAAGTACTTGTTTAAATATATAATAGGGAGAAAAACAGGCGAGATATACTGGCAACGACCCTCACCTCGGTGTTCTCGTAGCCCTCCCTGGAAATGGGCTGATTTATTTGTAGCCTGGCTAAGAAGGTGATCCCCAAAGTAGTGATAAAGCCAAACATAGCACAACCGCCTGGAGGACCCCCGTCTACCTTCATCATCACGCTCGGGATGTGAGGAAAACTACTCCAAATGGCCACTTAACGTCCATTTCAGGGCGTACAAAAGAGTAATCCTACTCTTTGTGGGCATTCGAAACAACAACAACACACACACACACACAAACATATATATATATATATATATATATATATATATATATATATATATATATATATATATATATATGTTATACATGTTATGCACACAAATGTAAATGTTGGGATATGCTTGGCTTTATCTGCTAGACGCTCACTACTACAAAGATCACGTCGATGCACATCTCGTCAGGCAGTTTGCTTTGAAAACAGCCTGTTTCCGGGGAACAATACATGAAAGATAAATTATTTTTGTCTTGTACAGTATGTTGTGCATGACCAGTATGTTGTGGTTGACCACGACTCTCTGTCCTGACTAGTATGTTGTGCCTGACCACGACTCTCTGTCCTGACTAGTATGTTGTGCCTGACCACGACTCTCTGTCCTGACTAGTATGTTGTGCCTGACCACGACTCTCTGTCCTGACTAGTATGTTGGGCCTGACCACGACACTCTGTCCTGACCAGTATGTTGTGCCTGACCACGACTCTCTGTCCTGACCAGTATGTTGTGCCTGACCAAAACTCTCTGTCCTGACTAGTATGTTGTGCCTGACCACGACTCTCTGTCCTGACCAGTATGTTGTGCCTGACCACGACTCTCTGTTCTGACCAGTATGTTGTGCCTGACCACGACTCTCTGTCCTAACTAGTATGTTGTGCCTGACCACGACTCTCTGTCCTGACCAGTATGTTGTGCCTGACCCCGACTCTCTGTCCTGACTAGTATGGTGTGCCTGACCACGACTCTCTGTTCTGACTAGTATGTTGTGCCTGACCACGACTCCCTGTTCTGACCAGTATATTGTGCCTGACCGCAACTCTCTGTCCTGACCAGTATGTTGTGCCTGACCACGACTCTCTGTCCTGACCAGTATGTTGTGCCTGACCACGACTCCCTGTTCTGACCAGTATGTTGTGCCTGACCACGACTCTCTGTCCTGACCAGTATGTTGTGCCTGACCACGACTCTCTGTCCTGACCAGTATCTTGTGCCTGACCACGACTCTCTGTCCTGACTAGTATGTTGTGCCTGACCACGACTCTCTGTCCTGACCAGTATGTTGTGCCTGACCACGACTCTCTGTCCTGACCAGTATGTTGTGCCTCACCACGACTCTCTGTCCTGACCAGTATGTTGTGCCTGACCACGACTCTCTGTCCTGACTAGAATGTTGTGCCTGACCACGAATCTCTGTCCTGACTAGTATGTTGTGCCTGACCACGTCTCTCTGTCCTGACTAGTATGTTGTGCCTGACCACGACTCTCTGTCCTGACCAGTATGTTGTGCCTGACCACGACTCCCTGTTCTGACCAGTATGTTGTGCCTGACCACGACTCTCTGTCCTGACCAGTATGTTGTGCCTGACCACGACTCCCTGTTCTGACCAGTATGTTGTGCCTGACCACGACTCTCTGTCCTGACCAATATGTTGTGCCTGACCACGACTCCCTGTTCTGACCAGTATGTTGTGCCTGACCACGACTCTCTGTCCTGACCAGTATGTTGTGCCTGACCACGACTCTCTGTCCTGACCAGTATGTTGTGCCTGACCACGACTCCCTGTTCTGACCAGTATAGCAAGTCTCACTAACGCATTGGTCCCCACGGGATACCAGATGCTGTCGCAGTGCTCCGTCAACTATCATTTCGCTGTATCATGTGACCTGCCCATCTATGCTTTGCGTTGTCTGCATTGTTCACCAAGGACAAATATCGTATCCTGATGATAAAAATAGAATATAATCACTTCAGCTTGACTAAGTTAACTCAACTTCTTTTTACTGGTTTAGAAGACTGCAGATTCTGCGCTGCCAGTTTCTTTTACATTCACGTAATCTAAAAATAACTGTCAATTGACCCTGCCTTCATTATTTTCTGTGACAGTGCATTACATGCACTCACTACTCTCTAACCATATCAATATTCCCTGGTATTTAACCTGGCCATTTCTTGTTCTTGCAGGCTGCTGTTTTTTTTTTTTGGGGGGGGGGGGGGGGGGGTCGGGGGAGGGGGGGGCAGGGGGGAAGCTTTTTACAATCTAATTTAGCTGTGAGCTGGAAGCTTTTGACAGCCCAAGGCCTCTCAGACAAAAGCACAGGTCGTCATCAGTCGGAGTTCGTGTACAGTATGTTGTGTTAGCGGTATCATGACATCAAAGGGGAGAGGATGGACGTATCTTTCGAGAATCTCCAAACGGAGACAGTTGTTGTTGTTTCGAATGCCCATAATGAGTAGGTTTACTCTTTTGTGCGCCCTGAAAAGAACGTTAAGTGGCGGGTTGCAGTAGCTTTCCTCATATTCCAAGCGTGCTGATGAAGGTGAACCAGGATCCTCCATGCCGTTGTGCTATGTTTGGCTTCATATGCGTGTCGCTCACTGCTAGGGTGAACACGGCGATCCTTCACCTCGTTGATCAGGCTGCCATGAAAACAGCCCATTTCAAGAAAGGGTAACGAGGAATCCTAGGTGAGGGTCTTGCCAGTATGTTTTGCCTGACCCTGATTAATAGGTATGATCAGTATATTTTGCCTGACCAGGTGACAGTTTTGCTCCCCAATGGAGACAGTTCAGTGTGTCGGTGTCCTAGGATCTCCACTTCCAGCTAGGGAAGTAGTGCATATATCTCAGTCAGTTAGTTCATCATTCCTCAGTCAATCATCCCAACTCATCTGTAGTGACGGCACGTGCAATGTCCGCTGGATTTATTCGTCATCCAAGTGGATAATTGACAGCGGACACGACAAGAAATGGGACGAGAATGCAGGTCATAGAGTCAGGTGGTTGGCGTGACCAGAAGCAAGTGCCACTCGTTGATTGGCTCTTCAGCTACACTTATAGTATTTCAACTGCTCCTGTCTGGCAACCTCTGCACGGATCTGTCCGGCTTGCGTTAAACTAATAGGAGTAATACCCCCAGGGGTGTAGCCCCTCCGAATCAGTCAAGCCTTCCAACCTTGGCAAGGTAGGATTTCACGTGGAAGGTGTCTTAAGGAAAAAAGTGCCTTATTCAATATAACCAACTCATCGAAATGAATCTATTGAGGGGCGATCAGCAAGATGTGTACACTGCGCAGATGATAATCGTCTGTGTGCAGACAAATCTCACAATTCATGCTGAGTATAACCCGCTCGCAGCGACCTTTCCATCGGTGTTACTTTTACCAAGATACGACCCAAATTTGACGCTTTTAAATTTAGAATTACGAGACATGTTCAAATGAAACCGAACCTAGCTGCAACAAGGGAACATGCGTACGATGCACATATTGACGTCAATTTCGATGTAAATGGCACATACCAACCGTCAAGTTTGCAAAATGTCATTCTCCTCCTGCTCAGTTTCCTCAGCAGACTGTTGAAAACACGGCGGGTGTGATTCGGAATCCGTCCAGAATTGAGCAGTGATTCGGTTTCTAACAGCTGAAGAATGTCGACCAGATGATATTCATCGCAGAATGCAGGCAGTGTATGGTGACCCAAATTGCTGCATCAATTTTGGCGATGAGATCCTCTGACGCAACAGTATGCGCTGACCTGGTCTCAGAAGATCTATCGTTAACTCACGCCATTCCTTAATTGTATTTGTCACCATACACTGCTTGCATTCTGCGATGAATGTCAACGGGTCGACATCTGTCAGCTGTTAGAAACTGAATCACCGCTCGCTGATCAACTCTAGACGGTTTCCGTATCACACCGCCTTGTTTTCAACGGCCTGCTGAGGAAACTATGAGTCTGAGGATAATGAAATTTTGCAAACTTGACGGTTGGTATGTGCTGTTTACATCAGGCGTGAGATTATCATGCGTATTGTTCGTATGTTTACTTGGTGCAGTTAGGTCTGCTTTCATTTGAACACGTCTCGTACATGATGACGCTGCTTTACCTTTGAACCAATTTTGTTGATTATGTGCGCCAACATTGATGTTAGTAACACTTTATGGATCTTTATGTTTGTACCAGGTCATTTTTGTTTGTTCGGAGTGCTCTCCCCTTGGATCGCATATCTTTTTAACGCCACCCAAGAGTTCAAGCATAAATACCTTCTATTTTGAATTGCCCATGAACTCTATTATAACTACAGGACTGACTGCAGTTGAAAGGTAGTGTATTTGCGCCAAAAACAGTTTCAAACCGAAACAAACAACAACATAGACCTACATTATACGTTCAGACTGACATGGCAGGCGAAGAACTTACGCTGGATTTGTTTCTTTCCCCTGACAAGGAAAAACAACATATTCCATCCAGGGAAGGATAACTAGAAGTCATGTGCGGATGTACAGAACAATTTTATCTTTTAGTACCGATGTAATTAGACCAATGAGTTGGTTTAATGGCGTCTCCGTTGATAGGGACGCCAAATTGGACAAACAAGTGGGGATTCTTGTGACTGCGTATTTTTTTTATAAACATCGTTAGTCACAAATTATTATTTCAGTAATGTATCACCCAAACTAGGACTGGTGGCAGAGTAGCAATGATTCTGGTCTTTTAATTTGGAGACACATGTTGGATCACCTTGAAATCTCTGGGTTTTTTTTTCTTTGTTGTCGAATTAACATAACAGCCTAGCCTGCACACTACACTATATTTATGGTAGCAATAAGCATGTTTTGCTTCGTTATATAAATCACATTTGAAGACACAAACATGTGATAGCAACCTCCTTATGTTCGTGCAGACACATCTATTCAAGATGATGTTTTAGATAATTCAGTTATGTAGGTTTGCCCTTCTGAGATGCTATTGTCCCTAGTTTCCTTACTCGCTGCCTTGGGTACCTTAGTTGTAAGGCGAGTAACCAATGTCAGATGGGTAGACGGGATCAAGATGCTGAGAAGCGCATGCGCTGCAGCAGTCAGCGACCCATAGCTGACTGCTAGTGTCAGGGCCAGCTAACCATAGCTGCCAAGACCCTTCTACACATCCACGCAGCGATCCTGATAACAGGCTGCAACAGGACAGACTGGCTAAGGAGAAGAGATCGAAGAGGAAAGACTCATCCAGTACAATGCCTGGTGAAAGTTTATGTGTCGGATAGAACCGTGCAAATATTGCAGTCGAACTGTGAACTACGATACAATGCATTCCGTTCTCCGAACAACATCTTGCTACTTGCAAAGCCCTTTCAGGGCTAGTTAGCAGACTTTCGAGAACGAAGAAGAAGAAAAAGAAAAAGGAGAAGAAACATATATTGCAATTCGAAGAAGAAGAAAGAAAACAACGATATAATGACAGTCTTGACGACATCGCTGATTCCAGACTGTTCCGGCTATTGTCATTACTCTGGATGGAATAGCTGCATTGAGAGTGAGGCAACCAGCTGTACGGGTAACATCGTATTCTCTATAGAAAGATGCACCAGGTTGTGCCCTAGAGAGACCGGTCCAGCAACTCCATAAGACGTTGATATCACTCAGGATACAGCAGTAAACTTATTGCAACACGTACACGTGACAAGAGAACACCACTGGGAACAAGACAATAAAACTCACAAGAGGAACATGATGTGTTCTGCCTCTGGACAGTACACAACCGACTCCTTAGGCACATGTAAACACAATTCAAGATTTGCAAATTTGTCATTTTTACGTGTAGACAGACACCCCAGACTGCATAGCAAATACTTCAGAACTGCCCCAAATATGGTATACATAGATAAATCAACTAGTCCATAGAAACAAGAATGGGAAATGAACTCTATAGAGCTGAATGTGAAGAACAAAATACACAAGCAATTTTAGAGCGGAGGCAGAGGCACTGAGGGCGGCAGTGGAAGAAATGGTGACAGGTAATAGGAATGAAAGCCACATAGTCCTGCTTACAGATGCTCTGGCCATAGGCACAGCGCTAAAAATCCAGAAAAATACTGAACTTAATGATTTAAGAGCAGTACTCTGTCAACTATGATAGCAGTCCGCACCAAAAAGGGTAGTGGTGCAGTGGGTTCCATCTCACTGCAACATCCAAGGCAACGAGGAGGCAGACAGACTGGCAAAAGAAGGTGCAAAACTATCACAACCAGATACTAGAATGACATACGAAGAGTCAAAACGGCTTATTAGAGCTAGATACATGACCAAATGGGAAACCGAACATACAGGCTACACCAAAAACGATGCCTATTACCAGTTGAACAGATGAGAGCAGGTCGTGGTCTTCAGACTTCGCACTGGCCACAATAGACTGAGGTACCACCTATTCAACAAATTGAAGATAGGTGGCACCGACGAATGCCCGTGTGGTACCGGGAAAATGATCGCTGAGCATTTGCTGCAAAACTGCCCGACATACGAGAATCAGAGAGAGCAGATGTGGCCATCAACAGTGGTAACACTAGACAAGCTCTATGGCAGTGTCGACAGCCTCAGGATGACCTCTGCTTTTTTCTAAAAAATAATGGTTACTGTCTGACTGCGTACGAAGAAGAAGAAGAATGTGAACAACAAAGACATCATCATCATGTAGCCTGTCATTTACAGAATGTCGCTCCATCACAGTCTATCGGATGGAAACACTTTCACTTGCCAAAACTCCAACCGCCGCCGGTCATATCCAGTCATTCCTGGATATCTTGGTGCCATCGTCTTCTCGGTCTACCCCTGCCTTTTTTTGCAGGGCACTATACCTTCCATCACTGTTTTCTCTGACATTTCTGTGTTCGTAGACTTTATGAACATGTATCCTGTTTTTCTCCATATATTTTCCAATCATAAACAACTTGCCCTGGTGTAGGCTCCTGACGTTCCAGGTGCCTATTCTTAAAACTGTTTTTAGTCCCATTTCAGAGTTTTCCACTGTAATGCAATCGAACTTTAGGCCGTCATCTCTATTGCTTGTACTGGCTCTGAAATGGGCTTCTTCACCAGTTGATGCCGATGATCTGCCTGGCCCGAGGGTCCCACCATCAGATTGTTGCGTTTCCTTTCTATCGACTGTCATAGGTTTCTTGGTATTTTACGTCCATTAGTCTGTCATTGCTTTCTGAACGTTGTTCCGGCCGCTGACCCACTGTCGTCTCTGGTGCGCCCTTAGCCCAATACCAGGCGTTTCCAGCTTCTACCTTCAGAGTCGATGTCGACCAGGGCGATCTTCAGCAGAAATCAAATACATAACATCTTGGAACAACAAAATGGAGATCAAATGTGCTGGCAACAAAAACGCTGCTAGGAGCGGACTGCGATACGGACAACAAAATACTGTTTGCAGTTTTCAAGACAAGACTTCGTAAGATTAACAAATTTTTCCAGCCAAAACGCTTCGATGTAACAGCAATACCGATTGAATATAACATCAAAGTAGAAAACAAATTGCAGGTGTTGCTTGCGGTACATGAAGAGATGACATCTGATGAGTTGACATCACATGCAACGGATATGTCAATTTTGACATCAGATGAAATGATTCCCAGGATGTCGCACAAGAAACAGAGCTATATATCAGATGGAACACCGAAACTCATTGAAGAAAGGAAACAATTAAAACAATTGGGAAGTAAGGGGACCAAAATAGGATATAAAAACTGCGCAAGAAAAGTAAGAAGAAAAATTGGGAAAAGATAAAAGAAGATACATCGTGGACACTTGTAAGGACATCGACAATCTACAGCAATAAGGCAGGGAGAGAGATGCCTTTAAGGCGATAAGAACACAGACAAGTGAATTCCATCCGGTCAGGCATGTCATCAATGACAAAGAAGATAACACATTAACAGAAACCAAAGACATACTGAATAGATGGAGAGAGTGCTGCAGAACCATGTATGGAGATAGTACAAAGCGCTCAGTTACAATCCTACCGAAGGATGAGTAAGAACCTGAACCAACGTTGGAGGAAGTACGCTCAGCAATCAAAAACTTGAAAAAGGGAAAGTCCCCTTGATGATATCCATGCAGAGCTAATATAAGCAGGAAGCGAGACCAGTGCTCGAGTTTATCACAAGTTGTGGAAACAAATATGGCACAGCGCAGAGTGGCCAGAAGCGTAGAAGAAATCAATTTTAATTCCCCTCCCCCCAAAAAGAAATCTAAAACTGTGCACAAACTACTGAACTATCGCGTTAATCAGCCATGCTAGTAAGATACTCTTGCAGATCCTATTAAAAAAGGATAGAGAAAAGGTTTGAATCTTAAATTCACGAAGTCCAAGCAGGTTTTAGGAAAGACACAGGGATCACATATTCAATATGAGGAATATCTACGAAAAATGTAGAGAGTTTAATGGAGACTTGAACACATGTTTCATTGATTACACCATGCCCTTCGATACAGTAAACCTTTAAAATCTGCGGAACTTGCTGACAGAAATAGGATTTCCTGTGCATATTATACTTCTCATTGAAACATTATACCAAGATCAACAAGTCGCTGTCCGAGTATCTTGGCAAACATCAGATTGGTTTGGAGAACAAAAGGGACTAAGACAGGGATGTATCCTCTCAACTTATCTATACAACATATTTGCGGAATGTATAATAAGAAATATTATAGAAGACGAGAACATTGACGGTTTTGATACATTTATGATTGGAGAGTACGATATTCCAGAGTTACGATACGCAGTCGACACAGTGATACTATCAAGAAGGGCAGAAGGGTTAGAGCAGCTATATCAGCTGTAAAGATCAAAACCTGTTTATAAAGATAATGACCACCGACAAAACACAATGTCAACATAAATTTACAGTGGGTGTTGAGAAAATAGATCAGGTCACGCATTTTGAATATCTGGGCTCTAGAATTGACCAGAATGCCGACTGCTCGAAAGAAATCCGAAGAAGAATAGCCATGGCAATGCACAGACTGGACAGATTAAGGAAATTGTGGTAGAGCACAAACACAATGACAGAAGTAAATGTCTTTAGAGGCTGTGTTTTTCCTGTGGCAGCGTATGGCTGAGAATCATGGACGATTATCAAAACTTCGAGACAAAGAATCAAATCCGTCCAGTCAAATTGTTACAGAAAGATACTCAGATTACCTTTGACAGAGAAAAAGACAAATGTAGACATTCGACATAGAGGAGAACTGGTTTATCAATTCCATTATGGCCAGAAAATGTAAATCAGGAGACACAACGGTCTTTAGAGAACAGTGATGGAAGGTATGGTGCCAGGCAAAAGACAGGAGTAGACCAAGAAGAGGATGTTACAAAGATACCCAGTACTGCCTGGGTATGACTATGATGGAGGCTGGAGTTTTGGCAATGGAAAGAGTTTCTTTCAGACTGTGATGGGAGCGACGTTATATAAAGAACATGCTACATGATGATAATACTTTATGGTAGTCGTTACGTACTATAGTCAGAAACGATGAAAGAATCTGAAAAGTATATTTATACACTGAATTGAAAAACTTATATTCATACTTTAACAGTTATACATAAATAAATATAGTTATATCTGTATTTCAATGATGACATGGCGCTCTTGATTTCCACCCCTGCAGAGGCCCATAACAAGTTTAATCGATTATGTCACCTATCAGAACAGATACGACTCAAAACAAATGCTTCCAAAACGAAGGTTAGGAATTTAACCACCAGATCTGCTATTATCCAATTGCATGGAGACGTATTTCAAACAGTTCACAGTTTTTCTTATCTGGAAAGAAATATGACTCAAGATGGAGATATTTCTAAGGAAATTTTCACTCGCATCGCTTTAGCCGCGGGTGCCTTTACAAAACTAAAGAACATCTGGAAATCAAAATCATTGAGCGCGGACACCTAGATTGGGTTATTAAACTCCAACATATTACCAGTATTCATATATGGATAGCGATGCAGGAAAATAACAAACGCATTAAAAAAGAGACTAAATGCGTTCTAAAATAAGTGCCCTAGAAAATATGTGAACATTGGCAAAGAGGAATTCATAACCAACAAAACAATTTTAAAAGTCACCAATCACCAATATGTATCATCACTCATCAGGATAAAAACGATGGCCATCCATTGAACATCCTCGTATCATCGACAGCAACAGACTCCCTCTGTAAGCGTTTGTGTGGTCACCATCTGGCATCAGGAAAAGAGAAAGACCGAAAGAAACTCTCCCAAGAACAATCGCCAATTAGGGCTCCACTATGGGCTTGAACATCAGACATGAACTAAATACAGGGAGCGCACAGATCACGCTGGAGATCAATGCTTTCTGACTAATGTGCCACACTCGACACCTAGAGAACTTTGATATATATATATATATATATATATGTATATTTGATATCTAGTAAATAAATCCTGTTGAGTTTTTTTATTGTGGAAATAAATAATTGACCCACTGTATCTATCGCATTTCGTTAAATGTGACTAAACAGAGTTATGCATAGGTCTAGCAACTTCAGAGAGTAAAACAAATTATACAGAACCCACTACTGCAAAAACATACAAAGTTCTATGGCGCAGGCTTGATAAATCAGGCTAGTTTTAGTGGTGATTCTATGCTCCGGATCTCGGTAGAAGAGTCA
Source organism: Ariolimax columbianus (assembly GCA_036924085.1). Classification (NCBI taxonomy): domain Eukaryota; kingdom Metazoa; phylum Mollusca; class Gastropoda; order Stylommatophora; family Arionidae; genus Ariolimax; species Ariolimax columbianus. The sequence goes on from JAVGWX010000010.1 coordinate 45,291,012, forward strand.
AAAAGATTGCTAAGCTTCTGCCTAAATCTCTACTATATTTGTATGGTTGATGTAGACAGACAACCAAAATAAGTCACTGTCTGATGTTGAAAAACGATTATCTTCACCAAAATAATTTATAAAAAGACAAAACAAGGAAATATTGCCTGAGCAGGAGAAGGAGACTCGCCAGATCAGGCAAAACATACAGATCAGACATGTTAGTCAGGGTCAGGCAAAACATACTGATCAGACATGTTAGTCAGGGTCAGGCAAAACATACTGATCAGACATGTTAGTCAGGGTCAGGCATAACATACTGATCAGACATGTTAGTCAGGGTCAGGCAAAACATACTGTTCAGAGATGTTAGTCAGTGTCAGGCAAAACATACTGATCAGACATGTTAGTCAGAGTCAGGCAAAACATACTGATCAGACATGTTAGTCAAGGTCAGGCAAAACATACTCATCAGACATGTTAGTCAGGGTCAGGCAAAACATACTGGTCAGAAATGTTAGTCAGGGTAAGGCAAAACATACTGATCAGACATGTTAGTCGGGGTCAGGCAAAACATACTGGTCAGAGATGTTAGTCAGGGTCAGGCAAAACATACTGATTAGACATGTTAATCAGGGTCAGGCAAAACATACTGGTCAGAGATGTTAGTCAGGGTCAGGCAAAACATACTGATCAGACATGTTAGTCAGGGTCAGGCAAAACATACTGATCAGACATGTTAGTCAGGGTCAGGCAAAACATACTGATCAGACATGTTAGTCAGGGTCAGGCAAAACATACTGATCAGACATGTTAGTCAGGGTCAGGCAAAACATACTGATCAGACATGTTAGTCAGGGTCAGGCAAAACATACTGTTCAGAGATGTTAGTCAGTGTCAGGCAAAACATACTGATCAGACATGTTAGTCAGAGTCAGGCAAAACATACTGATCAGACATGTTAGTCAAGGTCAGGCAAAACATACTCATCAGACATGTTAGTCAGGCTTAGTCAGGGTCAGGCAAAACATACTGATCAGACATGTTAGTCAGGGTCTGGCAAAACATACTGATCAGAGATGTTAGTCAGGGTCAGGCAAAACATACTAATCAGACATATTAGTCAGGGTCAGACAAAACATACTGATCAGACATCTTAGTTAGGGTCAGGCAAAACATACTGATCAGACATGTTAGTCAGGTTCAGGCAAAACATACTGAACAGACATGTTATTCAGGTTCAGGCAAAACATACTGAACAGAAATGTTAGTCAGGTTCAGGCAAAACATACTGAACAGAAATGTTAGTCAGGGTCAGGCAAAACTTACCGGTCAGAGATGTTAGTCATGTTCAGGCAAAACATACTGAACAGAAATGTTAGTCAGGTTCACGCAAAAGATACTAAACAGAAATGTTAGCCAGGTTCAGGCAAAACATACTAAACAGAAATGTTAGCCAGGTTCAGGCAAAACTTACTGAACAGACAAGTTAGCCAGGTTCAGGCAAAACACACTGAACAGAAATGTTAGTCAGGTTCAGGTAAAACATACTGAACAGACATGTTAGCCAGGCTCAGGCAAAATATATTGAACAGACATGTTAGGCAGGTTCAGGCAAAACATACTGAACAGACATGTTAGGCAGGTTCAAATAATATTGGCCAGGATACTCACTTCGGCTTCCTTGTAGCTCTTCCTGGAAACATGTTGTTTTCATGATTGCTTAGCTGACGACGTGGGGGATCTACGTAATTTTGGTAGCAGTGAGCGACAAGCAGACGAAGCCAAGCATAGCACAAGATCCTGTAGAACCCCTTTCCACCTTTATTAGGAAATTCGGAAAGGCATCTTAGACGCAGCAATCAGGGAAGAGGCTTATGTAGACCTTATCACCGAGGCAGAGGTCGTAAATAGCCTACGTACAAGCAAAAATACTGCTCCAGGTCCTGATGGAGTACAGTTTTGCCACATCAAGCAGTTGGATGAGACAGAGATAAGAAATATGGTGAAGGAGTTCAACCACACTATAGAGAAGGCATATGTGCTTTAGAACTGGCTTCATAGTTATCTATGCCCACTGCCTAAACCTGTTAGGACTCCACGCTTCTCGGCAGCTACCAAATAATCACCATTCAAAATGTATATGGTAAATTGCTCCAGAAGATAGTGGCCAGGAAAATAATGGCCTACCTTGAACGGGAGCAGATTCTACCCGATACGCTGGGCAGCTATAGATCAGCGAAGGAGATCTGGGCTAACGCTGGAACTTTCGCGTATGATGTGTACGAGGGGTTTCAGTCAAAGCAAGAAACAGTCGCGATGGCACTCGACCTGGAAGACGCATACAACCGTGTCGATTTTGGGACCTTAATTACCTGTCTGCAGCATTGTGGTGTAAACCCGTGGCTGGTTAGTTGGATATCAGCTGCCCTGATGGAAAGAACAGTTGCGCTACGAGTGGGATCGTGGAGATCAGAACCGAGACGAATATGTACAGGACTGCCTCAAGGGTCTCTGCTCTCACCGGTGCTGTTCAACATTTACACAGTAAAAGTGGCCAATATTCAACCCACAGGGACAGGGCGAACGTTGACATTTGCCGATGACATCCTAACGTTCAGGACTGGTTCAGACAGGCAGGAGTTAGTCAAATACATCCAGGAAACCTTGCAAGGAATCTCACAGTGGTGCAGCGACTCAAGTTCCAAGATCAATTAGAACAAGGCCTGCGTGATGTGGTGCTCTTTGAATAATTCTATAGTAAAGGCTGAACTCCCGGGCATCACTTTTGATGGTTGCATCATTGACAGGTGCGACAGGTTGAAATACCTCGGAGTGACATTTGATCGCAGTCTTTCCTATAACTGCCATGTTGACCACATCGTACAAAGATGCAAGAGAGGGTTAGGAGCACTCAAGACCATTGCTGCTGCCGACTTGGAACAACGCCTCCTGTTCATCCTATTTCGTCAGGTCGTGTTGTCTGTCATCGATTACGGACTAGGCATCCTCACACTATCAAGAATACAGTGTGAACGGTTGGACCGCATCCAGAATGAAGGTATGCGTCTGGTTCTGGGCTGCACTAGAGATACCCCGATTGAGATGATGCGGTACATGTTGGGATTGTTATCGGTGACATCCAGACATAAACTGGCACAAGTCAAAGCCTATATGCGTGTCCCCACAGACACTCGACACCATATGCACAGTAGTATTTCAGACATCAAGGGATCAAGAATCAAGAGAGGGTCGTCATGGATGACACAGGCTGAGACAACAATCGGACACGTCACTCCAGCTAAGACGATTGCCAAAGGGGAAGAATGGGTCCACACTGGTGATAGAATGATAGAGTACCAGAGAGTCATCATAACCTTAGGCAAGGAATGCAGAGAACGGAACAACGAGAGTACAGAGCACGAGGTAAATCAGCTGATAACTGAGAACACCCAGAAGAGTGACGCTATCATATACACCGACGGATCAGTCGTGCGCAGTGGGACATCAGGCTGGGGTTTCTCGGCTAGAGTGAGAGGAGAGGTCATTGTTGAGCGAAGTAGGGCATACATGTCAACAACCTCGAGTATGATAATGGAGACGAAAGCAGTGACCTCAGCACTGAAATGGATATCTGAGACTTCTATAACAAAGGCAGTCATCGTGACAGACGCGCAAGCCGTACTTCAGAAAGTACAGAAGGGGTGGCTTAGGTACTAGTGGATAGCTGCTGTTGAGGCCTCACACCTCCAGGCGCTGACCTGTATCTACTGTCCTGCTCATGCCGGGGTTCAGGGCAATGAAAGAGCTGACATCTTGGCTTCACGGGCTCCCATCATTGGCACATTGGTGATGGACAGAAGTGACATTTTGAAATCAATCAATGGCCGCCTGCTGGATGAGGACACTGCAATAGATGAAGCAGCAATCCACAGACTGCAAAGTTTCGACATTAAACGAGGTTCGAGCGTAGTGGGGCGCATGAGATGACGGCGCAGGAGCGTGTACAGCCAGCGAGCTGCAGGGACCATAAGCATCCATACCTTACGCCATTTGATGAGAGAGACTGAGCACCTATGGGTATGCCCGGAGTGCAGTGACGTCAATTCTTAGAAACAGAAGCTCGCTCAAGATGTGATGTAAGCTACAACAACCCGCCACTGAACATACATTTCAGGCCGCACAAGAATGGTAATCTTACTCATTGTAGGCATTCAGATAAAACTTGAAACCATCAGAACCAATGTATGTGATGAAAAGGGAAATAATTTGGATATGGCGACCGATATGCACTTGAGAATTTATTTAATTGGTTATTCAACTTTTGAATTACATTCTTGTTTATTTATGGTAGTCGCTACTGGGTATTTTACATGACATACCTTAGAGATTATTAGTTGGCCTTGGTGTTTTATGTTGTAAGTACAAAGTCTCTCCCGATTAGTATACGAGATAAACAATTTGGACCATTGTCACTTCCCAAGGATATCACGAAACAACAACAAAGCATTGCGCTTGGGGCTGCAAAGTCGTGTTGAAGAAACGTAGCTATTATAATCATCATCATTATCATGATCATCATGATCATCATCATCATCACCATCATTATAGACGTATCAGTCTCTGTAGCCCATCGGCGTGGCGCCCTGTAAGTTTTGTCCAGCTCTGTCTTTTGTATTTCGACACTTTCGCTATGACTGTGAAGGCCGATCCGCCAGTGATAATCCCTGCAACAGATCGTACAACCATACTGCGGATGCTGGCTAGCTGGCTGTTCCTTGATCTCTTCAGTTTTTCTCTTTTCTCTGCAGCCAGAAGACCTCTACGAGCGTCAGCAGCCACTATGCCCCCTCCGACTATCTTCAGATAGCTCGATCCTGAGCAATTTCTTCCCAGCCCTCGGATGGGACGTCGTATGACTTCATGTCCCTCTTGCATACGTCCTTGAATCGTAGTGTGAGACAGTCGATTCTTCTAACTAATGGTTAGCTGTCTGTAGAGGATAACCTTTGGCAGCCTCTCGTCTTCCATGCGATAAACATGTCTCAACCACCGTAGACTTCGCTGGCTACATCGAGTATATGCTGTGAGTGCTTGCTCTCTGTAAAACCGTATTAGGTGACACTCTCTTGCCACCCAATCCCCAATATACGCCCTAGACACCTCATGTGAAAGGTGTTCAGCCGCCATTCCTATTTAGTGTAAGTGCTCCAAGTCTTGCTTCCACACATGAGATTGCCAAAAAACGCAGGTCTGATAGACCCGGACCTTAGTGTAATGAGACAGCGCAGTGTTTTCCCAGACTCTCTTCGTCGGACGGGCCTTGGGAGAATGCCACGGACGACAATCAACAATAGAGCTGGTAAACGACACACGTGATAGAAGCAGATGGAGGTCTATGATCGCCATAGCCAACCGGCAGGTCACCTGATTATGATGATAACCGTAATGATGGTAACGCAGCGAGGTACTTGCCCTGCCAAAATCTACTGTTTATCTCCCTCTCGAGCGAGAGGGTGTTGCTGATGGCAAACCCCAGATAAGTGAAACTGTTGACGACCTCTAGAGTGACACCATCAATCTTTATGGATGGCGTAGTGGTATTGGTGGTATTTGCTTCACATTAAAGCGTATGGTGAATGATTGTGAATGTTTGGTAACAGATCTTCTTTACGGGTTCAAGATGCTTAGCAGTGCATGAGCTGCAGTGGTCAGCGACCCATCGCTGACTTTCAGCGTCATGATCAGCGACCCATAACTGACTTTCAGCGTCATGACCAGAGACCCATAGCTGACTTTCAGCGTCATGACCAGCGAACCATAGGTGACTTTCAGCGTCAGGACTAGCAAACCATAGCTGACTTTCAGCGTCAGGATCAGCGACCCATAGCTGACTTTCAGCGTGAGGACCAGCGACCCATAGCTGACTTTCAGCGTCAGGACCAGCAAACCATAGCTGACTTTCAGCGTCATGACCAGCGAACCATAGCTGACTTTCAGCGTCAGGACCAGCGACCCATAGCTGACTTTCAGCGTCAGGACCAGCGAACCATAGCTGACTTTCAGCGTCAGAACCAGAAAACCATAGCTGACTTTCAGCGTCATGACCAGCGAACCATAGCTGACTTTCAGCCTCAGGACCAGCGAACCATAGCTGACTTTCAGCGTCAGGACCAGCAACCCATAGCTGACTTTCAGCGTCAGGACCAGCGACCCATAGCTGACTTTCAGCGTCAGGACCAGCGAACCATAGCTGACTTTCAGCGTCAGGACCAGCAAACCAGAGATGCCAACACCCATCTACACCTCCACGCGGTGATCCTGCATAAAGGCTACAATAGAGCAGGCTGGTGAAAGATACGGTCTCGAAGATGGAAGGCTTTCCTGGTACTAAAAAATGCCTGCGAAAGTTGGATGCGTCGGACCAAAAGGTAGTGATTTCGTAGTCAAGCTGTAAGCTACGACACAATGCATTCCGTTCTCCAGACAGTATCCAGCTACTTAAAAAGCACTTTTCAGGGCTTGGTAGAAACGGGAGATCAAGAACTATCGAAAGAGAAGAAGATGATCTCCTACAACAGAGACCATATACAGAGGTATAGCAGTAGTAAAAATAAGAATGATTGCAAATGTTTGGAAACATACGTCCTTTACACGTAATCAGCTAAAGTGGTGCCATATGCTTCACGGTGGAGCGTAAGACTCGCAAGAAACAATATCATCTAAAAATTGACTTGCACAACATGAGAAACACAACCATCAGTCCTACGGACATCGACATTTGTCCTGTTTTTCCGTAGCTAAATACGCAGTATCAGTCGGAAAAAAACTCTGCACACGGAAACGAGACAGCAATAAATTACCCGGGTCGGATAGTATCAGGGTGCCTGAAACCCACCACCATTGATACAATATACCTCATAATTGGCAGAGCACCATCAGAGATCCGAAGAAACGTCGAAGCAGAAGTCGAACGAGAAAAACAGGAACACGATAAAAAGACACCCAAAGTTTGAATAACAGGTACAGAGTTCAAGACTCAAAATCCTGACGTTGCTTTCTAAAAGCACCAAAGCCGATACAGACAAGCCCTACAAGTCGCCTTAGCGAGAGATGGCACGAATTGATGCAGGCCCCAGAGATGGAACTTACGGAGCATCCTCGCAGAGAACATCATCTACCATACACAACATGGGAGTCACTGAACAGACTCCAAACGGATGTATCACTTCGCAAGAAGATCATGAAGAAATGGGTATACACAGATGATGAGACATGTTCACTGTGACGCAATACAAGACATAGACCACCTGATGGCCTGCCCCAACCTCCAGGAAATATACAATAGGTGCGACTTGCTGGTGGCAAATGACAATGCAATTCATGTCGCTGAGTACTGGATGCATGTTGTATGACGTGGTCCTTGGCGCTCGGTTCTCGCGGTAATGATACATTGTTAAGTTTCCGTTAACTCAGTCAACTCAGTTGTAATTTGGTAATGGACTATCTGTCATGGAAGGAAAGTAATAGAAGAAGAGCATTCACTAAGCAGCCTCACAAGAAGCTAAAGCCTAGTACTAGAGGCTAGAGGTCACTCACCGTCTCAACACTACGGTATACGTATACGTTGAATAGATTGAATGTATAATGTCAGATCACCCGCCTGCTGGGATCTGAGTGTAAGTGAACGCACAGAATACGATCGTGAAGACGAGTTTTTCAGAGTGTGTTGAGGGTGCAGCTAAGGAGAGGTAAGTGTACGGCTAGAACTGGGTTGAAGTAGTTCGGGACAATTTTCAAAAGCTAATGCTTACAACCTCCGCGAAGTTAGTAATAATATAGAAAAATTAGAAGATATAATTATTTAGTTAAGATGTATTTCTTGTGTTATTTGTAATCTCATTGCACTCACTTCAATAATATTGAGTATGTTTATTTGTAATAATATCGTTAATGATTGTTCTGATCTGTTGGTTTTAGTAGTAAAAATAAACACGGACTATTACCTACCGTTTGATATGTTATTTGCTGTGTGTCGTCTTGAATGACGTGAACGCATGTGGTAACATTCTAGATAGAAAAACCCCAGTGAAAACCTGGCCTCTGCCACAACAAGCTATACTCGCAACATAAAATGTTGATGGATGTTTAATCTTGAATAAAGGTTGTTTTTTTTTAAAATAAAAATAATAATAGTTGCCCATCTTAAAGGAAGAGTACAACGTCGTCAGACTAGTGCTGCGAGATGGCAAGAAAAGTCTGCATTTTCACGCAGATTCGTCTGATGCTGCAACTAGTGGTTGAAGGGATTAAAATGAGAAAGACTTGCGCTGCGCCAGTCTTCCTCTTTTGTCCCCTACTACTTTAATCCGGCTGCGTCAGGCTTACTCTTTCGTCCCCTACTACTTTAATCCGGCTGCGCCAGTCTTACTCTTTCGTCCCCTTCTACTTTAATCCGGCTGCGCCAGTCTTACTCTTTCGTCCCCTACTACTTTAATCCGGCTGCGCCAGTCTTACTCTTTCGTCCCCTTCTACTTTAATCAGGCTGCGTCAGTCTTACTCTTTCGTCCCCTACTACTTTAATCCGGTGGCAGGACGTAGTAAAGACAACCGGGATTGGCATGGGATGCATTTATCTCCACCAGGTTTATTCCTAAAGCCTTTTCCGTAAACAGATGACCCGTGACAGAGTAAACTGAAGCATAATTCCTAATTTGAAACCTTATCATTTCTACCGGGCGTATTTTCTCACCGGTTGAGGATCGCAATTCTAGTACATTACAATCACAAACACATCATCCCCAATATCAGTTTCTGATGTTAGGCTACCTGAATTTTATGTTGAAAGTATTTGTACCATGTTCCCTTTTTGTCTTTCTTAAATACAGGGTCTGTTCAAAATGTATAGAATCTTTGGTCTGGAAAAATACAATTAAACACCTAGAGGTCTGAAATTTCAATCCATTTGAAATTAGCCTCATTGGGACTGCACACACTTCTCCAAAAAGTTCCATCATTGTTGGAAGCATTTCAGGAATGTGTCTTTCGAAATAAAGCACAGCTGGGCAGTCGTGTTCCACATAATGTCTCCTCATGACTCAAGTCAGGTTACTTTCAGCATAATTTTCAGCCTGGAAATTAGCTCAAAGTTGGAAGGGGCCTTGTCCGCAGAGTATGAAGCCTAACGAACCTGGTGAATGTTGTGTTTATCCTTCGCAATATTGTGCGACCTCAGACGACCGGTCTTGAGGGCAAAGGGAATTTGGCAGCTCCAAAATATGACAACTCACCTGCTTATTCTTCTCATGTGATGCAGAATTTCTTGGCCAAACACAACATTCCTCTGTGTTATTGTATGTAACACCAAAGATGTTTTGATTATTAATACTTTATATCGACAGACAGACAAACAAACAAACACACACATACAGTACTCACCGCTGGATAAGGGTCATACGCCACTGTGCACCTGTGAGGATCCGGTGGTCTTTGGTACATGCCAGGATGGGGTTGATAACCCCCGTGTGCCCCAGAATGGGATCCATGGCACTGGTCTTGAGCGTTCCTTATGTACATCATCTCAAGTGTGAAACGAAATAGGGGCCTGTTACTACTTCGCTATATATAAACATGACTGAAAATAACCTCTCGTTGGAGTGAATGAATGGTTAACGCGGTTGAGTTGTCACTCAAAACAGTTGGCGATGTTTCTTTCATATAGAAAGATAACAGCAATGGTAGTGGTTTGTAAATGTCGGTATTTGTAAACATATTACATTCTATAAGTGTTTGTGAAGTTACAACACTTTGTAGTAGTCTGTTTTTTTAAACTTTCAACACTACTGGAATCTGGTGTTTGTAAATATCCACCATTATATTTGAGGTTATGTTTATAAACTTACAACTTTCTGTACGAGTCGATGTTTGTAGAAATGTAACACCTAATTTCATCAATGTCGCAGAATTGCAACATTCTATATGAGAGTTGATTTTTATAGATCTTCACAATTAAATACTAATCAATATATGCAAAGTATCAGTAGTGTATATAAATCGATGTTTGAACACCACACGTGAAAATATTTCTTTGTGAAATTGCAACACTCTATACGAATCGATCTGCATAAAACTCATCCATCACTGTACAGAAATCGATTTAATTAAAGATGCAATACTTAAAGTAGTCGATGTTTATAAATTTTAAACACTGAGCTAGTCGATTTTTTATAGCATTGCAACACTCTGTAGAAGTAAATGTTTGAAACCCTGCAATAGGATATAGGTGTCGATATTTTAAACCCTGCAAAATGATGTAGGAGTTGATTTTTGTTTAACTACATTCCATTTTTGTGGTCACTTTTTGTAAAACTAAACGATTTTTGCAAAAACGTCTTTATTAAATTATATACTTTTAAGTAGATGGTTAAACAATACAACATTCTAAAGTTTTTGACGTTTGTGAAAAATTCGATGTTTGTAAAATTGCAGCAGTTTGTTGGTGTCAATAATTTTGAAAATATAGTGATTCACAAAAGTAGACTTTCGAAACCTGTAGAAAATTCGATGTTTTTGACCCAATAACAAACACTCTATAGAAGTGTGTATGAATATACTTCTCTCCAGTGGTCCATGTTTGTTATAATAAAACGCACTTCTTAAATCGTTTTGTGTAATAGTATTGTGCTAATCTCCTCACGTGTAGATAGAACCCGAAAAAACGTGAGAGTTCATACCTAGCCAAGTGTAGATGTTTTGTTAGGTTTGAAATAAAGCTCTAGCAACACTTCTTAAATAATTGTATGACGCAGACTTGAACCGACTTGCAGGAAATGGTGACCAGGGTAATTCAACAAAGCGCATTCCCCCTCACTTCTTACGCTCTCCTGGCCACTTTATTTGACCGTCCCCTTCATTTTCCGTCAAGCATCTGACCCAACCAGTCGTTTAGACAGACTGGGTCTACTATCAGATAAGTAGACCGTTTTGTTAATATTATTCTTCGACCTCAACATGTAAGTTTTGGGAGTTAGAACAACTTATTTTCACCCACAAACAAATGCAGATAAGATCAAAACTTCTCCGAAAGCATAAACAAAACAAAAGATAATGTCCACCGACAAAACAAGAAATCAACGTAAATTCAAATTAATGGGTGTGCAAATAGAACAGGTCACGAACTTCGAGTAATGGGGCTCCAGAGTTGACAAAATAGACGACTGCTAAACGTTATTCAGAAAAAAATTGGCAATGACAATATTTACTTATTTCCTGTGTCCAAGTACAATACAGAGGCTGCACAACTTGATTATACTTTTAGCAGAATGCAAGCAAAACAACAAAAGCGAACATTTTGAGAACCTGATTTTTTTGCTGTGGCGGCAAGCAGTGCGACATGTGGACAGTTACCCAAACCTCAAAGAAGATAAACGAATTCTTCTAGTCGAAATGTTGAAGAAAGGTTTTCAGAAAACCATGAACCAATATAAGAAGAGCACAGACGTCCGACAAGAGTTGGGCATAGATGAGAACTGGTTCAAATATTCCATAATAAACAGAAAGTTGATATATTTTGGCCACATAAAAAAACACAACGGTCTCCAGAGTGGTCTGCCGGGATCTTTGTGTATGACAAGGACAATAATAGCACCACTGCCTCATAGAGAGCATATCGTAAGAGACGACTATGTGACATGACATAACACTAGCAATAGTTAGGTGGTTTGTTTAGATCAGCATATATGGCGTCTAACAGATTGTGGGTCAACTTTGCTCTGATGTTTGGGTATACTAAAATGAACTCGCACATCGGTTAACCGTCCTCCGTAAGCGATTTTCCCAACGCAGCGGGGTATTAAGCGCCTCGAACCTAGCCCGCTAAGCAGGAAATCCTTATCCCGGCTACATCCAGCTCATACCAGAGCTGGGAGCTGTACATGAGCATTAGTCCCCGTAGAAGTACAGGTCGACTAAGAACTAAGAAGGTATGATGCAATAAAGGCATAGGCAGACCAAGAAGAGTGAATAGATAGCGAGTTAGAGGGTAGGTTGGGAGTGCCATGGGGATGTAACGGAGATGATGGGTTTAAACATATAACTACTTTTATGAGAAAAGAAAATGCTTGTCTAGAATTGAGAATAATTCGAGGGGGATTTAGTTCAGGATTTAAAGATAATAAAGTAAAAAGATAAATTAGAATATAACACGTTATTCAAAGTTCAGTTGGCTACAAAGACAAGACGGCACTGCTAACAACTAGTTTTTGAAAAGTCCAGATTAAATATTAGGAAACCAATTGTTTAGTCAGATAGTTAGTTAGTTAGTTGCTCATAGCAAGCAATGATGGCCACATCGACAGACGGCTTTTTCTTGATGATATAACTTGCGCTGTATTTGGATTATTGTGAGTAAGGCACTGCGCTTGTCATCGGCCTCACTCTCTGGTCCCGAGCTACCTTGAACCAGTGGCAAGGCATTCGTCAAGACGACTGGAGGAAACTTTGTATGCAGGCACTCTGGTTCCGTGAGACCAGGGATCATTATGATACTTGTGGGATTCAAAAGTTCACCGTTCATGTTTATCGCATTCGGAGGCAAGTTCCTGACCTCTCGACCACAGCGGCCCTATAAGTCTCTGCAGTATCTGTAGACAACCAGAGTTGCAATCCATTCGTGTTTTTTGGGTCAAAAGGGACCAGGGGACGATTGGGATGTCCATTTGCCCCGAAGTCACCGCCGCGAAATCATGCTGGCGTTGTAGGGGTCCCGGCTGATGGATCTGGGACTGTCATTGGCCAGCTCTTTCCTGATCAGAGGGACAGTACTGGTCAGGCATGATGATTTCACTAGTTCCGCCTGCATACCACTGCTTCTGCCTCCAGGCTGTGTTGTGTACTTGGAAATTCGCTGCTCCTTGACATGTGTAGTATTGATGTTGCTGGATGGGATCAAGACGCTGAGCAGCGCATGAGCTGCAGTGGTCAGCGACACATAGCTGACTGCTAGCGTCAGGGCTAGCGAACCAGAGCTGCGAAGACCCTTCTACACCTCCACATGGTGATCCTGGATAACAGGCTGCAGCAGGGCAGACTGGCTAAGGAGAAGGGATCGAAGAGGGAATGCTAACCCGGTACTCAAAAAATGCTTGCTGAAGTCGGATGTGTTGGACCGACAGGTGCAAATATCGCAGTCAAGCTGTAAACTACGACACAACGCATTCCGTTCTCTGGACTACATTCTGCTACTTAAGCCCTTTCATGGTTTGTTAGCGGGAGATTGAGAACGAAGAAGAAGAAGAAGAAGAAGAAGAAGAAGAAGAAGAAGAAGAAGAAGAAGAAGAAGAAGAAGAAGATGTTACTGGATGATTTTCATAAATTGAATAGATTTCCCTCATCATATGAATGAGAACGGGTTGTGTAGAAAGTCAGTAGTTAATGCTTGGAAGGTATTGTCACAGATAATAGTGGGGGCATGTCAGTTAACGCATTAAATAATAGATTGGATGCGCATAGCTATTTTTAAATCAAATGCAGTAGATCAAACTGGTTGTATGTAGACTTTGTAGAGCATTCTAAGTAAGTATAATGAAATTAAGTTAAGTAACATGAAGAGACAATGTTCGCTATCAAAGCGATCTCATTCCCAGCCCTTGCAAACTCTAGTGCATATGTCGTTTGGACATGCGTACAGAATGAAAGATCGACTTAGACTCCAGCCATGGGAAGACAACAATCAAGTATCTAGATCCTTTGGACGAGGCAAAGGCCGCAGACATAATAACATAAGTGAATCTTAAAGAGACAATCAACTATAATGGAACCAGGTCTAGATAAAAAACGGTAGAAATAATTGTCTGGGACTCTTTCTGGTGAACTGTGTAAGGAAGTGAGTAAGGTAGAAGACTCTACACCACAGGGTAGAAGAGGAGCAGCTAAGTGAGTAAGGTAGAAGACTTTACACCACAGGGTAGAAGAGGAGCAGCTAAGTGAGTAAGGTAGAAGACTTTACACCACAGGGTAGAAGAGGAGCAGCTAAGTGAGTAAGGTAGAAGACTTTACACTCCATTTTAGAAGAGGAGCGACTAACTGAGTAAGGTAGAAGACTCTACACTATTGTGTAGAAGTGGAGCGACTAACTGAGTAAGGTAGAAAACTCTACACTACGGTGTAGAAGAGGAGCGACTAAGTGAGTAAGGTAGAAAACTCTATACTACGGTGTAGAAGAGGAGCGACTAAGTGAGTAAGGTAGAAGACTCTACACTACGGTGTAGAAGAGGAGCGACTAAGTGAGTAAGGTAGAAGACTCTACACTACGGTGTAGAAGAGGAGCGACTAAGTGAGTAAGGTAGAAAACTCTATACTACGGTGTAGAAGAGGAGCGACTAAGTGAGTAAGGTAGAAGACTCTACACTACCGTTTAGAAGAGGAACGACTAAGTGAGTAAGGTAGAAAACTCTACACTACGGTGTAGAAGAGGAGCGACTAAGTGAGTAAGGTGGAAGACTCTACACTCCAGAAAAGTATAGGAGCGGTTAAGTAAGGTAGAAATATAGGCTAAATATACTGGCCACGACCTCCTCTCACATTAACTTTCCCGTAGTCCTCCCTAGAAACAGGCTGTTGCATGGCAACCGGGCTAAGATGAGTGATCAACGTGTTTCCCGTAGTAGTGAGCGACACGCATATGAAGCATAGCATAACCGCATGGAAGACTACAGCTCACCTTCATCAGCACGCTAGGGATGTGAGGAGAACTACAACAAATCGCCACTCAACGTCCTCATCAGGGCACACAACAGAGACAATCTACTTCAGTGTAGGCATTCAACATCTCTCAGTCTGGTTCTTTATATTTTTCCAAGTATCACGTCTATAAATAACCCGGGAGAACAACATTTTAATGACGACTGGGAATTTTTAAAAATGACTGCGGCCTTTATTCCCACTCCTGGTGTACTTTGATTGAATGTATAACGCCGAGGAATACAGACTGCTTGCTCTTCGGTCGCCAAATAGTGTATTAAGCTAAATTAAAACTTTGCACTTTTAAAAAAAAAATATTTCCATTTGAATGTTTTGAGCTTCTGACCTTAAGGCTAACATGTCGGTGTTTTGATTGCTCAACCACCTGCTAGTGTGAGAGTTTTACTAGCGTGAATTTTGGTAAATCATCACTTACATTGTGCTATTAGAATCCGCGCTTGAGGACCAGAGGTGCAACATATTGACACGACACCATCTAACGTCCAATATGTGCAATTGGAAACATATTGCTACAGTTTCTTCTTCTTCTTCTTCTTCTTCTTTCACTTCTACTACATCTTCTTCTTTTTCTTCTTCTTCTTCTTCCTCTTCTTCTTTTTCTTCCTCTTCCTCTCCTTCATTTTCTTCTTCTTCTTCTCCTTCATTTTCTTCTTCTTCTTTGATAACTGCTGCTATGTTTCTAACCCGGTGTGGTTCAACAAGGAGACCGCGTTTCAGATCTCTGCCAGTCACCCACAGCTTATCGATCATGGCAGATCCCCAGGGCCAGACTGTCCCTCTGTGGTCTGTATAAGTGGGACAGCCCTGCAGGATATGTTCTCGAATCATAGACGATTACCAAAACTTATACACAAAGAATCGAATTCTTGGAGTTAAAATGTTACAGAAAAATCATCAGGATACTCTGAATGGAGAAAAAGACAAATGTAGACATTCGGCAAGAGTTGAGCATAGAGGAGAACTGGTTTATCAATTCCATTATTGTCAGAAAATGTAAATGCTTTGGTCACATCAAGAGACACAGCGGTCTTGAGAGAACAGTGATGAAGGTATGGTGTCAGGTAAGAGATCTACGGGTAGTCCAAGAAGATGATGGTGCCAAGATATCCAGGACAGACTTTCATAAACGTTTGCATGCACAGAGTAGAGAGATATTGTTGCTGTCCAATGCTCGCAATCAATAAGTTTACTCTTTTGTGTACCCTGAAAAGGTCGTTAAGTGGCGGGTTGTAGTAACTTTCCTCACATCCCTAGCGTGCTGATGAAGGTGGACTGTGGTCATCTAGGTGACTGTGCTACGCTTAGCGTCATCTGCGTGGCGCTCACTACTACTGGGATCACATCGATCCACATCTCATCAGTGATGTTGCCTTGAAAATAGGCTGTCTCCAGGGAACTATACATGGAAGAGAGATTGAGGTCTTGGTCAATGTATTGTGTCTGACTGGACTAGCGTCTCAGTTCCCATAGAGAGATATGTATATTATAATACAAAACTTATTGCGGAACTGTTGGAACAAATCAGACAGTAACTATTGGAACATACAATTGAAGAGAATACGCCGTCGTTGGATATGGAAAAATAGTATTGTATTACAAGGCAGTCTCTATTCTGGAATCCCCAATGACAGATATGTAGAAGCAGGTCCAAAGACATACGGAAAAGTGAACACGAGACGAACATAAATCAATGAAGGATGAGAAGAGCAGAACTGGAAAGCGTGGTCCAAATCAGTAGGGCAAGGTGGGTTTTTGGTGAAGGCTTGTGTTCAACAAGGGGGCTGAAAGATTTTTCGATAGATCGATTGATTCAATTATTTCTTGGTTGATTGATTAAAATGAGAAGACGAACTTTTTCGGTCCAATACACTTTTTCTGAACAATAAACTTTTTCACAAATTCGTGCTCATTATTCCGACTAATAAACTATTTCATAATTCGTGCTCATTATTCCGACTAATAAACTATTTCATAATTCGTGCTCATTATTCCCACCAATACACTTTTTCATAATTTGTGCTCTTTTTCCGACCAATACACTTTTTTCATAATTTGTGCTCTTTATCACGACCAATAAACTTTTTCATAATTTGTGCTAACTATTCCGACTAATACGCTTTTTCAAAATTTGTCTGCACATTATTCCGACTAATACACTTTTTCACATTTGGGTTTATATATATTGGGTCCAATACATTTTTTTCATACTTTGGGTTAATTATTCCAGGGCAATGTATTATTTAATAATTTGGGTTCATTTTCACGCTCAATAAACTGTTTTATAAATTTTGTTTAATTCCAAAGCTTAAGGAATCTGAGTGGTCAACTGTTTGAGATGAATAGAGCCCCTGTAAACGTCCTAGGATGACGTAAATAACAACCAAAGAGGGTTGGGAATGAAGCTAGCAACCTGATAATGTTGTTGTTTGTAAATGTCCACTTTGAGTATGCTACTCTTTTTGTGCGCCCTGAAAAAGACGTTAAGTGGCGGGTTGAAGTAGCTTTACTCACATCCCGAGTGTGCTGATGAAGGTGAACCTGGGTCCTCTACGTGGTTGTGCTATGTTTTGCTTCATCTTTTGCTTCACCCCCTACTGCAGGGATCACGTCGATCTCTCACCTCGTTAACCAGGCTGCCATGAAAACAGCCCGTTTCCATGGAGGGCTACTAGGAAGCCTAGGTGAGGGTCTTGGCCAGTATGCTTTGTCTGACCCTGACTAACACATCTGAACAGTATATTTTGCCTGACCCTGACTAACACATCTGACCAGTATATTTTGCCTGACCCTGACTAACACATCTGACCAGTATATTTTGCCTGACCCTGACTAACACATCTGAACAGTATATTTTGCCTGACCCTGACTAACACATCTGACCAGTATATTTTGCCTGACCCTGACTAACACATCTGACCAGTATATTTTGCCTGACCCTGACTAACACATCTGACCAGTATATTTTGCCTGACCCTGACTAACACATCTGACCAGTATATTTTGCCTGACCCTGACTAACACATCTGAACAGTATATTTTGCCTGACCAGACGTTAGCCTTCCTCCCCACCTGTAAATCGAAAACTATTGCTGTTTGAATCGATACTGCACATTCATGTACAAGGCTTTTTTTTTAAACAATGAGCAGGGGACGGCGTGGCCTAGTGGTTAAGTGGCACGGCTCACGACCCGAAGGTGCTGGGTTCGATCCCCATCACAGCACCGGCCGTTACCCCGGGGAAGCAAACCCTTAGAAACTGCAGGAGGAAGCAGACCCTTACATAAAATGCGTGCTGAAGTCGGATGCACTGGGCCGACAGGCGCAAAATACAAACCACAGTGTAACGCACACCACCTTGGGGAATAGAGACTTAAAGCGAACGCAAAAAAAAACCAAACAAAAACCAAACAAAAAAACAATGAGCTACAGACGTGACCATGAATTGAAATGAAGGGTATCAGATATCGGCTGAAATAGAAACGAACATTTGAGATCTGATAATGAAAACAATATTTTATCATCATAACATGGCGTCAAGGTCTTACTAAATCACTCATGAATACGTTGGGCATCTGAAAATGTTTATAGCTACTATATAAACTTGTGACTAGAAAGTACATGTATGTTTATACATTTAGTAATACTTGGTATGGATAGATTTGTATGTATAAGAATGAGAGCTGTTCAAGCAGTGTATCAAAAGGGGCAGAAGGAATGGCTGAGGGTACGAGTGGATAGCAGATGTTGAGACCTCAAACTTCATTGGCATGGATCTACTGTCCTGGCCATGCTGGTGTTCAGAGCAACGAAAGAGCTGACATTTTGATTTCATAAGCTATCATTAAAGGCACATTATTGATGGATAGAAGTGACATTTTGAAATCGATCAATGAATGCCTATTGGGTGAGGATACCGCAATAGATGAATCAGCAATCCACAGGCTGCAAAGTTTCAACATCAAAAGAGGTTCCAGCGGAATGGGTCGATAAGAGGACGGGGCAGGAGAATGAACAGCAAGCCAGCAACGGAGATCATTAGCACCCAAACTTTTCCCTCTTTGCCGAGAGAGGATGAGCACCTGTGGGTATGCCCGTAGTGCAGTGAAATCGATTCTTAGAAACAGAAACAGAAACTGTTCAAGCCCTTTATAGTCTCTACGACCTTGTAAGAAATTCAATTCAAGTGCTTTCTCTGCAAGGAAGGTTGACTATAATAGGCCTCAAATATCATGTCTCTTGTCTTGAGGGCACACTCTGCCAGATTAACATTAGTCCTTCTTGTTTATGTTTCTCTCCCATTTATAGCGCAGTATGTCTCAAAACTCCTAAATGTCACATATAAAGATCGTGTCACGAACGTCGAAATACGTCAGAGAATTGAAGACGCTATTGGTCCTTTTGAAGATCTGTTCACAGCTTTCAAAAGACGAAAGATGGCCTGGTGCGGGCACGTCGCGAGGTCCAACGGAATTACCAACTCGACACTCTTTGGTTCCGTACCGGGACAGAGAGGGTGAGGACGTCGAAGGAAGAGATGGGTGGACAACATCACTGAGTGATCTAGTGAGATACGACAGGCGGCGATAGACAGAGAAGGACGGCGTAGGATTTTGGGAGTGTCTTCAAGTGTGCCGCAACGACCTGATGGGTTACGGGATGAACTGAATTGAACTGAACTGTCTCTTGTCAGCTGACCGTCAACCTTCCCCTCCAGTCTTGTTGTCAATAAAGTATCGTGTTTTTTATGTAACCAAAATATTTGACTGGTCTTATTGTAATGTCTGTCAAAAGTTGTCTACCCATGCCTACTCTCGTCAGGACGTCGCTATTTGTTGGTTTCCCTTACCACGAAATGCGACACATTCTTCTGTATAACCACATTTCGAAGGCCTCTATTTTATTCTCCAACTGTTTATTCATAGTCCATGTTCCTCAACCGTATAATAAACAAATTTGCAATCCTAATATATCTGCTCTTCTGAGTTCATCAGGGCAATAAAGACGATATTATGAATTTATTACAACGGATAATCACCTGTTTGCGCAATCAATTGCAAGAATTCACAAAAAAATAGTTTCCAGATCCACCAGGTGTAGAAGAGGTGTGACAAAGACAAATTAAGACAGATATTATTAATTTATTACATCGGATCAATCACATTTTTGTCTGCACACTCGATTGAAAGTCATCATCATTTGGTGACTCAGTCCGGAGACTGGTTGTAAGGTTGTTTGAGTATGACTGTCCATTTGACCCTATCCTCTGCAGCTCTCTTCATTTCAGCATAGGTTAGTACTTTAATGTCCCTGCATGCCTGTAATGTAACATTAAGTCTTGGACGCCCTGGTCCTCTCTTCGTTTGAATCTTTCCCTCTAGTATCTTCTGTAGAAGACATTCATGTCTAATATTGTGACCCAGCCAACCCAACCGACGCTTTTGAATCAAATGCAATATTTCATCGATTTCACTTCAGCGATTACATTGTCATTGAATCGTTTTTCTATCCAACTCACTCTTTCCATTCTAGCACCCCATTTCAAACACTTCCAATCTTGTTTCATCCTTCTTTGCTAGAGTCCATGTTTCAGTTCCATACAGACAATTGCCCATTTATGAGTGGCGATTGTTCTTTTCCTCAGTTCTATCCTGATACTCTTTGAGGTTAACAATTTCTGTTGTTCTCTATAGCCTTTTTTGCCATTGCAATCCTTGTCTTCATTTCTGTCTCATTTCGGACATCTTCTGTTATGGTTTGACCCAAATATGTAAACTTTTGAATTTGTTCGATTATTACTCCATTGATTATCACATTCATTTGTCTACGTTGCTTGGATATTACCAGTGTATTTGTCTTCGCTGTGTTTATTTTCATGCCAAATTCTTTGGGTGGGCTATTAATTTTCTCTAGCAGCATTTGCAACGTTGTTACATACCCTCCCATTATCGCTTGGTCATCAGCAAAGTTGATTTAAAGCTAACAATTAGTGGTCGTTCTTGATCGATCATTCTTTCTGCGAGAATCCGAAATGCTCCTATGGCTTCCCGTGTATCGCTGGCCATGCAAAATCCAAATTGGTTATCATGAAACACTTCGTTTTTCTTTCCATAACTTCTCATATTAATTATCTTCAATAGGATTTTAGATGAATGTGTTATCAAACGTATCTTTCGGAATTGACCACATTCTGTTGCATTTGATTTCTTTGGCAATGAAAATAACATTGAAGTTGTGTGCCCTTTTAGGCCATATTCCATTGTTGCAAATGTCATGAACATGTTGAAAAAGTAAATTATGTAACGTCTCTCCCGCTGATTTGAGCGCAACTTATATTATAATTGAAAGTATTAACCAATAATGGCTTCTAGACAATCCAGATGTAAAAGAGGATTGACACAGAAGAGAAGACATATATTATTAATTTATCTCATTGAATCAATCACATATTGTGCTAACACAGACGATTGAAAGTATTAACTAATAATCACCTCTAGACATCCCCTGCCTGTCCACCCCCTCTCCAGGTGTAAAATTGGAGTGACTTAGACATATATTATGGATTATCTACCCCGAGTGTTACTGCGGCCTCAGATTGGATCAGTTAGTAATAGAACTGTACATTTCATAGGACATGAATAACGTGTTAATGGCACGGGGCTGGAAAACCCACCGTGTTTAAATTTTAAGTTAAAAGAGGAAAAAAAGTCTACCTTAGCAACCATTAGGAGAAGTGCGGTCAGACAAATCAGACTAAGAGAGTTGTACATGGAGCAGGCTATCCAATCCTGTAGAAACTATGTCACACAATAAAGACGATATTTAAATCCCTTAGTAGAGGGGTAAAGGTGGCTCAGTAGCTGTCGAGGAGGAAGTGTTGGAGACGGGGGCCGAAGATGCTGCAGTAAATGACTTGACATCAACCAGCGATGCATAGCTGGCTAATTGTGTCAGAGGCAGTGCCGCATAACTGACCAATATTTCATTTCGCCTATAAATGGTATCCCTGGAAATAGACTGCAACCATTCAGTCTTACTAACAAATTATGGATCGAAGAGGGTTAGGCAATGCAGGTCCTAAAAATACTGTGCTAGAATTGGATAAGTCGTACCGAAAGACGCAGATATCGCAGTCTCGATGTAAATTGTGACATATCGTCAAAACGTATTTTTTTAGAACGTACGCTAAAGAAGAAGAAGAAGCAGAAGATGAAGAAGATGAAGAAGAAGAAGAAGAAGAAGAAGAAGAAGAAGAAGAAGAAGAACAAGAAGAACAAGAAAGAGAAAAAGAAGAAGAAGAAACAGGAGAAGAAGGAGAAGCAGAAAAAGTTGTATAGACTTTATTACACGAGGCCACTGCTTGTGGCGTGGAATAGTAAATTCCCTCCTCGCTGTCCATCTTCTGCAGTAACAGTGAACCATGTACCCATTTAAGGCTCGGTTAACTAGAACGGCAACCCACATCTTTACCGTAAAATACGAGTGCTTTACCACTGCATCTGTGAAACATTCATAGTAGAACTGGCGTGTCTATTTAAATTCCAACCGATGAGAGTTGTGCATGAAGCTGGCTAGCCTATCCTCTAGAAATTATATTGTAAGCACACAAAAAAAGAGGATCGCTACGCCGGTAGAAATAGATTTCAAGTCAGACTGCGGGGGCTGGGCTTGGCAGTTGACTATCCCATCATGTGAATAGACACTATAAACAATTTGCAAGAAGAGATAAATAGACATATATATAGACAGGCAGGCAGACAGACAGACATTTAGACACATACAGGCAGACAGACACCACACATACGTATATATATATATATATATACAGACAACAGATATAAAGACAGACAGACAGATAGACTGATAGATATATAGATAGATAGATAGATAGATAGATAGATAGATAGATAGTTATATAAGTAGAAAGATAGATAGATAGATAGATAGATAGATAGATAGATAGATAGATAGATAGATAGATAGATAGATAGATAGATAGATAGATAGATAGATAGATAGATAGATAGATAGATAGATAGATAGATAGATAGATAGATAGATAGATAGATTGATAGATAGATAGATAGATAGATAGATAGATAGATAGATAGATAGATAGATAGATAGATAGATAGATAGATAGATAGGTTAGATAGATAGATAGATAGATAGATAGATAGATAGATAGATAGATAGATAGATAGATAGATAGATAGATAGATAGATAGATAGATAGATAGATAGATAGATAGATAGAACATTAATCACGAAATCATGACTGAATGTATCCACAATCTTGCTAAGAATCAAGAACATTTCTGACACGACAGTAGTGAACACGTAATAATTTTCAAAATCCCTACATAACACAATGGCCTATATAATTCACTCCTTGCCTGTTGTTAGTAGAAACAGGTTAAAGCTGATTTTCTTGTAAAACACTATATTATATCATGCTGGCTTGATTTGCTGTTACGTCACTAAAACACCGCACTAGCCTCCGGTAAAGCTCAACGATTGTTTCAAGAATGGCATCTTCTCTCGTTGCACCAGGACTAGATTTAAATTCTTCAAGGGCCCATAAATCTGTCAAACAAGTCGTTTCTGCTGGTCAAAGGGGAAGACAAAAGGGGAGGTAATCCTGGTCAACATGGCCAAATCCTTGTCCCACAGAAAAACACCAGAATTCTTGATATGTTGAAGAATGGGGGGAGATCTGCAGCAACCCTGATCGAGTTTAGATGGATGTCAAATCAAACAAGGTCAGCCCTTTCTTGTGCAAATTCTACAACAGTTGGAAAACCTCGATAAGATGGTAGAGAAACATTGGGTAGCCCATATCTAAACACGAAGACGACAATAGAGGCTTTGAAGGGCTTGCATGTTCACTGAAGAGTTGTAGCCACATACTTTCAGGGAATCTTTGGGCGTGTTTCTCTCGCTTTCTCTCTTTCTCTCGCTTTCTCTCTTTCTCTCTCCTTCTCTCTCTATTTCTCTCTCTCGTTCTCTTTCACTATCTATCTATCTATCTATCTATCTATCTATCTATCTATCTATCTATCTATCTATCTATCTATCTATCTATCTATCTATCTATCTATCTGTATGCCTGTCTGTCTATCTATCTATCTATCTATCTATCTATATATCTATCTATCTGTCTATCTGTATGCCTGTCTGTCTGTCTGTCTATCTATCTATCTATCTTTCTGTTTGTCTGTCTGTCTGTCTATTCGTCAGTCTGTCCGTCTGTCTGTCTGTCTGCCTGCCTGTCTGTCCGTCTGTCTGTCCGTATGACTGTCTGTCCGCCTGTTCGTCCGTCCGTCAGTCCGTCCGTCCGTCAGTCTATCCGTCCGTCTGTCTGCCGGTCTGTCTGTCGGTCTGTCTTAAGATAATGTGATCCGTATGTTTTTCCTGACGAGACGTTAGTCTCCTCTCCTCGTAGGCCTGTCTGTATATTCATACATACGTACATAGATACGCACATACATACATACATACATACATCCATATATATATATATATATATATATATATATATATATATATATATATACACGATAGTTCTCTCTCTCTCTCTTGTTATCTCTCTCTATCTCTCTCTCTCTCTCTCTCTATATATATATATATATATATATGTGTTATTTAACAAGAGCTTTACAGATAAGCGTATCCAAGATCAATGGAAAACCTTAAAAACTATACTCATTCACAAGAAGGGTGGCACCAAAATCCTGGAGAACTATCTCCTTATCTGCTTACTACCGATGATACGATGATACAAAGTATTCTCTAAAGTCCTTGTCTACAGGATCGGCCAACAACTGGACTTCCAACAGCTCCGTAAGCAGACTTGATTCAGAAGAGGGTTCTCCATTACTAACCACCTACAGACAATCCGCCAACTGCTGGAGAGAGCACGTGAACTGCGTCTATCCATATATCTGGTGTTCATTGATTACGAAAAATCTTTCGACAGTATTGAGATCAATGCCTTAACAAATGCCATATGAAACCAATGCGCTGTCAAAATTTACACTAGGATGATTGAAGTAGGTTGCAGAACAGGCATTACTCTGTACCACCGTCCAGTAGGTATCTCACTATACAAGATACAAGAGGAATGCCGCAGGTCGACATAATTTTTCCAAACCATTTCTTAGCAGCGCCTGAAGACATCTTCCATCAGCTAAGAGAGAGACATGCATATAGATGGGGAAAGGCTCACTCACCTACGCCTTGCTTTGCGGACGATATTGTACTCATCAGTCACACCCCGATGGAGACCCAACACTCCATGAGCTAACAGAAGGAGGTCGGTAGAGGTGTCGGACTACGGATGAACAAAAGGAAAATGCAATGTCTCTGGCATCCTTATTGTCGCAAATGTGAGATCAAGCTGGGAAATGAGAATGTCGAAGATGTAGGGCCCCTACATATAGTTGGGGCAGTAAATAAATGCCACCCAGAGCCTAGACCAGGAAATCTCCAGGCGAAGAGGTGCAGCCTGGTCTAGCTTCAATACCATTAAGCCTATACTTCTGCATCTGAAAGACACCATGGCAAGGGCGCACCTTTTCAATTCTGTGGTCATTCCAGCCATGATCTACGGATCATATTGGGGAATATTTTGCATATCATCGGTAGTAAACATTTAAGGCGATAGTTCTCCAGGAGTTTGATGCCTGCCTTATTGTGGATGAGTATCGTTTTTGAGGTTTTCCATTGATGTGGGATACGCTTAGCTGTAAAGCACTTGTTAAATAACTTGTGTGTGTGTGTGTATATATATATATATATATATATATATATATATACACACAATCCGTGGTGAAGGGGTTAAGCCGTCGGCCTCGTGATAAGGTATGTGGGTTCGACTCCGGTTAAATTGCTTAAAGGTGACACCAAATGCCTTTTTTTTCCAGAGGACATCCACAAGCTATTGAACGGTTAGACGAAGTGTGCTGTCAGGCATGGAGACAAAAATAAGACATGAAACTTTTTTGCCTGGCAATCTTGTAACAATTAAATTAATCAAATAGCTGTTAGTTAATGTATATTTATTAAAACAAATATCTGAAGGAAAATCAAGAAATTACCAATATACAATTATATTTAGAAACGAAAGCTTTGAAAAAATGTAATTGAATTCCATTTACAATTGAACGACTTTTAACGAAAAGACTTGATGATCTGGACTTTGTTACGGACTTACCTCTTTTGTCTAACAGCAGCAACCATATGCAACATGCAAGAAGTATACTTACTGAGGATCATTGAAATTAGGCCTGACGGTACGCATAGAAATAAAACACAGAATTCGAGAATAAATTATCTAACGCCATTCCTATTTTACGGCGAGGCACGGTACTACAAGAGATTGAATCATTCTTCAATATTGGTTGTAATATAGACAAGGTCGGAGCTACTGATATAGATATCAAAGCAAGAATGCAAAAAATGAGACGGGAGACGGGATTTGATTGTTTAAGGGAATTTGTAGAAAGTCCGTCACAAAAATAAAAATTATCAGTGCCATTGTTAAGTCCGTCCTAATGTATGTCTCTGTGGAGTAGCAAAATAAAAAAAGTACAACTGAAAACGTCCAAGCTTTTATTAATTGATGCCGACACGGAATAAGGGAGATATAATGATATGAGAAAGTCATTAATATATAGATGTGGGTAGAAGCAGATGTCAGTAGGACTTGACGTACAGGAAAAGCGGCGATAAATAGTACACACATTTCCAGAAAATAAGTGATAACTTAACGAGGGAGTCACTCTTATGGAATCCACAAGGCTATAGAAGTAGGGGAAGACCTAATGATTGGACTCGAGGTGAGGTGTCTGCCTCGGGTACCGGAGGTCACGGGTGCAAATCATGGTGAAGACAGGGATTTATTTCACATGGATCTTTTGGTAAAAATTCCCCTGATCTCTGGGCAGTGAGATCGGACACCCATGTCCGTGTCGAGCACGTTGGAAATCGAAAAGAGTAGGCTTAATGACCACTGCCGGACAAAACGCAAGTTAAAAATCTACCCAAGTTATTTGTACCTTTCCCCATGTAGTTTGTTAAGAGCAACTTTAAATGGCACCTAACTGGCTGCGAGTTTACTTATCTATAGTTTTTGAGTTTGAGTCTTTTAAGATGGACTCGAACATCGGTTAAACCACCCCTCAAGACACTTGGTTATATACAGACTATGTAGAGTCTTATAAATCAGTATAAATACGTTAAGTTAAGTTAAGTTAAGTTAAGTTAAGTGGAGCAATCATGAAGAATGGACGTCGAGAGAAACTTAAAATCCGCAGGAAAGAGATACAGATGATTTGGAAATGATGACAATTCACAGGACGACTTCGTGAATATTTCTTGAGGACCTATGCTTTGCAGGGAGTTGAAAGGTTTTGATTGATTGATTGACTGATTGATTGAATAACTGATTGAAAGCTTTGAAGAAGTGAAGTAAACATTGAGAACACTATTACACAATAACATTGATAAAACCAAATATTTCAAGAAGTGAACTATATTTATTCGCTATTAAAGTTACCAACCAGTTCGACATCGTGGGCATTATCAATGTGGGGAGTTTGCGAATTATTAACACTACAGTTGTTAGTTTTCGGGAAAAAATTGTTAAGTAGTTATTGCTGTCTGATGTTTTCGAATCTTGTCGTACTAACTTCATCACTCTTGCCAAATCGACTCTTTAGATGGTTAGAGTGGGCGTTCTTTTGTTCCATAGTCCAAAGCGGACTGATGAACGTTTTCTCAATATAATACATTATTAGGGACGGGTGTGGTTGTGCACCTTAAACGATACATGTATCTACGGCATTACAACCAACAACATTATCTGCAATAGCTGTCAAGAACGGAATAATCCACAATAGTTACCAACAACTGCATTATACATATTAGCTGTCAACAGCAGCAGCATAATCTACAATAGTATCCAACTACGACATTATCTACAAAAGCACCCAGTACATTATCTACAATAGTTACCAATTACGACATTATCTACAATAGCAAATACTACATTATCTGTAATAGCTATCAACTGCGACATTATCTACAACAGTTACCAACCACGACATTACCTACAACAGTTACCAACTACGACATTACCTACAATAGTTACCAACCACGACATTAACTACAACAGTTACTAACTACGACATTACCTACAACAGTTACCAACCACGACATTACCTACAACCGTTACCAACTAAGACATTATCTACAATAGTTACTTACCAACTACGACATTATTTACAATAGCTACTAACTATGATATTATCGACAATAGTTACCAATTACGACATTGTCTACAATAGCAAATACTGCATTATCTGTAATAGTTACTAACTACGACATTATCTACATTATCTACAGTAGTTACCAACTACGGCATTATCTACAATACCTACAGTAGTTACCCATCACGACATTATCTACACCAGTTACTAATTACTATAGTATCTACACTAGTTACCAATTACAACATTTTCTGCAATAGTTAACAACTACGACGTTATCTACAATATCTACCAACTACAACATTATCTACGATAGCTACTTGCCACAATTAACTTCAATATCTACTAATTACAACATTATCTACAAACTACATAATTATCTACAATAGCTACCAACTAAAACATTAACAGCTACCAACTATATTATCTACCACAACTACCAACCAACTACAATATTGGGCTGCCACACTAGTTATAACATATGCAGCAACTACCAGTTCAATAACAACAATTTGAACGAAAGAACAACAAACAAATCCACATTACAAAAATGTAGCCACTTGTACCCTCTGAAATTTCATAGGTCTAATAATTGCGGACACGCGCAAAAACCAGGAAAAAAACAAAAGGCAGATACACCACCTTCAGACACACACCTGCAGGAAGAATTCTCCAACCCCCAAATCCGTGACGCGAGAGCTGGAGCGTCTAGCCTGATAACTAGGATAAGAAGGCCTAGATAGCGCTTGGAACAGGCAGAGGTTAAAGGTGTTTGGACGTTAGTGTTTCCAAGTGCAAGGTTCAGGAGAAGCGGCGAGGGTTGAAGACAGAAGAAAGTGATTTGGAGGTAGAAGGAATGTTGATATAGTGGAAAGATAAAGATCGGTAGAGTGGTGTATTTGGGTGAAAGAATAAGGCTTTCGTAACCTAGCAAGCGTGTTGTAAATGACGGCCAAAGAGGGTTTTGTATGGGGTTAGTAAGAAAGAAAGATAGAAGGTAATCCCTTAGCGGGTAATCCTATGTTGAGGGATAAAAGTGCAAAAGAAATCGTTGTTCTAGGCCTGAGTTTTGTTTACTGAGGGGGAATGCCAAATTACTTTCTTCGCTCCTTTGCTTCACTAACAGTAAGCCAGACACTCATGTTCAGCTAGATTGACTGGAGCGTTCTTGAACAATTGTGTCGAACCCAGTACCTTTCTTGTGAAAAAACAAGTCACTACGCCAATTAGACACAAATGTCCGACAGTACAGCAGACTCATTACAGCAAGCCTAGCATGTATCCGTCCATTTTATGAGACGGTTTCAGTGACCATGGATTTACATGATGAGGTTGCTATCCTCATGCACAACCCGCTTTAACAGGTTCAATCCGAAAAGCTAACATATTGGCTGCTAAACTTTGTTACAATGCTACAGAGCCGAAATTTGGCTTGAACTATTAAATTAATTAATCAATCAAGTCCGTCGCTCCTCACGGAGCATAAGCCATTGACAACAACCCGACAGCATAACCCGGTTTTATGTTGCTAATTCTACGTTTCTCCATATGTAATCATTTAGTCTTAGTTCTTTCTCACATTCTCTTCTCCGTGCATTTTTCGGTCTACCTCTCTCTCTTTCTTTCTCTCTATCTCTTTCTCTCTCTCTCTCTCTCTCTCTCTCTCTCTCTCTCTCTATGTCTCTCTACCCTTCCTTGATGCATCCATGTAAGAGCCTGTCTGGCTATGTTGAACCGTGACTAGCGTATTTCTTACCCAGACTGGTTATCTTCGCTTAGTTTGTTGTTCCAGTGACTGTTGTTGGCTCCTTTCCCAAAGATCTTCATTTCTCACCGTGTCCTGCCACGTTATGCCCAGCATCATCCGAAGGCAACTTTTACGGCAGGACTGAAGTCTTTGTTGAATGGTCTTGATCATTCTGCACGTCTCCACTTCGAACAGCAGTACTGACTGGCGTTGAATATTCTTAACTTTGGCGTGAATCTTGATTTCTCTTGATCTCCATTTATTGTTTAGTGTCAAAATGCCGCTCTTGCCGTTTCAATTCTGATTCCTCCATCTGCATCTGATGTCTCTTCCTGATGTGCCAGTTATGCTCCCCAAATATGTAAGGGTTCAACTATTACCATACTTATATTTTAAACTAACTGCTTTTTCTGAAATTATAAACGCATAGGTACTTCCTACGGTTGCAATCCATTCTTGGAATTAGACGGAGGTTCAGTTCAGTTCAGTTCAGTTCATCCCGTAACCCATCAGGTCGTTGGGGCACACCTGAAGACACTCCCAAAAACCCACGCCATCCCTCTCTGTCTGTCACCGCCTGTCGTATATTTCAGGAACGAAGGCCTGACCGCTCAGTGATGTTGTCCACCCATATCTTCCTTGGACATCCTCGCCCTCTCTATCCCGGTATGGAACCAAAGAGTATCGAGTTGGTAATTCCGTTGGACCTCGCGACGTGCCCGCACCAGGCCATCTTTCGTCTTTTGATAGCTGTGAACAGATCTTCAAAAGGACCAATAGCGTCTTCAACTCTCTGACATATTTCTACGTTCGTGATACGATCTTTATCTGTAACATTTAGGAGTTTTCTATAGCACCTCATTTCCATGGCATTTATTCTGCCCTGCATATCTGCTGTAATGGTCCAGGTCTCGCAGGCATACAGAAATATAGGTAGCACCAAAGAGCGCATTAGTCTAACTTTTATGCCGAGGGCGAGCCGCTTGTCTTGCCATATAGGTTTCAGCCGAGTCAGCGCCGCTGTTGTTTGTGCTATTCTTGAAATTACCTCTGGGTTCGATCCCTCTTCACTGATCAATGATCCCAGATATTTGGAACGTCTTACCACCTCAAGTTGTTGCCCGAAGATAGACAGAGGTACAGAGCGACAAATTCAGAGGTGCACTCTCGCACCGTTCATTCAAGCATGTACATTCTTCTTATAAAACGAAGACTACAAGGGTTGGTCAAGTTCCTCGCATGGAAGATGGTCGTATTCACAAGGATATCCTCTATGGACAATTGGTGGAGGCATAAGAACAGTCGGACGACCCCAGTTCTTCTTCCTTGGTTTCGTATGCTCGTTTTATGCGACCAGATGGGCTGCCTCCATGGAGTGACACGTCAGTCTCAGGTCCTCAATGGTTCCCCACAGTTTGTCTTGTATGTTTCTCTCCTCGGGCCATGTCTTCTCACGGGAGTCTTGGTGCAGTGGACATGTTTGCAGGATGTGTTCTGGAGTCTGGGGTCCTCTCTGACATGTGCATTGTGCAGTCTGTGCTGCTTTCATTTTATGCATGTGTGCATTTAGTCTGCAATGACCTCTTCAGAGGCGAAAAATTGTGGTATGTTTCCTATTCAAGACGAACCCAGTTCAGGTTCAAAGATGTGTGCAAGCGTAATATGAAGACTCTGGACATGTCCTGGGAAGATGAAGCTGCACCCCGAACCCAATGGAGATGTGCCCTGAACGGTCATCTCGCTCTTGGTGAAGAGAAGCTCTTGCAGCACAGAGATGTGAAAAGACAACGCCGCAGGGCGAAAGACAATAATACAAGCTAAGTATATCTTTTTTGTCGATCACTCCAAGTCATATCACCCAATAGTCAGTCATGACTGAAAGGGACTACTACTACTTCCTACCTAGAGTTTAACATTTTTTTAAATAAATGCGTTCAGAAGTCCAAATATTCCTGAGGGACTGAGCTATTTGGCTTTTCCGATATGCTTGGAAGGTTTCAATGGTCTTATTCTTTTCAGCCCAGAAATAACTTCACTTTACATGTTCTGGGCACCACCTCAGACATCATGTTTCCAATGCTCAGCATCGTAGATTGTCTTGTAGTTTCTTCTCAATATATCATCCTGGGGACGGCGTGGCCTGTGGTTAAGTGGCACTGCTCACAACCCGAAGGTGCTGGGTTCGATGCCCATCACAGCACAAGCCGTTACCCCGGGGAAGCAAACCCTTAGAAAATGCAGGAGGAAGCAGACCGTCACATCAAATGCATGCTGAAGTCGTATGAACTGGGCCGACAGGCGCAAAATAAAAACCACAGTGCAACACACAACGCCTTGTGAAATTAGAGAAATAAGGCGAACGTACACACACACACACAAAATAAATAAATATATCATCCAAATTGCATATTTCTGTTAAGTTTTTTTCAGATCCTCAGGTGGGCTGGGACTTGTTCTCTATGAGTCGTGAAGCAAGTGGTGACTATTTAATTACTCTATGAGACGTAAGCAAGTGGTGACTGACTATTTAGTGACTTCCATGAGACGTAAGGCAAGTGGTGACTGACTATTTAGTGACTTCCATGAGACGTGAAGCAAGTGGTGACTATTTAGTGACTTCCATGAGACGTAAGGCAAGTGGTGACTGATTATGGAGTATATGTTTGCAGCTAGAGTACGGCTTAGACACTCTGTAACAATCTACTAACTTCTACAACTATTTGACCGTCAATCATAATGAGAAGATTATGAGTATCAATGTTTTATCTCTTTTCCTATTGTTTTATTGTCGTTTACATGGAATCCAGTGTTTGAAGTTTCCCAAGCCAGGCTAAACGCCTTAACCTGCAAATAGTATTTCCCCTGCGATACCATACATCGTAAAACAATTGCTACGCATATTTGTTGGCTTTGTGGAAACAATATTTTTATTCATAGAATAGGTTTCACAAATCCGAGGTTATTCTTGCAGACCTAAAGTTACGTTTTTCGTAGGTCTATGCTAACTACAGAAGATTATTTATGATCTATAACAGACTGAACTCCTATATATGACCTCTGAATTAAATTTAGAAATTATTCTTAGTTACAATAGTTAATATGCTGCAGATTGTTAATCTTGAATGAGGTTCTAGCCCACTTTGGCGCATGAGAGGACGGAGAAGAAGTGTGTACAACAAACAAGCTGCTGGAACGATCAGTATCCATACACCTTACCATTTACCAAGAGAAAGACTGAGAACCTATGTGTGTGCCCGGAGTGCGGTGACGCTGATTCTTGGGAACAGAATATAGCAGAACAATTATTAATATTGTAAAATATATTCATCACCTCAAAAATGTATTCTCATATCAGCAGGATTGTGTAGACGAGTAAACGGACGAGTAGTTATTTACGTGTAATTTACTTAAATACTAGAAATATTGTATTCAGTCAGGCAATGTTGCCTGATGCCATGTAGTCAAAAGCTGATTGAATATGTGCCTGTCCTTCACGTTGGAGTACCATGATTGTCCAAAGGCGTGGTGCAGATCATCACTACTTCTCGTTGCCAGGCGACAAAACGGGTGGTTGTAGGAGCATGACCACCAGAAAGACACCGTCCTTTTCCATCTATCGTCAGTCGTGCAGACCTCATGGCCGGCCCATCGGTACTCTTGCATTGACGTAGATTGGAAGACATCCCAGAACCCAGTTTGTTCGCGGATGTCGCTATTTCTGAAATGGTCACTTAAACAGATATTTAGGAAACTAGGCTGGATTGGTCTTTAGGTAATTCGGAATTTCTATTCGGCTAATCTGCGTAGACTCCGACTTCACACCCACACACTTTTGCTGAAATAACTGCAATTGAAGGTAAGAGCCCTAGCCTCGACGTCCGTCATCTGCTGGGGTTCAATGTGGTTGAAGCAGAGCCAACCCTTCGGTCTCTTTATCAATCGTGTGGTTGCTGTTGATTTTCTGGTCTAGTTAGACATACGAATTGACATTTTTGATGGGCTCTTTTTCTAATCGTAGTTCCCCCGTAGGGCAGAAAGTGTTCAGTAGAAGTAGAAACTTCTTTCTTTTCATGTTCAGGCCAACCGCCTTGTCTGCTTCATTCAGCTCGTTCATGCTTTGTTTGGCTTCTCCAATGTCGTGGCCGAAGATCACAATGTCGTCAAAACGTAGGTGTGAGAGCAACCCCCCCACCCCCCCACCCCCCCCCCCCCCCCCCACCCCCCAAATTGTTGAAACCTCGATCCTGCCAAGTTAGAGACCTACGATCTTCTTCAAGGTCAGCTGTGAACAGATGATGGTATCTCCTTGTTCTCCTCGGCCTCTGTGTATAGGTATGGAAAGTTTTGTGAAGTTCATAAATAATTGAATGCAGTCAGATTAGGCATTAATTCGCCAACATTTCACTGTTACCTTTGCTGTGGGTATGGATTATCTTGAAGCACTTCTACTAGTCTGGAGTTTGTCGTGTATGAAGACAGATGTTGAAAAGTATGGTCAGTTGGCGGGCAAGTGTGTTGTGGCCAGCTCGGAGCATTTCTGTTGTGATTCCGCCCATATCAGACGATTTGCCTGACTTTAGTTGTTGGATCGTGTGCAGAACTTTGTTGCTACCTATATCCAGTAGTGTCTGGGAATCTATATTTAGTGTTGTATTGGTCACAACTGTTTTCTATGCGAATAGATCCGTGTAGAACTGTGTGTATTTATACTCGATTTACTCTCTATCTGTCAATGTTATGCCATCTTCTTTCTTTAAGGCTGCCATGAAGCTTTTCTTTTGTTGTAGTGTCTTTCTGCAGTTTATTATACTACTTCTTGTCTCAGCGGCGTTTATCAGACGTTGTAGGTTATACTGGTCATAATCTACCTTGGGCCTGTGCCTTATCATCTTGTTTAGTTCTCAGAGGACGATCCAATCTAGCCCACTCCTGATCTTGAGCATTTTGATAGTTGAAAGCAGTTCATGTGTACCCACACTGATGTGGTTTCCTCTTGGCTGGTTTGGGTATTTTGGCAGCGGTTCTTCTTCTTCTTTTTCTTTTTCTTGTTCTTCTTCTTGTTCTTCGTCTTCTTCTTCTTCTTCTTTTTTTTGTTCTTGTTTTTCTTCTAGTTTTTGTTCTACTTGTTCTTGTTCTTCTTCTTGTTGTTGTTGTTCTTCTTCTTCTTCTTCTTGTTCTTCTTCTTCTTCTTCTTCTTCTTCTTTTTCTTCTTCTTCTTCCTATGTTACTATTTGTTCTTGCTCTTCTTTTGCTTCTTCTTCCTTTTCTTCTTCTTCTTCTTCTTCTTCTTCTTCGTCTTCTTCTTCATCTTCTTCTTCTTCTTTTTCTTTTTCTTGTTCTTCTTCTTGTTCTTCTTCTTGTTCTTCTAATTCTTCTTCTTGTTCTTCTTTTTCTATTTGTTGTTGCTTGTCTTTTTATTTGTATTCTTCTTCTTCGTCTTCTTCTTCTACTTCTTCTTCTTCTTCTTCTTCTTCTTCTTCTTCTTCTCCTTCTTCTTCTTCTTCTTCTTCTACTTCTTCTTCTAATTGTTGTTGCTCATGTTTTTCTTCTTCTTCTTCTTCTTCATCTTCTTCTTCTTCTTCTTCTTCTTCTTCTTATATTTGTTCTTGCTCGTCTTTTTCTTCTTCATCGTCTTCTTCTTCGTCGTCTTCTTCTATTTGTTCTCTCTCGTATTTTCTTCAACCTTTTCTTCTTCTTCTTCTTTTTCCTCTTCTTCTCCGATGGCCATAGGGGCGTTCCATGTTCGCCATATGTTGATACTTCTGAAATAGTTGTTTATAAGTCATTCTATCATTACCATGTGTGTTATCTTCGGTTGTATCAACCTTTAGATTGTTGAACAGAAGGTATTCCAGTCTGATGCGGCATCTACGAAAGCTAATGATTGCCTACACCCCCCTCCCCCCCCCCCCCCACCCTTCTTACCCCAGACAGACAGACATGAAATACAACTTATATAACACGCTGAATTCTACCATAACCGCAGACAGACAGTAAGTACCAGCATGAACGTGATTCGCCGCTTTGATTTCTATCATATGTGTCGGGTTACGCTAAACAACCCTAACAATGTTATTGAGTGACAGTGGCTCACGTATGTGCACTGTAATTCAGGAAAGAATAAACAACACATATGCCGTAGGTGCGACTAATGAGGTTAATGCATTGGACTAGCAAACTCATCGTGCAAAATAGATTGACAACAAAAAAAAGCACCACTTAAATTAAATGACATGCAAAGGTGCAAGCTTACAGCTAAGAGTCATCTAAATTATAATGGACAAAATAAAGATGAAGAAGGAGAAGAATCAATGTTATTGCACACGGTTCCACCCATAAGTGCTCTGTTCTTCTACTAATGTTTAGAGAATCTCAACACAATGCACAAACTTCGGATCACCCACGAGGATCCCGTAATACATTGGGTAGTTTTGTAATATAATTGTGAAGTTTACTCGGGCAGAGGCCCTTAAGCCTATTCTTTTCAATTTTCAACTGCGAAGGATGTCTAACATGAGCGACATTGCACACGTGTATCCGATTTCTACTACCCAGAGATCCGGGGAAATACCAGAAAGTCCACGTGAAAAAATACCGGTCTCCCCGTGATTTGAACACGCGACTTCCAGCACCCGAGGCCGAAGTCTTACCTCGAGGCCACTCAGTCCCCCAGAAGAAGAAGAAGAAAAAGAAGAAGAAGTAGAAGAATAAGAAGACAGTACACTGCAGTTCATCCAATCGCAAGAAATCTTACTTGACTTTGATCTAAATGAGAAAATGTTAATTAACAAAGACACATCAACAGATTGAGTCCTAAAACGTGTGTTATTATTTTGGCGTTGCTCTAATCCGAATTTTTCATTTAGACAGATTATGTCTAGTCCTTTCGGAAATGTTGAAACCAATATGGAACTCAAAGGAAACAAGAAGGAAGACAAAAATAAGGATTTTCAATTCAAATGTCCAGCCAGTTCTGCTGTACGGAGGATGACCAAAAGTAATGACAGGCGACTGCAGGGTTTTGTCAACAGATGCCTGAGAAAGATTCTTGGTAAATAATGGGCTGGCAACGTTACAAACGACAGGCTGTGGTAGAGAGTGGGACAAGGTAAATTGGAATAGGAAATATTAGGAATAAAGTGGAGATGGATGGATCATGCATTAAGAAAGCCACAGGCCAGGATCACCAGGTAATCCATGCAATGGAATCCACAGGGAAGGAGAGACATAGGCAGACCAAGGAATACATGGAGACGAGATCTGGAAGCGGAAGTAAAGAAAACAGGAAAAAGCTGAAAGAAAGTGGAAAAGATTGCACAGGACAGAACTGCTTGACGAGTTTTGGTTGATGGCTTATGCATCCCTGGGTGACAGAAGGAGAAAGAAAAGAAAAATGTAGTACTTTGTTTACAGTCGCGTTTCTCAGATTCTGCAACGTACTGAAGAAGGTCGACATGAGTCATCCTTGCATGCCGTTTCAACAAAATCGCCACTTCACAGTATCGAACCCCACTTTGTAACTCCGGCTGCTGTATCGCATCATGTTTCCAGTTAGACGTGGAAGTCAAGTGGTGTTAGTCAAAATGTTGCCCCTGATCCTGACATTAACTTTCAGTTTTGCAAAAGGGTATCATGCACGTTGATAATGAAGAATAAGGGAATCTCTCGAGACCCCGTGGGTTGGTGGAGGTTGGTCCCTGGCTCTAGCTAGACTGTGCACTGCTCAAAGTGTATTCAACTCAGTTTCGAACTGCATTAAATTTCGTATTTGCATCTTTCATCTTATGTTATGTATGTGTCCATGTATTTAAACGTGTTCACATCTTTACCCATTACTGTCTGTCGTAGGACTTTATTTTCATTCGGAAGGTTTTTAGGCTGAGGACTACATGTCGCTATTGCTGCCGCCACGTAGTTTGCTAGCTATGTTTATTTATTTCACCACAACAGAAAAACAGCACATGCCTTACGGGTGATTCGATCTGCTACCCGGCTTATCCGCCAGCAGGCATCGAAACCATTCAGCGACGCGATTCGATTAGCTTGAGTCTCAACATCCTAATCGCTCGGGGAGGAACACTAGCGTCTCGTCAGGCAAAACATACTGTCTAGATATGTTAGAGTCAGGCAAAACATATTGTTTAGATATGTTAGAGTCAGGCAAAACATACTGTTTATATATGTTAGGGTCAGGCAAAATATACTGTTTAGATATGTTAGGGTCAGACAAAATATACTGTTTAAATATGTTAGGGTCCGACAAAATATACTGTTTAAATATGTTAGGGTCAGGCAAAATATACTGTTCATATATGTTAGGGTCAGGCAAAATATACTGTTTAGATATGTTAGGGTCAGACAAAATATACTGTTCATATATGTTAGGGTCTGGCAAAAGACCCTAACTTCGGCTTCTTTAAAACCCTTCCTGTTCTCATGGCAGCCTGGATAACGAGGTAGGGGGGGGGGGCGGTGGGTGGGGGGGGGGGGTCGACTTGCTCCCGCAGTTATGAGAAACACGCAAATAAAGATAAGCAAAGAACTATAGCCTTGAGGACCCCGATTCGCCTTCATCAGCACGCTCGGGATGTAAGGAAAGCTACTGCAATCCGTCACTTAACGTACTTTTCAGGGCGCACAAAAGAGTAAACCTACTCATTGTGGGCATTCGAAGCAACAACGGCAGCCTAATCGATCAGGAAATCTGATTAGTAAGTATTTTGCACTCAACCTCAAAAGTTAATTAGCCCATATCCAACACAGAGGGCCTTGTGATCGAGCTTTGCGGGCAGCATGTGTTCCACAATCCCATTGTTTCAGACTCCTGATTTACAGGTAGTTGGGTTCGCAGGATACCTGCACCCTACCTTCCTCTCTCCGACTCTCACGCTCATAAATACGTCTGGAAGAGCCATTGTAGCGATGAATTTGGTGAAGCTTTCCAGACATTCTTCATGAATGTGAAGGTATTTCCTTAGCACGCAGGCACCGCCGACAGGGAAAAAGTACACAGAGGCTTCATTGTACTAGATCTTATATATATATATATATATATATATATATATATATATATATATATATATATATATATATATATATATATACATATATTAATTTGCCACAACCCGTCAATGGAAACACACATTTAAAACCAGTTCATGACACAATTTTTATTGGTAAAAGTGTGCGTGTGTTTTTCAATGAATTTTCCCTGAAAGATATGAACAAATATCCCTGCGTAAAAATAATATTCAGTAGTCATATTTGTGTCTTCATTATAGTTTTGTTTTAAAATATTTAATATTGAAAAGTTGTTTATCACACAAGGAAAGAAGGAGGTCCTTTTCGTCGGATTCCAACCATTAAATTATGGATTTCTCAATTTTCGACTGCATTTCTCCATCCGTATCAATTGAGTTATCAAAGGTCAAATATTAGTACAATTATTTGTTTATGTAAGTGAATGGATTTTTTCTTCGAAAACTGCTTGATATATTATCTATATGTTCAATGCAATTAGTTGATCGATGCATGACGTAACAACTCTTAAAATGAAGAATTACCCTTTATCGCCAGGTTAGAGGTCACATGTGATGTATCTATTGATTTCTTAGAAAGATTTTCTTAGAAATACTTTTTCGACAAACTGAAAAATTTAATATCAAATTAAAAGCCCAGCTTTATTTAATACTTAATGACGTTCTAAATGTCATTGTGACAATGTTGCAACCATATATCATTTATGGTTTGTGTTTTTGTATTGCCAGTGGCGTTTCGATTCTGTTTTGGTGCATTGGCTGAAGAAATATGCAGATAATTATGATACTTTATTCACACAAAAACATATTTATATATATTTGTATAGGACATTTTAACTTTGTATTTAACGAATAGGTGACCAATTATAATTGACAATTAACAACCACGCCACCTAGACTTTCCTGACAGAAAAAGCTATCTTTTTTTTTACAGCACTGTGGACAAGAGCGTGTCAATGTATATGACATATATCAAGGTATGCTAACAAGAACACTCTACACCTCACGTTAAGACTCTGCATCTTGTTATAGAACACTCTACACCCCTTGTGTGAAGACTCTACACAATAGGGTAAAAGACCCTACACAATATGATACAACGCTCTTCACCCTGTGGTAGAACACTCTACACCCTATGGAAGAACACTCTGCACCTCACGTTAAGACTGCACTTTAGTGTAGAACACACTGGATCTCACTGTGTGAAGACTCTACACACTTTGATAGAAGACTACATTCAGCGATGTGAACATTCTACATCAAATGGTAGATGGATCTGCACTCCAAGCTCGAAGACTCTCTACACCCCGGGGTTGAAACATTCACAGTATATTATAGAAAACTCTAAACCAACAGTACAAGACTCTACGCCCCGGGGTTGAAACATTCACAGTATATTATAGAAAACTCTAAACCAACAGTACAAGACTCTACGCCCCGTATTTGAAACATTCACAGTATATTATAGAAAACTCTAAGCCAACAGTAGAAGACCATACACCAAGAAGGTAGAGACCACACACCCAACAGTAGAAGATCTTATTCCCCACGGTAGAAGACTTTACACATGTAACAAAGAGAAGCGACTAATTCAAGTCTGAGTTTATGTAACAAACAAGCTCTCTATCAATCCCGCCGAACATATGCCATTTCGTTCCTATGACTGTAACCCACAAGGCTGTACTGTGTATACAAATAAACAGCGGTTCTAAAGCTGGCGTACACAATGACTGCCGAGTATCATATTATGTGTATTTGACCACATCTCAACAGCTGTATCTCTTGTAGATAAATGAATATGTGAAATTGTCTAATCAGTGACTTGTAAACAAAATATGTTTACAAGTGATAACGTATCACAAAAACAAGTATTATTCTTTGCTAAAACAAACCAAATATAACGAATAACAGAAACTAAAAAAAGAAGCCATAGTCAGCCTGGATTCGAACCGCAGACCAGCAGGTTAAGAAAGTGCCTGGTCACAAACCAGCGATCTGTAAAGCGATGCAGACAAGTGAACACCCCATAAATGTGTCCCACACTGGTCCAATATTTCGTCACTCATTAGTTGCGACTGAGAAATTTAGGCCGCATTCGATTCAGACATGAAAATAGATCCCATTATATTCTTACCCTTCTATCACTAATCATAGACCATACATGTCTACATGATTGTGTCGCAGGTATACAAACAATTAACAGTGCTGGTTTCCAATTGAATAGATCGAAGATGCAGTGGTGGTGAAGGTT
This sequence comes from Ariolimax columbianus, assembly GCA_036924085.1. Taxonomy (NCBI): domain Eukaryota; kingdom Metazoa; phylum Mollusca; class Gastropoda; order Stylommatophora; family Arionidae; genus Ariolimax; species Ariolimax columbianus. The sequence continues at coordinate 45,332,055 of JAVGWX010000010.1, forward strand.
AACAGTAATGAAAAATATTATCTATTTTTGTCTTTCTGCAACCAATTTGACTATTCCCTGTTTGGACCACTCTATTTCATAACTGGTATACAGTTTATCACCCTTTCCTGTCACATCCTGTTTTGGTGACGAAGTTTAACTGCTCATTTTACATCATATTTTGCTTTTTAATTGTGATTTTTTAGTAGTTTTCTTTGGTTATAGTCTCTACTTACTTTCGGTGTCCAAGCTCTGCGGTATACATGTATGGGTCAACTATTCAGCGACATGGATTACCTTTTCATTTACCTCTAGAATGTTGCACATATTGCATGTTTCCTGGAGGTTGGGGAAGGTCATCAGGTAGTCTGGGTTCTGTATGGGGGCCACAATCACATGTCTCATCATCTGTTTATTCCCATCATTTCTTATTCCTCTTGCACCGTGATAAACCAGTTCGGAATCTGTTTAGTGACGTGCACGTTGTGTATGGTAGATGATATCCAGAGACTGGTTCCTTCTGAAGTTCCATCTCTGGGGCCTGCTTTATTTTGTGCCATCTCTCGATATGGCTTGTTTGTATCGCATTTGTTGATTTTAGAAAATTATGTCTGGATTAGAGTCTTGTGCTATTTATCAGATGGCCAAACATTAGAAGTCTTGGGTCGTGCTGTTGCTTTCCTCGTTCGATTCCTGCAGAGAAGCTTTTTCAGCTCTCGTGATCTATGCCAATTATGGGATACATTTGATCGATGAGAGTGGATGTAAGGCACCCTGATACTATCACGCCCACTTAATTTATTGATATGTTAACTAGTTTCGAAAGGTCAGAATTCTTCCAGACTGTTAGGCGCATTCAGCTACGGAAAAACACAAGGAAATTGGCGATGTTCAGAGAACTGATGGCTGTGCGTCCATTGTGCAGGTCAGTTTCTGTTTCTGTTTCTAAAAATCAACTTCACTGCACTCCGGGCATACCTATAGTAGAATGTGTGTGTGTTGAATGATTTTGCGTGCATGCGCGCGCGTGTGTGCGAGTGCGAATGTGCGCGTGCGTGTGTGTGTGTGTGTGTGTGTGTGTCATTCAGAACGACGCCACGTTGCCAATCGCTTGCAATGCGTGTATAGAGCATCTCTCACAGTGGTTTGTCAATAGTCAGCTAGCATTGCTGCATTCTATTTCCGTTGGTACAGTTTTTTAAGGGTAGTAATGTCCTTATTAGATGGTTTCCCTGGCTCGTCAATGACAGCACCCCGGCTATCCGGGAAGAAATCCTGATGAGAACGCAGACAATAAAATTCCAATGTTATGTCGCACCCTGGTCTCTCGTATCACTACACGAAGGTTCCAATCAGCTCTTGATAACTGTTAAAGCTACTTGTTTCCTTGAAAGTTTGTGGCCACTTTTCATCAGCTGTTAGCATATTATCCAAATTCTTATCTCGGAAAAACTGACGCATCTGAGGACTGATAAATATCAGTCAGGGGTGGGTGGGAGGTGGGGGGCGCTGATTAAATCGTGGAAATATATCACGAAAGTCCAAACACCATGTCCTATTTTTATCCACAGGCTCCAAATAGTTTTCATGACTCCAAGTTTGATTCTACAAATGGTTCGTTGAGTACATTCATTTTCCGTGGGTCAAGTTAGTGTTGTGAGGGTATTACGTGTAAGAGAAAGTTCTGACACGGCTGTTCCAAATATAGATGAACGTGCAACTTTGCTGAGGCCACTTCTTTTTCTTCTTATTCTTCTTCTTTTTCTTCTTCTTCTTCTTTCTCTTCTTCACTCGTTCTCAATCTCCAGCTACCCAGCCCTGAAATGGACATTGCTAGTGGCAGGGTGTTGTCCGGAGAACGGATGTTGTGTCGTGGTTTCGATCTCTTCTCCTTAACCAGTCTGCTCTGTTGCAGCCTGTTATCCAGGACCACCACGTGAAGGTGTAGAAGCGTCTTGCCAGCTCTGGTTCGATGGCCCCGACGCATTCAATCAGGTGACCACTGCAGCTCATTCACTGCTCAGTCAGAAGCCACATCAAGATGGCAATGGCCTTCAGCCCACCACAAATCTGCCACTTACAAAACAATCAGATTTCGAGACCTGTCTGCCGACAAGGAGGGCAGAGGTTCGAATCCCCGATATGACATATGTTATTTTTTTGTTGGGGGTGAAATAAACAAACATAGGCAGCACACGTCGTGGCGAGAGCAGTCCCGAAGTGGCCTGTAATACTCAGCCTTAAAAAACCCTCGACTACCCCGGTAATGGGAACAAATGTGGTATGACAGTATACAGTATATATATATATATATATAACGAAAACCATGGTCACCCCACTGCCGACCTGCACTGTGGAAGAACAACGAGACATTACTTAGCTTTATGTTCACGGGGTGAACATTCTTAAATCTACAGAAGAATGAAGGTTCAGTGGGGAGACGATTGTTTGAGCCATAAGAGAGTGAATGAAAAAGTAGAATCATTTCTAAATTGAAGACAGAACGTCATTGATGAACCGCGGCGTAGGAGACCAGCATGTGTGGCAACTGACACAGAGAAACAGCAGATCGACCAGCTTGTCCGTGTTAACAGACGATTCACTATTGATTCACTAAATTTTAACTTGAATCACGACGCTACACACAAAAAAGTGTCCATGATGACCTCGGTTATAGAAAAGTGTGAAGCAGATCGGTCCCAAGGCATCTGACATCGACGCAATAGAGGCTGTGCAAAATTGGTTAACAGTCACACCATAAGACTTCTTTTTTGAGGACACCAACAAGCTTATGGACAGACTGATCAAGTCTGATGGCAGACACAGAGATGATGTCGAACAATAAGACAAAATAATCTTTGGTTCGCATTCTTGTGAAAATGTTATTAAATAAAATGTGTTTTACTTAATGACTGTCAATTGTTTATACATATACTTATATATATATGTATGTATATATATATATATATATATATATATATATATATATATATATATATATATATCATATTAACAGGACTTGTCTTAATCGTTCTTGTTCTCTTTAGCACATTTACTGTAACTGTTGGTGTCGCCGATTTATATTTTGGGCCGTCTTCTTGATCTCATGGTTCTTTGTGTTTGAGACGTATACTAGAGTGGTGTTTCAGAATTCTGCCGGTCTGCAGAAATTTCCAACCGGTCTCCGAAAAAATGTAATCATTCTTACCCTGACAATGAGGATCCTTGTAAAGATAACTTGTGGATTAATAATCCTTTATGAAAACTGCAAACTCGTGAGCTCTCCTCCACGTTAAAAGGAAACATGATCAAGTTATCTTTGATTTTACTCTTGTGTCCAAACATTAAATGCAATTATTGTTTCTTCTTCTTCTTTCGTTCGCTTGAAAATATTGTCTATATCGTTAATGTTGTCTCTTGTATAAACTTCACTGTCTTTTGTAGTTCACATACAGGTCCATAAAGTTTTTACTCCAATGTTGGTTCTATGGGCCTGTAAGATTTTCTCAGTTGTTTCAGTTTCGAATATCACTGTGGAACGAATATTCATCTTTCAGTTACAGAACTATTCAATTGTTAGTCATTTTTTCGACCACCTATTTGAGTAATAATTTTCAACCTTTTAAGTGATCAAAATAAAACAGAGAAACGGAATGTAATGTCAATGTAGGGCTTTGTCTCTCAGAGCCAAGGTTAACACGTATTCTAGCAAAGAATCAGCAGATTTCGCACCAACTTAATCAGAATAACATTCAAGACCTACTGTTATTAGCATTTTTATATACCCTTTGGTTTCTTAATTAACTATGTAATTTTCATTTGTTCGTTGTTGTTGAACGTTCAAAATGAATTGTTGTTTCGAAAGCTCACAATGAGTTGGTTACTCCTTTGTGCGCCCTGAAAAAGACTTAAAGTAGCGGGTTGTAGTAGCTTTCCTAACATCCCAATCGTGCTGATGAAGGTGGGCCGGGGTCCTCAAGTTGATTGCGCTATGCTTGGCTTCATCTGCGTGTTGTTCACTACTATGAGGATCACGTCGAACCCTCACCTCGTTAGCCAGGCTGCAATAAAAACAGCCTTTTTCCAGGGAAGGATGCGGGGAAGCCGAGGTGAGGGTCTTGGCCAGTATATTTTGCCTGACCCTGACATGTCTGATCAGTATGTTCTGCCTGACCAGACATTAACTCTTCCTTCCTCGCTCACAATGAGTAACTTTACTTTTTTTGTGTGCCCTTAAAGTTTAGTTAATTTTGACATATAACAAGACATGCCTCTTTGTTGAAGACCATACTATAGGGTATAGCATGTTTAACCTATTCTGGATCATTATTATTCTCATGTTATAGAACAATTGGCAAATTGTGTTGTTATACCAAGGGACATAATCACAACAATGTTTCTGGTATTTTGTTTCTGTCGGAGGGGTTGCGTTACATTGTGTTTTGCGACAACATGCCATGTGTATCAGTCTTCAGCATTTATTTAGTATCCTAATCGTATATAGCAAGGGCCATCATAGCGTTTGGTAGTATTCGCTCGATGGTGTCGGAATGTCGTGGCATCAGCGTCAAGACCAAACTCAGTTTACCGTGCCACCAGCTCTATGCTATGCCTCCCAAAGCTGGACTGTGTACATGCAAGGAGGTTAAACCACTTCCACGCAAGTTGCCTGAGGCAAATATTCTACATCCGGTGGCAAATTCGTGTCACTAACATCGAGGTTCTACGAGGGCTAAGGTGCCCCCAGCATCCATGCACTGCTAGAAAAAAAGCACGACTAGGATGGGCCGGACACCTCGTCCGTTGGTCAGACGAGCGGCTCCCAAAGAAACGTATCTACGGCGAGCTAAGAGAAGGATGGCGAAAGAGAGAGAGAGGGCGCCCAAAGAAACGTTTTTAAGACGGTCTGAGGGACTCACTAAAAAGTTGCGAGGTATACGTCGACACCTACCTGGAAATGTCTTGCACAAAACAGATCTGACTGGAGAAGCGCAGTCAAATCGGGTGTAGCTACCGGCGAAGACGACCGTGTTGTGAAAGCCCAGAGCAGACGAGAGACCCGGAAATCACGAACAGCGGGAACACCATAACCTTCTACAGAGCTCGTGTGCTTGTTATGCAGCAGATGTTTTAGCAGTATGTTTAGTTCGGCTCCATTTTCACTCATATGTACCGTTGAGTGATGTAAAGAGCTTAAGTCATCGATTATGGGCTAAATGTGTTGCGTCTCTTATTGTAAGCACATATCGATGTATGATTACTATATGTCAGATATCAATCTGCATCGTGCCCTGCAGCCAGGTCGTCCTGTGTTGAAAGTGACATAATGATTTGATTGAGGCAGCAATCTAAGGAGTGTGTTTGAACTGTGTGTTATTTTTTTAAATCCAGGTGTAGTCACTGAGCGATTACTTACATATGTTGTTAACCTTCAACTCTGTTGCAGCTTCGATATATTTATCTCGCTAGAGTAGAAGAGTCCACATGCGGCATTGTTCTCAAACCATTCACATAGGTGAATCGTCTGCTGTTAGTGAGCAGCTTTCTGTGTTTGAAAGAAACATCTAGAAACAACAGTCTAAATATGTGACGAATAAAAGTAAAGGAAAAGGAAGAAAGCGATACTCAACCATTGTCAAACCAGCGTCGGGATCAAGATGCTGAGCAGCGCATGAGCTGCAGTGGTCAGCGACTCATAGCTGACTGCTAGCGTTAGGGCCAGCGAACCATGGCTGCCAAGACCCTTCTACACCTCCCCGCGGTGATCCTGGATAACGGGGTGCAGAAGGGCAGACTGGCTAATTAGAAGGAATCGAAGAAGTCGGATGTGTTGGACCGAAAGGTGCAAATGTTGCAGCCGAGCTGTAAGCTACAACACAACGCATTCCGTTCTTTGGACTACATTCTGCTACTTACCCTTTCAGGGTTTGGTTGCGGGAGATTGAGAAGGAACGAAGAAGAAGAAGAAGAAGAAAACCAGAGTCATCAAAGCAGAAGCATATAGAAACTATTCTACTGCGAACACAGATCAAAGCATGCATTCAAAAACATGTATCTGCCCATTAGGACAGCAGGCAATAAAAAGAGAGGAAATAAGAGGAATATTTAGTCATTAACAAAGGAAATCTTATTGGTATATGTGCATTTTCTTTGTTAATGACTTTACGATCAATCAAAGTTAGAAAATACAAAATACTGACATCAACGGAGGAAAAACAGAAGCAATGGGTTGAGTACTGCAAATAAAGCATAAACAGACCTCCACTGTAAGAAACACCAAACATCCTACCAGCAGCTAAATGGACTTAAGAACCCATAAAATACGACGGAATAAAAAAAAAGGCCATATCCAAACTCAAGAACAGTAAAGCAACAGACCCCGACGAAGTAGCAGGAGAAGCTATATATATATATATATATATATATATATTTATATATATATATATATATATGGTCACATATATTTTGAAAGGATCATTCAATAAAATATCGGAATAGGAGAGAGCGCCCACAGAAAGGAAAGAAGGGCTAATCTGTCCAAAATAGTAGATCTGGCAGATTGCTGCAGTTATATCGCTGTAAGTGCCAGGTAAAATATTCAACAGAATCATCATATCCTTCCTCAGCCTTATGGTTACACCAGGGGCACACTTATCACCTACGGCCTGGTGTGGGACGCAAGCTCGGTCATTGTTAACCCGGGCTGCGACCGAGCCGGTATAGTTGGTTGTGATTGTGTATTCATGGGTGAATCTTGGGCAGTTGTCTCTTGGCGGAGCCCATCTTCTCTCCAAGCCTGTGCGGGCCAACATCTGACCTGGAGTAGCCCGTCTCTCTAGGCGAGCCGTTGCCTCGTTTGCCTACAGTCTCGCGGCCATAGTTTCCCAGTGTGCATCACTTGGAGGTAAAGTTGACTAGTGTGTTTAGTTTATCGGCAGGCTACTCATTTCACTTTTCGCCCTTCAAAGAAGGGCTAGCCGACCCCGACATCGCTGGGTTGCGATGCTGATCGCAAACACGCCATTGTACACATTTTTAACTCACCAGTCTATAATTTGCTGACTCTTTTTTTTTTACCATTTATCATAAGGGGATCACTCCTGCAACTTTCCAAACCCCTTTGAAAGTGTTATGTTTTGTTGTTTTTTGTGTTCGCCTTACCTCTCTATTGCACTATGTTCTTATTTGGCCCTGTAGGCCCAGTGCATCCGATTTCGGCACGCATTTTAAATAAGATTCTGCTTTCTCCTGCATTTTCTAAGGTTGAATGTTCCCGTGATAACGGCCGGTGCTATGATGGGGAGCGATCCCAGCACCTTCGAGTTGTAAGCCGTGTCACTTAACCACTATCCCACGCCGTCCCCCAACCTAACAACATATTATAGTCAATGGTTTTGATAGCAGATCTCTAATTTCAAACAGCAAATTTGGATAAATACCATCTTACCTGGACGTTTATCAATTTTTAACCCTCCAAAATTTTTGTAAAACCATTTCTTCCGTGATGTAGAACTGAACTTAATCCCTCAGTATCCATGTTTCTTTGGAAAACACCTATGGGCTCTTGGCTCTTGGATCTTGCCTTTTTGTATGTAAACTGTGCCAAATTACTGATCGATCAATGAGCAGCATCCTTATTCTCACTTACTAGCACAAAGGTAACGTCTTCTTCACATCTCATTAATGCCATCATTCATCACAGAAGTCGCCAAGACATGATGGATGTCAAACAATTATTTTTATTAATGGGTAAAAATGACAAAACGTATTCATTAAATCTCCACAGAAATTAATTGTCAGATAATTGAACGAAATCAAAATGTAATATACCAGGCGTGTTCAAATGAAACCGGACTTAACTGAACCAAGTGAACATACGTACGATGCGCATAATGACGTCACTTCTGGTGTAAACAGCACATTATCAACCGTAAAGTTTGTAAAATTTCATTATCTCCGACTCATAGTTTCTTTAGCAGACCGTTGAAAACATGGCGGGTGTGATACGTACGGAATAAGTCCAGAGTTGATCAGCGAGCGGTGATTAGGTTTCTAACAATTGAAGGATGTCGACCAGTTGAATGCAGGTAATGCATGGTGCCAAAGGTGTGGCGAACGTAAACTCCAGCGACTGTGCACACGAATTGCTCCATCATTTTTGGTGATGGCATCTTCTGACGCAACAATATGCGCCTGACCTGGTCTCGGAAGAATTCGTTAACTTACCTCCTTCATTAAAAGTCGTTGTCTAGTTGTTCATTGTTGTTATCGACACACTTTTGAAAACAAACTGGAAAAAATAAATAATAGCGATAATAATAGACTGGATAAAGACGCTGAGCAGCGCATGACCTGCAGCGGTGAGCCACCCATAGCTGACTGCTAGCGCCAGGGCTAGTGAACCAGAGCTGGGATCAAGATGCTGAGCAGCGCATGACCTGCAGCGGTGAGCCACCCATAGCTGACTGCTAGCGCCAGGGCTAGTGAACCAGAGCTGGGATCAAGATGCTGAGCAGCGCATGACCTGCAGCGGTGAGCAACCCATAGCTGACTGCTAGCGCCAGGGCTAGTGAACCAGAGCTGGGATCAAGATGCTGAGCAGCGCATGACCTGCAGCGGTGAGCAACCCATAGCTGACTGCTAGCGCCAGGGCTAGTGAACCAGAGCTGGGATCAAGATGCTGAGCAGCGCATGACCTGCAGCGGTGAGCCACCCATAGCTGACTGCTAGCGCCAGGGCTAGTGAACCAGAGCTGGGATCAAGATGCTGAGCAGCGCATGACCTGCAGCGGTGAGCCACCCATAGCTGACTGCTAGCGCCAGGGCTAGTGAACCAGAGCTGGGATCAAGATGCTGAGCAGCGCATGACCTGCAGCGGTGAGCCACTCATAGCTGACTGCTAGCGCCAGGGCTAGTGAACCAGAGCTGGGATCAAGATGCTGAGCAGCGCATGACCTGCAGCGGTAAGCCACCCATAGCTGACTGCTAGCGCCAGGGCTAGTGAACCAGAGCTGGGATCAAGATGCTGAGCAGCGCATGACCTGCAGCGGTGAGCCACCCATAGCTGACTGCTAGCGCCAGGGCTAGTGAACCAGAGCTGGGATCAAGATGCTGAGCAGCGCATGACCTGCAGCGGTGAGCCACCCATAGCTGACTGCTAGCGCCAGGGCTAGTGAACCAGAGCTGGGATCAAGATGTTGAGCAGCGCATGACCTGCAGCGGTGAGCCACCCATAGCTGACTGCTAGCGCCAGGGCTAGTGAACCAGAGCTGGGATCAAGATGCTGAGCAGCGCATGACCTGCAGCGGTGAGCCACCCATAGCTGACTGCTAGCGCCAGGGCTAGTGAACCAGAGCTGGGATCAAGATGCTGAGCAGCGCATGACCTGCAGCGGTGAGCAACCCATAGCTGACTGCTAGCGCCAGGGCTAGTGAACCAGAGCTGGGATCAAGATGCTGAGCAGCGCATGACCTGCAGCGGTGAGCAACCCATAGCTGACTGCTAGCGCCAGGGCTAGTGAACCAGAGCTGGGATCAAGATGCTGAGCAGCGCATGACCTGCAGCGGTGAGCCACCCATAGCTGACTGCTAGCGCCAGGGCTAGTGAACCAGAGCTGGGATCAAGATGCTGAGCAGCGCATGACCTGCAGCGGTGAGCCACCCATAGCTGACTGCTAGCGCCAGGGCTAGTGAACCAGAGCTGGGATCAAGATGCTGAGCAGCGCATGACCTGCAGCGGTGAGCCACCCATAGCTGACTGCTAGCGCCAGGGCTAGTGAACCATAGCTGGGATCAAGATGCTGAGCAGCGCATGACCTGCAGCGGTGAGCCACCCATAGCTGACTGCTAGCGCCAGGGCTAGTGAACCAGAGCTGGGATCAAGATGCTGAGCAGCGCATGACCTGCAGCGGTGAGCCACCCATAGCTGACTGCTAGCGCCAGGGCTAGTGAACCAGAGCTGGGATCAAGATGCTGAGCAGCGCATGACCTGCAGCGGTGAGCCACCCATAGCTGACTGCTAGCGCCAGGGCTAGTGAACCAGAGCTGGGATCAAGATGCTGAGCAGCGCATGACCTGCAGCGGTGAGCCACCCATAGCTGACTGCTAGCGCCAGGGCTAGTGAACCAGAGCTGGGATCAAGATGCTGAGCAGCGCATGACCTGCAGCGGTGAGCCACCCATAGCTGACTGCTAGCGCCAGGGCTAGTGAACCAGAGCTGGGATCAAGATGCTGAGCAGCGCATGACCTGCAGCGGTGAGCCACCCATAGCTGACTGCTAGCGCCAGGGCTAGTGAACCAGAGCTGGGATCAAGATGCTGAGCAGCGCATGACCTGCAGCGGTGAGCAACCCATAGCTGACTGCTAGCGCCAGGGCTAGTGAACCAGAGCTGGGATCAAGATGCTGAGCAGCGCATGACCTGCAGCGGTGAGCAACCCATAGCTGACTGCTAGCGCCAGGGCTAGTGAACCAGAGCTGGGATCAAGATGCTGAGCAGCGCATGACCTGCAGCGGTGAGCCACCCATAGCTGACTGCTAGCGCCAGGGCTAGTGAACCAGAGCTGGGATCAAGATGCTGAGCAGCGCATGACCTGCAGCGGTGAGCCACCCATAGCTGACTGCTAGCGCCAGGGCTAGTGAACCAGAGCTGGGATCAAGATGCTGAGCAGCGCATGACCTGCAGCGGTGAGCAGCCCATAGCTGACTGCTAGCGCCAGGGCTAGTGAACCAGAGCTGGGATCAAGATGCTGAGCAGCGCATGACCTGCAGCGGTGAGCAACCCATAGCTGACTGCTAGCGCCAGGGCTAGTGAACCAGAGCTGGGATCAAGATGCTGAGCAACATATGAGCTGCAGCGGTCAGGGACTCGTGGCTGACTGCTAGCGTCAGGGCTAGTGAACCAGATCTGGGATCAAGATGCTGAACAGCGCTTGACCTGCAGCGGTCAGCGACCCATAGCTAATTGCTAGCGTCACAGGGCTTTGTAGAGGGAGATTGAGAACGAACGAAGTATAGCCAAGCCATTATAATAACAAAAAGAAGAAAATTAATTATAATAACGAGAAACAGAAGAAGAGGAGAAAGAACAATAATAATAATAAAAAGAAGATAAATAAGAAGAAGTAAAAGAAGAAGAGGAAGAAGTAGAAGAAAAGGTATATTTTGGAACAACAACATTGGCAAAGATAGAGGAACAAATCAAGATGTTAACCACATAATTAACATATTCATATTTGCTTCCAACTCTTTGGCACAATATGGAACCCAGTACCAAGCTCTCGGGGAAATAAGATTGGCCAACATTACAATATGGCCGGAAGCGCGCAGTGTGACACAGATACTCACATCCAGACAGGAGATCTGCACCATCAGATGTATATGTCCTTTAATTGCAGTTTTGTCTAGTACAATTTTAAGTGCCATCTCCACATGATCCTTTGTTTCATGCCATGTTGGTTCAATCTGCCAGACATTTATTTGTCCATCAATTTATGTTATTCCCCTCCTTGTTACAGTGTTTAGCTTGAGCATGTTAACTGCACATCACACGATCTTGAGCATGTTAACTGCACATCACACGATCTTGAGCATGTTTACTGCACATCACACGATCTTGAGCATGTTTACTGCACATCACACGATCTTGAGCATGTTTACTGCACATCACACGATCTTGAGCATGTTTACTGCACATCACACGATCTTGATCATGTTTACTGCACATCACACGATCTTGAGCATGTTTACTGCACATCACACGATCTTGAGCATGTTTACTGCACATCACACGATCTTGAGCATGTTTACTGCACATCACACGATCTTGAGCATGTTTACTGCACATCACACGATCTTGAGCATGTTTACTGCACATCACACGATCTTGAGCATGTTTACTGCACATCACACGATCTTGAGCATGTTTACTGCACATCACACGATCTTGAGCATGTTTACTGCACATCACACGATCACATTATCCTCGGCATCAATGCAACAGTTGTGTCGTCTGCGAGGAAGCTAACAATATTTTGTATGTGTTCCGATCTTTTACAATAATGTACCAATGTAGGTCTAGACTTTTGGTTAGTCGATCTCTCCATCAGATAGGTGGGCGACCCCACTGACGTGTACAGGCATATGGCCCCCAAAACGTTGTTCTACGTGTCCATTTGTTGTCAGTCATGCGTGCTTCATGTCCAGCCCAACAATGTTAGCGTGGTATCGCTGCTTCCACAACGTCTCGAAACATAGTTCGATGTCGAATTTCTTCGTTCCGGGTATTATCCCGAATCAAAATATTTAGGACGATCTGTTCCATGGCGCTTTGGGTGACTCTGAGCTTCTCAGCATCTGTTTTGCGCATGTTACACACTTGAAATTGGCAGATCATTGCTGGAGTGACCATGGAATTTGAAAGTGTGCTCTTTCTGTGGTGCCTTTCATCTCTTGGAGTATTGGCTTAATGCAGGTAAAGGAAAACCAAGTTGAGTTTCGTCGTCTAGAGATTTCGTGAACAGCATTTATCTCTTGGCCTAGATAGATGTAGGAATTGACATCATTGTTTCCTTTCCCAGCTTGATATCCTGCTTTGGGTAGTAAGAATTTCTGGGACATTGTGTGTTGCTTTTATTTATCTTCCTACTAGCAACTCTGCCATTCAGTTCGTTCAAGGATTGTTGGGCTTCCTCAGTTGTATGACTAATGAGCAACATGTCATACACAAATCGTAATTGGGTGAGCCACTTGCCATCTATATTTACACCTCTGTTAATTCAATGAAATTGTTAGAAAATCTCTTCTTGTTAGAAAAGCTGTTATAAATAGCTTTGGGGAGATTATGTCGCTCTGTCGGAGTGCTCTTGCTATTGCAAATATACTGGATGGTGGTATAACGTGATGACTGTATTGCAGTCTTTTTTTAGTTTCCTCAATCAGTCTGATATCGGTTTCAGAAATGTTCTGGTTTCTGAGAGCATTTACTACAACATTGACCTCGACACTTTCAAAACCTTTCTCGCAATCGATAAATACAAGACATAATGGTATGCGCAGTTCAAGTGCTCTCTCCATCAGTTGATTGAGCCAACATCTTTACCATAATAATTTTCACGTTAATTTTGTTTTCAAATTATTAATTAGTTGTATCTTCCCCCAGGTCAAGTAAGCCGCAGGAAGCTTTAAAATACCTTCTACGCACAGCCGACGTCATCGGCTACCTGGCAAAAGACATTAACATGCTTGTTTGAATACAAGTATTCCACGATATATCTTTTGATGTGACCAAAACATCTTAACTGTCTTGACTTAAAATTCGTTCATGAACTCTCATTTTGCTCCTAATTTCTCAAAAACATCCATTTCTGTTTTTTTTTTTTTTTATCAGATGCTCCGAATTTTTCTATATAACCACATTTCAGACGAATTAATTCCCTTCACCTACTGTTTGTTCATTGACCATATTCCAACACCGTACAGTAGGGACGAGTACATGTAACAATTGAGCATTCTCAATTTGTTAGTGTGTCAATTTTTTACCCGTTTTAGTGAAAACAGTTTCCTGATTTCTGTTTCAGATCTAACATCATCAGTTATTATATTACCAAGACAGCAAGATAGGAGAAGCTCTTGGTCTGTAGTATATATATATATATGATTACTGAATATTATCTGTAATAGATTTCATGTCTACTTTGGTAAATTTGCTACATTCTCCCATACTTTGTGTTAGCATTTATGAATGTGGAGTTAACTTCTTGATTTTGATAAGCTACAGAAATAGTGTTATATATATAGTCCAGGGAGATAAAGAAGGAATAATTTGTTATCAATGCGATAGTAAGAACAATAAATGGATATATAATTTAAAGTTGATATTTTCTAATGACTACAAACACCCAAAAGTCCAAACGCACAAAAATGTTCTAACAATTCTCAAGAAATCCAGGTAAAACCAACACTTTTTACATTGTAATGAAATGCATGCATCCAACTACAGCATAAAAGGCCCTGTTGCTTTAACCTTGACACTGCTCTTATTCCGAAAGAACACAATCACAGGGTTGTTCATGCCGAGAGAATTCAATTCCAAGTCTTTCATCTTTGAAAACCGCTTCCCATCCACTGACTTCTGGAGTAAATGGGAAATAATTCTGTCCTCGACTTTCAGGCACTTCAGAAAGGTAGACAACTGGTTACATGTGAAGGAGGATATGTTGGCATCGCTGGGTATTGTGAGGTTTTCTGCAGGAATTAAGTTTATGGAAGCTGAGGGAAAAAAATCACATAATGAGAAATATCATGTGAGGATCACTTTTTCTTCAAGTTCTCAAATTCTCGCTGTCAAGCCTGAAAAGAGTTTTGCAAGTAGCAGGATGTAATCCTGGGGAACGGAAAGAGTTGTCATAGTTTACATATTGACTGCGATATTTCCACATTTTGGTCCAACACATCCGACTTCAACATGGTATATCTGGATTCCGGCAGGCCTTCCTTTTTCACACCTCTTTCCTTAGCCAGTCTGCACTGCTGCAGCCTGTTATCAAGAATCACCACGTGAAGGGGAAAAAGGGTCTTGACAGATCTGGGTTGCTGGCCATGATGCTAGCAGTCAGCTCTGGGTTGCTGGCCATGATGCTAGCAGTCAGTTCTGGATCGCTGGCCATGATGCTAGCAGTCAGCTCTGGGTCGCTGGCCATGATACTAGCAGTCAGCTCTGGGTCGCTGGAGACTACAGTTTATGCACTGTTCAGCATCTGGATCGCACCAGAGACCAGTCAAATAGTGTCATCCCTACAAATAAATTGCGAGGGAATGGTTGCTGCCCTTAGGGACACCGTCAGACGTCACGGTCACTGACCGCTGTGATCATCAGGAGTAATGGTGAATGACTGCTATGATCATCAGGAGTAATGGTGAATGACCGCTATGACCATCAACCTTAATGGTTACTGACCATCAGGTGTAATGATCAATGACCACTATGACCATCAGGTGTAATGATGAATGACCGCAATGACCATCAACCTCAATGGTTACTGACCATCAGGTGTAATGATCAATGACCACTATGACCATCAGGTGTAATGGTCAATGACCGCTATGACTATCAGGTGTAATGGTGAATGACCTTTACGACCATCACCCTCAATGGTTACTGACCATCAGGTGTAATGGTCAATGACCGCTATGACCATCAACCTTAATGGTTACTGACCATCAGGTGCAATGGTCAATGACCGCTATGACCATCATCATTAGTGGTTACTGTCCAACAGGTGTAATGGTCAATGACCGCTATGACCATCAACCTTAATGGTTTCTGACCATCAGGTGTAATGGTGAATGACCGCTATGACCATCAACCTCAATGGTTACTGACCATCAGGTGTAATGGTAAATGACCGCTATGGCCATCACAGGTGTAATGGTGAATGACCGCTATGACCATCACCCTCAATGGCTACTGGCCATCAGGTGTAATGGTCAATGACCGCTATGACCATCAGGTGCAATGGTCAATGACTGCTATGACCATCAACCTCAATGTTTACTGACCATCAGGTGTAATGGTCAATGACCGCTATGACCATCAACCTCAATGGTTATTGACCATCAGCTGTAGTGATGAATGTCCGCTATGACCATCAACCTTAATGGTTACTGACCATCAGGTGTAATGGTCAATGACCGCTATGACCATCAACCTCAATGTTTACTAACCATCAGGTGTAATGGTCAATGACCGCTATGACCATCAGGTGTAATGGTCAATGACTGCTATGACCATCAGGTGAAATGGTCAATAACCGCTATGACCATTAGGTGTAATGGTCAATGACCGCTATGACCATCAGGTGTAATGGTCAATAACCGCTATGACCATTAGGTGTAATGGTCAATGACCGCTATGACCATCAGGTGTAAGGGTGAATGACCGCTATGACCATCAACTTTAAAGGTTATTGAAAATCATGTGTAATGGTGAATGACCGCTATGACCATCAACCTTAATGATTACTGACCATCAGGTGTAATGGTCAATGACCGCTATGACCATCAGGTGTAATGGTCAATGACCGCTATGACCATCAGGTGTAATGGTCAATGACCGCTATGACCATCAGGTGTAAGGGTTATTGAAAATCATGTGTAATGGTGAATGACCACTATGACCATCAACCTTAATGGTTACTGACCATCAGGTGCAGTGGTGAATGTCCGCTATGACCATCAACCTTAATAGTTACTGAAAATCAGGTGTAATGGGGAATGACCACAATGAAAATCAACCTTAATAGTTACTGACCATCAGGTGTAATGGTCACTGACGGCTCTGAGCATAAAACGTGATGTGCTTAACTTAACTTAACGTCTTTATACTGGTTTAGAAGACCCTGCAGAGTCTGTATACAACCAGTTACATTTACATCACCTTGCTCTAAAAGCTATGCGCATCCAGTTTATTCTTAAATGCATTAACTGTCCCTGCCTCCACTACCTCCCATGGCAATGCATTCCAAGCAGATACCACTCTCTGACTAAAAAGATATTTCCTAATATCTAACCTGGACCTCTCTTTAGTCAGCTTGTAGCTATGCCCTCGTGTTATTGTAGGTGGCTGTATTTAAAAAAAATTGTTATAGTCTAATTTATCGATTCCTCTGATCATCTTATAAACCTGTATTGTCACCACGAATTCTTCTCTCTTCGAGACACTGTAGGCCGGTTTTTCTGAGTCGTTCCTCATAACTGTAATTCTGGAATCCCACTATCATCTTTGTCGCTCTTTTGTGTATTCGTTCCAGCATGTTTATGTCCCCTCTATGATAAGGACTCCACACCTGTACACAGGTGTTGATCATGACTAACATAGTCTGATCAGTTTATTTTGCCTGACCCGGACAAACATAGTATGATCAGTATGTTTTATTCTATTAGGTCAAACATATCCGGATTTGTATGTTATCATCTCTCTCTTTATATATATGTATCTTCAGTCCACTTATGTCGTTAAACGTCGTGAGGAAGTATGGCCTTCTTTGTTTCATATTTTTTTATTTGGCAGGTGAAAATCTACTGGTGACGTGCCAGGTCAATCCCAGCATCTGTTAGACGCTTGAATATACGATCGCCTTTTTTGAGACTGGTGGAAGCGTAAATTAGACCAAGGTAGACCCACAGCTTGTCAGACGTCATCTAAGCCGTTCCGCTAACCACATATCAAGACCTGAAGTTATAGTCACACAGTCTCCTTTTTGCGACGTATTCCCTGCGGGGAGAATATCCCTAGAATAATTTGAGTAGTTTTTACCTTTAATCATGTCCGAGCAGCGGCCGTTAGGCCTTCTCTTTTCGATTACAAACTGCTAGGTTATTTTTAACGTGCCCGCCAATGCACACGGGTGTCTGATCTCACTACACAGAGATCAGGGGAAATATTTACCGGATGATTCACGTTAAAAAGTCTCAGTCTACATCGTGATTTGAAACCCGTGACCTCCAGCACCCGAGGTGAACACCTTATCTCTAGACCACTGGGTCTACCCTAGCCGAACAAACATAGCCTGATCAATATGTTTTACCTTACCAGGAAAAAAATAGTCTGATCAGTATGTTTTACCTGACACTGACTAACATAGTTTGATTAGTATGTTTAACTCTATGTGGACAAACATAGTCTGATCAGTATGTTTTGCCTGATCCTGACTACCTTAGTTTGATCAGTATGTTGTGCCTGACCATAACATAGTCTGATTAGTATGTTGTGCCTGCGTGGACATTAGTCTAATCATGCCCCCAATAATCTTAACTATAAAACATAAAAAGCATGTATCTGTTTGTCTGTCTCGCAAAGACTCTCGAACAGTGTGCTCTAGCAATGTAAAAGTTTGTCAGCTCATCCTGTCTGGAATTTCTAGGTCAGCGCAACTATTTTCAGCTCTCTGCGTCGTTCCTTTGCAGAGTCAACTAACATAAACAAAGTTAAACTATTTACAGCGAATGCATTCTTTTGACATACCGTACAGTACTATCTTTTTAAGGGTGACTGCTCAAGGTGAGATTATCAAAGCCCTAGGAACGGTCCTTGTTTGGAATTAATTATTTAAAGGAAAAGGGCCAGTATTTTGATTCTAGACTTTAGTTGGGACGTGTTGACAACATGCTCCACCTGCGAGCTTTTAGTTTTGTAACGTGTTGACAACATGCTCCACCTGCGAGCCTTTAGTTTTGTAACGTGTTGACAACATGCTCCACCTGCGAGCTTTTAGTTTTGTAACGTGTTGACAACATGCTCCACCTGCGAGCTTTTAGTTTTGTAACGTGTTGACAACATGCTCCACCTGTGAGCTTTTAGTTTTGTAACGTGTTGACAACATGCTCCACCTGCGAGCTTTTAGTTTTGTAACGTGTTGACAACATGCTCCACCTGCGAGCTTTTAGTTTTGTAACGTGTTGACAACATGCTCCACCTGCGAGCTTTTAGTTTTGTAACGTGTTGACAACATGCTCCACCTGCGAGCTTTTAGTTTTGTAACGTGTTGACAACATGCTCCACCTGCGAGCTTTTAGTTTTGTAACGTGTTGACAACATGCTCCACCTGCGAGCTTTTAGTTTTGTAACGTGTTGACAACATGCTCCACCTGCGAGCTTTTAGTTTTGTAACGTGTTGACAACATGCTCCACCTGCGAGCTTTTAGTTTTGTAACGTGTTGACAACATGCTCCACCTGCGAGCTTTTAGTTTTGTAACGTGTTGACAACATGCTCCACCTGCGAGCTTTTAGTTTTGTAACGTGTTGACAACATGCTCCACCTGCGAGCTTTTAGTTTTGTAACGTGTTGACAACATGCTCCACCTGCAGGCTTTTAGTTTTGTAACGTGTTGACAACATGCTCCACCTGCGAGCTTTTAGTTTTGTAACGTGTTGACAACGTGCTCCACCTGCAGGCTTTTAGTTTTGTAACTTCTATTCTCTCACTTGAAAGCAGTACTGTTCTGATGGAGTTGCCTGTGTTAAGAGAATATTTCATATAGAGATATTATCGTAATGCTGTCAACAATTGATTGAAAAGCTAATTACATTTTAAAAGCACTAAAACGTGTGAAGCCATAGCGATCAATGCAACCTATTTCAAATCGCTGTAAACTTGAAGTCACTACAAAATTGTATGGATTAATAAATATGTTATTTCAGGAGCGAAGGTGGGTACTAAAGTTCTAGTGTAACATAAAAAGCATACGTTTTTGCGGAATCTTGGCGGCCTTGACCTTTGCACTTCCTGACTCAGAACCATGACTTTGTGTGATTGGTTGTTTTGGTGGTACATCTGACATTTGCCTAAAATGGAGGAATGTGGTTTTATTACATGATTTAGTACGAAGGTTAGGATAATAGTTGCTAATCCATAATTACAGAAAACGATGACGACAGATGAACAAGAGAACAAAGGCAGCGGGAATGTTAAATTCAAGATTTAAATGACAAAGTCCTACGAGAAGTCAAAAATGTATATTAAGGCCAGATACTTGGACAGTTGGGAAACAAAGCATACTGGCTACACAATAAATGATACGTATTACCAATTAAGCAGGAGAGAGCAGGTGATAGTATTTAGACCACAACAGACTAAGGTACCAACTATTCAATAAAATGCAGATATGTGCTACTGACGAATGCAACTGTGGTACTGGGAAAGTTACCCATGAACATCTGCTACAAAATTTTCCGACATACGAGGACCAGAGAAGGGGCATGTGGCCATCACCAGTGCCAACACTAGACAAGCTCTATGACAGTGTCATCATGCTTTGGATGACAGCTGCTTTCTTTGAACAAATTCAGGTTGACCTCTGACAGAGTATGAAGAAGAAGAAGAAGAAGAAGAAGAAGAAAAAGAAGAAGAAGAAGAAGGAGAAAAAGAAGGAAAAGAAGAAGAAGTAATGACAGTGAAATTGTGATCGAAATCTAAAAATGACAAGGAGAAATGGCGATCTGCGCTTGACATAATAAGATGAATTAGTGGTCTGCGCTTGACATAATAAGATGAATTAGTGGTCTACGCTTGACATAATAAGATGAATTAGTGTTCTACGCTTGACATAATAAGATGAATTAGTGGTCTACGCTTGACATAACAAGATGAATTAGTGGTCTACGCTTGACATAATAAGATGAATTAGTAGTCTGCGCTTGAAATAATAAGATGAATTAGCGTTTTGCGCTTGACATAATCATATGAATTAGCGTTCTACGCTTGAAATAATAAAGTGAATCAACGTTCTGCGCTTGAAATGATAAAGTGAAATGGCAATCTCAGGTTGAAATATTAAGGTAAAAGTATGATATCAGTTTCAAATAATATAAAATGGTGGTCTCACTTTAAAACAATAACGTGAAATCGTGGTCCAAGCTTGACATTATAATGGTAAATACTAAATCGTTCCGGTAAGGGCTTACACAGAACAGAGAATATGAAATGGTGAACTTAACGTGAATGGACAAAGCAAAATGGTGGTGAACGCGTGAAATGAAAGGTGAAAACGTGACTTATTTCTAAAATGATTAGGTGACATTTCTTCTTCTTTTCGTGTCCAAGCACCACGTTATATATCTTGCATCCAGTATTCAGCGACATGGATTGCCTTGTCATTTGCCTCCAGCATGTCGCACCAATTGCATGTTTCCTGGAGGTTGGGGCAGGTCATCAGGTGGTCTGGGTCCTGTATTGCGCCACAATCACATGTGTCATCATCTGTGTATCCCCATCGCTTCATATTTCTCTTGCACCGTGTTACACCAGTTCGGAGTCTGTTCAGCGACTTCCCTATTGTGTATGATAGATGATGTCCAGGAGCAGGTTCCTCCCGAAGTTCCATCTCTGGGGCCTGCACCAATTCGTGCCACCTCTCGATACGGCGACTTTCAGGGTTTGTCTGTATGGGGTTTGTTGTTTTTGGAAAGCTATGTCTGGATTTAAGTCTTGTGTTTTGTACATGATGTCCAAAAATCGGGTACCTTGGGTCGTGCTCCTGTTTTTCTCGTTCGATTTCTGCTGCGACGCTTCTTCGGATCTCGGGGGCTGCTATGCCAATTATGGTGACATTAAAATGACAAGATGAAATGGTGATCTATAAGGTGGCAAGGTGATATTCTGATCTGATCTAAAAAGGACTAAGTGAAATGGTAATCTAATGGTGGCAAGGTGATATTCTGATCTAATCTTGAAATGACTAACGGAAACGGTGATCTATAAGGGGACAAGGTGATATTGTGATTTAATCTTGCAATGACTAAGTAAAATGATGAATTTTAAGCTGTAGACTGAAATAACAGGAAAAAAGGTGATCAGGATCGAAAATGAAAAGTTGACATGGTGAGTCTAACTAAATTTGCTTGTTTAAAGATGGAAATGAGAAAATAAAATAACCAACTAAAGGCATTTAACAATGTTATTTTGTGAGTGAAAACTTAAATGACGAAGTCAAATGATATAAGACTGAAATGTCAAATTAGAAGATGAAAATGATGATGTTGTGAATGCCAACAATGAATAGATTTATTCTTTTTGTTCGCACTGAAAAGGAAGAGTAGAGGAGTTGTGCAGCAGCTTTCCTCACATCTCGAGTGTGGTTATGAAGGTGGATCAAAACTCTCCAGGCGGGTGTACGATGCTTGGCTGTACCTGCATTATGCTCACTACTACGGGGACCACGTCGAGCCCTACCTCGTTAACCAGACTGCCAATAATAACAGCCCGTTTCCAGGGAAGACTACAAAGTCGAAGTGGGAGTCTTGATGTTGTACCTGACCCTGACTAATATGTCTGATCATTATGTTGTACCTGACCCTGACTAACAAGTCTGATTAGTATGCTGTGCCTGACCAGACTTTAGTCTTCCTCTCCAAATCAAAATGCTAAGTGAAATGCTGAGTTTCAAAACTGAATAGAAATTTTAGAACGAAATTAGGATTTGGCTTGGCTTGGCTTCGTTCGTTCTTAATCTCTAGCTAACAAACCCTGAAAGGGCTTAAGTAACAGAATGTAATATAGAGAACGGAATGCGTTGTGTCGTAGTTTACAGCTTGACTGCGATATTTGCACCTTTTGGTCCAACACATCCGACTTCAGCAATAATTTTTTGAGTACCGGGTTACCCTTCTATTTTGTATCCCTTCTCATTAGCCAGTCTGCCATGTTGCAGCCTGTTATCAGGATCACCGCATGGAGGTGTAGAAGGGTCTTGGCAGCTCTGATTCGCTGGCCCTGACGCTATCAGTCAGCTATGGGTGGCTGACCGCTGCAGCTCATGTGCTGCTCAGCATCTTGATCCCAAATTAGAATATAACCTTTCTAGTTCTTGTTCATTAACTTGTGATTGTCTCCGCCGAGGAGCGCATTTGCCTCTTAGAATCACTATCGATAATAATAATTCTGACAAAGGTTTCATCAAATTCGAGAACTGATTTCCACAGAATTTGCTTTTAACAAGTCGCCCACTTTTATTCTTCTTGTCCATTATGAACAAACAAACCAAACTCTTTTAATTATTGTAATCCTGGTATTCACTCAGGAACATGTTGTGACCTATGCCAGGTAGCCAAATCTTGTCTAAACTCATCTCATTCATTTGCCATTAAGTACCATGCCGGACCAAGGTTTTGTCGCAGGTCATCCCTCCGTCTCATTGGTGGACGTCCAGGGCAACGATTATAGGTGTAGGGCCACCATGACGTCACTTTACGTGTCCATCTATTGTCAGGCATGCGTACCACGTGGCTTGCCCACCTGTACTTTCTTAGTAAAGCCGTATCTACGACGTCATTGAAGCAGGTTTGACTCCTGATTATGATGGTCTCGTAGTGACAGTGGCAGTGTTCTACGCTCCATCGCTGGTTGAGTAGTTTGGAGTCACGTCATGTCCCTTTTTCGTAAGTTCCTCACCTCGCAGCCATATATCATGGCTGGAATGACCAGGCTGTTGAAGGTGTGATTTCTCGCTTTGTTGTTTTTCATCTGTTAAAGTACTGTCTTGATGCGGTTGAAGCTGAGCGACCAAGCAGCTAACCTTCGGAAGATATTTTTATGTATATTATGGGAGTTCGTAATTTCTTGGCCCAAGTAGATGTACGAATTCACAACACTTTATCTCCACTACCGACCAACTGCGGTTCGCGCCAACTACCAACCTGGTTATGAAACACAATTTTTAGGTCACCCCCTTAATACGACAATGGAGATCTACATTGATGCAGGGGAAGGACTCTAACAGATTGGGTGAGTTGGCTGCATTACTGCCATACGCCGTGCATCAAATGTTCCTTCATTTGAGATTATCAGTTCCCGAATTGCTACATTTCGGCTGCAAGTACATGGATGGACAAAGTACGCCTTTCCTGTTAGTACAGTGTTATGGGCTCCACCAGCGGGTATGCTTATGGCGATATTGAAGTATTATATGAATTCTGGAAGAACAGCTACGTCATACAGTGTATAAAAAAGTAGTCGTTAGAGACTTCAATGCGAGGGTCGGACCGAAACAACCAGATGATTGATACATCGGTGATTTGTCTGACGACACATGCAATACACGTGGTAAGCGTTTGGTTATCTTTGCTGCAATGAAGAAGTTCCATATCAGATATCATGAACCCGTTCCCGATTAGAAAAGCCATTGGCCTTGGGATAAAAGATGGTACTGGGGCTATTCAAACTGGAAAACTAGAGCTAAGATTGATAATGTGCTAAGTAACTACTGTTATACAGTATCAGTACAAAACTATCAACAAATCAAGATGTTGTGGATGAAAATATTTGAAGCAAATAACAACTATTGAAATGTTCGATATCTGGAGTTCTAGGAAACATGTTTGACAAATTCAAAATAAATCTGAGAGTGATATCCCTGTTACGATTTCCAAATGTTCACCTCCTTTTACTTTAGTATAATCATAAGTTCGCTGTTTCTCATTAACATTAATGTTTGGTCTTAACTTAAAATAGTTCAACTTAACTAAACTTAACTTACCTTAACTTAACTTAACGTCTTTATACTGGTTTGGAAGACTGTGCAGAATCTGTATACAACTAGTTTCTTGCAGGGTGGTTAAGCGATATGCGAGTCCATCTTAATAAACTCAAACACTAGAGTAAAGTGAAGCAGGAGCCTGTTAGGCGCCATTTATGCTGCAATTAACAAACCAACTAACCATGTTCGGTGTTATGCCATGTCACAAAGTTAATCATCTCTGACGAGATGCTCTCTGCGAGGCAGTGGTGCTATTCTTGTCTTTGTCATACACAAAGACCCTGGCAGACCAAATGTGTTAGATTAATGGCTATGTGATTATGGTGTACAAAACACACTTACTAAACGAATATCCCTCTCTTTGAGTCAATAATTTAATGTTTTATTTTTTTTGTATGTTATCGAAAGATGCGTCATTTCTAAAGAATAAAGAGCACATTTAAAGCTCATGAATTAAATATCCACTTCAAATGTTCATGTGTTTTGTTATTTGTTCAAGAAATAACAAAATGTAAGTAGTGGATGCTATGCAAATCCCTTAATAGACGTGGTTAAAAAACACAGATTCATCTCAAACCAAAGTATATAAAAGTTTATATTAATTATTTGTAATACATGAATATGCTGAAGATGATTGAAATTAAGGATTTGACATTTTTTTAAATTTTGTTTTTACAGCGAGTCCTAACTTGGATCAACTCAGGATTACAAATGTTCTAATAACGACATAACTTACAAGCTTTTATCCTTCACATGTGTGGGTGATAGATCAGTCTTGCTCTCATCAGCCAGCTCAGTTCCTCCCTTTATTAAAAGATCTGTCAGGCTGGAGTTACCTCCATCAGATTGGTAAGCAACATGGCTGCTGTTCCGGTTGATCTTGTCTGAGTGACAGCTGCCATCAGGAGTCTGCCGACGGTGGTTGCTGAACCCATTTGATAGGGTGTTATCCAATTGTGTGGTCTCCCAGTCTGCCATTGTGTTTATGTTCTTGTTTGAATATCCGGAATTTTGAAATGGTTACTGCAATTGAGTATTGTTGTATGTTCTGTGGATACGTAATGAATATATATGATAATTTGTACTCAAGCTCTTTACCACAAGCAATGATCTGAAATACAATCATGAATAAATATTGTTGGCGGAACACAACCTCTGGCTTAGCTGACTTGGCTTCGTTCTCAATCTCCCGCTACCAAGCCCTGATAGAGTTTAAAGTAGCAGAATGTAGTCCAGAGAACGGAATGCGTTGTGTCGTAGTTTACAGCTTGACTGCAATATTTGCACCCTTCGGTCCAACACATCCGACTTCAGCAAACATTTTTTGAGTACCGGGTTAGCATTCCCTCTTCGATCCCTTCTCCTTAGCCAGTCTGCCCTGCTGCAGCCTGTTATCCAGGATCATTGCGTGGAGGTGTAGAAGGGTCTTGGCAGGGTTGGCTCGCTGGCCCTGACGCTAGCAGTCAGCTATGGGTCGCTGACCACTGCAGCTCATGCGCTACTCAGCATCTTGATCCCACACAACCTCTAATTGTTAGACTGTTGCTATTTATTTTATTACACACAATTTGACTGACGGAAAGATAATAGGCACGCGCAGTTTTTGCTTTATTTTTGTAAGGTTTGCCTATGTGGATTCTTCTGACGAAGGCACGTCCTTCACAATCCTGACCGTAATCGTTTGGGCGATATCCGGACCTATTTGTCTATGTATGGATGCGCATGTATTTGTGTTTGTAATGTGTTCCACTTTTGTAGTTCAGTAGTTTTGCCAAACCTTTCTGTCAGTGGAGAAGTGGTCATACCGAGAAAAATCCCGGACATGCAGAATTAAACTGAACACGAAGTGATTTCGAACCCTATATGTTGGGATCCCAAAATAAGCTTGCGATCGATTCACAGATGTACACCAAACTCTCCACTTGCGCGCGTCTGCTAGTAATCTATGATTTTTATACAGACCACATGTGTACAAAGGCTACAGATAATGACGACGCAACAACATGTTTTCTACAATTCTGTGAATAATGTATTAAAACAGGTCATTTCAGCTCAAGTACCTTCTCCATATCGAATGCCTGCTGGAAAACATCCCGAACAGTCTTTTGCTTTGATGATAAAAATATATCAGACTTTCACCTATGAATTTTTTTATGTTATCCTCCAACGCATAACGCTGTTCATCTCTGACATGTTTGTCCTTCATTTTTTCTTCCAATGCTGTTTTCAATAAGGTTTTATGTGGGTTTTTATCAAAAACATTCTTGATTTTTTGATTTTTTGTTTTTCCGTGAGATGAGCTTCATTTTTTAATTTATCCACATTGCAAAGGCATCAATTCTTTTTTCCAATCATTTGTTCATTGTTAGTATTTATATGTCATGCAGTGAAGACAGTAGACTTAACATCTGATCACTCGTATTGTTAGTATTTATATGTCATGCAGTGAAGACAGTAGACTTAACATCTGATCACTCGTATTGTTAGTATTTATATGTCATGCAGTGAAGACAGTAGACTTAACATCTGATCACTCGTATTGTTAGTATTTATATGTCATGCAGTGAAGACAGTAGACTTGACATCTGATCACTTCTCATTGTTAGTATTTATATGTCATGCAGTGAAGATAGTAGACTTAACATCTGATCATTTCTCATTGTTAGTATTTATATGTCATGCAGTGAAGACAGTAGACTTAACATCTGATCACTCTCATTGTTAGTATTTATATGTCATGCAGTGAAGACAGTAGACTTAACATCTGATCACTCTCATTGCTAGTATTTATATGTCATGCAGTGAACAGTAGACTTAACATCTGATCACTCTCATTGTTAATGTATGCGTGATTGTTTTAGATATCAATATATGACTCATTATGGTGAAAACACATTTGGACATCTCTATTACCATAATAACAATCATGTGCACATAGGGATCTAGGGCTCGTTTTGTCGATCCTCCACTGCGATGTCCAACTGCTGAGGTTTGTACTCAAACCTCGTCCATTGCCGAAGGAGAGACTGCTATCTACCGGAGCCATATAGAACTCCGGCGGTCCCTCCCATCCTCCTGAGACAAATTGTGAGAAAATGAATCAGCTTCTTTTCGTGACGTCTGTATACAGTTCATGTTTCACTTGCACACAGGGACAACCACTGCTCTGTACACCTTCAACTTCGTCTGGAGGCTGATGCCATTTTGACGCCAGACGTATGAGTGTAGTCTGCCAAATGTGGCGCTGGATTTGGCGATTCTGACCGTCATCTCATCATCCATGACTACATTCTGAGACAGTGTACTTCCGAGGTGTGCGAACCTATTCACAACTTCCAGTTTTTCACCATTGATCTTGATGATTGCCTCAGTATACGTTTTGCCAGGAGATGATTGATACATTATTTAATTTTTCTCTGTGTTGATGGTAAGTCAAAAGCTGAAACACGCTAAGGAGGAATTACCCATGCTTTTCTGCAGATTAGCATCTGTGACAGCGTTCAGGACACAATCGTTAGCAAATAGAAGATATCTGATGGTGTGTGCTTTGACCTTAGTTTTTGCTTGAAGCCGCCTTAGGTTGAACAGCTGACCATCTATACGATATCTGATGTCGATTCCTATGTCCCCGTCTCTGAAAGCATTAGTCAGCATTGCAGAGAACAGCAAGTTAAACAATCTCATTGCTTCAGGTCTAGCGCCGTGACTGGCCGTTGACACTTCAGCTTCAGATATTCTCTGATATTTCATCTTCTACCAAAACTCTTGTGAATTCAAGAAGTGTTTTAAGGATGGAACACCACTTGAGGACCGTACTACAACTAGTATATATGAAATAGGATACACATATTTGATAATGTGCCGTATTCTAGTTGTAGTCGAAATCTAAGCCTGTCGTCCCCTATTCTAGACAACTCGTGAGCCGGTTAAAAATCGCTGGACCGTGCAGCGACAATGCACACAGTCTCGAGGCACTTTGATGACACTTAGACTGAGGGTGTGTAGGGGTCACTCGTTACCACTGGAGGTGACAAGACGTCTTGCTTACCTCGGAGTCCTTGTCAGTGAGAGACCCTAACAAACGCACGGAAATAAAAGGTGCAGGATAGGTGGTAAAAGAAAATGTAGGGAGCCAAGAAAAGGGAAAGCTTTTTTAGATTTGCCCTACCCTGCTCAAACCCATCCAGCTAAGCAGGAAATTTGTCATCAGAGTACCATGACAGGAATTATTATACATGTCATTGAACACTTGTATGACAAGGCCTCCAGCGTAGTTCTTGTGAATGGGAGGCGCGGGGACTGGTCGAACATCGGTCGGTGGGAGACAAGGTTGTACATTATACCCAACACTTTTCCACATTTTTCTGAAGGGAATAACGAATGAGGCACTTGGAGATCATGTCGGTACTGTCAAAATAGGGAACCGAACCATTACCAACCTTCGCTTTGCAGTTGATATCGACGGATTGGTGGACACAGAAGCGGAACTCCGAGATGTCAGAAAATTCAATAAAACAGCTCTTGATTCTGGTGTAAGGATTAACGCTGGAAAGACACAAGTAATGACCAACAACGAACAGGGCTTCAACAGTGAGGTAAAAGCTAATGGCCAGGAACTCGGAGAGTGGTCGACCGTTTTAAATATTTGGGTTCGATAGTCGGTGATGAAGGATCAAAATGTGAAGTGTTGGACAGAATAGCACAGACAATAGCGAGGCTTGCACCGCGTAACAAAATCTGACCAGATAAATGCTAGCCCTTTGTATGAAGATCAGATTAATGCTTACATTGGTCCTGTCAATATTCTTCTATGCTTGTCAGACATGGGTAATTACAGCTGACCTGCAGCAGAAGATACATGCCTTGGAGACGAGATGTTTCTTAAGACTTCTAAACGTCACATACAACGACCGAGTTTGAAAGGAGAAAATATGAGAACAAATTAAAACAGCAGTAGGACCTTTTGAAGACCACTTGTCAACTGCCAAAAGAATCAAACTCGCTAGGTACGGTCATATCGAGACCAAACGTTCTTGCAAATACGGTCATACACGGAAAGGGGCAAGTTGGACGAGACATAAGTCGTCCTAAAAAGAGGTGGGAGGACAACATAAAATAATGAACCAATTTCCCACCAGACGAGGCACAATCAGCGGCCGCTAATACTCTTAGAGGGAGTGATGTGAGAAGAGTGGTAGAATCTTCACGTGTGCCCCACCCACCTCAACCGGTTTCGGAATAACTTGACCTGACCTGGTAGATATAATGACGGACTTCCTCTTGGTCGTTATCACCCGGTTCTTGCTCATTCGAAGCATACAACTCGGTATTACCCCACCGTGTTTTTACTTAAGTAAGAAAAATAACCTAGGTCGTTCTTCATCAATATTTACTCGATCATTGACGGCTGGTGACTATAGGCTTACGCCTCCCTCCTCCCCTGTAAATAATATTTTGAATAGACACCCAGTTATTGGCGAACTCAAAAATACTTCAGCAGTATCTGGTCACATACGTCTACAAATTAAAACGGCCGCCTTGACAACGAAGACAGGGCAACTCTAACTGAACTTCCTGACGTCATAGTCACATTGGACTAACGAGAAAGAGCCCTGACATGTTCCTTTGTCGTTCAGACGAGTATTCATCGGTTTGAAATGCGTGTTCGTGAATTGAAACAAGGTTCGTTTAGATCTCTGAGCTTGTCGGAGAAAATTAAATTAAAAGCCAGTGGTCATCCAGTATCTAAATTGGATATTGAACAAAAACAATTTACATGTAACTCAAACAAGATTTCCTGGATGTGTGGCTGCGACGATAAAAACGCTCTGTTCTGTTTTGGATGTTTACTGTTTGCAATGTGGTGATCGTTGGACAAAGGAAGGGGTGTGTCACCTAAGAAACCTTCCGGAAAAAAATGCTAAAAATC
The DNA here is from genome assembly GCA_036924085.1 of Ariolimax columbianus. Classification (NCBI taxonomy): domain Eukaryota; kingdom Metazoa; phylum Mollusca; class Gastropoda; order Stylommatophora; family Arionidae; genus Ariolimax; species Ariolimax columbianus. The sequence goes on from JAVGWX010000010.1 coordinate 45,361,990, forward strand.
ATGAAAACATTAATAAAACTAAACACAGTATCGTTATTTTTTATCTTCTCGGAAAATGTAACATCGCCGAAAGTTTGAGTAGTGCTTACCAAAAACCTTAAATAACATACTCTGATATGAAGAAATGTATCAGTTCTCTTAGTTTGTTTTAACTTTTATGGTTAAGCCAGCCCCCAGACAAAAATCCACGAGCCGCCACTGTTAGTCGAAAATATTCCCAGATAATGTACATTTAGAAATATATAACACATAAATACAACCAATAATGATATCATTGGTTTGAGAGTAACTCCCCTCCAGAACGGGGAGTCTGTCATATACCTTGGCAGCAATATAAACATATATAGAAGTCGAGAACAAAACTTGATTGCATTAGAGAATTTGTGGAAGTCAAAAGAAACTGAAACTACAACAACATAGGAGGAAGACTAACGTCTGCTCAGGCAAAATATACTGGCCAAGACCCTCACCTCGGCTTCCTAGTAGCCATCCCTGGAAACGGGCTGTTTTCTTGGCAGCCTTGCTAACGAGGTGAGGGATCGACGTATACGACCAGACATTTTTAACAAAACGAGGTACGTGTCTTCAATGTTTTAAATGTATGCTTTTTGCGTCAAGAGTACCGGATTCAATACTTGGTCCTGCACGCTGAAGTCTACCCAGCCGTAAATGGCAGCTGTTAAAGAAAACCCGATCTAAATAAAAGCACATCTGGGATTCAGTACAATGACATCTCTAAAAGTTCATCCTCGATAGCATTGTCTACTGTAAGACCATATTTACCTGCTTAACAAATAATAATAATTTCAGAGTGACGACATCTTTGAACCACACACGTGGTCTTTATGCTGTAACATGAAGCTAGTTTGAACAAAGGCCATTGAAATATAATGCGGTCTTTATAGAAAATAGATTTGTAATTTGAACTTTTTTTTTGGCAAGTTCAATCCTCAAATAAAACCTTTCTGTTCCATGCATAGCGCCTGTCTTCAACGAAAACATGATAATTTCTCTTGCCTTTTCGATTCGTTCCAGCCATGTTTACCCTTTCCTTTTTTCTGTTTATCTTGAACTATCTTCTCAGTCTAAGCTATGGTTCTCCTCTACGTTTATCGCCTTGGAGATTACAGAAAAGAGTGTCTTGTAATAATATCAGCTGGTTTCGTTAATGTGTCCTGTCAAACTTCTCATCAACACGTCAGGTTATGTTGATGGATGTCTGATTCTGTCCAATAGCTCAACATTAGTGATCTACAGTTCTACGATCAACAGCTACACATTAGTGATCTACAGCTCCACATTAGTGATCTACAGCTCCACATTAGCGATCTACAGCTCCACGATCTACAGCTCCACATTAGTAATCTACAGCTCCACATTAGTGATCTACAGCTCCACGATCTACAGCTCCACATTAGTGATCTACAGCTCCACGATCTACAGCTCCACATTAGTGATATACAGCTCTACAATCTACAGCTCCACATTAGTGATCTACAGCTCCACGATCTACAGCTCCACATTAGTGATCTACAGCTCAACGTTAGTGATCTACAGCTCCACGATCTACAGCTCCATATTAGTGGTCTACAGCTCCACGATCTACAGCTCCACATTAGTGATCTACAGCTCAACGTTAGTGATATGCAGTTCTACGATCTACAGCTCCACATAAGTGATCTACAGCTCCACGATCTACAGCTCCACATTAGTGATCTACATCTCAACGTTAGGGATCTACAGCTCCACGATCTACGGCTCCACATTAGTGATCTACAGCTCCACGATCTACAGCTCCACATTAGTGATCTACAGCTCAACGTTAGTGATCTACAGCTCCACGATCTACAGCTCCACATTAGTGATCTACAGCTCCGCATTAGTGATCTACAGGTCCCCATTAGTGATCTACAGGTCCCCATTAGTGATCTAAACATATCATTATATCATTTCAATCCCTCTATTATGCGCGGGGATCCATTTATGAAATTTGAATATTTTTCGTTGTTGTTTGTGTTATTCTTCATGTTTCAGAGCCATACAATTGAACGGACTTTACGCTAAAGATTTACATTTTTATGTTGAACTTAGTTTTTTTTGTTGTTGTAATTTCCATAAGTTCCCAATGCAATGAAAGCTCATCTTGCCACGTGTATTATGATATACATATCTTACCTCCTAAAACAAAGAACCCGATTTACACGCCACTGTGGCATGTTGGGAAAATGGTGTAAGGCCTATATTTTACTTGACCAACAGCACACTTAGGGAGATGTGGTCAACATCAAACCGCCTTTACTCTCCCAGATTATTATGTATCTGCTTCTTTGTCTATATTCATCATCATCATCATCAGTCCCGAAACCTAGAAGGTCGTTGAGACCCCGTTATTACAGTTTGTCGAACAAGCTCCCGCCATACGTCTCGATATTTCGCCCTGTTATTAGTTTCAGCTGTTGACCCTTCTCGCGCACTCTTTTATATTGTCCCACCATCTCTTTTTTGGCTTCCCTCTCCCAAGCTTCCCAGGCACAGTGTCTAGCATGACGGTCTTGGGCAGGCCCACCGATCGTGATATATGTCCATACCATGTCAATGTTCGTGTTTTTACTATAGTCAATAAGTTGTTATTTTGACCTAACTCCTTCCTAACAACTTCAAGAACACTTTTGTTTAAAATGCGATCCAAATATCAAATGCCAAGAATTCTTCGCAAGCATCGCATTTCCATTGCGCAACTTTTGCGTTCTATGGCAGCCGTCAGTCAATGTCTCACACGCGTAGAGGTATATTGAAGTGGCCATTGTGTACATTTAAGTCAGCTTCGACTTAGGAGCAAGGAAGTGATAGTTAAGCGTAAGTTAGTCATAGATTGGAGTACTGTGTACAGGTGTGAAGTCCGTACAGCAGAGGGAATACAAATACGCTCTAAAGGTTACAAAATAGAGCTACAAAACTGATAGTGGGATTCAAGAATTACAGTTACGAGGAAAGACTCAGAAAAACTGGCGTACAGAGTCTAGAAAAGAGAACAATTCAAGGAGGATAATACAGGTTCATAAAATAATCAATGGATAAGATACATTAGACTATAACAAGTTTGTTTTTTCTCAAAATACAGTCGCCTAGAAGAACAATAGGACACAGCTACAAGTGAATTTTAAAAAAAAGGTCCAGATTAAATATTAGGAAATATTTTATTTTATAGTCATATAATAGTAAATGATTGGAAAACAGTGTCACTGGAAGTAGTGAAGGCAGGGTCAATTAATGTATTCAAGAATAGATTGAATGCGAGATGTTATTTTTAGATCAAATGAATGTTAAAGAAATTGGTTGTATACAAACTCTGCAGAACCTTCTAAACCAGTATAAAGGCGTTAAGTTAAGTCTCAGCTGTCAAATACTATTTCATGGTCCACGAATACAATACCAATCGGTGAGTAACATTCCTCACTTTGCTTACTGGCAGTGTATCTACCTGGTCTGCTCATAGACTATTTTGTCGAGAACCTGCATGTTATTCTCTCTGCTATTTTGTCGAAAGCCTGCATAATATTTTCTCAGCTATTTTGTCGAAAGCCTGCATAATACTCTCTCAGCTATTTTGTCGAAAGCCTGCATAATACTCTCTGCTATTTTGTCGAAAGCCTGCATAATACTCTCTGCTATTTTGTCGAAAGCCTGCATAATACTCTCTGCTATTTTGTCGAAAGCCTGCATAATACTCTCTCTGCTATTTTGTCGAAAGCCTGCATAATATTTTCTCAGCTATTTGGCATACTATTAATCTCTATAGTATGATCCTATCCAATTTGTTCAAGGTACTGAAGCCTATAAGGCGCCACCCTGGACAGCAGTGTCTGTTAGGGCACCATCTTTACCTATTTCACTGACAAAATATTTTTTAAACTTAATTCAGCGAGACATATTCTTTCAACAACAGATATGGTTTTGTGTTGTATCAGCTAGTCAGTTGAACGATGGCGTCGAAATATAATGTGGATTAGAAAGAAAATATATTTACAATTTGAAAAACGTACGGTACAAAAACCTACCTTTCCAGAAGCTATAGCCAGACGAGTTATTTCTTGATGGTGATGTCTATAAGGCTGACAATGAAGTTATCCCTCTGTGATTGATTTTCTAAGAGTAATATTGTAGTTGCACCTTATTGATTGATTATGGTTTGAATGTCAAATGCGTATTTGTTTTGACTTATTTATTTAAGATTGATCGCAGAGTATTTTCTCGATGATTGATTCTTCATAAACAAGTTGAACTATTCCTAGTTCTTTAATTTCTTAAACGTAGATAGTGGCGTTATTTCTCCTTGATTGATTTCTTAAATATTGTCACTGAAGGTATTTCCTTGTTAGATAATTCTTGTAGCAATGCTTAATTCGTTAACATGTCTTGTTCTTTCTCTGCGGCTTTAGTCTTCTAAATGCCACATCTAAAGTTAAAACTACTAAAACGTCATCACAAATTCCCCTTTGAGATTGAGAATATATAAATGAATCCTTTCAACAATTCTTACTAAATGTGTAGTTAACATCACGTTTCGTATACGCCTACACAAATCAGTGAATACATTCTGGCTAAACGGGGTTATTGAAAACGCATTGCGGGTCTGGTAACACATGGGTTCTGAACTTTCTTTTGACAATAGCCTCCCCCAAATATTAGAAGCAGATAGTAGCGGAAAGAATCATTAAGCGAAACGTTAGACTTGTTAGAAGACTCGAAAACAGCCCGTTTCCAGGGAGGTCTACTAGGAAGCCGACGTGAAGATCTTGGCCAGTATATTTTGCCTGACCCTGACTAACATGTCAGATGAGTATATTTTGCCTAACCAAACGTTAGTCTTCATCTACCCCCCCCCCCCCCCCCCCAATCCTCCTCAATGTTCTGAAGATGGCAGTTATAGAAGCAGGAGAACTGACAAAAGATTGACAGCCTTACAGACAAGAACAATGTTTTGAAAATAATATGTTACATGTTGACAATGCTTCCCTAATGGTTTGCCTAATGTCCCCTTGTCGTCTTCGCCAGGCTGACTAAACCAGCCTCATCACCAGCCATATATCGTTTCATCTCGACTTCAAAATATGTCACTAACTTAGTTTTATTCACTATGTAGGGATACACGTGAGTCCCGTAGTACTGAGCGCCACCTAGATGAAGCAAAGCATAACACAACAGCCTGGTTGATCCCTGTCCACTTCAATCATCACACTCGGAATGTGAGGAAAGCTACTGCAATCCGCCAACTTAACGCTCTTTTCAGGACACGCAAAAGATTAAATACTCAGTGTAGACATTCAACAACAAAAACTCTACAAACGGACACATGGCAACATATCATCTGGCAGAAGATTGTAAAGATTTTGTATTTATTGACGAGTAAAAATTAAGTTATGCAGAGATAGATCCCTGCATCCCCAAGTCGTCTCGATACCCCCATGTTAAGATCCACTATGTCAGTTACAACTGCGTGGGCAGACGCTGTATTTTCAATGCAGCTGATACAAATAGAAGAGTTGAACGTTGCCGGTAGAACATACATTCACAGTCAATTCGACACATACTTAAAAGTAGTCTTACAGGTTCAGAAAAGGACAAACCGTTTGTGCCCAATTTTAAATTTATTTCTATGGCACGCTGGAATTGGGCATGTCGTATTTCAACATACCTATGTTAAGACGCCTCCGCAACTTTCACAAGTCCCCGTTACTTTAGCACCCAAATTTCAACTGAAAAGTATATCCATAAAAGATAAACAATTTATTCCAAGCAAAGGGGACTCAGTGGTCCCGCTAGAGTGCCGGGGGTCGCGAGTTCGAATCACGTTGGAGACCGAGATTTTGTATCATGGATCTTCTGGTAAAAAAAAAAATCCCCTATATCTGGGTGATGAGATCGGACTACCGTGATCAGTGTTTAGCACGTTAAAAATCCCTTGGCAGTTTAAAATCGAAAAGAGTAAGCTTAGCGGCCGCTGCACCGACAAAATTCAAGTTAAAAATCTATCCAACTTATTTGTACCTTTCCCCACGGGGTTTGTTAAGAGTAGCATATATATAGCGCCTAACTGGCTGCGGGTCTACTTAGTTCTAGTGTTTGAGTATATTAAGTTGGAATCGCACGTCGGTTAAACTACCCTCCAAGGAACTGGTTGTATACAGACTGTGTCGAGATCTAAACCAGTATAAAGACGTTAAGTTAAGTTAACAATCGCCATTATTTAAACATAACAAATTTAGCAGATGAATTAAACATTGAAGATAAACAATATAATCTTGCAGTTTTCACTACGCTGATGTTGTTGTTGGTGAATGGCCATGATGAGTAACCTTACTATTTTGTGTGCTCTGAAAGGGGCAAAACTACACCCGTTAGAGGCCACTCGTACATAGTTCATTCAGCTCATGACGGTGTGTTTTGTGACAGGTAACAGTGGCTCTTCTTAAATCTAGAGATGTACTTGAGAATGTGGACCGCGGTCTTCCTGACTGTAGAGATATACAAGAATATTCAGAAAGCTTACCATTATAGAGGTCACAATTTCGATCAATACCTCGTTGGTCAGACTGCTGTGGCACAGTTTGTCTCCAGGAGAGTAACGTGGCAGAAAGGTTGGAACAGGATCAATGTGTTTGGCTTAGCTTGGCTTCGTTCGTTCTCAATCTTCCGCTACCAAACCCTAAAAGGGCTTAAGAAGCAGAATATAGTCCGGAGAACGGAATGCGTTGTGTCGTAGTTTACAGCTTGACTGCGATATTTGCACCTTTCGGTCCAACACATCCGACTTCAGCAAGCATTTTTTGAGTACCGGGTTAGCATTCCCTTTTCGATCCCTTCTCCTTAGCCAGTCTGCCCTACTGCAGCCTGTTATCCAGGATCACCGCGTGGAGGTGTAGAAGAGTCTTGGCAAATCTGGTTCGCTGGTCCTGACGCTAGCAGTCAGCTATAGGTCACTGACCCTGACGCTAGCAGTCAGATCTGGGTCACTGACCCTGAGGCTAGCAGTCAGCTATGGGTCACTGACCCTGACGCTAGCAGTCAGCTATGGGTCGCTGGCCTTGACGCTAGCAGTCAGCTATGGGTCGATGGCCCTGACGCTAGCAGTCAGCTATGGTTCGCTGGCCCTGACGCTAGCAGTCAGCTATGGGTCGCTGACCACTGCAGCTCATGCGCTGCTCAGCATCTTGATCGCAATCAATATGTGTCACCTGACCCCGGTGTTATTCTTTGCTCCCACTTGTAAACCGAATAGTCTTTCATTCACCCTTAGCTATGCACCATAAGGTTAGTTTATGAATTAAACCACGTTTAGGAAACAGTATATTCTTACAATATATTCACAATATACTTTTAGTTTAGTTTAGTCGAAGAATCAATTTCATTGCGCACGGTTTAAACCAATGTGTTTTGTGATTCTCCATATTTTTGCCGTAACACCGGCAAGTATCACGTAATAGATTGGGTAGATTTTTAACATCATTTTGAATTATTCGGCACTACTTAAATACGTGAATGGGGCCGAGGATGCATCTCAGTAAATGAACTGAGAGCAGCCAGGGACTTGCATCAGGGTTAGCGAACCACAACTGACCAAGACACTATTCCACCTCCATGTGGCTACCCTGAAAAACAGTCAACATTAGTGTTGTCTAGTTAAGAGAATAGGTATCTCAATGGGAATGCAAACCCGTTACCAAAAAGCCAAGGATGTGTCGGGTCGAAATGAGCAGATACCGCGGCCTCGCTGTAAACTACGACACAGCGTCACAACGTCCTTATCCCGGCGAACGCTGTAGAAGACGAAGACAGGGACGTAGCAGAAGAAAAACAAGAACATCAAGGAGAAGAATAAATTCGGGAATATTGGAATAGCAACTAAGCTTATAAATTGTATATCCCTACCAACTGTCACTAAACACAACACTAGCTTAGGGACTAACCAAAGACTAAATAACAATATATTCGTACCATCACTACTACTTTAATAGACGAATATCAGCAGAGCAACTAAACAGCGGCTGATAGTATATACTTATCGACTGTCTATACTATCTAAAGACATGCTTAGGCTTACAAGGAGGGTTATAAGGCTGATGAATAAAGGCGACTAGCACATGCAATTTCGCACAATGTGTAAGCAAGGTTTTAATTTCTTTTTCTCAGATAGAAATGAAACATTATTCATTGCCAAGGTTTTTAACATATGTCCTCGATGATCGACCTCTAAAACACACTGTCAGTGTTTCCTCGTAGTTATCAATACTTACTGGATATTGACTTGAAATCTTCTTCGTACGCTGTCAGACGTCAACTTGAATTTGTTTGAAGAAAGCAGCTGTGATCCTGAGGCTGTCGACACTGCCATAGAGCTTGTCTAGTGTTGGCACTGGTGATGGCCACATGTGCTTTCTCTGGTCCTCGTATGTCGGGCAATTTTGCAGCAGATATCCAGCGGTCATTTTCCCTGTACCACAGGTGCATTCGTCAGTGTCACCTATCTTCAGTTTATTGTTGACTGGAAATGAGAAAAAGGCCACCCTGGCCGCATTTCCTATGATGCCTAACACTACCTCTCCATGTGACATCAGGTGATCATTCTCTGGCTACGCACAGAACACAACAGACTGAGATGTCGTATATACAATAAGTTCAAGATTGGGGACTACGGACCCTTGTAAATTAGGCAAGACGACAGTGGGAAGAACTTATACGTTCAAAAGCGAGGCTATTCCCGCCAAAGCAAATGGCAGCTAGGTATGGACATGTCATTTTGTAGCATGTCCATTGCAGAACATCGCTCTCATGACAGTCTATCTGTAAGACACTCGATCCCCACTTCTGTCGCTGTCAATCCCAGAGCTTCTGTAATGTCTCTTATCCATCTTTTTCTCGGTCTACCATTGCCTCGTGCCTGATGTCATGTCCTCCAGTATCGTTCTTCCTAGGTTATTGTGGCGTTTGGTGTGGCTGAAGTATGCTAATGCTAATTTCCTAGACGTAATGTTTAATAGACAGTTTTGTTCTATATCTAATTTCTGTACAATTTCTGCGTTTATCTTTTCCGCTATCCGTGGTATTTTGATCGAAGTACAGAAGCTAAGAAAATTTGATCCATGGACGCTTGGAGTTGATCAAAGGGCAATGGAGAGACAAACAGTCACAATCTTACTACGGGGTGGCGTCACAGCACAGGAGTCAGAGACACAGCCACCATCAATGACGTAGTAGATATACATTGACAAGAAAATGCAGATGAACCGGGCATGTGGAACGTTTGCCATATAACAGAATGACACGTTAATTGACTGCCTGTTGGCCGTACACCTGTATGCGCTTACTAGGACGATCACACATGGAATAGAGAGATGACTTGAGTGAATCTTTTGGTCGAATATGGTACTGCAAAACTAAGGAGAAGTGTAATTCCTGTCATTATGATATGCTAGATCCAGTCGTACCTTATAGTAGTAGAACAAGAGCCACTGTGGATGGTCTGTAGAGCAAAGACGATCGAATGTATTTAGGAGAACATCAAGGAGGAGTCATTTCTCCAACATTATGCCTTATTTGTATAAATAAACTGGTTCAAATGTTCTCCAACATTATGCCTTATTTGTATAAATAAACTGGTTAAAATGTTCTCGAACATTATGCCTTATTTGTATAAATAAACTGGTTAAAATGTTCTCGAACATTATGCCTTATTTGTATACATAAACTGGTTAAAATGTTCTCCAACATTTTGCCTTATTTTCATAAATAAACTGTTTAAACATTCTCCAACATGATGCCTTATTTGTATAAATAAACTGGTTAAAATGTTCTCCAACATTATGCCTTATTTGATAAATAAACTGGTTAAAAATGTAGTGCTTTGTGGATCCGCTAAGCACGTCACCACAGCAGACAACATAAGGCAGATATCCACAGACATGATAACGGTATAGACACAGAATGGCATGTAACAATATGGATAAAACGTCCACCACTGTATTACACAATCCCTTAAAAGATCAAAGAGCTAATGTATACTTAGGGATAACTGATAGCTGTAGGATGAAACCACATCTGTCTTGATGTGAAATTTGACAAAAGGCTTACTTGTATTAAGCATATTAAATATGCAGAAGGAAGAACCGCTAAACAAAACTTTTTATAAAATTAGCAGGTATAATACTGGGGAGCGAATGAATGAGCGGGTAGATTATCAACTGGAATTTTGTCCGGGCCGTTAAGCCTAATCTTTTCGATTTCCAACTGCCAGGGAATTTTTTAACGTGGTCGACACTGGACTCCGATCTCACTACCCAGAGATAAATGTAATTTTTTTTATAGAAGATCCACGTGAAAAGAATCAGGATTTCCAGCGTGATTCTAAGACGCGACTCCGGCAGCCGGGGCGGACACCATATCTCGAGGGCAAGGAGTGCCCTGTCAGTTGGGGAGCGAGCACACTTGTATTCAGCTAGGTACAGAATGTGTGTATGGCTGTGAATGCAACCTCTGTATATGTTATGTCAGTGCTGGAAAGAGGTCACTATACCTCAAGATATGAGAAACACAGATTGTAACATTATACAAAAACAAAGGCAGGTGATAGAAGTGACTCCACTAACTATCGAGGTGTTTTTCTGCTCAGTGTTATAGTCAAAGTCTACGTCAGAATATTTTCTCGACGACTACCAGTTCTGGTTCGTGACTTTCATTTCAGCTTCTATGGATCTTTACTAAGTTTTGGGAAGCGTGCCTTTCGTCTGGGGGTCCATAACACAGCGGTGTGTGTGTGTTGTGGGCACATGTGTTGTATTGGAAAGATCATTGAATCTATCAATTGTCCCCCGTTGGGTAATGGCATTGCACTAGATGAATCAGCATTAAGTCGAAATGGGAGAATATATATATATATATATATATATATATATATATACACACACACACACAAGAAGGCACATTATACCACATGGAGATCACTAGACCAGGTGACTGGAAATAAAATTGACCACATCTGTGTCAGTCAAGCCGTCAAACGTACAGCACAATCAATATTCACGGTTTGACAAAAGCGTTCGTCTGCTTGTCTTTGACGAGTACAAACAAATCCGTTTTTAATCGTTAATTACGTTTTTAATCGTTTCTCCATAGCGACTCTTGTACATTTATTAATGATATTACGGTTCGAATAGATTGTACATAAGTTAGTTTATGATGGTGAATCTAAATCAAATAATATATTTATATATATGTATGTGTGTGTGTGTGTGCGTGCGTGTTGTTTAAAAAAAATTATTATTGAATCTCCCTCTCTCTCTGCTGCTAGAAGCTGACAAGAAAAACGCTTGCAGAATTCTGTTGCTGTCTATTCTAAGAACATGGTCGATGTATGTCCAACGTCTCTTCCCAATGAGTGATGATATACTATAGCGGATTCAGTCTGTGATCAGTATGTTTTGCCTGTCCCTGACTAATGCAGTCAGATCGGTATGGTTTATCCGAGTTTGACTAACACAGTCTAATCAGTATATTTTACGTGACGCTGACCAACATAGTCTAATCAATATGTTTTACCTGACTCTGACTAATATAGTCTGATCAGTATGTTTCGCCTGACCCTGACTAACACAGCCTGATCAGTATGTTTCACCTGACCCTAACTAACACAGCCTGATCAGTATGTTTCACCTGACCCTAACTAACACAGCCTGATCAGTATGTTTCACCTGACCCTAACTAACACAGCCTGATCAGTATGTTTCACCTGACCCTAACTAACACAGCCTGATCAGTATGTTTCACCTGACCCTAACTAACACAGCCTGATCAGTATGTTTCACCTGACCCTAACTAACACAGCCTGATCAGTATGTTTCACCTGACCCTAACTAACACAGCCTGATCAGTATGTTTCACCTGACCCTAACTAACACAGCCTGATCAGTATGTTTCACCTGACCCTAACTAACACAGCCTGATCAGTATGTTTTACCTGACCCTGACTAACAGCCTGACTGGACACTAGTCTCCCCTCTTCCTGTGTATAACGCTGCAATACACACAATTGTTACAAATTAAACCGGAACAAATTAACCACACCAATACGATCAAATGGAAATGCTTTTATTATATTCATCCAACAATAAATGACAATAAAGCAAATATCCAGGACTAGCAGAGAATACATAAGTTGCATAATGAATAAAGAATAGTTAAAAGTCCCAACCCATAAGTACAAACATTATTCACATGAGAAGGCAGTAAGTAGGTAGTTTCTAAATGTGTCATTTGGTGGCAGCAACATCTAGTTTTGTAGGTAGCAGATACTAAGTGTCGCATGCACGTGCGCAGATCAGATACAAAAGGTAAGTGCCCACACAGTGACAATCAAAGAACAACGTGCTGTAGTGGGTTGTTTTTTGTTTTTTTGCAAAAAAGGACTTTGTGCAAAGAATATTAATAACTAAACTTAACGTCTTTATTCTGGTTTAGAAGGCTAATCAGAGTCTGCATACAACCAGTTACATTTGCATTACCCTGCTCTAAAAGCTATACACTTCTAATCTATTCTTAAATGCATTAACTGTCCCTGCCTCCACTACCTCCTGGGGCAATGTATTTCAAGCATTCACCAGTCTTTGACTAAACAAAAAATGTTCTAATATTAAATCTGGACCTTTCTTTAGTTAATTTGTAGCTGTGCCCTCTTGTTCTTGTTGGTGGTTGTATTTTGAAAAACTTGTTATAGTCTAATTTAACCTTTCCTGTGATTATCTTATAAACCTTTATTAAGTCACCTCGAATTCTTCTCTTTTATAGACACTGTTGGCCAGTTTTTCTGAGCCTTTCCTCAAAACTATAATTCTGGAATCCCACCATCAGTTTTTGTCACTCTTCTTTGTATCCTTTCCAGCATGTTTATAATCTCCTCTATGATAAGGACTCCACCCCTGTACACAGTATTCCAATCTAGGTCTTACCAATACTTTATGCAGTTTGACAATTACCTCATTACTATGTTTAATATTAATTTTTATCATACCTAATATTGCATTTGCCTTATTCACTGGAAATAAGATAAGGAAATGCTTCTTGTGTATAGTTAGAAGTGTTTGTCTCGTTACGCAGAACATAAATAAGTCGATCAATTGTCTCAAGAACGTGACAAAATTGATGAACACTAACTAGGTGTCCCCTTCTTCGTTCGTTCTCAATCTCCCACTACCAAACCCTGAAAGTGCTTAAGTAGCAGAATGTAGTCCAGAGAACGGAATGTGTTGTGTCGTAGTTTACAGCTTGACTGCGATATTTGCACCTATCGGTCCGACTTCAGCAAGCATTTTTTTGAGTACCGGGTTAGCATTCCCTCTTCGATCCCTTCTCCTTAGCCAGTCTGCCCTGCTGCAGCCTGTTATCCAGGATCACTCACCGCGTGGAGGTGTAGAAGGGTTTTGGCATCTATGGCTCGCTGGCCCTGACGCTAGCAGTCAGCTATGGGTCGCAGACCACTGCAGCTCATGCGCTGCTCAGCATCTTGATCCTGGTGTCCCCTTCAAACTGCAGCAGAAGCATTCATGATTCTAGCTGACTGGCGAGTAACTAAGGACAGCGATGGAACTGCAAAAGGGTTTTCACATGATCCCACCCAGGCAGGAGACATTTCACGAATGATGAAGAGTTTGAACGTGCAAAGGCAGCAGACCAGAGGCTTCTGCAGGTTCTGGAGCATCAACAAAGTGATTGGGATAAGTGTATCATTGTTAGTAGAAATTATGTTGAGAAATGGGGAAATGAGACGCTAGTCCAGTCAGGCACAACATACTGACCAGGACGTGGCGTCAGGATCATGCTCAATATTACAGTTATAAGGAAAGACTCAGAAAAACAACCGCATGTATCTAGAAAAGAGAAGAATTCGAGGTGACTTAATACAGGTTTATAAGATAATCAAAGGAACGGACAAATTAGACTATAACAAGCTTTTTAAAATACAACCACCTACAAGAACAAGAGGGTATAGCTACAAATTAACTAAGGAAAGGTCTAGATTAGATATTAGGAAATATTTTTTTAGTCAGAGTGTGATGAATGCTTGATATGCATTGCCACAGGAAGCAGTGGAGGCAGAGACAATTAATGCATTTAAGAATAGATTGGATGAACATATCTTTTATAGCAAGGAAATGTAAATGAAGCTGGTTGTATACAGACTGCAGAGTCTTCAAAACCAGTATATAGATGTTAAGTTAGTTAAGTTGTATCCATGACCAAGACCACTATCTTTCTTCCATGTAGCGTTCCCTGGAAACAGGCTGTTTCCAAGACAGCCTGGCTGGCAAGATGTGGATCGATGTGATCGACGCAGTAGAAGCCAAGCATAGCACACCCACCTGGAGGACTGCAGTCCACATTCATCAGCATGCTCGGGATGTGAGGAAAACTACTAGAATCCACCACTTAACGTCCTTTTCAGGGAGCACAAAAGAGTAAATTTACTCATTGTGGGCATTAAACAACAATAGACAACAACAATCTTGAGAAATAAAGAGCAATGTAAGTGAAATAATAAATGGTTTTCAGGTCCTTTTATCATTTAAACAATGTTTTTGAAATAGCCATTTGTGACTTATTTAATGAATTGCCTTCCATGCAGTAAGTATAAACAAAATAAGAAAACATAGTAACAAAACTTATGTCAAACAAATAAACGTGAGATAAATCCTATCCCATAGGTGTGGTACCGATGGTGAAAATAATAGAACCAATGTAACTGACCAAGCATGCCATAAAATACAACTAAAGTGAGTTTTGCATGGCACTAGCAACCTCATCATGCAGTACCACTGTACACAACTGCAAATGCTTAAATACATGCATCCTATAACACCATCTGTATCCGTCAGTTCAGATATTTTGACCACATAAAAAAAACCGTACTGAAAACAAAACTGGAAAGAAAGATGGATGGCAATCATGCCATTGCTTGACTTATGTCTTGCCACTGGGCAAAGGTAGTTTGGGGCCAGCAAGTGAGGTTGATGACCAGCGCAGCTTCCCCTACACTGTAATCTAAGTACAGCGCAAGTTACACCATCGAGACAAAAACTGTCCGATGATGTCGCCATCATCTGTTGCGATGGGAAACTAACTTTTTTAAAGATAAATAACGCTACATGTGGGAGGAAAGCATCAGACAATGGACAGGGAAATGTCTGACAGATTTTATCACAAAGGTAAGTCACAGAAAAGGTTGGAGATCCATTGTAGCCTATCTTCAATGGCACTTGAACAACTGAACTGTAAAGCAGTTTGAAGTAGTTGTGACCTTATGGTACACTTAGAATATAAACGTGAATTAATCCAAGCAATATATATATATAAAATGTGGTCCAAAAGTTATGCTTTGTTTTTAAAATAAAAGACAATCTTCATAATTATATCAACTTTTTTTGCTTGCTGAAGTCGGATGTGTTAGACCGAAAGGTGCAAATATCGCAGCCAAGCTGTAAACTACGACACAACGCATTCCGTTCTCTGGACTACATTCCGCTACTGAAGCCTTTTCAGGGTTTGGTAGTGGGAGATTGAGAATGAACGAAGAAGAAGAAGAAGAAGATATCAACTTTTTTACCTGTCAGATATTAACACTTTGAATCTGTGACACCCACATGTCAGGGTGTGCAAATACCCCATTTCCTGCGCCACTCGTTTGCCTGTGTGACGGGTGGACCAGTATTTTAAGACGTATTTTTGGCTGTAGTGTTTGGATTTTATCCATAATATAGTGATGTTTACACAGCACACACATTTCCAGAAATAATAAATATAGCGGCACAAATATCAAGGCATGTGACTTCACAATGATTTTCGAGATTTGTTTTTTTCCTTCATCTTATTTCTCTTTCTCCAAAGGTTGTGTGTACATTAACAAACTCCGCAATATCCAGAATATGACTGGAACCAACAAAAATTCATACACTTGAATCCAACACAAAGACCCATGTTATGGAAAATGTACTTGAAAAGGCGCAGTCAGAGGTCATTTGTTTAACATCATCTTTCACAACTAAAATTTAAAAATTTCCAAATGTTATATTGTTCTTTACATAAATATTCTTTCAAAAATAAATATGAACAAGTTCATATATTTATTTATGTATATATATATATATATGACTGAGCATATACACATGAAAGAATAGCTGCCTTAAGACATCTTAGTAAAGATCCATAGAAGCTGAAATAAAGATCATGAACAAGAACTGGTACACCACCTTACAAAGAATGGTTGGGGCTGGGATATATATATATGCACGCCCGCACGCACGTACACACACACACTAATGTATTGCATGTGTTTTTATGTAAAATCATAAACATTCACTGCTATTGCTCTCAATGTATAGAGATAAGCCACAAATTTATGGTACTATGCAGTTATAATTTTTTTAATTTATAAAGGCATAATAAAGATTTTTTTTTTTTTTTTGCGTTCGCCTTATTTCTCTATTTCCCAATGCTGTGTGCGTTGCAATACGGTTTTCATTTTGTGCCTGGCGGCCCAGTGTATCTGATTTCGGCATGCATTTTATGTAAGGGTCTGCTTCCTCCTGCATTTTCTAAGCTTCCCTGGGGTAACGGCCGATGCTGTGATGGTATAACAGTCCTAACAATAATTTTTATCCTAAGTCACGGTATCATTTAATATAATATGTAGCAGGGTTAACGTATTCTCTATCCTATCTTCAGTACCACTATCACTCCTTAACACACTCTAAATTTAACTACTAACAATTCTTTTAACACAAGTAAAACAAAGCATGTATTTTTCACAAGTAAAACAATATGCACATCAAATCAATTAACTAGGCTCGTTGATCATATCATATTGTGCATCAGTTATAAATGATTTCTAATGTCTCTCAAAAGGTTGGTTATCATCACTTCTCTATCTGACTTTGATTACTTCTAAAGTTTCGTGCAAGTAGCACAGGTCTTACTCTAGTACTAAACATTACCCAGGGTTCTCATCACGTGGTCGGAATCTAGCAATTGTTCTATTCACTGTCTATCTCTGTGCGTTGATATAAAGGATGTCTATCTACAATTTCTCAGTCCTCATCTATCTGTCCTCTCAGCTTACACAAAAATGGATGTCTGCTGGACCTCTTGTCTCGTCTCTCGTAAGGCAGATGTATACTGGACCTCTTGTCTCGTTTCACGTAAGGCAGCTGTCTACTGGTCCTCTTGTCTCGTCTCACGTAAGGCAGCTGTCTACTGGAGCTCTTGTCTCGTCTCACGTAAGGCAGAATTCTACTGGACCTCTTGCATCGTCTCTTCATCAGGCAGTCGGTGACTGCATCTGTGCTATGTCTGCAGCTGTGCTCGTGTCTATGACAGATGACAGTGGTTGTGTTACTGTGGTTGTCAGGACGAGGAAACCCACAAATCACCACGGTCGTCTAGGACGACAGCTTCGTATTGCAGCAACACGTCTCCGTCTGACGAGAATGAAGTCAGGTCACTCGATCAAGATGTTAGCGACGACGACTTGAATAGAACATCACACACAGATAGATTCTTACATGTGTGTGGTCACTCGTTGCCTTTCAGTGTTGGTCTGCTTCGGTGGCTTCTAATTCTATGACTCCACTGTTGTCACTCACTGGCTAAGTTCTGTAGCTTTTAACTATCTACTTGTTCTTGACTAATGTGTTACTCACTACACTGCTCTATGGCCACCCTTTCTGCTGTTCCTGATCTGTCCTCTATTCTATCTCCCCCCAGCTTATATGCTAAGCTTCCCCCGCTTTCGTCTATGACTTCTACTTTCTTGAGTTCATTTCCCACAAACTTTATTTGAACTCTCGTGTCCCAAAGAAAGGCTGCCTTATTTTCCAAACTACTGACTGACCGCTTGTTGGCGGGGATTTCCAGTTCATACCGCGAGAACGCGACCTATTTTGGTCGGCCAGTCCCAACTTGCATTGTTTGAGAGTTGAGGACCATGCCTCGTTCAATGAACTGAAACTCTCGTGCCGGGTTCTCAAGTTATGTTTGGGTACCACGAACGGTATCTTCAAGGCTTCCCTGGCTTTGTCTTGTTGTACCCCTGTAACTCTGTTACAATGGGGATCGAACCCAGCACCTTCAAATTGTGAGCCGTGTCACTTAACCACTAGCCCACACCGTCCGCTCGTAACATAGATATAAAGTACCTTTATCATTTGAGTAGCAGTGAAAGTTAAATTCATTACACTAATAATCATAACAATAAAATTAGATAAATATTACTCATTTGATGCTAAATGAGTGTTTCATTGCATTTCAAATCCATTAAAAAAAACAATGCATACCCTGGGTATTAGCAACAGCTAATTTTCACACTGGACACTAAAACTTGACAGTCTTTCTACAAATACCACAAGAGACAGAGGAAGAAAAAAAAAAGTAGATAGCTTTGACAAAATTTATTAAATGTGAAATTGATAGAATATTGGACTCTAAAGAGGAATTGATGCTAAGAACAGTGTTTATTTCATTGAGAAAGAACAACATTAATATCTCTAGTTACATTACAGAAGAAAACTGTAAGGGATGCTGGCTTTACAATCCGCAAGGATACAAGCAGAATAAATATCATTTGTTAAAAGCCTTACCTAATAGCTTTTAGAAGTAAATTCTGATGGGAAATTAGAGAAATATGTAAAAATAATTGTGAGATTGTGCATATAGATGAAACATGGATAAATGTATACCATACTAATAAAAAGTATAGCAATCTGTAAATTGAACTATGAAGAGAATTGTGCCAAGTAGTAAAGGTCAACAAATGATAATATTATTCAGAGAATGACAACATATTTTGAGTGGATATCTAGCAAAACTTTACTTCAATTATTAGAAAGACCCTCCAGTTTGATAAAGGACAATGCTTCCTACCATAATACAGTGGAAATGGATGACAAGGCACGAACATCAACAAGTAGGAAGGACGAGATCAAACTTTGGCTAACAAAGAAGCAAATTCAATTGATGGAAATACATCTAAAATCTAAATTGACGTTTGTAAAAAATACACATAGGACAAAGGCATTTCACATTGACAAAGTAATCCAGGAGCATGGTCATAGGTGTCTAAGATTGCCACAGTGCCATTTCTACCATTAGGCAAGACTAGGCAATCGCCTAGGGTGGCAACATTTAGAGGTAGCAAAAGGGCAGAACAAATTTTAATTTTAAATCTAACAGCAAAAAAATTTAGCAAATTAGGATGAAAAAAATGTAATGGAGGACAAATTGTGGTTCTGTTGATGTTTTTAGTGTTACTATTAATGATTTATTTTTGATAATCGATCAAAAGCTAGGTTATGTACTTCTCTTTCAACATATCTAAAAGGTAAGTGCAATTCATGTTTCATATAAAAGAGATAAGTTACTATTAATGTTATATTATACAAGTTGAATACAAGTTCTTTTATATCTAATATATTAGTTCTTCTAGCCTCGATGACAGGGGAGAGAGTGATGGTAGTAAAAGAGAGCTGGCGGCATTTTTCAATTCTCACCTAGTGCTGAAAAACACCTAGACTGACCTAGAAATGATTCTGGTGCCATTCACACTTCATTCCTATAGAATTTGTGTGGGCAAAGGTGAAAGGACAGATGGCAAGTGACAACAAAACATTCTAACTATCACACATGAAGAAAATGTCAAATTTTACCCTCTCAGACATTAACAAAACAATTATAGATTAAATGTGAGGACTATGTAATGAATTAAGAAGATGAGTATTAGCAGACAGATGGTTTGTGATTCATTCAGCCAACAAGTCATCAATCTCTTTAAATCATATGAATCTGAACATTCAGCCAACAAGTCATCAATCTCTTTAAATCATATGAATCTGAACATTCAGCCAACAAGTCATCAATCTCTTTAAATCATATGAATCTGAACATTCAGCCAACAAGTCATCAATCTCTTTAAATCATATGAATCTGAACATTCAGCCAACAAGTCATCAATCTCTTTAAATCATATGAATCTGAATAGGGTGAGTACATTTTACGTATATGTGTATTTAAAGTAAAAATTACATTTACTTTTACTGACCTATTGGCAAATATATATATATATACATATATATATATATATATATATATATATATATATATATATATATATATATATATATATATTCGCTTTTTCGACTGAATCTACGTTTCACTGCTTATAATTTTTCAAAGCGCTTTAATCATAGACAGACAACAAGGTTATCGTAGAAATTGGCTGAAAATACTGCTCATTTGATTGTAGAGAGTTTGACTTGTCTTGTCCTGTCAAACTCAATGGCGATTTTGAAATTTGTTTTAGAGATTTGGAAATGATTTCTTCTGTTTTTCACTTGGAATTGAAGATTTGTCCATTAGTGAGAATGGTGAAGTTAAGTTTTTGCAAAAGATTTTTCTAAGATAGATCTTTTTAGTTTTTTTATGTAGATGCAATAAGTATGTATGAAGATATGTCTATGTCTCTTAATTAACGGAAGTACTGTAAAAATGTGTTTTGTGTATAACAATAACTAGGCACTGCAAGAAAATAACAAAGAAAACATCTGTTTTTATAAATTGTTGTAGTCTGCATAATATTTCTGCATAATACATTAACATAGTAAGTAAAATAGGGGTACATGAAAAATTCAAGTTCATTGCTTCATGAATTATTAAGATAATGTATAAATTTCAAACACATGTATTTCTGAACCCATTACAGTAACTTCATGACATAAAACATTTATACAAAAACCCTCACTACATGATAACACAAAGTGGTTTGGAGCAGACTTCCTGAAGTGGTAGCCCCATGCTCTGGTGGGAGTGAAAACAGACATGAAATTTATAATACAACTCTGCACACCTGTGTTTTAGTATAATACCCTCATAGATCAGATGTAGATGAATGTGGCTTACTGTTCACTCAATGACATGGCCCACTGTCCAAACAATGACATGGTCCACTGTCCACTCAATGACATGGTCCACTGTCTAAACAATGACATGGTCCACCATCCATTCAATGACATGGCTTTCAGATCTTGACCGGAAGGTTACAGACCCCCTTCTACATATGATGAAATTTCAATCAATCAATTAAAACCTTTCCAGAACTATGTGGAGTACAGATCTTCAACAAATAAAGGCCAAGTCTTAACATGTTGACATACCAATATCTATTTCAGTTTTTGCAATTTAGTTTCTATGGGATGGAGTAGCCAGTCCCACGACCAACTTTGCATTTCTTATGATATAATAATAACAGTACACTTAGGCGACCAAGTCGAAGAGTCCCAAGCGGGTTGTCATTTTGTTGGGGAGAAGGTGATCTTTTTCAAGCAGAGGTTGCGAGTGCAGCCACAGGGACGTCTCCAGGATGAGCAAGGCCTGTTCCTGCCCTCACATTCAGCCAGGACATCTGGAGGAGGCGGGTCATGTGGCAGAAGAGGGAGAGGCGACGGCACAATCTATCGTCGAAGCAATGCATGTGAATTGAATACGCCAAACTACCTCACTGTTGGAATCAGATCATGCAAGTGGATACAAAGGATGCACCTCTGGTGGCTTAGATGCAAGCTATCGTGACAATGTCTGTCACGCTGCAGCAGTGTCCAGGTCTCTGAACCATACAGAAAGATGGGATGACACATGAGATGTAGATGCCTTGCTGGTCTCCAGAGAAAGCAGCCAGCAGACCTGATTCTGTAAAGAGAGAGTGCATAGATGATGCCACTAGGCCCATCCTATGAGTGATGTCGTGACTGCTGTATGCTTTGGAGGACTGCTTGCTGCCAAGTACACATGGTATTTGGTGGCCCCAACAGGCTTCATGTTCATGGTGATGCTCAATGTTGGGGGGGGGGGTTCCCTACCAAGGCTATGGATTTTGGCTTTTGCCCAGGAGATCTGCAAGCCTATGTGGACAACTGAATGACCCAATGCCTCCAGGGCCTGAGAAACGGGACCTGGTTTCTTCTTCTTCTTCGTACGCTGTCAGACGTCAACTTGTAT
This sequence comes from Ariolimax columbianus, assembly GCA_036924085.1. Classification (NCBI taxonomy): domain Eukaryota; kingdom Metazoa; phylum Mollusca; class Gastropoda; order Stylommatophora; family Arionidae; genus Ariolimax; species Ariolimax columbianus. The sequence goes on from JAVGWX010000010.1 coordinate 45,384,076, forward strand.
TTGTTCGAAGAAAGCAGCTGTCATCCTGAGGCTGTTGACACTGCCATAGAGCATGTCTAGTGTTGGCACTGGTGATGGCCACATGAGCTTTCTCTGGTCCTCGTATGTCGGGCAATTTTGCAGCATATGTTCAGCGGTCATTTTCCCTGTACCACAGGTGCATTCGTCAGTGCCACCTATCTTCAGTTTATTGAATAGATGGTACCTCAGTCTGTTGTGGCCTGTGCGGAGTCTGAAGACCACGACCTGCTCTCTTCTGTTCAACTGGTAATAGGCATCATTTGTTGTGTAGCCAGTATGCTCTGTTTCCCATTTGGCCATGTATCTGTCCCTAATAAACCTTTCGGACTCTTCGTAGGTCACACTAGAATCTGGTTGTGGTAGTCTTGCACCTTCTTTTGCCAGTCTGTCTGCCTCCTCGTTGCCTTGAATGTTACAGTGGGATGGAACCCACTGTACCACTACTCTTTTTGGTGCGGACTGCTGGAATAGTTGACAGAGTACTGTTCTTAAATCATTAAGTTCTGTATTTTTCTGGCTTTTTAGTGCTGTAACCACGGACAGGGCATCTGTAAACAGAACTATCTGGCTTTCATTGCTTTCACCTGTCAGCATTGGTTCTACTGCAGCCTTCAGCGCCTGTGCCTCCGCTATGAAATTGCTTGAGAATTCTCCAGTTGCCACTGACAGTGTTATTTTTCTACCATTTGTTAGGCTCAGGAATACCCCTGCCCCTCTGTTCTGTGTTGTGTTTGTTACAGAACTGTCGGTGTACGCATGGGTCCAGTCCATGCTTGGGTAGTTTTTCGCTATGTTATTTCTCTTCTTTCTTTTTCAGTCTGGTTATTCTTGTTTCCAATACCTGGTATATTTTCTACTACCTCTGGAATGATATGCTGCTTCCAGGTGGGTTTTTGTACAGTAGGGATGGGCTTTGGTGTTGTTATGGTGTTCATAGGGTCTTCGCTCATCTTTGCTTTGGCTATTTCTGCTTTGGTTTCTCTGCTTTAGTTTTTCTTTTCCAAATCTATTTAGTCTCTGATGCATTGGATGGTCTGTTAGTCTTCTGAGTTTCTCTGCTTGCTGCTGGGCTCTGCTGTCTCTTCTATTGGTCATGGATTGCAAATTTGTAATCTTTTCAAGTTCTACAATTGGAGTTGACTTCATGCCTCCTGTTATAACTCTCATGGCCTGGTTTTGAAGTTTGCTAATTTTATCAAAGTTCACCTTTGCTGCTGCTGCCCATGCCGCAATGCCATACTCGAGAACTGGTCTCACTCTTTCAGTGTACAGTTTCTTCAGTATTCTTTCGTCTGCTCCCCAGCTTGTACCAGCAAGTTTCCTCATGATCGCCATTCTTTGTCTTGCTCTCATTCAGTTTCTCTCGATGTGACTTTTCCATGTCATGCGCCGATCAAATGTGATGCCCAAGTAGTTTGGGTTGTCGTTTAGCTGCAGATATTTGCCATTAAGACTTATTTTGGTGTTTTGCAGTTTATTTGAAAGAGAAAATATCGTACATGTTGTTTTTTCTTCATTTATTTTGACCAGCCATGATTTTGCCCACTCCTCCGATGTTAGGGCCTGCTGCATCCGATTGTTTGCTACGGTGAGATTTTCTTCAGAGGACCTGGTATGAGAACATCACTGGCTTATGCGAGATCGGTCACCAAGGAGTTGCCGCCAAGGACCCCAGGATTGTGTGTAGCTGACTATGTGACGACCCAGTGCATGGCACAGCAGAAAAGAACCGGAGCGAGAACGCACCCCTGCCGGACGCCAGATGATGTAGACAACTTGTCCGTAAGATCCTGACCAAGTCTAATTTTGGCACTGGTATCACAGCACTGCTCCTCAATTAGGGCCAACAAGGTGCCTGAGATACCCACACATTAAAGTGCTCTCCACAATGCGAGTTTGTCCACGGATATGCCTAACAGGTTATAGTATTGCTATTCTTCGCCCCTTTTTCTGGCCTGGTAACATCCAGAAGGCAATGATGATTCACTACACAAACAATGAATTATCAGTTCCATTTGCATCCCTATTAACTTGACTATTCTCGTGTTCTAACAATAGTTGAGTAAAAGCACTACTCACATCAGAGTAACGCTCAGTCGACATTCCATCAGTCTGAGAATCTATGGAACCAACAACCTCATTACCGCTTAAAACAATCAGATCTGGATTAACCTTGTCTGTCTGTAATTCCAAACCCAGATCTGAGGAAAGTTCTGAATATCCGTGCTGGTTTATAGTATGTTGTCTTAAATACGAAGGTTTCTTAAACACCTTTGAGCATACGGGGCATTCATATGTGCCCAAATTATTGTGAGAGCGCATATGATAACGGAGATACAGTACGTGACTGAACACTTTACTGCATACCTTGCAAGTCTCCTTAAGGCCAGGGTCCGTGGGTTTATCATGGACGAGCCAGTGATTGTCTAGCTCTCTCTTGGTTTTAAATCCTTTACTACATACTTCACATGAAAACGGTAGATGCTCCATGTGACTAAAGGAATGCCGGATCAGAACTTCCTTGTGTGTAAATGTAAGGTCACATCTCTCACACTTGTATGGCTTTTCTCCAGTGTGAAGCCGTTCATGGCGTATAAGATGACTGGACTCGGAGAATGAACGACCACACTGGGAGCAAATGAATGGCTTTTCTCCTGTATGAATTCGCATATGCTTCTGAATATCCGGGCCTCGTAGAAAGTGCTTTCCGCACAACTTGCAGACATGTTTACGGTTTTCTGCTGAATGAAGTTTTGAGTGCATCTGCGCATAACCTTTATTCTTAAACAACTTACCGCAGATATGGCAGGGCGAAGATTTGGCGTTGGAGTGCACAAACTCGTGCCGAATTAACTCCTGTTTGGTTCTGAAACCTTTCCCACATTTTTCACATATATTGTTCTTGGTAGCACTATGCTTCCGTCTATGAATTGTGAGCGACCTCCAGTTCGGATACATCTTTTTACACACAGAGCACTGTAATGGGTTCTCAGCATCCGTGTGTTCCACTTCATGTACTGTTTTGTGTCTGTTAAGCATAATTAAACTTTTGTATTTTATTCCACAGATATCACATGTTACTGATTCAATCAAATCTGATAAATCTGTTTTCCTCTTTGAATCTGTTAAACCAGATATTTTAGCTTTTGTTTGATCTTTTTCTACATATACAGGAAATTCATCCTTAGCTTTCATTGTTGCCGATATATTGTCATTTAAAGTTTCTTCTCCCTTGTCTTTTGTTATACCTACTGATCCAACATTGCTGCAAACAGCTGTCACCTTTATATGCTCATCCAAATCCTTCAATCTATTTATTGCTACCAAATGACTTTGACTAACCACCATCTTTTTTCTGCTGCTTCTTGTTTCCCTGGGTGTTACATCACCAATTTTTTCACCCAAATCAGTGCCATTTCTTGCATAATTATTTTTCATTGTCTTGCTTTTTCTTGATTTATTTTTTCTAGTTCTTTCTTTAACAAAGTCCACAGCCATCTCACACTGCTTGTTTTTATTTAAAAAATGTTCATTGGAAGAAAAGATTAAACTTCCATCAACATCATAAACCAGAATAGACAAACTCTGTAGATATCTGTCAGAGTCAAACAGTACTATCCCATCTGAGTCTGAGACCAGAATGTGAATCCTACCTCCATCTTTTGTGAACTGACACTTGTCATCTACATTAAATTCTTCATACTTGTTAATTAGGTCTTTGTCTTGATTTGAACGAGTCACACAGCTTAAAGGTGGCACCACTATCCTAAGAACAGATTTGGTGATGTTTACAACACGTGAGTCCGAATCCATGTTTCCTGGCTCAAGTTTCACTTCCATTCTGAAAAACAGTGAAAAAAGATGTAATTCACAATTTGGCATATTGACTGTTTGTTGTAACTTTACTCTTTTGTGCATCCTGAAAAAGGCGTTAAGTGGTGGGTAGCTTTTCTTATATCCTGAGTGTTCTGATGAAGGTGAACTGGGATCCTCCAGGTGGCTGTGATATGCTTGGCTTCATCTACATGTCACTCACTACTATGGGGATCACGTCAATCCCTTACTTTATTAGCCAGTCTGTGATAAAAGAGCCTGTTTCCACTGAAATCAGGTAGCGGTCTTGATCAGTGTGTTTTGCATATATGCTCCTCTCCTGCCCTTGCTAATGATTCATAGTCAACCCCAACAGCCAGGATTCACCGCCTCTTGCTGCATTGATGCTATTTTCACACTCCGCCTCAAGAACTGCACCGTGAATTTAACGGCCCTCTCAAAATTGCCTTAATTGGCCTTCAACTCTGTGGGTAGGCACGCCATGTGGAGGGCCCTACAATGTTGACCCTGCTAACCCTAATTGAGGAGCTCCACAGTCACACCAGCGCCAAAATTCGGCACGGACCAGTCCTCTACATTATCCAGTGTCCAGCACCGCTGCCTCCTCACTCCTGCACTTTTCTACTGTGCCATGGATTGGATCCTCACAGTCTTCTGTACGCAACCCAGGGGTCTTTGCTGGCGACTCCCTGGTAACTGATCTTGACTATGCTGATCTCATCCTGAGATTCATGGCCCTGGTAGGCCGCAGGAGGCACTTAGTCAGCTACCCATCAAGGCTTGCACAAAAATTCAAAGCTTAAGTAAGGTCCCTCTGCGTTTAGCACACTGTGAACGAACAATCTTGTTACAGCCACTTGGAACGTCTTCTACCTGCGTAACAGACAGTCCTATGAAGCATTCATGACACCACCCATAGGATGAGTCTGGGGGCTTCATACATGCACTCCCTCCCCAGAGTCTGGTTGCAGCGGAGGCTTTCCCTGAATACCAGGCTCCACATTTATACTCCTCCTGTTCGGTTTTGAAACCTGGTGAAACCACAGTGGGACCGGCAGTGTCCTGATGCCTTCCTCCTGCGCAACCTCGGGACCCATTGTGTGACCTGATTTTCAACAAAGAAGTAGTTCGGCTTACTCAACTTGCAGGCATTGCTTCGACAATTGATCGTCATCGACTCTCCCTCTTCGATCTCGTGGCCTGCCTCCCCTGAGAAGTCTCGGCCGACGAGATGCTCCAACTGGCTGTGGGGACAAGGGATGGCATGAAGCCGTGCTCATCCTGAAGATGTCCTCGGGGCCACCCTCATAACACGTGGCTGAAACGCCACCCCCTAAACAGAACTGCAGGCCTCCTGGGACGTGGCTATCCGACGTCGTCATTGGACATGATGGGCAGTGGTCGCCTAGGCATACTATTGTATTGTATTGTAGCCATTAGTCTCCTCTCCCTCATATGTGACTACTATGTGACTAGGAAACATGATTCATAGCTAAGGGTATCACATGTAGACTGAAGATCTTTAATAATTGATCTTCACATGTAAAGTCAGTAATACTACACGGTTCGGAAACATGTCAAATAACTAAATAAGGTATTTGATAATAAATGTTTCCGCCACATCATTCAACTAATTCTGGTGCAGCCTTTTGTGATTCTCACATACGGTGCGAGAATGTCCAGCGTTCAGTTCCTGGGCGAGCCATGAACGACGAAACCCCGTCAAACAAACAAATTACCATCAAGCAGGGCGAAAACTTGCTCACTGGTAAGAAAGCCGCAAACGCTTTTGTCGATCACTATGCCAGAGCAAACCACATCGAGGTCCCTGCAGATAGGCATACAGACATTAGTGAAGAGCAAAAGGGGCACGACAACATCAATGTGGCACCTGAAGAGCATATGATGGCCAAATTAACAATGAGCGAAATGAAAGAGGCCATGAGAACATTAAAGAAAAGGAAATCTCCCGGAAAAGACGGGATAACAAACGAAATGCTGATGGGGCTGGGCCAAACAGCGAAGAGGAAACTGCTATCGGTCCTGAACCAAAGCTGGAAAAGGGGAATTGTACCCCAGGCATGGAAAGACGTAGTACTTGTACCAGTACCAAAAACAGGAAAGGACAAAACAGATCCAAATGGATTCAGGCCTATCAGCCTACTGAGCTGTGTCGGCAAGCTGATGGAACGTATGATAAACACCAGACTGATGTGGCATCTGGAAGAAAAACGAATACTAATTCCACAGCAAGCCGGCTTTAGACAGCACAGATCCACTGAGGACCAGGTCATCCTCATAGCCCAGGAAATAGAAGATGCCTACCAGGCACAGAAACACACAGTAGCGGTGTGGGTGGACCTGGAAAAGGCATTTGATAAAGTCTGGAAAGATGGACTTAGAGTCAAGCTAAGAAGAAGTGATGTTTGTGGGAAAATGTACAAGTGGATCAACCACTACCTCAAAAATAGAACGGCCAGAGTCCAAGTACAAGGGCAGATGAGCAAAAAGGTGACACTTGAGCAGGGAGTACCCCAAGGGGAAGTACTGTCACCCACACTCTTCCTGGTGTGTATAAACGACATTACAGAGAATATACCAACAAGAGTCCATAGCTCAATGTTTGCAGACGATCTGGCTATGTGGACCTCTGAAAAGAATCTCACCATAGCAAGAAATCGGATGCAGCAGGCCCTAACATCGCTGGAAGAGTAGGCAAACTCATGGCTGGTCAAAATAAACGAGGAGAAAACCACATGCACAATATTCTCGCTTTCAATCAAACCCCAAAATACCAAATTAAGTTTAAATGGCAAATTCCTGTAGCCAAACGACAACCCAAACTATCTGGGAGTCACATTTGATCGGCGCATGACATGGAAAAGTCAGATCGAGAGAAACCGAATGAGAGCCAGAGAAAGAATGGCAATCATGAGGAAACTTGCTGGCACAAGCTGGGGAGCAGACGAAAGCATACTAAAGAAACTGTACACTGGAAGAGTGAGACCAGTTCTCGAGTATGGCATTGCGGCATGGACAACAGCAGCGAAGGCGAACTTCGATAAAGGCACTGAGGGCGGCAGTGGAAGAAATGGTGACACACAAAGAAAATGAAAGCCATATAGTCCTGCTTACAGATGCTCTCGCCGTAGTCACAGCGCTAAAAAGCCAGAAAAACACTGAGCGTAATGACTTAAGAGCAGCACTCTGCAAACTGTGCCAGCAGTCCGCACCAAAAAGGGTAGTGGTACAGTGGGTCCCATCACACTGCAACATCCAAGGCAACGAAGAGGCAGACAGACTGGCAAAAGAAGGTGCAAGACTACCACAAACAGATACTAGTATGACGTACGAAGAGTCAAAATGGCTTATCAAAGCCAGATACATGACCAAATGGGAAACCGAACATACTGGTTACACCAAAAACGATGCCTATTACCAGTTGAACAGAAGAGAGCAGGTCGTTGTCTTCAGACTTCGCACTCGCCACAATAGACTGAGGCACCACCTATTCAACAAAGTAAAGATAGGTGGTACCGACGAATGCCCGTGCGGTACCGGTAAAATGACCGCTGAACATCTGCTGCAGAACTGCCCGACATACGAGGATCAGAGAGAGCAGATGTGGCCATCACCAATGGAACTGCAAGACATGCTCTATGGCAGTGTCGACAGCCTCAGGATGACCGCCGCTTTTTTCGAAAAAATAATGGTTACTGTCTGACTGCGTACGAAGAAGAAGAAGAAGAAGTAGTTCCTGGGCGAGATCTTAATATTTTTTTTCTTCTAATTTTGTTTATAAGTCTGATCTTTATATTCCATCCTATTATGGTGCCAATAAATAAATAGTTCAGATCAGGAAAAAGTTGCGGTTAGTTTATGTTTCAGCTGTATGCACCACCAAATTTACATATTCATAGAGCGAACTTATTTTTTTAAAACCAATAAAGCAAAACGATTTTGGAACGAAAAAAATATGTTTCTTTCTGCCTGGGTAAACAATGCTACAAATGAAAGAGGCAGCAAACCACATAATCTGGAAAGATATTGTCGTAGGAACAGATGTTGACCAGGAGTGGGAGAGTTTAAAAACAGTTCTAGAAACGCTAAAAGAGGAATGCGTTCCATGTAGGGAGGTAAACCCCAAGCGTAAAAAGTGGATAACTAGATTTGTAGTGAAATGTAGAAGAGCTAAAAATAAAGCATGGAAAAAATATATAGAGGCAGGTAAATCAAAAGAAACATATGTAAAATATTTGGACAAGCAGAACATATCTCAGAAAGCGAATAAAACAGCAAAAGTAGACTTTGAAATAAAACTTGCTCAGAGGATCAAGACTGACAGTAAAAGCTTCTTCTCTTATGTTAGAAATAAACAAAGAACGAAAGACAAAGTAGGCCCTCTCATAGACAGTACAGGGAAAATAATAAGTGAGAATAGGGAGGCAGCTAATCTGCTCAATCAGTACTTTGGCACAGTCTACACAAAAGAGGACTGCTCCAAGATCCCAGAGCCTATAGTTATTTTTCAAAGAGACATGGATACAGCAGGATTAAGATCAATCTGTATTACAGAGGAAAAGGTTTTTAAAAAATTGGAGGGGTTGAAAGTGAATAAATGTCCAGGTCAAGATGGTATTCATCCAAAATTGCTGTATGAAATTAGAGACCAACTAGCAAAACCATTGGCAATATTATGTTCTCAATCACTTACAAAAGGGATTGTCCCACGGGATTGGAAAGATGCAGGAGTGATCCCCTTATTCAAAAAGGGCAAAAAAGTAGATCCAGCAAACTATAGACCTGTGAGTTTAACGAGCATAGTCTTTTAAATTGTTAGAGTCAATAATCAAAGAAAACATTGTAATGCATTTAGATAAATTTAATCTAATTAGAAATGGTCAGCATGGGTTTACCAGAGGGAGATCATGCTTAATAAATCTATTAGAATTCATGGAGGAGGTTACCACCAAAATGTTAGATAAAGGGGAGCCAGTGGATGTTATTTATCTGGATTTTGCAAAGGCCTTTGAAAGAGTACCTCATCAAAGATTATTTCGAAAGTTAAAATCACATGGAATAGGTGGGGAAGTTGCCAAATGGATGGAAAATTGGTTAACGGGAAGAAGGCAAAGGGTGGGTATAAATAAGGAGTACTCTGAGTGGTGTGAAGTGAAAAGTGGAGTGCCACAGGGCTCGGTTTTGGGACCAATTTTGTTCTTGATATATATAAATGATTTGGACATAGGTATGGGATCCATGATTGCAAAATTTGCTAATGACACAAAACTATACAGTAGTGTCTCATCTAAAGCGGAAGTGGATACATTGATGTCGGATTTAGATAAAATTTGAGAATGGTCTGTAAGCTGGCAAATGGAGTTTAATGTAGATAAATGTACAGTCATCCACATGGCTAGATCCAATATGGAACATAATTACAGAATGGGAGAAAACAATATTAGAAAGATAGATAAGGAAAGGGACCTAGGGGTTATAATAGATCATACAGGAAAGGTGAGTGAGCAAGTTAAGGTAGCAGTGAAAAATGCAAATGCAATGTTAGGTATGATAAAAAGAAATATTAAACATAGGAGCAAGGAAATGATCGTCAAACTGTATAAAGCTTTAGTTAGACCTAGATTGGAGTACTGTGTACAGATGTGGAGTCCTTATCATAGAGGGGATATAAACATGCTGGAAAGAATACAAAAAAGAGCAACAAAGATGATAGTGGGATTCCAGAATTACAGTTATGAGGAACGACTCAGAAAAACCGGCCTACATTGTCTCGAAGAGAGAATAATTCGTGGTGACTTAATACAGGTTTATAAGATGATCAGAGGAATGGATAAATTAGACTATAACAAGTTTTTTTTTAATACAGCCACCCACAATAACACGAGGGCATAGCTACAAGCTGACTAAAGAGAGGTTCAGATTAGATATTAGGAAATATTTTTTTAGTCAGAGAGTGGTGTCTGCTTAGAATGCATTGCCAGGGGAGGTAGTGCAGGCAGAGACAGTTAATGCATTTAAGAACAAACTGGATGCGCATAGCTTTTAGAGCAAGGTGATGTAAATGTAACTGGTTGTATACAGACTCTGCAGGGTCTTCTAAACCAGTATAAAGACGTTAAGTTAAGTTAAGTTAAATGTCCGTTTGTGAAACTCTGTCTTCAGACGCCATGGTTGTCTAGGGGTATTATCCTTTGCCTGGGGTGCTAGAGGCCCATGTTTAGAACCTTTGAAGAGTCATAATTTATTTTTCATTAAAATTTTCTGTTTAAACAGCACAATTCCACTGGCGGGCAGATATTATGCCCACATCTGCTAATACTTTGTACTAGAAGACCATATGTAAAAGCAAACATCCATAGCTATTTACGAAATGCCTGCTTCTCAATGTGTTCAGGGAGGGCTATAGGGCAATCCCAGCACTTCAATATATCAAGTAGTAAATACACATTATACTGACATAGTAATAATAATAGTTGCCCATCACTAGCAAAGATTGTGAAAGCATTGGACATGTGGATTTAGATATGACTGCAAATGACTGTACAGTTCAATCCGAGTGCACCAAACTCATCTGCACATAAGAACACGTGGACATCATAAATAATTGGGCCATCTTGCAATCTGTCCTTTCATGCAGTTCACTTTGTCCGGTGGACACTGTGTAATGGCAGTTGAAGCAGCTCCCAGGAGGGGACATCAGTAAGAAAACTGTTCAAAGATACTTTCAGATAATTTTTTTTTGGGTCCCACAACAAGCGCTTGCCTGTCGTGAGCTGACTGTGCAACAACGACTTAGGGATGTACACATCGGGCTTCTGAAAAGCTTGCTAAGTTCACCTCATCTGAGCTCTCTGCAGCAGTGTATGGATGACCGAGAGCCTCTCCCTGCTGAGGGCTACACAGTTGGACACTCTTACCTGCGAGGCAGCTAACGTGGAAAAGTTTACTTTCCTGACATGCCTGCTATAGAATGTCCATGCTTCACATGCATATAATAGTGTGGTTAATACCACAGCCCAATACACTTTGATCTTGGTGGCAACACTGATTCCTTACAGGTCCCAAAACATTTGTCTGTGGCCTTCCGCAAACAGTGCTTGCCTTGGCAATCTTGTTGTGGACCTGAGTCGATATTTGCTTCTCTGGTCAAGATACTACCAAAACCAAGCTAGGCAAAGCTTTTAATTGTATGTATATGTTGGCCCTTTACAGTGATGTTTGGTTTGTGGTAGGGCTTTCGGGGAGCAGGTAGAAACATTACATGAATTTTCCTTGTAGGAGACAGAAAACTTACACTAGAGCAATGGGATATTGTGATCCGGGGAAGTACGAATATGAAAAAAGCATACTGAAACCTATGACAATGTACTGAAAATTGATGAAATACAATAAATACAAAAATTTCAGCCACTTTTGTGTAGACACATTCAGAAAAAAAGGTCAGGCGGATGGAAAAGTACCATGGTTGCTGGTGCGCCTCCTGGCCTGGCACTTCTGTCTTCAGCACCTGTTCTGTGGTAGAGTGTAATCCGCCTCTGTCATCTAGCTGTGGGGTTTGACTTTGTCTAAATCCTTATCTGCTGTTTCATCTTACCACCCGCTAGGGTTAACACCCAACCTTTGGCAAGATTACAGGGTATAACAGGATCCACCAACGTGTATGTGAAATTAGTCTTGGGCAGGAGAGACTATGAGACATATGCGTCTTGTAATCCATGATCACTGCACTATGGCATACCAGGACATGCGACAGCAGACAGGTTGGCAAAGTACGAAGCAACAAGAGAACAAAACGAACAAACAATCACCGTCCATGAAAAGAAGACCCTGGCCTTATCCCAGCTTTAAGGAATGTCAACCAAAAGAGAGACAACTGTTAGTCTTGATCGAGCAAAACAAGTGATCCTGTTCTGCATGAGAGTGGGATATAACACTTAACAGATTGAATAACCACTTACACGAGCTAAAATTGGCTCCATTAAATGTGTATGGCTGTATCATGTACGGATAGGCAGCACAGACAAAATGACATCCGAACATATCCTGCAAGACTTATAATATATGCTTTGTCAATTTCGAACTGAGTACTGGCCCATGCAGACGAATCTCCACATAAAGCTCTGTTTGGATGCCTTAAGTTAATCCTTTAAAGTAATCTAGAGAACTCAGTACTACTTAGTACTTTACAGCAACCTTTATTAATTTTATTATGAACTTATACTTATAGTTATAGTACATAAGTACAACAAGTTAAAGTATAGTTATACTGTAGACGTAACTCAAACTGTCGACGACGTCGTAACAGGAGAAAACACGGCAAACGAGAAGAAGACCAAGTAAAAGAAGAAGAGAAGAAGAAGACAGCAACTATTAATATTTCAGTTTTACTAACAATACATAGAGTTGATAGAGTGATAGACTGAATCTGATCAGATGAGATGGCAATGGATGGGAGACTAGCAGTAGCAGTAGCCGGCGACACGTCATCAAAGAAATAGAACTACAACATAACAGTGCTGATATTTCCTAGAAAATATTTCAAACTTACTCTATTTTTCTAATATCATTTATTGGTATGATCTGCACTTCTCAGGATAACATTCGCTAGCATCGCTGACAATGACATTTTAGTTAGAAAATATTATTGACGGAACGCGAGACCGAAAACGGAAGTACAAATCTCTTTGATGACAGGAACACATAAAGGGGGGGGGGGGGGGGGTGTGTGTGCTGGTGTTTGCTAATAAAACAGCCAGAATGGTTTTGTGACAATTTCATGTAATGCGTTCATCCTGAAAAGAACTTCGCATTCATCCTGAAAAGAACTTCACTTAACTTAACGTCTTTATACTGGATTAGAAGACTCTACGTACTCTGTATTTAACCGATGTGCACGTTCATCTTAAAAGAATGATAAAATTAAGACTAGCCAGAGAAAACTTCACTCCAACTGATAATGCCAGAGTGAGTAAAATGTTTTAACATATTTATTAAGTCTATTAATTTTAAAGTGTTTTAATTATAAAAAAGTGTATCTAATCGAGTGGGTAAATCAACGGATAAACAAAACAATTTGCTATAATACAATTAATAGGACTATAGTTGTCTATATATAGTCTATTCTATAGAGTATATGAGGGGACAAAGAGAATAAACAAATAGTAATAGATCTATACTGGACTATAGATAAATGTGGACAGGTCCAGGAACGAAAGAGGGGACAGATTTATCAAAGTTTGTGAATGCAACCATCTTTTAGGAAGAAGGCCTATGGCACCATAGAACGTTTAGGATCGGGGAAAGTGCACTTCCCAATTCACTAAAGGATCACAGCTACCCACGCAAGGGGATCTGGGTAATGTTTACGGTCAGAAAATTACAGGTGCATGACCCGATAACGACCCTGCCATGAACCGACCAGCGGGAGAAAACGGTTTAACAGCAGCTGTGAAAACCGTCAAATATTCAAGAACCCATCTCTTAGGGCTACGACTCGCAATATCATCATGCACAAACAAACTACTCAAACATCTGCGGGAACACAACATCCTCCACACACAAAAAAACTTGTCCGCACAAAATAGAAGGACAAGGAAGCCAAAAACCAAAAGGGGAAAAAGAGGTGGAATAAGAAAGTTTAGAAAAATCTACACTGTACTCGGCACTACAAAGACAGCCACAAATATCACACCGACACATACGAAAAGGAGTACTACGAAAAGGAGTACTCATCAAACTCTCCCTCCTCGCGAGGCAGCGGAGTACAGGGTTCCCTCTCTGGATCCCATATGGACCTTGGTCAACACACCCTCCGTCCAGTCAACACAGTTGCTCACAAAGTATGAGACTAAAGATAGGCCTACAATAGGGTGCTATAGAGGATGTAGTCAAAGGGGAAAGTTTGGGTCAGAGAAGGGGGAATTAAGTAGTAGAAAAGCAAACATTAAAATGATGCCAAAAAAAAGCAAAAAGTGGAAAAACAACAAAATTGCAAACTAAAATGTTTTTATGCAAATGTGAGAAGCATAGTAAATAAAAGAGAAGAATTGGAACTGTATGTAGAGGAAGAAAAACCAGATATAATAGGGTTAACAGAATCATGGGCATATGAGGACATTGCAGATGGTGAACTTGAAATAAAGGGATATACAATGTTAAGGAAAGATAGGGTAGTTGGAGACAAGGCTAAGGGGGGTGGTGTTTTATTATACTGTATAAATTCGGTTAATATAACGAGCAGACAGGATTTATCATGTGGTAACAAAAATGAAAGTGTATGGGGTGAAATAGAAAGTGGGGGTGAAAAAACAGTGATTTGAGTATGCTATAGACGTCCATCAAGTCAAAAGGAGGAAGATGAGGAGCTGATTAGTAGCATAGCAAAAGCAAGTGATAGGAAATTATTATTAATGGGGGATTTCAACTTTCCAGAAATAAAATGGGATATGGCAGAAGCACTTGTAGAGTCAAAACCTTTTGTTAAGTTCATAATTGACAATTTTTTAATTCAACATGTAGAAGCAGCCACCAGAGGCAAAAACATACTCGACCTAGTTTTTACTACAGAGGAAAATATGATTGAAAACGTTACCGTTGGGGAACTGTTTGGCTCAAGTGACCATCAAATCATCCGATGGGATCTTATTGCAGAGAAAGAAGTAAACATAAACACACGAACATATGACTATTCTAAGACAGATGTTAATAGGATGAAAGAGGCAGCGAACCACATAATCTGGACTATGTGAATTTCAGATTCAAACCTTTTCTCTATCCTTCTTAATAGGATTCGCAAGAGTATCTTGCTAGCATGGCTGATCAGTGCGATAGTTCGGTAGTTCGTGCACAGCTTCAGGTTGCCTTTTTTGGGGAGGGAAATATAAATTGATTTCTTCCATGCTTCTGGCCACTCTGCACTGTGCCATATCTGTTTACACAGCTTGTGATAGACTCGAGCACATGCCTCTCCTCCTGCTTGTATTAGCTCTGCAGGGATATCATCACATCCTGGGGGCTTTCCCTTTTTCAGGCTTTTAATTGCAGAGCGTACTTCTTCCAATGTTGGTTCAGGTTATTTCTCATCCTTTGGTAGGATTGTGACTGAGCACTTTGTGCTATCTCCATACATGGTTCTGCAGTACTCTCTCCATCTATTCAATATGTCTTTGGTTTCTGTTAGTGTGTTATCCTCTTTGTCATTTATGACATGTGGAACCAGATGGAATTCCCTTGTCAGTGTTCTTAATCCTTTGAATGCATCTCTTTCTCTGCCTTGTTGTTGTAGGTTTTCTATATCCTTATATGTTTCTACTATGTATCTTCTTTTATCTTTTCTTATCACAGCACAGTGACCTAATAGACATTGACAGCACCAGCAACAAAGAATATGGATTAGAGACCAACATTAGAAAAGCATCATTTGGGGTATAGCATGGAATGTTTAACTTTTGCTAGTTTGCTGTTTTCAATATCACCCCCTCACATACAATCTTGCGGAGCTGTAGGCATATTATACTTTCGACATGTACCATGTAAAGGGCAAACTTTCAGTAATTTTTCATAAACAGTATAATCTACCTGCATCAGTTTAACAAAAATGAGAAGCTCTCTAGTGTATGTGATGTCTGTATTGTCATCAGAGAAATGTATATACAATTTTCAATTAAAGATTTCAAGTTCTGGAAAAAATGCAAACAAATATCTTCTGTTCTCCTAGCTACAGTTTGTTTTCGAAAGAGGTACATTTTGAAATTCTTCTGCGGGGATGAAGTGGAGGACTGGGAGATAGACACAAATCTCTATCTTATCAATAGGCCGGAAGACAGCCCTAGCTTCTATTCTAGAACATGGCATACCACCTCCACTCCAGACTTTGCCTTCTCCACGGGAAATATTCACCACAAAATAGATCGTCAGGTGCTCAACCAACTGGCAGGTAACGACCACAGGCCAATTAGGCTAGAAATTGATATGGAAGTAGGCCCCCAGGAAAATAAAACAGTTGCCACGTTGGAACTATAGACAAGCCGACTGGGACAGATTTGCAATGCTGACAGATAGACTGTGTGAAACTATCAATAGACGAAATAACAATATGAAACCGATGGTGGAAAGCCTAAGCAAAGCAATACTGCAAGCAGCCACCGAAACCATCCCAAGAGGGGCAAGGAAAAACTACAAGCCATATTGGAATGATGAACTGCAGAAAGCGGAGGATGAAGTCTCAAATGCTAGGAACATGACAGAGAGAGAGAGCAATCTATGGAAGCAAATATCGCCCTCAAGGCCATCACTGCGAAATACAAAAGAACACTGAACCAAATAACAAGAGACAGCTGAAAAAACAAAACAGAAAGCCGCAATCTAGATAAAGAAGGGAACAAACTATGGAATTTAGTCAGAGCCATGAATGACGAAACACCATCAAATAAACAAATTACCATCAAGCTGGGCGACAACATGCTTACTGGAAAAAAGCAGCAAATGCCTTTATAGAACATTATGCCAGAGCAAACCACATTGATGTCCCTACAGACAGGCATACAGACATTAGTGAAGAACAAAAGAGCCATGACAACATCAAGATGGCACCAGACGAGCACATGATGGCAAAACTAACAATGAATGAAATGGATGAGGCCATGAGAACTTTAAAGAAAAAGAAATCGCCCGGAAAAGATGAGGTAACAAACAAAATACTGATGGGGTTGGGCCAAACAGCAAAGAGGAAGTTACTATCAGTCCTGAACCAAAGCTGGAAAAGGGGAATTGTACCGCAGGCATGGAAAGATGCTGTATTTATACCAGTACCAAAGAAAGAAAAAGATAGAACAGATCCAAATGGATACAGGCCCATCATTGTACTGAGCTGTGTAGGCAAACTGATGGAGCGTATGATAAACACCAGACTGATGTGGCACCTGGAAGAAAAACACAAATTAATTCCACTGAGGACCAGATCACTCTCATAGCACAGTGTCCAAAAACGAGCATGCCAAAGTGTAAACTTTGCAGACAGAACATTCAAGAAACAGAAGACCATCTATTTTATCAATGCAGCATCATATCAGAAACTTTAACAACACTAAGACAAATAATAAATAAACACACACAAATCAAAGTAAACATATGCAGAGCAATCATTCTAAATACCATTCCCAAAACAGACAGAAACACGCAGAATAGACCATTAACTCATCTTGCAGATTTTAGACACTTATATGGATATGTAGAAATAAAGCAGTTTATCAACAGAGAATATACACTACACAAATTTTCACTAACATATTTGCACAGAAACACAAACCAGAAAATAATTGAAATTACGTGAAATATCTACGCATTTCGGTTTGTGTGACTGAATGAGTACGTGCGTGTGCGTATGTTCGTGTTTGTGTGTGTAAACGTGTGTGTATAAATAAACGTGTATATATTTTAATATATTCAATCCCAAAAATGGCATTTGAAATTTTACACATTGCTTAATCGTTGTTGAAATTAAAATTTTAAAAAAAAATACAAAAAACAAAAACAAAACAACAACTGATATATTGAAACTTCGAATGAAAATGAGACTGCAAGAAAGTTTGAATGAACATGATCACGAAATTGTGTTGTTGTGAGAAATGATGAATAAACTTCATTTAAAATCTACTTGCCTAGTCCGCTCCATGACTTCGACGCCTTACTGTCAAGGTCCAAGGTTCAGCTCTTGTGATTGCACGGCTTTGCAGACACAATCGTCGCTCGGGGTGAGAAGCGTGAGAAATTTGGTCGGGTGGAGAATTAACACCTTTCGCCTTCAGTGTACAGATACCAATGTACACGTCCATGTGGTTCTGGTGTTGGGCCATAGGTCACTCGTTCTAGGTTTGTTGCCGAAAAAGGGGATTCGCTAAAACTAAAACCTCTCAAGCAAGTTTGTTTTTTTACATATAACTCTAATTTTTATATTTTTTCATATTTTATTGATTGTGTCGCCTGCTATGTTTGTACTTTAAAAATTTTTTTTTTAAAAACAAACAACGTTTTTGATAATGTAAGAAAAAGACAATGTATCCTAACATCATTGACTGACAAGAAAACAATTAAATAGATCTTTGAACATACTGTCATGAAGGAATGTCATGAATGTCATGAAGGAATGTCATGAAGGAATGATTGGGATAATAATACAGGATGTAACGTTGTTAGAGTGGCTGCTTCTCTCGCTAAGGCACACGGTTACCTTCCGGCTGCAAAATGTTCCAGCCAACCCAGCTGTAAATGAGTACCTGATTTACTATTAGGAAACATATGACATACAGAGAAGAACTGGTTTTAGCCAAAGCTGAAGTATTTGGTTTGATTAAGGAATGTCTTTCTTGATTCTACTGATGAAGGCATGCCCTTTTCCACCACAAACCGCAGTCATTTGGGCGATATCAGGATGTATTGGCATGTGTATGGATTTGTGTGTGTATCCAAACAATGAAGTCTCTAGTACCTCATCTGCGACGGCAATGACTAATATGGAACTAAAGGCGTATATGTGATATGTAAATCAAGACAGCGAGGAAGGCAGCTGGCTACCCCCGTCTCACAAACACTGCTGTCTTACATTGAAGTTATATGTAGTTTCTACCACATCATCCCCGACTGCAATGTTTGGATTATGTGATACATCCATGAATATTAAAAGGGAGTTGACAATGTTTGTATTCTGACATTCTTAACTTGACATAGTCAATAGTGTGTTGGGTGGATTGTCGTTACGGCTGGCAGATTTTCAAGGCATATTTATGTTCGTGAGCTTTTCTCCCTTGTGTAGTGTGGGCTGTCCCTTAACTAGCAGTGGGCAGCGGACATTGGAATGTCTTATATGATCTCAGTAGTTCATATTTGTCACGCATTAGTTGGTAGTATGTATTGATTGTTGAGAGTACAGAGAAACAAGAAGACTAAAGGAGAGAGAGAGAGAGAGAGAGAACATAAAGATAAAACACATTGTTATGTGACTGTTAATGGACGCAGGTGTTAAAAAAGATGCAAGATAAATGATTCTGGCGAGAAAAGTCAAACGTTATCAAGTAGCACTCACTACTGTCAAGAATGATGTGTAGAGACTTCACTGTACTAGGTCTCTGCTTGTTATGAGGTGGAGTACCCAGCTCCCGTACTCGCCACATTCCCTTCAATGACACTAAGCGAGGTACAAGTACAATTATTAATGACAATATCATTTGAGAGAGTTGAGAGAAAGTACGCGAGACCAGACTGGCGAATAAGTCTCTATAACTTACATTGTGGACATGATATGGTTAGAGTCAGTGCGTGACTTGATCCATGTCGAGACAGCGTTTCTTGCAGTCATTGCTCCTGTATAGTTTATAGCAATGAAAGAACCGACATCCTAGCTTCAAAAGCCCCAACAGCATGCCAGAATGGCCTTCAGAACTCGAAAGGTTAGTTGGCAGGGGCATGAACATAACGATACACCTAAGAATCTAGGAATTACAATGAATCGCACATTTTCCTACAAACAACACTGTGCCCCGGTGAAACGAAAAGTTAAGATTAAATAACATACTGGGTATGTTAACAAACATGGCATGGGGAGCATTAACAACGGTGTTAAACACATGTGCCCTTGCAATGTGCATTTTTGCAGCAGAACATCCAGTATAATCACCTTACCTCTATGATCTATTATAACCAATAGGTCCCTTTCCTTATCTATCTTTCTAATATTGTTCTCTCCCATTCTCTGATTACGTTCCATATTATAAACAATAGGTCCCTTTCCCTATCTATCTTTCTAATATTGTTCTCTCCCATTCTCTAATTACGTTCCATATTGGATCTACCCATGTGGATGACTGTACATTTATCTACATTAAACTCCATTTGCCAGCTTACAGACCATTCTCGAATTTGATCTAAATCTGTCCTCAATATATCCACTTCTGCTTTAGATGAGACACTACTGCATAGTTTTGTGTCATCAGCAAATTTTGCAATCATGGATCCCATATCAATGTCCAAATCATTTATATATATCAAGAACAAAATACATTTTATAAGAAGGGTGAAGTATCACAGTAAATGACTGGCAGAGGCGTACATGAAATTATAACATCTACGGGGTGGGTTGAGGTGGGATAATACAGCTGCAGTAAATATAATATCAAACTAAATATTCACATTTACACTCCATAAATACTCTGAATGTTCTCTTGTTCCTGGTCTGTCTGAACTCCTGCCACTGCAAACCAAGTTAATTGTCCAAATGAAAGCGCTTAGACAAGAACGAAAAGCAACGCTCTTGGAGATAGAATGCTCCTCAGTCCTTGTCCAGCTTCAGACAATCCATCTTGGTCGTCCACAGCGGACGGACAGGTTCGCCCTCGTACGGCTGATGTCCTCCACCACCGGCAAGGGCATGGGTCCTCGCAGTCCGTGCCCTTCCGTTCTGGTGGGGACACTGAGAAGACGATGTCTGGGTGCTCAGACGCTGGCTCCGGAGAGGGTTCCAGCAAGAGCTCTGGTGAAGGCTCTGGGGGTCGTCTCTTTACATTGCGATGTTGCTGTATTCTCTCTCTCTCTCTCTCTCTCTCTCTCTCTCTGGGGCCAGCGTTGTGCTGCCGGTCTCCATTCTGGTAGCAGGAGAGAAACTCCTCTTCCTGGAGTTCCTCTTTCTTTTTCTGTCCCTCTCGGTGTAGCCTTCGATCGAGGTGGAATGTTGCTCCTCAGCCAACGGGTACGGTAGAGGTGGGGGGGGGGGGGGGGGGCGCTGGAGATGGTGGTGGATGATATTCTACCGGCTGAGGGCCCGGCAGTCGCTCGGCCTCCTTCAAGATCTCTGATCGCCGTCTTTTTGTGCACTGGCTTGACCAGTGCGTGTCTTCGCCTCATCGTTTACACGGGGTCTGCGGCCAGTGACGATCCCCCACAGCTTTATGAGCTTGGCCTCTCCATTCGTAAACCTCACGGTTATATGGCTTAGCTTGGCTTGGCTTCATTCGCTCTCAATCTCCCGCTACCAAACCCTGAAAGGGCTTAAGTAGCAGAATGTAGTCCAGAGAACGGAATGCGTTGTGTCGTAGTTTACAGCTTGACTGCGATATTTGCACCTTTCGGTCCAACACATCCGACTTCAGCAAGCATTTTTTTGAGTACCGGGTTAGCATTCCCTCTTCGATTCCTTCTACTTAGCCAGTCTGCAAAGCTGCATCTTGTTATCCAGGATCACCGCGTGGAGGTGTAGAAGGGTCTTGGCAGCTATGGTTTGCTGGCCCTGACGCTAGCAGTCAGCTATGGGTCGCTGACCACTGCAGCTTATGCGCTGCTCAGCATCTTGACCTGGACCATCTATAGTCGCCATGTGAGACCTGGACCATCTATAGTCGCCATATGAGACCTGGGCCATCTATAGTCGCCATGTGAGACCAGGACCATTTATAGTCACCATGTCGGGAAATTAACACCACTTTCACATGCACTCCTTGCGGAAACTACTGAGGATTAGATGGCAGGACATGGTGCCAAATACAGATTTGTTAGCGTGATTGGGCATGCCCAGTATACACAGCAGGATATGTGCAGCACAGCTGAGATGAGATGACCATGTGGTACGCATGTCGGATACACATCTACCAAAAAAGCTGCTCTATGGCAACTCCAAAAAGGCAATAGAGCAAGTGGTGGGCAGCGGAAACGGTACAGGCACATACTTAAGAGACCACTGATCCAGTGTAGTATTAATCACGTTGACTGGGAAAGAATCGCCACCAATCGTACATACTTTCGTACACTACTACTACTGTTGTTACTACTACTACTACTACAAGTATTAATTGTGGCTGATATTTTTGTATACATTGTATTTAAGCTATTTTCAGTACTTTGTCATGGGCTTCAGTTTGCTTTCAATTCATATTCGTACCTCTCAGAATCACAATTTCTTGTTCCAGAGTAACTGTTAACATTTCGTGTGGGGCTGTCCCCTTATTGGCAGTCTGACTTACGAGGTGAGGGATCGACGTGATCTCCGCAATAGTAAGCGTCATGCAGAACAACCGTCTGGAGGACCCAGGCTTACCTTCATCAGCACGCTCAGGGTGTGAGGAAAGCTACTGCAACCTGTCACTAAACATCCATTTCATGGAGTCCAAAAAGCTTACCTTACTCATTCTGGGTATTCACAACAAGAACGACGATTTGTGTCTGTCTCACAAGGAACACGAGATTACCATATCAATTAATGGATTACTGGATCAAGATGCTGAGCTGTTGTGGTCAACGACCCAAAGCTGACTGCTAGCGCCAGGGTCTGCGACCTAGAGCTACCAATATCTTTTTCCACCTCTATGTGGTGATCCTGGTAGAGAACAATATTAGAAAGATAGATAAGGAAAGGGACCTAGGGGTTATAATAGATTATACAGATAAGGTAAGTGAGCAAGGTCAGGTAGCAGTGAAAAAGGCAAATGCAATGTTAAGTATGATGAAAAGAAATATTTAACATGGGAGCAAGGAAGTGATAGTTAAACTGTATAAAGCTTTAGTTAGACCTAGATTGGAGTACTGTGTACATGTGTGGAGTCCTTAACATAGAGGGGATATAAACATGCAGAAAAGAATACAAAAAAGAGCGACAAAGCTGATAGTGGGATTCCGGAATTACAGTTATGAGGAAAGACTCAGAAAAACCGGCCTACAGTGTCTAGATGAGAAGAATTCGAGGTGACAATACAGGTTTATAAGATGATCAGAGGAACAGATAAATTAGACTGCAAAAAGTTTTTTAAAATACAACCACCCACAAGAGCAAGAGGGCATAGCTACAAATTAACTAAAAAGAGGTCCAGATTAAATATTAGAAAATATTTTTTTAATCAGAGAGTGGTGAATGCTTGGAATGCATTGCTACAGGAGATAGTGGAGGCGGGGACAGTTAATGCATTTAATAATAAATTGGGTGCGCATAGCTTTTAGAGCAAGGTAATGTAAATGACACTGGTTGTATACAGACTGCAGAGTCTTCTAAACAAGTATAAAGATGTTAAGTCAAGTTAATTAACATACTGCAACAAGGCAGACACCTCTACACCTCACGGTAGAACAGGAGCGACTAAGTAAGTAAGTAACAAGGCAGACACCTCTACACCTCACTGTAGAACAGGAGCGACTAAGTAAGTAAGTAACAAGGCAGACACCTCTACACCTCACGGTAGAACAGGAGCGACTAAGTAAGTAAGTAACAAGGCAGACACCTCTACACCTCATGGTAGAAGAGGAGCGACTAAGTAAGTAAGTAACAAGGCAGACTGGCTATGGAGAAGAGATTGAAGAGTGCTGGCTAACCCAGTACCAAAAAATGCTTGCTGAAGTCGGATGTGTCAGACCGATTGGGGAAAATATCAGTCAAGTTGAAAACTACAACACAGCGGATTCCGTTCTTCGCACTACATGCTGTTACTTACAAAGTCCTTTGCAGGGCTTGGTAGGGGAAGTTTGAGAATGAAGAAGAAGGAGAGGAAGAAATACTGGATGACCCGTCATTCAGCAGCGATTACACTGTTGTGGATTCCTACTTTTCTTCCAATGGTCTCTGTTGCGGACCACGGTGGACCAGTGTTCATAAAAGTACAAAGTCCTTACAGAGTCAATAGGAGCCTCATTCATTTGTAACGCATAGGGTCACGTTAGGTTTCTTCTCTTGCGGTGATACTGTTTCACTTCAAACATGAAAATGCGATCATAGCGCTTGCAGCCACCTTGTACCATCTGAGAATAGTTTCTGATACCTTTACATCAAAGGCCTAAAACTTGTACTTTTACATACTCATTGTCCGTCCAAGTATTAGAAGGTGCTGGACATTGTAGATCTGACCTTATTCAAATACTTCTAGACATTATCACCTCCCATGTCATCAAAATGGTGGATCCCTGGACACTCAAACACACCTGGCAATGACAAGGCAGACAGATTGGGAAAGAAGTGATCAAGTCAAGAACAGCCACACACAGCAACAACTTTGCAATCAGCCAAACTACTTATAAGAACAGCAAATAAAGAAACTTGGCTGAACAGATGGGCCATGGGAAAGTCCCAATCCAAATGACGGTATAAATCAACTCATAAGATAAGATCGGAGCATCATTTTCTGACTGATAACCCAACACATCCAATTAACAGGCACCTAAACAGAATCGAACCTCAACACACTTCAGAGTGCCAGCTGTGTACACATCCATATAAAACCCTTGATCATCATCTCTTTGAGTGCTCAGTGCTCAGCAATGTTAGGAAAATGGTTCTTTCTCTGAGGCCAGATAAATGGAACACTTTGTATAGCACTAATAGAGAGAACAAACAGTAAATACCCACAGGACCCAATCAATAGACTGAATAGGAAACAGTATACCACAATTTTTCACCTCAGAATAGGTCATTGCAAACTAAATGCACACATGCATAAAATAAAAGCAGCATAGACTGCACAATGCACATGTCAGAGAGGACCCCAGACTCCAGAACACATCCTGCAAATATGTCCCCTGCACCAAGGCTCCCGTGAGAAGACCTGGCCAGAGGAGAGAAACATACGAAACATACGAGACAAACTGTGGGGAACCATTGAGAACCTGCGAATGACGTGTCACTTCATGAAGACAGCCCATCTGGTGGCATAAAACGATCATACGAAACCAAACGCAAAGAAGAAGCAGTATGGCACCAGACAACAACTAATAAACACATGCAGATTCCATAACATGGCATTGGGCTGAAGGGCGATAGCTCGGATGCTGCTAGATCTGTAACAACATCATAACAATAACTCACTATGATAGAAATGTCTTAACTAGGTATATCACAGTGCTGCACTATCCCATAGCTAAATAGGACGTCCACAACCAACAAAACAGACATCATATATGAGCGATATCAATGTAGGTTTATTAAAAAAGTAAACACTAAATATATGTGGAATATTCGTGCTCAACTGCACTCACTCACTAATACATAAAATGGTACTCATTCATGCTTGCACACTCGTGCACAAATACACATGCATCATTAAACACTTTCAACAACAAATAGACATTATTCATACACTCAGACATATCCATAATCCTACAGGTATCCATAAACATACAAAACAAAAATAAACTCATCTATACACAAACACTCATCCATACACATGAATATCAAAAAAACACACTCATACGTACACACAATCATTCCTACACATATTCTCATCCAAAAACACATACAAACATTTTTTAGAAAAAGTTATTTCCCATCACAAAGCGATGATGGCCACAACATCAGACGGTTTTGTCTTAATAATGTGATGTGGCTGTATGAGGATTATAGTGGGGGAGGTTATGTGCTGGTCATCAATCTCACTCTTATCTCAGAGTTAGGTCGGATCAGTGGCAAGACTTTTGGTCTTGACGACTGGAGGTAACTCTCGATGCAGGCACTCTGGTCTTACCTCCTGTGAGACCAGGGGTCGCTTGAAACTTGCAGGATTCGATCACCCACCATTTCCGTTCATCACTGTAAGAGACAAGTGCCTTAACCTCTTGACTACAGTGACACATAATCATTCACAAACTCATTCCGACCTACACTCATCCAGATACCTACACTGTGTTAGATACACATACACCTACACAAACACTCACTCGTCCACAGATACATACATTCATCCAGAAATGCAATCCACAAAAAAAACATTCATTCACAAACACTCATGCAGAGACCTACATACACTTACACACATACCTACACAGACATTATAATAGTTGTCCATCACAAGTGATGAAGACCACTCTCTGTGTTCAGCCGTGTGGACAGTCGTATCTCTTGCTGTGTCCGCTGAAATGGGTGACTTGCGCGGTGATTTGGATTAAAGTGAGTAAGGAACTGCGCCTTTTGTCAACCTCACTCACAGAGCCTAAGCTACCTTTTGCCAGTGGCAAGACATTCATCGAGACGACTGGAGATAGCATAGGATGCAGATTTTGCCTCAGGGTTACCACCGAAGCCTTTCCGTAAACATGTAACCCGCAGGGTAGAAAGGTGGGATGGCATCTAACGCAGTTTGTCGTGCCTTTTCGATAACCACAAGAGGTCGTATGGACAACACTCAGCGTTTGAGTGAGTCTGGCATCTCTCCCCAGCTTTATTCTGCTCATCATAGTAGCATCTAAAATTCCGACACGCCAAATTCGGGAAGGTGAACCGGCAGAACTAACCCGTGAAATACGTAACAGGTATAAGCGTAGTGCCATTCAGCCGGCGTCCAGACCAGGATAAACGGATGGAAGAAATCACAAAAAAAGAATGAAATAACAAGTCCAGACGGAAAACAACACCACATTTCCGTGAACACAAGTGTAAGTCGTAGACTAGTGTGAATTCCAGGCAAATCCGTGGTCTGGCGGCATCCATAATGATCCAAAACAGTAGAGAAATGTAGACTCGCAGCCAGTTATGGTGCCATCTTTGCCAGATTTTTACACAGACATACACATCCATAACACACTCTCGCCCACACACCTACACATACAAACCACATAAGCATACATATTCATAAATACCCATGTATATAAACACACACATCCAAGAACACGCATATCCATAAATACCCACATACATAAACACACATCTTTAAAACCACCATAGGCATGTCTCTGTAGACTATGCGTGTGGCCACCTGTGAGTAGCCTCTCCAGGGAGCAAGCCTGGGTGCTCAATAACAAGACCCTGGGCTGCCCAAACTGCAAGATCCCACTATCAGCCTCACTGATATAATCTAAATGAATGCAGAGCATGACAATTTGGCACCAGCTCAGCTGCAGGAGCTGCCGGAATGAGGTCGCAATTTTGAAACCATCCATTTTTGGTGCTACCAGTCCGGATTTACTCCAGTAGCCCTACCCTTTCCCACAAGACAGTGAAATCATTGCCCGCAGATGATAGTTACTCAAGACATCTGATGATATTCTCATCATCCCAGAACTAGCCAGCACTACATGCCACTTGCGGGTTTAAAATCAGTGGTTCCCCTCGCCTAGACAAACTGCCTGAACAGACTAACGAGCTGCGTCTACCAGGGTTTAGAGTAAGAGTTTACCTTCTCTCGGATTGGCAGCCAACCAAGGCTAATGAGCCCAATCTGCCCACCCAGTTATACCGCCGGGTACTCAGTAGCGCTCTACAGCAGGCTTTGTAAGAAACAGGATGCTCCTCGTGAAGGTGCTGCTGGGGAATGCAGGAGAAGCCATTGGCATGGAAACTCCTGCCCAGCAAGCCAAATAGTGAATCCAGTGGCGATCTCTACACCTGGAAAGGAGAGGCTATAACAAATGCTTCACTTTCCTTTAACTAGCAGGACGTTCAGCTCAGATTTTGCTACCCCCATAAACATAAACACACATACATAAATGCACGCATCCGGTAACCCACACATCTATAAACACACACTTGTTCGCAGACCTACACTGCTTGGACAAACACACACATCCACAAACACACAAATCCACAAACACACATCCACAAACACACACATCCACACTCATCCACAGACCTACACTGCTCAGACACACTTACATGTATACCAACACAAATTCATATGCACACACTTGTCCACAGACTTAAACTGCTACAGAAACACTTACATACAATCTACACAAACATCCACCACAAATTCACTCATCTACAATACACAATCATCCACGGAAACCCAATCATCCACAGACACACTCTGCTAGTGCTGCACTTACATATATACCAACACAAGCACACACACATATACTTACATGTATACCAACACACACACACACACACACAGACATACTTACATGTATATCAACACAAACACATATATACTTACATGCATACCAACACAAACAATTATCCACAGACCTACACTGCTACGCTTACACATTTAGCCAAAGAAACACAACATTCACCTGCACATATTCAAATATAGACCTATATTCACTCAATCAGACCCTTACAGACATATGGTCATTCATCTGCACACATTCAAATATAGACCTATATTCACTCAATCAGACCCTTACAGTTATATGGTCATTCACCTACACACATGAAATATAGACCTATATTTACTACACTCAGACTCTTACAGACATATGGTCGTTCCCCTGCACACATTCAAATATAGACCTATATTCACTCACTCAAGAGGCATGCACATTTAAAAAGGAATGCATATTTAAACAGGAGTGCACATTTAAACAGACACACATTTAATTAGACATGCAAATTTAAACAGACATGATGAACAAGAAAAAAGAAGACACACAAGCTTAACTATATACATTAACATGTGCACACAGTAAGGCAAGTGGGCAAAAGTAATGGTCTCTGACGGATAGCTTTGGACAAGTTTGGAATGGATGTTTTTTTGTTGTGTATTGAAAATTAATATCCTGGAATTTTTACTCTCAATCATCCAAATCAATCACTCGCTCACTTATACAATCACTAATACTCAATAACTCATTGATCAAATCACTCAGCTACCTCAATAAATAATTTAATTACTCATATTTTTCTTTGATGAATTGATGCTATGCTTCTAGCTCGGTGAAGTTCATGAAGAAGACTGCATTTCAGGTATTCGCTGGTCATCCACAGCTTTTTGAGTATGGCCGCTTTTCCAAGCCAGACTGCCTCTCTTTGAGTCTGCAATGTTCCGTTCTGAGTCTGAAGATCTATGTCTGCCCATCTCTGCCAAGTTTGTCTATACTGTTATTTTCTACCATGCATTCTACGTGCTGGTCTCTCTGTTCCATTCTCATTGGTCGCTTGATGAATCTATGCTTCTTTATAGCTTTGTGGCTGGTGAGTCTGTGTGCCACCACTTTCGCGGTTTGCAAGCTAATCTGTATTTTTGTTTTCAAGGCTTCCACAGTGGGCTGGAGTACACTGTAGGAATAGATTTGTTTTTTTGGACAGCAACCTGATATTATATTTTATTTGCATGAAAGTCTATCTTGTCTGGGGCTTGAGATGGCTGTTAGTACACACCTGGAGTCTATCTTGTTTGTGGCTTGAGATGGCTGTTAGTACACACCTGGAGTCTATCTTGTCTGGGGCTTGAGATGGCTGTTAGTACACACCTGGAGTCTATCTTGTCTGGGGCTTGAGATGGCTGTTAGTACACACCTGGAGTGTATCTTGTCTGTGGCTTGAGATGGCTGTTAGTACACACCTGAAGTCTATCTTGTCTGGGGCTTGAGATGGCTGTTAGTACACACCTGGAGTCTTTCTTGTCTGGGGCTTGAGATGGCTGTTAGTACACACCTGGAGTCTATCTTGTCTGGGGCTTGAGATGGCTGTTAGTACACACCTGGAGTCTTTCTTGTCTGGGGCTTGAGATGGCTGTTAGTACACACCTGAAGTCTATCTTGTCTGGGGCTTGAGATGGCTGTTAGTACACACCTGGAGTCTATCTTGTCTGTGGCTTGAGATGGCTGTTAGTACACACCTGGAGTCTATCTTGTTTGTGGCTTGAGATGGCTGTTAGTACACACCTGGAGTCTATCTTGTCTGGGGCTTGAGATGGCTGTTAGTACACACCTGGAGTCTTTCTTGTTTGTGGCTTGAGATGGCTGTTAGTACACACCTGGAGTCTATCTTGTCTGTGGCTTGAGATGGCTGTTAGTACACACCTGGAGTCTATCTTGTCTGGGGCTTGAGATGGCTGTTAGTACACACCTGGAGTCTATCTTGTCTGGGGCTTGAGATGGCTGTTAGTACACACCTGGAGTGTATCTTGTCTGTGGCTTGAGATGGCTGTTAGTACACACCTGAAGTCTATCTTGTCTGGGGCTTGAGATGGCTGTTAGTACACACCTGGAGTCTTTCTTGTCTGGGGCTTGAGATGGCTGTTAGTACACACCTGGAGTCTATCTTGTCTGGGGCTTGAGATGGCTGTTAGTACACACCTGGAGTCTTTCTTGTCTGGGGCTTGAGATGGCTGTTAGTACACACCTGAAGTCTATCTTGTCTGGGGCTTGAGATGGCTGTTAGTACACACCTGGAGTCTATCTTGTCTGTGGCTTGAGATGGCTGTTAGTACACACCTGGAGTCTATCTTGTTTGTGGCTTGAGATGGCTGTTAGTACACACCTGAAGTCTATCTTGTCTGGGGCTTGAGATGGCTGTTAGTACACACCTGGAGTCTTTCTTGTTTGTGGCTTGAGATGGCTGTTAGTACACACCTGGAGTCTATCTTGTCTGGGGCTTGAGATGGCTGTTAGTACACACCTGAAGTCTATCTTGTCTGGGGCTTGAGATGGCTGTTAGTACACACCTGGAGTCTATCTTGTCTGGGGCTTGAGATGGCTGTTAGTACACACCTGGAGTCTATCTTGTCTGGGGCTTGAGATAGCTGTTAGTACACACCTGGAGTGTATCTTGTTTGGGGCTTGAGATGGCTGTTAGTACACACCTGGAGTGTATCTTGTTTGGGGCTTGAGATGGCTGTTAGTACACACCTGAAGTCTATCTTGTCTGGGGCTTGAGATAGCTGTTAGTACACACCTGGAGTCTATCTTGTTTGTGGCTTGAGATGGCTGTTAGTACACACCTGGAGTCTGTTAGAATTGCAGTCCTTAGTGTCCTTTATAGTTGTGTTTTGGCTGACAAGAATCTGCGTTGCTGCATGTACAACTGCGTTGCTGCATGTACAACAATTGCTTCAGATCTTTCACTCAAACACTCCCCAATACACTCACACACACACCAATACCTACACTATAATATACACAGGCACCCACACAATTTCTGACAAACTTTATTTATAAAAACAACTTTGTACCTAAGACAATAGAAAAACACAAAAGGGAATGTTTTACAAAGTATTCTGTTACATTCTGGCCTGTCCACAATCAACATCACTGCACACCAGGCAAACCCAGAGGTGCTCAGTCTCCCTGTGAAACTGTCAAAGAGTATGGATACTCAAGATTCTCATAGCTTGTCATACATACTTCAGATGTAGCCTCTAATGCACCGTCCATACTCGCCCATGACTGATTTCACATTTCTACAGTCTGTGCATTGTCAGTGCATGAACAGCAGTAATAATAATAATCGGTTATAGCAAGCAAAGATGATGATGATATGCCTTTAGCTGTGAGTTGGCAGCTATAGACAGCGTAATGCCAACTGAACAAAAGCACACGTCCTCCTCAATTGTTGTAGTGATGTGTAGAGTATTTTGTGTAGGGTGGGATGTGGTGGTAGCAGCAGGTTCTGTAGATAGGCCAGCCTTGGGCACAAAGTCAAGAGGTGCTCGACTGACTCCTCGTGGTCATGGTAAAACCTGAAGTTTGGTTCACCTAGTGGGTCTAATCTATTCAAATGTTTGTTGAGAGGGGCATGGCTTGTTCTGAGCTTGAAGATCAAACTCTGGTCTCTTCGTTTCAGTTTCTTAACTGGGTCCTGGGGATCTGGTTTTGCTTGGTTTTTGAAAATATACTTGGCCTGTCTGGGATGTGGCCCACTAATCTAGCTACTCCTGTCTATAGTTATTTTTCAGGATTTGCTTGCAGGTTTGTAATGTGATGCTAGGTAGTGGCTGTGGTAGCATTGCCCTGCTTCTGGCCAGCTCATCAGCCTTCTCCTTTCCTGGGACTTCCGACATGGCCAGGTATCCACTGGAGCACTACTTCCGCTCCATAAGAGGTGGAAAATTGGTCAATTAGATGTTATTAACATTTAGAGACATTCTGTTTTCCAAGGCTTGTAGCGCAGACTTTGAGTCTGAGAAAACAAGGATCACCTCAGGCTGTATAGTGCCGCTTTCAAAATCTGAGATTATTCGGCACAAAGCTTTTTCTATTTTTATTATTTCTGCTTCGTTATTAGAACAGATCTCTCCACAAGGGCCATATATGTAGAGGTGGTCTTCTAGGTGCAGGTTATAGTATTTAATTACAGCGCTATATCCAGTGTTGGTGGTAGCTCTGGTGGCAGATCCATCTGCTTATACATGGATGTTTTGTGGATATTTTTTTTTTTGTTTTTTTTTTTTGTTTTTTGTTTTTGTTTTTTTGCGTTCGCCTTATTTTTCTTTAATCCCCAAGGCGGTGTGCGTTGCACTGTGTTTTTATTTTGCGCCTGTTGGCCCAGTGCATCCGACTTCAGCACGCATTTTATGTAAGGGTCTGCTTCCTCCTGCATTTTCTAAGGGTTTGCTTCCCCGGGGTAACGGCCGGTGCTGTGATGGGGATCGAACCCAGCACCTTCGGGTCGTGAGCCGTGCCACTTAACCACTAGGCCACGCCGTCCCCGTTTTGTGGATATGAACCTATAGTTTCCAAAGTGATAGTTTTCAGCAAAGATGGTAGGGTGTTCCTGTCGACAGAGGGGTCGGAGAGTACATTTCTTACTGTGGGGATAGTCGTCTGCCAGCAAGGTGGTTCATCATTGATGACCGCCATAAGCATTCTACCTCTGGCAGGTGGTGTTTATCGATATTGTTTTGCGCCTTTTTTTTTTAGGAAAGATGTCTTTTTTATTCTATGCTTTTGGACCCAATGTTCTACCTATTTCCTATTCTCCTCTGTAGTGTCCATTCTTAAGTATCTTTCACGCATTTCCACGACAGAACGTTCTCGTCTTAGGTTTAGAGGTTCGATGTTAATTTTGCATGCATCTGTCGGCATTGTTTTCATGGCACTGCTTATAAACCACAGAGCGTGATTTTGTAATCTGTTCAGATTGTGTAAGAGGCTTTTGCTTGCAATGGCTTGGAGGAGGAGTGAATAGTCAATCATTGAGCGGACATATCCAATGTATAACTGGCATAGTGAATCTTGATCTGCCCTGCCCCCCCTATGCGCAAGTGGAAAGGTACTTGATAAGTCTGAGCCTTGTGGATGCTTTTTAAATCAGCTTGTCTATATGGGGTTTCATAGCGACTCTACGGTCAAACTCAACTCCGGGGTATCTCAGGGTTTTGTCATATCTTAATTTCACTCCGTCCATTTTGACATCGATATTTTCCTCTTTAATCCTTTTAGTTAAGCTGAACACGCCAAACACAGTTTTCTCAACATTTATGTCAAGCTTCCAAAACTGGCAATATGTAGATGGCAACAGCATCAGATTTCTGCTGTGAGATGTGTTCTCCAATGACTGTTAAGACCAATCCTTGCATGGCAGACTTCCGCTGCACCCGAGTCGGCTGGATTTCACGTTGTGCATTTTGTTCATGCAGGCTGTGTGCTTTCTTTGAACCTTGGTGATGGAGTTACGCTCTACAATCTGAGCACCTTGGTGATGGAGTTACGCTCTACAATCTGAGCACCTTGGTGATGGAGTTACGCTCTACAATCTGAGCACCTTGGTGATGGAGTTACGCTCTACAATCTGAGCACCTTGGTGATGGAGTTACGCTCTACAATCTGAGCACCTTGGTGATGGAGTTACGCTCTACAATCTGAGCACCTTGGTGATGGAGTTACGCTCTACAATCTGAGCACCTTGGTGATGGAGTTACGCTCTACAATCTGAGCACCTTGGTGATGGAGTTACGCTCTACAATCTGAGCACCTTGGGGATGGAGTTACGCTCTACAATCTGAGCACCTTGGGGATGGAGTTACGCTCTACAATCTGAGCACCTTGGTGATGGAGTTACACTCTACAATCTGAGCACCTTGGTGATGGAGTTACGCTCTACAATCTGAGCACCTTGATGATGCTAGTGCGCCAGGTGTAACGGTTCTGTGCAAGCAACTCCCAGCAGGTGACATCAAAATTTAAGCTTTTCAGAGACACTTTCAAGGAGTCTCTGTCCTGTTTCTTCTGTCCACCTGACGAAAGTCTGCCAGTCCATGGACAGAAGTATCAACATCCAAGAGACAATTGTTGATCGCTCTCATAATTTCACTTTTAACTACAAGGCATGTTTAAATGAAATCAGAACTAACTGCAAGAAGTGAACATGCGTATGATGACGTCACTTCTGGTGTAAACAGCACATACCAACCGTTAAGTTTGCAAAATGTAATTATTCTCCAACTCAGTTTTCTCAGCAGATGGTTGAAAAACTAGTGAAGAACTGGACAACGACATTTAAAGAAAGACGTGAGTTAACGAAAGATTTTCCGAGACCAGGTCAAGCACATATTGTTGTATTAACTAACGTCCTTCTTTAAACATCGTTGTCCAGTTCTTCACTGTTGTCTTCGACACACTTTTGTCACCATACACTGCCTGCATTCTGTGATGAATGTCAACTGGTCGACATCCTTCAAAATCTGGAAACTGAATCACCGCTTGCTGATCAACTATGGACGGATTTAGTATCACACCCGCCATGTTTTCAACCATATGCTGAATATACTATGAGTAGGAGGATAATGAAATTTACACCAGAAGTGACATCATGCACATTGTATGTATGTTCACTTGGTGCAGTTTGGTCTGGTTTCATTTGAACACGCCTTGTATATTCAATGTCTCTGCTATGTCAACCAGGAGGTGGGGGTGTCAGCTGTTAGTTACCACAGAACTAGTACAGTAAGTTCACACAACATCTCAAAGGTTCTGGAGGCCTCTATGTACGCTATCCACATATCCTATAGCCAGCTGCTCAGTGGCTTCTGAAGAAATGATTGAGAGTTCGATACGATGAATGCCCTAGTTAAAGTCATCCCAGATAACCACCTCAGAGCTGATGTCACAGTATTAATCTCCCCTCTCACACAGGATGATGATGTCAAATATGCTCTGTACTGCTCGACCATGACCTTACCTCTTACCTCAACAACAAAATCTTGAGGATTTAACCAAAGTCCCTGTGCGGGTTTCCATAGAACCCTGTACGTATCCACAAACTAAAACTTGGTTTCACCATTTGTTATTGGTATTTTCCCCAAAATGGTATCAAAACTATTCCTAATTTGCTATGCAAAATTGTTTTAATTATCATCAAGTGCATTGCCGACAACAAAATCCTCCTACATCCAAATGTCCTTTGAGCAATTCAATTTTATTCATCATTGTCCAGCAAGTTGAGCCAACTATAGATAAACGAATGTGTTTATGGCAAGTCAATATATACACAAAAATATGACATAATACAGTAAATAATAATGCATGTCTAGCGACCTAGCACAAAAGTCACATGATAAGCACAGGCACTGAGTCTGTGAATATTGAACCGCATCTAACATTTCGATATCAAAGTCCTGCTGCAATTTATAGTCCAACAAACTGTGGGTATGAAAGATGTCCCTTGAAATCACAAGCTGGTTTCTGATAAAGTAACTGAAGATAATAGAATTTGAACATCAAAGAACCAAGC
Organism: Ariolimax columbianus; assembly: GCA_036924085.1. Taxonomy (NCBI): domain Eukaryota; kingdom Metazoa; phylum Mollusca; class Gastropoda; order Stylommatophora; family Arionidae; genus Ariolimax; species Ariolimax columbianus. The sequence goes on from JAVGWX010000010.1 coordinate 45,419,300, forward strand.
CGTTTGAATTTTGAAGCCAAAGATGTGGAAATATCAATGTGACCTCTGACTTCCTCAAAGGCCATCAGTTGTTTCTGAAGCTGAAGGTCTTTTTATAATATAAATGGTGCCCCTGAAGTCAACGACATGCAGATGGTTCTACAGCTGAATGTCAATAAATAAGAATGCTGCATCTGACATCAAAGACCAAACCTTTCACAGTTTTGGAGTCAAAGATGTGATTACGTGTGAGGCTAGTTGCCACACATGGTTTCAAAAACCGCTAGCTATTTTTGGAATTGAAAATATAATAAATTAGATTAATATTTAAGATCTGAGGCTGTATCTAAATTAAACCAACAAGCTCTAATGTTTAAACCATATGTCAAACAACAACACAATAGTCTGGCCAGTTGATTAGTCAATCGAATGCAATTGGTTTACGTGTTCAGATGTCATGGCATTGTATGTTAAACAGCAACATGATAGCCATATGAGTTGGCTGATAAATCAAAAACCATTTGTCTATGTGTTAGGATGATGTGGCATCAATTTCTGTCAAGGTGATCTCGTATTCTCCGCTCTCGCTTAGCAAGTTTGTCTCGATGATGAACGTCGCTTCGTGGGAATAATGGCGGACAATGTTGTCATCTAGCTTCACCAGAATGCTGAAGACAGATAATGGTGTAGATGATGGTTACAAATTGTGACAAGACTACGATTGACGGTATTATGACATCATCATCAACCGAACAGACAAAAATTAAATGGACATAATCAGATAAAGAATTGTGTTTATAAGATGCAAGATAAAATAAGTATACTTGTTTAGAGGTCATAGAAAGTGGGACTGAGAATAAAGATAGATTTTGTCAATACACATAATTAATGAGAATCATTTTTAGAAACACTCCTAAATGAATGATATATATATATATATATGTACACACACACACACGAGGGGCTTTCAGAAAGTAATGCATCACATCGTTATTCTCAGCTAATAATAAAAATAGAAGCATGACATTTTGCACACTTCAAATATGGCATGTGTCGATTGTGTGTGCTATTGCACTGCAATCGGCCAAATAATACGATGACTGCACTAAACCATTGAAATGGAGCATGTTAACAACTTGCGTTATAAGCCGCGAAATGTGATAGAATTTCTTGCTGCAGAGAAGGAAACGTTTATGAACATTCACAAGCATCAATGTCATATGTACAAAAGTTTTGTAGTCGATAGAAGTACAGTTAGTCGCTGGGTTCAGAGAATCAAAGAATCAGTAAGTGTAGATACAGAGCTGCTTGATTGACCAACAGAAATGCGCTGAGAGCATTATTCTTACTGATAGGCAAATCACTACTCAACAACTGGCCTTACAGCTGTCAATCAGCGATAAGTTCTGCAAATGCAGTTATAAAACTCAGGATTTACTTAGGATTGCACAAGATGGGTTTCTCAAAGTCTCACAAATGACTACCGATTACAAAAAAAAATTTCTTCTGAATTGTTGGAGCGTTTGAATGCTGATGGAGATAATATTTTGGCTAATATCGTTACAGCTGACAAAACCTTGGAACATCATTTTGAACCTGAGTCAGAAAAATAGTCCATAGAGTGGCATCAACCGCAATCACCCCAAGAAAAAAAATTCAAGACAACTCCTTCAGCTGGAAAGGTCATGATCACTGACTTTTGGGACATTGAAGGTGCGATTCTTGTGGCTGTGATGCCAAGAGGAGAGACAATCAATTCACAAGTTTACATTAAAACTTTGGAAAAAAAACTCAATTGATGTTTCCGTGAGTTCAGCTATACAAGAATCCAGCAGATCTGCTGCTTCTTCACGACAATGCACGCCCTCACACAAGTCTGGCAACACTGAAAGCAATCACCAAATTGGGTTGGACTGTACTACCCCATTCATCCTATAGTCACGATTTGGCAACCTCTGATTTTCATTTGTTTGGTCCACTCAAAGATGCACTCTGTGGGACACGGTTTAAAGATGAAGAAATAGCTACATGATCAAGACAAAATCTGGTACGGACTAGGAATGCATGCACTTATTTCATTACCTCTACACCTCATGGTAGAAGAGGAGCGACTAAGTAAGTAATAAAGCTGTAGAAGTTGATGGGGATTATGTTGAATAATAGCGATGTTTGCATGACTTATTCATGTATATTGTGTAGAAATTTCATGCTTTTTGAATAAATAGCTCTTGAGAAAAATTATGTGGTGCATTACTTTCTGAACGCTCTCTCTCTGTGTGTGTGTGTGTGTGCGCGCGCGTGTGTATGTTATATACACAAGGTGTGTTCAAATAAAACCAGACCAAACTGAAAAAAGTACGATCCACATGATGACGTCAATTTGGAATTAACAGTACATACCAACTGTCAAGTTTGCAAAATTTCATTATCCTCCGGCTTAAAGTTTCCTCAACAGACCGTTGAAATACTGGTGAAGAACTGGACAATGATGTTTAAAGAAAGACGTGAGTGGGTGTGATACGGAATCCGTCCAAAGTAGATAACCGAGCGATGATTCGGTTTCTAACAGCTTAAGGATGCCGACCAGTTGACATTCATCACAGAATGTAAGCAGTGTATCATGACAAACGTGCGACGAAGACAACAGTGAAGAACTGGACAATAATGTTTAAAGAAGGACGTGAGTTAACATAAGTACTTCCGAGACCAGGTCAGGCGCATGTTGTTGCGTTAACTCATGTCCTTTAAACATTGCTATTCAGTTCTTCACTGTTGTCTTCGACACACTTTTGCAGAATTTTCAGCTTGGGGAACAGCCAAAAATCGAAGTAGCTATGTCGGGAGAATAGACAACCAGGTGAACCAGAAGAATTATATCTTTTGGCCAAGAAAGTATGAATAAGATGCCAAGAATTGGTGGGTGCATTGTCACGAATTTCACAGACACTCTCCACATAACCAAATCCGCGCTCAAAATGGAGTGTACTGAACCAATGCTTATCCCCACCTCAAGTTCTTGGATGGTGACATGATGGTTCTGTAAGACCAAGGTCTGTACTTGGTCAATGACTTAATCATATCAGCTTTGTGAGGGCCTACCAGAATGTGATCAGCTCTCCACCAGATGATGCTCATGACATCATCACCGAAGTCTGATGAATCTTCAAATGGTTTCCACTTGGGTATTGCCTAGTTTTTTTGCAAAATTTGATGCAACACTGCTGCCCAATTCTTTCCGTCATTTCGTGGTGAATGAAAACTCGACGGTTGCTCACTGTAATTCAACACTGAAAGAGTGACTGTCAGCGACTGACTGTGGGTGGGAAAAAATGAGCTGATTGACGATCTCCTATACCTCCCAGACAAAGGACAACACCCATGCTTCATATGTTTCTGCGGGAAAAAAATGAAGGTTGTATACTTTTTGAACACACTTTTTTAACTCACCATATATATATCTCAAAGGCAAAGGCCACCGTCCATTGTAGACGATGATGGCATAATTAATTTTGCTAGTGCTATTTTTAGTAAGGATTAACTGCGCTACTTTTTATCCTCACTCTCTCTTCTCATGCCGCCCGACCCCAGTGGCTGGTCAAGGACAAGACGACTAGGGGGCGACTACGAGATGCAGGGGATGCCGCATCAAGCACCCATGAAAAAGACAACGGAGTCCGGATATATATATATGGATTCTGTGGCTAAGTGATTAAGCCATCGGCCTCGTGATCAGGTGGTGTGGGTTCGACTCCAGACTCCGCTGTCTTTTTCATGGGTGCTTGATGCGGAGTCCCCTGCATCTCGTAGTCGCCCCCTAGTCGTCTTGTCCTTGACCAGCCACTGGGGTCGGGCTGCATGAGAAGAGAGAGTGAGGATAAAAAAAATATATATATATATATATACACACGCACACACACACGAGGTGTGTTCAAAAAAGTATACAACCTTAATTATAATATATTTAATAATAAATAAATTTATATATATATATATATATTTATATGGGGGAAAGTACACCAACATTAGATGTAACTTGGTTTCCTTACCATTAAAGGCAAGCTCTCTATGCACCATACAATGAGCTGGAGAATAAGATGACTAAAGCAGTTAATCTGAATACCTACCCTTTACGAGACTTCTTGTACAAGTTTCTGACATTGAAAGGTGCAATTGAATACTTTTGCTCAATCTATGGAAAGGAAATATGTAAATAGTGAAGCATTAAAGGAATTCATATTTAATTAAGGAGATATCAAACAATCACTCAAAGCCTATCACTCCTCTCGATGCATAGGCCATTGAAAGCATCCAGCCAGCTTACACGATCCTGGGCTGCTGCTCCTGTCTTTTTCCAGATGTAATCATTTAATCTTAGTTGTCTCTCCCATTCTCTTCTCCATGCTTCTGCAAGTCTATCTCTCTTTCTCTTCACTTCAGGATTTCTTGTAAGAGCCAAATAAGAAGATATGGTTGCAGAAGATGGATGTGTCAGACTGAAAGGTGCAAATATCGCAGTCAAGCTGTAAATTAGCGACACAATGCATTCTGTTCTCTGGATTACATCCTGCTACTTGCGAAGCCTTGTTCAGGGCTTGGTAGTGGGAGATTGAGGACAAACGCAGACGAAGAAGATGTGCATTTATAAATGACTCAGAAATTGTCAATCAATCGATCGCTCAATCAAGCAATCTATTGGACAATCAATTAAAATCTTTGATCTCCCAGCTGTGTTTAGGCATTCAACTCGTACGCACCAAGTTCTTGTCCTGTAACAGCTTTTCAAACTCCGTTTTCTTTACGTTTATCTCATCCTATTATTTCCATGTGTGTTTTGGTCTACCTCTATATAAATTTCCATGTGGATTCCAGAACAGAGACTGTCTTCTAATGTTGTCAGCGGCTTTCATTATTGTGTATGCTATCCAGTCTTAACTTCACGTCATGTCACTGTTACCCCACTAATTAAACACCTGAAAAATAGCTTGAAAACATTACAATAACTGATCAACAGTATACTTATACATAACTTTGTCCTACACATGTCAGACTTGGTCCATTTACAAGACACAAGAGGATAAATTTGATAGCTGTGAAATTTAATGGACAGATAACATGAGAAATGAGGAAATTAGAAAATGGTTTTGGAGTATGACCTCTTCTGGTTTATGACTTGTTCTGGTCTTTGATATATTTTGGTCTATGACTTGTTTTAGTATATGACATGTTTTGTTATATGACCTGTTTTGATCTATGACCTATTTTGATCTATGACCTGTTTTAGTATATGATGTGTTTTGTTCTATGACCTGTTTTGATCTTGACTTGTTTTAGTATATGACATGTTTTGTTCTATGACCTGTTTTGATTATGACATGTTTTGGTCTATGATGTGTTTTGATCTATGAAGTGTTTTGATCTATGACCAGTTTTAGCCTATGGGTTGTTTTAGTTTATGATCTGTTTTGGTATATGACTTGTTTTGGTCTATTACCTGTTTTGGTCTATGACTGGTTTTGCCTGATGACCTGTTTTGGGCTATCGCTTATTTGGTATATGACCTGTTTTGGTCTATGACCTTTTTTTCCTGATGACATGTTTTAGTCTATGACTTGTTTTAGTCTATGACTTGTTTTAGTCTATGGCTTACTTTAGTATATGACATGTTTTGATCAATGATCTGTTTTGATCTATGACCTCTTTTGTTCTTTGACCTGTTTTAACTATGACATGTTTTAATCTATGTCTTGTTTTAGTCTTTGATTTGTTTTAGTCTATGACTTGGTTTAGTATGATTCTGGAATATTGAAAATCAAAGATGACAATGAGAATAACACTCACAGATTTCAGCAGCCCATGTAATGTTGGTACTTCTAGCATTAAGGCTGTATAAACTGTCTCATGTCGTTCCCTCACATACAAGAGCACTGGAGACAGACCAACATTACATTCACCACCATGATCATTTTAAATAACGTAACAATGGCAAGACAAGTGGTCTTCTTCCAACATGTAGGCATTATCGTCACAGTCTCATTGACTAAGCAACTGATATTGTCATCAACTGTGTCATTAATGCCATCAGTAGACTATAGATACAAGTTCATTTATAATTATGTTCTCTCTCTCTCCGCCCGTCCATTTATCAAAATTCTCATGCCACAAATCCCATCTCCATGCCCCCCATCCCATTCCTATGACATCCATCCCATTCCTATGACATCCATCCTTTTCCGATGCCATCCATCTATCTTAAATAACTGGGATAACCATGCTATTAAAGGTGTGAGTCCTGGTCTTGACGTCCATCTGCTGGAGTATCGATTTAATATGGTTGAAGCTGAGCCGACCCGCCGCTCATCTGCGTGAGATCTCCATTTCAATGTTGTGGTTGTTGCTGATTTAGTTCCCTTCCTCAGTGCCTTCCTTGTGGGCAGATGCTGCTGTCAATGAAATCCAGACCACAGCTTGTTGCAGTATTGGGATTAGGTGTGCTTTAAGGGTGAGTATTGCTAAAATAAGCCAGATACTCATTTACAGCTGGGTAGACTAGTAGAGCTTGTCAGAAATAGGAGTTGAACCCCGTACATTTGCTGTGAAAAGTGAGGGCTCTACCACTACAGAAGCTAATGCATACATTATTCTAACACCTGACAATCATCGTGTTAGATATACCGTTCAGTCACTGCTGTCAGTACGCTCCAGTTGACCCAGGTGCACATTGAAAATGATTTTGTATTAGGCAAGGAAAATAGCAAGAAAACTAATTGCCCACCCCACCTGGTTGACAAACATGCAATAGTACAAAAAAGGTTCTAACACATCATCCCTGACAGCATGGTCATATTTACCTTTCAACAATAATTCTTCGCTCAGCTTTTTAATGTTCCAATCTAGCCCTTATTCTCACTCACTTTCATGTCACCTCCATCGAACACCTCAAATGTTTACATATTCTTTTTACAATCTTTTATTTAGCTTGACATGGCTGCTGTCAATTTCATGTACTTCTATTTCTTCTATTTTATCCAACTTGTCCATAATCTAGAGAGCTGACATTTTGTACACAGCCTCTACTTGAGCAACCTGTTAATTTTAGCATGACCTGTTAATCTGTCAAATTATTGACGGACCCTCGAAGTGCATATGTTAATTTGCAGCTTTTAGAATGAGCAGACCTGAAATTCACTGGAAACCTGAAATCCACTGGCAGCGCAAGAGACTATTGTCACAGTGATAGCAACAACGCAGTGGTGTGACTTCCTTTGTTTCATATTTTTGGGCAGGCTAAAAGCCGCTGGTGACTTGCCAGGTCAATCCCAGAATCTGTTACCAACCGTAAGGTTGGTAGCCTCTGGAATATACAATCGCCTATTTTTGAGGTGGTGGAAGTGTAAATTAGAGCAAGGTAAACCCCCAGCCTGTCGGGCACCATCTATGCCGCTCTACTAGCCACATAACCAAGGCCTGATGTTATAGCCACACAGCCCCCTTTTTGCAACATAATCTTAGTGAGGCGAGAATCCCTAGAATAATTATAGTACATTTTTAACTTGAATTTTGCCTGAGCAGCGGTTGTTAAACTTACTCTTTTCGATTTCCAACTGCCAAGGGATTTTTAATGTGCACACCACTGCACACGAGTGTCTGAATTCACTACTCAGAAGATCAGGGGAGGTTTTTACTGGATGATGATCCATGTGAATAAAACCCGGTCTCCACCGTGATTTGAAGCTGTGACCTCCAGCAACTGAGGTGAAACCCTTATCTTAAAACCAGTGGGTCCCCCAATAATATTTACTTCCGAATTAGTTCCTAGTTTAGTTTCTTATATTTATACACATGTTTGTCATTCTTGTTACAATTTGTTAATTATTTCTACTGTTGTTCTTTGTTCCTGACAATGACCATCATCCTGTAACAAATGTTTTGTCTTTGTTCCTGCATGGTTTCTGTCCTTTATGGTTTTTATTTTGTTATCTCTATTTCACTGCTGCAACAATTTTCATTTGAGTCTATAGTGGCTTACCTTTCGGCTGATCCTTGAAATTACTGCAAGAATTACTGCAAGAGTCTAGGCGTGACCTCTTGGCCGGGCTGGTAGTGTCGTAGTCATCACATGAATCTGGAAGTTCAAGGCCACTAGGAAGACTGCAGATAAGGATGGTGGAGATGTGATTATCCAGATAAAAAGTATCAAAGCCTAAGTATACTAAAGTAAATTGTGTATTTTTGCTTTATAAATATGCTGCACATTCGATGTTGGCATACCTCCAGCTGGTGGTGCTTGGGAATGCCCTGTAGGAAAACTTGACATAATCAGAGCTTTGTGATTACAGCTCCACAAAATCCAAGCAGAATGCTTGAAATGTATTGGCACGGGAAATAGTGGAGGTAGTGTCAGTTAATACATTTTAAAAAATAGATTGGATACATAGTTATTTTTAGATAACATTGAGTAGAAGAGACTGGTTGTATACAGACTATGCAGTCTTTTAAACCAGTATTAAATAAACTAAGTTTAAGTTTAGGTCTTATACTGAAGGATATGCTAATTGTCAACAATGAAAAGTCAAAAGGCTGGATACCTCAGATATGTGTCTTCCCCAATCCTAACAAGTCATAAGAACGAAACCACCGACAAATCTACTACAAATAGCAAAAACAAGTCCAAATCCACACCAAAGAAAACAGATGGCAGCACATTCTAAGAACCAACCAGATGACTACAAAATGAAAGGAAGGCTTTTGGCTGCCTGGCATTAGGTAAAAATGACCTTCTTGAGCAATTACCAGAATTTATTAATTCCAGTAATACGCATTAGAGAGACATGTCGAGAAGCAGTTTCTGTACCGAAAATTTGAACCCTGCCCATTTCATCCATAGATTGGTGTTACAACTGCTTGACCACCTGTTCCTCCGAAGATATTTATGCAGAAGCCCATTCCTAAGTTGTGTTTTACAAATATATAATAGAGACCCATTAGGATGATATATTTTCTGTTATGTGTAAAGTATTTTAAGCTGTCATACATTGAATCTCCTTTAGTAAGGATTTTAGTAACAAGTAGTGTGTCAGCCTGTCTGAGGCAGATAAATTATTCAGAACATTAACATTCACAATTGATATGTTAAGACAAGATTAACATGTACAAATGTTACATTAGAACAAAAAATAAGATGTATGGTTATCAAACAGAACAAAATTGACATATGCAAATATGTCCTTAGGTTAAAACTAATATATGCAAATGCATTTGGACTAAATTAACAGTACATCAATAACGTAGAAATACTACATTCAGATAAAATTTGCATGTAGAAATACTAAATTCAGACAACATTAGCATGTAAAAATATATTACAATAACATTATCAGATAGAAAATTACACTAGGATAACATTAACCTGTACAAATACATTAGGGCAACATTAACATGTACAAATACTATACTTAAATAAAAAAGTAACTTACGAGGTAATGTTTTTCATCACATAATTTTATTTTATCCTTCAAAAACAATTCTTCTTCTTCTTTCATTTGCTTGAAAATATTGTCTATATCTGCAATGTTGTTTCTTGAATAAACTTCACTGTCTTTTGTAGTACACATACAGGTCCATAAAGTTTCTCTTCCAGTGTTGTTTCTATAGGCCAGTGAGTTTATCTTTTTGATATCATATTTGGGGCAGTTCTGTAATATGTGCTCTGCAGTCTGGGGCGCCTGTACGCATGTACACATAGGTGAGTCGCCAATATCCAAAAACAATTACATTTAGAGAGAAGAAACTTTATTCCAACGTTCGAAACTGAAACAGGTCAGGTCATCCCGTAACCGGTGAGGTTGTTGGGGCACACATGAAGACATCCTCACAACTCCATGCCACCCGTCTCTGTCAGATGCCGCTGCATGTGACTCTTCTGGTTGGAGACTGGTCCATTCTTTTATGTTGTCCTCCCATCTCTTTTTGGGCCGGAGGATTGTGTTTGCAAGGCCATTTGATCTCGATATGTGACCGTACCAAGTGAGTTTCCTTCTTTTGACAGTTGCCAAGAGATCTTCAAAAGGCCCTATTGCTGTTGTAATTCTATCTCATATTTCCTCGTTTGTAACTCGATCTTTGTACGTGACGTTTAAAAGTTTTCGAAAACATCTCATCTCCAAGGCCTGTATCCTTCGTTGAAGGTCAGCTGTAACTGTCCATGTCTCACACACATAGAGGAATATTGACAGGACCAGTGTACGCATTAATCTGATTTTCGTGCGTAGTGCTAACCGATTATCTTGCCAGATTTTGTTAAGCCGTGCAAGCGCCACTATTGTCTGTGCTATTCTGGCAAACACTTTACATTTTGATCCTTCATCACTGACAATCGACCCAAGATATTTAAAACGGTCAACCACTTCGAGTTCCTGACCGTTAGCTTTTATCCTGCTGTTGAAGCCCATGGCGTTGTTGGTCATTAATTTTGTCTTTCCAGCGGTTATCTCCATACCATAGTCAAGAGCTGTTTCATCGAGCCTTCTGACCCATTCCTGGAGTTCTGCTTCTGAACTCGCCAACCCTTCGATATCATTTGCAAAACGAAGGTTGGTAATTGTTCGGCCCCCTATCTTGACAGTACCAACGTGACCTCCAAGTGCCTCACTCATAATTCCTTCAAGGAATATATTGAAAAGAGTTGAAGATAGTGTACACCCCTGTCTCACACCAACTGATGTGCGAAACCAGTCTCCTCGCCTCCCATTCACAAGAACTGCGCTAGACGCCTTGTTATACAGGTGTTCAAGGACCGTTATAATATTCAACTGAAACAACTGAAAATATATTTTTGTGCTACGTGTGATTGTCTCCTCAAGCATTTGCGAGCATGTGTGTTTTTAAAAAAATGGATCATACTAAAATATAACTATGTGATGAAAATCATTACTGGGTTAGCTACTTTTTCCATTGAGTTTACATTCAGACATCAATATTTACAATAATTCGTTAGAATATGAATAGCTTGTACAAACGTTATAGAAGGACAACATCAGCATGTACAAATGGAACATGAAAAAAATCATAAATAATTTATTATGGTTTTTATTCCTATTGCTGAAGTCAGCTTGGGAGACCTTGGGGCTAAGGAATAATGGCAAATTGCCCCTGCAGTCTCCAGTGAACAGACTCATCAAGTAGCATGTCCTTTGCACAACGTCACTCTCATGACAGCATGTCTGTAGGAAACTCTGTCTTCTGCCAGTCTTCCAGCCTGCTCCAAGATCAAAATCACAAAATAGTATGGAAATGGAACTGATATGCCAGCTAAACAAACTCTCAGACCACAATAAAATCACCCTCCAGTGGATTCCAGCTCACTGCGACATACCTGGGAATGAATGGGCGGACAGGCTAGCGAGGGAGGGAAGACAGAGAAAACAATTCACTCACCCAGTGTCACTGCCAGAAGTCAAGGCATACATTTAAAAAAAATAATTTTTCACTTCAGAACAGGTTATTGCAGACTAAATGCACACATGCATAAAATGAAAGCAGCACAGACTGCACAATGCACATGTCAGAGAGGACCCCAGACTAAAAAAAACATCCTGCAAACATGTCCACTGCACCAAGACTCCCGTGAGAAGACCTGGCCCGAGGAGGGAAACATACAAGACAAACTGTGGGGAACAATTGAGGACCTGCGACTGACATGTCACTTCATGGATGCAGCCCATCTAGTGGCATAAAATGAGCATACGAAACCAAACACAAAAAAGAAGAAGAAAATCCAGCATCTCCTTGTTGTCCTGAATCCATCGTCTTCTCGGTCGGCACCTGCCTCTCTTTCCAGTGACAATGCCGCCCATAACCACTTTCTCCAGTCCGTTGTGTCGTTTGATGTGTCCAAAAACACCTCAGTTTTCAGCTCATTACATCATTTATAAGCCAATTCTCCTCTACATTCAGGACTTACTGGATGGTTTTGTTTGTTGCTTTCTTTGTCCAATTGGATTTTCAGGACTCTTCTGTAGCACTGTGTTTCAAAAGCACTGATCTTTGCCCTTATTGCTTGTGTAATCGTCCATGTTTCACATCCATAGGTTGCCACATAGAAAATTGCATGTTTTTAGGATCTTTAGTTTTAGTTCCTTGTTTGTATTATGCCATAGGTTCTGCATACACCTTATCTTCTGCACAGACTAGGTTTTTTATTTTACCAATACAGATTTTTAAAATTGGTTTTACCTGGGGTTTGAACTCCGATCCCTCGGTGAAGTACCTGTTGATTAGCCCACTCATCAGGACAAAGTTAACATGTAAAAATGCTGTGTTAGTAAAAAGTACAAATCTAAGAAAGGTAACCACTTACCTTGTTATCTCCTCATCTTGAGATGGTACTACACCCAAGGTCAGTGACTGTAAGAGAGTGTGATAAATAGATATCAAATAGTGCTTATGCATTAACAAGATTCAACATTCACCTTGCTAAACCGCCGTCATTTGGCCCTTCGTGGACATTTGGCCGGAATTGCAGAGGACATTCATATGCCTGATGTGAAGGTTTCATTTTGTGGGCTTTCCTAGCCTACGCCTGAGGTGAAGGTTTCATTTCACAGATTCTCCTGGCCTGTCTCTGTTGTTCACTTGCTACTGTTGTACTTATATTGGTGCCCCTTCACAAACAGATATGCACCAAGCAGTTAAGTCTGGTGTAGTAGCTTCCCAGATAGTGTATAGTGTGCCAAAGGCTTCTAGCAAGGCTTTAAGTGTGTCTTTGAAGCGGTTTTTAGCCATCATGGACATGTTTACCCTTCTGGATTCACCATTAAATAGTATTATCTGGGCATCCGATGGGCTGGAATGCGGATTACATGACCAACCCAGCGGATTTGTGACTGCATCAAAATAGTATTGCCGCTATGGGTACCAACTCTGTCAAGAATGTTAGTTTCTGGGATCTTGTCTTGCCATTTGATCTTCATCACCCTTCTGAGACAGACTGTGTGGAAGTAGATCAGTTCCTTTATGTGGCACTTGTATTCAGTCCATGTATCATGTAAACACAGTAGCAATGAAAGCACCATATCTATGCACACCTTTAGCTTTGTCCGTAAACGAATGCTAATTTGATCTCAAACATTACTGTTTAGTCTGTCAAATTTACTGCTAGCTTTGAAGATCCCAGCATTCACCTCATCATAATGGCAATATTCTGGGATAGTGTACACCCATGGTACGTAAATCTGTTTCACCATTTACGTAGAAAACTTTTGCAAATTTTGAAATTATTAACTGGCAACTGTACACCAATTCACATATCTGGGATCCATCATCAATGACAAGCTCTCTCTAGACCCAGAAATAGACAGTCGCATTGGCAAAGCTGCTGCAACATTTGCTCGCCTGATAATGCGTGTTTGAATAAACCAGAAACCTACAATTAAAACCAAGGCCATGGGGTACGATGCATGTGGTGCCAGCATACTTCTATATGACAGCAAGACTTGGACAACTTGTGCCAAACAAGAACACAGGCTTAACATCTTCCATCTACGATGCCTGCGATTCAGTCTTGGAATTACATGTAGGGACAGAGTGACAAATGGAGAGGTGCACTCTTGCACCGATCTCCCAAACATGTACTCTCTCCTTAGGCAGCGAAGACTATGATGGCTTGGTCATGTTCGTCTCATGGAAGATGGTCGCATTTCCAATGATAATCTCTACTGACAGTTGACGGATGGCAAAACAACAGTTGGCTGACCACAGTTGAGGTTCAAAGATGTGTGTAAGCGTGATATGAAGGCCCTGGACATGAGTCTCAAATCCTAGGCAAAACGAAACTGCAGACCGATCCAAGTGGAGATTTACCCTGTATGGCCACCTCATGCTTGGTGAAGAGAAGTTCTTGCAACACAGAGATGTGAAAAGACAACGGCACAAAGAGAAAGACAAGAATACAAGCTAAGGATATCTCTTCTTTTTGTTTGTCAGCAAACAATATCTCTGGTGACACTAGTGTACATAACTTTTAATAAATCTCATTTTCAATTTCTGAGTTATTTGTCTGGATGTTAAATATTTGTCTCATACTGGTTAAAACAGCTTTCAACCATTCGTATTCTCTTTCAAATTTATATTTTCTACGGCTCACAAACTGAAGGTGCTGGATTTGTTCCCCAATCATAGCACCGGCCATCCAATACCTCGGGAAAGCAAACCCTTAGAAAATGCACGAGGAAGCAGAATATTACATAAAATGCATGCCGAAGTCGGATGCACTGGGTCAACAGTCGCAAAATAAAAACAGTGCAACACATTCGAGAATGGAGAAATAAGGCAAATGCAAAAGAAAAACAGCGCATTGAGGGACACGAATACAATAATTAACTAACTAACTAACTACTATTCCAACCATATTGCCAACCAACAAACTAGTTAACAAATAGCCTTAACTAACCTTGTGAATAAACTCTGAATTCTCGTGTGATGGGTTGAAGAATACAGGAGGTGTGGTTATGTCCACCATGGAATAGAACTCTGACCTGTCACATGGGCTATGGAAGGCCTCTTCCGTCTTTCTTCGACCTGTGTTTAAGAATTTAAAAAAAGGAATTGTTTTCATCTTCTTCCTTTTCATCCTTTTCTTTTACATCATCTTTATTTTTTTATATTGTTTTTTTTTTCCCCCATCTTCTACTTAATTTTTGTTGTGTGGGTGTTTTAACTCTTCATCTTTTTGTTGTTTTTTTTCATCCACTTTTTTTTCTTCTTCTTTCATCTACTTCATTTCTCTTATTTTCTTCTTTTTCCCTTTTACTTCTTTCTTTTTCTTCTTCTTTTTCTTATTTGTGTTTGTGTATTTACTCTACTTCTTCTATTTGTTCTTTTTTTTTTCATCTACTTTTTATTTCTTCTACTATTTTTCTTCCTCTACTGTTTTTGTTGGTGTTTTTACTCTTCTTCTTCTATTTGTTCTACCTCTTTTTTGTTGTTCTTCTTCTTCTTAGCAAAGAAGAGGAATCAGGGACACAGCAGTCTGGTCAATGAGGTGGGTACTGACACTGTAATTCCCATAGTGGTGAGCTAACTGTACTACAGCCACGAGGATTATGGTCCACTTTCTGAAGTATGGCTTCAGATCAAGATAAGCCACTATACCCCTATACCAAAGAAACTTTATTCAAAAGTTAACTGAACTCAACATGAGTATCTTCGACCAACAACTTTTAATTATTCTTTCTTTTCTCATCTTGTAATTATTACTTCTTCTTCGTTCATCCTCAGAAGAAGGTTCCAGTTTCTCTTACAAAGGACACCGTTGTTTGTAAGGCTGTTTCATCTCCATACAGCTTTTGTTTCGTATCTGTCTCATGAGACCAGCATTGTTCTCTCTTTTCCTTCGTAAGCATGCAGCATGTAAGCATGCAGCATTGTAGGATGTGTTCCACGGTCATGATATGCCCCCCACATGTCATCTGTCCCAATCCTCATTTTGTTGTAAAGATGACCCTTGAGTCTGTTATGCCCAGTTCTCAGCCTGAAGATGATGACTTGCTCTTCTCTAGTTAAGTTATAGTAGCTGTCTTCTTTTCGGAAGTCGGAGTGTTGATCAGCCCATTTTACCCTGAAGTTAGCTTTAATTATCGTCTTGGTCTCATTATATGTGATTCTCAGGTCTGTTTGTGGGGATGCTCCTCCAATCTTTGCTAGTTTGTCTGAAGCTTTATTGCCTTCAATATTGCACTGGGATGGGATCCACTGTATAACCAACCTTTGGTGTTCTGCTGAGAGCTGTGTCAGGGAAAACATACATTGCTCGAGATCTTCATCTTTGTGTTGTTTTAGCGCTGCTATTACTGATGCAGCATGAGTCAGGAATACTATGTTTTTTTGGTGGATATCTTTATATTGAATTACAAGCTCAGCTGTGGCCTTCAGTGCTTCTGTTTCTGCACGGAAATTATTGGAATATGTTCCTGTTGTTAATTCTCAAGTTTTTTCTTCTCCATTCCTTAGTCTGTAATAGACCCCTCCACCTCCATTGGATGTGGCTTTGTTAGATGAGCCATCTGTATATACGTGTATCCATGTTTCTGGTGGGTACACTCTCCTAAGATATTCTTCTGTGATAAATTTCCTTTCTGAATCTGAGTTCCCTTTTCCCTATTCCCTCGATGGTTTCTACTATCTCAGGGGACTTGGCTTTTTTCCATGGTGGGATTTGGGATGTTTGTTTTAGATCTCTAACCACTGCCTGGCTTATGATTTGGTCTGCTCTTGCAAGTTCTTTTGTTTTTGATATGAAGTGGTTTCTCTTTAATCTCCCTCTTCCCATGCAATTTATCCTGTTATATATTGGGTGATCCGGCATTTCTGTTCTTAGCGTATTTATTACAATTATTGTACAAATAGTTCATTTATCAAGTCCTGTACGGTCAATTAAACAACAACGCATCAACAACTAAAATAACTGTCGTGCCATCATCAATTCAAGAGTCATTGATCAAATTTCATTAATGGGGACACAAAAAGAGCATCTAAGTAGATTGTAATTAACACATCAATAAGACGTCCCCTGGAAATGACTTATCAGTTGACCAATCCTTTCACTATTGAAGCACCACTAAACCATTATGGATGATAATACTGTTGATTTCAATCAGCATCAAAGGACTCTCAACACAAGACCCAGACCACTTGATGATCTGCCCAAACCCTTCTGGAAACATGCAATATGGATGATATTGAGGGGGAATGACAAGGCAATCAACGAGGCCGACCATTTGAAGCATGGTGTATGATGCTGTGCCTAGCACACGGAAAATAAGTAAGTATGTTCCATTTATTTATATCCAATGCCCTCATTGCAAGATCAAGATGTAAACTACTATTTAGGTGCAAATCCCACCATGATGAAGACTGGGATTCACAAAAACCTTGATGGATTGAGATTTATATATCCCATCTATTCATATCCAGTATCCTATGGCTGGCCCCTTGCAAGATGCATATATCTAAAAATTTGCAGTGGTAGTTTAAACAAAACATGCTCGGAAGGTTACAGTGTTCATACTGTTTAACTCAGATGGGGATTGCAGTGGCTCTTCCTTCTGAAAACTGTAAACCTGGATCCTCCAGAATGTCGTACATTGCTGGGCTCCTCAGAAGGCTCAACACAATTTGGGAATCACAGTGTCGATTCAAACCTCATCTGCCTCATTGCTGTAACATTTCTTTCCAAGAGCACGGTGTGGACCTGAGTTGGAGTCTTGCTCAGTATGCTTCATCTGACCCTGATGTTAGCGTTCGCTATCTAAGAGCTTCAGTTTGAATTCTCAAACTGGTCAACATGCTCCTGAACTCAATGCCAAATTCATTATCAACGCTAGCAATACTTTTAACCTTTCTCCTGAAACCAACCTGTATTTTCTTTTTACAATCTACTGTTTAACCTTTTCCGGCCCAAAGATGTGAGATTACGATGATCTGGCTCCGTTCCACCAATGTAGCATGCCGTCAGCTCTTGGGTCATTGCTTTATCGTATGTAAACTACAGGGCTAAAGCCATAGATATGGCCGAACATATTGCTCTTCTGATTGTAAAGAGTTCCAACTTTCGTCATGTATGGTTAGATAAGAAAATGGCGATTGTGAAATTTGTTTTAGATTTTGGAAAGGATTTCTTCTGTTTTTCACTTGGATTTGAAGATTCACCCAATGTTGAGAAAGGCGGAGTTAAATTTCTGCAGCGGATTTTTCTGAGGTAGATCTATTTAGTTTGTTTATGTAGATACAATAATTATATTTATAGTCAAAGTGACAGACATAGCCTTTACAATAAACATCAATAGCAGTAATACTACATTGTTCTTAAAATTTTTTTCCCCCGGTGTCCAAGGGAATCAGATGGTTAATTGACATGACCATTGTCCGTTTGCGTGAACTATTTCTCCTTTTTTAACCAACTTTCCTCTAACCTAGAGAGCTGATGTTTGTACATAGTCTCTACTATTGCGACCTATTAATCTATCAAAATTACACTCATGTAGTTCTAAATACATCAGATGCAATTATGAAATTGAATGCAGAACGGTCCAAGAAAATCCGTTTTCTAGACCATGAAGGAAATTTTGTGTAACAAAACGTCATTAGAACTGAGAAAGAAAGTCCTTTGGATGTTATGTGGCCTCAAAATACTACAGTGGAATGCGGAGGGAGTCATTAACAAAAAACTTTCCCTAACACATCACCTGCATGAAGGTAAGATTGACGTGGCATGTATCCAGGAAACGCACCTCAAAAATAATCATAAATTCTCAATCAGAGGATACCAGACCTTCCGTCTCGATAGAGAAGGCCACAAAGGAGGGGTCCTGATACTGACCAGAAACTGCATACCGAGTAGCGCGGTATCTGTCAATCACACCGGACAAGCAGAAATTGTAGGAGTCGACATAATGGCTCAAGAGACGAAGCTCCGCATTTTCAATCTGTACGGACCACCAAATAGAGACCTATCGCTCTTGAGTATGGAGGTCAGAGACTCCAACTGCATAGTAGTTGGAGATTTCAACAGCCACTCGGAGAGATGGGGATACTCTGACACAGACAGCAGAGGTGACGAAGTGGAAGATTGGGAGATAGATGCAAATCTCTCCCTAATCAATAGGCCGGAGGATAGCCCTAGCTTCTATTCAAGAACATGGCATACCACCTCGACTCCAGATTTGGCCTTCTCCACACAGGACATACACCATAAAATAGACCGCCAGGTGCTAAACCAACTGGCAGGTAGCGACCACAGGCCGATCAGGCTAACCATTGACATGGAAGTAGGCCCACAGGAAACAAAACCGCTCCCACGTTGGAATTACAAACGAGCCGACTGGGACAGATTTGCAATCCTGACAGATGGGCTGTGTGAAACCATCAACACACGAAACAACAAAATGAAGCCCATGGTGGAAAGCCTAAGCAAGGCAATAATGCAAGCCGCCACTGAAACCATCCCAAGAGGAGCTAGGAAAAACTATAAGCCCTACTGGAATGATGAGTTGCAGAAAGCGGAAGATGCAGTAACAAATGCTAGGAACATGGCAGAGCGAGAACAATCCATGGAGGCAAACATCGCCCTCAAAGCCGCCACGGCGAATTACAAACACACTCTCAAGCAAACAGCAAGAGAAAGCTGGAAAAATAAAACGGAAAGCCTAAACCTGGACAAAGACGGGAACAAGCTATGGAAGCTAGTCAGAGCCATGAACGACGAAACCCCGTCAAACAAACATATTACCATCAAGCAGGGCTAGAACTTGATCACAGGTAAGAAAGCCGCAAACGCTTTTGTCGATCATTATGCAAGAGCAAACCACATCGAGGTCCCTGCAGATAAGCATACAGACATTAGCGAAGAGCTAAAGGGGCACGACAACATGAATACGGCACCTGAAGAGCACATGATGGCCAAATTAACAATGCGCGAAATGGAAGAGGCCATGAGAACATTAAAGAAACAGAAATCTCCCGGAAAAGACGGGATAACAAACGAAATGCTGATGGGGCTGGGCCAAACAGCGAAGAGGAAACTGCTATCGGTCCTGAACCAAAGCTGGAAAAGGGGAATTGTACCCCAGGCATGGAAAGACGCAATACTGGTACCAGTACCAAAAAACAGGAAAGGACAAAACGGATCCAAATGGATACAGGCCCATCAGCCTACTGAGCTGTGTCGGCAAGCTGATGGAACGGATGATAAACACCAGACTGATGTGGCATCTGGAAGAAAAACGAATACTAATTCCACAGCAAGCCGGCTTTAGACAGCACAGATCCACTGAGGACCAGGTCATCCTCATAGCCCAGGAGATATAAGATGCCTACCAGGCACAGAAACACACAGTAGCTGTTTGGGTGGATCTGGAAAAGGCATTTTGACAAAGTCTGGAAAGACGGACTTAGAGTCAAGCTAAGAAGAAGTGACGTTTGTGGGAAAATGTACAAGTGGATCAACCACTACCTCAAACAAAGAACGGCCAGAGTCCAAGTACAAGGGCAGATGAGCAAAAAGGTGACACTTGAGCAGGGAGTACCACAAGGGGGAGTACTGTCACCCACACTCTTCCTGGTATATATAAACGACATTACAGAGAATATACCAAGAAGAGTCCATAGCTCAATGTTTGCAGACGATCTGGCTATGTGGACCTCTGAAAAGAATCTCACCATAGCAAGAAATCGGATGCAGACGGCCCTAACATCGCTGGAAGAGTGGGCGAACTCATGGCTGGTCAAAATAAACGAGGAGAAAACCCCATGCACAATATTCTCGCTTTCATTTAAACCCCAAAATACCAAATTAAGTCTAAATGGCAAATTCCTGCAGCCAAACGACAACCCAACCTATCTGGGAGTCACATTTGATCGGCGCATGACATGGAAAAGTCAGATCGAGAGAAACCGAATGAGAGCCAGAGAAAGAATGGCAATCATGAGGAAACTTGCTGGCACAAGCTGGGGAGCAGACGAAGGCATACTAAAGAAACTGTACACTGGAAGAGTGAGACCAGTTCTCGAGTATGGCATTGCGGCATGGACAACAGCAGCAAAGGCGAACTTCGATAAAGTTAGCAAACTTCAAAACCAAGCCATGAGAGTTATAACAGGAGGCATGAAGTCAACGCCAATTGTAGAACTTGAAAAGATTACAAAACTGCAATCCATGACCGATAGAAGAGACTGCAGAGCCCAGCTGCAGTCAGAGAAACTCCGAAGACTGACTGACCATCCAATGCACCAGAGACTAAACAATTTGGGAAATGGGAAACTAAAGCAGAAATAGCCAAAGCAAAGATGCACGAAGATCCCATAAACGCACTAACAACACCAAAACCCATCACTACTGTACGAAAACCTACCTGGAGGCAGGATATATTTCCAGAGGTGGTAGAAAATATACCAGGTTTTGGAAACAAAAACTGCCAGACTGAAAAAGAAAGGAGAGATACTACCCTAATCTTCATATCGAAAAGCTACCCAAGCATGGACTGGACCCATGCATACACCGACGGTTCTGTAACAAACACTACACAGAACGGAGGGGCAGGAGCATTCCTGAACCTACCAAATGGCAGACAAATAACACTGTCATTCGCTACTGGTAAGTACACAAGCAATTTCAGAGCGAAGGCAGAGGCACTGAGGGCGGCAGTGGAAGAAATGGTGACACACAATGAAAATGAAAGCCATATAGTCCTGCTTACAGATGTTCTCGCCATAGTCACAGCGCTAAAAAGCCAGAAAAACACTGAGCTTAATGACTTAAGAGCAGCACTCTGCAAACTGTGCCAGCAGTCCGCACCAAAAAGGGTAGTGGTACAGTGGGTCCCATCACACTGCAACATCCAAGGCAACGAGGAGGCAGACAGACTGGCAAAAGAAGGTGCAAGACTACCACAAACAGATACTAGTATGACGTACGAAGAGTCAAAACGGCTTATCAAAGCCAGATACATCACCAAATGGGAAACCGAACATACTGGTTACACCAAAAACGATGCCTAGTACCAGTTGAACCGAAGAGAGCAGGTCGTTGTCTTCAGACTTCGCACTGGCCACAATAGACTGAGGTACCACCTATTCAACAAACTGAAGATAGGTGGTACCGACGAATGCCCGTGCGGTACTGGTAAAATGACCGCTGAACATCTGCTGCAGAACTGCCCGACATACGAGGATCAGAGAGAGCAGATGTGGCCATCACCAGTGGAACTGCAAGACAAGCTCTATGGCAGTGGCGACAGCTTTTTTCGAAAAAATAATGGTTACTGTCCGACTGCGTACGAAGAAGAAGGATGTTATGTGGTACCAGTACTGACATATGGCAGTGAATCATGGACAATCAGCAAGCAAGCATATAGATCTTTGGAACCAATGGCGATGTGGTTTTACAGAAGAATGTTGTAAATCCCATGGATTGCAAAGAAGACTAATGATATAGTACTTGAAGGATATACTTAAAGGATACAGTACTCGAAGAGGCACACATACAAAGACAAACTTATTGCAAGGATCAGAACAAGGCAATCTTCCTTTTTCAGGCATGTTATGAGAAGAGGTGGCTTGGAGCACCGGTAAAGCTATCCAGTTCAATTCCTGCTTCTAGCATATTCATGTTCCAGTTGAGCTAGCTTAATAATGATCCTACACTAACAAACCCTGATTTCTTCTTTTCCCTTTCCCCCTTCATGTCAAGCATAGAGTCGCCACTACAGCCGGCCCATTACATATAGCCTCTATCAAATCACTTGCAGTGGCAGTTCTACTACCAATGATTTTACATGAGGCTGCCAGCCCTATGCACAACCTTCCTTCACATATCCATTTTCAAAACATGCAGTGGTCGCTGCAGTAAAAATGGTTTCACATTCTGAGATTGTTAGTTTATTTCAAGAAATATAGACAAATTACCCTTGCATCTTGGAGAGGCTACTTACAGGACGCCATGGTCTACAAAATCTGTGATGCCTATGAAGATGATGATGAAGCGAATTACCCACCCTTACTTTTAGCACCGACAGGGGCATCCCCAAAATCATCGGTTTTGTTTTTGGATGTTTTCCGTCTTTCTTCGTCCCTTGTTTTTCTTTCTGCTCCCTGATTGAATAAAGTAAAACATGCATTTGAACACGGAAATATTGAAATAGAAACAGCAAATCAAGAAAATGAAACATATAGTAAAGGTAGAAGGTTTTTACTTTCGTCACATCACGATTGGAACATGCGTTTTTTTAAAGTACTCTAGCAGGTATTTTAGAGCGTCTGATTTATACATTGTTAGAGCACTCACTCTTCATGGTAAAGCTATGTGGTTCAATTCCCACTTCTAGCATGTTCATGTTCCAGTCAACCTAGCTATAAATGGTTACATAGATGCTATTAGGGAATAAATGGTAGCGAGCAAGGGGATTCATCACCGGACCTCATAAAGATATTTTCTATACAATGAGTCTCTAATACTACATCCCCGACAAGAATGACAGACGTTCGGGTGCAGTGGTGGAATTTGAGGTAGTGCGGTAGTTAGTACACTGGTTTTTCCAGCTCAGCAAGTGGAGTTCGGTCTCAGGTTTGTGTCTTGATTTTTTTTTGCAGGTAGTAAATTCTTTCCCAGGGGTCGACCCAGCCTCTAATGTGGATACCAAAATAACATGGGATTTAAAGGCGGCTGGCGTGATGCTGTCCACATCACCCGTTGGTCATGATAATAGGATCTAACACTATATTCCCAATACACGGGCGCATAAATGGGATCTTTACTTTTCTTTCTAGAGTTCAATGAACCTGTTATGTCCTCCCTATCAACAGGCAGTGGAACCCACTCGGAAATTACAAATCCTTGCTTTACTAAAATACATTAAGGGCATGCTTTGGTTCGTTAGTTCTTTTTACTTTGAAACGATTTTTTATTTGCCTGTTAAGTGGAAATGCAACATTTTGCCTGAACTAATAAATATATTATCAATATGCTGTTTGTTGCTGATGGATTTTGTGATTTTTAGTGACTCCGTCGGTTCTGGAGGCACTGAAGAACACCTCATGCAAAGAAAAGGAAATATTCTTGGTGGGGAGGGCAATCAACAACATCATTACTGCCCACAGGATAAATGTCACCTTGCAATTGATCCATGGACATAGTGGGCTACTGGGGAATGAGATGGCCGATAGATTGGCAAAAACAGGAGCCTCGAAACAACAAATGGATAGAGGATATAAGAAGAGCTACCAAAGAAACGTCAGTAGTTAACTCAGCATGAGTAACTTCGAGGAAGGAAGATGAATAAAGAAGAAGGAAGGAAGACGAGGGAAGGAGGAGGGGGGGAGGAAGGGAGGAAGGAAGGAATAAGAAGAACAAGGAGAAGAGCAAGTAGAAGATTAACAGGAAGAAGTAGAAGAAGAACAAGGATAAGAGGAAAAACAAGAAGAAGAACAAGACAGTGGAGGACGACGACAATGTCAACAACAATAGTATAAGCTTACATTAAAGTAAATATGTACTGAGCACCTATGTGTCTGTTATAGGTGCAGTGATGTACTATCTGTGAAACAGCAAACCCTCAAGTTCATTAAATATATTATACTTATCAAAAGTTATCTTGACAAGATGAATGGTCCATCTTCTGGGCACGAATGGTGCACAACAGAGTGAAGCATGATTTCAATAAAATATTGATTACTGACACAGCACCTCTGTGCACCTGTGGTTGTTATTGTTGAATGCCCACAATGAGTAGGATTTCTCCTTTGTGCACCCTGAAAAGGAGGTTAAGTGGCGGGTTGTCATAGCTTTCCTCACATCCCAAGCATGCTGATGAAGGTGGACTGGGGTCCTCCAGGCGGTTGTGCTATTCTTGGCTTCATCTATGTGTCACTTACTACTAAGGGGATCACATTGATCCCTCACCTCCACGCGGTGATCCTGGATAACAGGCTGCAGCAGGGCAGACTGGCTAAGGAGAAGGTATCGGAGAGGGAATGCTAACCCGGTACTCAAAAAATGCTTGCTGAAGTCGGATGTGTTGGACCGAAAGGTGCAAATATCGCAGCCAAGCTGTAAACTACAACACAACGCATTCCGTTCTCCGGACTACATTCTGCTACTTACCCTTCCAGGGTTTGATGGTGGGAGATTGAGAACGAATGAAGAAGAAGAAGAAGAAGAAGAAGATCCCTGACCTTGTTAGCCAGGCTACCATGAAAACAGCCCATTTCCAGGAAGGGTTACAAGGAAGCAATGGTGAGGGTCTTGTCCAGTATGTTTTGTCTGAACCAGACATTAGTCTTCCTTCCCTCTGTACATCTGTAAAACCTATCCTGGCCAGATGAACGCTTGTGGTATACCTTCCCAGCATTCACTAATAAAAGCTAAAGCCTGAAATTACAACCTGTTTCTAGACTTTTGAGAAAAAGAGAGCTTCCAGAATGTCAGAAGTGAGCAGGGGCAACCAATCAACGACTGTCACACCCTTGACTGGCAGGGACAGATCACTATTTTTCATCTCAAAACATGGCACAGCAGACTGAACAAATACATGTACAAGCTTCGACTGTATGATTCACCAATATGCATATGTAGACTAAGCGAGCTGACTGGTGGGAATGTATTACAGAACTGTCCCTTGTATGATCTGGTAAGGAAGAATAAACTGGCCCAAGGATTGTACTTTAAATGAAAAACTGTACAGAGCTAATGAGGAACTCCTCCAAAGAACGGTCGAGTTCATCACAGGAACGGTGCAACCATCAAGCATGCGAGCACAAAACAAATAAGACAAACTGTTTCTATAAATAAGAATCACAATGTTGTGAATTTTGAGTTGTCTACTTTCTTTGTCAGAATTATGGGTATGGCAGGCTGATGACGAACAAGAAAAAATAAATAATTACCAATTTTAAAAAGTGATAGCCCCATTAATTCAATGATAACTAACCTTATCACAAAAGGCCTTGATCTGACAATATCCCCTGTGAACTAGGAAGCTGTCTTTGGGACTCTGTTCGTATGTATCTATCTGAATATGCAATGGAATTCCCTTCACACCTTTTTGGTTGCTGAAGTCAGTGCTCAAGCAATGGACAGCAATATTAACCTGTTGATGATAAATAGATTAAAATGTTGATGATAGTGATATTAACCTGTTGAATAATACATCAATGTTAACCTGTTGATACAGCGATATTAACCTGTTTACTGATACAGCAATATTAACTTGTTCATGGTGCAATGATATTAACCTGTTGATGATACAGCAATATTAACTTGTTCATGGTACAATGATATTAACCTGTTGATCATACAGCAATATTAACTTGTTCATGGTACAATGATATTAACCTGTTGATCATACAGCAAAATTAACTTGTTCATGGTACAATGATATTAACCTGTTTACTGATACAGCAATATTAACTTGTTCATGGTACAATGATATTAATCTGTTGATGATACAGCAAAATTAACTTGTTCATGGTACAATGATATTAACCTGTTTACTGAAACAGCAATATTAACTTGTTCATGGTACAATGATATTAATCTGTTGGTGATTTACTGATATTAGCCTGCTGATGATACAACATTGATCTGTAGGCGTTACATTTAATGGGTACCAGATTCAAAAACAGAGATAAAGAATAAGAGAAAGAGAGGGAGTGAGAGAGAGAGAGAGAGAGAAATAGAGAGAGAGAGAGAGAGAGAGAGAGGGCAAAAGGCAGAAAAAGAGGCAACACACTAGCAGTATATACAAACAGTGAGAGATAAAGGGACATTAAATTGCAAAGCAAACACTGAGAAACAGGAAAGAAGACAATAAGAGAGAGACAGTGTGCAAACGACAGACACAGAAAGAAATATTGAGAGGGAATTAGAAAAACTTTGAAGGGGAAAACAGCAAAAGACAAACTACAAGAAATTATATATATATTATATATATATATATATATATATATATATATATATATATATATATATATATTTATATATATATATATATAGAGAGAGAGAGAGAGAGAGAGAAATTACAAGATTGTTCTATATATCCTGATCTCTGGGTAGTGAAATCGGACTCCTGTGTTCAGTGTTGAGCACGTTAAAAATCACCTAGAATTCTAAAACAGTTGACTTAATGTCCACATTCAAAAATTCTAGTAAAAAATCTATCCAAATTATTTGTACCTTCCCCAGGGCTTAGAAAGCCACAGAAAGTTTAAAGTACCTACTATGTATAGCCAGCTACCTGGCAACAGACATTAACATGCCTGCTTGAATACCAGGAGTTCAAGTATTCCAAATTCCAAGTGAGTTCCACTGAACATAAGTGTAAATGATATTGCTATTCAACAGGCCCAGAGATTTGGGCAATATTTTGCCGGCAGCGACATCGAGACTGGGTGGCAAAAAGAATCTGCTGAGACTTATCAGCTGTCACCACTGCTTGGGCACCAAAACATTAAATTAGCAACAAAGCAACAGCTGATAAACAGTATATTTATTCTGGCTCTATGCTACGGGCCAGACACCTCATCCGTATGTCACACGAGCGGCTCCCAAAGAAGCTTCTCTACGGCGAGCTGAGAGAGGGATGGCACGAGAGAGAGCACCCAAATAAACGTTTTAAAGACGGTCTAAAGGACTCACTGAAAAGTTGCCAGATAGACATCGACACCTGGGAATGTCTTGCGCAAAACAGATCTGACTGGAGAAGCGCAGTCAAATCGGGTGTAGCTACCGGCGAAGACGATCGTGTTGTGAAAGCCCAGAGCAGACGCGAGATCCGAAAATCCCGAACAGCGGGAACACCCTTACCTTCTACAAACCTCGTGTGCCCATATGTAGCAGATGTTTTCGTGCCGCATTGGCCTGTTCAGCCACATGCGCACCCACACCCAACAGGGAAATCTGTGACAAGGATAATGTCGGCAACGATGGACAGCTATTATATTATTATTATGCTACGAGTACCAAACATGGTTCCTTCCTGTCCAAGACGCATGAGGTCAGAATTTCAGGACAGTCGTTGGTGTTACCAGGAAAGACAAACTGCAAAATGAGGATATTAAAAGTATGGTTGGCAACTTCGTCTTGTGCAGAGTATATTTCCAGACAAAATAATCATAAAGGCCAGATACTTGGACAAATGGGAAACAGAGCATACTGGCTACATCAAAAAAGATTCCTATTACTAGTTGAACAGAAGAGAGCAGGTGGTGGTCTTCAGACTCCACACAGGCCACAATAGACTGAGGTACCAGCCACAATAGACTGAGGTACCAGCTATTCAATAAATTGAAGATAGGTGCTACTGACAAATGCACCTGTGGTACAGGGAAATTACCCCTGAACATCTGCTGCAAATTTGCCCGACATATGTGGACCAGAGAAAGCGCATGTGGTCATCACCAGTGCCAACACTGGACAAGCTCCATGGCAGTGTCAGCAGCCTCAGGAAGACCACTGCTTTCTTTGAACAAATTCAAGTTAACCTCTCACAACGAACGAAGAAGAAGAATCGTATGTCAAATTTTTGGAGATTTTGCATATGTTGTTTCTGGAGGGTGATTCCGACCAAGTATCTATTAATATTTATATACATAGTGTTATATAGCGGTAACCAACAGGTAAGGGAAAATACTATTATTTTAAACTTACCCTGACTGGTCCATCCATAGGGTTCCACTTCACAGCAACAGCATTGAAAGCCACCTCTTCTATGTTCTGTGGGGTCACCCCATGGCAGTTCTTGGTATCTGCAAGATGTTCACCAATATAACTGATTATTACTTCTGTCTTCTTATTTTTCTTGATCTTGTACTATGTTTTTGTTGTCTCTTCTTATTGTATCTTCTCATTATTGTTTCTGATCCTCTTTTTGCTGTTCCTCTACTTATTTATCTATTTCATCTTCTGCATTTTCATCTAGTTCTTATTCTTGCTCTTCAGCATTTGATTTTTGTTCTAATCTACTTGTTCTTGTTGTTTTACAATTTATTGTTTTTCTAATCTTCTTCTTCTTATCCTTTTCTTGTGGATGATTAATTCTCGAACATTGTTCTTTTTGTCTCCCTGCATTTTATTTTTGTTCTAATCTTTTTCTTCTTGTTATCCTTTTTCTGTATTTTATTTTTATTCTAATCTTATTGTTCTTATTCTTTTTCTGTATTTTATTTTTATTCTAATCTTATTGTTCTTATTCTTTTTCTGTATTTTATTTTTATTCTAATCTTATTGTTCTTATTCTTTTTCTGTATTTTATTTTTATTCTAATCTTATTGTTCTTATTCTTTTTCTGTATTTTATTTTTTTCGAATCTTGTTCTTGTTCTGAATTTTTTGTTCACTGCTACATTGTACTACTTTCTCTTTGCATGTTCTTGTTCTTTTATCATCCTTCTCCTTATTCCTTTTCTATTCTTCTTCTCCTTCTGTCAAATCGATAATATAAGCAGTTACTCACTCTGTTATTACTGCCACATCTTATATATCAGAACAGTAATTATCAAACTGGGAGAGCACACACTTTACATGTCCAAGATACAAGGATCAGATTATGCAACAATCATGCTACAATCAACCAAATTGGTACTTTGACTCGAGGATTGAGAAAGGAAAGGCAGCAAGGAAGGGAACTGGCCACACCACCTCACATAAGATGTGGCTTAGTATTCTGATATATAATTTCCGACCCGTGGCTAAGTATGCTAAAGGACACTCTTTAACTTAGTTTCTATGATTTGATTTTGACATTAGTCAGCTATTCCACACACTCTGCCTTTTAGTGTATGTAAAATGTATTGTGTACACTGATGTGAGTTTGAGGTTCTTCATCTTGAGATGTTTTAGACTGTGTTGATAGTCTCCCCATACACCATGCTCTCAGTGTGGCAGAGGGCATATTCTAGCCTTGGTCACACACAGGGATTGCAACGAGGTGGTTCATTCAGCTCTAAGGCAGTTATAAAGGCTTCTTTTACAAAGGATGTCATAATATCAGAGTCTCGATCATTGATTTTAACTGTTCATTTGGACTGACTGAAAAGAGCATAGAGGACACAGCCGGTTTGTGGGGCTTATATGGTAATGATGGTGATCATGATAATAATGATGGTCATGGTAGTGATTGTGGTTGTGGTACTGATGGTGGTCATGGTAATGATGGGGGTGTAATGATGATGGTTATGGTAGTGTGACGGTGGTCATGGTAGTGACGGTGGTCATGGTAGTGACGGTGGTCATGGTAGTGATGGGGGTGTAATGATGATGGTTATGGTAGTAATGGTGGTCATGGTAGTGACGTTGGTCATGGTAATGATGGGGGTGTAATGATGATGGTTATGGTAGTAATGGTGGTCATGGTAGTGACGGTGGTCATGGTAATGGTGGGGGTGTAATGATGATGGTTATGGTAGTGATGGTAGTTATGGTAGTGATGGTGGTTATGGTAGTGATGGTGGTTATGGTAGTGATGGTGGTTATGGTAGCGATGGTGGTTATGGTAGTGATGGTGGTTATTGTATTGATGGTGATGTAATGATGGGGGTCATAATAGTGATGGTGATCATGGTAATGATGGTGGTCATGATAATGATGGTGGCGACAGTAATGATGGTGGTTATGGTAATGATGGTGGTGATGATAATGATGGAGGTCATGATAATGATGGTGGTCATGGTAATGATGGTGGTCATGGTAATGATGGTGGTCATGGTAATGATGGAGGTCATGATAATGATGTAGGTCATGGTAATGATGTAGGTCATGGTAATGATGGAGGTCATGGTAATGATGGTGGTCATGGTAATGATGGCTGTGACGGTATTGATGGTGATGATAATAATATGGCCACGGTAACGATGGTGGTTGCGATAATAAATGATCTGATCCTGTCACCTCAAAGGCATTCATTGGGTGTGAAGTGTGATCAGGCTGTTATGTGGAATCCTCAAGGGAAGAGACAGACGCATGACTCAATAAAATTACTTGGCATAAATGTGCAGACAAAGATTTTCACACTCAGAACAGGACATTGAAGACTCAAGGTCCGCCTCCACAAAATGGGTCTTAGAGACACCACCACATGTCATTGCGGATCACGCAAGCAAACACCAGAACAAATCCTGCAGGACCGTCCCACTTATGCGAACCAAAGAGAGTCGGCCCGGTGGAGCGACCATAATGCTTGAAAAGCTGTGTGGGATCAGCAAAAACCTGAAATGCAGTCTCCCTTGTGAATCTCACCAGGCTAGAAACATAGCGTCAGTTGATTAAACAGAACATGGAGAAGAGAACATAAAAGATTAAATGATTACACCTGGAGAGAGAGAGTAGCACAGGAACTTTATGCTGTTGAGATGTTAATGGCCAATGCTCCTAGGGGAGCGACGAGCTTTCATTGACCCCATTTATGTCCTAGCTTGTGTTCCTGGAAACAGGCTGTGTCACAGCGATCTGACCAATGAGGTGAGGATAAATAATATAATTCCCAAGGTGGTGAGCATTTTTAGAAATGTTAACATGCACTACAGCCAGGAAGACCCTGGTCCACCTTCTTAAGTGCGCCTCTGGGATGTACGAAGAGTCACTGTATTCAAATGTTTCTTGATTTGCTGTTCTTATATTTAGCTTCTAAAATTGGAACCATGATTGATGTACAAACGGCGAGAATGATATCTAGGCCTGTTCGGTTAATCGGCAGATAATCAGTGATTGGCCATTTTGCTGATTAATGGGACTCGGCTTTTCCTGCAGATTAATCCGATTTGTATATTGGTCATTCCTGCTGGTTATTATTATTGGTAGGCCTGTATGCTTTTGCAAGAAAACCATGGATGACAGAGAAATTTGGAAAACGTACTGGATTCAGCTTGTAAAAATCCACTCTCACATTTCACGTATTATGCTGGTGAATAATTTACACTGGAGTAGACACATGCATTTTTGTTACACTTTTGGCACGTCGTTAACATGTGTCACCCACAGTTCCTTGAGATTTTCACTGAGCAAAACTACAAGAAACTAAGGTCTTTGACATTTACCATGTTACGTGAATGGGCGCCGCGTGCGAGACAGCTGTCAAGTGTCAGCGACTCAGCCAGGCCCCTACTATGTCTTATCAGTTTGAAATTATGATACGAAATGGCGTTCAACTGTCACAGAGGTGCAACAATTGACACTTTATGGAAAGTATCGAGCATGAGAAGATTTCAGATGAAATAATAATGGAAAGTAAACATAAAAAACCGATGGTGGACACATGTCAACCACACACCTACTCCAGGATTAAGTAGTACTATTTATTGTGTGTAGAGTGGTGTGATTACCCTATTGACTGGCAAGTGCTTTTTTGAAGCCTTGTGGAAGTGTTGTTTCACTCTATGCCACACAACCTCCTCACATTTGCTCAGAAAATATAGAAAAATAATTCCCATCATTGGATCAACTGTGATTGTACAGCTATAAGATAATTTTTAAAACTCGAAGTAATTTCGGGCAATTGTAATTCAGAGAATAATATTAAATATTTAATTTATACCACTTTTACTTATTATGGATATTAGTTCCATGAATGTGATTCATTATGTAATATAATAAATTATAATACGTATTTCATATCACAATATACCATTATATTTTAAATAATTGGTGGCTGATTAATTGGTGTCGGCTGAAAAGGCAATGTCAATTAATCAGTAATCGACCAATTTCCAATTCTAACATTTACAAACTGACTAGTTACAGCAATGTACACAGAGTGGTAGATTAGAATTTTGCAGGGTTCAGTCTGAGACTATTTCAAAAATTTTTTCAACAGTTTCTTCATATTAAAAAAAAGCTGAGAAATAATTATTTAAAACTTTATACCTTTTAGCAATTTTAGTACAAAAATCAAGAATTCAAGAATTCTCATTAAACTTTGGTGTTGAATCCGTACCTATATCCAAAATTCTTTGCTTGTAACTGTGCTGTCTGCCGTGCCAGAACTCCCATGCCTTCTTCTCTTCTTCCATCATCTTCTCCTCTCTGAACGTCAAAATAATCACTGACTGCAAACAAATAAAAGACTTGACAATCACAAAACAGGTCTGTTTTATTCGCACAAAATAATACATATATATATATTTTAACCACTCTTGATATGCCAGGCTACAAGGTGAATCCAGGTTCACATATGTCAGTATACCTCAGGATTTCTATCCATATTATTTATCCATCTTGTTCCTCGTGGAGTAAAAACACATTTGGCCAATGTACGAGGACCAAACTGCAACAAGTGAACATACGCATGATGCGCATGATGACGTCACTTCTATTGTAAACAGCACATACCAGCCATCAAGTTTGCAAAATGTCATTATCTTACGACTCATAGTTTTCTCAGCAGACCGTTGAAAATATGGCAGGTGTGATAAGGAATCTGTCCAGAGTTGATCAGCGAGCGGTGATTCAGTTTCTAACAACTGAAGGATATTGACCAGTTGACATTCATCACAGAATGCAGGCAGTGTATGGTGATCTGAATTGTTGCATCAATTTTGGCGATGACATCTTCTGACGCAACAATATGCGCCTGACCTAGTCTTGGAAGAGCTTACATTAACTCACGTCCTTCTACATCGTTGTCCAGTTCTTCACTGTTGTGTCAGACACACTTTTGCCACCATATACTGCCTCGTATGTAAAAGTCCTTATGTGAATAGACAATGTAAAGTAAGAACAAACATAGGATGTTCTGAAAAATGTCCTGTTAGTTCCAGTGTACGTCAAGATTGTGTACTATCTCCTTTACTGTTTATCACATATATATTTAGACGCAATATGTAAAAACAGTCAATATTAGTAAGGGAAACAGCCTCAGTGAACACTTAAATGAACTTCACTTTGCTGATGATCAAGCAACCTCAGTAAAACAACTACAGGAACATATCAACAATCTCAATGAGGCATGTACGGATTACGGTTTGAAAATCAACATAGAGAAAACCAAAGTTGTGACGATTGCAAGAAAAGATACAAAAACAAAAAACATTTATACAAAATCAACAAGTAAAACAGATGAACAATTTCACGTACCAGGGTAACAATCTTAGCAAATGGCAAAGGAGACACTGACATCCAACACAGATATAATAAAACAAGTCAAATCATTGGGCAAATGTCCCCGATATTACAATGTAAACACGTGACAATGGATACAAAAAGAACACTATACAACACGATATGCCTACCCACTTTGTGCTATCAGTGCAAAAAATGGACATTGACAAGCTAAGATAAAAGAGACATTGTAACAACAGAGATGAAATGCCTACCCAGAATGCTTGGAGTAACAAAAATGGATAGAATCAGAAACAAAGATATTAGGAAACAAGTAGGCACTACACCAGTGCTAGACATCAAAAGACAGCCAACCAAATAGTTCGGCCACATGACACACCAAACACCAGATAGTATCCATCAGAAAGCAATGTTATACAGATACAATGGATACAAAGCCAAGGACTGACCATGCAAAAGATGTATAGCAGAAATAACAAGCAGTGAAGCTACCTGTGTACGAAGCACTTACTAGGGCCGGGTCAAGAAACCTTTTCATAACCTGACGCTGAAAAGCAAGCATGACACAAGCAAGAAGAAAGAGAAGAAAAGATCCCCATGAAACAAAGAGGTGAACAGATGCTTTCTTCTGTTCCTATTCTGTGCTGTCTTCTCGAGTGCTGCGCAAGAGACCCCAGTTGAACTTACTTCCTGCTCGACCGTTCGCCAGCTATTGTTTCCTGGCCTTTCCTCATGCCTCTTTCACTGTGACATTCCAATAATTATGTTGTTCAGCTTCTTCCTGAGAATGTGTCCTATCTATCCCCACCTTCTCTCTCCAATTTCCTGCTATATTGTTTGTTGCCATGTTCTTTCTACAGATCTGTTACTGCTATTGTCTCTGGCCATACCTGAAATTGAAAGTCACTGTAAAATCTGCCAGCAGGGAAAACTCGTCAAGAGTTAATAACCACAAACGAGCAGCTTTGAAAGCTACTACAAACTTAACTTTAAGTGGATGAAAGTCAAGCCACGTGAAAACTACCACAAACATAACTGTAGTCAATGAAAGCTGAGCCACGTGAAAACTACCACAAACATAACATTAAGTGGATGAAAGTCGAGCCACGTGAAAACTACCACAAACATAACTTTAAGTGGATGAAAGCCGAGTCATGAGAAAACTACCACAAACATAACTTTAAGTCGATGAAAGTCAAGCCACGTGAAAACAGCCATAAACAATATAACTCAATGTTTGTGGATGAATGTCGTGCCACATGAAAAGAAGATTTAAAAATAAAACTAACAGAACAACAAGAGCAGATCAAATACCTTGACACCAGCAGCCTTAATATGACGATCTTGACTGTTAAATTCCAGGCTTAGGCCATAGTACTGACCTGAAATAGGCAGAAACAATGTTAAAGTTTAAATAGGATGTGAACAGTTATGACAGTTTATATGCGCACAAAAAATACTAATCGACCAACTTGTTGAAGAAGGAGAAAGAAATAAGAGAGAAAAGATTACGAAAATGATGAAGAAGAGGAAGATAAGTTGAAAAATATATAGCAGCAAAAGAAGATGAAGAAGAATAGTAGCAGAAGAAGATGACGAAGAAGAGAAAGACGAAGAAGATGAATGATAGTAATCAAAAGAAGATGATGAAGAAGAGAAGAGTGAAGATGAAAACGTAGAAGAAAATAATAAGAAGACAATTAGGAAGAGAAAGATAAAGAAGAGAAAGATGAAGAACAATAGTAAACAGAAATAAATAATGAAGGAAAGAAAGATGAAAATAAAGAAGAACAGTAGCAGAATAAGAAGATGTTGAAGCGAAAGATGAAAAAGAAAAACAAGCAGAAAATATGAATAGAAAGATGAAGGAGAATAGTAAGCAAAAAATAATACATGAAAGAGCGATAAAGTTGATAGTGGGATTCCAGAATTATAGTTATGAGGAAAGACTCAGAAAAACCAGCCTACAGTGTCAATACAGGTTTATCAGATAATCAAAGGAACAGATAAATTAGACTATAACAAGTTTTTTTTCAAATTACAACCACCTACAAGAACAACAGGGCATAGGCCTATCTATAAATTAACTAAAGAAAGGTCCAGATCAGATATTAGGAAATATTTTTTGTAGTCAGAGAGTGGTGAATGCTTGGAATGCATTGCCACAGGAAGTAGTGGAGGCAGGTACAATTTATGCATTTAAGAATAGAATGGATGCGCACAGCTTTTAGAGTAAGGTACTGTAAATTAAACTGGTTGTATACAGACTGCAGAGTCTTATAAACCAGTATAAAGACGTTAAGAAGATAAAAAGAAGATGATGAAGAAGATTAAGATGAAGAGGATAGCAAATAATATTAGACAAAGATGTAAATAATGAACAAGAATCAGAAAGTATGACTGAACTCGATCATCACTGTCTGTCTGCTAGAAGCATTCACATCCACATTTATTATCTTGTCCCTTTTTCACACCATCTGGAGCATAGAGCCTCCACTACAGTTGCCTCCTTCAGGAATCCTGAAACAAACCACATTGTGTGATTCCCCCCTTGGTTGTTTTTGAAGCAATTTGTTTTGTGTGAATTGGTAGCAAGCTCCATGCACAACTCTTTTCAGTCGCCGTTTACAACATTCATGTACAGTGGACCGGTTTCTTCCTCCTCGTATTAAGCAGCCCCAGAATAGGTTCAATCCATTTAAATGTTATCCGAGAATCATGAGGCAAGGGAACTTACTCTTGTTTACATAGGTAACCCTGTCCTCGTCGCGGCGTTGTGTGGTAGATATTAGGGTCTCCATAAAATAGCTGTATCCTGTTGGGTTGACGCCCCTGCAAAATATATCAGCACATAGTTAGAACCATATACGTGCGCATTTTTAACTTCACAGTTAGGGGAGGAAGACTAACGTCTAGCCAGGTACAACATACTGATCAGACATGTTAGTCAGGGTCAGGCAAAATATATTAGCCAAGACCCTCACTTTGACTTCCTTGTAGCCTTTCCTGGAAACGGACTGTTTTCATGGCAGCCTGGCTAACGGAGTGAGGGATAGAGATCCCCGTAGTAGTAAGCGACACACAGATGAAGCCAAGCATAGCATAACTACTTGGAGGACCCCCAGTTCACCTTCATCAGCACGCTCAGAATGTGAGGAAAGCTACTGCAACCCGCCACTTAACATCCTTTTCAGGGCGCACAAAAGGGTAAACTTACTCAATGTGGGCATTCAAAACAACAACTTCGCAGTTACTTAAAATCTAGAAACTACAACGCTGAATAAATTTGTATTGGCAAATGATCCTAACTTAACTCATGTATCATTTTTGTAGTGGAAAACTTTGGCCAACCATCTGAATGTCTTAAATGGAAATAAACATACGATAAAGTAGGTAATGAAAATCTGCTGAGCGGATGGGGAAACAAATGTAGACTTACATTCAAGTATCATGAAATTATGTTTACACACATATGCCTGATTCTCGGAATCAAAATGGGGGCTTCAAGTCTTGGAGAACAAAACTTTTCTCGATGGTAACTTCTTTTTGTTCATTTGTCAGTGACTGACAAAGAGGTTGTGCCTTCAGGCGTGGTGGCATCTTTAGCGGTAGCAAGAAACTCCCTCCACTTCGCTGGATCTGCATCCATCCATCGTACAATGCCCCGACTCTGATTCATGATTTTCATTTCGGCCTCTACGGTGCTCAAGCTAGCTGTCTTAGGTCGGTCTCTCTTTCGCCTTCCCTCTGGGGTCCATACCAAGGCAGTTTTGGTGATGGTGTCTGGTTCCTATCTCACGACCTAATGTAATTCCAGCGTTGACCGATTATGATAGCGTTCATGTCTTCTTGATTGCTCAGGGCAAGCAGCTCTCGTATAGTGATGGTGATTGACCAGAACATTATATGAATCTTTCTTAGGCGTGGTGGGTGAAAGGATGACAGTTTTCACGTTTCTTTGTCCCTTATTCTCCAGCTTTCCGCACCATACAGAAGAACAAAAAGTACGCAATATTCCATAAAAGCCAACTATATTTCAGAAACTAAACAAACCCAGATCCCTTAGACGCAGCCAGGCAATTGAAATGAACAGACCAGAATTTCATCTCCTAGCTGAGAACATGCCATGCTACAATCTACAAAGATTTGATTAGAATACACACATTTGTTGAACTAAACTGACTGACTGATGTTCGTCCATCACATGTGATGAAAACCACTGTCTTTGTTCAGCCGTGTGAGAAGTCTTTTCTCTTGCTATGTCTGCTGAAATAGGTGACTTGCGCTGGGATTTGGATTAAAGTGAGAAAGAACTGCGCCTTTTGCCAACCTCACTCTCTGGTCCTGAGCCACCCTTGTGTAGTGGCAAGATTTTATTGAGACAATTTGAGATAACACAAGGTGCAGATTTTTCCTCAGGATTTTCTCCCGAAGCCTTTCCCGTAAACAGGTATCCTGAAAGCCAGAGGAGTGGGGATGACATCATACATTGCGTGTCGTGCCTTTCCCATAACCGCAAGAGGACGTAGGGACATCACTCAACGTGTGAGTGAGTTGAGCATCTCTCCTCGGCTGTGTTTGTCCATTATATTCGTGCCTAAATCTAACACACCAAAATCGACACTGTTTGCTACTAGGGTGAAGGGCGCTAATCTCGTGAACTAGGTCATGAAATACAACACAGGTGTAAGCGCAGTGACCCAAACTACAGATTATGTCACTGCCACGAGGAATAAGTCGTACACCTACTTGACCCTGTCCAGGACTAACCGCATTTGAAACCAGCTGCTACCACGCACCCCAACTTAGATAACACTCTACACATCTCCACAACAACTGAGGGAAAAGTGTGCTTTTGTCTGGGGAGAAATTAGGCTATCGGAAGCTACCAGCTCACAGCTAACGGGGTTATACATCAAAATCATCGTATATGGCAACAGAACGCATTTGAAAGAGAGAAGTGGGAACTAGAAAGCAAATATAACGACATTCCGGCCACCATCTTTACCAGCACATCCAATATTCTGATTCTTCTCACCTGACACTGATTTATTATGTCTTGACCTTGACGACCGGTACCTCAACTAACTGTGGGTCCCAACTTCGTTTTCAGCAGACCATGTCTTGCGCCACGGAAATCCAGTTGGTGATGAGCACTCCTCCAGTGGCGTTTCGGAAGTTGTTGCAGACAGCAAGAGAGAGTTACCAATGCAATGAAGGTCTTCCCAATGTTTTTTTTTGCCTTAGGGGTACCAGATTTCTGTCACAGTGCTGCATCGACCATCGTTTTATTGCAACATGAGACTTGCCCATATATGTTTTGCCTTCACCAAGGACAATCATTCACCAAGGACAATCGTCGTATGTCAGAATTGTGGAGACATTGCATCTATATGTGGTCCAAAACCAAAGTTCAGAACCTCATTTCCGACAGAGTACCCCATCGTATTACAACTCTATCCCACACTGCGGAGGACTGCAAATAATTCGTCTACCTTCACAGCATGATATCATCAGATGGGTACAGCGATCTCGATATGTTAAGACTGATCGGGCTAGCTGCGTCTGCTATGCACGACCTTATACGTGTACATGTTACGGAAAATCGCGTTTGAAACAAAGATCTGCATCTACCAGACCTGCGTTATCCCAGTCCAACTTTACGGCACCGAAACATGGCCATTACTCAAACATGGCCTATCGAGACAGCAGGCATTCCGCATGCGGCATCGGCGTATCCTGGGCAACGGATGGTATAACTACATCTGCAAACATGGAGGTCTCTGC
The DNA here is from genome assembly GCA_036924085.1 of Ariolimax columbianus. Lineage (NCBI taxonomy): Eukaryota > Metazoa > Mollusca > Gastropoda > Stylommatophora > Arionidae > Ariolimax > Ariolimax columbianus. Next base: position 45,458,660 of record JAVGWX010000010.1, read on the forward strand.
TATAACAGGATACAACCCAATCTCAGAAACACTTGACCGTCGCCGAGTTTCTTTGTTCGGTCATGTTGTACGGCTGGACCAGGAAACACTTGACCGTCGCCGAGTTTCTTTGTTCGGTCATGTTGTACGGCTGGACCAGGAAACACTTGACCGTCGCCGAGTTTCTTTGTTCGGTCATGTTGTACGGCTGGACCAGGAAACATTTGACCGTCACCGAGTTTCTTTGTTCGGTCATGTTGTACAGCTGGACCAGGAAACAATTGACCGTCGCCGAGTTTCTTTGTTCGGTCATGTTGTACGGCTGGACCAGGAAACACTTGACCGTCGCCGAGTTTCATTGTTCGGTCATGTTCTACGGCTGGACCAGGAAACACTTGACCGTCGCCGAGTTTCTTTGTTCGGTCATGTTGTACGGCTGGACCAGGAAACACTTGACCGTCACCGAGTTTCTTTGTTCGGTCATGTTGTACGGCTGGACCAGGAAACACTTGACCGTCGCCGAGTTTCATTGTTCGGTCATGTTCTACGGCTGAACCAGGAAACACTTGACCATCGCCGATTTTCTTTGTTCGGTCATGTTGTTCGGCTGGACCAGGAAACACTTGACCGTCGCCGAGTTTCTTTGTTCGGTCAAGTTGTACGGCTGGACCAGGAAACTCCGACCCACAAAATACTCTACAAGTCATTTCTCAGCATCAAAAGTCTTCCCACGACCTGCTGGAGGAGCAAAAGAACCCGTCCCCGTACAGTATGGCTCCAGCAGACAGCAACCTCCACCTCCGCCCTGAACGATGCCTGGAGCCATGCTGCAGCAGTAGTCTCTGGATGTGGCCGACAGACACATGTTTCTTAGACGACTACGCGAACTTATTATTATTATTGTATAGGTTGTTGTGAAAAGTGATTCCTACCAAACGTCTCTCAAGAGAACACCTGAGTCACCCTCAATTTCTCCTCCAGTGTTTTTTTTTTTGAGTGTCCATGTTTCTCTCCCACAGCACGTCACAGTGAAACTGAAGAGGCGAGCAGACTCGTGTCTTGGCAACGGTCCAGGCTCCTGTTGATGGACGAGAAGGCTGCACATCCCACGCTTGCTAGTTCGTGTTCCAGACTGTTCTGCAGATTGAGGAAGCGCCGATGATAGATGTACTAGTCGACATCCTCTAATCTTACCCCGCCAAGGAAGACTAGATCACAATTGGCTAAACGATTGTGTAGCACTTTGGTCTTCATGAAAATTAATTCTCGGATTTATTTATATATACGAATTTCAAGGAAGGAGAAACTGAAGGACTTGTACTGTGCTTCACTGTCCAGTTTGGTACAAACCAAAATATTCAAATTGAGATTTTTTAAAATACAAAAAAATCAACAGTATATCAAATCTCTGTCCTGAGTGTCAGACATGAAGTAGTACATGAGGGTCACTTGACAAAACAGAGAAAGAACTGAAGAAACCAAACATAAATTAGAAACAAATATCATTCACGAGTGCAAGTCAATAAGCAGTTCCCAAACTGATGTGGGATAGCCGAAAGATGTAGCTGGCAGTTTCTAAAGGTGTCATTAGGTAATATAAACATCCAGCATCATGATTATTGTTGGTAGCAGACGATATGTATCGCATGGACGTGCCCAGCATAATTTCATCCGAAGGTGCTGGGTTGGCTCCCCATTACAGCACCGGCCGTTCCTTTGGGGAAGCAAACCTTTAGAAAATGCAGGAGGAAGCAGACCGTTACATGAAATTCATGCCAACATCGGATGTACTGGGCCGACAGGTGAAAAATAAAAACCATAGTGCAATATGCACAACACCTTGGGGAATAGAGAAATAAGCGAACGGCAACAACAAAAAGCGTTCTGCTGGGGTTTTCCTTTTTTTTTTCTTTACGGGAGGTAGGGAGGCGGCATATTTATATATATATATATATGATGTATGTAGGATTTCTGTTTGGTAGAATGCGCTCGATGGTCTGGGCACGTCGTGGCATCAGCGTCAAGACCAAACTCAAAGTCTACCGTGCAACCATCATTCCAACACTACTATAAGCTTGCGAAAGCTGGACTGTATACTCTGGACATGCAAGGAGGTTAAACCACTTCCACACAGGTTGCCTGAGGCGAATATTCCACATCCGATGGCAAGATCGTGTCACTAACATCGAGGTTCTCTTGAGGGCTAACATGCCCAGCATCCATGCACTGCTAGAAAAAGCACTACTAGGATGGGCCGGACACCTCGTCTGTATGTCAGACGAGCGGCTCCCAAAGAAGCTTCTCTACGACGAGCTGAGAGAGGGATGGCGCGAGAGAGGGCGCCCAAAGAAACGTTTTAAAGACGGTCTGAAGGACTCACTAAAAAGTTGCCAGATATACATCGACACCTGGGAATGTCTTGCGCAAAACAGATCTGACTGGAGAAGCGCAGTCAAATCGGGTGTAGCTGCCGGTGAAGACGACCGTGTTGTGAAAGCCCAGAGCAGACGCGAGACGCGGAAATCCCGAGCAGCGGGAACACCATCCCCTTCTACAAACCTCGTGTGCCCGATATGTAGCAGATGTTTTCATGCACCCACACCCAACAGGGAAATCTGTGACAAGGATGATGTCGGCGATCCTCATCGACAACGATGGACAGCTATCATTATTATTATGTAGGGTTTCTGTAATAGGGGTCGCCTCTATAAAATTGCACACAAAGTCAATATATCAGATCTAATTGATATCTATTGTCACTCAATAATTCAATATTTGCCATCGATGCTATTTCATGAGAAGCTTCAGATGGCAGGAAGTTGGGAACTCAAAAGGAGAAAATCAATAGGCAACTGAAAACATTTTTTTACATAACCATTGTTTGCTGACGCATTAATAAAATGTAAAAGCTAGACATAGAAAGTTAGACATAGAAAGATAGACATAGAAAGATAGACATAGAAAGATAGACATAGAAAGTTAGACATAGCAAGCTAGACATAGAAAGCTAAACATAGAAAGCTAGACATAAAAAGTTAAACATAAATAAGTTAGACATAATAAGACACATAAAAAGACAGTTGAATTTCAAGAAAACAAACAAAAATATGAATTATCAGAAAGTGACTGTTGCAACTTAATGTTCCAAAGGAAACCAAAAGTATTAAGTCAATTAAGATACAGCCGATAACTTACAGTTTTCGAATCGTTGCTGACCTTGACACCTTCTTGTCTGACCCTGAACTGGTAGGCTGCTTAACTATTGCCACTTCTCCTACTTCCCCTGCTTGTCCTTCTAATTCTAATAATGTTATTTTTTTCTTGGGTTTGTCTTTCTTTGCTTCTATACTTCCATTAGTAGCTGCGTCTTTCTGGGTCTGAGAATCAAAACATTAAGAAAAGTCATATCAATGCTTTTACACTGCAGAAACTGAATTTATGTCAAGCTTATAATATACATTAAAACATGTTACGCAGTTCTGTCCTATATTACTTTATTCACATTGCCGGGGTAGTCCTTGGGTTAAAAAGGATGAGGACTGCAGGACGATTTGCCACTATTTTCTTCACGTTGGGGCTGGCTACGTTGTTTATTTCACCTTAACAGAAAAATGGATACATAGAATATTCTCAGCGGCTTAAAAGCAAAGTAAAGCCCCAGACGACTGGCAGAATGCTAGCATAGTGCCAATCTGGACAAGGCCATACAAAAAGAGTGCGATACTTACTGGGGGATATCAGTACTAAGCCATACAGGAAAACTGTGCGTGAAATTTCTGGAGCAGGGAATTCAGCCGATCATCGAACAACAGCTGAGTGGGGCTCAGTTTGGCATCTGATGGGGTAGGAGCTGCACAGATGTTTTATTCACCCTGAGACAACTAAGCGAAACAAGAATCGAATACGATCGGAAACTCAATGTGGCTTTCATAGATCAGGAAGAGGCTTTCCATAGAGTGGACAGAAATAAACTACGGGTCATTCTAGACGACTGCGGAGTACAGGGGCAGCTATTTGAGAATATTAGAGCACTGTACCAAGGGTGTCAAAGTATAGGAAGAACAACAGATGGTCTGACCGAAACAATGGAGATAACAACCGGGGTGAGACAAGGGTGTGTGTTGTCGCCCTTACTCTTCAACACATACATGGACAGGATAACGCTGGAGGCCACAATTGGAGCATCTGTCAAGGAATGCAGAGGAAGACAAGACAGAGGCTGATCAGTTATATGAACTCCTTTTTGCAGAGGATCAAAGTCTACTGTACGAGAGCGAAGATGATCTGCAGCAACATCTGACTGAGCTCAACTCTAGATGTGAAAGATACAGTACGAGGAAGCAGAAACTATGCAGATAAGCAGATCGCATGAAAACATGAACTTTACGATAAACGGGACCAAGATCAAACAAGTGTAGGAGTTCAAGTACTTTTACAGTGTTTTCATACATGATGGAGGTTTAGATAGAGAAATTGAGATCAAGTGCCAAAAAGAAAATGTGATTGTATACCAGCTGCTCTCATTATTGAAACATCCTAACATAAACATGTCTATAAAAAGAATGCTAATCAACAGTATACTTGTATTAATGCCAACCCTCTGTTGCCAGTACCAAACATAGACTTCAACAAAATCTCTAAAGAGAAAGATCACGACATGTGAGATGAGATGCCCCAGGAAAACAATCAACGTAACTAGGAGAGACAGAATGCGCAATGAAGATGTTCGAAGAATAGTTGAAGCAAGACCATGCACTGAATATATTGACGAGGAGAGAATCAAGTGGTTCGGCCACCTAATGAGAACACAACCCGAACAATTACTCATGTGCGTCTATAACGCACGGTGATCAGATTTGCGCAACAATGGCAGACCGCGAACTACATGGACAGGAAGGATTGTGGATATTCTAAATCGTCATGGGATGACGACTACTTTAGCGACGCTTCTGACCTTGCACAGAAAATTATGACTCCCAATGACGCCTCATGACACAAGTGCATAAGGCATGACAGAAAAATAACATATCTTACTGGGGATTCAATCTGCTGTCCCCTTTGTCAGTAGGCAAGGCATCGAAACCGTTCGACCACGGACTCCTCAATATTACACAATATTGTGAGCAAATCTGATCTCTGAACACCTATGAAGCCTTCAATCGACTAACCATTTCAATAATAAATCAACCAATCATTCAACCATACCAACCGATCAAACAATAAATCACAACTAATTAATAAACCAAATCAACCAATACATTACCAAATCATGAAATCAACAAAATCAATCAATCAGGAACAATAATCAATAACCATATCAGTAAATCAATCAATCAAATATCCAAACAATCAATCAATCAGGAACAATAATCAACAAGCACATCAGTGAATCAATCAATTAAAGAATAATCAATTCCAGAACAATCAATCAATCAGTAACAATAACCAATTACCATATCAATAAATCAGTAAAGCAATGTATCAATCAATTTTCCAAACAATCAATCAATCAGGAGCAATAATCAATAACCATATTAGTAAATAAATAAATAAAAGAATGAATTAATTATTATAACAATCAATCAGTCAAGAACAATAATCAATAATCATATCATTTAATCAATCAATCAAGACCCTCAAAATACTACAGTGGAATGCGGAGGGAGTCATTAACAAAAAACTTTCCCTAACACATCACCTGCATGAAGGTAAGATTGACGTGGCATGTATCCAGGAAACGCACCTCAAAAATAATCATAAATTCTCAATCAGAGGATACCAGACCTTCCGTCTCGATAGAGAAGGCCACAAAGGAGGGGTCCTGATACTGACCAGAAACTGCATACCGAGTAGCGCGGTATCTGTCAATCACACCGGACAAGCAGAAATTGTAGGAGTCGACATAATGGCTCAAGAGACGAAGCTCCGCATTTTCAATCTGTACGGACCACCAAATAGAGACCTATCGCTCTCGAGTATGGAGGTCAGAGACTCCAACTGCATAGTAGTTGGAGATTTCAACAGCCACTCGGAGAGATGGGGATACTCTGACACAGACAGCAGAGGTGACGAAGTGGAAGATTGGGAGATAGATGCAAATCTCTCCCTAATCAATAGGCCGGAGGATAGCCCTAGCTTCTATTCAAGAACATGGCATACCACCTCGACTCCAGATTTGGCCTTCTCCACACAGGACATACACCATAAAATAGACCGCCAGGTGCTAAACCAACTGGCAGGTAGCGACCACAGGCCGATCAGGCTAACCATTGACATGGAAGTAGGCCCACAGGAAACAAAACCGCTCCCACGTTGGAATTACAAACGAGCCGACTGGGACCGATTTGCAATCCTGACAGATGGGCTGTGTGAAACCATCAACACACGAAACAACAAAATGAAGCCCATGGTAGAGAGCCTAAGCAAGGCAATAATGCAAGCCGCCACTGAAACCATCCCAAGAGGAGCTAGGAAAAACTATAAGCCCTACTGGAATGATGAGTTGCAGAAAGTGGAAGATGCAGTAACAAATGCTAGGAACATGGCAGAGCGAGAAAAATCCATGGAGGCAAACATCGCCCTCAAAGCCGCCGCGGCGAAGTACAAACACACTCTCAAACAAACAGCAAGAGAAAGCTGGAAAAATAAAACGGAAAGTCTAAACCTGGACAAAGACGGAAACAAGCTATGGAAGCTAGTCAGAGCCATGAACGACGAAACCCCGTCAAATAAACAAATTACTATCAAGCAGGGCGAGAACTTGATCACAGGTAAGAAAGCCGCAAACGCCTTTGTCGATCACTATGCCAGAGCAAACCACATCGAGGTCCCTGCAGATAAGCATACAGACATTAGCAAAAAGCTAAAGGGACACGAAAACATGAATACGGCTCCTGAAGAGCACATGATGGCCAAACTAACAATGCGCGAAATGGAAGAGGCTATGAGAACACTAAAGAAAAGGAAATCTCCCGGAAAAGACGGGATAACAAACGAAATGCTGATGGGGCTGGGCCAAACAGCGAAGAAGAAACTGCTATCGGTCCTGAACCAAAGCTAGAAAAGGGGAATTGTACCACAGGCATGGAAAGATGCAATACTGGTACCAGTACCAAAAACAGGAAAGGACAAAACAGATCCAAATGGATACAGGCCCATAAGCCTACTGAGCTGTGTCGGCAAGCTGATGGAACGGATGATAAACACCAGACTGATGTGGCATCTGGAAGAAAAACGAATACTAATTCCACAGCAAGCCGGCTTTAGACAGCACAGATCCACTGAGGACCAGGTCATCCTCATAGCCCAGGAGATAGAAGATGCCTACCAGGCACAGAAACACACAGTAGCTGTTGGGGTGGATCTGGAAAAGGCATTTGACAAAGTCTGGAAAAATGGACTTAGAGTCAAGCTAAGAAGAAGTGATGTCTGTGGGAAGATGTACAAGTGGATCAACCACTACCTCAAACAAAGAACGGCCAGAGTCCAAGTACAAGGGCAGATGAGCAAAAAGGTGACACTCGAGCAGGGAGTACCCCAAGGGGGAGTATTGTCACCCACTCTCTTCCTGGTATATATAAACGATGTTACAGAGAATATACCAAGAAGAGTCCGTAGCTCAATGTTTGCAGACGATCTGGCTATGTGGACCTCTGAAAAGAATCTCACCATAGCAAGAAATCGGATGCAGACGGCCCTAACATCGCTGGAAGAGTGGGCGAACTCATGGCTGGTCAAAATAAACGAGGAGAAAACCACATGCACAATATTCTCGCTTTCATTAAAACCCCAAAGTACCAAATTAAGTCTAAATGGCAACATCCTGCAGCCAAACGACAACCCAACCTATCTGGGAGTCACATTTGATCGGCGCATGACATGGAAAAGTCAGATTGAGAGAAACCAAATGAAAGCCAGAGAAAGAATGGCAATCATGAGGAAACTTGCTGGCACAAGCTGGGGAGCAGACGAAGGCATACTAAAGAAACTGTACACTGGAAGAGTGAGACCAGTTCTCGAGTATGGCATTGCGGCATGGACAACAGCAGCGAAGGCGAACTTCGATAAAGTTAAACTTCAAAACCAAGCCATGAGAATTATAACAGGTGGCATGAAGTCAACGCCAATTGTAGAACTTGAAAAGATTACAAAACTGCAATCCATGACCGATAGAAGAGACTGCAGAGCCCAGCTGCAGTCAGAGAAACTCCGAAGACTGACTGACCATCCAATGCACCAGAGACTAAACAATTTGGGAAATGGGAAACTAAAGCGGAGAAACTTTGCAGAAATAGCCAAAGCAAAGATGCACGAAGATCCCATAAACGCACTAACAACACCAAAACCCATCACTACTGTACGAAAACCTACCTGGAGGCAGGATATATTTCCAGAGGTGGTAGAAAATATACCAGGTATTGCAAACAAAAACTGCCAGACTGAAAAAGAAAGGAGAGATACTACCCTAAGCTTCATAAAGAAAAGCTACCCAAGCATGGACTGGACCCATGCATACACCGACGGTTCTGTAACAAACACTACACAGAACGGAGGGGCAGGAGCATTCCTGAACCTACCAAATGGCAGAAAAATAACACTGTCATTCGCTACTGGTAAGTACACAAGCAATTTCAGAGCGGAGGCAGAGGCACTGAGGGCGGCAGTGGAAGAAATGGTGACACACAGTGAAAATGAGAGCCATATAGTCCTGCTGACAGATGCTCTCGCCGTAGTCACAGCGCTAAAAAGCCAGAAAAACACTGAGCTTAATGACTTAAGAGCAGCACTCTGCAAACTGTGCCAGCAGTCCGCACGAAAAAGGGTAGTGGTACAGTGGGTTCCGTCACACTGCAACATCCAAGGCAACGAGGAGGCAGACAGACTGGCAAAAGAAGGTGCAAGACTACCACAAACAGATACCAGTATGACGTACGAAGAGTCAAAACGGCTTATCAAAGCCAGATACATGACCAAATGGGAAACCGAACATACTGGTTACACCAAAAACGATGCCTATTACCAGTTGAACCGAAGAGAGCAGGTCGTTGTCTTCAGACTTCGCACTGGTCACAACAGACTGAGGTACCACCTATTCAACAAATTGAAGATAGGGTGTACCGACGAATGCCCGTGCGGTACTGGTAAAATGACCGCTGAACATCTGCTGCAGAACTGCCCGACATACGAGGATCAGAGAGAGCAGATGTGGCCATTACCAGTGGAACTGCAAGACAAGCTCTATGGCAGTGGCGACAGCCTCAGGATGACCGCCGCTTTTTTCGAAAAAATAATGGTTACTGTCTGACTGCGTACGCAGAAGAAGAAGAAGAATCAATCAATCAAAGAATCAACCAATTATCCAAACAATCAATCAGTAACAATAGCGAATCACCATATCAGTAAATCAATTAGCCGATTAATAAATGAATCATCCAAACAATCAATCACCAAGAATAACCAATCACCATATCAGTAAATCAATTTTAAAAAATCAACAAATGATTCAAGCAATCAATCAACTATCCAAACAATCTCCCCCATCTCTTTTACGCTCTGTTTCTTTCACACTCTGTCTCTCGCACTTTCCTTCATTCCCTCTCTATTGTCTATCTTTCTCTTTTTCTCTCACTTATTTTCTCCCTCCTACTCTTCGTTCCATGACTCTCTCTTTCTCACCCTGTCTCTCTGAGTTCTTTCTCTCTTTCTCATATCCCTCTCTTTTTCTCTCTTACTTTCTCTCAAACCCTTTCACACTCTTTCTCACCATGTCTCTCTTACACTCTTTCTCCCATTTCCCCTTTCTCTCTCATAGGCAGTCTTTCTTTTTTCTCTCGCTTACTTCATCTTTCTTTCGCCCCCTCTTCTTCTCTCTCATCCTCTCACTTGCTCGCTCCCACTTTTTCTCTCTATCTGTCTCTGATTTTCCATTTCTGTTTATTTATTTTACTCTCTATCACACACACTCTCTCTGTACATCTCGCTTTCCTATCTCTCTTACTCTCTATCACACTCTCTCTCTATTTCTCCCTTTCCTCTCCTACTCTCTATCACTCTCTCTACTTCTCCCTTTCCTTTCCTACTTTCTATCACTGTCTCTTCTTCTCTCTTTCCTCTCTTACTCTCCATCACTCTCTCTTACTTATCCCTTTCCTCTCTTACTCTATCACACTCTCTCTCTCTACTTCTCCCTTTCCTATCTCTCTTACTCTCTATCACTCTCTCTCAACTTATCCATTTCCTATCTTACTCTATCACACTCTCTCTCTCTCTACTTCTCCCTTTCCTATCTCTCTTACTCTCTATTACTCTCTCTCTCTCCATTTCCTATCTATCTTACTCTCTATCACTCTCTCTCTCTCCATTTCCTATCTATCTTACTCTCTATCACTCTCTCTCTACTTTTCTCTTTCCTATCTTACTCTATCACACTCTCTCTACTTCTCCCTTTCATATCTATCTTTCTCTCTCTCTCTACTTATCTCTTTCCTATCTTACTCTATCACACTCTCTCTCTACTTCTCCCTTTCCTATCTTACTCTATCACACTCTCTCTCTCTCTACTTATCTCTTTCCTATCTTACTCTATCACACTCTCTCTCTACTTATCCCTTTCCTATCTTACTCTCTCTCTCTCTCTAATTATCCCTTTCCTATCTTACTCTATCCCACTCTCTCTCTACTTCTCCCTTTCCTATCTCTCTCACTATCTATCACACACACTCTCTCACTCTCTACTTCTCCCTTTCTTATCTCTCTTTCTAATTTTCTCTTCCTATTTATCTCTCTTTCTCGCAATCATACTATTTCACTTTACTTCTACATTTCCTTTCACTCTTCCTCAGTTTCTCATTTTCTCTTTTTATGTATCTCTCTCACTCTCTATCACACTTTCTCTTCCTCTCCCTTTCTGACTCTCACTCACCATTCACCTAATACCACACTATCTCGTATCTAGTTACCTGTCTGAAATATTAATAATACAATCACTCTCCCTCTGTCACTTTCTCTCTCTTGCACTCTACCTCTCTCACCCCTCTCTTTATATCTATCACTTCCTTTATATCTCCTTCTCCCTACTCATTTCCCACCCTTCCTTCTTCTCTCACTCTGAACTTATTACCAACTATTTATGTTTATCTCTTAAATATTAAAAATAGAATAAAGAACAAGAGAGGTTCGAAATATGGTATTTTCCTTCGCGTGTTCTCTCCCTCTGTATTTCTTTCCGTCTTTCCCTCCTCTCATTCATTCTGTCTCGTTTTCTCTCTCACTCTATCCCGGAATGTCTAGCGCTCTCTCTCTCTTTCACCCTCTCTCCCTCATTCTCTCTAATTATATATAATTTTATCTGACAGTCTGGGTGACCAGGAGGAGGAGTAACTTGATCCAGGTAGTTGTGAGTGACATGGAGTTGAAATCAAGCAGAACTCAACCACCTGGAGTACCCCGACCTACCTTCATCAGCACGCTCGGGATGACAGAGAACTACTGCAACACGACACTTAGCGCCATTTTCAGGGCGCAAAAAAAAAGAGTATACGTACTCATTGTTAGCATTCAACAATAACATCTCATTCGTTCTCATCTTTCTTTTCGCTCTCTCTATCTTGACACGGACATACCTTGGTATGTGAGAAACATAACGAACTCATATTCAATGTTGTAAATGTATGTGAGTGCGCGCTAGCGTGTATCTTGATCTTGATGACTCGATCTTCAGCGGAGATGCGGGTGACACAAAGGGACCCTGTATTGGGCCACGAAAGTCCAGTGCGTGGTAAGTGGTCCTCTAGAGGCATTTCGGATGTTACAGCTTACAGCAAGGGAGTCTGGCCAACGCATCGGGGGTCTTCCCCGCGGTCTCTTCTTAATTCAGGGGTGTCAGACTGCTGTCCTTGTGCTCCATGGACCATCGTTTCGTCGCAACATGTGACCTGCCCATCTATGTTTTGCCTTGTTTGCATGGATTACCGCATTCGTCACCAGGAACAATCGTCTTATGTCAGAATTGGAGAGACCTTGCATACGTTGGTTCCGGAGAGTGATTCCGATCAAACGTCTCTCCAGAGAGGCCTGGGTATCTCAATTTGTCGTTTAGTTATTTTGTTAGTGTCCACCTCTCAGCACCGTAGCACATCGGGAAGAGTACAGTGGAATTGAAAAGGCATGTTGGTAGGTCCTGGTCATGGCTACGGTCCAGAACCGTTTTAATAGTCGAAAAAGCCGCACAATCCGCGCGGCGACATCGTGTCGGTTCAGGTTCCAGGTTATTCTCCAAATTGAGAAGGCGCCCAAGATAGATGTACTCGTTGACATCCTCTAATCGTACATCGCCAAGGAAGACTGGATCATAAGTGACATTCATCCCCAGACCCGCTTTCTTGCCCTCTCCATCGAATAGCTGCATCGTTTGGTTGGCTCTCTCAGTTCTCTGTGATGATCACTATGTCATGGTCAAATCGAAGATGATTAAGGTGTCTACTGTCAACAAGATGGCCAAAGGTGTCCCCGGTTGCATCGGCTAATGACTGATGTCATGTCATGTTTCAGCAATGTCCAGATTTCGGAGCCGTAAAGCTGTTGACTCAGATTGTACTACTTGGTGCGTGTATCGGCCGTTTTGTTTCCTAGTAGTGTCTCTCGTAGGGCAACGTCCGGTCCAACTTTCAGTTGAGTTCATCTCGTAACCCACCAGGTCGTTGGTGCACATTTAAAGACGCTCACCAGACGGATGTGTCGGACCGAAAGGTGCAAATATCGCAGTCAATCTGTAAACTAGTGACATTGCATTCCGTTCTCCGGACTACATCCTGATACTTGCGAAGACCTGTTCTGTGCTTGATAGTGGGATATTCAGAACGAACGCAGAAGAGAAAAAAACACTCCCACAATCCAACGCCGTATCTCTCTGTCCGCTGCCGCCAGTCGTACCTCACCGTGACGAAGGTGTGACCACTCAGTGATGTTGTCTGCGCATCTCTTCCGTGGGCGTCCCCATCCTCTCTTTCCTGGTACGGAATCATGCAGTATCGAATTTGTAATTCCGCTGGACCTCCTGACGTGCCCATACCAAGTCATATTTCGCCTTTTGATAGCAGTAAACAGATCATCAAAAAGCCCAATTGCGTTTTCCCCTCTGCCGTATTTCTACATTCGTGACAACGATCCTTTTATGTAACATTTAAGAGTCTTCTAAAGCACCTCATTTCCATTGCAATTATTTTGCACTGGATATTCACAGTAATGGTACAAGTCTCACAGGCATACACAAATATTGAGAGCACCAATGCGCGCATTAGTCTAACATTTATGCTGAGGACGAGCCGTTTATCCTGCCATATGGATTTTTAGATAGACTACATTCTGGTCCAGAAGCGTTTCAGATCCAGCATCAACAGCGCACGGACGAGAAGTTTCCCGGGAGCCGATGTAGGGTGACTACGACTTAGTGATGATGATCATGCGTATCTGACTTAAGAAAGTTGTGAACAGAGACGTAACTAGACTAAGATTTGACCTTGAGAAGCTGAAGCACCCGGAGATAGTGGAGACGTTTTGGGCGATGATTGGAGGAAGATTCGCACCCCTCTTGGTTCTTAACGTAGAAATCTATATTGAGACGATAACTGAGGCCCTGAATTCGGCATTGATAGCCACGAAAAATTGAGGTCTTAGGGAAGCGAAGGCATGGATTACAAATGAAATACTTGAGTTATGTGACAAGAGAAGATTACTGAAGAGGTCGAAGAATACCTTAGATGGGATTACGAAATACAGAGAGAAAAATGAAAATTTAAGTCCAAGATGAAAAAAACCAGGGCAAAATATCAAATAGTGCTCAAATATCGAACAAAATCATGGAAGAAACTATGCCAACGGAGCGTATAAAATAGTCAAGGACCTAGTTAGGCCTATACAAGGTCGCAATACAACGACTCAGGATAAGAGAGGGAAAAGTCTCACAGAAGCCCAATACATTCGGGCTCGTTGGACAGAGTTATAATAGATGTCCATCGTTGTCGATGAGGACCGCCGACATCATCCTTGTCACAAATTTCCCTGTTGGGTGTGGATGCGCATGTGGCTGAACAGGCCAATGCGGGCACGAAAACATCTGCTACATAGCGGGCACACGAGGTTTGTAGAAGGTGATGGTGTTCCCGCTGTTCAGGATTTCCGGGTCTCGCGTCTGCTCTGGGCTTTCACATCACGGTCGTCTTCGCCGGTAGCTACACCAGATTTGACTGCGCTTCTCCAGTCAGATCTGTTTTGCGCAAGACATTCCCAGGTGTGGATGTCTATCTGGCAACTTTTCAGAGAGTCCTTCAGACCGTCTTTAAATCGTATCTTTGGGCGCCCTCTCTCGCCTCGCCGTAGAGAAGCTTCTTTGGGAGCCGCTCGTCTGACATTCGGACGAGGTGTCCGGCCCATCCTAGTCGTGCTTTTTCTAGCAGTGCATGGATGCTGGGCATGTCAGCCCTTGAGAGAACCTCGATGTCAGTGACACGATCTTGCCATCGGATGTGGAATATTCGCCTCAGGCAACCTGTGTGGAAGTGGTTTAACCTCCTTGCATGTCCAGAGTATACAGTCCAGCTTTCGCAAGCGTATAGTAGGGTTGGAATGATGGTTGCACGGTAGACTTTCAGTGTGGTCTTGACGCTGATGCCACGACGTGCCCAGACCATCGAGCGCATTCTACCAAAGGCTATGCTGGCCTATGATATTCTGCTTGCCACCTCATCGTCTAGGCTGACAGATCTCGACAGCGTGCTACCCAGATATGTGAATTTGTCTACGACATTTAGCGTCTGTCCGCTGACTGTAGTCTCTGGTTATGCCTGGTGCTGGTTGGTACATGACCTCTGTTTTTTTTCTTCATTTATGGTCAGGCCAAAGTTGTCGCATGCGGCAGAGAACCAGTCCATTCCAAACTGCATGTTCAGTTCTGAGTTGCTCATAAGAGCGCAGTCGTCAGCAAATACACGTTCCCTGATTATGTCGCCAGTCACTTTGGTTTTGGCCTTCATTCTTCTGGGATTGAGTAACTTGCCATCTGTGCGGTACTTTATGGGTATTCCAAGCTCCAGTGATCTGAAGGCGTCTGTCATTGTGGCCACGAACATCATGCTGAACAAGGTCGGGGCGAGTACACATCCTTGTTTTACTCCGTTTGATGCTAGAAACATTTTAGAGATTGCACCGCTGTCTAGTACACGAGCACACATGCCTTCGTGTAGCTGTTTCACCATGGTTATGAACTTGTTGGGACAGCCAAACGTGGACATTATCATCCACAGCCCTCCTCTGTTTACTGTATCAAATGCCTTTGTCAAATCAATAAATGTGGTGTACAACGCCTGATTTTGTTCCCGACACTTATCTTGTACTTGGCGAGCGGCAAAAATCATGTCCACTGTTCCTCTTCCGGCTCTGAATCCACATTGGCTTTCTGGGAGGTGGTGGCTTTGTTCAAGGTGTTTGTTGAGCCTGTTTAGCAGTAAGCGCTAGGATCTTGTCTGCTACGGAGAATAGTGATATTCCACGATGGTTGTCGCATTCCTGACGGTTGCCTTTTCTTTTGTACAGGTGAACGATTGAGACGTCATTTAGCTCCTGTGGAATTTTTCCTTCAGCCTACATGTGGCAGAATAGTTCAGTGATCCTTCTAGTGAGGGATGGGCCAGCTGTCTTATATACCTCTGCTGGTATTCCATCCGCTCCTGGAGCTTTTCCTATAGATAGTTGGACAGAGTACTGCTCTGAATTATATATGCATTGCGGGTCGAGGTGACCCAGGAAATGCAAAAGCCCCGGATATGAATATGTAAGAGGAGAATCAACCGATAACAAGAAAGAAAGTAACTGAAGCGGTGAAGAGGCTAAAAAGGGGGAAGGCTATGGGTATGGATAATATCCCAGAAGAGATCCTACAAGTGGGAGGTGAGGTAATAATTGAGGCTTTGACTTTCATCTGTAATAGAATTTGGCGGACAGCAGAGTGGCCAACTATCTGTACGAAATCAGTGGTTTTATCGCTGCCTTAATCAGGGAACATAAAGATGTGTCAGAACTATAGAGCAATTAGCCTCATTAGTCATCCTAGCAAAGTTCTCTTAAGAATAATCATCAACAGATTAAAACCACAAGCAGGGAATATCATTGCCGAAAAGCAAGCAGGGTTTCGAGCCGGAAGAATCACCACTGAACAGATATTTAATCTGCGGATATTGAATGAGAAATTGAATGAGAGTATCAACAACACATATATCATGTCCAACTTTGCATCCAGCTAATTGGGAGCCGTGCCGTTTTCCAGCAGTTGCCCTTGAAAGTTGAACTGTAGTTTTATTCTCGTTTCTTTGTTTCTGGGGTGAACGCACACGGGGTTCTGCTGGGGATTGCTCTAAGATTGTTTTTGTCTGTTGTGTTTTCCATATAATTAAATGCCCTCATCTCTGATTCCATAGGTTAAAAAGTTGTAGAACACAGGTTACGACGTTTCCTTGTGCAAGGCCATTTTTTATTCCATTACCAATACGACAGAACCACCTATCCTACAAGAGGCGATGGAAGGTTGGTGAAGTGCAAATCGTTTGCAACAAAACATACACGTAGCTTTGTCAGCAGTTTCTGGTGGTTTATAGTGTCGCATGTTACTTTGATCAATAAAAGTTTCTCTTGCCGTCTGCTTGAGTTCATACCCGTCCTCGAATAGTTGTATCGGGTTACGAATTTAACTACAACACGATCTTGCAGGTCTGAAATCTGCTTTTTCCTTGGTAATCTGCTTGTCTATCGAGTGGATGATAGGGTTCGGAGTCAATCTTTCAGAAACCATTTACATATAACATAGTAAAACGACACCAGTTAGACGTGTTGGTTCTGTTGGAGTTTTCCCTGGCTATCTCAGCGCACCCACTTGGGATTTCCTCCATAATTTTATAAATTTGCAGGCGCAATGCATGTGTAAAAAAGCCTTAGCAGTCCTTTAATGGATTCTGGCTCAAAGTTTTTAATTTACCCTGTCGTTAAATAATCTGGGTTAGCTGCTTTGCTGTTTTTTAAATGTGATGTATTTCACCATTTAATTTCTCTATGGAGCAGGGTGAATAATTATCATTTTTACAATTTCGTATGCTCTGTTTTTTGTTGTGGTTTTTTTCCCCCGTCCAACAGTAATTTGTGAGCTATTTGGTTATAGAGAACTTGCATTTTCGCTGCAAGAGCACTCGTTGGGTTGTTGCTTAGATTCTTAATGAGTTTACAGGCGCGATGACTGTTCTATGTCCTGGTATTTCACAAAGTGGTCACGTTTGTCTTTTTCAAAGATCTCAAACGACATGTAGGTCTTGCCAAACATAGACGGTCTCCTCAGAGAAGTGGTTACTTTCAAATAGTTGTTAGTATTGCTCGCATAGTGCATGTGAGTCGTCGTTAAAGCAAAACATATACTGGGTTCTGCTGTCTCTGGGTATATGTGACGTCTGGAGATACTTTTTTGTTAGTTCAACAAAAACCTTGTCTTTTGTGGGGTTGGTTCTAATATACACACCTCTTTGTCGAGGTCACATCTGCCTCATGTAAAGTTAATCGGTTTTTTGAAAAGTATGTTCCCTGGTTTTTTGTTGTTGTTGTTTTTGTTGTTTTGTTGCGTTCGCCTTATTTCTCTATTCCCCAAGGCGGTGTGCGTTGCACTGCGGTTTTTTTAATTTTTGCGCCTGTCGGCCCAGTGCATCCGACTTCGGCATGCATTTTGTAAGAGTCTGCTTCCTCTTGCATTTTCTAAGGGTTTGCTTCCCCGAGCTAACGGCCAGTGCTGTGATGGGATCGAACCCAGCACCTTTGGATTGTGAGCCGTGTCACTTAACCACTAGCCCACGCTGTCCCCGGTCCCCGGTTTGACAACTGCCGTAACGCTACACGAGAAAGGCCTGTGTTTCGTCTGTTGTAAATGCTCATCTATGGATTTCGTTACTTGATATATTATTTCGTTCACAAATATTTTGTCAATACTGTATCTTCTTTGCCATCTGTAGCTATTACAAATGGTAGTAGTTAGGGGCCATGCAAGAGCTATATTCTGTAGCTATTACAAATGGTGGTAGTTTTGTGGGCCATGCAAGAGCTGTAATCTGTAGCTATTACAAATGGTGGTAGTTTTGTGGGCCATGCAAGAGCTGTATTCTGTAGCTATTACAAATGGTGGTAGTTTTGTGGGCCATGCAAGAGCTGTAATCTGTAGCTATTACAAATGGTGGTAGTTTTGTGGGCCATGCAAGAGCTGTAATCTGTAGCTATTACAAATGGTGGTAGTTTTGTGGGCCATGCAAGAGCTGTATTCTGTTAGCTATTACAAATGGTCGTGGTTTGGGGCCATGCAAGAGCTGTAATCTGTAGATATTTCAAATGGTGGTAGTTTTATGGGCCATGCAAGAGCTGTATTCTGCAGCTATTTCAAATGGTCGTGGTTTGGGACCATGCAAGAGCTGTATTCTATAGCTTTCACAAATGGTGGCAGTTTGGGGCCATGCAAGAGCTGTAATCTGTAGATATTTCAAATGGTGGTAGATTTGTGGGCCATGCAAGAGCTGTAATCGCTCTGACCAGTTCTCTAGCACCTGCTCATTAACGTCCGAGTTATTGTATCCCTGTGCAGTGTTCTGACAGTTGTTCTAAGGTTACTCTCTTGTGCGCCCTGAAAAGGATGTTAAGTGACGGGCTGCAGTAGCTTTCCTCTCATCACGAAGGTGTTGACGGTGAACCGGGGACATCCAGGCGGTTGTGCTATGCTTGGCTTCACCTAGGTGTTACTCACTACTACGGGGATCACGTCGGTCCCTCATCCCGTTAGCCAGTCTGCCACGAAAAGAGCCCGTTTCAAAGCCCTTCCAAGGAGGGCTCATAGGAAGCCAAGGTGAGGCTCTTGGCCAGCATAGTTTGCCTGACCCTGACTAACATGTCTGATTGGTACATGTTGCCTGAACAGATGTCAGTCTTCCTACCCCGCTCTGACAGTTATAATTTTATATGACTATTTGATTTTTTATTATCTGAAGTTATCAGGTTTTTGCATGTATAATGCGTATTAAGTATTTTTTATTATAATGTGATACCAAGACACTGAGCAGTTCATGAGCTGGTCAGTGACTCAAAGCTGACCGCTAGCGTCAGGGCCAGCGACCCTGAGCTGACAATACCTTTCTCAATCTCCACATGGTGATCCTGGGCAATAGGCTGCAACAGGGCAGACTGGCTAAGGAGATGGATACCGAAGAGGGAAGGCTAACCCGTACCCAATACTGTCATGCTGGTCGGATGTGTCGGACGAAAAAGTGCAAATATCGAAGTCAAGCTGTAAACTAGGACAATGTATTCTGTTCTCCGGACCATATTCTGCTACTTCCAAGGCACTTTTCACGACTTGGTAGCGAGAGTTTGAGAACGAACAACGAAGAGGATATTCCGATGGCATTGTGCATAATTGGATTTGAACTGTGAGGGTCTCTTTGTTTCCTCTAGAGATTTTATCAGGGTGGAGAAATATCAAGATCATTGATATGTTCATATGTTCATTAATGATGATGATGTTGATATTGGTGAGAATGGTATTAATGATGATGATGTTGATATTGGTGAGAATGGTATTAATGATGATGATGTTGATATTGGTAATGGTGAAAATGGTATTAATGATGATGATGTTGATATTGGTGAGAATGGTATTAATGATGATGATGTTGATATTGGTGAGAATGGTATTAATGATGATGATGTTGATATTGGTGAGAATGGTATTAATGATGATGATGTTGATATTGGTGAGAATGGTATTAATGATGATGATGTTGATATTGGTAATGGTGAAAATGGTATTAATGATGATGATGTTGATATTGGTGAGAATGGTATTAATGATGATGATGTTGATATTGGTGAGAATGGTATTAATGATGATGTTGATATTGGTGAGAATGGTATTAATGATGATGATGTTGATATTGGTGAGAATGGTATTAATGATGATGATGTTGATATTGGTAGTGGTGAAAATGGTATTAATGATGATGTTGTTGCTTATATTCGCATTGATAATGAAAAGAATGGTGTTTGTAATAATGATATGAATAACGATGTTTATATTAAACTTACCACTGCTGAAGAGGTTGGAGATAAGCAGGGCTCCTGATAACCACTATCTGGAGATTTCATGTTGTAGTTGTTGTCTGGATTAAGAAAATGTGAGTATCCACCACTGTAAGCATACTGATGTTGCTGATGAAGGTATTGCTCCACCACTAAATTTCTGTCTGCCTCTAGAAGATGTGGGTGTTGTTCTCGTTGATATATGTTGTTGTAGTAGTTGCCAGCAGTGGTAATGATGTTGCTGTTGGTGGGAATCGTACTAGTAACTTGACAAGCAGATTCGAAAGGCTGAAGTGGTTGCAGCACTTGAAAATACTGCCCTTGAGACGACTGGACGATCATAGATTCTTCCATATTTTGATGGCTACTGGAGATATTGAGGTGGTTATTCTGCTGTTGTTTGTCCGCTGAGTGAAGATGATGCTGATGATGATGTGAATTGTTCCCCGACTCGCTTTGAATGTGAAGTAAAGAATTATGTCTCATTCCATTCATCCCATTATTGTTGGCGTCATTTAGCGTCAGACTGTCTTCGCATGTTTCCATGTTCACAGAAACCACATCCTGAGGTTCGCTCCCAAAGGAGGTCATCGCCAATGCTGAATAGTTTGCTAATGCTGATATATCAGATCCGTAGGCGTATTGCTGGTCGTACGTCTCTACGTAATGATCTTCCTCTTTTATTGTGGCAATAGAAGATAATTTGGTATCTAATTCCATTGCAGAGATGTCCTGAGTGAGGAACTGAACAGGCATATGTCCCAGAGCGTCATCTGTCATTTGGCGGGAGCGGATTTTTTCGGAGAGCACTTTTTTGAGGTTGTTTTCTTTTGAGTGTGAGACGTTCTGTAGGCTATCCGTTATCATTGCTGCAGGAGAAGAAGCACTGAGGTTAGAAGCTGTAGACATTGTAGCAATTGGTGACACAGAGGTGGAAGTTGACGATAAGCAGGTCGTCGTGATGTGATGATTTGAATGAGGACTTGGGATGGTGTTGTTGTTACAGTTGTTGAAAGTGGCGGCGACAACTGTGAACACTTCAGCGGGATGTTTCAGATTCAGTATTTCTGTAGCAGGTGTCTTCAGTTGTTGATTAGCTGGCTTTTGTTCGAGAATAGAACACCGGTTACCACCAGATTGAGTTGTGTCAAGTCTACTTGAGGCAGGAATGACAAACTCTTCCTTCGATGGAATAACATTGCAGCAAACCCCAGCGGACGGAGCTACAATATCAGGCAATCTGTTTGCGAAGCTCTGGGGTTTAATAACAACACCTTGACCTTCAAATCCATGAACGTCCCTCGAAATGACGCCTATCTCGCCCGCCTGGTAGCGCTTTGTTACAGATACGTCGTTCGTTACTGTTTGGCCATCTTTGAGTTTTGCTGGTAAACTGTTAGTGGTGGAACTGATCACGTCCGGCTTAGTTTGAGATTTTCTAGGTGTTCTCTTGGGGTTCCCTAGCTTCTCTCGTTTCTGAAGTACTGAACCTTGACTCTGTGTGATGAGAAAAAGGGTAAAAATACTCTTATAACACAATGCCGTCAGAGATAGAGTGTTAGAGACTTTATTTTCCTCGAAATTAGGTTTTTCCTCTGAGGTAGGATGAGCATTTAAGTTCCGTGGCCCCCAAAACTGTAAATTGGGTACCAGCTTACATCTGGGCAAATTGGAACACATCGAGACCTGAAATTGGACCTGGTTTCGCTGTCACTCAAGGTTTATCGCTATGTTGTGAGGAACTGAGACACTAGTCCAGTCAGGCACAAAATTCGGACCAGGACGTCGAGTCAGGGTCAATACACTGACCATGACCACAATCTCTCTTCCCTGTAGCGTTCCATGGAAACAGAATGGTTTCAAGGCAGACTGGTTTCAAGGCAGACTGGCTGAAGAGATGTGGATCAATGTGATCCCCATAGTAATGACCACCATGCAGATGAAGCCAAGCATAGCACAACCACCTGGAGGACCGCGGTCCACCTTCATCAGCACGTTCGGAATGTGAGGAAAACTACTACAACCTGACACTTAACGTCCTTTTAAGGGCGCATAAATAAGTAAACTTACTCATTGTGGGCATTCAATAACAATAATCCCTGCACTGTAGGGTTGGGAAATTGGAGAATATTCTTTCTCTTGTTTCTTTCTCATTCCAGCAGTACTATAAGGGCACAGCTACAGTTATAGTCTCGCGTAATCAAAGTGGAGACCATGCATAAAGGGGAAGAATGGATTCACAGTGGAGATGAAATGACAGATTACCCCCAGGTCATTATCGCTCTGGAGAGAGAGTGCAGAGACCGGTGCAGTGGGACAGCGAGCCTCAAAGCGAGACCGGTGCAGTGGGACAGTGAGCCTCGAAGCGAGACCGGTGCAGTGGGACAGCGAGCCTTGAAGCGAGACCGGTGCAGTGGGACAGCGAGCCTCGAAGCTAAAGAACTAATAAGGAAAAATGAATAGTGTAATGATGTCATATAACGATGGGTCCCCGCAACGTCGTGGTGGTTGGGTGGTTGGTTGGTATTGAATGCCCACAATGAGTAGGATTACTTATTTGTGCGCAATAAAAAGGACGTTAAGTGGCGGGTTGTCGTAGCTTTCCTCACATCCAGAGCGTGCTGATGAAGGTGGACCAGGGTCCTTCAGGCAGTTCTCCTATGCTTAGCTTTATCTGCGTGTCGGTCACTACTACAGGGATCGCGTCGATCAATCACCCTGTTAGCCAGGTTGTCGTGAAAACAGTCCGCTTCCAGGAAGAGCTGCGTGAAAGCCAAGGAGAGAGTCTTGTCCAGTTTGTTTTCCCTGAGCCTGACTAGCATGTCTGATCCGTATGTTTTGCATGACCAGACGTTAGTCTTCCTTCACCCGTGCAATGCGGTAAGAGCCGGTTGGGGCATCTATGTTTGATTAAGAGGCAGAGTAGTTGCGGAGAGGACCGGTGCATACTTGACAACATCCTGAATCAGAATGGAGATAGGGATAGTAATTTTGACTCTTAGGTGGTTATCTGGGCACATTTAAATGAGGGTCGTTATTTCTGACTTTCAATCCTTGCTTCGAAAGGT
Source organism: Ariolimax columbianus (assembly GCA_036924085.1). NCBI lineage: Eukaryota > Metazoa > Mollusca > Gastropoda > Stylommatophora > Arionidae > Ariolimax > Ariolimax columbianus. The sequence goes on from JAVGWX010000010.1 coordinate 45,481,852, forward strand.
GCAGACCGTTTGCTGTGGCATAGGTGGGGAGTAGACATAGAGGCCTCGAGACTATTGGGAGTTGTGTAGATCTACTGTCCTGGCCATGGTGAGGTTTGAGGGAACGATAGAGCTGCCATCCTGGTTTCAGGAGCCCCCGGAGTGTGGACATTGCCCATGGTTGAGGTGACATTTTGAAGTTTATCAGCGACCTCCTCTTGGATGAAGATGCTGTAGTTAATGAGCCCGCAATGCACATATTGCGGCATTCTGAAATCATACGCAGATCTAGCAGAGAGGGGCGCCTGAGAGGACGAGTAAGAGTGTGTGCAATCATCGAGCTAAATGAACCATCAGTTTCTACACTCTTTGCCATTTGTCGAGATGGACTGAGCACCTATGAGTCTGCCCGGAGTGCAATGACGTCTATTTTTTAACAGAACGGAAGAAAAGTACGACTGGCCTCCTTAAGGAAGTCTGCGACACAGCACTTTGTATGCTCATGCTATTGTGGGCTGTAAGAATATGTTTTACACACTCAGTTTGTTAGCCCCATTCACTGCTCACTATAGTCGTCTATTGCGACATGCATGTAAGTGGAGTGGACATATTCTTTACTCCCCAGTAATGGACCTTTGGTGAGAGAAATATAGTCCATGATAGATGCGAATAGAGTACAAGTCAAACCAGGCCTTTATTTTAATTTTATTTTTTGTAATGGGAAAAAAAAAACAACATTTTCTTGTAGTCAAAATGCCATTTTCTCTCGACGTAATCTCCTGCAACGTTTATGCAGTTATAAGCAATGCTTACAAAGATTAGGCATAGAAAGATTTGTCAATATGTATGAACCAATCCAGGACAGCCTGTTTCACTTCGTCACCAGTGCTGAAATGCTGACCTCCCATGAATTTTGTTAGGTGTCCAAACAGGTGAAAATCTATTTCAGCGAGGTCTGGGATGTGAGATGGACGTGGCAATTCCTCCTAGCCGAGTTGCTGCTCATGGCATATAGTGCGCTAAGCCGTTTGAATTTGAAGGTTATCTTGCACGAGCAGGACGGGATCATCACTCACGGATTCTCTAGAATGTTTACATCATTTAGATGTTTTACTGGGGCTGAGTGTCTCGCCGCATTGTGATTGCAGTCTTCTGTAAATTTCCGCCTATTTCATGCCTTCTTTCACAAGGAGCTTCATGACAACACTCTGTTCTATGAAAGCTCTAACAGTGGTGTCCGCCATTTTTATTTATGTCACGTGGCTGGCCTATGGAAAGTAGGCCACCTAGCACCTAGGACACAAGTGACCGTAACGCATGATAGTAGTTCCAGTACAATATAACCCATTCAGGTAGAACTAGAACAAAAAGTCCCAGTTTGATATCAAACCCCTCGTACATGTAAAAAAAAAGACAACACACATACACACAAGCACGTGCACACACACACCCACTCACCCACCAATACACACACACAATCACACACACACACACACACATACATATATATATATGTACATACAGTGCTGTCCAAAGCCATGTGTGATAATTATAAATAGGTATAAAACACAAATGAAACCTACATATTGACTAATACATCTTCAGCAGGGACAAGAACAATATTGAACTAGCTAATCACAGTATCAAGTAGTATTGACCTGTCATTAACTTGGATACACCGGATGCGTGAAGAGGGGGTGATCTGCTAACAGCAGTCCTCGCATCATCTTTTTCATCGATCAACTGATTCTATGCTTCTAGTCCGATGAGATATACGATGGAGAGTGTTTCAAGTCTTTGCCGGTCCCCCACAGCTTTTCGAGCATGGTTGCTCCTTTATGTCAGACTGCATCTCTTTGGTCTGCATAGGTCCTGCAGAATATGCTCTGGTGTTTGCTAGGGTGCCCCACAATTGCACATAGCAGTGTCGTTGAGACCCATTCTGTTGAGGTGGGCCTTGAGTCTACAGTGTCCCGTTCTGAGTCTGAAGATCTTTGTCTGCAAATCTATGCCAAGTTTGTCTATGCTGTCATATTCTGGCTGGTCTTCATTGTGCTGGTCTCTCCATTCTGTTCTAATGGATTGTTTGATCAGGGTCTTTGCTTCTTTATAGCTCTGTGGAAATGGAGTTTCCGTGCGGCCACTTCCGGCTTTTGCTAGCTCATCTACTTTTTCGTTTACAGGGATGCCATAATGGGCCGGAATCTACTGTAGGACTAAAAATGTTGGTTTTTTATTTAGACAGCAATCCGATGTTGTATTTTATATTATGTGAGAGTCTACCTTGTTTGGGGCTTGAGATGGCTTGATGTACACTCCTGGAGTCTGTTAGAAAAACCGTTTTCTTTGTAGTTGTGTTTTGGTGTCCTCGCATCAATATGCCCAGGCAGACACTAGAGAGATCGCGTCAGAAATCAACCCATAGCAAAGACGCCTACAGTTAAGATTGGCTGCTGGAACATACGTTCTATGGCCACAGGTATAACAGAAATCCTCGAGTTGATAAATGAGGTTCGCAAGACCTCAATCATTAACGAGGTGCTCAAAAGGCTTCAGATCGACATCGTCATCCTCCAAGAGACGTGTCTACCAGAAAAATTGACAGCGGCTATTGAAGATGTGCGTCTATCATGACCTGTGCATCACAAACACCTTCTTTCAAACAACGCCGCAGTACAAAGTATCGTGGACAGACCTAACTGACGGCTGCTGGCTGGCTGTGTGTGCAGGTCTGCAAGCAGTGTCTCCAAACACTTACGGCGAAATAAGGGCAACAACTGACTTCGATCTCCCTCTCTAGCGTGATGTCCATTGTCTTTCGAGACTGACAGGATGCCAATAAAAGAAGAGAAGAATATTACATGCTCCATTCATGTACTCTTCTCTTCCTCTATGATTCGCAAGTTCCATATTGTTATTCGTTGTCCCCGATGAAGGTTTATTGGTCGCAACGCAATTGTGATTCGTCTCAGCACAGTATCTGACCACACCTATTTTTTTTTCTTCACTTTCTTTTGTTTTTAACACTATTTAACCACAGTGCCACCCCAGCCTCACCTTATTTTAATTCCATAAAGTGATGTGCAGACAGACAAGAAGAGATACACACGCAGAATTACATACAAACTGGCAGCATCAAGACAGTGTCGCGCACAGTGGTTGCTTACCGCTTTGGTTGGTTTAGATCTTCTTGCACACTGGTCACTAGTACGTTCTGACGTCACGATACTCTTCCTACTGTCATGTTGTCCTTCTGCTTGTTCGTCTATCAAGTCCAGTGAAAACTCATCATTTAAGAATATTTCCACGTATTCCGTTATATTCATAGATTCCCCTTGGGGACTAGTCTCTTCCACCAACACCTTACCATACGGATGCACCGTGTCGTGATTGCTGTGGCCTGTGCCTGAGGAATGCGAGTCTGCTGCCGCTGTGCTTCTGGCTGTCTCAGATCCTGCCCTGGAAAACTGAGGGTCTGATCGTTGGCTGTTGATAGACATAAAACATGATGATGATGCTAGTGGTCAGTTGTTGGTTGGTGGCAATACGGGGACGATGGCAGTGTGATCGAGCTGATATTTAAGGTTAAATAAATTACTAATATTCTTGTGAATCGCTTTTTCTGCGAAAACCAGCGTAGAGCTGTAGTTTGCTCTTGTCGGTTAGCTGTGTTCTGATTTCTTTTATTCAAGTCTATGTCGAAAGTCCTCAGTGATAACCAGAGACCGTGAGTTCGCTGTTACGAACATTTATCTCATCACGATTGTAGATCTTTCACTTTAACAACAATCAAAATATCCAAAGGTACAAATTAATTTATGTATGTTTACCTACGCTTACTTACGTCTCCCCCCCCCCCAATCTCCCCCTCCCCCCTTTTTAAATACATCTTTTCATTTATTTATTTGTATTTTTCCTCATTTTTATTCATTTCATTTCATTAATTTTTCTCTCCTTCTTTCAATTTTTTTGTATTTACTTTTATTTGATCTTGTATAATTATGTTCATATTTCTGAGTGGTCCTGGGTTCATTCCCCGATGTTTTTTTTTACACCACAACGACGCCCGGGTTAACCTAGCCTTAAAAGAGTACCGGGTCAGTCCGGAAAAGAGAGGAGATGGCTACCATCCTCATATAGCCGAGCCTTTGAAATGTGAGATCGCTAATACCTCACACCCCTACTGCAGTAATGCTATGAGTTACGTTACTTTATATTTGTTCTTTTATTTTTCTTCTTGTTATAATTATTCAAGAATGCATATAAATATTCTTTTTTTTTTGTTTTGTCCACTTATTTTCCTTCCTTTTTATGTATATTCTTGTTTACTATATATATGTTTACTTTTGTTTATTTATTTTTTGTGTTCATTTGTTTTTATTCTTGTTTATCTATGTTTATTTCTATAAACTTATATTCATTTGTGTTCATTTATTTATATTCTTAATGCCTTATTTATATTATTGTTTATTTATTGGTTTTAAAAAAAATTTATGTTTGTTTTATTTATGTACACTTATTTTTATTCTTAATTTAATAATATTCTTATATGTTTCTGTTTACGTTTTGTTTATTTATTTATATTTTTGTTCCTTATATTTATTCTTGTTTGTTTATTACTGTATATGTATGTACATTATTGCTTTTTCTGAATGTTTATTGTTCAATTTTGTTCCAATTTATTTATGTGTATTTATGTTTATTTGTGCTTTTTTTTCTCGTTTTTTATATTATTTAATTGATTTTTAATGTTCATTTTTGTTTATTTGTTGTTTTTTTTTTGTTCATTTCATTTTTGTTTTTATTTATTTTTGTTTTTTAAAGTCAATTTTTATTTTTATTTATATATATATTTATTTGTGTCCAGTAATTATTCCAATTTTTATTTGTAATGTTATTCCTGTTTACTCCAAATTTATTTCGATAATTTATTTTCACTCTTGTTGAATTATGTCCATTCTCATTTATTTAATTTTTGATTGTTAGTTTTTACTTTTGTTTAATTTTTTTAAATGTTTATAATTGTATTTGTTCGTGATGTTTGGTTTACTTATTTTTGTTTCATTTGTTATTCTTGTTTATTAATAATTATTCATGTTTATATCTAATTTAGCTATTATTTGTGCTAATTTATTTTCATTCTTCTTTAGATGGCATGGCCTCAGCACGCATTTTGTGATGATATATGGCCAAAATGCAATTGCTAGTTGTGAAATAGACTGAATGCCTCATTACAAACATGCTCTGGTCCCCACTATCTGGTTTTGTAAGCAGCTTACCACTTTTTGCACTATGTCAATCTCTGTCCTTTTTTTTTTTTTTTTTTTTTTTTTTATACAAGATGTGAAGCTGAATTTAATGTTTGTGAACCAAGTGTGTTTTTCTATAGCGATAGAAATTTCCAGCGTTACAGAATAGTTCATGTCTGGTTGTCGGAGATGTTTGGTGGCTCACGAGCTATGATACAAAGTTAGTTATTAAAGGTAGTTGCCCATCGCAAGCAGACGATGGAGACATCATCAGACGGTTTTTCTTGACCATGTAACTTGATTTGCATTTGGATAATAGTGAAGAAGAAGCTGCGCTGGCCATCAGCATCACTCTCTAGTCCCGAACTACCTTAGGCCAGGTGCAAGACATACATCAAGACCACTAGGGGTTAATTCAGAACGCAGGCACTCTGTGGTCCACCTGCTTTGAGACCAGGGGTTGCTTGAAACCCGGGCCGTTTCTGGTCATCGCTTTGAGAGCCATCTGGCTTACATCTCGACCACAGCGACCCCAAAATATAACCAAAATATGGGGGGAGGGGCTTGATCTACTTTCTACAGTAGGGTATGGGGAGGAAGACTAATGATTGGTCAGGCAAAATATACTGATCAGAGATTAGTTAGGATCAGACAATACTGGCCAAAACACATCCGCTTCCAAGTAGCCCTCCCTGGAAACGGGATGTTTTTATGGCAGCCTGGCTAACTGGGTGGGGGATCGACGTGATCCCCGTAGTAATGAGTGATGCGCAGATGAAGTCAAGCATAGCACAACCGTCTGGATGACCCCCGCTCCATCTTCATCAGCACGCTCGGGATGTGAGGAAAGCTACTGAAACCATTCACTTATCATTTTCAGCCGCACAAAAGAGTAACCTACTCATTATGGGAATTCGCAAACAACAACAACAGTAGGTTATGGAGTAAGTGTGCAAAAGACTTCCTGCAAAAGATATTCATAAGGGAATGATCCTGTTTACGATGAGGGAGAAGTGTATGTCGCGTAAAGCGGTGTATACCTGGGTCGATACATTTGCTGTGAGACGTTCAAAAAGTGCTGATGAAGCCTGACCTGGACGTCCTGTTTAGATTGCAACAGAAACATGTGCGCGACTGGTGGGGAACATGAATCAAGGAGAATCAAGGGTGTTCGCATGGTTTAGCCTACAGAATAGTGCGTTATTCCACCTTGGCGGCAAAAGTATCGTGGATGACTAAGATGCTGGACATCAGGTGCAAATGTTGATATATCAGACCAAAGATTTCTATGTTGGATGTTTTGTGCTGGTAAACCAATGGGATAAGTGTAACTATGTTGGTGGAAAGTATGCGGAGAAATAAAGGACAGTATAAGTGCAATCAATGTTTTTTGAAGGCCGTATCTCATGAAGTTTTTTTTTTAAATGGCTATTTGTGACCTATTTATTGATTTGTTCTCATATCGTGATTAGTATAGATTGGTACAGTGATTGATAACTCACCTGATGATTTCGTGGAATCCTGGGAGTTTTTCGTTGGATTTCAGTTCGTCTCTGTCAATGGTTGGCAGGTTGATATACTCATGCAAAAGGGCATCAGCATTTGCATTTGTGTCAAGGTCATCTCCTGTGAATGAAACAAGTGTTGACCCACTTAGTATTTAGTACTCATCATCATCAACAATAAGACCAAGAAGCTGAGCAGCGCGTGAGCTGCAGTGATCAGCGCGTGAGCTGCAGTGATCAACGACAGAAAGCTGACAGTGTTCCTGGAAAACAAGCTACAACAGAGCAGACCGGCCAATGAGAAGCGATCAATGAGGGAATGCTAACCGGTACCTACACGTACCTGCTGAAGCCGGGTGTGTCGGACGGAAAGATGTCAATATCGCAGTCAATCTGTAAACTACTACCAACGGATTCCGTTCTCATGACAACACCCTGCTGCTAGCAAAACCTTTTCTCAGGGCTTGGTAACGGGAGTTTGAGAACGAGCCACGAAGATCATCATCATCAATGCCCGTCGCTTCAGGGCACAGACCATTGTCAACTCTGCTCCAGCTATGGTCTTGTCATGATCTTTCTCCTCTCTCCAGTTGAGATCCTGGGACATAATTTCATTTTCACAGTATTTTCTCCAGGCGGTTTGGCTTCATTCGTTCTCAATTCCCCGCCACCAAACCCTAAAAGGGCTTAAGTAGCAGAATATAGTCCAGGGAATCGAATGCATTGTGTTGTAGTTTACAGCTTGACTGTTATATTTGCACCTTTCGGTCCAACACACCCGATTACAGCAAACATGTTTTGAGTACCGGGTTAGCATTCCCTCTTCAATCCCTTCGCCTTAGCCAGTCTGCTCTGTTGCAGCCGGTTATCCAGGATCACCGCATGGAGGTGTAGAAGGGTCTTGGCAGCTCTGGTTATCTGGCCCTGACGCTAGCAGTCAGCTTTGAGTCACTGAATACTGCAACTCATGCGCTGCTCAGTGTCTTGATCCCTTTTCTCCAGGTGAATCTTAGTCTACCTCTTCTTCCTCTGTTGTGGATTTCATGCCAGTGCCTGTCTGGCTAAGTTCGATTTTGATTTCCGTAGCTCGTTTCCTATCAAACCCCAGTGAACATCACAGTGAAAAGAGATGCTGGAAAACGTAAAACGTGTCCTATACCTTGAAAAGATCATAACAGAGGATGTTAGATGTAGGATAGAGGTGAAGAAGAGAATAGGAATTACCAAAAACACATTTAACAACATGAAAAATATATTGACATCCGGACAATTAACATATACACTGAAAATGAGAGTCGTCAGGTGTTATAAAGATTTGTTTCCTCTATTGTGTGCAAACATGGGCGATAATCAGTTTGTAGAAAAGGTTTACGCCTTTGTAATGTGGATATACAGAATAATGACCGCATTTTATGGAAAGAAATGTGAACAAATAGGATGTCAAGAAGAGATTGTGAATGGAAAGATAAATACTGAATGAGATACAAATAAGACAAATCAAATATTTTGGACATATCAAGGAGACACGTACAATGCTAAACCAATACTGGAGTGAAACATGGACGGCAGGCTGGTAAGGTGAAAACATCGTTTTAAGTAGGAAGGCAGCATCAAGAGATGGACTGACAACAGCTGGTCTGAATACATCATCAATTAGAGAGATAGAGGATGTTGATATTGCAGGAAATCTTCGATGCAGAGACGACACTTGAGATTATTATCCTCAGTATAACATTGTTTTATACTGCTGGACTGTAACACGGTCAAAACAGTTGGGATGTACATGATGTCAAAGAGGGGTGGTACCTCTAGTGGCGAATATTTTATTCCCTATCTTGGGTAGTTTGTCCATTATTGGTCCTCATCTGGCACTCAACTCTCACTTTTGGCTCCACATAGCTGCCAGCTTGCGGCAACGGCCACGCCTAAGACAACGGTCTTGACATGATCGGCTAAACAAAGTGAGGGTAGCCGATGGGTCTAATAAACCCACTGGGATATACGGCTTGTGTGCCTGAGCATGTACAGACTGGATTGGGCGGACTGTATGGAAGAGCCACTGGCTGGTCAAGGAGCATTTGTATCAAGGCTAGACCCAGAATATCCACCTGGTCGTCCACTGCATCCATTTTCCTGCACCAGTCGTCTTGATAATATCTTGCCACTGGATGAAATGTAATCATGACAAGAGAGTAGGGCTGATTCTGCGCAACTCTCCCTCACATAAATTCAATTCACACGCAAGTCATATTGTCATATCATTGCATTATCAACCATCTACTAACCCACTGTAGGATTGACATATGGCCCCTTCCGAAAACGATGGACAAATAGCAGAAAGGTTACAAAACAGCTGATAAACGCAAACACCTAGGGGAGCTCAAGGCACTTCAACATGATTTCCGATGATCTGTTGCTACGATTTACACTCCAATTAATGAGCTTGATGTCATACAATAGGCTCAAGAATCACATAATCTAGGATTGACATAATTACAATATTAATACTAATTGTTCATTGTCGTCGATGTGGGCCACCAACATCAAATGTCACACTACATCATTGTGCATGCGAGTCCACTTGAGGCTAATCAAGACAGTACGAGCACGGAAAGGTTCATGGCATGGCGCGCAAACATGGTCTGCAGCTAGTGCTCGTAGTCCATCTGCTTTATACTTCCTGATCGCACGTTTATTCTCGACTGCATGCACACAGAGGCCCTCATTGATTGCAGCACCCTTTTTGGCCGTGCCTCTTGACAGAAGATCGATTTTGCGCCAGGATTTTCCAGGTATATCCTTCAGACTGTCCTTGAATCGCTGATTTGTTTTTAAAGAATTACTTACTATCATGCGTTGGGAGAGGAAATTAAGAGATATTTCCAAAACCTTACACTAATTATTAAATGGGGACTTTTAATCAATATAACGGTATAAATATTTGATTCTTGGTTTTTATGTGTAAATTATAACCTATGATTATGCTGAATAAGAGGCAAATATATTGGGATTTCCTGGTCCAAGTAGGGCGTTTGAGTAATAGTGTTGTGGAACGCCAGTGTTTCGTGTAAAGTTTCATTGTTAAAACGCTCTAGTCGAGTTAGTTGTAAATTGGTGCATGCGCACTGAAAGGAAATTGAACAAATTAGCGAACTGGCGACTTGACCTCATATTAATGTGAGGCATATTACTCCGAATTTCCCAACACTTCATCCTCGGCAGAAGTGCCTGTCCTGAGCCTGCAATTAATTGTTTTGATAACCTAGGTTTTAAAATAGCGTTGCACATTATAATCCATGTCCGGTTCTGCAGCTTTGTTGAGTGGTGCAGCTTGTACCGGGAGAGATGTCCAACACATCACTCACACTCTGAGTGATGTCCGTACTACCTTTGTTGAGTGGTGCAGCTTGTACCGGGAGAGATGTCCAACACATCACTCACACTCTGAGTGATGTCCGTACTACCTTTGTTGAGTGGTGCAGCTTGTACCGGGAGAGATGTCCAACACATCACTCACACTCTGAGTGATGTCCGTACTACCTTTGGCGGTTACGGGAAAGGCAAGACACACAAAGGCATATATCTCCACTCTGCTTCCTTGCAGAAAGCCTGTTTAGGGGAAAGGCTTCAGGAGTAAACCCTGAGGAAAAATCGGTATTCTGTGCTGTCTCCAGTCGTCTCGATAACATATTTCCACTGGCCAAAGGTATCTCAAGACCAGAGAGTGAGGTTGACAAATGGCACAGTTTCTTCCTCACTTTAATTCAAATCACTGTGTAAGTCACCCTTTTCAGCGGACACTGTAAGATTAGAGATTATCCACAATGTAAAACAGAGAGAGTGGTCTTCATCACATGTGATGGACGAACATCATCAAAGCATTTCTGATTTCTGAAAGCTGTTTGCTTCCAACTCCCTACTTAGGTAAACGTTGTTATCTTCTTTGTTATTGTTCCAAGTTGTAGGATGTGAAGTTCTGTAACGTATTGCTGCCATATGTTCAGGACCTGTTGTGTGTCGTCCATTTTGGACGTTTATCATTTCTGTTGGATTGTACCATCATCCTGCCTCTCGCACTTTTGATCTTTTTATAGAAATGTATTGCTGCGTTTTTTTAATCCGAATTCACAATTTCCCCATACTCTTTCTAAGACTTCGATTTAGCCTCCTTAATGATCAAATTTGCGTGTTTTATCGCTGCCTTATAGTCAACATAGCCATATTCCGTTTTGCTTTTATCCCATGCTTTGAATATATTCTTCTTCTATGTGTTAGCTGTTTTTACTTCGTTGTTCCCCCACGCTGTTATTAACGGTCTTGAACCTCTTGATTTTACAGTTCCGTGTGTTTGTTTAAATTCTATGGTGTGTTTCTTTAGTTTCTTCTATGGCGTGTTTCTTTAGTTTCTTCTATGGCGTGTTTCTTTAGTTTCTTCTATGGCGTGTTTCTTTAGTTTCTTCTATGGCGTGTTTCTTTAGTTTCTTCTATAGAGTGTTTCTTTAGTTTCTTCTATGGTGTGTTTCTTTAGTTTCTTCTATGCTGTGTTTCTTTAGTTTCTTCTATGGCGTGATTCTTTAGTTTCTTCCATGGTGTGTTTCTTTAGTTTCTTCTACGCTGTGTTTCTTTAGTTTCTTCTATGGCGTGTTTCTTTAGTTTCTTCTATAGTGTGTTTCTTTAGTTTCTTCTGTGGTGTGTTTCTTTAATTTCTTCTATGGTGTGTTTCTTTAGTTTCTTCTGTGGTGTGTTGCTTTAATTTCTTCTATGGTGTGTTTCTTTAGTTTCTTCTATGGTGTGTTTCTTTAACTTCTTCTATGGTGTTTCTTTAGTTTCTTCTATGGTGCGTTTCTTTAGTTTCTTCTATGGTTTGTTTCTTTAGTTTATTCTATGGTGTGTTTCTTTAACTTCTTCTATGGTGTGTTTCTTTAACTGATTCTATGATCTGTTTCTTTAACTTCTTCTATGGTGTTTCTTTAACTTCTTCTATGTTGTGTTTCTTTAGTTTCTTCTATGGTGTGTTTCTTTAACTTCTTCTATAGTGTGTTTCAACATCTTCTATGGTGTGTTTTTGTAGCTTCTTCTATGAAATAACGCTTAAACGTTGCCCATTCTTTTCTTCGACTGATTTGTTTCTTTTAACAATCTAGCAAATGTCTCGTCAATTTTCTTAACATATTCTTCATTCTGCTTAATGTGTCCTTGGCAATACCTATTATCCTCTTGATTTCAGTTTCCCTTTTGCCATCGTCGGTTATTGGTTGGTTATTGATTGAGCGGCCTATTAGCTACTGCACTTTGGCCCAATGCCATATAGTGGTTTATGCAAGTGTTTGTACTCTGCTGTTTAGTTCTGTACAAAGTGTTCCATTTGTCTGACCTCGGAGGAAAAATCTGGTTCCTAACACTGGCAAGCGCTGGACATTCAAAAAGATGATGTTCAACAGTTTCATAGGGATGTGTGCACAGCCGGCCCTCTGGAGTATGTTCTGGTTTGGTTCTGTTCAAGTGACTTGAGTTTTATGTGTTGAGTTCGAAATCAGAAAATGGTGCTTTGGTTTCATCAGTTATTAAATGGTTAAGATATGAGAAACTTTTCACCAATTTCAGTACCTCTCCATTTATTCTGATATACAATTTAGGCTTCACGTACTGATAATTGTCAACAGTTTAAACAAACGCACTATCGTCTCGCCTTGATAAGCCACGCCAGCAAGATCTTATTGCGTATCATCATGAAATGTATAGAAAGAAAAATGGACTATGAAATAATCGAAACGCAATCAGGTGTTCAGGCCAGGAAGAGCCACGACAGACCATATCTTCAACATGAGAAACATCATCGAGAAAAGCAGAGAATTCAATATTGACCTGTCAAAGGCAAAGGCGATGGCCGCTGTCCATCGTAGACGATGATGGCATAATTAATTTTGCTATAGAAGAGCCAGGGGCCAACTGAGAAGACCATAGAGCCAGGACATCAAGGAGACGCTGGATTTTACCTTGTAGCAGGCCGGAAGACTGGCGAACGATAGAGTTTCCTACGGACAGGCTGTCATGATAACGACGTTCTGCAAAGAACATGCTACATGATGATGATTCCAAACTCTGCAATGGACTTATTGACTAGCTCCACAAGATCTTCCAATTCCTATTCACTTTCAGTCACCAGAACTGTGTAATCAACATTTCACTTTCAGCCACCAGAACTGTGTCAACATTTCACTTTCAGTCACCGGAACTGGGCCATCAACATTTCACTTTCAGCCACCAGAACTGTGTCATCAACATTTCACTTTCAGCCACCAGAACTGTGTCATCAACATTTCACTTTCAGCCATCAGAACTGTGTCATCAACATTTCACTTTCAGCCATCAGAACTGTGTCATCAACATTTCACTTTCAGCCACCAAAACTGTGCCATCAACATTTCACTTTCAGCCATCAAAACTGTGTCATCAACATTTCACTTTCAGCCATCAGAACTGTGTCATCAACATAACGAAGAGTGATTATTGTTCTTCTGTTCACCTTTAGTCCATACATTTCTCTGACCCATTTCTCTGACTTGCCTGGAGATATGTTTGGTGTACAGATTAACGAGGCAAGGTGACAACACACACTCCTTCGGCTACCACTATTAATAGCTATGTTTAATTTCACTTGACTTAACATTTTTATACTGGTTTAGAAGACTCTCTTGAGTCTGTATACAACCAGTTTCTTGGAGTGTGGTTTTTACCGATGTGCGAGTCAATCTTAATAGACTCAAATACTACAGCCAAGTAGACCAGCAGTCAGGTAGGCGCCATCTATAGCTACTCTTAACAAACCACATGGGGAAAGGTACACATAACGTGTGAGTTTAGTGATAAGTAATTTTAGCATTTGATTGTTGCTGTTTGCGCCCGGTAGCATGTTTTGAACCTGAAAATTCTGATCATAAATAACTGCTGCCTTGCAGATAGGCTGGGGACAGCCAAAGGCTAAGGAGGGCATCCCTACAAAAACGCCTGTTGAAATCGGATGCACGGGGCCGCAAGCCTAACAAAACAGTGCAACGTAAATCACAGTATGATGACAGTACAACCTATTAGAAAAACGCATGGCGCTCATCCTGCGGAGTCCCGCCAGGCAGCGATAGTGCCGGGCCTCACGCCTCGAAGGGGCCCACCCTTGACTACTGGTGGTCACCCACCCATGTGTCGTGGAGTCAAGGCACATGGCTATGGGGCAACTTCTATTGGCCAAAACCTCAAGAAAACCCTCAAAATACTACAGTGGAATGCGGAGGGAGTCATTAACAAAAAACTTTCCCTAACACACCACCTGCATGAAGGTAAGATTGACGTGGCATGTATCCAGGAAACGCACCTCAACAATAACCATAAATTCTCAATCAGAGGATATCAGACCTTCCGTCTAGATAGAGAAGGCCACAAAGGAGGGGTTCTGATACTGACCAGAAACTGCATACCGAGTAGCGCGGTATCTGTCAATCACACCGGACAAGCAGAAATTGTAGGAGTTGACATAATGGCTCAAGAGACGAAGCTCCGCATTTTCAATCTGTACGGACCAACAAACAGAGACCTATCGCTCTCGAGTATGGAGGTCAGAGACTCCAACTGCATAGTAGTTGGAGATTTCAACAGCCACTCGGAGAGATGGGGATACTCTGACACAGACAGCAGAGGTGACGAAGTGGAAGATTGGGAGATAGATGCAAATCTCTCCCTAATCAATAGGCCGGAGGATAGCCCTAGCTTCTATTCAAGAACATGGCATACCACCTCGACTCCAGATTTGGCCTTCTCCACACAGGACATACACCATAAAATAGACCGCCAGGTGCTAAACCAACTGGCAGGTAGCGACCACAGGCCGATCAGGCTAACCATTGACATGGAAGTAGGCCCACAGGAAACAAAACCGCTCCCACGTTGGAATTACAAACGAGCCGACTGGGACAGATTTGCAATCCTGACAGATGGGCTGTGTGAAACCATCAACACACGAAACACCAAAATGAAGCCCATGGTAGAGAGCCTAAGCAAGGCAATAATGCAAGCCGCCACTGAAACCATCCCAAGAGGAGCTAGGAAAAACTATAAGCCCTACTGGAATGATGAGTTGCAGAAAGTGGAAGATGCAGTAACAAATGCTAGGAACATGGCAGAGCGAGAAAAATCCATGGAGGCAAACATCGCCCTCAAAGCCGCCGCGGCGAAGTACAAACACACTCTCAAGCAAACAGCAAGAGAAAGCTGGAAAAATAAAACGGAAAGTCTAAACCTGGACAAAGACGGGAACAAGCTATGGAAGCTAGTCAGAGCCATGAACGACGAAACCCCGTCAAATAAACAAATTACTATCAAGCAGGGCGAGAACTTGATCACAGGTAAGAAAGCCGCAAACGCCTTTGTCGATCACTATGCCAGAGCAAACCACATCGAGGTCCCTGCAGATAAGCATACAGACATTAGCGAAGAACTAAAGGGACACGAAAACATGAATACGGCTCCTGAAGAGCACATGATGGCAAAACTAACAATGCGCGAAATGGAAGAGGCTATGAGAACACTAAAGAAAAGGAAATCTCCCGGAAAAGACGGGATAACAAACGAAATGCTGATGGGGCTGGGCCAGACAGCGAAGAAGAAACTGCTATCGGTTCTGAACCAAAGCTGGAAAAGGGGAATTGTACCACAGGCATGGAAAGATGCAATACTGGTACCAGTACCAAAAACAGGAAAGGACAAAACAGATCCAAATGGATACAGGCCCATAAGCCTACTGAGCTGTGTCGGCAAGCTGATGGAACGGATGATAAACACCAGACTGATGTGGCATCTGGAAGAAAAACGAATACTAATTCCACAGCAAGCCGGCTTTAGACAGCACAGATCCACTGAGGACCAGGTCATCCTCATAGCCCAAGAGATGGAAGATGCCTACCAGGCACAGAAACACACAGTAGCTGTTTGGGTGGATCTGGAAAAGGCATTTGACAAAGTCTGGAAAGATGGACTTAGAGTCAAGCTAAGAAGAAGTGATGTCTGTGGGAAGATGTACAAGTGGATCAACCACTACCTCAAACAAAGAACGGCCAGAGTCCAAGTTCAAAGGCAGATGAGCAAAAAGGTGACACTCGAGCAGGGAGTACCCCAAGGGGGAGTATTGTCACCTACACTCTTCCTGGTATATATAAACGATATTACAGAGAATATACCAAGAAGAGTCCATAGCTCAATGTTTGCAGACGATCTGGCTATGTGGACCTCTGAAAAGAATCTCACCATAGCAAGAAATCGGATGCAGACGGCCCTAACATCGCTGGAAGAGTGGGCGAACTCATGGCTGGTCAAAATAAACGAGGAGAAAACCACGTGCACAATATTCTCGCTTTCATTAAAACCCCAAAGTACCAAATTAAGTCTAAATGGCAAAATCCTGCAACCAAACGACAACCCAACCTATCTGGGAGTCACATTTGATCGGCGCATGACATGGAAAAGTCAGATTGAGAGAAACCGAATGAAAGCCAGAGAAAGAATGGCAATCATGAGGAAACTTGCTGGCACAAGCTGGGGAGCAGACGAAGGCATACTAAAGAAACTGTACACTGGAAGAGTGAGACCAGTTCTCGAGTATGGTATTGCGGCATGGACAACAGCAGCGAAGGCGAACTTCGATAAAGTTAACAAACTTCAAAACCAAGCCATGAGAATTATAACAGGTGGCATGAAGTCAACGCCAATTGTAGAACTTGAAAAGATTACAAAACTGCAATCCATGACCGATAGAAGAGACTGCAGAGCCCAGCTGCAGTCAGAAAAACTCCGAAGACTGACGGACCATCCAATGTACCAGAGACTAAACAATTTGGGAAATGGGAAACTAAAGCGGAGAAACTTTGCAGAAATAGCCAAAGCAAAGATGCACGAAGATCCCATAAATGCACTAACAACACCAAAACCCATCACTACTGTACGAAAACCTACCTGGAGGCAGGATATATTTCCAGAGGTGATAGGAAATATACCAGGTATTGCAAACAAAAACTGCCAGACTGAAAAAGAAAGGAGAGACACTACCCTAAGCTTCATAACGAAAAGCTACCCAAGCATGGACTGGACCCATGCATACACCGACGGTTCTGTAACAAACACTACACAGAACGGAGGGGCAGGAGCATTCCTGAACCTACCAAATGGCAGAAAAATAACACTGTCATTCGCTACTGGTAAGTACACAAGCAATTTCAGAGCGGAGGCAGAGGCACTGAGGGCGGCAGTGGAAGAAATGGTGACACACAGTGAAAATGAGAGCCATATAGTCCTGCTGACAGATGCTCTCGCCGTAGTCACAGCGCTAAAAAGCCAGAAAAACACTGAGCTTAATGACTTAAGAGCAGCACTCTGCAAACTGTGCCAGCAGTCCGCACCAAAAAGGGTAGTGGTACAGTGGGTTCCGTCACACTGCAACATCCAAGGCAACGAGGAGGCAGACAGACTGGCAAAAGAAGGTGCAAGACTACCACAAACAGATACCAGTATGACGTACGAAGAGTCAAAACGGCTTATCAAAGCCAGATACATGACCAAATGGGAATCCGAACATACTGGTTACACCAAAAACGATGCCTATTACCAGTTGAACCGAAGAGAGCAGGTCGTTGTCTTCAGACTTCGCACTGGCCACAACAGACTGAGGTACCACCTATTCAACAAATTGAAGATAGGGTGTACCGACGAATGCCCGTGCGGTACTGGTAAAATGACCACTGAACATCTGCTGCAGAACTGCCCGACATACGAGGATCAGAGAGAGCAGATGTGGCCATTACCAGTGGAACTGCAAGACAAGCTCTATGGCAGTGGCGAGAGCCTCAGGAAGACCGCCGCTTTTTTCGAAAAAATAATGGTTACTGTCTGACTGTGTACGCAGAAGAAGAAGAAGAAGAACCTGAAAATATGTTGTTTATAATTAAAGTTTGTGTGATAAAAAAAATTGCTAACTTAATAAGAAAAACTAAATATTTACCATTGAGCGCATTAGTAGCTCGCGTGAGTGGGTGTCCAAAGAACGCCCTGACGTCATCTGGTGGGCTGTTTACGGTCTGTTTCTGAAGGACCCTTTCTAGTGAAGATGGCGAGGATGTAGGTCTGTCGTCGCAAGATAAAGTGCTGCTGCTGATAAGGTCATCGTCAGCGGTGTGGACAAAAGGTGATGTGGTTGCAGTGTTGACGATCTGAGATGTAGAGGTCGGGGACGAGTCCTCTTCCTTGAGAGAATCCCTGAGAGATACAAAATGCATGATTAATGGGAGATATCAAAGTCAGGTGGAAAATATTTTCATTGAGAAAGACGCAGAACGTATGACACGGACATGAGGTTTACTATGAATAAGTACATGTTCTGAGTGGTCTGCCTGGTGAATAAGTACATGCTCCGAGTAGTCTGCCTGGTGAATGAGTATATGCTCCGAGTGGTCTGCTTGGTGAATAAGTAAGTACATGCTCCGAGTGGTCTGCCTGGTGAATAAGTACATGCTCCGAGTGGTCTGCCTGGTGAATAAGTACATGCTCCGAGTGGTCTGCCTGGTGAATAAGTACATGCTCCGAGTGGTCTGCCTGGTGAATAAGTACATGCTCCGAGTGGTCTGCCTGGGTCTTTGTGTATGACAAAAACAGCAATAACATCCCTTAACTTAACGTCGTTATACTGGTTTAGAAGACTAAGCAGAGCTTGTATACAACCAGTTGCTTGGAGGGTGGTTTAAGCGATGTGCGAGTCCATCTTAATAGACTCAAACACTAGAGCTAAGTAGACTCGCAGCCAGTTAGGGGCCATATATAGCTGCTTTTAACAAACCACTCGGAAAAAGGTTCAAATAATTTGGTAGATTTTAAGCTAGAATTGTGATGTCCGGGTGGCGACGTTAAGCACACTCTTTTCGAATTCCAACTGCCACAAGATGTTTAATGTGCTCGACACTGCACACAGGAGTCCGATCTCACTACCAGAACCATGCAATGGGCTTTCATTTGCGGAACTCTTAGTAGACGTTTTGAAATACAGTTGTAACTTCCTCTTAAGCATCAGCCTGTACTGTATCCATTATTATTTAAACGCTTTTATTTCACTTGTTGGTCTGAATCAAATTTTGTACTTGAAATTGTAGACACTCCCCAAACAGCTAGAGAGGTGAAACATTCAGGACATGTACAAACCTGATGACAATACAATTTACTAGTAGTCTCGAAAACAAATAATGGGACAACTGTTTCAAATTGCCTAAATTATAATGATCTGTGTATTCGAATAGAAGTGGATGTATGATTGTGTGTGTGTATATATAATTGTGCATTCGCACGTGTGTGTGTTTTCCAAAAAAATATTTGATTATATAATTAAAAGCAGTGGTCGATCCCATACTGCCAGATGTCTCAAAATTAAATACCGTATTCCCTGGTCTGAACTTGTTCAGAAATAATTAGTGGTGGTGTTCTCGTTTTCACAAGAAAGCTACCTGCTTGTCACTTTCCAATCTTGTTATTAAACGTGACTAGCAAGGGTTGAGTTTGGAATTAGCAGCTTGATTATGTAAAGAATACTGTCATTATGCTCAGCCACTGCAAAGGTTTGTATACAGGAGTCATGTAGACTCCAGCTGCCGTTAAAACATGTGTTTCTCATTTGATCAAAACGGTGAATGATACAGCACGATTTTCATAAATTATATTTCCTTAACAACGGCATATTTTTTGTATTGATAGAGAAGAAAAGTGAACAGTTAGCTACAGAACAAAACATGAGCTCAAGACACAGTACCCTAGTAACTTCTGGACACGTGTGTACGCAGATGGATCGGGCCACGGAGAGCGCAAAAAGGGAAGTCAGCGGAATCTATATCGCAAACCCCAACGGCGACATAGATAATTATTTCATACCAGCAGGAGATATCTTAACCGATTTCAGAGTGGAAGCAAGAGCTGTTCACGCAGCAACTCAGATTGCTTCCAGCCAAAGCACAATTACAAGGAAAACGGTCACTCTAACCGACACCAGGAGCGTACACCAAGCCATCACAAGCCCCAAACAGGATAGAATCTCACATGAAATAAAATATAACACCGGGTTGATGTCCCCAAATAACAGATTTAGTTCTATAGTGGATTCTGACCCATTGTGCGATGCTTGGAAACGAGAGGGCAGATGAGCTTATAAAAGCCGGAAGTATGGACATGCAGAATATTCATACACAGGACTATTCAGAAGCAAAGCGCTCATTCATGAATAAGGAATGGAGAGAACAGCACAAAGAATACAGGCCAGAGAATAGTAGTGTTGACGAACTTGGCAGAGATGGACAGACAAACATCTTCGGACTCAGAACGGGACGTTGCAGACTCATGGCCGACCTCCACAGAATGAGTCTTAGAGATACATGCGACTGCGGAGCTTCCAAGCAAATACCAGAACATATCGTGCAGGACTGCACCACTTATGTAAACCAAAAAGAGAGATTGTCTGGCCGGAAGGAGCGTCCATGCATGAACAGTTATAGAAGACCGGCGAAGACCTGAAACACAGTCTCCTCCGTGAACTTCACCGGACTAAAAGCCTAGCCTCAGTTGATCGTGAACTTCACCGGACTAGAAGCCTAGCATCAGTTGATCGTGAACTTCACCCGACTAGAGCATAGCATCAGTTGATCGTGAACCTCGCCGGACTAGAAGCGTAGCATCAGTTGATCGTGAACCTCACCGGACTAGAAGCGTAGCATCAGTTGATCGTGAACCTCACCGGACTAGAAGCATAGCATCAGTTGATTGTGAACCTCACCGGACTAGAAGCATAGCATCAGTTGATCGTGAACCTCACCGGACTAGAAGCATAGCATCAGTTGATCATGAACCTCACCGGACTAGAAGCATAGCATCAGTTGATCGTGAACCTCACCGGACTAGAAGCATAGCATCAGTTGATCGTGAACCTCACCGGACTAGAAGCTTAGCATCAATTGATCGAGGAAGAAACAGAAAAGGAAAGAAGAAGAAAAGACTGACCCAAAAAAATGTTAATATTACATGTTACTATTACCTGGGCGACCATAATGTTTAAAAGAATAGAGCCTGTACTTCCATAAACGATACCATGGCGTTAACAAGAAATCTACGTATCCCACCTCTGAACAACGCCGTGTGACAAGAGCAGTAGGACAACAAAATGAGAACGATTTCCGTAAAAACCACTAAGAGAGTTGTGCATGGGGCTAGCAACCTTATTATGCAAACAACTTTTGTTAGTCAAACCGCCACTGCAAATTCTTGGACACAAGCTTCATGTAAAGAGGCCAGCTGCAGTGGCTTTATGCTTCAGCTGGAGCGAAAATTAAAATATTTTATTACTCATCATCATCATGTAGAATATTTTTTAAAGAACGTCTCTCCCATAACAATCTGTCTGAGAGAAACTCTTTCTCTTACCAAAACTCCAGCCTCCGCCAGTCATACTCACACATTCCTGGACATCTTGGTGCCACCGTCTTCTTGGTCTACCCCTGCCTCTTTTGCCTGGCACCATACCTTCCATCACTGTTCTCTCAAGGTGACGCAGAGGTTTTGAGAGTACAGTTTTATTACTACTATCTTAAATCGGGACAGAAGATGCAGAACAGTGAATGAGCAGACCTAGATCCTTTCCCACCTCCAATCGTCGGCCCTTAAGCAGTCTGCACTAGTGTTATCCAGCTAAGTGAATAGAGATCGCAGTGGGAATATAAACCAGGTAACCACAAAAAAGAAACTGCAACCGGTTCTATCGGATCGACAGGTACAGATATCACATCTTCGCTGTTAACTAAAGAAAACGATAGTTCACAGTGCAGCAATTTATTTTCAGGACGAACGGCCCAGTAGAAAAAGGGAAGAAGACGAAGAAGAAGACGAAAAGTCGTGGAAGAAAAGTAAATATGGTAAATATGAAGTAGAAGAAGAAGAAACAAAAAGAAATAAGGAAATAAAGAAAGAACGAAAAAGACTAAAAAGAAAGGAAGAAAAATAGACGAAAAAAGGGAGAAAGAAAAAGACGGTTAAAAAAAAAGAAGAGAAAAAAGAAGAAAACAAAGAAAATAAAGATCAAAGAAAATAAAGATGAAAGAAAATCAAAGAAAAAGCAAGAAGAAAAATAAGAAGAAGAAGATTGCCTTAATTGTATACCGATAGATGGATGTGAATCGATGTCCAGTGTGTGTGTGTGTGATACGACATGACCGATAGGTGTCTCAATGCAGGCTGTCGCGTTCTATGACAAAATGCTAAGCGCGCACTTTTCTAAGCTAAGTAAACACAGGCAGCGGTCAATTGTTTGGGTGACAGTACGTGTTTGCGAAGGAAGGTGTGGCTAATAAAATGGTTTCCACGTCTGTCTACTGACAAAGAGGGCAGCCGATCGATCCCCCTGCAAGGCAGATAGTTTTTCTATGGGGGGGGGGGGGGAGAATGAGCAGATATAGCCAGTACACGGCGTGGAGACAGCGGTGGCGAAGCGGTCTGTAGTCCTCAGTATTTGAGTATTTAAAACCCCTCCAGTACCCCAGCATTTGAAATCAAGTCGAACGACCTTTTTTATTTATCATCATTATCATCGTTGTCATCTACATGATGACTGAGTATATGTGCAACACTGCCTTTTTGTTTAGGTAGGCTGGTTATCCCAATTTGGCGACAAGGGACCATCGTGATAATCGCCCATAAACACTATGAATTTCAGGCTGTATGAAACAAGGATAACATCTTTCCAATTTGACCTAGCCTGGTGGTGCATGAAAGGATGCCGGGGTGGAACGATAATGGAAAACAGCGTTTGCTATCCTTGGTGTACATGTTCTGGTTGAAGATCTACTGGGCGGGGAGGTCCTCGCGATGTCACAAATAGGTCAAACGGCGACGGTTAAACTTGTTGAATGTGCTTGCAAAGATTGTCCGTCTGGTGGCTTCACCATTTAGTAAATCGCAAGAATGCGTCACTGACTTGCAAATCAAAGGCTAGCCATATACGGATAACCACGATGTTGAAGGTTTGAGCTCTAGCGTTGTTGTTTCGCATCTATTGAAGTATGGGTTTAATACAGTTGAAGCTGAGCCAGCACGTTGTTACCTTCCTTGAGATTTCCAGATTTATTTAATGAGAGTTCGTGGTCTCTTGGCCCAAGTAATTGTGTTTGCTGTCAAGGTAAATGAAAACCGCAGTAGAGTTGACATTATTGCCATGGACATAAACAACCAGTTTACCCTACCAGCTATTAACGAATCATAAATCCATTAGCTTGCATTGCTGTTTCAGTAGCAATAGCTTTTATATGGGGATGTTTCTAGCCCCAGTAGCAATAACTTGTATATGGGGATGTTTCTAGCCCCAGTAGCAATAACTTGTATATGGGATGTTTCTAGCCCCAGTAGCAGTAACTTTTATATGGGGATGTTTCTAGCCCCAGTAGCAATAACTTTTATATGGGGATGTTTCTAGCTCCAGTAGCAATAACTTGTACATGGGGATGTTTCTAGCCCCAGTAGCAAAAACTTGTATATGGGGATGTTTCTAGCACCAGTAGCAATAACTTGTATATGGGGATGTTTCTAGCCCCAGTAGCAATAACTTTTATATGGGGATGTTTCTAGCCCCAGTAGCAATAACTTGTATATGGGGATGTTTCTAGCCCCAGTAGCAATAACTTGTATATGGGGATGTTTCTAGCCCCAGTAGCAATAACTTTTATATGGGGATGTTTCTAGCTCCAGTAGCAATAACTTTTATATGGGGATGTTTCTAGCCCCAGTAGCAATAACTTGTATATGGGGATGTTTCTAGCCCCAGTAGCAATAACTTGTATATGGGGATGTTTCTAGCCCCAGTAGCAATAACTTGTATATGGGGATGTTTCTAGCCCCAGTAGCAATAACTTGTATATGGGGATGTTTCTAGCCCCAGTAGCAATAACTTTTATATGGGGATGTTTCTAGCCCCAGTAGCAATAACTTGTATATGGGGATGTTTCTAGCTCCAGTAGCAATAACTTTTATATGGGGATGTTTCTAGCTCCAGTAGCAATAACTTTTATATGGGGATGTTTCTAGCTCCAGTAGCAATAATTTTTATATGGGGATGTTTCTAGCCCCAGTAGCAATAACTTGTATATGGGGATGTTTCTAGCTCCAATAGCAATAACTTGAATATGGGATGTTTCTAGCCCCAGTAGCAATAACTTGTATATGGGGATGTTTCTAGCCCCAGTAGCAATAACTTTTATATGGGGATGTTTCTATCTCTAGTAGCAATAACTTTTATATGGGGATGTTTCTATGCCCCAGTAGCAATAACTTTTATATGGGGATGTTTCTAGCTCTAGTAGCTATAACTTGTATATCGGGAGGTTTCTAGCTCCAGTAGCAATAACATTTATATGGGGATGTTTCTAGCTCCAGTAGCAATAACTTTTATATGGGGATGTTTCTAGCTCCAGTAGCAATAACTTTTATATGGGGATGTTTCTAGCTCTAGTAGCAATAACTTGTATATGGGGATGTTTCTAGTTCCAGTAGCAATAACTTGTATATAAGGATGTTTCTAGCTGCAGTAGCAATAACTTTTATATGGGGATGTTTCTAGCTCCAGTAGCAATAGCTTTTATATGGGGATGTTTCTAGCCCCATGTACAATTGTTCATAGTCAAGGCGTCTATGCAACATGCCGGGGAAGAAACAATGGCACTATTATGTTTTAGCAGGAAACTCTCAGGTGTTGAGTCGATTCCGCTGAGTGATATTGCACTACCGCGAGTAGTACCCCGGACTACTTTCTCAAGTGCGCCTTGGGATGTGAGGAGAGTCACTGTAACCCATCACCAATGAAAGTTGCAAAGAGAACTTAATTAAAGTACAAGTGGCATCAGCGGTAGCAGCAACAGCAGTTAATTAATATATCTGCAGATCACAGCAGGTTAGCATGATCAGCCAGTTGTAAGTATAATCGTTTTTAAAGTTTTATTTAAACTAATATTTCAACTATCATTCAATATATCATTAAAACTATCATTTCAACTGTTATTCAAAGTATTATTAAAACTATCATTTCAACTGTTATTCAAAATATCATTAAAACTATCATTTCAACTGTCATTCAAAATATCATTAAAACTATCATTTCAACTGTTATTCAAAATATCATTTCTACTGTCATTCTAAATATCATTAAAACTGTCATTTCAACTATCATTAAAAATATCATTACAACTATCTTTCAAAATATCATTCAAACCATCATGTCAACTATCATTCAAAATATTTAAACTATCTTTCAAAATATCATTTAAACCATCATTTCAACTATCATTCAATATATCATTAAAACTATCATTTCAACTGTTATTCAAAATATCATTAAAACTATCATTTCAACTGTCATTCAAAATATCATTAAAACTATCATTTCAACTGTTATTCAAAATATCATTTCTACTGTCATTCTAAATATCATTAAAACTGTCATTTCAACTATCATTAAAAATATCATTACAACTATCTTTCAAAATATCATTCAAACCATCATGTCAACTATCATTCAAAATATTTAAACTATCTTTCAAAATATCATTTAAACCATCATTTCAACTATCATTCAAAATATCATTTCAACTATCATTCAAAATATCATTTCAACCAGTGCTCTTCAACCTAGGCGCTATCACTCATTAGTGAGCGATTTTAGCTTTCATGTGGGTGGTAGATGAATAGTACATGTTGTATTAAAATCACAACCTCGGGAAATTCTCGCAGAATGCCAGCAAACTAACAAAAGTGCAAATTTTGAGAACTGTGTTTCTCTAGTGGTAGCATATGGCTGTGAAATATAGACAGTTACCCAAACCTCGAGTCCTTCGAGTCGAAATGTTATAGAAATGTTCCTCAGAATACCATGGACCGAAATAAAATTAGAATGCAGACATTTCCTGTCATCCGGAAATATATTTGAGTAGGTGAACTGGAATCCTCCTTTCTGTAGTGCAGTGTGTGTCTCATCAGTAAACTAACAACGATGGTGATTACAGTGTCCATCCCCACCTTGTTCTCCAAATTGCAGTGACACCAACTGTTTCGTAGGAGCACACGGCGGACATAATGTGGAGTCTGACTCAGTACCTACCCGTAGTGTTTACCCTTCACTCCCACCTTGTTCAGTATATTTCACATGAGTCTCGTGTTACTCTTCTCTCCCACCTTGTTCAGCATGTTTCACCTGACCCTGATGTTACTCTTCTCTCCCACCTTGATCAGCATGTTTCACCTGACCCTGATATTACTCTTCACTCTCACGTTGTTCAGCATGTTTCATCTGACCCTAATCATAAATATTACTCTTCATTATCCAACCTACGGTACCAAAAATAATAACTATTCCTAACCGATGTTTTGAACGCATATCCTCATGGTCAGAAGACTGACATCCAAACCACTCCTCCAGCTATCCCCTGCACATATACTAATCAATTAATGATTAATGATTGCCAATGCTCTTTTAATTGATTTGTTATGTAGTTCTTTATCCAACCAGGCAATTTGAGAAGTTGAAAAGTTTAAGCTACAACAAAAGCATTGGTCAAATCTACTTAAAAAGACAATATATCCTATTAATAGCAACCTGCTAAATCATGGCTGCTCTGCCTTTGGCATTCAATGTGACCTAAGGTGGTTTCCATGGAATAACATTTAATTTATTTACGATCTCTGACGGAACTAGAGCCTGTTAACATGATCACAGGGATAATGGACCATTGGTTGAGAATCCCTTCTCTAGCACAGTGCTCTTGAACCTTATTATACCTGGCGCCCACTTTTATAACTTTCGTGGCCATAAATGTTGCTTACCAACCACTAAAATCTAAATTGAGGAAAACTAGACGATCGTCTACTGATTCCGTATATATTGGATGTTTTTAATCATCATGTTGCGTGTGCCTTTCAGAACGTCGCTCCCATCACACTCCGTTTGAAAAAAAGTCGATCTTTTTTTTCAAATTCTACAGAGTCATGCGCAAGCATTCTTTGACATCTTGGTGCCATCATCTTCTTGGTCTGTCTCTGTTTCTCTTGCCCGGCATCAAGCATTCCATTACGGTTCCCTCAAGGTCGTTGTGTCTATTGAATTTATGAACCAGTTCTCCTCTATGCCCTAGTCTTGTTGAATGTCTGTATTCTTTCTTTGTTCGGTCCACGGTATTCTGGAGATCTTTCTATAACATTTCGACTCGAAGGACTATTCTCTTACTTGAGGTTTTGGATAACTGTCTATGTTTCACAGCCGTATACTGCCACGGAAAATAGACAGGTTCTCAAAATTCCCTTTTGTTGGTTTGCTGGTATTCTGCGTAACTTCCTTGGGTTGTGTTTTAATACCGAATGTCATTATTGTTGTTGTTGTTTGCGAATGTCCACAATGAATAGGTTACTCATTTGTGCGCCCTGAAAAGGACGTTAAGTGGCGGGATGCAGTAGCTTTCTTTACATTCCGAGAATGCTGATGAAGGTGGAACGGGACGGTTGTGCTATGCTTGACTTCATCTGCGTGTCACTTACTGTTATTAAGGTCACGTCAATCCCTCACGTTTTTAGCCAGGCTGCCATGAAAACAGCCAGTTTCCAGGGAGGTCTACTAGGAAGGCGGGGCGAGGGTCTTGTCCAGTATGTTTTGCCTGACTAACATGTCTGATCAGCATATTTAGTCTTCCTCCCCTAATGCAATGATTCTGCTACCCTCAACCTGAAATCTAAAATAGCCCACTAATGGGTGCTAGCGCCCATGTTGAAGAAAACTGATCTAGAATATGCATTGCGAATAGAATATGTTTAGTTTCTTTATTAAAAAAAAAAAAATTTCTTTCTATTCCGGTAATTTCAATGCTAAGGGTCATCATTTGTGGTCGGAATTAATCGAAGATGTGGTGATTCAGAAAGTGAAGATTCCATTAAAATCTAAATAGGAATGGCTCAGTTACAAAACGAAACCAACGTCACAGTCATAAGGGACAATGATTTATTAGGCGTTTTTGTCTGTTCTTTATTCCTGACGAAGGTTTTGGATCGTAACACGTGTTTCATGTATTTTTCTACCCCGCCGTGATAACTGAGCCATGCCTATTGATGTTTTCTCGCTCTGTAAAGGAGACTTTAGCTGAACTACTTTGTACATTTACAGTGGAGGATTTTATAGCAATGTGTATTACATGATTAGCGTGCTAGACCCATGCAGGACTCTCTTTACTCATTTTTAACGCACCCATTTATGTGCAGTTAACCGATTATTTTCCTTCACAGTATGATGTGCCTGGATGTATAGGGGACGTTACCTCGTCACGCCCCATGAAATATTTGATATGAAAGAGTGTACGAGGGCGAAGTGGTGAAACTGTTATTGGTCCGGCTAGCATTACAAATTTGCTTATGTTCGGATCCGTAAAACAGTAAGGTTGTGTTCCAATGTGAAGTAAGTCCATTTGTGAAATGCATGCAGAAGTCGAGTGCGTTCGGTTCTTTTGGCGCGAAACAGATGCAGTACACTAATGTATATGTAAAGGACATTTTTTTTTTCATTTTTGAATTAAATAATTAATTAAATATAAAGTAAAACATTACATAAAAGTAATAAAAAATTTAACCAAATAAATTTAATATCAAAAGGAACCTGAGGATAACTTCTTCCTCCTCGTTCGCCAACATACGTCAATATCCAACATGGCTCCAACAACTGTGGTTGCCAGCCAAAACACAACTACAAAAAAACGGCAATTCTAACTAACATATTACAGAATCGTACCCCAAGCCATATCGAACCAAAAGCGAGATAAGACTATCAGACGAAATAAAAATATAACATCAGCTTGCTGTCCCATAGAACAGGCTAGTTCTACAGTGGATTCCGGCCTACTGTGGGATTCTTGCAAACTAGAAGCCAGATGAGCTACCAGAAGCCGCAAGAAAGGGCACGCAAACTCGCCATTCAAATTGCTATACAGAATCAAAGACACTCATCAAACGATTCACGCGGTCGAAATGGAGAGACCACCACAAAAAAAAAAGTCAAAAAATAGCATGGACAAACTTGGCAGAGATGGGCAGACTAAGATTTTCATAACCAAAACGGAATATTGCAGACACTAGTCCCACCTCAATAGAATGAGTATTAGAACATCAAAGAGGAGCATGTAGTGTTCTGTTATCCGTTTTGTTTTTATTTGCAGCGAGGATGTGAAACAGAAATTCCTCGGCGAATGCAGGTCCAGTGCGGTGATGAATGCCTTTCACTCCAGCAAGTGTATGAGTGGAGTAGGAAGTTCTAAAACGGCGTGAGTTCTGTGACAGACTGCTCACTACCGGGCCATGCACACTGAATAGTGACTCCATAGCTGATTGCAGCCGTTGACCACCTCGCAAAGGAAAATCGCCAATTGAATGTGCATGAAATTGCCACATATCTGAACATCAGCCAAGGTTCAGCACACCGCATCACCCATGATGTGCTACAGTTCCACAAAGTGTCTGCAAGGTGGGTGCCATGGTAGCTTTCTCCAGGATTGAAACAGAGTTGATGCCCGTCAGGAACTTTCTCCGCGCTATGAAGCAGAAGTGGTGGTCTCCTGGCAAGAATTGTTACTGGAGATGAAAACTGGCTTCATTACCACGAGCCTGAAACGAAAATAGTGACCAAGGAATAGCGCCATCCGTCCTCATCAAAGCCAAAGAAGTTTCACACGCAGCAATAACCAGGGGAGATTATGCTCACTCTCTTTTGGGATTAACGAGGCGTTATCTTAGAGCACTACATTCTCAAGAGGAACACTGTCCCCGGTGACACGTATACAGATCGTCTCAGGAATCATCTTCTACCCACAATCAAATTCAAAAGACGTGGACTTCTGAGTAAAAGTGCCCCATTTACAACATGACAATGCCCGACCACATTTTGCCCGTGCAACGGCTGCAGCCATCGATGACCTCCACTTTCAGTGTCTACCACATCCGCCGAACTCACCAAACAAGCCTCAATAATAATTCCTCCACGTCTTTAGATGACTAAAAGAGGCATTCTCAAAAGGTGGTGCATGAGCGGTTACCTTCGCGAGAAAACATTTTTCTACAGAAACCCATGCCCTTTATAGGCACTGGGTGACTTGTATCAAACGCAATGGTGACCAAGTCGAAAAATTTTGTTTCATTTTTTCAGAATAAATTTACTAACAAAAATATATTTATGGTTTTCATTTGAAGCTCCTTCGTTTTTACATATATATAATATATATTCGACAGACCGGACAGAGAGATAGAGAGAGAGAGAGAGAGAGAGAGAGAGAGAGAGAGAGAGAGAGAGAGATAGAGAGATAACAAATATTACGACAGACCGGACAGAGGGAGAGAGAGAACACATAATACGACAGACCAGACAGAGAGAGAGAGAGAGAGAGAGAGAGAGAGAAGGAATAGAATAGGCAAGCAAGGTGCACAGCCAACTTGCACCGATACTGAGACATCCAAGCGTCACTTTGTCAACTAAACAGACGCTAATGAACATTCTGATCATCTCTCCGTTATGTTATCAATGTTAAATTCGGCCCTACTAGATCGGCACGTAAAATCGAGACAAGTGTCTACGAAATGCGTCAAAAAGGCAATTTGCGACAAAATTCGCAGCGGTGCCCTGAGGAATATGGTGGTGATTACTTCTGTTAATGACTATATCGGCTGACAGAACATAAAGTGGGATATATATGTAACAAGGATGCAATATGATCAACCTGCGGCGAGGTTGTTCTGCGTGGAGGTTTCAGAGCCACAAGCGAGAGGTCGACACCAGCAACGATGGATAGAGGTGATCAAAGAATCACTCCAAAAGTTCAACATGACAGCACAAGCTTCCCCCCCCCCTCCCCACAGGGCGGAAACGAATTGCCTATGCATACCTCATCTCTGCAACGCCACAAGATAAGAACAGTAGGACAAAAGAAGAAACTATTTTAAAAAAGAATTATATTTATACATACATATATACATCTACAGCTGGCAGTACGCGCATGGTCGAGTATCTATGTCATCAAAAAGGCAGACTAAATTGTGTCATATCATATGGTGAAAAACGTTTGTATGTGCAACATTCATGCATTAGTTCACATTCTTATCAGCCAAAACACAACTACAAGAAAAACGGTCATTCTAACAGACTACAAGCCGTCTCTAGCTCAGAACAAGACAGGCTACCACACGAAATAAAACATTGCATTGGGTAGTAGTCCTATAAAACAATATAGTTCTACAGTGGATTAAGGCCCAGTGTATCATCTTTGGAAACGAGAATGCAGATGAGCTCGCCAAAAGTGGAGGCGTGCAAACACACCAAGTAACGACACTCATCAGACGATCCATGAGGACGAAATGGAGAGACCATTAAAGAGACTACAAGCCAGAACATCAGACGATCCATGAGGACGAAATGGAGAGACCATTAAAGAGACAAGCCAGAACAGGCGATCCATCAGGATGAAATGGAGTGACCATTAAAGAGACTATAATCCAGAACATCAGACGATCCATGAGGACGAAATGGAGAGACAATTAAAGAGACTACAAGCCAGAACATCAGACGATCCATGAGGACGAAATGGATAGACCATTAAAGAGACTACAAGCCAGTACATAGATAGCGTAGAGAAATTTGACAGAGATGGGCATATTAAGATACTCAGAACGGGACATTGCAGACTGAAGACCCGCGCATCCAGAGAATGAGTCTTTGAGAGGCCGCCACATACGATTGCAGAGCACCCAGGCAACCACCAGAACATACAATGCAGAGCCGCAGTGGACAGTGCTGGAGGTCGCTTGTTCGAATCACGGTGGTGGCCGGGAATTTTTTCACATGGATCTAGTGGGAAAAATTCCCCTGATCTCTGGGTAGTGAGATCAGACCCCCGTGTTCAGTGTTAAGCCCGAAAAAAGTCCTTGGCAATTTTAAAATCGAAAAGCGTAGGCTTAACGACCGCTGCCCGGGCAAAATTCAAATTACAATTCTAGCCAAATTATGTGTACCTTTCGACAGATGGTTTATTAAGAGAAACTTAAAGATAGGGCCAAACTGGCTGCGGGTCTACTTTAGCTCTGGTGTTTGAGTCTTTTAAGATGTACTCGCAAATCGGTAAAAACCACGTTCCAAACTGGTTGTATACAACAGACTCTGTACAGTCTTATAAACCAGTATAAAGATGTTGTGTTGAGTTAACAACAACTTATCATAATGAGGAGTTCAGGATCACTGAGAGTTGATGTTTTTTAAAAATAAACATCAACCATGCTATTTTCAGTCCATGCTACGAAACTAACAAGAGACACGCGACTCTGGAAGCAGAGAACTCGCAGAATGGCTGTTAGAAGGAGAATCCTGGAATGGGGTAACTGTTTTTCCTGAAAGATATTATAGATATGTTCAAAATCCTGTTTGGCCAACTATAAGACTGACTTCGTTCGTTCTCAATCTCCCGCTATCAAGCCCTGAAAAGGGCTTTGCAAGTAGCAGAAAGCGTTGTGTCGTAGTTTATAGCGATATTTTCACCATTTGGTCAAACACATCCGACTTCAGCAAGCATTTATATATTACTGGGTTAGCATTCCCTCTTCGATCCCATCTCCTTAGCCAGTCTGCCCTGTTGCAACCTGTTATCCAGAATCACCGCGTGGAGGTGTAGAAGGGTCTTAGCAGCTCTGATTCGCTGGCCCTGACACCTGCAGCAAGCTATAGGTCGATGACCGCTGCAGCTCATGCGCTGATAAGCATCTTGATCCCATATGTTATATATGTTATACATATATCCAACACACATACCATATACACGTGCATCGTGCACACTCGAGCGCTCGCGCGCACAGACACACACACACACACACACACACTAACATACATACAGCCAGACATACAATTAAATATATAAACATACAGACAGGGTTATGGATACATCTCCCGTAATGTAAATCATACCAACATTATAATCCTGCCAAGCAACGATATATTTACCAAAGAAAGCTATATCCATTTACAACGTCACCGTTGTTGACCTTTAGCGAGTCAAGGTCCCTAAATACAGCATCCAAGAACGACTGGTCATCTCCGTGTAGATCATATGGAAATACAACACATCCATGCATGCTTGCAAGCACCAGAAGTTGATCGTATTAAGTCTTAGGCGGTTATACGAAAAGCACAGCGCGTAATGCCTTTAAAACAACTGCGTTCTGGATTCCAAGAATCTAAGGAATTTCTACGAAAGTTTATTTAAAACACGCAACGCAGTATATCGATATAGTCATACAATATTTTAAATTCATTATTACTTACATATTCCATAAGCGTATACGATTTAACACTCTAATGATAAATATTGCATCATTTTGTTTCCTAAATTTCGACAGCCATTTCATCTAATCTTTACGTTTCATTTAAGATGGAAATGGAAATATAACAGAAATTGACACACACGAACGAAAAAATGCCATGGGGAGCTAACAATCTTGTTCTGTGTAAGTAAGTAATATTATTATTTGGAGACAAGAACAAACTGGAAAATCATAAACATGTTTGGACGGTGTCGCTTACTTAAGCTTTAGGCTGAAGGTCAGAGGTTAAGGGGTAACCGATTTCAATAGTATGGTCAGCGAAGCGGTCAGTGACACGTGCATGCTTGTAGAAAAAGAAAAATGCGGACTTATAGTAAATACTGCTGTCGGGAATGAAGTGTTAGAGACTAGACTATAGTATGCCTCCAATTTGTGTCAGGAGGAGTAGGCAATTTCCTTCTTCCCTTGCTTTTCCTTCGCAAACAACAAGGTATCCATTACACAGCTTAGTCGACTTTGGCGCGCTGGTAACGGGATGTATATGTATATTTCCGACTCGATTTCTAGCCTTAACTCCTGGCTCTGTCGTTGTCATCTTCAGGACTTCCGTGGCATCTTGTGTCCATCTTCTCATCAGTCCACCTCTGCCCCGCTTCCCAGGCACCATACCCTCCAGTATCGTTCTGTCCTGGCCATTATGACGTTTGATATGGCCAAAATATTTAAGCGTTCTGGACACGATATCGTTGACCAACAAATTTACCTCGAAAATAAGTTCTTTTAGGATGTCTGCATTTGCTTATGACGCTACCCATGGTATTTTAAGCACCATCCCATCCTGTAGTATTTTAGGTCAAAAGTTTGAAACCTTTATAGTTTGCATATATATATATATATGTATATATATATATATATGTACCAGGCGTGTTCAAATGAAACCGGACCTAACTGCAACAAGTGAACATACGCACAATGCGCATTTTGACGTCACTTCAGATGCAAACAGCATATACCAACCGTCAAATTTGCAAAGTTGCATTATCCTCCGACTCATAGTTTCCTCAGCAGACCGTTGAAAACATGGCGGGTCTGATGCCGAATCTGTCAGGAGTTGATCAGCGAGCGATGGTTTGATTTTTAACAGCTGAAGGATGTCGACCAGTTGACATTCATCGCAGAATGCAGGCATTGAATGGGGACAAAAGTGTGGTGAACGTAAGCTCCGCGCCGGTCCACCCGAATTACTGCATCAACTTTGGCGATGGCATCTTCTGAAGCAGCAATATGCGAGTGACCTGGTCTCGGAAGATATTTCGTTAACTAACGTCCTTCTTTCAACATCGTTGTCCAGTTGTTCTCTTCGACACACTTTTGTCACCATGCACCATTTTAGTCAGGGTCAGGCAAAATATACTGGCCAAGACCCTCACCTTGGCTTCCTAGTAGCACTCCCTGGAAACGTTTTCATTACAGCCTGGCTAACTAGGTGAAGGATCGACCTTATCCCCGTAGTAGCGAGTGATACGCAGATGAAGCCAAGCATAGCAATACCGCCTGGAGGACCCAGGTCCACTTTCATCAACACGCTTGGGATGTGAGGAAGTTACTACAACCCGTCACTTAACGTCCTTTTCTTTGGGTATAAAAGAGTAACCTGCTCATTTGGGCATTAGCAAACAACAAAACCAACTGAGGGAACTTTTATTTGGAAAATGTAGTTGATGATACTTTCATGTACGCTATTTAAGCGTACTTTCTTCCAATCTCTGCTTCACAAATGTGAACATGTGCACTACCGAACAAAGTGATAGAGTTTGTGTTACGTAACTCTCTTCTGTAATTGGAATTGATTATGTAACTGCCTTATCAGGCAGTTCGCCTAGGAGAGGAAGAACTGATTTTAAACCCACAAGTCCCAGAGAGTGCTGGCTAGTCTTCGAACGGTGAGAGCATCATCGGATGTCTCGAGTAACTAGCATCTGTCGGCAATGACTTCACTGACTTGTGGCAACCTTGTGAGAGGGTAGGGCTATGGGAGTAAACCGACAGAAAATCCGGAGTGGGAGCACATAAGGCGTATGGTTTCAAAATTGCGAACTCATTCCGGCAGCTCCTGCAGCTGAGCTGGAGCCAAATTGTCATGCTTTGCATTCCTTTGGATTGCATCAACGAAGCCGAGACGGAGATCCTGCAATTTGAGCATCCCAAGGTCTCCATATTCAGCGCCCAGGCTTGCGTCCTGAGAGGCTATTCACAGGGTGCCACGCGCCTGGTCCGCAAAGACAGAGGCCTACGAATGAATGAATAAATGAAAACAACTGGTCATAGAACTGACTTCTAAACGATTGTGCGTCCCATTTATGCTCAGTCCCTTTCAAGGCCGAAAGTGCCCCCGGTAGCTGCGAAATTGTCCCCTGACTTCGTCAGGTGCCCATTTACGGTTAGGTCGACTGGGAGAAGCGGTCATGTCCTGAAAAAAACGAAAGGTCCGGTCTGTTATACTGTGCGCGACGTGTTGTTGTAAATCAAGCTCACAGCTTTTAACTGTAGAGCTAGTTAAGAGAGATACATTGTCCTTACGATTAAACGCTAAACTGTAGGGAGCTATATGGGAACTCTAAACGGTACGCAGCTTTATAGGAACTCTAAATTGTACGTTGCTTTATGGGAACTCTTAACTGTACATAGCTATAAGGGAGCTCTAAGCTGTACACGGCTATAAGGGAACTCTAAACTGTACACGGCTAAAATGGAACTCTAAACTGTACACGGCTATAATGGAACTCTAAACTGTACACGGCTATACTGGAACTCTAAACTGTACAGGGCTATAAGGGAATTCTAAAATGTACACATCTATAGGTGAACAACTATCGAGTTGTTGACGGGAAGTCGTCAGAAGCTGTACAAATCAAGGATACGATCTCAAAAAAGGGAAGTAATAGTTAAGTGTATACACAAAGAATAACTCACTGTCCTACGTTATGATATTATGTTTAGCAAATAAACATTCACATACACGGACATCTGTAGAAACGTCAACACCAAAATTCACTGAAAACCTAACAGGCACCTTGAGTTTCGAACTCGGTCCGATCAGAAAATAAGCCGTCTTTCTGTCGAACTTAGCGTTGAAGAAATCGGTCAAATGAATATTCCTTATCACATTTACCTAACCCAATGCGTAATTTTCGAGGTGCGTCACTTGTTATCGGGATTGCATCAAAATTTGCGTCACAGAACACAAAACTGGCGCCATTCCCTGGTCAAAGCGTGGCGCAAAAGGACCCACCCTGTTCTCTTACAATTACCGATAACTGCAGAATTGTATTATTTCCTATGTTCATAGCCTCCTATCGACAGCAATAAACTATTCACAATTTGAAGTCACATTAATAATTTTTTTTTTAAAATCCCGGTCTGACTAAACCCACGCGTACATTCCTCTTTATTACAATTTGTATTACACCTGCATCCATAAAAAATGGTTGCTTAATTGAGACTTTTCTATTCCGCGTCAGTGCTTCCTGTGATACGCTTTAGAACAGTGGTGTCCAACTTGAGGGCTGCGGGCCAGATTCTGGTCCAGCAAAGTGATTAATCCGGCTTGCTGAGGTAATAAAGTCACAACGGTCCATTAGTTTGCTAAACCACCCAGTAGGGACTCAGTGGTCTCGGGGTAAAATTTCAGACTCAGGTGCTGGAAGACGCGGGTTCGAATCACAGCGAAGATCGGGATTTTTTAACGTGGATCTTCTGGTATAAATTCACGTGATCTCTGGGTATCGAGATCTAACTCACGTGTCCAGTACTCCGAGGACTTTAAAAATCCCTTGGCGGTGAGAAATCGAAAAGTGAAGGCATAACCTCCGCTTTTCGACGAAATTTAAAAAAAAATTATAGCTTGAAATTTACCCAAATCTTCCCCCAGGTGGTTTGTTAAGAGCAGCATAGATGGCACCTAACTGGTTGAGGGTCTACTTATCTCTAGTGGATGAGTAGATGAACTCGCCCATCGGTTAACCACCCTACAAGAAACTGATTGTATACAAGTTGCTTACATGTCCCATCAGCATATTATGTCTGACCCTGACTAACATGTCTGATCAGTATGTCATTTTGCCTTACCAAACGTTAGTCTCTCCTTCCGTTTGCTGTATAAGGGGTTCATTGTAAATGTCCACCTTACCTACTCCTGAAAACCAAAGCAGCTAGATAAGGAACTGACCAGCGCATCTCACAGAAGATGTGGCTTAGCACAAAACAGTGTCTGTCACCTCCTCGTCGACGGCAGTTTCTGCTATGGGACAGTATTCTGCCGAGACACATATTTAGGAAAGCATATGTCTGTTTCATTTGCTATTTTTGTTGTTGTACGTGTTATTAGCCATATAATAGCACGGACTATACAAACGACGTATCTAACACTTCCTTTAGGACTTTAT
Organism: Ariolimax columbianus; assembly: GCA_036924085.1. Taxonomy (NCBI): domain Eukaryota; kingdom Metazoa; phylum Mollusca; class Gastropoda; order Stylommatophora; family Arionidae; genus Ariolimax; species Ariolimax columbianus. The sequence goes on from JAVGWX010000010.1 coordinate 45,519,463, forward strand.
TTATTTTGCCCTGACTCACATTAAGGAAAGTATATATCAGTTTCCTGGTTCTGTTTGTTTTTCTCCATGTTTCAGAGTCCTATAATAGCACGGACTATACAAACGACGTATCTAACACTTCCTTTGGGACTTTATTTATTCTGCCCTGACTCACATTAAGGAAAGTATATATCAGTTTCCTGGTTCTGTTTGTTTTTCTCCATGTTTCAGAGTCCTATAATAGCACGGACTATACAATGGATTTTTTTTACTTCTTTGTGTTGGGACTAATTTCTATTGATTTCCGTAAGAAGCGTTTCTCGCCTTTAAAAAAAAATATAACATTTCTCTATCTCTTTTACTTGGGGAATTGAAACGCTAGTCCGGTTAGGCACAATATACTGACCAGGACGTCGCGTCAGAATCAGACACAACGTACGGGATAAAGATGCTGAGCAGCGCATGAGCTGCAGTGGCCAGCTACCCATAGCTGACTGCTAGCGTCAGGGCCAGCTAACCAGAGCTGCCAAGACCCTTCTACACCTCCACGCGGTGATCCTGGATAACAGGCTGCAGCAGGGCAGACTGGCTAAGGAGAAGGGATCGAAAAGGCAATGCTAATCCGGTACTCAAAAAATGGTTGCTGAAGTCGGATGTGTTGGACCGAAAGGTGTAAATACCGCAGTCAAGCTATAAACTACGACACAACGCATTCCGTTCTATGGACTGCATTCTGATACTTAAGCCATTTCAGGGCTTGGTTGCGGGACATTGAGAACGAACGAAGCCAAGCCAAGCCAAGAAACAACGCACTGACCAGGACGTCGTGTCAGAGTCAGACACAACGTACTGACCAGGACGTCGTGTCAGAGTCAGGCACAACATACTGACCAGGACATCGTGTCAGAGTCACACACGACGTACTGGTCAGGACGTCGTATCAGGGTCAGGCATAATATACTGACTAGGCCATCGCGTCAGGACCAGGCATACATACTGACCAGGACGTCACGTCAGAGAAAGGCACAACATACTGACCAGGACATCGCGTCAGGGTCAGGAAGGACATACTGACCAGGACGTCGCGTCAGGGTCAGGCACAACATACTGACCCCGACGTCATGTCATGGCACGGCACAATATACCGACCAAGACCATAATCTCTCTTCGATATGTCGTTCCCGGGAAACGAATCATTTTCAAGACAGACTGACTGATGAGATCCCCGTAGTAGTGAGCATCACGTAGACGTAGCAAAGCATAGCACTGCCGCCTGGATGATAGCGGTCCAACTTCATCAGCATGCTATGATTGTGAGGAAAACAAATAACACCCGCCACCTAACGATCTTTTCAGGGAGCACAAAAGAGTAAACCTACTATATGTGGTCATTAAACAACAACAACAGCATTCCTCCTACTTATTACTTATTTGATTACTTGATGATCTATTCCCCAGCGTGGGTTGTGCCGCTGCATGTCCCAACTTGAATACTTGATGATCTATTCCCCAGCGTGGGTTGGGCCGCTGCATGTCCCAACTTGATTTCTTGATGATCTGTTCTCCAGCGTGGGTTGTGCCTCTGCATGTTCCAACTTGATTACTTGATGATCTGTTCCCCAGCGTGGGTTGTGCCATTGCATGTCCCAACTTAATTTCTTGATGATCCCTTCCCCAGCGTGGGTTGTGCCTCTGCATGTTCCAACTTGATTATTTGATGATCTGTTCTCCAGCGTGGGTTGTGCCATTGCATGTCCCAACTTGATTATTTGATGATCTGTTCCCCAGCGTGGGTTGTGCCTCTGCATGTTCCAACTTGATTACTTGATGATCTGTTCCCCAGCGTGGGTTGTGCCATTGCATGTCCCAACTTGATTATTTGATGATCTGTTCCCCAGCGTCGGTTGTGCCTCTGCATGTTCCAACTTGATTACTTGATGATCTGTTCATCAGTGTGGGTTGTGCCTATGCATGTCCCAACTTAATTTCTTGATGATCTGTTCCCCAGCGTGGGTTGTGCCATTGCATGTCCCAACTTGATTATTTGATGATCTGTTCCCCAGCGTGGGTTGTGCCTCTGCATGTTCCAACTTGATTACTTGATGATCTGTTCATCAGTGTGGGTTGTGCCTATGCATGTCCCAACTTAATTTCTTGATGATCCCTTCCCCAGCGTGGGTTGTGCCTCTGCATGTTCCAACTTGATTATTTGATGATCTGTTCCCCAGCGTGGGTTGTGCCATTGCATGTCCCAGCTTGATTATTTGATGATATGTTCCCCAGCGTGGGTTGTGCCTCTGCATGTTCCAACTTGATTACTTGATGATCTGTTCCCCAGCGTGGGTTGTGCCATTGCATGTCCCAACTTGATTATTTGATGATCTGTTCCCCAGCGTGGGTTGTGCCTCTGCATGTTCCAACTTGATTACTTGATGATCTGTTCATCAGTGTGGGTTGTGCCTATGCATGTCCCAACTTAATTTCTTGATGATCCGTTCCACAGCGTCGGTTGTGCCTCTGCATGTCCCAACTTTGTCGTCAACGATCTCTTTGGTTAAGAGACACGGCTCACAACCCGAATGTGCTGGGTTCTATCCCCATCGCAGCACCGGTCGTTACACAGGGGAAGCAAACCCTTAGAAAATGCAAGAGGAAGCAGACCCTTACATAAAATGCATGCTGAAGTCGGATGCAATGGACCTACAGGCGCAAAATAAAAACCACAGTGTAACGCACACCGCTTTAAGGAATAGAGAAATGAGGCACACGCAATAAACAAAATTATATAAAAAACGATCTCTTTCCTGAGCAAAGAGGACTAGTTGGTAATAAGCTTTCCTCTAATCGTATAGTCGACTTTGCAGTGGAGAGTAAGGGAGTCTGACCAAAGCACTAGAAGTCTATCCGCTTCAGGGGCAACAGACAGCTGTAGATGGGCTAGAACGTTCATCCTTTCTTCTGACTATATGGTCTGTCCACTGTCCACCGATGTTTATATTGTTACCAAGATGGTTTGTTGTTGTTGTTGTTGTTGTTGAATGCTGACGATGAAGCAATTGTTTGTGCGCGCTCTGAAAATGGCGTTAGGTGGCGTAGCAGGAGCTGTCCTGACACTCTGAGCGTGCTGGTGAAGGTAGGCCGGGATCCTCCAGGCGGTTATACTATGCTTGTCTTCATCTGCGTGACGCTCACTACTACGGGGATCACAGTGATCCGCACCGCGTTAGTCACACTGAAACTGTTTTCAAGGAGAGCTGCATGGAAATGAGGTGGGGTTTGGTTGGTATGTTTACCTGACCCTGAATAAAACGTCCTATCAGTATGGTTTACCAGACCAGCCGTTAGTCTCCTCTCCCAACAATGGTAAATGAACGGTTCGTTATATTGTACGAGTGTGTCTACCAAAACAATCTGATTGTTACTAGATGCATTATTCTCAATATGAGCTCTTGCTTCTCTGAATTTTCTCAATCTCAATATAATGAACACATAAAAGAGCCACACTTATTTGTTATTATCAACTTTTGGCCTTCAATACCATTACAGCTCCGATTTATATTTCACACGCAAAGTTTGTTTTGTTACTTGTATTTCAGCGATAGGGGACACAGTGGTCTCGAGGTAAGGTGTTCGCCATTATATTTCCCAAACCGCTCTTCATAAAAGGGGGATCCACGTGCAATTCCTGTAGACTCTTATTGTATCATCTGCCGCCAGTGTGGTATGATTTAAATTGGGGAGACTGGTATGGAACTGCGTGAGCGTTTCCGACAACACATAATTGATATCCGTAAACGCACAGGTTCCCCAATTGCCAGCCACTGCAATTGTCCTCGGCACCGGGGTAAGGCTGATGTTAGTGTCACTGGCCTAGAAACTTGCGTCTCTGACACCGAGGTAAGGCTGATGTTAGTGTCACTGGTCTAGTTTCTTGCTTCTCTGACACCGGGGTAAGGCTGATGTTAGTGTCACTGGTGTAGTTTCTTGCTTCTCTGACACCGGGGTAAGGCTGATGTTAGTGTCACTGGTGTAGTTTCTTGCTTCTGTGACACCGGGGTAGTTTCTTGCTTCTCTGACACCGGGGTAAGGCTGATGTTAGTGTCACTGGTCTAGTTTCTTGCTTCTCTGACACTGGGGTAAGGCTGATGTTAGTGTCACTGGTCTAATTTCTTGCTTCTCTGACACCGGGGTAAGGCTGATGTTAGTGTCACTGGTCTAATTTCTTGCTTCTCTGACACCGGGGTAAGGCTGATGTTAGTGTCACTGGTCTAGTTTCTTGCTTCTCTGACACCGGGGTAAGGCTGATGTTAGTGTTACAGGCCTAGTTTCTTGCTTCTCTGACACCGAGGTACGACTGATGTTACTGTCACTGGTCTAGTTTCTTGATTCTCTGACGATCGTCATTGATTCATCCTTCAGAACAGACTTATCTCCAGCATGGGTTGCCTCCAACCACATGGCTTTAATATCTTCTATACCATTGCTTAAATTTTCTTACATACACCCCCCACCCACCATCTAATTGCCTTTTCCCTCCCCGCCATCTTGTATGTACCCACCCCACCCCTCCCCCTGGCTTGCATCACTTTCTTTTTATACCCCCACCCCTCCCCGGGCTTGCATCACTTTCTTTTTATCCCCCCCCCTCCTAATATTTGAATCACTATTTTGTCTATTCCGTATTTGGCCGCCACTGGCTTATCCGGCCCTTTCCCACTCGCTTCTTACGCTCTCCTGGACTACTTATCTGACCGTTGTCCGTCATTTAGAGTCTAGACTTCGACATGATAAGTCCTGATGATATGCCCTATATCAGATAAGTAGACCATGTTTTCCTTATATGTTCTTTGCTAGTTCAGCATTGTTATTTGTTGTCCCTGATGAATGCCTTTTGGACGTAACGTACGTTTCGTTTGTGTTATCTCGGTGCGGTATCTGACTATATCCATTTTTAAAATTTTGATTATATTCACTTTTAATCAACGTTAAATATTTTTTTCTATTGATTTTTTCTCACGAAATCGAATATAATAGACTGAAACAGCTGCTGACTGGGCAATATTCAAGCTCAAAATATACTCAAATTATTATAGAGATTGTCACCCCACAGAGAATATGTTGTAAGCGGGGGATTGTGTAACTATAACATCAGGTCTTGGTTATGTGGTTAACGGAGCGGCATAGATGGCGCCTGATAGGATACGGGTCTACCTTGCTCTAATTTACACTTCCACCACCAACAGTCCCAGAAATAGGCGATCGTATATTCTAGCAACTATCAACCTAACAAGTTACTAGTAGAATTTCACATGTCAAAAAAATGATGAAACAAAAGAGGACAAGTCTCTACAACGTCTAACAACACAAGTGAACTGAAGTAGATAGCTAGAAAGATTTAAGCGATCACTTGTTTCTGAGGAAATTTGTACATCGGGATGTTGCTAACAAACTTACACAATCCTCTTTTATGTCTTCTGTTGGTTACAGTAGTGTTGGTTTCGACTTGTGTATTTAAAGTCCGGCAGATAATATATACGATGTCACTCGGTGGTTCAAGATGCCCAGCGGAGCATGAGTTGTGGCATTCAGCAATCTAATGCTGACCGTTGGCGACAGGGCCAGTAACCAGCTGCAAAGAGCTCTTGTCACGTAGTGATCCTGGGTAACAGGCTGTAGCAGGAGAAACTGGCTAGGGAGAAGGGATGGAAGAGGGAAGGCTAACCCGGTACCCACAAATGCAATGCTGTAGTAGGATTTGATCGGACCGAAAGATGTGAATATCGCAGTAAAGGTGTGAACTACGACAACTCCTTCCGCTCTCTGGACTACATTCTGTTACTTGCAAAACCATTTTCAGGGATTGCAAGCGGGAGTTTAAGAACGAAGAAGATAAAGAAGAAGATGATATCATTCGGAAGACTAGCCACTGGTCAGAAATGTGTTGAACACACTTCAGTACACTAAGCCACAGCTTGTGTGAGGTAGGGATGTCTTTCCCCTTTCTCACTGCCTTTTCCTTCCATAAAGAAGAAGAAGGAAGAAGAAGAAGAAGGAAGAAGAAAAAGAAGGAAGAAGAAGAAGAAATAAACGCAGAAGAGGAAAAATTGTAGAAGAAGAAGAAAAAACGCAGAAGAAAATAACGCATGAAGAAGCCGTGAATCCGCTCTCCGGCAGATAGGACTTGTCAAAATTATTTGACCCCAGACTAAAGTAGGTTGGTCACACCTGCGCTGCAGGGATAGGTTCTTCAACACACACACACACACTGACACACACACACACATATACACACACACATACACACACACACACACACACACACACACACCGATAGAGATCACGCCTGGTAGGATGAAAGGCGTGTCGGAAATTAAAATCAAATATTTAATAAACAAGATGCTAAGAGCTCGAAAAGGCTGATTTATGTTTTATCACGAACAAGTCCAGGCAAATATCAAGGTCCTCACACGATCGCGAGGTTTTCGATAGTGTAAGAGGGCAGAGAAACGTTTTTCGTGCAGTGTTCCGTCCGTCTAAGGCAGTGCTCGGTGAGGACCACTTAGCGCCTGGCCTGGCAAGACATACTGATCAGACATGTTAGTCAGGGTCGGGAAAAATATACAGGCCAAGACCCTTACATCGGCTTCCTAGTAGTCTTCCCTGGAAACGGGCTGTTTTGATATCAGAATGGCTAACGAAGTGAGGGATCGACGTTATCTCCGTAGTAGTGAGTGACACGCAGATAAAGCTAAGTATAGCACAACCGCCTGGACAACCCCGGTCCACCTTTATCAGCACGCTCGGGTTGTAAGGAAAACTACTGCGACCCGACACGTAGCGTCCTTTTCAGGGCGCACAAAAGAGTAATCCTACTCATTGTGATCATTCGCAAACAAACAAAACAAGGCATTGCTCTTTTACCTTTTTATACCCGACGCCCATTTCATAGCTTTCGTGAGGATAACATGTTCTTACCGCCCACTACAATCTAAACTGAAGAACATCACGCCATCGACTGCCGAGTCTGTGTATTGTTGATGTTTTTAATACAGCATGTACTGATTCTGCTACCACCCACCTGAAAGCTAAAATCACATACTAGTGGGCAATAGCGCCTAGGTTGAAGATTACTGGACTAAGGGGCTGGTAAATTTAGGTAATCTTAGTATAAAGAATGTCCAACTCCGTATAGCATAGTGGACCAAGCCTGCGGCACAGAAAGAGCGTACAACATATAGGTCGTGGACCCAAGGAACCAACCCTGTGGATATGACGTATGTCGTGGACAATTCTGATACACCCTAAACCCAGTTAACCAAGCCAGTGGCTATGACAACCCTGCCACACCCTAGACCTAATGAACGAAGCCAGGGGTTATGACATGTAGGTAGTAGACAACCCTGCCACACCCTAGACCAAATGAACCAAGCCAACCTAATGAACCAAGCCAGGGGTTATGACGCGTAGGCCGTAGACAACCCTGCAACACCCCAGACCTTATGAACCAAGCCAGGGGTTATGACGTGTAGGTCGTAGACAACCCGACCACACCCTAGACCTAATGAACTAAGCCGGGGGGTTATGACGTGTAGGTCGTAGACAACCCTGCCACACACTATATATAATAAACCAAGCCAGGGGTTATGACGTGTAGGTTGTAGACAACCCTGACACATCCTATGCCTGGTCATATTTTTCGCGCGACACGAGCAACCATTGTGGTGTTAACCTTTAGGTCTAGATAGTTTCGGATAACTATAAGTCATATCTTGGTCTTGATAACTAGTCATACTCAAAGGCTGTTGTGCATGGCGAAAAACTCCATCCTTCTGGAGGTAGTCCTTGATAATTTGTGGTGCGGAATCTCAAGCATAACGATCCTAGACTAACAAGCCTCGAAAACAAAACCGACGCAACCAGCACCATACACACCCTCGGTGGTTAAGCTTGAGTCATCTCTGTCTGCCACTACATGATCTATCAAACCAGACACCACGCTACAGTCTAACCACAGCCTACCGTAGATACAAGCCTTCTGACGCTCGGAGAAATCCCTTTGAAACGTCATATTTCAAGGCTGACTAAATAATGGAACTTGCATGTGTCAAATATCAGTGCAGCTATAATAGCGTGTTGGGAAACAAAGATAGATATGCAGTTGGATTCAGGCATGATTTTGAGAAAGGATCCCCCGCTACAGTTAATTTGTTGTGTTTTGTACCATGAATATGTTGTTTCTGTCTTTGTGATTGATTAAACTTTAGCACAATGAGTTCCGTTATTTAGTCGGCGGTGGAATTTGACGTTTCAATGGATTTTCCCTAAAAGTCAGACAACCTATCTAAAGTAGGCAATGGTCTAAGCCCAGTAGATGATGTACTATATAGTTAGGTTATTATTCTTAAAAACCGTACCATTAACCCAATTGTAGAAATGAGACTCCTATTGGACATTATGCATGGACCATCTGTGGTTGGAAAGGAACCAGAATGGTACTGCACAGCAGTGGATACCAGGAGGAAATTGCACCGTATACTTGTGTATGAAACTCATCGTAGATTCACACTGGCTCAAGATGGGCCAATGACTTTCTAGTTTCAGACCTGGGTGGGCAGAAAATAGAACTGACGGGTCTTGGCTCTTCTCACCCAGTCTCTATCTACATCTCGGTCCCGTGGAGGTAGTAGCCTGTCAGGGTCCGGTGCCAGGTGTCAGGTACCAGCTCAGCAGTGCACTGTGCTGTGTGTAATTAGCTCTACATTGCACTGCGCTGAGGGTGCTCAACTCGACATTACACTGCGCAGATGGTGCCCAACTAACTCGACATTGCACTACGCAGAGGGTGCCCATCTCGACATTGCACTACGCAGAGGGTGCCCAACTCGACATTGCACTGCACTTAGAGTGACTAACTCGACATTGCACTGCACTGAGAATGACCAACTTGACATTGCACTACACTGAGGGTTCCCAACTTGACAATGCACTTCGAAAAACGTGTCCATTATACTGTTGTGTATCTTCTGTCTCCCCGATGAGCGTCTGCATGTTCTGAAATCACCAAATATCAGGTTCACGGGGAAGCGCTCATCAGGCATGCCAGCAACAAAGATCAATGTAGATCCACACAGTTCAATCCCTAGTTATTTAGGTTTGATTAAAGGTTTGCCCTTCTGGATTCTATTGGCGATGTCATGCCACTTTCCACCCCAGACAGCAGTCCTTTTAGGCGATACCAGGACGTATTGTCCAGTGTATGAATGCGTGTGTGTATCTGTACTGTATGCGTATTGGCCAGTGTATGGATGTAATCGCATGTAATGTATACGTGCGTGCGTGCGAGCGTGCGCGTGTGTGTGCGCGTGTGTGTGCGCGTGCGCGTGTGCGTGCGTGCGTGCGTGAGTCTGTAAAATGGACGTATAGGCAAGTGTATGGACGGGATTGTATGTAATCTATACGCATTTGCCAATGAATAGATGAGTGCGTGTATCTGTAATATGGGCGTATTGGCCAGTGTGTGGATGTGTATGTAACGTAATATGGACGTATTGGCTAGTGTGTGAATGTGATTGTATGTAATGTTTATGTATTGGCCAGTGTATGGATGCCTGTGTGTATCTATTTGCAATGTTGATGATTTGGTCTGTGCGCGTGCGTGCGTGCTTGTGTGTGTGTGTGTGTGTGTGTGTGTGTGTATGTGCTTGTGTCTGTTTGTAAAGTGCCACTTCCATGCTCCCATGTTTATTTTTTCTCTTATCATAACATTGCATCAGTCTTTTTCACTGCTAGCTGAACTTGCTCACTCAAATTACCTGAATCTACTCCTGGATCTCTTTATATTGAGATAGGGCATTCACCGCGTTTCAGGTTACTTTTTTTTAAAAGACACAGGTTTTCATCGTCTATTACAATATTTAGCTTGGACTACTTTTTATTATAATTTTAGAATACCATTTGGCTTCCACCATGAACAATCTCAATAGTGGTTTTTGTGCCCTATTTTGTTTTAAAGAGAAACACAAAAACACAATGTGTTATGTATACTAGTCACGACTTTATGGCCTCAGAAACACTGATACTGAATAACAAATTGGAAAAGAGTGTTGAAGCCTTCGAAATGTGGGTATATCAAGAAGATTTGGTCGCATTTCTTGGAAAGAGAAGACAAATGTGGAAGTTTTGAAAAGAGAATTAACGACCGAAATCAGGGTTAGACAGTAACGTTATTTTGGTCATATAACAAGACATGCCTCCTAGTTGAAGTCCATACTATAGGGTAAGGACAAAATGGCAGTCGTTCAAGAGGCAGACAACGTTTGCAGTGGGTGGATAAAATCAGGAGATGGCCTGGAAAAAGCATATCAGATTGCACCATTACGGCAAGAAATAGGACCCATTGCTCCAAGCTTCGATGAGGATAGGGCACTTGAAGTTTTTACTTTCTGGGGTTCATTACTCAATAATATTTGTGATGTTCCCTAGTATATGCGCGTCTCAAATCCTTCCAATAGTGCCGCTCTCAGTTTGATAGATACTATGTAATTTACAACATTTACATATTTTGAATTAAACAATTTAAATTAAATAATTAGTTGAACACAAACGCAAAGGAATTTACCAGTCTTTAAAAAATTGAAAACGGTCTATAATAACAATAAATGCTGTGACTCAAAAAACGAGCTAGAACAGGAACATCAGGAAACAGACCTTTTGATGACAAGGTCATTGCAATGAACAAATAATAAACAAGAAACATACCTCACGGCTGCGAGGTCTTCGTAGGGAACCAAAAAAATGCAGAAACAACAAGGAAAAGACCATACGGCTACGACGTCTTTGTAACGAGCCAAAACAAATCAAGAAACGACGAGAAACAACCTCGCAGCTCCAAGGTCTTCATAAGGAACAAAACACCAAGAAACAACAATGAACAGACTTTAGAGATACGAGATTTTCGTAAAGGAAAAAAAAAACAGAAACAACAAGAAACAGACCCTATGGCTATATAGTATTCCTTTGCAACAACAACAAGAAAAACAAAGAAACAAGAAGAAACAAACCTTGCGGTTCAGATACCTTCGCTAGGAACATAAAAACAAACAATAATAAACAGATCTTACAGCTACGAGGTCTTCGTAATGCACAAATAACCCCCAAAAAAACACAAATTAAGACGCATAATATCATCAATGAACACCGAGTTCTCAGATACAGCTCTGGCAGTAATTTGTAGAAAGGAAAGAAAAGGAAAAGAAAGTAAAGGAATGGAAAGGAAAGGAAAGGAAAACTGTCCGAAATGTGCGGGATATAATAACCTGTATCAGGGTACGTTCGTTTAATTAGTAAATAGTTGATGATACTTGTTTGCATCCGGGGCTGGTCAAATTGAGACATCTTAAGCGGAACAGAACTCAATCCGAGAGTTGCTCTTTGCAGATGACCAATGTATGCTGTGACGATTAAAAAAATAAATTGCAAAACCATTTGAATGCGCTTGCTACTACCCGTGCTGAATACAATATACGAATTAGCGAGAACAAAACAGAAAATGTGATGATCAGTAGAACACCTGGGCCACTCAAGATACATGTAAATGATATTGCTCTTCAAAAGGCCCATGAGTTCATGTATTTGGGCAGAGTTTTTTTCGGTTGGATCGACAGGGAGGTTGAGACTAGGTGTTAGAGGGCATCTGCTGTGACTTATTGGCTGTCCCCACTGTTGGGGCACCCGAGCATTGGTTTGGCGGCAGAGCAACAGCTGATGGGGAGTATATTTATGCCGACTCTGTGCTACAAGTGCCAAACATGGCCTCTGTCCAGGGCGCATGAGCGCAGCATTTCGACGTGTGAATTTGGATGTTTGATGAGGGTTATCGGTGTTGCCAGGAGAGCCAGAATGCGGAACGACAATATTCGAAGTGTGGTCGACACTGCGTCTTATGTCGAATACATTTCCAGGCAGAAAATAAGTAGGTTTGGTCGTCTCATGAGAATGCACACTCGTCGACTTCCACTGATGGCTTGCAACACCTGTAGATCTAGTTTACAGGGCAGGGGGTCAGATGACATTGGAGTGATTGTGCTTGGGACACGGGCTCACATTGACTAACGCAACGCACTTGGCGCAGGATAGACAACTTAAACTCCCCATGACGCTTAACGGCACAAATGGAAAGAAAACTAACTTTTTTCTGCAAACGGTTGGACTCTCATCCACTAGTTACACCCAATCAAAAATCCAATCAAAACCTGTCGCTCCCCTCGGTACATAGACCATTGACCACATCTCGCCAGCTTACACGGACCTGCTCTTTCTGCCTCCATGTAGGTGCATGATTTAATCGTAGTTCCCTCTCACTTTCTCCTCTCCGTGTATTTTTGGGTCTACCCCTCCTCCTCTTCGACTGAGGATTCCACGTAAGAACCCGTCTGGATATGTTGTAACGCTAGTGCATGTTCTGGCCAATCCCACTATTTTCGTTTAATGTGTTGTTCCAGTGAATGTTGTAGGCTCCTTTGCCATACGTCTTCATATATCACCATGTTTGGCCCATCATCCTTCATAGGCATCTGTTAAACTAAGGACTGGAGTCTTTGCTGCTTGGCATTGGTAGTTCTCCGTGTCTTCGCTCCATGCAAAAGTTCCGACTTAACATTGGCGTTGAATATTCTAACTTTGGTGTGAATCTTGATCTCTTTTTATCTTCATATGTTATTTAGTGTCATGAATGCCATCCCTGTATATCCATTTCTGGTCCTTATATCTGCATCCGTATCTTCTGACACGTCAATTGTGCTGCCCAAATTGGTAAAGCTATATTCACTTTTGTCAATGGTTCTCCGTCCATCATGATTGGTTCTTTGCTGAAAGTGTTGAGTTTAAGAAACTTGGTTTTCATTATGTCGATATTCAGATCCAATATGGCTGATTGTTCTTTCAGCCTTTCAAGTTTCTCTTGGGATCAACATGCCTAGCAGCGCATGAGCTGCAGCGGTCAGCGACCCATAGCTGACTACTAGCGTCACGGCGAGCGAACCAGAACTGCGATGACCCTTCTACGCCTTCACACGGTGATCCTGGATAACAACATGCAAAAGAGCAGACTGGCTAAGGAGAAAGAATCGAAAAAGAAAGCTAACGCGGTACTAAAAAATATCTGCTGCCGCAGATGGATGTTTCGGACCAAAAAGTGCAAATATCGCAGTCAAGCTGTTAACTAGCTACACAACGCATTCCGTTCTCCGTACTATATACTTCTACTTACAAAACCCTGTTCAGGGTTTGGTAGATGGAGATTGGAAATGAACGCAGAAGAAGAAGTTTCTATAAAATATGGTTATGATTGTGTGACAAGAGTACTCTATCATCCTATTTCAGTTTCTATCGAGTACTTGGCACGACCGGTCGCTTAGACAGAAAGCGTCTCCCACCTGAAACAGATGAGTTGACCATTTTTTCTTATATGTTGATTTGTTAGTTCAGTGTTGTTGTCCCTGATGAAGGCCTATTGGTCGTAACGTAGGTTTTGTTTGTGTTCTCGTCTCGGTGCGGTATCTGACCATACCCATTTTTAAATTTTGATTAAGCTCAACCTTAATCAACTTTTACTAGTTTAGTTTTTTTCATGTTTTTTTCCCATCTATCATCTGCCGCACTCCAGGTCTCCCAACTGCTAACTATATATTAGCTGCCATTAAACAGTTGAATACAACATCGTATTGGATGTCATGAACCGAACTACAATGAATGAATACATTTTTTTTTTAAAGTCATTACGGGCACGCTTACATGATACGATGATGTTCGTCCATCACTTGTGATGAAGACCAGTCTCTCTGTTCAGCCGTGCGGACCATCTTTTCTATTGCTGTGTCCGCTGAAATGGGTGACGTGCGCGGTGATTTAGATAAAGGGAGGAAGAAACTGCGCCATGTGTGAACCTTACTCTCCTGAGCCTTTGGACAATACATTGTCGAGAAGACTGGAGATAGCACAAGAGGCAGATATTTCCTCAGATTTTTACTCCCGAACCCTTTTTACCTAAACAGGTATCCCGCAAGTCAGCGGAGGGGCGACGCTATATGTCGCTGTGTGTCGTACCTTTCCCATAACCGCATGAGGTCGTAGGGATATCACTCAGCGTGTGAGTGATGTGTTGGGCATCTCTTCCGGGTGACGTGTTCTACTCTATTATAGTCAGTGTTTACATTTCACAGCCACGCTTACACCGACATTGTCTGCAGCCAGGGCAAGGGTACACTAGACTGGCAAAATGCTGCTACATAAATTCTAGGAAAAACAAGGTTTTGGGGATCCGTGACGCAACACCCTCGGCGGTAGACCGTTTTAGTCTATCACTCTCTCTCTTTATCTCTCTCCCTTACCCTCTCCCTTTCTCCACCCACTATATATATAGGGCGCAGTTTACGTTCCTAGCAAAAGAGCGGATGCTTGTGGCCGACAGACCTTCTGAACTAGCCGTGGGCAAGGACTAATAAATGATACTTAGAGTCGGGGTTCATGGATATAGGCCGACCTCTAATTAATTCTTCCCTAACAGCTGACAGATGCGACCTTCCAAACATGACAAACGAGCGGGCCACTTGACATCCTGCGTAATGCAATCCAATCAGTCACGTTTGTTTGACGAGGGCATGCAGTTTCAGTTGACTGCAAGGCTATTTATTGAATGCACTCAAACATTCAGCCCGCTTCAGATAGTACAGAAGGAATGGTTCCTACAGGAGTGAATAGCAGACGAAAATGCCAACATATGACAGGTGGTAGTGTGTGTGTGTGTGAATATATATATTTCCTGGACCTGCCGCGGTGCAAGGTAATAGACTACCTGTTTTGCTAGGGTTCGGAGCGTGGAATGACAAGCAATGATAGGGTTCACGACAATGAAAGATCTGCAATGATAGGGTTCATGGCAATGAAAGATCTGCAATACTGGGGTTCAAAGTCAATTTACGAAATGAAATGCCCAAGTTCGGGGACGTCGTGATCTAGTGGTTAAGTGACACGGCTCACAGACCGAAGGTGCTGGGTTCGCTTCCAATCATAGCACCGGCCGTTCAACGCGGAGAAGCAAACCCTTAGAAAATGAAGCAGGAAGCCGACCCTACATAAACTGCATGCCGAAGTCGGATGCACATGGCCGATAGGCGCAAAATAAAAACATAGTGCAGCGCACACCGCCTTAGCGAATAAGGCAAAACGCACCAACAACAAAAAAACACGTTTCGTGGAAATGAAAGATCTGCAATACGAGGTTCATGGAAATGAAAGATCTGCAATAAGGTGCTCATGGAAATGAAAGATCTGTAATATAGGGTTCATGGAAATGATCGACTTTCTTTTTATGCTGGGGTTAAGTCAATAAACCCTTTTTAGGCTGAGGTTTGCGGTAATGGGACAACAGCTTATGCTCGGTTACCAGTAATGAAAGTCCTACTATGTAAGTTCACAGTAATGAAAGTCCTGCTATGTATGTTCACAGCAATGAAAGTCCTACTATAAAGGTTCACAGCAATGAAAGTCCTACTATAAAGGTTCACAGCAATGAAAATTCTATTATGTATGTTGACAGCAATGAAAGTCCTACTGTGTAGGTTCACAGTAATGAAAGTCCTACTATGTAAGTTCAAAGCAATGAAAGTCCTACTATGTAGTTTTACAATAATGAAAGTCCTACAAAGGGGGTTCACAGTATTACACTTCCTACTATATGATTTACGATAGTTTGACGTATTGCTATCCTGGCGCTCACATTAGTGAGACACCTGCTATCCTGGGCTCCATTGCATAAGTAGACCAATAACGATGGGATTCACGGCAATACAAGATCTGATATCCTGAAGGTCACGACAATGAAAGGCCTACTATCCTGAAGGTCACGACAATGAAAGGCCTACTATCCTGAAGGTAACGACAATGAAATGCCTACTATCCTGAAGGTCACGACAATGAAAGGCCTATTATGAAGGTCATGACAATGAAAAGCCTACTATTATGAAGGTCATGACAATGAAAAGCCTACTATTATGAAGGTCACGACAATGAAAAGCCTACTATCCGGAAGGTCACGACAATGAAAAGCCTACTATCCGGAAGGTCACGACAATGAAAAGCCTACTATCCGGAAGGTCACGACAATGAAAAACCTACTATCCTGAAGTTGACGCCAATGAAAGACCTACTATACTGAAGGTTACTGCAAAAGTTGACGCCAATGAAAGACCTGCTACTCTGCAGTTGACGCCAATGAAAGACCTTTTTATCCTAAAGTTGACGCAAATGAAAGACCTACTACCCTGGTTGACGCCAATGAAAGACCTATTACCCTGCAGTTGACGCCAATGAAATACCTTCTACCCTGCAGTTGATGCCAATGAAAGATCTTCTACCCTGCAGGTGATGCCAATGAAGGACCTTCTACCCTGCAGTTGATGCCAATGAAAGGCCTACTATCCTGGGGTTCAATAAAAAGCCTTTTGTGATTGGTGACATAACTGTTCATACTATTACGCACGAAACGGAGCGGGTTAGTGGCTTGGCTTCGTTCATTCTCAATCTCCCAGTACCAAACACTGAAAGGGCTTAAGTAACAGAACGTAGTCCAGAGAACGGAACGCACTGTGTCGTAGTTTACAGCTTGACTGCGATATTTGCACCTTTCGGTCCAACACATCCGACTTCAGCAAGCATTGTTTTAGTACCGGGTTAGCATTCTTTCTTCGATCCCTTCTCCTTAGCCAGTCTGCCCTGCTGCAGCCTGTTATCCAGGATCACCGCGTGGAGGTGTAAAAGGGTCTTGGCAGCTTTAGTTCGCTGGCCCTGACACTAGCAGTCAGATATGAGTCCCTGACCACTGCAGCTCATGCGCTGCTCAGCATCTTGATTCCTTAGTGGTTAATTAACACGGCTCAGAACATGAAGGCGCTGGGTTCGCTCCCCAATCACAGCAATGGCCGCTACCCCGGGGAGGCAAGTCCTTAATAGATGCACCAGGAAGCAGACTCTTACATAACTTTCATGTCGAAGCCTGATGCACTGGGCCGACAGGAGCTAAAAAATCAAGAGTGTAAAGCACACCGCCTTGGGGAATAGAGAAATATTGCGAACGCAAAACAAAACAAAAACAAACAAAAAAACAACACACACACGTTAATATTAAACGTTGACTATTATATGGGCAAAGGTACCACCATTCAACCACAGAATCTGATTTTATCGTTAATGATATTCTTTCATCGCTTTTCACAATTATATAGTTTGATAGCTGTTCACGCAAATCTGTTTCATGGCTTTCGACATCGTCATAACTGTTGACTGTTTGTATACTATACGTTCAAAGCTTCTGACATTAACACAGTTTCGTGGATGTGTATACTAATATAGTTTTGTACCTTATCGTACCAAGATTTTTGTGACAACTATTTAGGCCAATATACTTGCATCAACTTAACTTAACGTCTTTATACTGGTTTAGAAGACTTTGCAGTCTGTATAAAACCAGTTTCTTTTACATTCACCTGACCTTTAAATAAGTATGCGCATCCAACCTATTCTTAAATGCGTTAACTCTCTGACTGGTCTGGACCCATTTTAAATTAACTAATGTTTGTGCCCTATTGTTCTTGTAGCCGCCTGTATTTTGTAATGCGTTTGTTATAGTTTAATTGATCTTTTCCGTTGATTATCTTATAAACCTGTATTAAATACCCTAGAGGAGTTTGCTCTTTTAGACATTGTAGCGAGTGTGTCCGTCCTTCCTCATAACTAGAATTCTGGAATCCCACTATCACATTTGTTGCTCTTCTTTGTATCCTTCCAGCATGTTTATATCTCATCTACGATAAGGGCTACCCATCTGGACACGGTATTCTAATCTAGGTCTGACTAATGTTTTATACTGTTTGACTATCACTTCCATGCTCCTATGTTTAATATTTCTTTTTATCATACCTAACAATGTATTTGCAATTTTTCACTGCTACCTGGACTTGCTCACTCACCTTACCTGTATGGTCTATCATTGCCCATCGGTATCTTTCCTTTTCTATCCTTATAATATTGTTCTCTCCCATTCCGCAATTATTTTCCAAATTAGATCAACCCATCTAGAGCAGATCTTCAATCCTACACCCGTGGGGTAGCTTTAGACATGTCATGAGCTGTTGTTGTTCTTGGACATAACCGCATTTGCAAGAATCGTTATCGCTGTATCACCATTTTATCAGGTGTTTGTATAGGGTCATCCCCAGATCGGTGATTGGATGTCGTGGGTGTGATCTGGGTGCAACTTCCTCCTGCAGCTTTATCCATGGGGAATGTCTGTCGCGCCATTTCTCGATGCTATTTCATGTATTCCGGTATTGTTTTCGCTTAAATCTTGCTACACCGTAACATAGTTTTTCCTCAGTGTCTCCAACGCCCTCTTTTGACATATTATTTATTCTATTGTCACAAGTTCCCATGCCTTCCTATTTTGTCTTGAATGTTTCCAATGAATGTTGCTGGTCGTTTTTGTAATTTCGTGAATTGCATGCAATTTACAAACAAACTAAATGTCTAAGAAAATTATTGAATATACGCTTGGACCAGTTCATTACTAATTATTCGATGATAACATACACAAGTAAACTATACATGTCGGCCTTCTTCAGGAAAAAACGATGGACATACATCGGACATGTTCTTAGATTGAACAACAACCGTCTTCCATTGCAAGCGTTTCCATTGCAGAGTCTTCGTCAGCTCTGATTTGCTGACCCTGATACACGATACCATATATGAACCGCTGGCTGATGCTAGCTAATATATTGCTGCGTATTGGGAAGGAATACTACTAACGTCTGGTCAGGCAAAACTTACTGATCAGACAGGTTAGTCAGGTTTAGGAAAAACATACTGATCAGACATGTTAGTCAGGTTCAGGAAAAATATACTGATCAGACATGTTAGTCAGGATCAGGCAAAATATACTGATCAGAAATGTTAGTCAGGTTCTTGAAAAACATACTGATCAGACATGTTAGTCAGGTTCAGGCAAAACACACTGATCAGACATGTTAGTCAGGGTCAGAAAAAACATACTGACCAGACATGTTAGGGTCACGCAAAACATACTGGTCAGGTATGTTAGTCAGGGTCAGGAAAAACATACTGATCAGACATGTTAGTCAGGGTCAGGCAAAACATACTGATCAGACATGCTAGTCAGGGTCAGGAAAAACATACTGGTAAAGAATCTCACCTAGGCTTCCGCGTAGCCCTTAATAGAAACGGGATGTTTTCATGACATCCAGGCTAGCGAGGTGAGGGATAGACTTGATCCCTGTAGTAGTGAGCAACACGTAGATGAAGCCAAACATAGCAGAACCGCCAGAAGAACCCTGGTCCACCTTCATCAGCACGCTCGGGATGTGAGAAAAGCTGCGATAACTCTCCCATTAACGTCCTTTTCAGTGCGCACAAATGATTAATACTACTCACTGTGGGCAAACAACAACAAATTCACTTGTTAGTTAAAGTCAAATCTGTTTGAAAATAGATGGGCAGAGAACTGATACTTTCAAGACAGTTACAATCCGGAAGACAATATACTGTAATGTTATTTTTGGGACAATATTGTTAGAGCTTTTCCCTGACAGACGCTAACATGATACTCTTTTCGACATCAAAGGCGTTTTTCCCGTGCAGAGCATGTTCACGGAATCTCCCATGTGTTTTGCCCATTTTATTATGACTAGACGAGAGACTCGCCTAACGTTCAGACCGGGAGATGCGTGAAACTTGAAAAGCGCTTACAAATGTTTCTGACCTCTTCTCAGATGGTTTGTCATTTTGTCGTCGTTGTAGCTTTCTTGTGGTATGCTTGGTTTCATCTGCCGGTCGCTCACTACTACTGAGATCACGTAGATTCGTCCGCCCCCATCCATCGTTAGCCAGACTGCCATGCAAACAGCCCGTTTCCAGATGAAAACAGCCCGTTTCAAGGTGAAAACAGCCTGCTTCCAGGGAGGACTGCGGAGACGTCGAGGTGGGAGTGTAAGTTGCGTAGTTGGTTGGTTATTGATCCAGTAGTTTGTGGGCTACTGCACTTCGGCCCAATGCCATATAGTGGTATATGCAAGTGTTTGTCAGCTGTTGTTTAGTTCCCTATAGAGTGTTCCATTTGTCTGGCCTCGTAGGAAGAAGCTTCTTCCTAGCACCCGAAAAGCACCGGACATTTAAAAAAGATGGTGCTCGACAGATTCATAGGAATGTGAGTACAGCCGGCACTCTGGAGAATGTTCTGGTTAGATTCTATTCAAGTTGGACGTGTCGAGTGCGAAGTCGGAAAATGGTGCTTTGATCTCTCCTTTTCATGGGACTGATGTTGTCTTTGGGATTTGGAATGGGCGTATGTTTATAGATTTCTCTCCCAGTATTTTCCATTGCCCATCGATTCAGAAAGGTCTCTTTCTTGGCAGTCTTTAGTAGTTGTTTGACTGTCTGTAGGGTTGTCGGTGTGTATTGTTGTTCTTGACTTGATCCCTTCTTAGCCCGTCTGTCTGCCTTGTCCTGGCCAGTTGTATTTGAATGACCAAGGATCCATTGCATAAATATTCTGACTTCATGGGATGTGATAAGTTAGTTGGTATCTGGGAATATTTGAGTAAGTTAAGGTTTCCAATAACCACTATCTTCAAGAGCTTGACGTGCATATAATGCGTAGCTGATATGAGATGTTTGAAACAGGCATATGGGACAAAAGTCGCAGCAGTGAATGAGCTGACAGCAGCCAGCGTTCCATAGCAGACAGTTTATGTCAGGATCAGCGAACCACAGCTGACAAAAACGCTATTACCACTTCAAAATAGCGGACCTGGAGAAATGCAGTAAACGTAGGCGTCACAGGAGAAAGTCACAGTTTGCAGACAATGCAAACCAAACGCCTGGTCCGGAAGGAATAAGCAGCGAAACCACCCTCATCGGCAGCAGAAGACTGTGCAAACCATGTAATAGAACATCCCGAGCCCGCATTGTTCTGATAAGCCACACGAGGTCCAGCAAATTCTACACCGAGACATGTCAGACAGTGCAGAAACAAAACAGAACAGATAACATACAACAAGGATGATGTCGGTGGTCGTTACCGACAATGATGGACAGTTATCAATATCATCTTACCTATATTATCTCAGCTATTTTACCTCACCTTTATTACCCCACCTATATTACCTCATCTATATTGGTTTATATGACCTTACCTATATCAATTTACCTACAATACCTCAGCTATTTTACCTGATCTACATTTTTTCAAATATTTTACCTCACCTATAGTATCTCACATTCACTACCTCACCCATGTTACCATGAATATATTACCTCACTTGTATTACCTAAAAATCCTCTGGGAAACGTTAACCATATAGTGTGTGGTACGCGCTGCTCTCTTGACCTCACCGTATAGAAATGTGATCAAACCGCTGTATAGATTATATTTTCAAACATTACTTCAAGGGACATAACCACATATAATGCTTATTTGGCCCACTGTGTGATCCTTGTAAACGAGAAAGCAGATGAGCCACACACAAAAAAAGCCAGAAGTGGTGGCACGCAGATTCCCCATCCTACGGAGCTATAAAGAAGAAGAGAAACTCATCAAACCATCCATGAGGACAGAATGGAGAGAACAGCACAAAGAATACAAGCCAGAAAATGACAGCATAGACAAACTTGGCAGAGATGGGCAGACAAAGATCTTCAGACTCAGAACGGGACATTGTAGATTCAAGGCCCACCTCCACAGAATGGATCTCAGAAACACTGCCACGTGCGATTGTGGAGCCCCCAAGCAAACACCAGAACATATTCTACAAGAATGCCTTACTTATGCAAACCAAAGAGAGGCATTCTGACCTGGAGGAGCGACCATTCTCGAAACGTTGTGGGGGACCGGTGAAGTCCTGAAACGCACAGTCTCCTTCGTGAACCTCACCGGACTAGAAGCATAGCATCAATTGGTCGATGAATAATTCTCCACCAGAACTACATGATCGCTTAGATATTTAGTTCCTAGTGTCCTATAGTTGAACAATTGATACACCCACTACGTGTCGGGGTAGAGTCCACGCTGATAACTTGAGTGTTGTGAGCGAGCGACCCCTGAAAATATCGCGATGATGAAGCAACAGATGCCAGAGACATAGTGCGAGGAGAGTCAATTGAAACAAATATCGAATCATTGAATATAACGAAACTCCTCCACAAGTATAGGTCATTAAACAAATTATTGCCAAGAGCATAAGGCATCCGCTCCAATTCTAGTCAGAACAGTGCTCTCACTTTTTGCCTTCAATTGCCGTCTCTAGGTGTGTCGAGGTCTACCTCTCTTTTTTTTCCCCATATGGCTTCAGTGCAGACAATGTCGAGGTGTGGCCTTCGTCTCTTCTTCACCTCTTAAGTCACAGACAGTTGGTTCGATATACGGCACAGACAGTCGGTTCGACCTTCGTCACGGAGAGTTGGTTCGACCTTCGTTACAGAGAGTTGGTTCGACCTTCGTTACAGAGAGTTGGTTCGACCTTCGTTACAGAGAGTTGGTTCGACCTTCGTTACAGAGAGTTGGTTCGACCTTCGTTACAGAGAGTTGGTTCGAACTTCGTCACAGAGTCGACCTTCGTCACAGACAAGTTGGTTCGACCTTCGTCACAGACAAGTTGGTTCTACCTTCGTCACAGACAAGTTGGTTCGACCTTCGTCACAGACAAGTTGGTTCGACCTTCGTCACAGAGAGTTGGTTCGACCTTCGTCAAAGTATACGATCCTGAAGGAAATAAAACATTTGACTTCCCCAGCAAGCAACAATTCAAACGACAACCCACTGAACGTCGGGTTGCCCACAGGAAAGTCTGCATGCCTTCCTTGGTCAAATACATACACTGGCGGTTTGTGTAAATATTGAGAAAGGTTTGTAAAAATATGGGGAAAGATTGGAAGTGAAACTCAGAAGAAGTGGCGTGGTGGAAAATCTTCAAGTGAATCATTTACTATCTTGAGAAGGGAGCGAATAGAGGTCAAGGTCGGACTAACAGAAAGGTGATTTCAGAGAAGAATGTGCTACTACGAAGCGTCATGTCACCTGCACAGTTCATAATTTGTGTAAATGGTACAGCAGACAATATTCCAAATTTTGGCAGACGATTTCTCCGGGAGAAGATCGTCTGAAGAAGGCATCACCACAGCAAGCACCCGGATTGAGCTTGCTCTGAACATCATTGGAGATGTGGGTCAAGGGTGATTAATGATGGGTTTCATATCAGAAACTGTCGTCCGGGATGGAGTGTTAGCATCGTTCTAAGTCACATCTTGTGTGAGGTGGGGTGGCTAGTTCCCTTCCTAGCTGCCTTTGCTCCCTTAAACGTAGGTCAGGTACCCATTTACAAAATAACACTCCTATAGTACAGCTGGATCCACTGAAGAGTGCCGATAGATTGAGTTGAACCCCGCACCTTTCACGTGACAATCAAATGCTCTACAATTACCCTAATCAGACGTTTCAAGCATGAAACCTTTAGCACGCCACCATAATTTATTGCAAATTTTTCGCAACTTTCAATTTTGCTACTTTCAAAAATTGTAACTGTTCTGTTTGTTGGTCAATAAATATGATTTTCTTGTGTGTAGAGACATAAATGAATAACTAAGTTGTTGATGTTATTGTTTTTGTTGTATTGTTGTTAGTTTCTGAGATTCAGGAAGATAAATGTGAAATTTTTTGAAAAAATTAAAATATTTGGACTTTCCCGGCTAGGCCTAGTCGCTCAGATAGAAATCCTTGAAAACTACAACAAAGTGTCAATACTGTGTTTATAATATCGGCACAACTGTTAGTTTCCAATTCAAGCGTAGTTTCCAATTCAAGCGTAGTTATTAGATCTAAACAAATAAAATAAACAGATCTACCAGATAAAGATCCTTCCCAACAACCTACTTTACCTTTCCCCAAAAGTCGGCCTGCTCCAATCGGCGAAATGAGAAAATAAATCGTTCAAAAACTATTTGTAATCTAACATACGATACTTTTACCGGCAAAAAGACTGTGTAGATGGACGTGACGAATCCAGCAGTTTAAAAAAAATGGCTATTGGTAGGGAGGGTCTCAGTACTTATTTTTTTTTTTTAAATTCAAAGATATATTTTTTTTTTTGTTACAGTGAGACAAGTTTGGCTGTGGCAGTCGGTCTTCAGAGTGCTAAAGGCGACGTCAAACTTGAATAAAACTATGTATATCCTCTCCTCCCCCCCCCCCCTCTCCCGCCCAAACAATCAACAGATCTGTAAAGACAATGCTACATTTTGAAAATCTTTAATTGTATGAAAACCGCTACTCTCCAAGTATTTCTTTTGATGGAATTTAGCCTAGATAAGACAAAGCCAGAGACACAGAACGTAACATGATTCAATGACTGTCAGTAGTCAGCAAGCTTGCTGCTACAACTTTGGCAGCAAATGGAAGAGTATTAAACAATACAAACATTGGATGTGTGAGTCCAGTTCTAGAATATACGATGGCAACATGAGCAAGTCGTTAAGTTGACCTTCGACACAATAAATATAGCCCACATTCAAGCACTGAAACTGATAATACGTTGTATCGCTAGTTTAGCGCTAAAAAGCCAGAAAAACACTGAGCTTAATGACTTAAGAGCAGCACTCTGCAAACTGTGCCAGCAGTCCGCACCAAAAAGGGTAGTGGTACAGTGGGTTCCGTCACACTGCAACATCCAAGGCAACGAGGAAGCAGACAGACTGGCAAAAGAAGGTGCAAGACTACCACAAACAGATACTAGTATGACGTACGAAGAGTCAAAACGGCTTATCAAAGCCAGATACATGACCAAATGGGAAACCGAACATACTGGTTACACCAAAAACGATGCCTATTACCAGTTGAACCGAAGAGAGCAGGTCGTTGTCTTCAGACTTCGATCTGGCCACAACAGACTGAGGTACCACCTATTCAACAAATTGAAGATAGGGTGTACCGACGAATGCCCGTGCGGTACTGGTAAAATGACCGCTGAACATCTGCTGCAGAACTGCCCGACATACGAGGATCAGAGAGAGCAGATGTGGCCATTACCAGTGGAACTGCAAGACAAGCTCTATGGCAGTGGCGACAGCCTCAGGATGACCGCCGCTTTTTTCGAAAAAATAATGGTTACTGTCTGACTGCGTACGAAGAAGAAGAAGAAGAAGAAGTATCGCTAGTTTACAGCTTGTACTGCGATATTTGCACCTTTTGGTCCGATACATCCGTCTTCGGCAGAGTATGACCTGGAGCATGGAGAACTACAAATACAACGAAAGGAGTACATACTTTCATAAATGGTGAAGTTCCGAATAGAGGAATTGGAAAATAAGGAAATATGTGGACTAAACACATTGAGTCATTAGAAAGAAGATACTACCCTTCAACCAACGGAGAACTGAAATACAGTGGGACATAAAGACAAAGGGATAAATTCAGAAAGCTGATATGCTAATCAATATAAGAAAAAGTAAAGAGTAAATATCCCGTCACGCCATGCGGCGCATAGGAAATATGGTGCAAGGCGCAAGTTATTTTGTTACCCACGGCAGTCAATGGGTGATGTGATCAGCATCACGCTGGCAGCGTTTATTTCCCGGACAGAACCGGTACCCATTTAAGACTAGGTCGACCCGGAAGGCATTGGGGTCTGAAAAACCATTTGTGCTTCAATTTGGGGAATTCACCAAGATAACTTAGATGCGAAACAAGAGCGCTAACCACTGCGCTTCGCGGCTCCCTACCATTCAATGTACTAGAGTTTTATTGGATTTGAAAGTGTAAAGCTCAAGCGGAGAAACGTTACATCTGAGCAGTGCATGATGAAACGTAGCGGCCAGTTACCTAATGCTGACCGCTAGCGTCAGAGCCAGTGATCCAGTACTGGCAGGACCCTTCATCTCCACCTCCACTTGGTGATCATGGAAAACAGGTTCAAACAGGGCAGACTGGCTAAGGAGAAGGGATCGGAGAAGAAAGGCTAACCCGATACCTAAAAAATGTCATACTGGAGTCAGGTATCGGACCTAAATGTGCAAATATCGCAGTCAAGCTGTAAACTACGACACGATGCATTTAGTTTTTCTGACCACCTCCTGCTAGTTGCAAAGTCCTTTCAAGGCTTGGTAGCGGAAGTTTGAAAACGTTCAGGGCTTGGTAGCGGGAGTTTGAGAACGAACGAACGAAAGATGACGACAACGACGAAGAAGAAGATAAAGACATATTTTTTAAAACTTGATGATCTAGATTTAACCCATGGCATTGCAATCAAGGTAGATGCTTGGCCTAGGGGTGAAACGTACATTTCACAATTCCAACACACCGTTTCACAATCCCAACGTACCAGGCTCAAATCATGCTGTGTACTGGACACGGGGAGATAATGTTTTTTGTCTGTGAGATCGCGAGACGTGCCTGCATCCTGAACCGCCTGCCAGTGATCTTGCCATTGATCCAATGTAGCTCGAGACGAGAGAGTGAGGCTAAAGTCCTACAAAATAAAAAAGAATCTTCAAAGTAAAGTTCGTTATATTGTATGGCCCTTCTTCTTCTTCCTTCTTCTTCGTTCGTTCTAAATCGCCTGGTACCAAGCCCTGAACAGGACTTTGCGAGCAGCAGGATGTAGTCCGTAGAACGGATTACGTTGTGTCGCTAGTTTACATTTTGGGCAGCGATATTTGCACTTTTCGATCCGACACATACGTCTTCGCCAGAGTATCTTCTTCTTCTTCTTCGTACGCTGTCAAACGTTAATCTGTATTTTTTTCGAAAAAAGCAGCGGTATTCCTGAGGCTGTCGACACTGCCATAGAGATTGTCTAGTGTTGCCACTGGTGATGGCCACATGTTCTGTCTCTGGTCCTCGTATTTCGGGCAGTTTTGCAGCAGATGTTCAGCGGTCATTTTTCCTGTATAACAACTGCATTCATCAGTGCCACCTATCCTCAGCTTATTGAATAGGTGGTACCTCAGTCTGTTGTGGCCTGTGCGGAGTCTGAAGACCACGACCTGCTCTCTCTGTTCAATTGGTAATAGGCATCATTTTATGTGTAGCCAGTATGTTCAGTTTCCAATTTGGCCATGTATCTGGCCCTAATGAGCCTTTTTTACTCTTCGCAGGTCACACTAGGATCTGGTTGTGGTAGTCTTGGACTTTCTTTTGCCAGTCTGTCTGCCTCCTCGTTGCCTTGGATGTTACAATGGTATGTAACTCACTGTATCACTACTCTTTTTGGTGCGGTCTGCTGGCATAGTTGACAAGAGTTTTCCTCTTAAATCATTAAGTTCAGTATTTTTCTGGCTTTTTAGTGTTGTAACTACGGCCAGGGCATCTGTAAAAAGGACTATCTGGCTTTCATTTCTTTTGCCTGTCAGCGTTGCTTCTGCTGCAGCCCTCAGTGCCTCTGCCTCCGCTCTGAAATTGCTTGAGTATTTTCCAGTTGCCACTGACAGTGTTATTTTTCTACCATTTTGTAGGCTCAGGAATACCCCTGCGCCTGCCCCTCCGTTCTGTGTTGTGTTTGTTACAGAGCCGTCGGTGTATGCATGGGTCCAGTCCATGCTTGGGTAGTTTTTCGTTATGTACCTCAGGGTTATGTCTCTTCTTTCTTTTCAGTCTGGCTGTTCTTGTTTCCAATACCTGGTATATTTTCTACCACCACCGGTAATATATGCTACTTCCAGGTAGGTTTGCGTACAGTAGGGATGGGCTTTGGTGTTGTTAATGTGTTTATAGGGTCTTCGTTCATCTTTGCTTTTGGTATTTCTGCAAAGTTTCTCCGCTTTAGTTTCCCATTACCAAGTCTACTGAGTCTCTGGTGCATTGGATGGTCTGTCAGTCTTCTGAGTTTCTCTGCTTGCTGCTGGGCTCTGCAGTCTCTTCTGTCGGTCATGGATTGTAGATTTGTAATCTTTTCCAGCTCTACAATTGGCGTTGACTTTATGCCTCCTGTTATAACTCTCATGGATTGGTTTTGAAGTTTGCTAATTTTATCAAAGTTCGCCTTTGCTGCTGTTGTCCATGCCGCAATGCCAAACTCGAGAACTGGCCTCACTCTTCCAGTGTACAGTTTCTTTAGTATACTTTCGTCTGCTCCCCAGCTTGTGCCAGCAAGTTTCCTTATGATTGCCATTCTTTGTCTGGCTCTCATTCGGTTTCTCTCGATCTGACTTTTCCATGTCATGCGCCGATCAAATGTGACTCCCAGGTAGTTTGGGTTATCGTTTGGCCGCAGATATTTGCCGTTAAGACTTATTTTGGTGTTTTGGGGTTTGTTTGAAAGCGAGAATATCGAACATTTTTCCTCATTTATTTTGACCAGCCATGAGTTCGCCCACTCCTCCAGCGATGTTAAGGGCTGCTGCATCCGATTTCTTGCTATGGTGAGATTTTTGTCAGAGGTCCACATAGCCAGGTCGTCTTCAAACATGGCGCTGTGGACTCTTGTTGGTATATTCTCTGTGATGTTGTTTATATACACCAGGAACAGTGTGGGTGACAGTACTCCCCCTTGGGATACTCCCTGCTCAAGTGTCACCTTTTTGCTCATCTGCCCTTGTACTGGAACTCTGGCTGTTCTGTTTTTGAGGTAGTGGCTGATCCATCTGTACATTTTCCCACAAACGTCACTTCTTCGTAGCTTGACTTTAAGTGCCTCTTTCCACACCTTGTCGAATGCCTTCTCTAAATCCAGCCAAACCGTTACTGTATACTTTTTCTCCTGGTAGGCATCCTCTATTTTCTGGGCTATGAGAGTGATCTGGTCCTCAGTGGATCTGTGCTGTCTAAAGCCTGCTTGATGTGGAATTAGTATGTGTTTTTCTTTTAGATGCCACATCAGCCTGGTGTTTATCATACGCTCCATCAGTTTGCCTACACAGCTCAGTAGACTGATAGGCCTGTATCCATTTGGATCTGCTCTATCTTTCTCTTTCTTTGGTACTGGTATAATTACAGCATCTTTCTATGCCTGCGGTACAATTCCCCTTTTCCAGCTTTGGTTCAGAACTGATAGTAATTTCCTCTTTGCTGTTTGGCCCAGCCCCATCAGCATTTCGTTTGTTACCCTGTTACCCCATCTTTTCCGGGCGATTTCTTTTTCTTTAAAGTTCTAATGGCCTCTTCCATTTTATTCATTGTTAGTTTTGCCATCATGTGCTCCTCTGGTGCAATATTGATGTTGTCGTGGCTCTTTTGTTCTTCACTAATGTATGTATGCCTATCTGTAGGAACATCAATGTGGTTTGCTCTGGCATAATGTTCTATAAAGGCGTTTGCTGCTTTTTTTCCAGTGAGCATGTTGTCGCCCTACTTGATGGTAATTTGTTTGTTTGATGGAGTTTCGTCATTCATGGCTCTGACTAACTTCCATAGTTTGTTCCCTTCTTTATCTAAATTGAGGCTTTCTGTTTTGTTTTTCCAGCTGTCTCTTGTTATTTGGTTTAGTGTACTTTTGTATTTCGCCGTTGCGGCTTTGAGGGCGATATTTGCATCCATAGATTGTTCTCTCTCTGCCATGTTCTTAGCATTTTAGACCTCGTCTGCCGCTTTCTGCAATTCATCGTTCCAATATGGCTTGCAGTTTGTCCTTGCCCGTCTTGGGATGGTTTCGGTGGCTGCTTGCATTATTGCTTTGCTTAGGCTTTCCACAATGGGTATCATATTGTTATTCCGTGTGTTGATGGTTTCACACAGCCCATCTGTCAGGATTGCAAATCTGTCCCAGTCGGCTCGTTTATCCGTGGGAGCGGTTTTATTTCCTGTGGGCCTACTTCCATATCAACTTCTAGCCTAATTGGCCTGCCAATTGGTTTAGTACCTGGCGATCTATTTTGTGGTGAATATCCACCGTTGAAAAGGCCAAGTCTGGAGTAGAGGTGGTATGCCATGTTCTAGAATAGAAGCTAGGGCTGTCCTTCGGCCTATTGATAAGCAAGAGATTTGTGTCTATCTCCCAGTCTTCCACTTCACCACCTCTGTTGTCTGTGTCCGAATATCCCCATCTCTCCGAGTGGCTGTTGAAGTCTCCAACTACTAGGCAGCTGGAGTCCTTGATTTCCATACTCGAGAGCGACAGGTCTTTGTTTGGTGTGCCATACAGGTTGAAGATGCGAATCTTCGTTTCTTGTGTTATTATGTCGACTCCTACAATTTCTGCTTGTCTGGTGTGATTGACAGCTACCGCGCTACTCGGTATGCAGTTACGTGTCAGTATCAGAACCCCTACTTTGTGACCTTCTCTATCCAGACGGATGGTCTGGTATCCTCTGATTGAGAATTTGTGGATGGACTTAGAGTCAAGCTAAGAAGAAGTGATGTTTGTGGGAAGATGTACAAGTGGATCAACCACTACCTCAAACAAAGAACGGCCAGAGTCCAAGTACAAGGGCAGATGAGCAAAAAGGTGACACTCGAGCAGGGAGTACCCCAAGGGGGAGTACTGTCACCCACACTCTTCCTGGTATATATAAACGATATTACAGAGAATATACCAAGAAGAGTCCATAGCTCAATGTTTGCAGACGATCTGGCTATGTGGACCTCTGAAAAGAATCTCACCATAGCAAGAAATCGGATGCAAACGGCCCTAACATCGCTGGAAGAGTGGGCGAACTCATGGCTGGTCAAAATAAACGAGGAGAAAACCACGTGCACAATATTCTCGCTCTCATTAAATCCCCAAAGTACCAAATTAAGCCTAAATGGCAAAATCCTGCAGCCAAACGACAACCCAACCTATCTGGGAGTCACATTTGATCGGCGCATGACATGGAAAAGTCAGATTGAGAGAAACCGAATGAAAGCCAGAGAAAGAATGGCGATCATGAGGAAACTTGCTTGCACAAGCTGGGGAGCAGACGAAGGCATACTAAAGAAACTGTACACTGGAAGAGTGAGACCAGTTCTCGAGTATGGCATCGCGGCATGGACAACAGCAGCAAAGGCGAACTTCGATAAAGTTAACAAACTTCAAAACCAAGCCATGAGAATCATAACTGGTGGCATGAAGTCAACGCCAATTGTAGAACTTGAAAAGATTACAAAACTGCAATCCATGACCGACAGAAGAGACTGCAGAGCCCAGCTGCAGTCAGAGAAACTCCGAAGACTGACGGACCATCCAATGTACCAGAGGCTAAACAATTTGGGAACTGGGAAACTAAAGCGCAGAAACTTTGCAGAAATAGCCAAAGCAAAGATGCACGAAGATCCCATAAACGCACTAACAACACCAAAACCCATCACTACTGTACGAAAACCTACTTGGAGGCAGGATATATTTCCAGAGGTGGTAGAAAATATACCAGGTATTGCAAACAAAAACTGCCAGACCGAAAAAGAAAGGAGAGACACTACCTTAAGCTTCATAACGAAAAGCTACCCAAGCATGGACTGGACCCATGCATACACCGACGGTTCTGTAACAAACACTACACAGAACGGAGGGGCAGGAGCATTCCTGAACCTACCAAATGGCAGAAAAATAACACTGTCATTCGCTACTGGTAAGTACACGAGCAATTTCAGAGCAGAGGCAGAGGCACTGAGGGCGGCAGTGGAAGAAATGGTGACACACAGTGAAAATGAGAGCCATATAGTCCTGCTGACAGATGCTCTCGCCGTAGTCACAGCGCTAAAAAGCCAGAAAAACACTGAGCTTAATGACTTAAGAGCAGCACTCTGCAAACTGTGCCAACAGTCCGCACCAAAAAGGGTAGTGGTACAGTGGGTTCCGTCACACTGCAACATCCAAGGCAACGAGGAGGCAGACAGACTGGCAAAAGAAGGTGCAAGGCTACCACAAATAGATACCAGTATGACGTACGAAGAGTCAAAACGGCTTATCAAAGCCAGGTACATGTCCAAATGGGAAACCGAACATACTGGTTACACCAAAAACGATGCCTATTACCAGTTGAACCGAAGAGAGCAGGTCGTTGTCTTCAGACTTCGCACTGGCCACAACAGACTGAGGTACCACCTCTTCAACAAATTGAAGATAGGGTGTACCGACGAATGCCCGTGCGGTACTGGTAAAATGACCACTGAACATCTGCTGCAGAACTGCCCGACATACGAGGATCAGAGAGAGCAGATGTGGCCATTGCCAGTGGAACTGCAAGACAAGCTCTATGGTAGTGGCGAGAGTCTCAGGATGACCGCCGCTTTTTTCGAGAAAATAATGGTTACTGTCTGACTGTGTACGCAGAAGAAGAAGAAGAAGACCTCGTCTGCCGCTTTCTGCAATTCATCGTTCCAATATGGCTTGCAGTTTGTCCTTGCCCGTCTTGGGATGGTTTCGGTGGCTGCTTGCATTATTGCTTTGCTTAGGCTTTCCACAATGGGTATCATATTGTTATTCCGTGTGTTGATGGTTTCACACAGCCCATCTGTCAGGATTGCAAATCTGTCCCAGTCGGCTCGTTTATCCGTGGGAGCGGTTTTATTTCCTGTGGGCCTACTTCCATATCAACTTCTAGCCTAATTGGCCTGCCAATTGGTTTAGTACCTGGCGATCTATTTTGTGGTGAATATCCACCGTTGAAAAGGCCAAGTCTGGAGTAGAGGTGGTATGCCATGTTCTAGAATAGAAGCTAGGGCTGTCCTTCGGCCTATTGATAAGCAAGAGATTTGTGTCTATCTCCCAGTCTTCCACTTCACCACCTCTGTTGTCTGTGTCCGAATATCCCCATCTCTCCGAGTGGCTGTTGAAGTCTCCAACTACTAGGCAGCTGGAGTCCTTGATTTCCATACTCGAGAGCGACAGGTCTTTGTTTGGTGTGCCATACAGGTTGAAGATGCGAATCTTCGTTTCTTGTGTTATTATGTCGACTCCTACAATTTCTGCTTGTCTGGTGTGATTGACAGCTACCGCGCTACTCGGTATGCAGTTACGTGTCAGTATCAGAACCCCTACTTTGTGACCTTCTCTATCCAGACGGATGGTCTGGTATCCTCTGATTGAGAATTTGTGGTTGTTGTTGAGGTGCGTTTCTTGGATACATGCCACGTCAATCTTACCTTCATGCAGGTGATGTGTTAGGGAAAGCTTTTTGTTCATGACCCCCTCCGCGTTTCACTGTAGTATTCAGGGGGTCTTGTGTTTTTGGTCAATAGTTTTTGCCCCATCACCTTGTGCCTTGACTCCACAGCACATTGGTGGGTGACCACCAGTAGCATTGGGTGGGCCCCTTCGAGGCGTAAGGCCCGGCACTCACGCTGTCTGGCGGGACTCCACAGGATGAGCGCCACACTTTTCTCTGTTTGATTGTACCGTCATCATACAGCGATATACGTTGCACTGTTTCGTTAAGCCTGTGGCTCAGTGCTTCCGATTTCAACAGGCGTTTCTGTCGCCAGAGTATGACCCTGAAGCATGGAGAGCTACAAATACAACAACGAAAGAAGTGCACACTTTCATAAATGGTGAAGTTCCGAATAGAAGAATTGGATTATTATGGAAAGGCCTATCGAACAGAACCAGACATATATAAGAAAACCAACTCCAACGTTTACATGGCTCTGAAACATGGAGGACAACACAGATACTTAAGAGAAATCCCTTCCTGGAAACGTGCTGTTTTCATGGCCTCCTGACTAACAAGGTGATCACCATAGTAGTGAGCGACACGCAGACGAAGCCGAGCATAGCACAACCGCCTGGAGTACCCGGTCCACCTTCATCAGCACGCTCAGGAAGTGAGTAAAGCTACGACAACCTGCCACTTAACGTCCTTTTTAGGGCGCACAAAAGAGTAATCCTACTTGCCTCAAACCGTCTTCTCCATTTCTTATTTCGCATGTCTTTCTTTCTCTTCGCCTGGGGATTCTTCTTCGTCTTCGTCTTCTTCTTCTTCTTCTTCTTCTTCGTACGCTGTCAGACGTCAACTTGAATTTGTTCGAAGAAAGCAGCTGTCATCCTGAGGCTGTCGACACTGCCATAGAGCTTGTCTAGTGTTACCACTGGTGATGGCTACATGTGCTTTCTCTGGTACTCGTACGTCGGAAAATTTTGCAGCAGATGTTAAGAGGACCTTTTCCCTGTGCCACACGAGCATTCGTCAGTGCCACCTATCTTCCATTTATTGAATAGATGGTACCTCAGTCTGTTGTGGCCTGTGCGGAGCCTGAAGACCACGGCTTGCTCTCTTCTGTTCAGCTGGTAGTAGGCATAATTTTGTGTGTAGCCAGTTTGTTCTGTTTCCCATTTGGCCATAATCAGCCTTTTGAACTCTTCGTAGGTCACACTAATATCTGGTTATGGTAGTCTTGCAACTTCTTTTGCCGCCTGGGGATTCCCCAACATAGATCATTCAGCTCCAAATAAAGCCCAGGTGTTCAGCAAATTCACGTCGTACTCTTGATTTGAGCCAATCCTCCATTTCGCTGCAGGCTTTCTTTATCTTATTATGTCGTGCTTTGAACTGTCTTCTCCATTTCTAATTTCGAATGCCCCTATTTCAATTATTCTGAGGATTCCAGAACAAAAACTGGCTGGAGAGAACATAACTGTCTCGTATTTATTTTCTATTTCCCGTATTGATTCCTCTGTTACTTCAACACACGCGAAATAATAAGGTAACAGAATGTATGTTAGTAATACTAATTGATACATCCCAGTGTAGGCACATCGTAAGGAAAAATAGTTTTCGGTCGTCATGCATGGTTATTCCCATCGCTGCAGACTTCCTTTATCTTATTATGTCGTGCTTTGAACTGTCTTCTCCATTTCTAATGCCCCTTCTTCTTCTTCTTCTGCGTTCGTTCTCAATCTCCCGCTACCAAGCCCTGTACAGGTCTTTGCAAGTAGCAGGATGTAGTCCGGAGAACGGAATGCGTTGTGTCGCTAGTTTACAGCTTCGCTGCGATATTTGCACCTTTCGGTCCGACACGTCCGTCTTCTGCGGCACGAATGCCCCTATTTCTCTTATTCTGAGGATTCCAGAACAAAGACTGGCTGTAGAGAACATAACTGTCCCGTATTTATTTTATATTTCCCGTATTGATTCCTCTGTTGCTTCAACACAGATGAAATACGAAATAATTAGGTGAACAGAATGTATGTTAGTAATACTGGTTGATACATAACAGTGTAGGCACATCGTCAGGAAAAATAGTTCTCTGTCGTCGTGCATCGTTATTCCCATTGCTGGAATAGTTTTTTTAGGCAGAGGACTACAGGCCGCTTCGCCACAGCGTGTCGCCACGTCGTGTGCTGACTATCTGTGTTTAGTTCACAAACAATTTTTAAAAAGCCTCGATAATTGGGAGAACATAGCTCCTGACCGCTCTGCCTGGTGTAGTCAAATCTCTTCTGGCCCGACACATATGGAGCAGACAAGAATCAAGGACGCTTGCACGGAGACGAGCGACACGAAAGGCAAGAGACGCGTTGCCTCCGCCTGGTGGTCAGACAGTGCTTCTCTGCCCTCACTGTGACATGCGCCTTCGGGCTGGGATTGGTTTGATCAGCACCCACGAACGCACTCCAGGATGGACAGATGACAATGTGGTCCACTTCGATTGGTTTGATCAGCCACTTCCGAACCCACTACAGGATTAACAGATGACAATGTGGTTCTCTTCGGTTGGTTTGATCAGCCACTTCCGAACCCACTCCAGGATTAACAGATGACAATGTGGTCCTCTTCGGTTGGTTTGATCAGCCACTTCCGAACCCACTCCAGGATTAACAGATGACAATGTGGTCCTCTTCGGTTGGTTTGATCAGCCACTTCCGAACCATTCCAGGATTAACAGATGACAATGTGGTCCACTTCGGTTGGTTTGATCAGCCACTTCCGAACCCACTCCAGGATTAACAGATGACAATGTGGTCCTCTTCGGTTGGTTTGATCAGCCACTTCCGAACCCACTCCAGGATTAACAGATGACAATGTGGTCCACTTCGGTTGGTTTGATCAGCCACTTCCGAACCCACTCCAGGATTGACAGATGACAATGTGGTTCTCTTCGGAAACGATGGACAAACAACAACACCACTCACAAGAAAAACAAAATATGCCTTACGGTGGATTAAACCTGCTACCCCCCTTGTCAGCAGACAGGGTGTCAACCATTCAGCCACGCGCTCAACCTGATGACTTGATTTCCATATCTTCTTCATTTTTTCCTTTTTTTCTTCTTTCCTTTTTTTCCCCTTTTCTTCTCTTTTCCTTCTTTTTTCCTTCGTTTTGTTCTTTTTTCTTCTTTTTTCTTCTTTTTCCTTTATTCTTCTATGTTTTTTCTTCTTCTTTGCATAAGAAACTAGGTAAGTGACACACAAAGCAGTCATTGGCTAGCACGCGCGATGTGGTCTTTACTTACAGAAACAAATTTCTTCTATTTAACCCAATCTTCAGCCGACCTTCGTACACTGCCCCAGCTGTGATTTCGGATTTCCATTTCGGCCTCTGCCGTGTATTCCCAAAATTGTCTTTGGCCGACCTCTCTTTCGCCTTCCCTCTGAAGTCCATACCATGGCGGTTCTTGTGATGGTTTCTGGTTTTCATCTTAGAACATGACCGATCCAACTCGAACGTTGTCATGGTCGGTGCTGGTGTTCATGTCTTATCGATCGATTCAGGCATGTCTTCCCTCGTTTTTGTGATGGTGTTCATGTCTTATCGATCGATTCATGCATGTCTTCCCTCGTTTTTGTGATGGTGTTCGTGCCTTATCGATCGATTCAGGCAAGTCTTCCCTCGTTTGGTGATGGTGTTCATGTCTTATCGATCGATTCAGGCATGTCTTCCCTCGTTTTTGTGATGGTGTTCATGTCTTATCGATCGATTCAGGCAAGTCTTCCCTCGTTTTTGTGATGGTGTTCATGTCTTATCGATCGATTCAGGCAAGTCTTCCCTCGTTTTTGTGATGGTGTTCATGTCTTATCGATCGATCCAGGCAAGTCTTCCCTCGTTTGGTGATGGTGTTCATGTCTTATCGATCGATTCAGGCATGTCTTCCCTCGTTTTTGTGATGGTGTTCATGTCTTATCGATCGATTCAGGCATGTCTTCCCTCGTTTTTGTGATGGTGTTCATGTCTTATCGATCGATTCAGGCAAGTCTTCCCTCGTTTTTGTGATGGTGTTCATGTCTTATCGATCTTCTTCTTCTTCTTCTTCTGCGTACACAGTCAGACAGTAACCATTATTTTTTCGAAAAAAGCGGCGGTCATCCTGAGACTCTCGCCACTACCATAGAGCTTGTCTTGCAGTTCCACTGGCAATGGCCACATCTGCTCTCTCTGATCCTCGTATGTCGGGCAGTTCTGCAGCAGATGTTCAGTGGTCATTTTACCAGTACCGCACGGGCATTCGTCGGTACACCCTATCTTCAATTTGTTGAATAGGTGGTACCTCAGTCTGTTGTGGCCAGTGCGAAGTCTGAAGACAACGACCTGCTCTCTTCGGTTCAACTGGTAATAGGCATCGTTTTTGGTGTAACCAGTATGTTCGGTTTCCCATTTGGTCATGTACCTGGCTTTGATAAGCCGTTTTGACTCTTCGTACGTGATACTGGTATCTGTTTGTGGTAGCCTTGCACCTTCTTTTGCCAGTCTGTCTGCCTCCTCGTTGCCTTGGATGTTGCAGTGTGACGGAACCCACTGTACCACTACCCTTTTTGGTGCGGACTGCTGGCACAGTTTGCAGAGTGCTGCTCTTAAGTCATTAAGCTCAGTGTTTTTCTGGCTTTTTAGCGCTGTGACTACGGCGAGAGCATCTGTCAGCAGGACTATATGGCTCTCATTTTCACTGTGTGTTACCATTTCTTCCACTGCCGCCCTCAGTGCCTCTGCCTCCGCTCTGAAATTGCTTGTGTACTTACCAGTAGCGAATGACAGAGTTATTTTTCTGCCATTTGGTAGGTTCAGGAATGCTCCTGCCCCTCCGTTATGTGTAGTGTTTGTTACAGAACCGTCGGTGTATGCATGGGTCCAGTCCATGCTTGGGTAGCTTTTCGTTATGAAGCTTAGGGTAGTGTCTCTCCTTTCTTTTTCAGTCTGGCAGTTTTTGTTTGCAATACCTGGTATATTTTCTACCACCTCTGGAAATATATCCTGCCTCCAGGTAGGTTTTCGTACAGTAGTGATGGGTTTTGGTGTTGTTAGTGCGTTTATGGGATCTTCGTGCATCTTTGCTTTGGCTATTTCTGCAAAGTTTCTCCGCTTTAGTTTCCCAGTTCCCAAATTGTTTAGTCTGTCTTATCGATCGATCCAGGCAAGTCTTCCCTCGTTTGGTGATGGTGTTCATGTCTTATCGATCGATTCAGGCAAGTCTTCCCTCGTTTGGTGATGGTGTTCATGCCTTATCGATCGATTCAGGCAAGTCTTCCCTCGTTTGGTGATGGTGTTCATGTCTTATCGATCGATTCAGGCAAGTCTTCCCTCGTTTGGTGATGGTGTTCATGTCTTATCGATCGATCCAGGCAAGTATTCCATCGTTTGGTGATGATGTTCCTGTCGTACTGATTGTTAGTGCAAGTAGTCTTCGGTTGTGATGCTTGTTACGTGGCCAAACCATTTTAGTTGCTGTCTTTTGATGTAGTCTAAAACTAGTGTTTTTCACACTATTCTCCTCATCTCATCGTTTCTGATAATGCCTCACCGTGTTATACCCAATATGTGTATCAGGAACTACTTTTCTGATGCTATGATTTGTTATTTTACTGGGTTCCTGTTAGTGCCCAGTTTTGACACTGGTAGTTGAGTGTCGGAACTATCGTCTGCATGAGTGATTTCTGAGAATGTTGTCTGATTCATAGAAACGAGGTTATGACTACTGTCACAATTAGATCATGTCGTGAGATGCGATTAAGAGCATGACATTAAGCCTTTTGGACACAAGACTCTCCAACTTATTTACTTTGTACACCAAGTCTTTCGTATAGGTTAAGAGATTATTCAATGTGGAGTGTTCTCTTTGGTTTGTTGAGATAAGTAGTTATGACAAATAGTAATTATGTTGTGAAGAAAACGGCGACGATGTTTTTGATAATGGCAATGATGACGCTAATGGCGATGGTGATAACAGTGTTGATACATTGTGATAATCAATATGGTGATTATTATGGCAATAACAATACTGCTCTTCTTTACAGCTCGAATACCGCTCAGATGAGTCTAACGATCTCTGAATACTTATTCTAAAAGCCTGATATGTCTAGCATACGCAGACATTTACACGTAAAACGTATGCAACTTCGTAAAAAATAGACGAATAACAAGTAGGAGGACAGATAAGATGTAGGAAGACAGATAACATTAACAACAAGTGAGTGAATATTTACTTTCTTTGACACGAGATAAAATGTTCAGAAAACGTGCTCTCTTATAATGCTTCTCGTGATAAATGTGATACGCAGGGAATACACAGACTGTCTGAGGGTGAATATCTTCATGCTACGCAGGTATGTTGATGCTAAGTCAATATAACCGATCGCTAGCTTTTGTGTGAATTAAGTTTCCTGTACTCTGCTTCGGGAAAGGTATAAATGGGACGGTTACGGTATGAGTGGTGGTTGGATAAATACATCTTAGGTCTTCAGGGTCAGGTGTGGTCTATTGTCAAGGTCATACTGAGGTTAGCTGGACTTCCGTTGTTGGAAATGCACATATAGTGTAAATTAGAACTGACAAGATTAATGAGGACAAAAGATATGATCCTATCAACTAGTATCGTAAAGCAAAACAGGACATATTAGTTCGACTAAAAATGAGCCATTATAATGGATTACGTCCCCTCTATCGCTTCCTGTGGGTCGCTATTGTCAAGAGGTTAAGGCATTCGCCTCCAAAAGCGATGAACGAAAACAGTGGGTGATCGAATCCGGCAAGTTTAAAGCGACCCTTGGTCTCACGAGAGGTAAGACCAGAGTTACCTCCAGTCGTCTCGACCAATAGTCTTGCCACTGATCCAAGGTAACTCGTGACAAGAGAATGAGAATGAAAGCCAGTACATTTTCTTCCATTCAATAATCTACAGTGCACATCACATTATTAAAGCCGAATGATGTTGTGGCCATCATCGCTTGCGATGGGCAATAATTAGTATCACTTCAAGATATCTCACACAAGTCAATGCCAATCTAGAATTGGTATGCGGAACCTTGAAACACTTGCTTCAGAAATATCGGTCAGCTCATGATGATCTTCGAACTGGCCAAGGGATACAGAGTCGAAGCAAACGATATGGAGTCGCTATCTTGACCTAGAAACGATTATGGACGTTATCTTGGTTACCAGGCTGTAGATATAGCAGAACTGTTGGACCTAATAGCGAAAATAATTTTGGGGTATGGAAGGCTGCGTGGAGAAAGGGGGTAACAGTGCAGCAATATATACTTATATAAATCAATTATCATCTGCTATATCAGTGCTCTTCAACCTGGGCGATTTTAGCTTTCTGTTGGTCGGCAGAAGAATAAAATCATTCTGTTTAAAAAAACATAATAATAATATTTGTTTTATTATTTTTATTATTATTATTACTATTATTATGCCAAAGCAGAGGCTATACAACCTGTGGAAACTATGGCAAAACACCAACACACATGAACATTCTGTGGACTTGTGCTTTCCCATTGCAGTATGTGGTTGTGAAACATGGATCCTTAACCAAACATCCAGGAAGAGAATCGAGTTCTTCGAAATGTTATAGAAATGTCTTCAGAATACCAAAGACTGAAAACAATACAAATGCAGACATTCGGCAAAAGTTGGGCATAGAGGAGAACTGGTTTATCAATTCCAACATGAACAAAAAATTGAAATACTTCGGCCCACCAAATGACACAATGGTCTTGAGAGAACCCTAATGGCAGGTACGGTGTCTGGCAAGAGAAATAGAGGCAGACCAAGAAGGAGATGCTGCAAAGATGTCAAGGAATGCTTGGGCATGACTCTGGAGCAGGCTGGAGATTTGACAATGGATCGAGTTTCTTTCAGACAGGCTGTCATGGGAGCGACGTTCTTCGGAGTGCATGTGACATGATGCACTAAAAACATCAAAAATATACAGATTCAGTGGACCATCGCATAATTGTGTTCTCAATTTAGATTTGAGTGGGCGGTAAGGACAATTTACCTTCACGAAAGTTATAAAAGCTGGCGTCAAGCATGAAAAGCCATATGTTAGATGATGACGCTGAAGTCGATGAGCCAGCAATAAACAAGAGTTAGAAATAAGATATGTGACATATCTATGAAAATAAA
Source organism: Ariolimax columbianus (assembly GCA_036924085.1). Classification (NCBI taxonomy): domain Eukaryota; kingdom Metazoa; phylum Mollusca; class Gastropoda; order Stylommatophora; family Arionidae; genus Ariolimax; species Ariolimax columbianus. The sequence goes on from JAVGWX010000010.1 coordinate 45,560,749, forward strand.
TGCAAAAAAGTATAGGTTTCTGTTTAGCGAGTCTTCAATATGTGAATTGTGCATGATCTCACATTGGAGAGAAGCGATGCAGCTGCGCTGCGGAAGTTGTGTTAGGTTTCAATGAGGTGCATAATGTCTTTCTGTTATTCATTGATCTCATGAGAGAACAATTGGCTTTCTGTCACATTCAAAATATTCAGTCAAAATCGTTGAGCTCTCGATGAAGCACATGGTACAACAAATACACGCTGCCACGTTGCCCTGTGTCATCCCTTCTATCTATGTCCTCGTCTTCCGCGTTTCCTTTATGTCCGCGTTTCCTTTATGTGTGTCTTTAATTCTCATCTCATTGTGCGTTTTCGTTTATCTCCACTTGTTGCCTTGGAAATAGTCCTTCTACTACTACTACTTTTTCTTCGTTTGTTCTGAAACTCCCGTTACCAAGCCCAGAAAAGGGTTTTGCATGTAGCAGTATGTTGTTCGTCGTTGTGTCGTAGTCTACAGCTTGGCTGCGATATTTGCATCTTTCGGTCCAACACATACGACTTCAGCAGGCATATTTGAGTACCAGGCTAGCCTTCCATCTTCGATCCCTTATCCTTAGCCAGTCTGCTCTAATGCAGACCTTTGTGTAGGATCACTGCGTGGAAGTGTAGACGGGTCTTGACAGCTCTGGTTCGCTTGCTCTGACGCAAGCAGTCAACTGTGGGTCGCTGACAGCTGCAGCTGATGCACTGCTCAGCGTCTAGTTCCCAATAAGGTTTCCAGAATAGTCTGTTTTTACCATTTTTATTAACTCATAACGAGTGTCCTATCCAACAGAAGCGCCTTCTACTCATGTCTCGCTGCACTGATATATGCCTGGTTCTGTCAAACAGTTCCAAATTAGATATCCTATCAGGGATCAAGATGCTGAGCAGCGCATGAGCTGCAGTGGTCAGCGATCCATTGCTGACTGCTAGCGTCAGGGCCAGCGAACCATAGCTGCCAAGACCCTTCTACACCTCCACGCGGTGATCCTGGATAAGGCTGCAGCAGGACAGACTGGCTAAGGAGAAGGGATCGAAGAGGGAATGCTAACCCGGTACTAAACAAATGTTTGCTGAAGTCGGATGTGTTGGACCGAAAGGTGCAAATATCGCAGCCAAGATGTAAACAACGATACAACGCATTCCGTTCTCTGGACTACATTCTGCTACTTATGCTTTTTCAGGGTTTGGTACTGGGAGATTGAGAACGAATGAAGAAGAAGAAGATATCTTATCATACCATTTCAATCTTTATATATATTCTCTCCATTTTATTTCGCCTTCTATCACACAGGGGTGGATAAGCCATGAACAATCCTCCGCCAAGAAGCTCTGTCCTGTGCAATTTTATCCACTTCTTTCCAGCTTTTTATTGTTTCCTTTACTTCCGACCCCAGATCTCGACTCCGTGTATTCATGGAGACGAGATATATATATATATGCAGGAACCCAGTTATAAAACTTATACATTGTTAATTTTGTTGTTCACATTGTTTCTAGGCCATACAAAAAACTAACTCAAGATTTGTATTGGGGGCTGGGGGGGGGGGGGAAGAAAAAGGGGTGGGGGGCCGTAAAGCAAAACATATGGCCATTTCAATTTCAAAGACAACATCAAGCTCTTGAAAAGGAGAGATGAAAGTCTCATTTTCCAGTTTAGCACTCATTTATCATTCCCTTTGATATTCATAACTTCACCAATTCGATCAAAGACGCTGTCGTCTTTTGTAAACTTATTTTAACGTCCCCTGTTGTAGGGTTATGAAACCTGGTCTAATCTGCAGAGTAAACAGGAGCGTTGTTGTTGTTGTTGTTATTTGCGAATGCCCACAATGAGTAGGTTACTCTTTTGTGTGCCCTGAAAAGGACGTTAAGTGTCGGGTTGCAGTAGCTTTCCTCACATCCCGAGCGTGCTGATGAAGGTGGACCGGGGTCCTTCAGGCAGTTGTGCTATGCTTGGCCTAATCTGCGTGTCGCTAACTACCACGGGGTTCACGTCGATCCCTCACCTTGTTTGCCAGGCAGCCATGAAAACAGCCCGTTTCCGGAAAGGGCTACGAGGAAGCCAAGGTGAGGGTCTTGTCCAGTATGTTTTGCCTGAACCTGGCTAACACATCTGATCAGTATATTTTGCCTGAACCTGGCTAACACATCTGATCAGTATATTTTGTCTGAACCTGGCTAACACATCTGATCAGTATATTTTGCCTGAACCTTACTAACACATCTGATCAGAATATTTTGCCTGAACCTGGCTAACACATCTGATCAGTATATTTTGCCTGACCATTCGTTAGTCTTCCTTCCCCCAACACGTTGTAGAATTGCAGCCAGAGACGCATTCTTGCAATCCACTGGTAAGACAGGTCACAAACGACATCAGCCGACGGACAGTCCTCTTAAGCACATTTATCATGTTAAACCAGTCGCCATTTGGCCCTATTTGGACGTGGTCTGCCAAACCAAAGACGTCCTTGACCACCAGCTCATAAAGCAGACCACGGACACCAAGGATGGCAAACGACCTTCTTCATCATGGTTCCAACCCCCACGACCTAACCTCCGGGTTAGGTTAAGTCGACAGACATCATCCTCACTGCATAGGAAAAGCCTTCTGTGACCAAAGACTCCAGCGTTACCCCAGGTCTCTCTCGCTGTTCTGTAACTGTCAAGCGTATCGGTTAGGATGTGCCCCAGTTCTAGGTAGGACGCTATTTTCCTGGCCATTATATTCTCGATCAACTTTCGATAACTTCTGGGAAGCACGGAGTCCTTACCAGGTTTAGGCAGTGGGTATATATAGCTATGTAGCCAGTCTTCAGTCACAGATAGCCATGTAGCCAGTCTTCATGCACATATGACTTCTCTATTGTGTGATTGAACTCCTTCGCGACATTTCTTATCTCTGTCTCATCCAACTGCTTGATGTGGCAATACTGTGCTCCATGACTACATGTGACGGTGTTCTTGCTGGTACCTAGGCTATTTGCTACCTCAGCCTCAGTGATGAGGTCTAGAGAAGTTTCTTCCCTGCTGGCCGCGTCTAAAATACATTTTCGAATATCCTGACAGGCATTTCTGTCGCATTTGTCGTCTGGACAACATATCGACTGATAAAACCCAGGCCATTCTCTGTGTCTTGTTTTCAAGGGAATTCCTGTTGTGCTTTGGATTTTGGAGACACGCTGGCTTGTGGTCTTTGATTTCATTTTTCGATGCATGTGCCAGAACTTCTGGATGGTTTTACCCACACCTGTAATGAACTCCCCTCATTGCTCGCTGTTGGACTCCCTAGCTAAAGGAATTGATGACTGTGTTATGCCTCATTCTTCTCATTCAACACGTCGACATTAGTACCTGTTCTCTTTCTGGCTTTCAGTCTCTCCTGTGTTTCTACCTTCTTTTCTCTTCCCGTCTGTTCGATTCCACCAGAGTAGTTGGACAAAGGTGGATCTAGTGCTCCTGCGTCTGATCGTCGGTCACAGCTGTTTTTCAAAACATTGTTATGTTCATATGTATATCTCTGGTGTTTTCCTCTGGGTATAAATACGACACATGGCAGGTGATCGCTCTTATGTGCCCTAATACGTCCCAGTGTGTGGATGGATCACAATCACTAGATATCAGCACCAGATCAATAACACCTTCCGTATATCCTTGGCCGTGATGCTAGTCTCGTTGGACATCCGTCATTCACGACAGTGAGATTCGTGTGGATTAATGTCTGCCTCAAAGCGACTCCTTGCTTATTTTCAGTGGCATTTCCCCACTCCCTTGATCAAGCGCTAAAGTCACCAGCAATGAGGCACTTTTCTGGCCTGCGACTCTGTCAATTCTGAAAGAAAATCCCACATTACGTAATCGAAATAGTAATCTACGTGAACGTATAAGTTGAAGATTATCCATTCTTGGTGGTTGATGGTCACTTCAATCCCTTGTAGCTCGACATCTTCAATTTTACAGGTGCTAGTATATATCCATGTATGGGGAAGTTCTAGCATCACATTCATTGCCAGCTCCTGGTAGTCGGACCCGCGTGGATTACTGTAGCACCTGTATCCTGGACCCTGATGGTAACTTCTCCTTCAAATACGTGTCCTGGATCATGAAGATGTCCAAGTCGTGTACCTATTGTTAGTGGATGACTTGGCGTTGGGTAGCGCTGCGGCAATTCCTGTAGCCTATACGTACATTTTAACCTATCTATCGGACTTTCTTCTACATTTTCTCTCGCCGGCTTTTTTGTCTCTCTCTCTCTCGTCTCCCCTTCCTCTCCTTCTGCATGCACCTTTCATTTACTGGAGACATCGACGTCAGAGCACGATATCCGTAGCTCTCGCGAAGACTCTTATGTGTGTTTATCATCAGAGTTTTCTTTCTCCTAGAAAAGTTGCCTGTGGAGCTAACGAGTTTTCTTTACTCGGTTTGTGGTCGGTTGTCTCCGCCGTTGTCTGCGTCAGATCATGGTTCAGGTAACAATGAAAAATGACCAAGCGTTTCTTCCAATTCAGTCAGCGTTACTGCGAAATCCCGACACAATCGATGATGATCCGTTAAATATTGCTAACCGATCACCTGGTACACATTTCATCTGTTATGTTCTTACTTCCTACACCACGAAATGTTGGTATTAACTACCACCATAGAAGAAACAATCGGTGAGAAAATTTACTGCTTGTCGCTGTACATGTAACGCTTAACCCAGACCACATGTGTCGTCCTAGTAAGTCAGTTTTAACAAACAAACATGACAATACAGGCGATAATAGAAGTGGTCCTGTACCACGTGAAGACTGTATTTGAAGTCTTCCCGTCAAAAGCTCCCAAACATCGTTATCTTAAAAGACTCATTGCTCGCCCTTCAAACTCTGGAAGATGGTGGTCATTGTAAGTCTGAACTTACCGACATCCGCAGGTACCAACCAGTTTATTACATCTTATGACGTCAGAATAGTTATGCAGTGAATTACTGCCAAAATACACCTGGCAATGACAAGACAGACAAACTGGTTCAGAAGAGATCAAGTCAAGAACAACAATTCACACTAATAACCCTACAGACAATCTAGACACTACTGAAGACTGCGGGCAAAGAGGCTTTGGCGAACGGATTGGCAATGTTAATACTGGGAGAGAGATCTACGAACATACAATAATAATGTTCGCTAAGGCATCTGAGGTCCGTTGCGTCGGTCAGTCACATCCATGACCCACTGCTGTGGTGTGGTTTCCTGCCCCGTCCAGTGCGGCGGAGTAGGTTGCTACTTGCTGGAACCATACTGTTTGCGGACGGCCTCTTCTGCGCCTCCAGCCGGTCGGGAGAAGACTTTTGGCGCTGAGGAACGACTTGTGTACTATCTTGTCGGTAGGGATTTCCTGGTCCAACCGTACAGCATAACCGAACAAAGAAACTCGGCCACGGTCAAGTGCTTCTGAGATTGGGTAGAGGCCTGTTTTAGCAGAGACCTTCACGTTGCGAATGCAGTCATGCCATCGTATGCCCTGGACACGCAGCTGGTTGCGCATGTCGAAACTGACTTCCAGTCTCGACATGTCATGTTTCAGCAGTGTCCAGGTTTTGGAGCCGTAAAGCAGGACATATGGCCATCCCAAATCCCAAGACAACATCAAGCTCTTGAAAAGGAAAGATGATAGTATCATTTTCCGGCTTAGCACTCAACAGATGCAACTTAACAGTCACTTGAGCGCCCGGGACTTGACGGTGTTAGTGCAGCGCTTCTTTCACAGAGGCCAAACAACTGGAACTCACTGTATGAAACCAAACAACAGTTCACAAACACTTGCAGAGACCACTATACGGTATTGGGTCAAAGGACAGAGACCCTTGCTTGCTGGATCAATAATTAGCCAATAGGAAAAGGAGAATTGTATATCCAATAAAAAGCAGAATAATAACCTTAACATGTCATGTTATGTTAATAAAGAATATTACTTTTACTTGCAAATGTATAATATGTATAATATATCATGAGTTGGATCGACTGACCTTATTGTTGTTTAATCCATGAGGCTCTTTATTACTGTACTGCGTGTGTCTTCACTGAACAAAAGTGACTGCGCGTTTTTTTTAAAAAGTCGTTGATAAGAAAATAGTTCGCGTTTCTGTGTCACACGATGAGGCTGTATTCAGCTAGATTGTGTTCTCAGTCAATTCTCAACAATACCGCTAGCTATACAAGGTCATAGACCAGGCTTGACAAAAGTGCTAGTGTGTAACAAGTAAAACATTTACAGCAATACCGCTAGCTATACAAGGTCATAGACCCTGCTTGACAAACGCGCTAGTATGTAACAAGTAAAAATTTACAACAATACCGCTAGCTATACAAGGTCAAAGACCCGGCTTGACAAAAGCGCTAGTGTGTAAACAAGTAAAAATATTTTGCTTAACAAGTTAAAAAAAATCCGTTATTAATTGTTAATTACGTTTTTAATTGTTACTACACATGACGACTCTCGCACGATTAATAATGATATTAAGGTTCGAATAGATATAAGCTGGTTTCGCACATCGGTCAATGTGAGACAGAGCTGTACACTATCCCCAACAGATTTCAATATATTCCCTGAGGGAATTATGAGTGAGACACTTGGATATCACGTTGGCATTGTCAAGATAGGTGACCGAGGAATTACCAACCTTCGGGTTTGTGGGCTCTATGTTCCACTATGCTTGTGAGACAAGGGAAATTACACCTGACCTGCAACGGAGGATATAGACCTTGGAGATTAAATGTTTCCGAAGACTTCTAAGCGCCACGTACAAAGATCGAGTTATAAATGAGGAAATACGAGAAATAATTTCAACAGCAATATGGCCTTTTGAAGACATCTTGACAGTTGTCAAAAGAAATAAACTTGCTTGGTGGGGACACATATCGAGATCAAACGGTCTTGCAAATACGATCATGCACGGAAAGGTACAAGTCAGTCGACCAAGGAAGAGGTCGTCCCAAAATGAGGTGGAAAGACAATATAAAAGAACTGACCAATTTCCGACCAGAGAAGGCACAGGCAGCGGCTGCTGACAGAGAATGATCGGGTGGTGTTATGAGGATGCCTTCATGTCTGCCTCAACGACGTCACCTGTTAGTAGATGACCTGACCTGACCTGAAGCTAGTTTATGAGAGTGAATATAAATTAACCTCCACTACCACAATTTAAACTTTCTACAATCGATAAATGGTACTACAGTGCTAAAACTACAAATGAATATTCAAGGACACACGCCATGCCTCTGATAATGGTGCATTTTTTCTTAAGAAGAAATAGACATACTGTGTAAGTAATACAATATATTTTCGCTGGGTTCGCATTGTTATGTAGAAATAAGTGAATTAGTGCCTAGTTTAAATTTGTTAATATAAATTGCATGACTGTAGTGTAACAGACCTTAGATGTAGAGACAACATAGGTAGGAGCTTAGACAACCATTTTTTTTCTTTCTTCTTCGTGGGATTTGAGTCAGTGCAGCTGAACTCAGTCCCGCCAGAATTTGAGTAACCAAATCGAACCACGCACGTTTTGTCTCGAACCGCACTAGTGAGAGTTGTGGTAAATATTCGTAAACTGACGTAAGTTTCAGACCATGTGTGAACACGTGGAAGATAGTGGTTGGAGACGTGTAGACTTGTTTCCGCCGACAAACCCGCGTCATCTGGAAACTATGCGAACAGGATGGAGGCTAATGGCAAGCAGACGGACAAAAAACGCGGGCGGTTTTGCAAATCACGTGATCTGGGAAGCAGCTCAAATATAAATCCCGGCAGAGGAACGTCAGCACAGGACATGAGATAGACACAGAGAGAGAACATTTCACTTCAGAGATTACTTGAGAAGACTTTCGAAAGAGACGCCCAGTGGAGGGCGGACGACGGAGTGAGGTAGATTTGAGTTGTGAACCAGATTGCGAGAGAACCACAGAGAAAGAACATTTCACTTCAGACATTACATGAGAACCACAGAGAAAGAACATTTCACTTCAGACATTACATGAGAACCACAGAGAAAGAACACTTCACCTCAGACATGACATGAGAACCACAGAGAAAGAACATTTCACTTCAGACATTACATGAGAACCACAGAGAAAGAATATTTCACTTCAGACATTACATGAGAACCACAGAGAAAGAACACTTCACCTCAGACATTACATGAGAACCACAGAGAAAGAACATTTCACTTCAGACATTACATGAGAACCACAGAGAAAGAACATTTCACTTCAGACATTACATGAGAGCCACAGAGAAAGAACACTTCACTTCAGACATTACATGAGAACCACAGAGAAAGAACATTTCACTTCAGACATTACATGAGAACCACAGAGAAAGAACATTTCACTTCAGACATTACATGAGAGCCACAGAGACAGAACATTTCACTTCAGAGACAGAACACTTCACTTCAGAGACAGAAGTATTGTGGAAAGAGATGCTCAGTGGACGGCAGGCGACGAAGGTATGCAGTTGAGGCATATTTGAGTTGAGATTTGGGCAACGGGGTGAGGCAGTTGAGTTAGACGCGCAACAAGCAAGGTAACTACCTTCAAATTATATAGTTGTCGTAATTACAAGTTGTCAGTGGCTTATAGAGGCAGTCTTCCAGTGATCACATTCATTATATTGACCCAGTGCTACTGGTCACGTCGACATTGCCTTGATCACGTGAATGTAAGTCGTCAGTCACAGCTAGAGACAATTTTACAACGATCCCATGGGTCATATTACATGCAGTCTATCCTGACCACGTTGAGACCCGTTGAAATCACTTTGATCTACCGCCGACAAAGAGGAACAAGACCATGGACGTCAGACTCGGGTTCATAACCTACGAACTTTACCATCAGCGGCAATCCGCAACTAAGTTCGATCGCAGCAGGCCAGATAAGGAGAAGTATATAGTGACGTATAAATGGTGAGAGAAAGAATGTAAGTTTCCATAGAGTTTATAGCTGGCAGTGTTTCTTGATTACATAATCTGTTGTATTGTGTTTATATTTAGTTTTACTTGAATTTGTTTACAGTGATTGCAGAGTTCAATAGAATATAGCAGACCCATTTATCTTCTGCGACACAGCTCTATCAAATCGATCGCCTCTGGTAAAGTATTCCGACCATGCTGACTATTGAAATGTTTGACTGACTGGTAAACCACCCTAAAATTTGTCTAGCCCTGGTTATAGAAGTGGGTGTGAACAAGAGGTTGAGAAATCGGTCCCCTAACCAAATTGGCAGGGATTCCAAGCCTCAGAATGGCATTGGTATTTTTTAATCGAGAATAAAACCCGCACCTATATAGTGTGTTCCTAGTGTAGATCTGAGGTAAACAGAGGAGGAAAGAACAGCATGTCGAAACAGTTACAACGAAGATATATGCATGGCACTAGGAACTGAATCTTGCAAGTGCAGTTAGTGCATACATTATTACTGCTGCAGTAGTATCCTTCTTAAATACATAATGCTCATGGCATGTATTTTCTGCTCCAATGTAGCATGCACTGTCTATGTTTCACAAGCATATGGGTACATAGAGAGGAACAATGTATGTACTACATTGATTTTATTGACCGGAGATATGTTGTTATATATGTCCAAAATTAGCTTCAGTGAGGTAGGATTGGGCATAGTCTGAGCAGTCCTCATTCGTGACTCCTTCGTGGTATTCTCATGGACAATGCCAGCCTCTTGATATTTGAATTGAGTAATTGTGTCAAGAGTATAACGGTTTTATATCGTTTCTCTAATCTCTTTCTCCCTCTCTCTCTCTCTCTCTCTATCTCTCTCTCTCTCTCTCTGTCTATATATATATATATATATATATATATAAACGCGACTTGTTCAAAACAAACCGGACCAAAGTGCAACAAGTGAACATACGTACGATGCGCATGATGACGTCACTTCTGATGTAAACAACACATACCAACCGTCACGTTTGCAAAATGTCATTATCCTCCGACTCATACTTTCCTCAGCAGACCGTTGAAAACAGGGCGGGTGTGATACGGAATCCGTCTAGAGTTGATCAGGGAGCGGTGATTCGGATTCTTACAGCTGAAGGATGTCGACCAGTTGATATTCATCGCAGAATGCAAGCAGTGTATGGTGACATAAGTGTGGCGCGGTGAACTCCGGCGACTGTCCATCGAATTGTCGCATCAATTTTGGCGATGGCATCTTCTGGGGCAACAATATGCGCCTGACCTAGTCTAGAAGATATTTCGTTAACTCACGTCCTTCTTTAAACATCGTTCTTCACTGTTGTCTTCAACACATTTTTGTCACCAAGCACTGCCTGCATTCTGTGATGAATTTTAACTGGTCGACATAGATCAGCTGTTAGAAACCGAATCACCGTTTGCTGATCAGCTCTGGACAGATTCTGTATCACAAACCCCATGTTTTCAAAGGCTGCTGAGGAAACTATGAGTCGGAGGATAATGAAATTTGGTAAACTTGACGGTTGGTATGTGCTGTTTACATCAGAAGTGACATTCGCATCGTACGTATGTTGACCTAATGCAGTTAGGTCCTGTTTCATTTGAAAACTACTCGTATATACACATATTGATAGTAAACTTATAGTAAAAGATGAACAGGCCTCTTTTACCAAAATGGAGATGATCTACAACATTCCATAAACTATCTCCATTTCGCTTGTAACGAATATGACTTGAACATCAACACTGGCAAGACAGCGACTATGTTGTTTCATGTGAATAATTGAAGAGAAGTTTCCACATCAGTGACACTGATATCAAACAAAGTACGAAGGTTCAAATACCTAGCAAGTATGTTCACTGATGACCGCAGAGTAGACAGAGAGATTGCATATAGCGTTCTGAAGGTGAACAGTGTCCACTATAAAATTACACCGATTTTGAAACATCCTAGAGCGCTTCTTTCGACTATGAGGAGGCAGATAAATACACTATTTATTCCTTCATTGTGTTAGCAATGTCAACCTTAGTCCTTACCAGCAACACATAGGAGTATGATCCAAAGCTAAGAGATTCGCTGTGTGAGAAGCGCAGCCGGAAAGACAACTCGTCACCTAATCCTCAACACCACGCTGAGGCAGACAGTGGGGACAAACCCAGTCAGTGCCTACATTTGCCTCTCAACAAATCAAGTGGTTTGGTTACTTGGTCAAAATGCATTATGACCAGCCTGCATCAAGAACATATACTTTGCAGGTCTCCGATCCCCGAGCAATAAAACGGACCCTCGACGTCGAGTGTATCTCTGACACTCTCGGGAAGTTACACCGATCAACAGTACAAGCCTCCTACTTCGCGATAACAACAAATCGACGCATCCCACCTCTCTGCGACGCCGTATGACAAGAGCAGTAAGGCAAAAGAAGAAGATGGTAAAAATAACACTGTGCATTAGTATCCATGTGTCGATTACATTCATTCGGAATGCGGGTGATATGCTTCACTTCGAAGAACAGTTTATCATGTAGACGATAAATTCCATTTTTAACATTTGTTAACCTCTCTGATGGTGATCGTAGACAGACAGGTAGATAGGCAGGCACGCTGATTATATAGATACATATACAGATAGATTAAACAAACATATAGATAGCTTGACGGGCAGGCAGGCAGACAGACAGACTGGCAGGCAGACAGACAGATAGACAGACAGGCAGACTGGCAGGCAGGCAGACTGGCAGGCAGGCAGACAGACAGATAGACAGATAGACAGGCAGACAGACAGGCAGACTGGCAGGCAGACTGGCAGGCAGACAGACAGATAGGCAGGCAGACAGACAGATAGACAGGCAGACAGACAGATAGATAGATAGACAGGCAGACAGACAGGCAGACAGACTGGTAGGCAGACAGACAGAAAGGCAGACAAACAGGCTGGCAGGCAGACTGTCAGGCAGACAGTCAGACAGACAGGCAGGCAGGCAGGCCGGGAGACAGACAGGCAGGGAGACAGGCAGACTGGCTGGCAGGCCGACAGGCAAACTGGCTGGCAGGCCGACAGGCAGACAGATAGACATGCAGGAAGGGAGACAGATAGACATGCAGGAAGGGAGACAGACAGACAGACAGGCAGACAGACAGGTAGATAGATTAGATAAAATTATATATTTAGATAGATTGATTGAATAGATTAGCTAGATTACATATGAAGATAGTCAGGTGTATGTTCCATTCACTCATCTTCCAGCACAATGAATTACACTCAGAACATTTCACCTCAATCGCATAATCATGTACAGCCAAAATGGACCACCCCGCTAACTCACCTGTCCGCTGCAATCACCTTACGTCTCGATCTCCGCTTCTTCATCTCAGGTAATCTTGCCTTGAATTCACTTCCGACTGTTAATCCAAGAGGAACACCAGTGAAACGTGATTTACTCTCCTCACAAAGAACAATTTGTTTGAGTCTATCGTTCCTTGCAAAGAACAATGTATGTCTGGCACATCATCGGCAACGAACACTTGTGTATCCAGTGTAAACGACACTGGTAAGATTGTCTCTGCTATTTTTCAACACTTACATCATGTATGTAACTTGATCCTGTGACATAGAACGCGTGTACATATTTAGCATACTTCATCAAAGAACGCTTTTTGTGTTCACAGCAACATTTATAAGGAATAGACTTTGCGTATCCTGCATTGGTCACAAAAAGCACACTTTGTGTATCCTGGCATCGGTCACATAGAACATACTTTGTGTATCCTGGCATCGGTCACAAAAAACACACTGTGTATCCAGAAATCAGTCACAAGGAACTATGTTTTCCTACCAAATCATCAATATAACTTGTGTCACACAATTAATGTACACTTATCCCATCGACGAGCTAATCTCTGTGCCTATAACTAATGAATCTGTTATCCAATCACTGATTAGCTCAGAACTCATGATTAATTCATTTCGTATAATATCATATTATAATGAGATAGCGTGGCCTAGGGGTGAAGCGTCCGTTTCACAATCTCAAAGTTCCGGTTCGAATCCCGCCACGTCCAGTTTGGCAGACACCCTGTTTTCTTCACGGTATGATCACTCTACCGCGTCCGGAAGGTAATGCCAATCTACCGTACTTTATTCATACTTCCCATCCGCCAAGAAATTTATAACAGCCAATTAAGTTGACGGTTGTAAGAAGTGACGTTCCGCAAAGGACATGTTGCTAACTTCTCATTAATCCTATTGTAATATTTAAACAGATTAATAACTAAATTCTTATTCCATCATCAATAATTATCTTAGCCCATCATGAACTAAACTCTATATTATATCGTTAATTAAGCTATTATTTTAATATTTAATTAAGCTATAATCGCATCATTAATTTAGCTTTTATAACATTGTTTATTAACTCTTATCATATCGTTAGTTAAGCTGTTTTCACATAATGAATGAAGCTCTTATTACATCGTTATCTAATCTATTATTACGTAGTTAATTAAGCTATTATTACATCGTTAACTAAGCTATTATTACATCGTTATCTAAGCTATTATTACATCGTTAACTAAGATATCATTTCATCGTTAATTAAGCTATTATTACATCGTTAACTAAGCTATTATTACATCGTTATCTAAGCTATTTTACATTGTTAACTAAGCTATTATTACATAGTTAAGTAAGCTCTTATTGTATAATTTATTAAGCTCTTATTGTATAGTTTATTAAGCTCTTATCACGTCGTTAATTACGCCCCTATCATACTGTAAATTAACTCTATCACGTCGTTAATTACGCTCTTATCACATCGTTAACTAAGCTCTCATTACATTGTTATTTCGATCTTATATAAGCATTTTGTAATTCCTTATCACATCATCATGTAAGCTGATATCACATCTCTAAGCTAACATCCTTCATAAATTTCTGAACACAGCATTATTTAAACTCTTAACTTACTGAACGTAACATCTTGTTACTGGTTTAGAAGACTCTGCAGAGTCTGTAAACAACCAGTTTCTTGGAGGGTTGTTAACCAATGTGCGAGTCCATCTTAATAGACTCAAACACTATAGCAAAGCAGACCCATAGCCTGTTAGTCGCCATCTTTGCTGCTCTCAATAAACCACCCTGACCATGACCGGTGGTATGCCATGTCACACAGTTAGTCACCGCGTACTACATGCTCTCTATGAGGCAGTGGTGCTATTCTTCTAGTCCTTGTCAAACACAAAGACTCCGGCAGGCCACTCAGGAAAAAAATCTGGAACGTTTATGAAAACTTATTCCATTGTATATTAATATATAGTCCCGATACTAAGTAATCTCTATCGCATCATTAATGTAGGTTGAATTCTAGAATGAATATCCTGCAATATCATTATTTAAGTTTACATGACACCAGTTATTAAGATTGTATTCTACCATTAATCGCTATCACATCATTCATTAATATGTATATGCTCTCGACTAATAAACAAACCTTCACTCACAACAATAAGCAAACCGTCATTTACAACAATAAGCAAACCTTCACTTACAGTAGGTAAACCTTCATTCACATCAATAAACAAACCGTCACTCAATACAATAAGCAAACCTTTACTCGCAAGAATAAGCAAAACAAACCTTCACTCACAACAAGCAAAGCAAACCTTTACTCACAACAATAAGCAATCCTTTATTCACAAAATTAATCAAACCTTCATCCAGAACTATAACCAAACCTTCATTCGCAACAATTAACAAACCTTCATTCGCAACAATAAACAAACCGTCACTCAATACAACAAGCAAACCTTCACTGGCAAAAATAAGCAAACATTCACTCACAACAACAAGCAAAGCAAATCCTCTCTCACAACAAGCACCTAAAACCTTCACTTACAACAATAAGCAAAGCAAACCTTCACTCACAACAATAAGCAATCCTTTATTCACAAAAATAATCAAACCTTCATCCAGAACTATAACCAAACCTTCATTCGCAACAATTAACAAACCTTCATTCGCAACAATAAGGAAACTTTCATCTACAATAATATGTAACCCTTCACTCCCAACAATACGCAAACCTTTGCTCGCAACAATAAGCAAACCTCCATTCACATCAATAAGCAGACTTTAACTTACAATGGGTAACTTCATTTACATCAACAAGCAAACCTTCAGTCAAAACAACAAGCAAACCTTCACTCGCAACATTAAGCAAACCTTTTCACTAGCTACAATAAGCAAACATGCATACACATCAATAATCAATCCTTCACTCACAACAATAAGCACATCTTCATTCACAACAATAAGCAAACCTTCACTTACAACAGAAAAACCTTCATTCAGATTAATAAGGAAATAATTTACACCAATAAGCAAACTGTCTTTCTCAACAATAAGTGAACTCTCACCACAATAAGTGAACCTCCATTCACAACAAGATGAAAATCCTCAATCACCACAAGAAGAGAATTCTCATTCACAACAAGAGGTGAATTCACATTTACAGCAATAAGTAAACTCTCATTCAGAATAATAAGCTAGCTCTCATTCACAACTATAAGTGAGCTCTGATTTACCGCAATAAGTACTATGATTTACAGAAATAAGTAAACTCGTATTTACAGCAATAAGTGAACTCTCATTCACATCTATAATAAGCTCCGTTTGGCATCATTACTTTTATACTCTTATTCCATCAATAACAAAATGTGGTATCCCCATTATTAATTACTGTGATATTCCCTTTAATAATTAATAATGTGCGAGCTATTTCCATAATCATCTATGTATACACACAGACATGCCACAACATCAATAATTAAGCCACAAGAGAGCTTCAAATCAAAACCTGCAAACAATTTAAACTGCAAACACAATGCCACAGTGCTCAGTTTTGGGACCAATTTTGTTCTTCATATATATATATATATATATATATATATATAAATGATTTGGACATTGATATGGGATCCATGATTGCAAAACTTGCTGATGACACAAATATATGCAGTAGTGTCTCATTTAAAGCAGAAGTGAATATATTGAGGTCGAATTTAGATACAATTCGAGAATGGTCTGTAAGCTGGCAAATGGAGTTTAATTTAGATAAATGTACAGTCATCAACATCGGTAGATCTAATATGGAACATAATTACAGAATGGGAGAGAACAATATTAGAAAGACAGATAAGGAAAGGGACCTAGTGGTTATAATAGATCATACAGGTAAGGTGAGTGAGCAAGTTAAGGTAGCAGTGAAGAATGCAAATGCAATGTTAGGTATGATAAAAAGAAATAAACATAAGAGCAAGGAAGTGATAGTCAAACTGTATAACGCATTAATTAGACCTAGATTAGAGTATTGTGTACAGGTGTGGAGTCCTTATCATAGAGGGGATATAAACATGCTGGAAAGAATACAAAAAAAGAGCGACAAAGCTGATAGTCAGATTCCAGAAATACAGTTATAAGGAAAGACTCAGAAAATCCGGCCTACAGTGTCTAGGAGAGAAGAATTAGTGGTGACTTAAAACAGGTTTATAAGATGATCAGAGGAAAGGATAAATTAGACTATAACGAGTTGTTTTTTTTAAATACAGCCACCCACAATAATAAGAGGGCATAGCTACAAGTTGACTAAACAGAGGTCCAGATTAAATATTAGGAAATATTTTTTTAGTCAGAGAGTGGTGAATGCTTGGAATGCATTGCCAGGTGAGGTAGTGGAGGCAGGGACAATTAATGCATTTAAGAATAAATTAGATGCCCATAGCTTTTCGAGCAAGGTGATGTAAATGAAACTGGTTGTATACAGACTCTGCAGGGTCTTCTAAACCAGTATAAAGACGTTAAGTCAAGTCATGTAATTTGCCAGTATCGTTGCTTATGACTTTAAGACCATCATTAAGTCATTGTTTAAGATGCTTCCTCCCTTCTGACTTGCACCAAAGAAGTACAGTGTTTTTTAGTCCATTTGGGTGGGGGGGGGGGGGGAGGGAAAGCGAATGGGTGTGGGGAGGGGAGGGGGAGAGTGGTACTTTTGTTGTTTGTTCTTTGGGTTGTTGTTTTTATTTTTGTTTGCATGGAAGATGAATTCTATCGACAGTCATAGGCTCATCAAGGTTCAATACTGCGATGCACGTGTATGATCTACATGTGTGTGATCAAGTGTATGAGTAGAGTAGGAATTTCTTAAACGGCGTGAGTAACTATTGATTGTTATGTGGTGAATATTGTGTCCGTGCAGCTAATATCGCGGCGAAATTCAAACACTGTTTTGGACAGCTGAGGTTCGACAATATTCTCAGTTCTAGAATTTTCGCATGCATTTTACCAGTATGACCAAGTAGCGATATGCCTGTGTATGTGTCACAGCTGCTTTTATCGCCCGTTTTCTTCGAAATTGGTCCGATTGTATCTTGCTGCCAGTCGTGTTGTGCACGTCTGTCTTTGGACGGCGTTGTACAGAGTGTCTGCAGGATTACTAACCCTATTTCTCCACATGCATGAATCGCCTCAGTCGTAATGCCGTCCATAACTGGTGACTTATTATTAGGACTGCTCTTTATAACTATTTATTGAGTCATTATATCAGGTCTTATCACACGAGAAACGTAGAAACACTGAATCGCCGGTTAAGGCAGTAGGACTGAACCGTTCTTGGAATTTTCCCTTCCGTCGATCTCGTCTGCTAAGTTAATTAAATATAAGAAACCTATACTTATAATTGGTGACTGAAGTAGGATTGAAGTCTTTGTGTATGATAAGGGCAAGAATAGTCCCACTGCTTCACAGAGAGCATGTCGTAAGAGGCAACTGACTGCGTGACATGGCATAACACCGACCATGGTTAAGTGCTTTGTTTAGAGCAGCATATATGGCGCTTAACATGCTGCGGGTCTAATCTGTTCTAGTGTTTGAGTCTATTAAGATGGACTCGCACATCGGTTAACCATCCTCCGTTAGCGCCTGTTCCAACGCAGCAGAGTATTAAGCTACTCGAGCCTAGCCCGCTTAACAAGAAAATCTTCTCTCGGCTACATCCAGATCATACCAGAGCTGGGGCTTGCACAGGGACATCTGCCTCTGTAGAAGTACAGGTCGACTAAGAACTAAGAAGAAGTAGAATTTAAAGCACCCGTCTCTAAATCGAATCGCCTTGCTACTTTATAAAAATATCCCTATGTCACTTTTGGCATATTGAAGTTATCTGCTCGTCGTAATGTTTCCCAGATTCTTCTCTTGCGTTTTTGATTCTCCTCTAGGTGTTTCGTGAAGCTGCCTTGTAGGTGATGTAAACATTTTTCTTCTTGAACCGACGTCGGCCAACCCCTGTAAGCTTCCTTTTTAGACTTGATAGCATCCTTTACTACATCTCTTCTCCAAACTGTTTGTTTCTTATTGTTTCCATGTCGAAAGTTAATTGTTCCACAGTACTTATGAAAAGCGGTTGTCAACGGATTATTTGCTTGAAAAGCGCTGTAGGAGCTTGCATCAAACTGAATGAATCTACGTCGAAAAATGAGACAGCTGTGTGAACATTTTCATTATACATTTATTAAGAGCAAAAAACAAGAATTTTGCAGTACCAATTTCAAGCACCCTCATATTAACACATCAATAATTAAGAACATCGATCTTCCATCACAAAGGAAGAACAATTCCCTTACCACATCATTATGATCGCCAATAATATGTATTTGATCACGACTATTAAAACAGCCACTCTTGTTGTGTGATATTAAAGTACATATACTCCTCGTATGTATCGATCCGAAGCCCTACTGATGGGGTGTAGTAATCAATCGAGGTTCATGATAATCGATTGAGAGTTGGTATTAATCCAGTGAGGGAATGCAGGCATCGGCCAAGCTTGACAAAGTCTTCGATCAACATGAGAAGATCCTGAAACAATTAGTTATATCTCATTAGAAACATGATTGGCAGGAACTTAATGTGGCATATATGAAACTTGTGGATCTAAAGGTAAATTAGTCCTGTTGTATACACTGTCATTGGGGATGAAGTGTTAGGGACTTCAGATTGTTAGGTCTTTATCTTTGGCGAGACAAACAAATTCAGGAAAGATCAAAAGAGCGAAATGAAGATAAACCAATAGCAATACGGTTGAGGTTAATACATATCAGCAAATGCTGTTTTGGATGAAGTGCTGGAGACTTTATTGTGCTTAGGCGTCAGCTTTTGATCTTCTTCGGCGATCGCTCTGAAAAGGACGATGTGTCGTAGCTTACAGTGGAGCTGCAATATCTGCCTCTTTCGACCCGATACATCCGGTTAGAGCGCGGCCTTTTTTGGGACCGAGTTCGCCTTACTTATGCAATCTCTGTTCTCTTAGCCAGACTACACCAGTGGAGCCTGTTTCCAAGGTCACCGCTTGGACAGGGAATAGGACCTCGGTCAGCTGCGGTTCTCTCAATGGCTGCTGTCGGCTCATTCACTGCTCCATCTTCGGTCCCAGATGAAACCATACAAGGTGGCCATGCGGTTTTGATATCGCTCGTCTGACAACGAGTAGACGCGTTCGAAACCTCGTTGTCCCACGATTGTTCCATTCAGAGGTAAAAGAAAAACGGAATAGGCTCAATATCAATTGGGAGGTGGTTTGGGGGGGGGGGGGGGTTTCTTCAATCACAATCGATTCTTAGGGTCGACCCAGCCTCAGTAGTTTGGTACTAAAACACGACTGTGAAATAAAGGCGACCACATCACACGTAGCTATTTATACAGAGAATAAGCGATTTACACCATTTCCCAAATGTACTACAGACAATGTAAAAGAGATATTTGCATTACCTTACCGCCAGTGCCTGGTGACTGTTGCAGCAAGCAGACTTTATGTCTACGCTCATAACGCCTTTTTGTGGATCTCAGAAATAATAGAAATACTGTCTTGATGGTTTGAAACTGTTTTGAATGAATATTATAAATCTAGAGGAGAACATCCAACACAAGCATATGAATGCCCGAAATGAGTCATGTACAATAAACTAAACATGGGCAAAGCGGATGTAATGAAAGTCAACAGAACATAAAAGTCCCATCATATGTAGGACAGCGACACGAAATTTCATCTTTATAGAGAATTCAGATCCTTCGTGTGTTAGCAGGGCCTGTATGGGGACCAAAAATAGCAACTATGTAACCCTACAAGCACGTCATAAGAAGACTCTAAAGAGATCTGGATATGGGGCCGAATACACCAGACTGTAGAGACTAAGAGCGAAAGTCAGAAAACAGGTCACAAATGGTTATTGTCAGGTCAGGTCAGGTCAGGTCATCCCGTAGCCATTGACGTTCTTGGGACACATATGAAGACATCCTCACAACCCCACGCCACCCTTCTCTGTCAGCGGCCGCTGCCTGTGCCTGTTCTGGTCGGAGATTGGTCCTTTCTTTTATGTTGTACTCCCACCTCTTTTTGTTGTTGTGGATAGCCTCTTCGTCGTCTGCCTTGAACCTTTCCGTGCAAGATCGTATTTGCAAGACCATTTGATCTCGATATAACCGTAACAAGCGAGTTTACTTCTTTTGACTGTTGCCAAAAGGTCTTCAAAAGGCCCTATTGCTGTTGTAAATTGTTGAAAGTAAATTTGATATTAACTTAAAAATCATGTATTGCTACACTTAAATTGATTCATATTTATCAACATGACTTAACCAACATCGAAACGTTTATATTGATTCGTATTTCTCAGCATGACTTAACCAACATCGATACGTTTATATTGATTCGTATTTCTCAGCATGACTTAACCAACATCGATACGTTTATATTGATTCGTATTTCTCAGCATGACTTAACCAACATCGATACGTTTATATTGATTCGTATTTCTCAGCATGACTTAACCAACATCGATACGCTTATATTGATTCGTATTTCTCAGCATGACTTAACCAACATCGATACGCTTATATTGATTCGTATTTCTCAGCATGACTTAACCAACATTGAGACACTTATATCGATTCGTATTTCTCAGCATGACTTAACCAACATCGATACGCTTACATTGATTCATATTTTTCAATATGACTTAACCAACATTGAGACACTTATCCAAACCTATTCAGTATTCGGGACCATTTTGTGTTCGTCAGTCCTTCTTTTGATTGTTGTCAAGAGGTCTTCAAAAGGCCATAATAGCTGTTGTAAATTATTGTAAAGTCAATTTGATAAAATTGGATATCAACCGAAAAATCATGTATTGCTACACATATATTGATTCTTATTTCTCAACATGACTTAACCAACATCGATACGCTTATATTGATTCGTATTTCTCAGCATGACTTAACCAACATCGATACGCTTATATTGATTCGTATTTCTCAGTATGACTTGACCAAAATTGATATACTTATCCAATCCTATTCGGGCCATTTTGTGTTCGTCAGTCAGCGCACACTTTCCGGAAATTCAGTGAACATAAAATATGTCCCATATAAAAGCCATGTAAACACGGTATTGTAGCTGCTACATTGTCTAACCACCACGCTGTAGAGATCTGTCAGCCTAGACGATGATGTGGCAAGCAGAATAGCAAAGGCCAGCACAGCCTTTGGTAGAATGCGCTCGAAGGTCTGGGCACGTGGTGGCATCAGCGTCAAGACCAAACTCAAAGTCTACCGTGCAACCATCATTCCAACCCTACTATACGCTTGCGAAAGCTGGACTGTATACTCTGGACATGCAAGGAGGTTAAGCCACTTCCACACAGGTTGCCTGAGGCGAATATTAAACATCCGATGGCAAGATCGTGTCACTGACATAAAGGTTCTCTAGAGGGCTAACATTCCCAGCATCCATGCACTGTTAGAAAAAGCACGACTAGGATGGGCCGGACATCTCGTCCGTATGTCAGACGATTGACTCCCAAAGAAGCTTCTCTACGGCGAGCTGAGAGAGGGATGGCGCGAGAGAGGGCTCCCAAAGAAACGTTTTAAAGACGGTCTGAAGGACTCGCTGAAAAGTTGCCAGATAGACATCGACACCTGGGAATGTCTTGCGCAAAACAGATCTGGCTGGAGAAGCGCAGTCAAATCGGGTGTAGCTACCGGCGAAGACGACCGTGTTGTGAAAGCCCAGAGCAGACGCGAGACCTGGAAATCCCGAACAGCAGGAACACCAACTTCTACAAACCTCGTGTGCCCGATATGTAGCAGATGTTTTCGTGCCCGCATTGGCCTGTTCAGCCACATGCGCACCCACACCCAACAGGGAAATGTGTGACAAGGATGATGTCGGCGGTCCTCATCGACAACGATGGACAGCTATTATTACATTGTCTAACCTTACTCGCCTAGTAGCTACAGCCATCGCCACTACCGGTCGCATACATGGTTCTCTTGCGATCTGAACAGGACGACAAGGTCTGGATTGATCACCAACAGTTTAGCTTTCTTCAGAAAATATGGCCACCCAGTTGGGCTCCGCTATAAGCGACAATTTTGCTCATCGCAAGCAGGAAGCATTTTCTTGTGAATTCCATTTGAAGAACAAAGATCTTTAAGGCAGCAAGAAAAAGACGAACAGCAACACGGTGATGCTTTATTGTACATTGTGAGCACGGACGTCATTTTGTATCTGAACTGAGCACGTTCATGCGACTCCCAGTCTGCTACCTAAATGAATCACAAATCTGGATGTTGGTACCACACAATGACACCTGTTGGAGCCACCACGTGCAATTTGCAGCTATTAATACCAATTTGTGACACACTTACTGACCAACCCTCGTATAAATCTACAAGACATTGAGGAAATGACATTTACACTCAAAGTTATAAAAGGAACGACTGTGAGCAGATCTAAAATGTAACTTCATGATAAGACCAAAAAAACGTTTGTGGTTATGTTTAAATACGAATGCGAGTAAAGGTCAAGGTAGTAGTCTCATAGTAGTCATTGCCGTCGGAGGTGAAATGTTGGAGACTCCATTGAATTAAGCCCCAGCTTATAGAGATCATGTGGCCAGATTCCTGACTCGCTGTCTTTTTGATTAACAAATCATAAGCCAGGTATTCATTTACAGCTGGGTCGACTGGAGTTGCCAGTAGCGGGGGTTGAACCCCGCACTATTGACATGAACAGCGAGTGCTCTACAACTTCGCTGGTCAGCTGATAAGTTTACGAGTACATTTATTAAAATGATGTATTAGAGTCCTGCAAGGGACAGCCACATTGAAACATCTCATTCTCTTAATGAATGTTATGAATTTGTGGGCTGTTGAACTCCCAAACTGAGGGAATGCTAACCCGGTACTCAAAATATGCTTGCTGAAGTCGGATGTGTTGGACCGAAAGGTGCAAATATAGCATCCAAGCTGTAAACTACGACACAACGCACTCCGTTCTCTGGACTAGATTCTGCTACATAAGTCCTTTCAGTGTTTGGTAGCGGGAGATTGAGAACGAACGAAGAAGAAGAAGAAGAATGCCCAAGCTGAGTAGGATTACTATTTTGTGCGGCCTTAAAAAGGACGTTAAGTGGCGGGTTGTCGATGCTTTCCTCATAACCCGAGCGTGCTGATGAGGGTGGACTGGGATCCTCCAGGGAGTTATGCTGTGCTTGGCTTCATCGGAGTGTCGCTCATTACTACAGGGTTCACGTCAATCCCCAATCTTGATAGCCAGGCTGCCATGAAAACAGCTCGTTTCCAGAGAGGACTGCGGGGAAGTCAAGGTGAGGCTCTGGACCAGAATACTTTGGTTAACCTTGACTAGCATGTCTGATCAGCATATTTTGCCTGACCAGACGTTAGTTTTCCTTCCCTTCCGGGTGGGGTAAAATTACACTGAAAATACCGCACATCTTCCATGCAGTTCTCCCTGTTTCATGGTAGTCTAGGGCAGAAATGGGGAATTGAAGTGATACCCGTAGCAGTAACCGACACACATATGAAGTTAAGAATAGCAGAACCGCGTGGAGGAACCCGGTCCCCCTTCATCAGCACGCTCGGGATGCGGACCAAACTGCAACAGGTGAACATGCGTACGATGCGCATGATGTCACTTTTGGTGCAAACAGCACATACCAACCGTCAAGTTTGCAAAATTTCCTTTTCCTCTGATTCATAGTTTCCTCAGTAGACTGTTGGCAACATTGCGGGTGTGATACGGAATCCTTCCAGAGTTGATCAGCGAGCCGTGATTCGGTTTCTAACAGATGAAGGACGTCGACCAGTTGACGTTCATTGCTTAATGCAGAGTGTATGGTGACAATAGTGTGTCGAAGACAACAGTGAAGAACTGGACAACGATGTTTAATAGAAAGACGTGAGTTCACGGAAGATCTTCCGAGACCAGGTCCGGCGCATATTGTTGCGTTAACACGCGTCCTTCTTTATGTGTCCCCTGTCCCTGACTAACATAATCTGATCAGTATGTTTCACCTGACCCTGACTAACATAATCTGATCAGTATATTCCCCCTGTCCTTGACTAACAGTCTCATCAGTATGTTTCACCTGACCCTGACTAACATAATCTGATCCGTATGTTTCACCTGACTAACATAATTTGATCAGTATGTCCCACCTGTCCCTGACTAACATAATCTGATCAGTATGTTTCACCTGACCCTGACTAACATAATCTGATCAGTATATTCCCCCTGTCCTTGACTAACAGTCTCATCAGTATGTTTCACCTGACCCTGACTAACATAATCTGATCCGTATGTTTCACCTGACTAACATAATTTGATCAGTATGTCCCACCTGTCCCTGACTGACATAATCTGATCAGTATGTTTCACCTGACCCTGACTAACATAATCTGATCAGTATGTTTCCCCTGTCCCTGACTAACATAATCTGATCAGTATGTTTCACCTGACCCTGACTAACATAATCTGATCAGTATGTTTCACCTGACCCTGAATAACATAATATGATCAGTATGTTTCCGTCTGACAGCGTACGAAGAAGAAGAAGAAGAAGATCAGTATGTTTCACCTGTCCCTGACTAACATAATCTGATCAGTATATTTCCCCTGTCCCTGACTAACATAATCTGATCAGTATGTTTCCCTTGTCCCTGACTAACATAATCTGATCAGTATGTTTGCCCTGTCCCGGATTAACATAATATTCTTTTGGGGGGCGTTCGTCTTATTTCTCTATTCCCCAAGGCAGTGTGTGTTGCACTGCTTTTATTTTACCCCGGTCGGCCCAGTGCATCCGGTTTCAACATGCATGTTATGTAAAGGTCTGCTTCCTCCCGCATTTTTTAAGGGTTTGCTTCCTCCCGCATTTTCTAAGGGTTTGCTTCCTCCCGCATTTTCTAAGGGTTTGCTTCCTCCCGCATTTTCTAAGGGTTTGCTTCCCAGTGGTAACGGCCGGTGCTGTATTGGGCATCGAACGTAGCACCTTCGGATTGCAAGCCGTGTCACTTAACCACCAGCCCACGCCATCCCCTCTAATATAATCTGATCAGTATGTTTCACCTAATCCTGACTAACATAATCTGATCAGTACGTTTCACATAACCCTGACTAACATAATCTGATCAGTATTTGTGTCTGTTTTGCTATGCAGTATTATGCCAGTTTGGTACTATGATCTCCACAGCAATGAGCTTACCAAGTAGCCTCGCATTGCACTACAGCCAGGAGGATTAGTGTCCACCGTCTCAATTACGACAGCCAGGAGGACTAGTGTCCACCGTCTCAATTACGTCTCGGGTTATGCTGAGAACCTCTTTAATCCACAATCAAAGAAAGTCGCGAAAAACACGAGTCACTAGTGGCATCAGCAATATAAAAGTGTACTTATAGTACTGTGTACTGGTATGGATGGATTCCTTATCATAGATGGGAAATAAACATGCTGGAAAGGATACCAAGAAGAGCGACAAAGCTGATGGTGGGATTACAGAATCATAGTTATGACTTAAAACTCAGAAAAACCGACCTACATTGTCTAGAAAAGAGAAGGATTCGAGATGGTTTAGTACAGGTTTATAAGATAATTTGACTATAGCAAGAAGTTGTTTTTCTTTTCAAAATACAGGCGCCTACATGAATAAGAGGGCGCAGCTACAAATTAATTTAAGAAAGGTTCAGATTAGATATTAGGAAATATTTGTTTTTTATCAGAAAGTGCTGAATTATTGGAGTGCATTGACACTGCAAATAGTGGAGGCAGGGTCAATGAATGCATTCCAGAATAAATTTCATAGCATAGTTTTCATCGCATAGTTTTCAGATCAAGGAATTGTACAAGATAGTGGTTGTATACAGACTCTGCAGTCTTCTAAATCAGTATAAAGACGTTAAGTTAATAATAACATCAACAATACTACTGAAGCGCTCTCCTGCGGGACTACCT
The DNA here is from genome assembly GCA_036924085.1 of Ariolimax columbianus. NCBI lineage: Eukaryota > Metazoa > Mollusca > Gastropoda > Stylommatophora > Arionidae > Ariolimax > Ariolimax columbianus. The sequence continues at coordinate 45,587,096 of JAVGWX010000010.1, forward strand.
TTTTATCCAAACGACATTGAGATAATAAGGTAAATATACCTTGTATATATACCGTATAGTACACATTTACTATATAGTACAAATAAATGTGTATATATATATACCGTATAGTACACATTTACTATATAGTACAAATAAATGTGTATATATATATACCGTATAGTACACATTTACTATATAGTACAAATAAATGTGTCTATATATATATATATATATATATATATATATATATATATATATATATATATATATATATGCATATGCGATATACGATTTATCAAGAGGATTATATATTTGTAAGAAAGAAATATTCTAGAAATATTCTATCAAAACGGACACGTATAAACATGTATCCATAGGTATCCATATCTGAATGTCACATAAAACGTAGCCGTGACACGGTTGAGTTCACGGCACAGTTTGTTTGCTTTGCAGCTATTTGCCTGGACGCGGTTGGATGGCTATGCCAGCGACAACTAAACAGTTGGCAGACCATGTCAGTCGCATTGACTTGACAGTACAGGGTAGGATAAAACGTTGGCTATGCAAGGGGCTGATTTTATTGCGTGTTTGGAACCAAGTGGGTCGTAACTACTACCAGAGCGAATACATTATGGTCAGGGTTTGTCAACCGGTACCTGGCGCAACCTAGAGTTTTTTCGGAGGTCGCTACGACTTCCGCGGAAGATTGTGATTGTCAATGGAGGTTAAATCAGTGGGTGTGGTTTACCTCCAGTTCGATCAAGCATTTAGTTGTTTTTTTTAGTTTCTTTGGTAGCAAAATATACATAAACAAAAATAGCAGCTCACTTTAACATTAACGCTATACACAGAAAACAGCAACAACAACAACACGTGTTTTCAGTGTAACCTATCAAGCAGGACTGATGGGAGCAAAGAGCAATGCAAAGGGTAGTATTGAGGGATAGGGTGATCCGGAATAAGTGATATGCTTTGTGAATGCAAAGTGTGATGACGCATAGAGAAAGAGGGACAGAGAGAGACAGGAGAAAGGGAGAGAGATATAGGTTAAGAGAGATAGATCGACTAAGAGAGAGAGAGAGAGAGACAAGGAGAAGGACAGACGGGACACATAGAGAGAGAGAGAGAGAGACAGAAAAACAAAGACAGAGAGAGAGAGAAAGAGAGTGAAAAAGCAGTGAAAAAAACAGAGTGAAAAACAGAACGACAGAGAGAGAGAGAGACAAAGAGAGACAGATTGGCGGAGAGAGAGAGAGATAGATAGATTCAAAGAGAGATAGAGAGGCAGACAGAAAGGAAGAGACAGACAGAGAAAAACAGAGACATAGACAGAGAAAGAGAGGCAGAGAGAGACCGAGATACAAAGGGACAGGCAGACAGAGATACATATGCAGGCAGACAGAGAGAGACAGAGTGGTAGAGAGCGACAGAAGACTGCTGTAATAGTTAAGAGTGTAATGACTTGAGGCACAGGTTTTCACACTGTGCGTCGCAGCTCCCTGCGGCGTCGCGATTCCCAGAGGCGTCGCGGCTCCCAGCGGCGTCGCGGTTCCCAGCGGCTTACATGTTAGTTTTATTACGTCAATCTGTCAATGAATGTTTTCTGGTCAAAGTCTTTGTATGCAACTCAGTTTTATATTTCGTATCGGTTTGGCCTATGTTTTTTTAATAGTTGCCGATTTCCGTCGAGGCTGACTATATGATGATGCTCACATGACATCGTGAACTCTCTACAGAGTTTTGATTTTCCTTTTCCTTATTAATTTATTTAAATTATTTACAACCAGGTATTCAATCTGCCACGTGTGTGTGATGCCAGGTAGCCAAATGTTGAGTAAACTCATTTCGCTCTTTTGTCTTGGTGTCCCAATGTGCGACCGAGGGCCTCTTTCAGGCCATCTCTCTACTTCAACATCGGGTGTCTAAAGTTGGGGCGCCACCAGGACGTCACTCTACATGTTCATTTGTTGTCTGGTCCATCTGTATTTTCGTAACCGCGTGACATCAATGTCAGAGAAAGACGTCTGACGCCTGATTTCTAGGTTGCGGATTTTGTCTCAAATGCAGATCTTCAATATTCTTAGTTCCATCGTTCGTTGGCCAACGCGGAGTCTATTTGCACCAGCTTTCTGCGGGTTTTACACTACACAGCCGTATACCATGGCTGGTGGGGTAACTACTCTGTTGAGAAAGTGAGCTCTGGCGCTGTCATTTCTCATCTGTTGCTGTAAGGGTTTAATACAGTTAAAGCTGAGCCAGCCCGCTGCTATCCTTCACGAGATCTCCAAATTTATGGGATGGTAGTTCATGATCTCTTGGCCCAACATTTAGGGTTATAACGGGAGAATCACCAAGGCGGGTTCCTTCGTTTGGACAGAAGGTGTTGAGCATAAACTCGATTTTCTTTCCATTGATTTGAAGGCCAACTGCAACGCTTGTTCTGCTGAATTCATTCAGGACTATACTCCGCTTTTTTGACGTCGTGGCTGAGGATGACTATGCCATCAGCGAACCTCACATGAGTAAACATTTCTCCGTCTATGTTTTTACCTCTTTCTCCTCAGTGGCTCAATGGCTTATGTGAAGAGTTATGAATAGATTGTATCAGTTTCCTTGCTGTATAGATATAGCAGCATGGCCAAAATTACATCGAAGCTCTGCATACGCGCAGTTAGAGGCGCAATATTGGACATCATCTGGTACGATCAGCTCAGAAACGAAGTTATAAACTCACATGACTAATAAACTCACAGGACTGAGCAGCATTCACATGACTGAGCAGCATTCACATGACTGAGCAGCATTCACATGACTGAGCAGCATTCACATGACTGAGCAGCATTCACACGACTTTCATCGAGTACCGTTCAGAGATATCAAGATCATCTTCAGAAATCAGTTTATACAGTGGCTCTTCCATCCCAAGGCGAACACGAGAAGGTTGACCCCGGTACTCTTGGCCTTAGTATACTGCAATGTTGGTCAGTTAGCTCACCCCTATGATCTGTGTCCATCTTCATCTCGTTAGCCAGACTGCCATGAAAAAGCCTCTTTCCAGGGAAAACTGCGTGGAAGTTACCGTGGGGGCTTGAGCAGTATGATTCACCTGACCCTGACTAACATAGCCTGATCATAATGATTCACCTGACTGACTAATATAGTCTGATCAGTATGATTCACATGACCCTGACTAACATATTCTGATCATTATGTTTCACATGGCCCTGGCTAACATATTCTGATCAGTATGATTCACCTGACCCTGACTAACATAGTCTGATCAGTATGTTTCACCTGACCCTGACTGACATATTCTGATCATTATGTTTCACATGGCCCTGGCTAACATATTCTGATCAGTATGATTCACCTGACCCTGACTAACATAGTCTGATCAGTATGTTTTCCCTCACCGAAAGTTAATCTCGTGTCCCCGTCGACTCAGCTGTCAATTGAACATGGATTACTGTTAAGATCTACCGTTACTTTTAAATGTCAGAAGAAACATGCTGTTGTCATAGCGGCCTGATCAACGAGGTGGAAATCGAGAGTGTTACACCCATAAAGGTAACCCTACTGAAAATTATTGCATTGCACTACAGCCAAGAAGGCCCACGTCCAGCATCTTGAAAACACCACCACATAATCAGAACACAACTCGTTAAGAATGAAGCAGTATATTCTACTAATTTCAAGAAAATTAACCTCAAGCAACAGACTTGTATTCCCTCAAATGCAGACATGTGAAACGACATGGTAATGTCAACATACTCCTGGGTCATGATGAAAATGTATTTTTATATATGTTAAAAATATCTTCATACAAAGCACCTTCTTTGAATTCTTTTCTCACCGTTCTTCATATCCTTGTGTTTATTTTAGCCGTCTTGTGTTAATATGCTCCCAAGTTATTTCAATTGATTTGTTTGAAAAGGACGAGGTTTTACTTAGCAAATATTTGTGTGCCATTAACAAGGTTGTCTTCTAGTGATATCAGTTTTTGACAGACAGAGCGGATTTGGAGTTTGGATAAAGTGGTGTGGGGCTATTTAGAATGTTCGTGTCAGATGGTTAGGTGGAATACAGGTGGAATACAGGGATAATACAGATGTAATGCATGCGTAATACAGGTGTAAAATCAAGTACATGTATGTGGTAAAGAACACGATAACAATTGCATATGCTGGAGATTGGGGAAAGAAAGTGAAGATGAAAGCAAACTGACGATTTCAGGTAAACACGGATTGGAATCCACAGGAAAGAGAATGGGAAATAACTGCAGGTGGAAGTCGATCAGGATATAATGGGAGGGCGTTGACGCTGGGTAGGAACGCTTTGTGTAACGGTGGGGGTGAACGACATTGCTAGATTGTCGCTGTGCTTGAATCCGAAGGGTAAGAGACACAGAGGCCATCCAAGACACACTTGGCGGAGAGAGTTTGAGAAAACTACGATGGTTGCGGGACATGCCCACAGATTTGGTAGTTCAGAGAGAAAGAGAGACAGACGACTTGTGTTAGTCCAAGACCAATGCTTCGTAGGGAACGACAGGGTTTTCATTGATTAATTGATTAATGAAGAACATCTAGACAAGATCAGTTGCTGAAGGTTGAGCGCGTGAGGTCGAAATGTAGATTAGAAATATCAGAAAGCATATGTTACATGTCTGTGCTTCAAGTCAGATCATCCGTAACCGGTGAGGTCGTTGGGGCACACATGAAGACATCCTCACAACACCACGTCACCCTTCTCTGTCAGAGGCCGCTGCCCGTGCCTCTTCTGGTCAGAGATTGGTCCATTCTTTTATGTTGTCCTTCCATCTCTTTTTTGGACGGCCTCTTCGTCGTCTGCCTTGCACCTTTTCGTGGAGGATCGTATTGTAAGACCATTTGATCTCGATATGTGACCGTACCAAGCTAGTTTCCTTCTTTTGATAGTTGCCAAGAGGTCTTCAAAAGGTCCTATTGCTGTTGTAATTATATCTCGCATTTCCTCATTTGTAACTCGATCTTTGTACGTGACGTTTAAAAGTCTTCGAAAACATCTCATCTCCAAGGCTTGTTTCCTTCGCTGAAGGTCAGCTTAACTGTCCATGTCTCACAAGCTTAGAGGCATATTGACAGGACCAGTGTACGCATTAATCTGATTTTCGTGCATAGTGCTAACCGTTTATTTTGCCAGATTGTGTTAAGCCGTAGAAGCGCCGCTATTGTCTCTGCTATTCTGGCCAAGACCTCACATTTTGATCCTTCATTACCGACAATCGAACCCAGATATTTAAAACTGTCAACCACTTCGAGTTCCTGACCATTAGCGTTGATCGTGCTGTTGAAGCCCTCGGCGTTGTTGGTCATTAATTTTGTCTTTCCATCGTTTATCTCCATACCATAGTGAAGTGCTGTTTCATCAAGCCTTCTGACCCATTCCTGGAGTTCTGCTTCTAAACTCGCCATCCCGTCGATGTCATCTGCAAAACAAAGGTTGGTAATCGTTCGGCCCCCTGTACTTCAAGGGCAGACATATGGATTATGTCAATAATATGTATATATAACATTATGTCAATAATATGAGTGACATTCATTAAGTAACAGCAATGTTAATAGTCACATTTCTTTACAAGAATGAGAACCACACATTTTGTATGTCTTATTTCTCGACATGTCCCCATGTCTGACAACACAATTCGTTCCCCAGTACACTAGAAAAAAAAAGTTTGTTGGTGTTTCCTTTTTTTTGCACCACCTCCATTATCTCGTTATCTGAAAATCTCTAACCCCGCAAATGTTATTTCAAGGGTCAAAGCAAGTGAACGTCCGATGGCGCCAACCCAGGACTTGTTAACGATCTCAAATTTGAAAGTATGAAGTGTATTTAATGTAGCCCAGCCCTATGTGTGCGGGCGTTGTCGTGCGGAAGCTATACTCTTTTTGAGAGAAGTCCCCGGCGTTTCGGTCGTTTCGAGGGCTTCAACCTGTTCTTTAGAATAGGACAGCTTCGAGCACTAGTCATTGATTGCGTCACACCTTTTCTAGAAATGCACCAAAAAAAGGGCCATTGACATATCCCCCAAAATGGTAATCATGACGTTCACAGAGGACGCCTATGTTTTTATTGTTGTTCCTAGCCAGACAATTTGGGTTTCGATTGTTATTTTCTGGTTCGTAATCGTGCACCTATGACTCGTCTTCTGTCACAATTTGATGGAGAAAACCATCTCCAAAGTGAGCAAAACGGTCCAAATGCTCTGAAACAAATCGTCTGCCGTGGTCGCTTGTGATCACCGGACAGCTGCCTTGGGGCCCTTGTGCTGCACACTTTTCTATGTGTACAAATATGAGGGTGTGATGGAAAGTTTTTATTTGAATGTGTTAGGGTGTGATGTAAAGATATAAGGGTGTGATGTAAAGGTTGTATGTGCGAGGGTGTGATGTAAAGGTATAAGGGTGTGATGTAAAGATTGTATGTATATGTGCGAGGGTGTGATGTAAAGGTATAAGGGTGTGATGTAAAGATTGTATGTGTATGTGCGAGGGTGTGATGTAAAGGTATAAGGGCGTGATGTAAAGGTTTTATGTTAATGTGTTAGGGTGTGATATAAATGTGTTAGGGTGTGATATAAATGTTTGAGGGTGTGATGTAAAGGTTTAAGGGTGTGATGTAAAGGTTTGAGTGTGATGTAAATGTTTGAGTGTGTAATGTAAAGGTTTGAGGGTGTGATGTAAAGGTTTGAGGGTGTGATGTAAAGGTTTGAGGGTGTGATGTAAAGGTTTGAGTGTGTGATGTAAAGGTTTGAGTGTGTGATGTAAAGGTTTGAGTGTGTAATGTAAAGGTTTGAGTGTGTGATGTAAGGGTTTGAGGGTGTGATGTAAAGGTTTGAGGGTGTGATGTAAAGGTTTGAGTGTGTGATGTAAAGGTTTGAGTGTGTGATGTAAAGGTTTGAGTGTGTGATGTAAAGGTTTGAGTGTGTGATGTAAAGGTTTGAGGGTGTGATGTAAAGGTTTGAGGGTGTGATGTAAAGGTTTGAGGGTGTGATGTAAAGGTCTGAGTGTGTGATGTAAAGGTTTGAGGGTGTGATGTAAAGGTTTGAGTGTGTGATGTAAAGGTTTGAGTGTGTGATGTAAAGGTTTGAGGGTGTGATGTTTGAGGGTGTGATGTAAAGGTTTGAGTGTGTGATCTAAAGGTTTGAGGGTGTGATGTAAAGGTATGAGGGTGTGATGTAAAGGTATGAGGGTGTGATGTAAAGGTATTAGGGTGTGATGTAAAATCATTAGGGTGTGATGTAAAGGTATGAGGGTGATGTAACCGTATAAGGGTGTGATGCAAAGGTATGAGGGTGTGAAGTAAAGGTTGCATGTGAATGTGTGAGGGTGCGATGTAAAAATATGAGGGTGTGATTTAAAGGTGCGAGTTTGTGATGTAAATGTGTGAGTTTGTGATGTAAAGATGTGATGTAAGGTTTTATGTGAACGTATGAGAGTGTGATGAAAATACACGTGCGGGTGTGATGTAAAGGTTTTGTGTGAATGTGTAAGGGCGTGAATGTACAGGTTTTTTGTGAAAGTGTGATGTAAAGGTGTGAGGATGTAAAGGTGTAGATAAAATACTGCCCAAATACGTGAACTGAAGGGCCTGTTGAAGAGCAATACCATTTACACTTGTGTTGAGTGGCCCAGGGGTTCTACTGATCTTCGTGGTATCTTACGAGAGTGTATTGTGAGAGTTTACTCTTCAGACTATATTCTGAGAGTATTGTGAGGGCGTATTGCGAGGGCGTATTGTGAGGCTGTATTGTGAGGGCGCATTGTGAGGCTGTATTGTGAGGCTGTATTGTGAGGGCGCATTGTGAGGGCGCATTGTGAGAGTGTATTGTGAGAGTGTATTGTGAGGGCGAATTGTGAGGGCGTATTGTGAGGGTTTATTGTGAGGGTGTATTGTGAGGGCGCATTGTGAGGGTGTATTGTGAGGGTGTATTGTGAGGGTGTATTGTGAGGGTGTATTGTGAGGGTGTATTGTGAGGGTGTATTGTGAGGGTGTATTGTGAGGGTGTATTGTGACGGTGTATTGTGACGGTGTATTGTGAGGGTGTATTGTGACGGTGTATTGTGACGGTGTATTGTGAGGGTGTATTGTGAGGGTGTATTGTGATGGTGTATTGTGAGGGTGTATTGTGATGGTGTATTGTGAGGGTGTATTGTGATGGTGTATTGTGAGGGTGTATTGTGAGGGTGTATTGTGATGGTGTATTGTGATGGTGTATTGTGAGATTGTGTTGTGATGGTGTATTGTGAGATTGTATTGTGAGATTGTATTGTGATGGTGTATTGTGATGGTGTATTGTGAGAGTGTATTGTGAGATTGTATTGTGAGATTGTATTGTGATGGTGTATTGTGAGCGTGTACTGTGAGCGTGTATTGTGAGCGTGTATTGTGAGCGTGTATTGTGATGGCGCATTGTAACGGCGCATTGTGATGATGTACTGTGAGAATGTATTATCAAAATACATTGTGATAATGTTTTATGATAATGGAACTCAGTGTATTATGGTGATACTTCAATGCGAGGGTACCTTGCGATGTTCTAAAAAATTTCAAACATTAAATACACATTTAATGTCCCAAAGTAAAAGGACCGACATTTTTTTCAAAACGTAACATGGCCTAGATCGTATCCGACCCACCTCACACATCACTGGATTCTCTAGTTCTGAAAACAGCCTCGCCAAACCGCACTGTCCTATTTACCACCAAAGGCTATTTATAATTGACTGTCACTGATTGATTCTCAGCACATTATCCTCAGGAGACCAAATACAGAGACGAAGAGAAATGGCAGAAATCGATGACAATTAAACTAATCGATGACGTTAAGTGACGTACATGTCGAACTAACATCTTCGTCTCCAGTAACTTTTAATTGCAATGTCTCAGACTCATCATGTATTCGTGTTTGTGAAACAATGGTTTCTTATAAAAACAAAAAAAACACACGCACGCACGCACACACACACCCCCCCCCCCCCCCCCCCCCCCCCCCGATGAATACCATGTCTAAATTATATAGAAATAGCATGGCTAACGACAGAGCACCAAAAAATAACGACAACAGTAAAACTTTTGAGAGCTTGTTTTTTTCCTGCAGCAGCAAATCGCTGCGAATCATGGACGATCATCAAAACTTCTAGCCAAAGAATTGAATCCTTCAAGTTAAAATTTTACAGAAAGATCCTCAGAAAACCCTGGACGGTGAAAAAGACAAATGTAGACATTTGGCAAGAGTTGAACATAGAGGACTGGTTCATCAATTCCAATTTGGCCTGAAAATGTAAATACTTTGGTCACATCAAGAGACACAGCAGTCTTGAAAGAACAGTGATGGAAGGTATGATGTCAGGCAAAAGAGGCAGGGGTAGACCGAGAAGATGATAGTATCAAGATATCCAGGAATGCCTAGGTATAACTGTGGCGGAGGCTGGAGTTTTGGCAAGGGACAAAGTTTCTTTCAGACAGAATGTGATGAGCGACGTTCTATACAGGGCATGCTATATGATGATGACGACTTTGCTTTTTGAAGGGACGAGGTATTGCCACCATCATAAAATATGTAGCAGTTGTTGAATGTCTTCTATCCGGATCTATTTCTCTAAGCTCAATGTCATGTTCCGGAATACCTACTCACTTTCCGTGTCCTGGCACTACGTCACACATCATTTTCCCAGTATTCATCCATATGAAATGCCCTGTCACTGGCACTCAGCAGGCCATCCATGCTATAAGTCTCCGGGCGGTTTGGGAGATCATCAGATGGTCCTGGTCTTGTATTACTCTACGTTCGCATGTTTCATCATCCCTGTATCCCCATAGTTCAGGTCTTTCCTGCATCGTGATACACCAGTTCGAAGTCTATTTAGTGACTTCCACGTTTCGTAGGGCAGGAGATGTCCAGGTGCGGGTTCCTCCCGTAACGCGATCAAGGTGGCGTGTGTCAGCTGTTTCCAACTTGCGATGCGTCATTTTTCTGGACTGGTCTGTAGGGGCTGGGTTGACTGTAAGAAACTTCTTCTTGACTTGTCTTGATGTCCGAACATATAGTGTCTTCGGTCATTTACCTGTTTCTCTCTTCATATTTCTTACGCGACATTTCTTCGTATCTCTGGTTGCGCTATGCCGATTATAGGGTATATTTTTCAGTAGGTGTAAGTTTTAGGCATCCAGTAACTATATGGAATGTCTTATTTATTTATGTATTTAAAAGTTTGACATGTGCAGAGTTCTTCCAGGCTGGTGCGGCGTATTCAAGATACAGAGATACACAAAGTGACTGGTGATGTTCTGAGGACATCTGGCTTTGCTCCCCATGTTGTACCAGTCGGTTTTCGTATGATACTATTTCTCGCATGTACTTTATGATTTGTCTCCCGGCAATGTGCGGCATAGGACATCATGCGATCCAACTTTACTCCCAAGTATTTGGGGGGCCGTGCTGTGTTACAGATCCTGTACTTGCCATTTGATCTGCAACTTTCTGTTCGCCTCTCTGTTTCTGAGATGTCAGGCACATACTGAGTTCTGCTGGGGTTTGGTTAAAGGTGATTTTTATGGTAATATAGAGCAAGGGCATCAAGTGCGTTTGTGAGTTTCTGTTTGACTTCTTTGAAACCCTTTCCCTGGGCAGCTACTGCTGTATCTTCGGCATATATGGATGTTGTCACCTCTGTATCTATAGGTTGATCGTTGATGTATTTATTATACAGCGTAGGTGCCAGGACACTTCCTTGTGCCAGCCCATGTTTTTTTAAATTTCGCCATCGACTATTTGTTAATCCCTAAAGTGACATAGGATCGCTTATTCTGCATGATACATTTAATGAAGTTTGTGAGACGCCAATCCTTTGTCATAGAATATAGCTTAGCAAACAACTTCTAGTGTTTTATGGTGTCATATGCTGCGCTTAAGTCAATAAAAGTTACTCCTGTTATCAATTTACATTCGTATCCGTCCTCGATTAGTTGTGCCAGGTTAAGAATCTGGCCGCAACATGATCTTCCAGGCCTGAAGCCTGCTTGCTCCTTGAATTTGTTGTCTATGAAGGGGGCGATACGGTTCAGTATCGTTCTTTCAAAAACGTTATGCAGGATGGCACGGTAGTGAAACCTGTCGGGAGTTCTTAGGTTCTGATGGGGGTTTTCCTGATTTTAGCAGAGCAACCACATGGAATTTTCTCCAGATTTTAGGAATTTGAACAGAACAGATGCATGTATTGAAAAACATCAGCAGACATGTCATGGTTTCTGGTCCAAAGTGGTTAATTTGCTCTGTCCTCAAGTTATTTGGGCCAGCTGCTTTGTTGTTTTCATTCAATGTATTGCATCAGTTAGTTCTTGCGAGGAGAAAGGTATCGTCAATATGTCTTTCTGCTGTTTACAATCTCGCTGGATATTGGTTTGCTTTTTGAGTGGATTTCCCGTTCAGTAGTAATTTGTGGTCTATTTGAATGGGGGAGACCTGTGGTATGCATGTAGTAATTAATACCCCTTTCAGAACGGACTATTCTAACAATTGCTTACGATAAAACCACTCGAATGCCTCTTCTACCCCTTGGTCTGGAAAAATGCGGTAATATTCGGTGTTAATGTAGAGTCTGTTGAAATTCGATTTCATTTACAATTTCGGGATTCGGTAGATAGAAGCGAGGGTGCAGTGACAAGCAGAGACAACACGCTTTCTCTTTTGTTATGTTTTACAAGATGGGATTCTTTTATGGCCGGCACAAACACTTTAAGTAATTTGGAAATGAGCCAACAACAGCCACTGGAAAAAACGAAACGACGAAAATGGAGCTGGGCAGGATGTACGCTACGGAAGGCAATGTCCAACGTAACGAGACAGGCTCTTACATGGAATCTTCAAGGGAAGAGAGAGAAGTAGACGTAACAATACATATAGAAGGAACTAAGATCAAATGTTTACACCTGGAGAGAGGCAGAAATAGTAGCCAAGACGTAATGTTGTCAATGGCCAATGCATCTATAGGAGCCGATTGATTGATTGATTAGACAAACACATTAGAAAATCAATTGATAAGAAGTGCACAATCCATCCTTGCATTTTTTTAGATGACATGCATTCAATGCATTGAGTCCAGGTTAACCTGCTTTATTTGTCCCCACTGTGATCATGATAATTAGGTGATTTCCTAAATCGCTGGCACAAACAAACAACGTTATTAGATCTTTAGTAATCTTCTAGCCTGAAGCAGCAGATAATCATCGTGAGGCAAGTGGTTTCTCTGGGCTTTCCAATTGAGTCTGGTCTCGTCAGCATTATAAATACTGTCCATACTGTATCGTTCTTCTTCAACCATTTTTTTAACAACTGTTTAAAGGTCTCAACTGCAGTTTGTCTGATGAGTTCTTCTCCGATATGTAATTGAGGAACCCGATTTACAGCGTTGCCAGCACACAGTACTGGCTTGAAGAATTGAGACACTGATTGTTTCACTAAATAATAACGCTTTTTGTGTCTAGTCTACTTTGTGTCTAGTTTAGTAATTTTTTTCAGTATTACTACTTCTTCAAGTACAGAAAGGACTGGCAAAACTACTGTACTACAAAGCTGTAATAGTCGAACACATTGCCAACATATACTCATATACATTCATACACTGACTAATACTTCCTGGTATCGCCGCAGCGACTCAATTTCAACCAGTGTTCGTAAAGCGATCTCAGTCCCGCCAGGCGGAGCGATAGCGCGGGCTTGCGGAAAACGCTCGCCTGCCTTTCCCCGTAGTGCGAATTGGGTGCGGTTTGTGGTAGTGGCTCCTCCACCGAGGTGTGCTAGTCTGGTCCGTATCAGGAAACGTGGTCCGTCCGTGGTGATTTATCTAAGGCTTATAGCAGAGCTCGACAGTACGTCTCGCTGGTGGTCCGACTCTCGCAAAGAGCTTGTGACCGGCAAATGGAAAGCAGGAATCGTTGCCTCGAGGCCCTGCGTTCTCCCTACGGAGAAGGGCAGGCCGGCAGGCCAAATTGTCTCTAGTCCCAGTGAAATTCATCGCCGAGGTCGTTGGGATCCGTTCTGCACAGAGCGCTGCCATCCCTCCTCGAGCGAGCCCGGTCGGTCGGTCGTCTGGTGCGTGTGGGAGGCCCCTGTCAGGCGGTCCTAGGTCGACGGAGTGAGGGACGGGTGGAACAACCGTCCGTCCGTCCCGTCAGTCGGTCCCTGCGGCCGTCCCAGTGAGGCTTTTTACACACCCTTCCTCCGCCGACCGGTGTGCGCAGTACGTACGTCTCCGACAGATATCTGGTTGATCCTGCCAGTAGTCATATGCTTGTCTCAAAGATTAAGCCATGCATGTCTAAGTTCACACTGTCTCACGGTGAAACCGCGAATGGCTCATTAAATCAGTCGAGGTTCCTTAGATGACACGATCCTACTTGGATAACTGTGGCAATTCTAGAGCTAATACATGCTTACCAAGCTCCGACCCTCGCGGAAAGAGCGCTTTTATTAGTTCAAAACCAATCGTCGTTTCCCCTCGCGGGGTTGCGGCGTCCCCACTGGTGACTCTGGATAACTTTGTGCTGATCGCATGGCCTCATGTGCCGGCGACGCATCTTTCAAATGTCTGCCCTATCAAATGTCGATGGTACGTGACATGCCTACCATGTTTGTAACGGGTAACGGGGAATCAGGGTTCGATTCCGGAGAGGGAGCATGAGAAACGGCTACCACATCCAAGGAAGGCAGCAGGCGCGCAACTTACCCACTCCCGGCACGGGGAGGTAGTGACGAAAAATAACAATACGGGACTCTTTCGAGGCCCCGTAATTGGAATGAGTACACTTTAAATCCTTTAACGAGGATCTATTGGAGGGCAAGTCTGGTGCCAGCAGCCGCGGTAATTCCAGCTCCAATAGCGTATATTAAAGTTGTTGCAGTTAAAAAGCTCGTAGTTGGATCTCAGGCGCAGGCGGGCGGTCCGGCTCGCGCCGGTTCACTGCCCGTTGTCTCCTGCCCTACCGTCTGCCGGCTCTCTCCCACGGGTGCTCTTCGCTGAGCGTCCTGGGTGGCCGGCGCGTTTACTTTGAAAAATTAGAGTGTTCAAAGCAGGCCTCGGCTGCCTGAATAATGGTGCATGGAATAATGGAATAGGACCTCGGTTCTATTTTGTTGGTTTTCGGAACTGGAGGTAATGATTAACAGGGACAAACGGGGGCATTCGTATTGCGGCGTTAGAGGTGAAATTCTTGGATCGCCGCAAGACGAGCTACTGCGAAAGCATTTGTCAAGAATGTTTTCATTAATCAAGAACGAAAGTCAGAGGCGCGAAGACGATCAGATACCGTCGTAGTTCTGACCATAAACGATGCCGACTAGCGATCCGCAGGAGTTGCTTCGATGACTCTGCGGGCAGCTTCCGGGAAACCAAAGTGTTTGGGTTCCGGGGGAAGTATGGTTGCAAAGCTGAAACTTAAAGGAATTGACGGAAGGGCACCACCAGGAGTGGAGCCTGCGGCTTAATTTGACTCAACACGGCCAACACTGAAATGATTGACATGCCGAGACCACTCTTCTGGGGTCTAAGGTGGAACTGGTGCTGGACTTAGACCCCCAGAAATCTGGGGTTATGTCCCCTGTGGCTCGGTTTTGTCTGCATCCAGTGTTTGATAAAGGAATTGACGGAAGAGCACTATCAGGAGTGGAGCCTGAGACCTAAGTTAACTTACCACGCCAATACTGCAGAATGACTATCAAAAAGTACACCTTCGTGGGGTCTAATAGAGAACATGTGCTGGAATTAGACCCTCGAAAATTTTTGGGGCTACCCCTTAAGAAACTTGATTCTCGCGCTAAGGGAATTGACGGAAGGGCACCACCAGGTGTGGAACCTGCGGCTTAATTTGACTGAACACGCCAATACTGTAGAACAACTGACAAATCGGGAGCACTGCCGTTTGGGTCTAATAATGAACGTACGCTGGTATTAGACTCACGGACGACAAGTCAGCTCTCAAACACTCAAATGAAAGAACGCTACGGAAATCGTGTTTAACTCCGCAGAAACCGCAGATTTCAAATACCTGGTCATTGACAAACAAAAGCCCTCAATAAATTCGTCTGACCAAATAGTGAACGGGTGCTGGAAATAGATCTGAAGACAGGTCAGTTTTACCCTACTAATGACAGGGCATTGCTACGGAAAACCAGCTCAAATCGAGAGGAGCCGCAGACACTTTGGTTCACGTACCAGGCTGATAAGCCAAGGGCGCGAGGCTACCATGTGGGGGATTACGGCCGAACCCTTGTAAGCCGCAATCCCGCCCAAAATCTCAGCACCACTGCAATGGGAGGCTCCTACATGCTCGGGACCTGGGGCTTGCGCCCCAGCCCTATCAGGTAGAGCCACAGTAAGAGGTCCTTGCCGCCCGCAAATCAAAGCGGGCGGACAACTGCTTGATACTCACCCTATACGGCGATGGGGTGCGAAAAACACCAACCAAAGACTTCGAACCTGATCGGGGTGTCGAAAACAGTAGAGCAGCCACCACACTGTGAACTGTCAAGACTCAACCACTGACCATGAGAGCTGTCCGCACACCAGGCGATCAACTTCTCTGTGACATTACCAGGCTTGTCCTCTGGCTAAATGCACTCCGGCTACGATATCTACCTCTGTACGTTATCAGCCATAACTATCATGCTGGACGCAGAAGAGATGCAGACCAGCGGACATTGCACACCTGCCCCACTGTGTCAACACCCCAGGTGGCGGGGAATGCTAGGCGTACCATCCCTGCATAGAAGCCAAGAAAATAAAAGGAAAAAGAGATACCCCACTCACATGCAAATGCTACGTTTCTGGCAGGACGTGACGATCCTGGGACACAGACACACTGGACTGCCTCTCTTCCGGGTAAACCAGTCCATCTCATATATCATATCATCATTGCACCCTATAGACACGAGTAGTGAAGACTCGATAGTCTGGTAAGACAACTTCCATAGGAGAGAAAACTCTGATCGTAAACAACTGCTGCCTTGCAGATAGGCTGGGGACAGCCAAAGGCTAAGGAGGGCATCCCTACAGAAACGCCTGTTGAAATCGGATGCACGGGGCCGCAAGCCTAACAAAACAGTGCAACGTAAATCACAGTATGATGGCACAACCTATTCGAAAAACGTATGGCGCTCATCCTGAGGAGACCCGCCAGGCAGCGATAGCGCCGGGCCCCACGCCTCGAAGGGGCCCACCCTTGACTACTGGTGGTCACCCACCCATGTGTCGTGGAGTCAAGGCACATGGCTATGGGGTAACGTCTATTGGCCAAAACCTCAAGACCGTCAAAATACTACAGTGGAATGCGGAGGGAGTCATTAACAAAAAACTTTCCCTAACACACCACCTGCATGAAGGTAAGATTGACGTGGCATGTATCCAGGAAACGCACCTCAACAATAACCATAAATTCTCAATCAGAGGATACCAGACCTTCCGTCTAGATAGAGAAGGCCACAAAGGAGGGGTCCTGATACTGACCAGAAACAGCATACCGAGTAGCGCGGTACCTGTCAATCACACCGGACAAGCAGAAATTGTAGGAGTTGACATAATGGCTCAAGAGACGAAGCTCCGCATTTTCAATCTGTACGGACCACCAAACAGAGACCTATCGCTCTCGAGCATGGAGGTCAGAGACTCCAACTGCATAGTAGTTGGAGATTTCAACAGCCACTCGGAGAGGTGGGGATACTCTGACACAGACAGCAGAGGTGACGAAGTGGAAGATTGGGAGATAGATGCAAATCTATCCCTAATCAATAGGCCGGAGGATAGCCCTAGCTTCTATTCAAGAACATGGCATACCACCTCGACTCCAGATTTGGCCTTCTCCACACAGGACATACACTATAAAATAGACCGCCAGGTGCTAAACCAACTGGCAGGTAGCGACCACAGGCCGATCAGGCTAACCATTGACATGGAAGTAGGCCCACAGGAAACAAAACCGCTCCCACGTTGGAATTACAAACGAGCCGACTGGGACAGATTTGCAATCCTGACAAATGGGCTGTGTGAAACCATCAACACACGAAACACCAAAATGAAGCCCATGGTAGAGAGCCTAAGCAAGGCAATAATGCAAGCCGCCACTGAAACCATCCCAAGAGGAGCTAGGAAAAACTATAAGCCCTACTGGAATGATGAGTTACAGAAAGTGGAAGATGCGGTAACAAATGCTAGGAACATGGCAGAACGAGAAAAATCCATGGAGGCAAACATCGCCCTCAAAGCCGCCGCGGCGTAGTACAAACACACTCTCAAGCAAACAGCAAGAGAAAGTTGGAAAAATAAAACGGAAAGTTTAAACCTGGACAAAGAAGGGAACAAGCTATGGAAGCTAGTCAGAGCCATGAACGACGAAACCCCGTCAAATAAACAAATTACTATCAAGCAGGGCGAGAACTTGATCACAGGTAAGAAAGCCGCAAACGCCTTTGTCGATCACTATGCCAGAGCAAACCACATCGAGGTCCCTGCAGATAAGCATACAGACATTAACGAAGAGCTAAAGGGACACGAAAACATGAATACGGCTCCTGAAGAGCACATGATGGCCAAACTAACATTGCGCGAAATGGAAGAGGCTATGAGAACACTAAAGAAAAGGAAATCTCCCGGAAAAGACGGGATAACAAACGAAATGCTGATGGGGCTGGGCCAAACAGCGAAGAAAAAACTACTATCAGTCCTGAACCAAAGCTGGAAAAGGGGTATTGTACCCCAGGCATGGAAAGATGCAATACTGGTACCAGTACCAAAAACAGGAAAGGACAAAACAGATCCGAATGGATACAGGCCCATAAGCCTACTGAGCTGTGTCGGCAAGCTGATGGAACGGATGATACACACCAGACTGATGTGGCATCTGGAAGAAAAACGAATACTAATTCCACAGCAAGCCGGCTTTAGACAGCACAGATCCACTGAGGACCAGGTCATCCTCATAGCCCAGGAGATAGAAGATGCCTACCAGGCACAGAAACACACAGTAGCTGTTTGGGTGGATCTGGAAAAGGCATTTGACAAAGTCTGGAAGGATGGACTTAGAGTCAAGCTAAGAAGAAGTGATGTTTGTGGGAAGATGTACAAGTGGATCAACCACTACCTCAAACAAAGAACGGCCAGAGTCCAAGTACAAGGGCAGATGAGCAAAAAGGTGACACTCGAGCAGGGAGTACCCCAAGGGGGAGTATTGTCACCCACACTCTTCCTTGTATATATAAACGATATTACAGAGAATATACAAAGAAGAGTCCATAGCTCAATGTTTGCAGACGATCTGGCTATGTGGACCTCTGAAAAGAATCTCACTATAGCAAGAAATCGGATGCAAACGGCCCTAACATCGCTGGAAAAGTGGGCGAACTCATGGCTGGTCAAAATAAACGAGGAGAAAACCACGTGCACAATATTCTCGCTCTCATTAAAACCCCAAAGTACCAAATTAAACCTAAATGGCAAAATCCTGCAGCCAAACGACAACCCAACCTATCTGGGAGTCACATTTGATCGGCGCATGACATGGAAAAGTCAGATTGAGAGAAACCGAATGAAAGCCAGAGAAAGAATGGCGATCATGAGGAAACTTGCTGGCACAAGCTGGGGAGCAGACGAAGGCATACTAAAGAAACTGTACACTGGAAGAGTGAGACCAGTTCTCGAGTATGGCATCGCGGCATGGACAACAGCAGCGAAGGCGAACTTCGATAAAGTTAACAAACTTCAAAACCAAGCCATGAGAATTATAACAGGTGGCATGAAGTCAACGCCAATTGTAGAACTTGAAAAGATTACAAAACTGCAATCCATGACCGACAGAAGAGACTGCAGAGCCCAGCTGCAGTCAGAGAAACTCCGAAGACTGACGGACCATCCAATGTACCAGAGACTAAACAATTTGGGAACTGGGAAACTAAAGCGGAGAAACTTTGCAGAAATAGCCAAAGCAAAGATGCACGAAGATCCCATAAACGCACTAACAACACCAAAACCCATCACTACTGTACGAAAACCTACTTGGAGGCAGGATATATTTCCAGAGGTGGTAGAAAATATACCAGGTATTGCAAACAAAAACTGCCAGACCGAAAAAGAAAGGAGAGACACTACCCTAAGCTTCATAACGAAAAGCTACCCAAGCATGGACTGGACCCATGCATACACCGACGGTTCTGTAACAAACGCTACACAGAACGGAGGGGCAGGAGCATTCCTGAACCTACCAAATGGCAGAAAAATAACACTGTCACTCGCTACTGGTAAGTACACAAGCAATTTCAGAGCGGAGGCAGAGGCACTGAGGGCGGCAGTGGAAGAAATGGCAACACACAGTGAAAACGAGAGCCACATAGTCTTGCTGACAGATGCTCTCGCCGTAGTCACAGCGCTAAAAAGCCAGAAAAACACTGAGCTTAATGACTTAAGAGCAGCACTCTGCAAACTGTGCCAGCTGTCCGCACCAAAAAGGGTAGTGGTACAGTGGGTTCCGTCACACTGCAACATCCAAGGCAACGAGGAGGCAGATAGACTGGCAAAAGAAGGTGCAAGGCTACCACAAACAGATACCAGTATGACGTACGAAGAGTCAAAACGGCTTATCAAAGCCAGGTACATGACTAAATGGGAAACCGAACATACTGGTTACACCAAAAACGATGCCTATTACCAGTTGAACCGAAGAGAGCAGGTCGTTGTCTTCAGACTTCGCACTGGCCACAATAGACTGAGGTACCACCTATTCAACAAATTGAAGATAGGGTGTACCGACGAATGCCCGTGCGGTACTGGTAAAATGACCACTGAACATCTGCTGCAGAACTGCCCGACATACGGGGATCAGAGAGAGCAGATGTGGCCATTGCCAGTGGAACTGCAAGACAAGCTCTATGGTAGTGGCGAGAGTCTCAGGACGACCGCCGCTTTTTTCGAAAAAATAATGGTTGCTGTCTGACTGTGTACGCAGAAGAAGAAGAAGAAGATCTTTAGTAATCCTCTAGCCTGAAGCAGCAGATAATCATCGTGAGGCAAGTGGTTTCTCTGGGCTTTCCAATTGAGTCTGGTCTCGTCAGCATTATAAATACTGTCCATAATGTATCGTTCTTCTTCAACCATTTTTTTAACAACTGTTTAAAGGTCTCAACTGCAGTTTGTCTGATGAGTTCTTCTCCGATATGTAATTGAGGAACCCGATTTACAGCGTTGCCAGCACACAGTACTGGCTTGAAGAATTGAGACACTGATTGTTTCACTAAATAATAACGCTTTTTGTGTCTAGTCTACTTTGTGTCTAGTTTAGTAATTTTTTTCAGTATTACTACTTCTTCAAGTACAGAAAGGACTGGCAAAACTACTGTACTACAAAGCTGTAATAGTCGAACACATTGCCAACATATACTCATATACATTCATACACTGACTAATACTTCCTGGTATTGCCCAAAGGACGACGGTCTAGGTTGGAAAAGGGGGTAGTGGGGGAGTGGGGGGGGGGGTGTCTTTGCCAGTAGAATCCAGAAAAGCAAACGCTTAATTAAGCCAAGCAAAGAACGAGAGATCCGTACAACAGCTGACCGCTTTTGAAGAAACCATTTGTAAACAGCATAATGTAACTTCGTATTTTCTGCTAACTTCATGTTCTTTCGCATTAATGAACCATCAGTCGAATTAAGATTCGCCATGACAGATCCAATCGCTACGTTTTTGCTTCTTTAAACCACTTAGTACAGATTGTGCGCGTTAACTCAGTTCATAGCGAGCAATTTGCTATTTTCTGTGGTAACAGTGTGCCTTGGTTCGAATCGCGTCCAGATTAACACCAAAATAAAAAATCAGGGTCGTGATTTTAATCGGGGACCGCTTCTCCACTCAAACGAACTGTAAATGGTTACCTGACGCATGAGTTAGGGAAAGTAAAAACGGCAAGGAAGGGCACTGGCCATCCCATCTCTCACAGGCTGCGGCTTAGTACAATGGAGTCTTTAAAAATCTCAACCAACGGTTAATCCGGTTGAATTTCTACTTGACTAGTATAGATTCTCAGACACAATGCTCTTATACCTATTTGATTACACATTCACCATTTTGGAACCTTTCGCTAATTGTAAATTTGTCTTTCATGGATAATACTGTTCGCTTCCGTTTATGCATTTCTTTTGATCCCTGGGAAGTCAAATATTTAATGAATGTGCTCAGAGCGCTTTTTCACTCGAGTGTCACACATGGAAATAAGTCTAGACCAATGTGTTTTGCCCTCGAGCGCACCACCACTATCACTGATGTTAGGATAATCGACGTTCTAATGCATGCACGTATGCGTGCGTGTATATGTTTTTGTATGTATATGTATGCACGCACGCACGCACGTATGTACGTACGTATGTATGTATGTATGTATATATATTTAATTCTTTCAGAACGGGCTATCTGTTACTTAGCGCTATTTCTGATCAGATCATTGGCCAAATCCATAACGATGTAAACTGTAATGCATTAACTGTTACCACTTGTTATGTTATGTTATGTTATGTTATGTTATGTTATGTTATGTTATACATTCTGGTAGATTTATCCTTGCAATGTTTTAGTTGAATCATTTTAGCGAGGCACATTCTTCTTCTTCTTCTTCTTCGTTCGTTCTCAATCTCCCACTACCAAACCCTGAAATGGCTTAAGTAGCAGACTGTAGTCCAGAGAACGGAATGCGTTGTGTCGTAGTTTACAGATTGGCTGCGATATTTGCACCTTTCGGTTCAACACATCCGACTTCAGCAAGCATTTTTTGAGTACCGAGTTAGCTGGCCCTGACGCTAGCAGTCAGCTATGGGTCGTTGACCACTGCAGCTCATGCGCTGCTCAGTATCTTGATCCCGCACATTCAACTTTGTGCTTGGATTACTTGAAATACTGTTATTCAAACAGGCAGGTGTTTTCATGGCAGCCTAGCTAACGAGGTGAGGGGTCGATATGATCCTGTTGTATTGAGTAACACGCAGATGAGGCCAATCATAGCACAACCGCCTGGAGGACCTCGGTCCACCTTCATCAGCACGCTTGGGATGCGAGGAAAGCTACTTCAGCCAGCCACTTACCACCCTTTTCAGGTAGCACAAAAGAGTAAACTTACTCATTGTGGGCAATCGAAATAAACAATTCCCTCATATATTCTGTCACGTAGCTCCCATTTCCATTTGGTTTATCCATCAAACATTCAGATCTAATTCTCTCATAAACCTGGCATTCTGTCGCATGTGGCACCCGTTTCCATTTGGTTTATGCATCGAATATTCAGATCTAATTCTCTCATAAACCTGGCTTTCTATTGCATGTGGCTGCCGTTTCCATTTGGTTTATCCATCAAGCAATCAGATCTAATTCTCTCATAAACCTGGCTTTCCGTCTCATGTGTCTCCCCCTTCCATTTGGTTTATCCGTCAAACATCCACATCTAATTCCCTCAGAAACCTGCTTTCCATTTCATGTGTCTCCCCTTCCATTCGGTTTATCCATCAAACAACCACATCTAATTCCCCCAGAAACCTGCTTTCCGTCTCAGACTGCACAACGTGCATCGTTCATATCAGTTGGACAAGATCGTGGTGTTATCACTCTGCCTGTCTTATTGATTCCATAAGCAAGGTCGTGTTCTCCTGTCAATCTGTTCTTAGACCAAGGCCACATCTAAGCGTGTCCAAATTAATCTTCTAATAGACAGTGTTTCATTCCTCATTGATCGGTTCACAATCAGAATACGGTAAATGAATTTGTCCTTTCTAAAGAGCAGTATGCGACTTTCATATCAGAAAGCGGATGCTCCCAATACCATTCGTCTCTGGGGATGTTTTTCATCAAATGATATTCCTTCTCCCTTGCATCTAATATGTGTATAACGAGGTATCGAACGATGATGATGGTTCACCATTTCTAAGTAAAGTACATGGCCATCAGTAAAATATGCCTCATTCTAGGGAGTCTGTACCGGTTAATGTTGGCTTCATGGCAACGATATTGCATGACGAGGTTACAAGCCCCAACCCAGACCCGACTTTAGTCACCTTTTGCTGCGTACTAGGACGGTTACAGTTGTCATATTCCTTTCAATTCGGCTAATGCATTTGGTGGTAAGTAGATGTTAGTCAGTCAGATAGTCTGTTAGGTAGTCAGACAGTCATGTATTCATTCAGTCAATCAGTCAGTCAGACAATCAGTCAGAAAATCAGTCACTCATTTAGTCAGACAGTCAGTCAGACAGTTACTCATTCAGTCAGACAGTCAGTCATTCATTAAATCAGCCAATCAGACAGTCAGAGAGTAAGTAAATCAGTCAGCCAGTCAGACAGCGAGTCATTCAGTCAGCCAGCCAGCCAGTCAGGTTGCCATTCAGTCAGTCAGTCAGACAGTAAATCAGACATTCAGTCACACAGTCAGTCAAACAGTCAGTCAGACAGCCATTCATTCAGTCAGCCCGCCAGTCAGTCATTAGTCAGTCAATTAGTCAGTTATTCAGACAGCCAGTTAGTCCTGCGTGTGTATTTCTCATAAATTCTCTTTGCTTCACTTTGTGCTGCCGTTTCTCCAAATAAATGAGACAACAGAAAGTTCATATAAAAACACTAAACGAACGTTTTTTATTAATGTCTCGTGGCGTATAGCGAGGCTGCGATATATGTGGCTTTCAGCTCGGCACAGCTCGTTGACAGAACCGCATTTTTTGGACCATGTTTGCCTTTCTTCTTCGATCCATATTTTCTTAGCCAGTCTACAATGTTGCGGTCTGTTTCCAGGGCCGCCATTTTGAGGCGGAATAGGGTATTAGTCAGGTATGAGTAAATGACCTTGATGCAAGAATCCAGATATGAGTCGCTGGCTGCTGCCAGTTCACGTACTACTGCATCTTCGACCCCAACCACCTCCTCACCCGGCCGCCCCCACATGAAGATATACTACAGAACAAAACCATTACAATGTCACTGCTAATAAAAGCTGGTCTAACCGACACAAATTCTAGAATGGGATTATCTGGAATCTCCGGTGACAACAGGAATGAATATGGACAAAAGAAGTTAGAGAAAACAAAGACAACTGTATTTGAAAGCATTACAAATTGAATTCGAAAACCCAGAAAATGATCTGGAATATCACCCCAAGTTGGATGGAAAGATACAGAAAAGATTAAATGATTAAATCCTCAAATGATTCATGGTTGAAGCGAATATTTCCATCAGTGCTTTTAAGTACTACACATGATGGTAACGCTGTGTAAAACAATAGTTATCATGTCTGTTTATCGTCGTTCGGCGTCCACGTCGACATCTTGGAGACGAATTATAATAGATATGCCGTGTTATCGATTCTATTTATCCTCCGATTGTTACTCACCTAGCTACGAATTCTATGCAATCGATTTCAAATCCTATTTTCGGTTCTGTTATCTTTGAATACGGTCTGATTTTGCAATATAAAATACGAAGACGGACAACACGACTGCAGCTTTCTCGTTGTATTTATTCAGGTAGTAACTAAGGAAGCAAATTTAGTCGGGGGGAGGGCCTGAATGGTGATAGTTGGTCCAAAGTCGATCCATCCACTTCTTCGATCAACTGATGCCATGCTTCTAGCCAGGTAAGGTTCACGAAGCAGCGTTTCAGGTCTTCGCCAATGCCCCACAGTTATCCTAGGATGGTCGCTCCCCCGGATAGATGCTTCTCTTTGGTCTGTATAGGTAGGACCAATCCTGCTGGATATGTTCTGGTGTTTGCTTGAGGGTTCCCCAATCGCACGTGGTGGTGGCTCTGATACCCATTCTGTGGAGGGGGACATTGAGTCTACAATGTCCCATTCTGAGAGTGAAGATCTTTGCCCATCTCTGCCAAGCTTGTCTATGCTGTCACTTTCTGGCTTGCAATATTTGTACCGGACTCTCCATTATGTCCGTGTAGATCGTTTGATACCGGACTCTCCATTATGTCCGTGTAGATCGTTTGATGAGTGTCTTTGTTTCTTCATATTTTTGTGAATGGCAAACTATGTGCCACCACTTCCGGCTTCTGTGAGCTCATCTGATTTCTCGTTTACAAGAATCCCACAGTGGGCCAGATGCTACTCTAAGGCTAGATCTGTGTTTTTTTTTAATAAACGGCAATCATATGTCGTATTTTATTTCGTGCGAGTTTATCTTGCTTGGGACTACGATGTCTTATAGTACGCTCCTGGAGTCTATCTTGTTTGGGGCTAAAGGGCTTAGATTACGCTCCTGGAGTCTATCTTGCTTATGCAAGACGCATAGGAGTACGCACCTGAGTCTGCTAGAACTGCCGTTTTTCTTGAAGTTATGTTTGTCCAGATGATAAAAACATATATAAGTAAAGGTCCAGTAACATCACCAGGACAAACATGAAGCAGTGCCTACATTATTGTCACAACGTCTTCTTTGTATTTTTCACCTTCATTACCACCACAGCTTCGATCTATTCAGTTCTTCCAATCCCCTGTTGTTGTCTGTTTGATGTTAAGTTTTTCTCTTTACAATGTATATTTGACAGCGTCAATCATTCAATACTGCGCAACTCCCTATAGAGTACAGGTCTTGAACTTTCCTGGGTCACCAGTTCCGGTTTGTGTCCAGGTCTGTCCTGTTTCCTGAGACAGTAATCACCGAAGACGACAACCATGTCGATCCTATCGAGGTCTTCATCTACCCGAGCACGGACACACCTCTGGCGTACGAAACAGTTCTGACAATGTCCGAAGGATTGGTATGGCAGCTTCGTCTATCAGCTCCATGCACAGAGTCTGGTCCCAATAGTTTCTGGAGAGTTTCTCCTTGGAAACTATGCTAAGTCTTTACAAAGCTTGCCACCTTCCACGCTTCTGTATGTCTCCGAAACTTCGACGGTCTTGCAAAGATATCAAACAAGTCTTGAAGACTTCCATATGTGCAGTGAAATGCGTATCTTTGGAATCCACTGGTATGACAGGACTACCAACATTGAGGTCGTCTGACAAACATCTTGAGAGTATAGTCTATTTGATGAGAATTCATCTGCGTACGCTCCAGCGTCGGTCCATCCGAGTTATTTCATCAATTTTGGCGATGACATCTTCTGACGCAACAATATGCGCCTGATCTGGTCTCAGAAGATCTTACGTTAACTCACGTCCTTCTTTAAACATCACTGTCCAGTTCTTCACTGTTGTCTTCGACACACTTTTGTCACCAAACACTGCCTGCATTCTGCGATGAATGTCAACTGGTCGACATCCTTCAGCTGTTAGAAATCGAATCATCGTTCGCTGTTCAAATCTGGACGGATTTCGTATCACAGCTGCCATGTTCCAACGGTCTGTTGAGGAAACTAGGAGTCGTAGCATAATGAAATGTTGCAAACTTTACGGTTGGAATGTGCTGTTTACACCAGACGTGACGTCATCATGCACATCGTACGTATGTTCACTTGTTGCAGTTCGGTCCGGTTTCATGTGAACCCGCCTCGTAGTTATCTTTCTTGCAGCGCGCGAGATCGTTAGGTGGAGGTTCGAGGTTCGATTCCGGTGTAAGGTAAAAGTAGTTCCGACGCAGACACTGCAGTCAGGAACGAGGCGCCTGCACTGAACTGATACAGTTATGCGAGGCGGGGTGGCCAGTTCCCTTCCCTTCTGCATTTTTCCATCCATATCTGTGAGTCAGATGCTCATTTGCAGCTGGGTTGACTTGAACTACCGCTAGCGGAATTTGAACCAAAAGTGAGTTCGCTACCTATGCACTAGTCAGAAGGAGCATCTAATGTTATGTTCTTTTCTGTGGTTTGGTACACATGTTCTCCTAGTGCTCAACAAATACTTGTCTTTGCGGTGGTTGTCGTTACTTTGTGATCTTAATAACTCGATCACTAAGGAAACCATGACAAACTCCGAGGCTTAAAGTTAACGTAAACTGATGACATAGAATGCCGTCGGGGATAAAGTGTTAGGGGCTACTTCGTTGCAGCTAGGCCTCAGTTCCTTTTATGAGATGTGATGGCCAGTTCATTTATTCCCTATGACCTGTACCCATTTACAGCTGGGTCGATTGAAGTGTGTCGGTTACGGGGATCGACCCCGGTATCTTTGCTATGAGAAACGATTATTCTAATACTCAACTATACTGGCGTCGAGGTTATACAGATGGTATCAGCGGGTGCAGTGGCGTGTGATCACTGTAGTCGCTAGGGTGTGTTGTGAACGGTGGAGTAGGATAATGTAGCTTGTCGTTACAAAGATGTTATGGCGTGTTAATAATTGAGGTTACTGCGCTCCTGGCAGACACATCGGCGCCCAGTCTCTCTTGCAAATTGTGAAGAGCGTAGACACTGCATGGTCCCAGTATGTTGCTTGTTGTAGTAGTAGTCCCTTTCTGTTTTTCTCCTTGCTGCGTTGTCTTTTAAGTTGTCTGTGTTGCCATAGCTTCTCTTCATCCAATTGTGAGGTAGCCATCCTGGGTACATCTCCACTTGGACCCTGCTGCAGCTTTGTCTTCTCAGAATGTCAGACTTATGTATATGCCCATCTCACGCTTACACACATCTTTGAACCTGTGGTACTCCGACCGTTCTTTTGCCATCCGCCAACTGTCCATACAGGGCATTTGTTTAATGCGACCATCTTCCAAAAGATGAACATAACCAAGTCATTGCAGTCTTCGCTGCTTAAGGATAGTGTACATAATTGGGAGATCGGTGTGAGAGTGATTTCTGCATTTGTCAATCTGCCCATCCATTTAGTTCCAAGAACGGAAGGCAAGCGCCGTAGATGGAAGGTGTTAATCCTATGCTCAATGTCAAGTAATATGGTGGATTTAAATGCCGTCAATGTCCAGTATTATGGTGGATTTACATGCCATCAATGTCCAGTATTATGGTGCCCTTACATGACATCAATGTCCAGTATTATGGTGCCCTTACATGACATCAATGTCCAGTATTATGGTGCCGTTACATGACATCAATGTCTAGTATTATGGTGGCTTTACGTGACATCAATGTCCAGTATTATGGTGCCCTTACATGACATCAATGTCCAGTATTATGGAACCCTTACATGACATCAATGTCCAGTATTATGGTGTCTTACATGACATCAATGTCCAGTATTATGGTGGCTTTATATGACATTAATGTCCAGTATTATGGTGGCTTTACATGACATCAATGTCCAGTATTATGGTGACCTTACATGACATCAATGTGCAGTATTATGGTGACCTTACATGACATCAATGTCCAGTATTATGGTGACCTTACATGACATCAATGTCCAGTATTATGCTGCCCTTACATGACATCAATGCCCAGTATTATGGTGGCTTTACATGACATCAATGCCCAGTATTATGGTGGCTTTACATGACATCAATGCCCAGTATTATGGTGGCTTTACATGACATCAATGCCCAGTATTATGGTGGCTTTACATGACATCAATGCCCAGTATTATGGTGGCTTTACATGACATCAATGCCCAGTATTATGGTGGCTTTACATGACATCAATGCCCAGTATTATGGTGGCTTTACATGACATCAATGTCCAGTATTATGGTGCCCTTACATGACATCAATGCCCAGTATTATGGTGGCTTTACATGACATCAATGTCCAGTATTATGGTGTCCTTACATGACATCAATGCCCAGTATTATGGTGACTTTACATGACATCAATGCCCAGTATTATGGTGGCTTTACATGACATCAATGCCCAGTATTATGGTGGCTTTACAGGACATCAAGGCCCAGTATTATGGTGGCTTTACATGACATCAATGCCCAGTATTATGGTGGCTTTACATGACATTAATGCCCAGTATTATGGTGGCTTTACGTGACATCAATGCCCAGTAGGAGAATAGGGGTCAAGCCAATTGCGTCAGCTATGGCGTGTTACTTCTGAGATTGCAATGAGACAGTTAATTAATGTGTTCAATTCTTCATCTCTGTCATGGAAGTTACAGGAAATGGTGGATGCTGCGTGGGTGGATAGCGAACATAGAGGCATCGAACATGCTGGGCTGTTGTTGTTGTTGTTGTTATTGAATACCCACAATGAGTAAGTTTACTCTTGTGTGCTCGTTAAGTGACAAGTTGCAGTAGCTTTTCTCACGTCTCGAGCGTGTTGTGAAGGGGGTTCGTGGTCCCCCCTATGGTTGTGCTATCATCAACATCAGGTGCCCTGCCGGTTGGTGTTTTTGATCATGTACCTTCATCCGCTTCTTTCAGGTGTGTCGGCTGCCAACTCTGTTGTTGATTGTCGCCCATGCCATTTTCTCAGGCTGTCCAACATCTTCTCTCTCTCTCTCTCTCTCTCTCTCTCTCTGCTTTCCTCTGTCTCTTTTTCTAACATCTTTCCCGTTGTCACAACGTGCTCCAAGCCGCCTCTTCTCATAAATGCCCGAAAAATAATGACTGAATGTGCAATGCTTGGCTTTATCTGCGTGTCGCTGACTTCTACGTGGATCACCTTCTGGGTCCTGTGTTGTTCTACTCTCCTGGCCATGCTAGGTGAGCATACATGATGGAAATGACATTCTGGATTGGAAAGCACCCCTTATTTGCTTTCCATGTTCTGGGCACCACGTCGGACATAATGTTTCCGGTGTTCAGCTACGTAAACTGTCTTGTCATTTCTCCTCAACACGTCCAGTACACACGACTGAATTTCATGAGATTGGTGCCATGTTTGCTGACAGTGTTGGTTTTGGTGTGGTTGGGAAAATGTAAACAAAGTCCAATAATGGACAAACACATCGCTCGGGAGAGATTTGGTCCTGTCCGGTTGGTAATGTGCCCATGGCATCGCCCAGAAGCTGTTTGTTGCCCCTACGACTTCTTTAGGTTGCGGCAGGGATAAGACTGAGTAGAAGAAACTGGTTGTAAACATACTTTGCAGAGTCTTTTATACCAGTATAATGACGTTCATCTTGCATGGTGATACACCAGATAGGAGAATGTATAGTGACTTCCCTATTGCATTAGGCAAGTGATGTCCATGCGCTGGATCCTCTAACAGTTCGTTTCAGGCGATCTGCGCTAGTTCATTGCATTCTGGTTTCGATGATGCGTTTTCCGGAACTAGCCTGTTCAGGCTGTGTTATATGTACGAAACTTCGTCTAGATTCCTGTCTTTTGCGCTGCCTTTGTGTCAAAACATTGCGTTGTCTGGGTCGTTTGACATTATCTCAGAATTTTGTATGTGCAACTTCATGCCTTAGGTGGTGCTATGCAGATTAGGGTGTTTATTTTTTCAGTTGGAGTATGCTTTAAGTACCATTGCAGCTATTCTGTTCGTGTCCTTTTTAGATGTATCAATCAATTTGACATGTTAAAAACACTGACAGTGTTAACATTTAAATTCGATTAAGGAAGGGGAATTTGAAAATACATCCTTGACTGTGTGTTGCCGATCCGTTAATTGCTGGGGTTTTGCATCAAACGTTTGTTCAGTAGGGTAAGGATTCTGAAGGAATGGAGGAGTTTGTACAATCAACCAGCGAACAACAAAGAACCTCAGCGCACATACCCCTTGCCATTTGCTAAGCAGTCATGAAGCACATATGGATGTGTCAGGAGTGGAGATGTGTCAACTCCAGAAATCATATAACAATTAAATTGCCACCCTCTTACTTGTGTGTGCGTCTAATAGAGTCAGCCAAGCTGAACAGGTTAACCAAACAAAGAAAGCAAGCAGGTTCTCGTGTGTCTGGTGTTTAGAATGTTCTAACAACCCAGCGACCTTAAACAGAATTGTTACAATCATTGAAATGCAGACGGAAAAGGTGACACCGAAAAATAAAAACATATGTAATAAAGCAAGTCAAATCATTGGGGACATGTCTCCGACATCATAATGTAAAAGGTTACGGCGTGGGCTAGTGGTTAAGTGGCACGGCTTACAACCAGAAGGTGCTGGGTTCGCTCCCCATCACAGTACCGGTCGTTACACCGGAGGAGCTAACCCTTTGAAAATGCAGGAAGCAGACCCTTACATAAAATGGATGCCGAAGTTGGATGCACTGGGCCGACAGGCGCAAAGTGAAAACCGTAGTGCAACGCACACCGCCTTGGGGAATAGAGAAACAAGGCGAAATTAGAAAAAAATATGATGTAAATACGTCACAACCGATATAAAAATAAAGCTATTTAACATGATATTCCTTTTCTCCCCCCCCCCCCCCACCCCCTGCTATCAGTGCTAGAATTGGACATTGACAAAGAAAGAAAACATTGTAATAAGAAGACAAACCGCCGAGTATGGATTGAATCAGAAACGGTATTATGAGACAAGAGCTAGCGGATCAAATGGCTGGGTCACGTGGCACGTCAAACACCAGATAGTCAGGTCAGGTCATTCCGTTACTGGCGAGTTCGTTGGGGACACACATGAAGACACAACCCACAGCCACACTCCACCACACTATGTCAACGACCGCTGCCTGTGCCTCCTGTGGTCGGAGACTGGTCCATTCTGTTATGTTGTCCTCCTCCCACCTCTTTTTTAGGTCAACCGCCTCGTCGCCTTCCTTGCACCGTCCCGTGCAGGATCGTATTTACAAGACCGTTTGATCTCGTTATATGCCCGTACCAAGAGAGATTTCGTCGTTTGACCGCTACCAAAAGAGATCTCCAAAAGGCCATATTGATGTTGTAAATCTTTCTCGTATTTTTCTCATTTGCAACTCTTTCTTTGTGTTTGACGTTTAGACGTTTTCGGAAACATCTTATGTCCAAGGCATCTATTCTTCGCTGCAGGACAGCCGTAATTGCCCGCGTCTCACAGGCATAAAAGAAAATTTGCAGGACCAATGTATGCATGCATCTGATCTTCGTCCATATGGCCAACCGTTTATCTTCCATACTCATAACATAGCCAAAAGCTGTTTCATCGAGCCTTCTGACCCATTTCTGGAGTCCCTGCTTATGTTCCAGTCAAACCATCGTTGTCATCTACAAAACGAAAGTTGGTAATCAGTCCCATATCTTGACAGTACCAACATGACCTCCAAGCGCCTCACTCATAATTCCCTGAAGGAAAATGTTGAATAGTGTTAGGAAGAGTCTATAACAGAAAGCAGTTCTGTACAGAGAATTGGATACTGAGCCAAGAGCCGTCCACACAAAAGATGAACAGTAGAAATAACAGAAGCAGTAAACTTCCCCATCTACGAAGCACATACTATGGTCCGATCAAGAAACCTCTTCATAACATGTCGCCGAAAAACACAACTAGAAGAGAAGCGAGAGAAAAAAGAAAGTTGAAATGACAGTATGCAACAATACAGCTAGTGGACGGCGTGGGCTAATGGTTAAGTGATACGGCTCACAACCAGAAGGTGCTGGGCTCGATCCTCATCACAGCACCGACCGTTACCCCGGGGAAGCAAACCCTTTGAAAATGCAGGAGGAAGCACATCCTTTCATAACATGAATGCTGAAGTCGGATGCACTGGCATAGCAAGAAATCGGATGCAGCAGGCCCTAACATCGCTGGAAGAGTGGGCGAACTCATGGCTGGTCAAAATAAACGAGGAGAAAACCACATGCACAATATTCTCGCTCTCAATCAAACAACAAAATACCAAATTAAGTCTAAATGGAAAATTCCTGCAGCCAAACGACAACCCAACCTATCTGGGAGTCACATTTGATCAGCGCATGACATGGAAAAGTCAGATCGAGAGAAACCGAATGAGAGCCAGAGAAAGAATGGCAATCATGAGGAAACTTGCTGGCACAAGCTGGGGAGCAGACGAAGGCATACTAAAGAAACTGTACACTGGAAGAGTGAGACCAGTTCTCGAGTTTGGCATTGCGGCATGGACAACAGCAGCAAAGGCGAACTTCGATAAAGTTAGCAAACTTCAAAACCAAGCCATGAGAGTTATAACAGGCGGCATGAAGTCAACGCCAATTGTAGAACTTGAAAAGATTACAAAACTGCAATCCATGACCGATAGAAGAGACTGCAGAGCCCAGCTGCAGTCAGAGAAACTCCGAAGACTGACTGACCATCCAATGCACCAGAGACTAAACAATTTGGGAAATGGGAAACTAAAGCGGAGAAACTTTGCCGAAATAGCCAAAGCAAAGATGCACGAAGATCCTATAAACGCACTAACAACACCAAAACCCACCACTACTGTACGAAATCCTACCTGGAGGCAGGATATATTTCCAGAGGTGGTAGAAAATATACCAGGTATTGGAAACAAAAACTGCCAGACTGAAAAAGAAAGGATAGATACTACCCTAAGCTTCATTTCGAAAAGCTACCCACGCATGGACTGGACCCATGCATACACCGACGGTTCTGTAACAAACACTACACAGAACGGAGGGGCAGGAGCATTCCTGAACCTACCAAATGGCAGACAAATAACACTGTCATTCGCTACTGGTATGTACACAAGCAATTTCAGAGCGGAGGCAGTGGAAGAAATGGTGACACACAATGAAAATGAAAGCCATATAGTCCTGCTTACAGATGCTCTCGCCGTAGTCACAGCGCTAAAAAGCCAGAAAAACACTGAGCTTAATGACTTAAGAGCAGCACTCTGCAAACTGTGCCAGCAGTCCGCACCAAAAAGGGTAGTGGTACAGTGGGTCCCATCACACTGCAACATCCAAGGCAACGAGGAGGCAGACAGACTGGCAAAAGAAGGTGCAAGACTACCACAAACAGATACTAGTATGACGTACGAAGAGTCAAAACGGCTTATCAAAGCCAGATACATGACCAAATGGGAAACCGAACATACTGGTTACACCAAAAACGATGCCTATTACCAGTTGAACCGAAGAGAGCAGGTCGTTGTCTTCAGACTTCGCACTGGCCACAATAGACTGAGGTACCACCTATTCAACAAATTGAAGATAGGTGGTACCGACGAATGCCCGTGCGGTACTGGTAAAATGATCGCTGAACATCTGCTGCAGAACTGCCCGACATACGAGGATCAGAGAGAGCAGATGTGGCCATCACCAGTGGAACTGCAAGACAACCTGTATGGCAGTGGCGACAGCCTCAGGATGACCGCCGCTTTTTTCGAAAAAATAATGGTTACTGTCTGACTGCGTACGAAGAAGAAGAAGAAGAAGGATGCACTGGGCCGACAGGCGCAAAAAAACCCACAGTGCAACGCACACCGCCTTGGTGATTAGAGAAATAAGACGAACGCAAAAACACAAAAAAAACACAAAAAAACAAAAACAAACAATACAACTAACCAATGACTGGGTTGGAACCAGCAGGATAAGGTTGTAGCAGGTAGATCCAACAAAGATTACATGACAATGAGCAGACCCCAACAAAATAATAGAGGAAGTAACCGTTCTATGCGTATGGGCCTTTCTTATTGAAATTGGAACGCAAAATATGACGTCATGTCTTTCTTACGTATGCGCCGCTCTTTTTCCACGTGTCCTGCACTTCAGTCGGAGTTGGCCACTGCTACAGCTGGTCTCCTTCAGGGCGTCTCCGCCACAGCACTTTTCCTTCTCTTGCACTTGTGGATTCTGGAGAAATGTTTTACGATTTTTGCTCAACACTTTTTAGTCGTTTTTAAAGGCATGGACGGAGGTGCTGTGATCAATATTATTTCTTTCCTCACTTGTAAGACGTCATTGAATCCACACGGGGACACCAAGGTTTATACAGCTGTAGATTGGTATTTGAGAAATAAAAAGCAATATGAGGAATTAAACTGCCATCCCAAGAGCTAAACGCTGAGATCACATACAATATAGAATCTAACATCTCATCCTGAAGTGGCAGTATACATAGTTTGTATCGATTATTTGATTGGTCGATGCATGCCAGAAGATTACAGAATATACAGATCGATAACTAATCAAATATTTTGGTCTGCAACGAAAACGAATCGATCAGAATTGCTGGATTTCCATGCCAGATAATTGGAATGCAAGAAAAAAGAAGTTCAAAACCTGATGGATCGAAGTGTGTATTACGTTTCCATTAGTCGATGCAGTCAATCAATCAATCAAAACATATCAGCTTCACATGAGCAGAGATTTTCAACATATTTATGCTCCAAATTGTCCTGTTTGTTTAATAGTTGGCTTTTCCAAGGTTGTTTGCGATTTTGTGGTTAGTATATCAACAGGATGAGGGAACCAGCGCCATCCCCAGCCCTACACAGCCGCACCTTATTACATGCTGGACATGTTTACAGCGTTTTTACAGCGTTTCTACTATTTTGCTCATCTTCATGGCCATATCACCACTTGGGATATGATAGTTTATACATACAACACTTGGTCTACTAACATGTTATTCCTACAACACTTGGGCAACTCACACGCTATACATACAACATTTGGGCTACTGACATGTTATTCCTACAACACTTGGGCAACTCACACGCTATACATACAACATTTGGGCTACTGACATGTTATACATACAGCAATTACTATACACACATTTTATGCACACAACACTTGGGCTACTGAAGTGTTATACATACAACACTTGGGCCATTGAAGAGGCTCTGCATGCAACATTTATGCTACTGACATTGTATACATACAACACGTGGGCTACATTTTATACATTCAACACTTGAGCTACTGACATGTTGTACATACAACATTTGGACTACTGGCATGTTAAACTCATACTGCTTTGACTACTAACATGTACATTCAACACTTGGGCTACTGTCAGGTTAAACATACAACACTTGCGCTACTATTATGTTAAACATAACACTTAAGACTACTTACAGACTACATCTCTTCGACTACTAACATACATACAACACTTGGGGTAATAACAGGTTATACATGCAACATGTGGGCTAATAACATGTTATACATACAACACTTGTTCCCCTGGCAGGTAATATATACAACACTTGTATTACTAAGAGATTAAACATGCAACATGATGTTCACACGACATTTGTTCAAAGTCAGGAATGACCTCATGAAACAGTTCAAAATCGAAAGAGAATTAAGGAAGAAGAAGAGAGAAAGATCGATGCAAAACAAATGTTCAGTAAATTCAATATTTCGTGTTTTAAAACACATAGCACTTCCCGTTCTTCAACTTATTCGTGTGCAAGTTCTTCTGCATCTTCCTCTTCATCATCGTCATCTTATATTTCTTCAACATTCTTTATCTTCATCGTTTTCTTCATCTTCTTCATCTTATTCTTCTTCTTTAAGTTCTTCCTTTTACGTTTATTCTTTCTTTTTCTTCTTCTTGATCTTATATTCTTTTTTTCTTCTTTTTCGGAAACGAAAAACTAGAAGATTAGGAAGAGACAAAGAAGCACAAGAAGTAGAAGAAAAATTAGAAAAAGAGCAAGAAAATGAAGAGAAGAAACAGATGAAGAAGATGAAGGAAAGATGAAGAAGACAAAGAAGAAGATATGAACTTGAAGCAACAAAAACTTGAAAAAAGGACGGTCATTTAAAAGCAACTCAATTCAACCATCAAAAAACAGAAGAACATCATCTACCAAAAGAATTGATGGATCGCTCATGACAGGAGGACTTGTGTATTTGTGCTCCTCAGGGAACTAAAAAGTTGACGATTAAGCACCCAAAAAAAAACCTTATGTCCATACCCTAGTCTGAACCTGTGCGGTTTTGACTAGAGTGCCTGTACGCTAATGACAAATTAACGAGATATATTTCATTAGCGATTTCTATCATTCGCTGGATGGATCACACGATTCCAGTAAAACACTCAAAGACTTTTATAGAAGCTGAATGGAAGTCGGGCCAGTGAAATGCAAATGACCCTTTCTGTTTAACTTTACTCAAGAATAATCGTTCAGGCAGTCTCGATCAAACACGGGATTCGTGTTATTGTTTTGATGGTTGCTATGTCGTTACTATGGCTTCAGTTTGGCGTGCATAGCTCTCTAACGTTTGCGAGCAAATATGTAGAGAGAATGGTCAAAACTTTTCAAATCTGATACTGGTGTGAGGAAAGCTGTTGCTGTTTGTTACGGAGATTTATGCTTTAAAAAAAAAAACAGCTGTAGAGTAGAAAACTTTCCCCAAATAATTGGTATTAGAACATGGTAAAATGGTAAAACATACGATAACAGTAGCCTATATTAGATGTAAGATTCTGATGGATAAGTGTTAGAGCCTATTCTAATTGGTCATACATTTTTAGAGGCGGGGTGATAAAATGTCCCTACCATAAGTG
This sequence comes from Ariolimax columbianus, assembly GCA_036924085.1. Classification (NCBI taxonomy): domain Eukaryota; kingdom Metazoa; phylum Mollusca; class Gastropoda; order Stylommatophora; family Arionidae; genus Ariolimax; species Ariolimax columbianus. Next base: position 45,624,353 of record JAVGWX010000010.1, read on the forward strand.
ACGTACACATTTACAGTTGGGTAGACTGGCCTGTTTGGAAACTTAAGTTTGAACCCGGTACTTATCCTGTGAGAATAGAACGCTCTTACTGCTATACCACTATGTCCCCATATACAGCAATAGAAGCCGGAATAACGCATTGAGCCGGGTTCATGAGGACAAAGACTAACACAAGGGAAAGTCAAACATAATAAGTAAGACTCCACCCTATGCTGCTGAAACAGGATGTGGCATATCAGACTGACCAACGAAACTGTGATCCAAATAGAGGCGAGCTACATCAGTACCAGTGACTTACAGTAACAACATCATCAACAACCAGGGTCCATAATGTGATAACAAGATGTTCTTGGTTTCCATTTTCACTCCCATTTCAAGAATTTTTCTTCTTTATGCTCGCTGTTGTTATTGTTGATGCTCGCTGTTGTTATTGTTGATGCTCGCTGTTGTTATTGTTGATGCTCGCTGTTGTTATTGTTGATGCTCGCTGTTGTTATTGTTGATGCTCGCTGTTGTTATTGTTGATGTTCGCTGTTGTTATTGTTGATGATCGCTGATATTGTTGATGCTTGCTGTTGTTGTTCTTGATACTGTTTCTATTGCTACCGTTATTGGTGTTGTTCTTTGTCATTGTTATACATTGATTCTCTTGTTCTTGTTGGTGTTATTGCTCTTGCTGCTGTGGTTGTTGTGGTGTAGAATCTGCTGCTGCTGTTGTTCTTGCTGTTGCTGCTGTTGGTCTTGCTGTTGCTGCTGTTGTAGTTTTGTTTTTTGTTGTTTTTGCGTTCGTCTTATTTATCTATTACTGTGGTTTTTATTTTGCGCCTGTCGGCCCAGTGCATCCGACTGTAGCATGAATTTATGTAAGGGTCCGATTCCTCCTGCATTTTCTAAGAGTTTGCTTCCCCGGGATAACGGCCGGTGCTGTGATAAGGATCGAACCCAGCACCTTCGGGTTGTGAGCTATGTCCCTTAACCACTAGCTCATGCCGTCCTCACTATGTCTTTACAGGTTATAGATGTCATTGTAGCATGTTGTAGTTGCTCTTGTCGTTGTTCATTTTGTTCGTTGTTCGTGTAGATCGCTATTGTTCCTGCTGCTGTTGTTCGTCGTGCTGTTTGTTGTTGTTGTTTTTGCTGTTTTCGTGATGTTGCTGATGTTTTTGTCATTGCTGTTCTTGCTATTCTGTTCATGATGTTATTACTTATGTTGTTCGTGTTCGTTGTTGTTCTTGCTATTGTTGTTCGTCTTGCTGTTGTTGTTCGTCTTGCTGTTGTTGTTCGTCTTGCTGTTGTTGCTGATGTTCGTCTTGCTGTTGTTGTTCGTCTTGCTGTTGTTGCTGATGTTCGTCTTGCTGTTGTTGTTCGTCTTGCTGTTGTTGCTGATGTTCGTCTTGCTGTTGTTGTTCGTCTTGCTGTTGTTGCTGATGTTCGTCTTGCTGTTGTTGTTCGTCTTGCTGTTGTTGTTCGTCTTGCTGTTGTTGCTGATGTTCGTCTTGCTGTTGTTGTTCGTCTTGCTGTTGTTGCTGATGTTCGTCTTGCTGTTGTTGTTCGTCTTGCTGTTGTTGCTGATGTTCGTCTTGCTGTTGTTGTTCGTCTTGCTGTTGTTGTTCGTCTTGCTGTTGTTGCTGATGTTCGTCTTGCTGTTGTTGTTCGTCTTGCTGTTGTTGTTCGTCTTGCTGTTGTTGTTCGTCTTGCTGTTGTTGCTGATGTTCGTCTTGCTGTTGTTGTTCGTCTTGCTGTTGTTGTTCGTCTTGCTGTTGTTGTTCGTCTTGCTGTTGTTGCTGATGTTCGTCTTGCTGTTGTTGTTCGTCTTGCTGTTGTTGTTCGTCTTGCTGTTGTTGTTCGTCTTGCTGTTGTTGTTCGTCTTGCTGTTGTTGCTGATGTTCGTCTTGCTGTTGTTGTTCGTCTTGCTGTTGTTGCTGATGTTCGTCTTGCTGTTGTTGTTCGTCTTGCTGTTGTTGTTCGTCTTGCTGTTGTTGTTCGTCTTGCTGTTGTTGCTGGTGTTCGTCTTGCTGTTGTTGTTCGTCTTGCTGTTGTTGTTGTTCGTCTTGCTGTTGTTGTTCGTCTTGCTGTTGTTGCTGATGTTCGTCTTGCTGTTGTTGTTCGTCTTGCTGTTGTTGCTGATGTTCGTCTTGCTGTTGTTGTTCGTCTTGCTGTTGTTGCTGATGTTCGTCTTGCTGTTGTTGTTCGTCTTGCTGTTGTTGCTGATGTTCGTCTTGCTGTTGTTGTTCGTCTTGCTGTTGTTGCTGTTGTTCGTCTTGCTGTTGTTGTTCGGCTTGCTGTTGTTGTTCGTCTTGCTGATGTTGTTCTTGCTGAGATTGAAGTTATGCGTGTACGCTGTTGTTCATCCTACTGTTCTTTTTCTTCTTATTGTTTTTTTTATTGCTCTTGCTGTTTTGTTGTTGTCGCTGTTGCTATAGCTGGAACTACTCGTACTCAGTTCTTTGCTCTGAACGACGTGTCTTTGGTAGCAAGCTACAGTGGCTCCTCTTATAAACCGAGGAGCTCAAGAAGACGGGCTCTGTCCTTCCTGATTGAGTACAATACTTTGCTTCTCAATAATATCAAAGTGTCGATCCCACCTCGTCAACCAGGTTGCTGTAACACCGCCTGTGTCCAGGTGCAAGGGGTGGGTTTGAGGTTTGGTCTTTAACAGAACTTTGCATCTGTCCCACTTAATGGGGAACTGAGACGCTAGTCCAGTCAGGCACACATACTGATCAGGATGTCGGGTCAGAGTCAAAACACTGACCAAGACTACAATCTCTCTTCCATGTAGCGTTCCCTGGAAACAGGCTGTTTTCAAGGTAGCCTAGCTGACAAGATGTGGATCGATGTGATCCCCGTAGTAGTGAGCAGCGCCCCGCAGATAAAGCCAAGCATAGCACACCCGCCTGGAGGACCACGGTCCACATTCATCAGCATGCTCGGGATGTGAGGAAACCTACTTCAACCCACTACCTTCCTTTTCAGGGCGCGCAAAAAAGTAAACTTACTCATTGTGGGCATTAAACAACAACAACACACTTATTATCGAATACACAAAGTATTGATTGTTTAAAGACAGGTCTAGAGTAGATATTAGGAAATATTGTTTAGTCAGAGAGTGGTGAATGCTTGGAATACATTGCCACATGGCGAAGGCAGGGTCAGTTAATTAATTCTTCTTCTTCTTACGCTGTCAGACGTCAACCTGTATTTTTTCGAAAAAAAGCAGCGGTCATCCTGAGGCTGTCGACACTGCCATAGAGCTTGTCTAGTGTTGCCACTAGTGATGGCCACATCTGCTTTCTCTGATCCTCGTATATCGGGCAGTTTTGCAGCAGATGTTCAGCGGTCATTTTCCCGGTACCACACGAGCATTCACCAGTGCCACCTATCTTCAATTTATTGAATAGGTGGTACCTCAGTCTATTGTGGCCTGTGCGCAGTCTGAAGACCACGACCTGCTCTCTTCTGTTCAACTGGTAATAGGCATCGTTTTTTGTGTAGTCAGTATGTTCTATTTCCCATTTGGTCATGTATCTAGCTCTACTAAGCTTTTTTGACTCTTCGTAGTTTACACTAGGGTCTGGTTGTGGTAGTCTTGCACCTTCTTTTGCCAGTCTGTCTGTCTCCTCGTTGCCTTGGATGTTACAGTGGGATGGAACCCACTGTACCACTACTCTTTTTGGTGCGGACTGCGGGCATAGTTGACAGAGTACTGCTCTTACATTAAGTTCAGTATTTTTCTGGCTTTTTAGTACTGTAACTACCGCCAGGGCATCGGTAAACAGGACTATATGGCTTTCATTTCTTTTGCCTGTCACCATTTCTTCTACTGCAGCCCTCAGTGCCTCTGCCTCCGCTCTGAAATTGCTTGAGTATTTTCCAGTTGCCACTGACAGTGTTATTTTTCTACCATTTGGTAGGCTCAGGAATACTCCTGCCCCTCCGTTCTGTGTTGTGTTTGTTACAGAACCGTCGGTGAATGCATGGGTCCAGTCCATGCTTGGGTAGTTTTTCGTTATGTACCTCAGGGTTATGTCTCTTCTTTCTTTTTCAGTCTGGCTGTTCTTTTTTCCAATACATGGTATATTTTCTACCTCCTCTGGAAATATATGCTGCCTCCAGGTAGGTTTGCGCACAGTAGGGATGGGCTTTGGTGTTGTTAATGCATTCAAAACTAGATTGGATGCACGTATTTATTTTTAGTATCGGTGGAGTGGAATAAATTGGGTGTATATAGGCTCTCTAGAGCTTCCTAAAACAGTATAATGAAGTTTAGAGTAACTTCGAACAACCAAAATACAATAAACCACATTTCTAAACCATATTTCAGGAAAAGACAGGCATGTGATATCATTTATTGACCGGGATGGAACGCGAGCTAAGATTAGGCACACTGTAATCTGGCCTGTATAAAGTAAGAGGTGACTAAAGAGGGATCTGTATGGGGCTAGCTACCCAATCCCACAAAAACTGTCAGTAAACAAAACCAACATAACCAGGTCAACGTATATTTGTAGAAAATGTATGGTCCTTAGGGAGCTGGAAAGGTTTTGATTGATTGACTGATTGATGGGTATATTGGTGGACGGACGGACGGACGGACGGACGGACGGACTGACTGACTGATTGACTGATTGATGCATGGATGGATTGATTGATTGATGGATGGATGGATGCAATGATGGATTGAATGATGGATGGGTTGATGAATGTATTGATCGTGTATTTGTAGAAAATGTATGATCCTTAGGGAGATGGAAAGGTTTTGATTGATTGACTGATTGATGGGTATATTGTTGGACGGACGGACGGACGGACGGATGGATGGATGGATGGATGGATTGATTGATTGTTTGATTGATCGATGGATGGATGCAATGATGGATGGAGTCATGGATGGATTGATGAATGTATTGATCGATTGATGTATGGGTGGTTTGCATGTATGGAATGATTGGTAATGGATATCTCTGCACCGCAAAGAAGGCATGTACAATTCAATGTGAACAGACTGCGAAAGACGGGCTGGATGGATAAAGGGTAAGAGAAGAAGAAGACCGGTAGGATCGTGCATTGAGCTAATGCTGCAGAACATACTACTCATCTGTGAAGAGGTACCTACAGAAGCAAGAAGAAAAAGAAGAGAACAATAAGAAGAGGGGGAGGAAGACCAGGAGGTCGTGAAAAAGAAGAAGATGATGACGATGAAACAATGATAAAAGAAGAGGAGGAAGAAGGAGAACAAAAAGAAAACGAGGAGGAAAAAATATAGATCAAGAAGAAAAAGGTGAAAAAGAAGAAGAAGCACAAGGTGAAGGTGCAGAAGAAGAAAAAGTTGAAGAAGAAGTGAAGATGTGAAGAAGTGAAGTTGTGAAGAAGAAGTGAAGATGAGAAGAAGAAGTGAAGATGTGAAGAAGTGAAGTTGTGAAGAAGAAGTGAAGTTGTGAAGAAGAAGTGAAGATGAGAAGAAGAAGTGAAAATGTGAAGATGAAGTGAAGATGTGAAGATTAAGTGAAGATAAGAAGAAGTAGAAGAAGAAGAAAAAGACAAAGAAGAAGGTGTAGAAGAAGTGTAGAAAAAATAAGAAGAAAAAGAAGACAACAGTAACAGCAACAACAAAAGATTGACAAGAAGAAACTACTGTACTTAGAATATCACAAACTGAACTACATGTTTCTGTTGGTTGCTACATTTATAAACCAAAAAAAAATGAATATAAAGGAAATAAATAGGAAATATTTCGCCTACCTCCTTCCGATAATCTCTCTTAGATGGAAGCGGAAGTCAATGAAGAACTAGGAAATCCACTTATGAAATTAAGATAACATTGACATGAAAACGATGGATTTGAGAAAGTTGTAAACCAAATACTTTAACTGTCTGCCTCAGTAATTGAAAGACTGAAGTGGACTCCATCGCAGCCACGATCGACTTGTTTTCTGTAGAGCTCTACTAAAAACTGAAAATCTCGCACGACAGGTTATGAATTTCGTACTTACCATGTTCCGCGTTATTCATTCCAGAAATATAAATAGAAAATTCGCTTCGGGTTTATTCGTCGCTCGTTCCTATGTTAAACATAGTCCTGCACTTCAGATTTATGAAGGTTCCAGTCTAGTCGGTCCGAAACTGTCACACGTTTTAGAACTTCGAGGTTGTACCAAGTTTTACACGCACAACCCCAGGATGGAGTCGGTCGTTAGTAAGAATAGCATGCCCAAATCGTGAAACATTTGTAAATTGTGAGAAGCACGGACTGTGTACTGTGCTACACTGAATACAAAGTATAATTCAAGTTTAGGGAATATTTTCGAATTGGAAGCAGCCCCCATTAGGTTAGCTGTTACTATAATAAGCTGCATTCGTGTTAAGAAGCTTCAATTAGATTAACTTGAAATGTACATTATTGTGTAAAACATTTAGATCGTACTGCCTTGTGCGGAAGTAGCGCCAGTCAGGCGGGTGAAGTTACAGTTGCATTAATAACTAATGCAGGTGCATATCAATGGCCTCTCCTATATTATTGTGTCCTCAGCAGCACCTTCATGAGGGGTCCCCTGTTTCTTACAGAGCCTGCTGTGGGGTGCGACAGAGTACTTGGCGATTTAACTAGGCAGGCAGATTGGGCTCGTTAGCCTTGGTTGGCTGCCAATCTAAGAGAAGGTAAAATGATTCTAAACCCGACGCTCGTTGGCCTGTTCATGCAGTTTTATAGGAGAGCGGGAATTCTGATTTTAATCCCATATACGGGTTCAAGATGCTGAGCAGCGCATGAGCTGCAGTGGTCAGCGACCCATAACTGACTGCTAGCGTCAGGGCCAGCGAACGATAGCTCACAAGACCCTTCTACACCTCCACGCGGGTATCCTGGATAACAGGCTGCAGCAGGGCAGACTGGCTAAGGAGAATGGATCGAAGAGGGAATACTAACCCGGTACTAAAAAAATGCTTGCTGAAGTTGGATGTGTTGGACCGAAAGGTGTAAATATCACAGCCAAGCTGTAAACTACGACACAACGCATTCCGTTCTGTGGACTACATTCTGCTACTTAACCTTTCAGGGTTTGGTAGTGGGAGATTGAGAACGAACGAAGAAAAAGAAGAAAATCCAACGTACCAGGGAGTGCTGGCTAGTCACGGGACGATGAGAGTATCATCGGATGTCTCGAGTAACTAGCATCTACGAGCAACGACTCCACTGCCTTGTGGAAACCTCGGGAGAGGGTAGGGCTACGGGAGTAAATCAGACAGAAAATCTGGAGTAGTAGCACCTAAGGCGGATGATTTGAAAATTACGAAATCATTACATCAGCCTCTGCAGCTGAGCTGGTACCAAATTGCCACGCTTTGCATTCCTTTGGATTATGCCAGTGAGGCCGAGAGGGAGATACTGCAGTTTAGGCAGCCCGGGGCCTCCATATTTAGCCCCCAGACTTGCGCTCTGGAGATGCTACTCAAAGGGCGCCACGCATAGTCTACAGAGACTGAGACGCCTATGGTGATGATCAGGCTTTAACATATCCCTATGATATCCTAATATTTTATTTGTGGTGGTCACCGGGGGAAAAGGAGTATTTCATTGAATCTTTTTCATGCTTTAGTATTTTAAGTATATCCATTTTAAAATTTTAATAAATCAGGCAAATGTTATTTAGACAAGGTTTGACAGTTCAAGCTTGTATTCATACTAGATACGTCTTTATTTTGCTTTTGAGCTAAAGAATTGTAAAATTCATTACCGACTTTAATCTTTGAAAATGATCTTCATGTTGATTTCTTGACCTTCGTTATTTTCAATGTTTACTTCGTGTGGTTCGGAATTTTCCAACTCGATGAACGTGTGCGTTTGTTCGAATGCAACTTGAAGTTGCTGATCTCGCTGTCCCTGCAAGTAAAAATTGTTTTTCTTTAAAAATTTAAAAATTACGTTATTCGGTTTAAATGACAAAATTACGTTTTGCGGTTTAAAAGAAGTTTTTCGATGACCTGTCAGTGATTCATTATAATTTGTTAGATTAGTAGGTCGAACTAGTAAAGCCCCTGTTCAAAATGTCAGCTGCCCTCCCTAGGTTATGGTTCAAGTTGATGTAGGAGAAATGTTAGTGCACTCAAACGGACATTGGTCATGTTATGGAAGGTTGTTTTAATAAAAAACGAGCAAAAACATTAATAACAATGAAATGATTTGTTCTGCAAGAAGTATACTCATAGAAAGTATCACAAAATGGCATACAAGGCCACATTTGGCCTTAAGACTCATGGAGAAAGTGAAAACCTAAGGGGTGTAAGCTAACAAACCCGTACATTAATGTAAGTCTTCTTTCTTCTTCATACTCTGACGTCAAGTTAAATACATCTAAGAAATGCAGTGGTTACCCTGAGGCTATTTGTATCACCTTATTTTAGCTGGTAAAACGCATCATTTGCTTGATTACCTGTTTGCTCTGCTTCCCACTTGTTTCCTTTACATTCACCACGTAAACCTGTTGGCCTTGTCATGAGTTATACCTATATCAGGTTGCTGTAACTGTCCACCTTCTCTTGACAGTCTGTTAACCACCTCATTGCCAAAAGTATTGCAATGAGATGGAGTCCACTTCATCACAACTCTCTTGACGCGGTGATATAGTTTACGTTTATGAGCAGCAAAGATGGCGGCAAAGATCTGGTGCGAGTCCAACAATGCTCTGTTGTTTTAGTTCATTATGGATGCCACCAGGCTTGAAATTATACTTTTGTTTACGGAAACATGTTGTTGTTTTCCATTTGCCGATAAAGTTAGCACACAACTCAACATCATCTCCAAGTTGTGCACACTGGGATCCTCTGGCCACGAGGCTGCATGTAAACGAGGAATTGGCTCGCCTAGGGAGGCGGGCTCCTCCAGGTCAGATGCAGATGTTGGCTCGCTAGGAGAAGAGATGGGCTCCGCCAAGAGACAACCGTTCAAGATTAACCCATGAAGACACAATCACAATCAATTATACCGATCCGGTCGCAGCCTGGGTTAACAATGACCGTGCCTGCCGTCCCACACCAGGGCGGAGGTTATAAGTGTGCTACTGGTGGAACCATCAAGCTGAGGAAGAACAAGCTCATAATAGGACACATGGAATGTCAGAACACTGAACCCATGTGTTAAAATCAATGAGCAAACATACGAGATAAATAACTACCGGTAGGACATCCTTGGTATATGCGAGGCTCGATGGAACAACTTTAGTGAGTTTACCACGGAGGAGGGCCACAAGTTCTACTTCAGCGGCAGGGAGAACAAACACTTGCATGGAGTGGGGATACTGGTACGTAAAGACACAGCCAGATGCTTATTGGTTTGCAGTCCAATATCTAGCCGTTTTATCATCTTACGGCTGAAGGCATCACCGTTTAATATAACTATAATACAGTACTACGCACCCACTGCAGACTATGAAGATTGTGAAATATAGGCATTCTACGATCAACTGCAAAATCTGGTAACCGAAACGCCAAAAAAGGACATATGGTAGTCCACAGGGATTGGAACGCAAAAATTGGAGAAGATGCAGTCCATGACTGGAGAGGAACATGTGCCCACACTGAAACAAAGAAACTAATGACCGGGTCCTAGAATTTGCGCGATGCAATAATCTATTGGTAGCAAATACATTCGGGTTTAACAAGCCGTCTAAACGCTTGGCATGGTGTAACACAAACAATGAAGTGCACAGCCAAATTGATTATATACTAGTCCAGAAGAGGTTTATATCTAGCATCAACACCGACAAAACGAGACGTTTTCTCTTGGAGAATATTGGAAGCGACCACGATCTTGTTATGATGGCTAAGTGTCTGCGATTGAAGAGAGTCGCACAGAAAGAAGTGACTAGACTAAAGTTTGATCTGGACAAACTAAAAGACTCAACAGTCAACGAAGTTTTCCAATAGGAGGGAGATTTTCTCCACTGTTGGCTCTCAGAGTTAGACTTGATGCCGACACAGTAACAGGGTCTCTTAACTCATCTCCCATAGATACGGCAACAGAGATCCTGGGGTGCCACCAAACAAAACAGACGCCATAGGTGACCAAAGACATTCTATACCTTTGTGATAAAAGAAGGTCACTGAAAAATCAAAAACATCCAACTGATGAGATCGGCAGATATAAGGAGGTCAAGAAAGCCATACAACAAACGATGCGAGAGGCAAAAGAAGCGTGGATATATGAGCAATGTACAAACATCGAAGAGAGATTAGACAGAAATGAAGCTAAAGGAGCATACAAGGTTGACAAAGAACTGGTAACACCAAGAAAAGGCAGGAAGTTTATGATCCAGGATAAAAGCGGCAAGTGCCTTATTGGGGACAATGACGTACTGGCACGATGGACAGAGTACTGTTCCGAGTTATACAACTATGAGGGACGGAACGAACTTGGGAAAAAAATCCCTCCAACATCAACAACTATAGAGGAAAATCAACTGATATCGAAGGAAGAGGTAACTGCAGCGGTAAAGACATTGAGAAAAAGGAAGTGGCCGGCGTGGACAATATACCACCACATCTCTTACAGACACGTGGGGAGGTAGTGGTGCAAGGCTTAACATACATCTGCAACAAAATATTTGCGGACTAATGGACAAAATCAATGGTTATACCGTTACATAAGTCTGGAAACCTAAAGGTGTGTCAAAAATTACAAAACAATAAGCCTCATCATCCACCCTTGCAAGGTCATGCTTAGATTAATTCTCGACCAATTGAAACCCCTAGCACAGAACATCATTGCCGAGGAGAAAGCAGGGTTCAGACAAAGAAGAAGCACTACAGAACATATATTTAATTTAAGGCAGCTAAGCGAGAAATATATAGAACAGCAGCAAAAAACATTGCAGTTGCCTTTTTCAGTGCTACCTGAACTTGCTCACTCACCTTTTGGGGAAACACTTCCAAACCGTCTTGAAGAAGTGGAATGGCATTTAACAGTCACTTGAACAGAATTCAACTAACAAAACAATATTTTAGAGCGCCGGCTGAGCACACATCACAGAAACTGTTGAGCACCGTCTGTTAGAATGTCCTTCTTTTGCTGATGTTAGGAAAGAGCTCCTTCCTTCGAGGCCAGACAAAAGGAATACTCTGTTCGGAGCTCAACAGCAGCTCACAAACGCTATATATCATAAGACCAAAGAGCAGGAATCAACAATGTCACTGGATCAATTTTGAACAAACCAACCAGAACTTGAAAAGATTACAAAACTGCAATCCATGACCGATAGAAGAGACTGCAGAGCCCAGCTGCAGTCAGAGAAACTCCGGAGACTGACCGACCCTCCAATGCACCAGAGACTAAACAATTTGGGAAATGGGAAGCTAAAGCGGAGAAACTTTGCAGAAATAGCTAAAGCAAAGATGCACGAAGATCCCATAAACGCACTAACACCAAAACCCATCACTACTGTACGAAAACCTACCTGGAGGCAGGATATATTTCCAGAGGTGGTAGAAAATATACCAGGTATTGGAAACAAAAACTGCCAGACTGAAAAAGAAAGGAGAGATACTACCCTAAGCTTTACATCAAAAAACTACCCAAGCATGGACTGGACCCATGCATACACCGACGGTTCTGTAACAAACACTACACAGAACGGAGGGGCAGGAGCATTCCTGAACTTACCAAATGGCAGAAAAATAACACTGTCATTCGCTACTGGTAAGTATACAAGCAATTTCAGAGCGGAGGCAGAGGCACTGAGGGCGGCAGTGGAAGAAATGGTGACACACAAAGAAAATGAAAGCCATATAGTCCTGCTTACAGATGCTCTCGCCGTAGTCACAGCGCTAAAAAGCCAGAAAAACACTGAGCTTAATGACTTAAGAGCAGCACTCTGCAAACTGTGCCAGCAGTCCGCACCAAAAAGGGTAGTGGTACAGTGGGTCCCATCACACTGCAACATCCAAGGCAACGAGGAGGCAGACAGACTGGCAAAAGAAGGCGCTAGACTACCACAAACATATACTAGTATGACGTACGAAGAGTCAAAACGGCTTATCAAAGCCAGATACATGACCAAATTGGAAACCGAACATACTGGTTACACCAAAAACGATGCCTATTACCAGTTGAACAGAAGAGAGCAGGTCGTTGTCTTCAGACTTCGCACTGGCCACAATTGACTGAGATACCACCTATTCAACAAATTGAAGATAGGTGGTACCGACGAATGCCCGTGCGGTACCGGTAAAATGACCGCTGAACATCTGCTGCAGAACTGCCCGACATACGAGAATCAGAGAGAGCAGATGTGGCCATCACCAGTGGAACTGCAAGACAAGCTCTATCGCAGTGTCGACAGCCTCAGGATGACCGCCGCTTTTTTCGAAAAAATAATGGTTACTGTCTGACTGCGTACGAAGAAGAACAAACCAAACTGAGGTGGTTACGATTTCTCCTGTCATGACTTCTGTACGCTGTTTCCATCTTATCCAGCAGCTTTGAAATTTTCCAATAGTCTTTATATTTGTATTTCTTTTTTTTTGTTGACTTTGTAGTTTTTGTTGTTTTTTTGCGTTCGCATTATTTATTTAATCTCCAATGCTGTGTGCATTGCACTGTGGTTTTTATTTTGCGCCTGTCGACCCAGTGCATCCGACTTCAGCATGCATTTAATGTAAGGATCTGCTTCCTCCTGCATTTTCTATGGGTTTCCTTCCCCTGGGTAACGACCGGTGCTGTGATGAGGATCGATCCCAGCACCTTCCGTGTTGTGAGCCGTGCCACTTAATCACTAGCCCACGCCGTCTCCAACGTTGCAGTTACACGTCTCATGCGATATCATTGTTTCTAGTCTTCTGTTTGGATTGACCAGGTTAAGGTAGTCCTAGAATCAGACACTGCTTTAGGGAATGAAGTGTTAGAGAATTATTTGTATTAGGCTTCATCGTTTATATGAGATGCGATGACCAGTTGCCTTGTCACTACTTTGCCTCTCCTAACAGTAAACCAGGTATCCATTTACAGCTGTATGTACTGACTTTTATAGATATCAGTAACTCTCCGTTGAGAAGCGACGGATCTATCCCTCTGCATCCCATACGCTTATTGATCTATTGAAATAATAAAATATAGGTCAATGGCTTACCATACTTTCCTTCATTGCAATTTACTTCAGGAAGTGAGCTATTCAATACAGATCTATTAGAGACCTTATAATTCAAACCCTTTGAGAACACGGGAACTCCGCTTGTTCACGCCTATAAATTTAAATAACAAGGCTCCGTGGCAATATGTGTCCGTGCTTGAGAAAGTCGATACGGTTGTAAGTTAACCCGAGGATCAATTTCTTATCAGAAATCTGAAAGCAAGCTGAACGCATTTCTTGTAGAATATTGGCGCTGCGAAGGGTCTATGTATGTGTCGTCCATGGAACAGAGGTAGAGCAGTCGAGCGATGTGGGTTCGGTCTCCAGTTAGTGCGGGCTATTTTCTTTACAATCGCAAAAAAAGAAGAAAAAAAAAGAGCCTAAAATAGCCTGGGAATCCCAGAATGCAGGCAGTATACAGTGACAAAAGTGTGTCTTAGACAACAGTGAAGAAGTGGACAACGATGTTTAAAGTAGAACATCAGTTAACTAAAGATCGTCCTAGACAAAGTCAGGCGCATATTGTTGTGTCAGAAGATGCCATCGACAAAATTGATGCAGCAAATCGGATTGACCGTCGCCGGAGCTTACGTTCGCACACTTTTGTCACCATACACTGCCTGCATTCTGCGATGAATGTTAACTGGTCGACATCCTTCGGCTGTTAGAAACCGAATCACCTCTCGCTGATCAACTCTGCGCGGATTCCGTATTACACCCGCCATGTTTTCAACGGTCTGATGAAGAAACTTTAAGTCGGAGGATAATGAAATGTTACAAACTTGATGGTTGGTATATCCTGTTTACATCAGAAGTGACGTCATCATGCGCATAGTACGTATGTTCACTTGGTGCAGTTATGTCTGGTTTCATTTGAACACGCGTCGTACATGAATATGTACCTACATACCTACATACATGCATACATACATACATACATGCGTACATACAAACATACATACATACATACTTACATACATGCGTACACACACACACACCTACATACATACATACATACATACATACATACATACATACATACATACATACATACATACATACATACATACATACATACATACATACATACAAATATGAACATCATACAGAAAAAGGTACGGAAATTATTGAGTGAACAAAAATAATAAGACAAATATATTAGGAAAGAGAACTGAAATAGACAATAGTGTGGAGTGAGAAGGCAGGTCTACCTAAACATTTGGAACGTATTCAAACCTCCAGATGTGAGACATCGCAACAAAGAACATCACACGATTCTCAAGCTCAACCGATGGCAAACGTCTGACGAGAAAGTGATGTCGTTATCTTTACTCTAGGATGTTCATATCCTTACTTTTGGATTATCTTATCTTTACTTTTGGCTGTTCTTATCTTTACTTTTGGATTATGTTATCTTTACTTTTGGCTGTTCTTATCTTTACTTTTGGATTATGTTATCTTTACTTTTGGCTGTTCTTATCTTTACTTTTGGATTATCTTATCTTTACTTTTGGCTGTTCTTATCTTTACTTTTGGATTATGTTATCTTTACCTTTGGCCGTTCTTATCTTTACTTTTGGATTATGTTATCTTTACTTTTGGATGTTCTTATCTTTACTTTTGGATGTTGTAATCGTTAGTTATGATGTGCTAATCTTTCCTTCCGGATGACCTTATCTTTACTTTGAGATGTTTTTATCTTTAGTTTAGGATGTTCATATCTTTACTAATGATTATTTTTTTTCTTAACTTTGTATGATGTTATTTTTCCTCTTGGATGTTGCTATCTTTTCTTATTGCTGTTGCTTTCTTTTTTTTAAAAATTGGTTTTGTTATCTTTACTTATTGGTTTTGTTATCTTTACTTATTGGTTTTGTTACCTTTACTTATTGGTGTTGTTAGCTTTACTTATTGATGTTGTTAGCTTTACTTATTGATGTTGTTAGCTTTACTTATTGATGTTGTTAGCTTTACTTATTGATGTTGTTAGCTTTACTTATTGATGTTGTTAGCTTTACTTCTAGGTGCTCTTAGCGTTACACATTTGTATTATCAACTTTTCACTACAGAGTTATTAAATTATTAATTGCGACTGACAAACTTCAGTTAACCAATTACATCCTATTAGATGGGAATGCGACAATCTGTGAATTGTAAATTCACATACTATGAAAAGGGGGCGCGATTCAAGCAACGAACATCATATATGAGATCGGAATAAGAGTACAAAAAACGAGTTACAAAAATTATATGTATTCATAACCTTCCCCATTTCCCAAAAGAAAGAATGATCACATATTGATCTGCCAGGAGTGCAGTGATGTCGGTTGTGTTTAACATAACATATAGCACATCTATCAAAACATGAACATGACTAGAACTTAAATGAACCTCACGAACGTGAAACGTCGTTTATCGTTTGGGAGAGTCATCACTGTCCGCCATGTCACAAGACAAGTTAGGGCAACTAGGGCAATATTAAAACATGGACTCCGGAATATTAATGCGAATGGTTTTATGAATAAATGTATTCGCGTAAGAGATTCTGTGCCAGCCGATCAGTTGTTTATTATTCTGTGTCTTCGTCTTTCTGAGGTCTGTAGCTTACACTGCTGTATTGTATGGTCGTACGATACTGATGTCAATGTGATGTCTCCAACTGAAATATATATCAATCTTCTTCTTCTTCTTCATACGCTGTCAGACAAATAGATATCAATCAATCTGATGTCTTCAACTGAAATAGATATAAATCAATATGATGTCTTCAACCGAAATATATGTCAATCTGATGTCTTCAACTGAAATAGATATACATCAATCTAATGTCTTCAACTGAAATAGATATAAATCAATATGATGTCTTCAACTGAAATATATGTCAATCTGATGTCTTCAACTGAAATATATGTCAATCTGATGTCTTCAACTGAAATAGATATCAATCAATATAATGTCTTCAACTGAAATAGATGTCATTGTAATGTGTTCTTCTGTTTGAGATGTTACTGTGAGGTCTTCATCTATTTGAGAAATCATTGTGCTGTCTTAATCTGCTTGAGAAGTCATTGTGCTGTTTTAGTCTGCTTGAGAAGTCATTGTGGTGTCTTAATCTGCTTGAGAAGTCATTGTGCTGTCTTAGTCTGCTTGAGAAGTCATTGTGCTGTCTTAGTCTGCTTGAGAAGTCATTGTGCTGTCTTAGTCTGCTTTAGAAGTCATTGTGCTGTCTTAATCTGCTTGAGAAGTCATTGTGCTGTCTTAGTCTGCTTGAGAAGTTATTGTGCTGTCTTAGTCTGCTTGAGAAGTCATTGTGCTGTCTTAATCTGCTTGAGAAGTCATTGTGCTGTCTTAGTCTGCTTGAGAAGTCATTGTGCTGTCTTAATCTGCTTGAGAAGTCATTGTGCTGTCTTAGTCTGCTTGAGAAGTCATTGTGCTGTCTTAGTCTGCTTGAGAAGTCATTGTGCTGTCTTAATCTGCTTGAGAAGTCATTGTGCTATCTTAATCTGCTAGAGAAGTCATCGTGGTACCTTCATCTGATAAAGGTATACATGAGCTATGTCTTTATCTCTTACAGATGTCAATGTAATATGTCTGTGTCTGTGACAGGTATCGTTATGACATGTCTGTACACGTTACAGACGCTATTGTGGTGTTTTCACCTGTTACAGATGTCATTGTGGTATGTCTGTATCTGTTACAGATGTCATTGTGGTATGTCTGTAAATGTTACAGATCTCATTGTGGTATGTCTGTATCTGCTACAGATCTCATTGTGGTTTGTCTGTGTCTGTTATAGATGCCATTGTGGCATGTCTGTATCTTTTACAGATGTCATTGTGGTATGTTTATATCTGCTACATATCATATTATGGTATGTCTGTATCTTCTACAGATGTCATTGTGGTGTGCTTTTATCTGTTAGACACTAAACTACACTGATGTTCGCCTCTAGCGTTGTGCTGTCAGTGTGGCAGTCACCATATTCTCATCGCGTTACTCACGTGATGCGTTCTACCCTAGACAGCTTTACCCTGCGCTGTTATTCATCTCTTACGACATGCACTCATAGCGACAGTGGGGCTATTCTCTTCCCTTTCACACACTAAACCCACACATTTCATTCAAAGTTCTCCCTTAAACTGAATGAGTTCGTTGGACACTGTACGTTCGATATCTACTATCTCTTGCGAATCTCCACGACCCTGGTAACACACAAGAGCATACTCAACCTACATACTCTCAAACCTTAACGAACATCCGTTACAAACCAGTCCAAAACTCCTTCATATAAAAAAAAAAAAACACGAAACTAATCTATTCAAATTTCATTTGAATCCAATTCCTGTGTTTGTTTCTCCCGAATATTGCACAAGCATGACCCACTTAATATTAAAACTTGAACAAAGTCCTTTTCAGGTCTTTCCCACGGAGTCCCTCAGCCATATCGTTGTGTACATTTAAAAGAAGCTTTTCATAAGCCAGTCGGCCCCATTCGTGCTTTGAATGATTGCAATGCACTTCAGCAAATGTGTGAGAGTTTGGACTAGAAACAGTACAAGTTTGGTCTCTTTAACCACTGAGGATTTTCGTTTCCTTCTTCTTCTATTTCTTCTTCTTCTACCTTTTCGTCTTCTTATTTTCGTCTAATTCTTCTTTTTCTTCATCTTCTACTTCTTTTTCTTCTCCTTTATTGTTCTTCTACTTCATCAACTACTTCTTCTTCTTCTTTTCCTTTTGTTTCCCATCTTTTCTACTACTTCTACTACTACTACTACTACTACTACTACTGCCACTGCCACTACCACTACTACTACTACTGCCACTACTACTACTAACACTACTACTATTACTATTACTGCCACAACTGCTACTGCTGCCACTACACCAGCTACTACAACAGTTACTACTGCTACTACTACTTCTACTTCTTCTTCTCTTTCTTTTTCTTCTTCTTCATCTTCTTCTGCTTCACATTTTCCTTCTTCATCTACTTCAACCGTTCCTTCTAGTCCTTCCTATACTTTAGTTTGTGTTGTTCTGTTGATTGTTCTTGCTTTTATTGTTGTAGTAATGTGTTGGTTATGTTATTGTTCTGTTTTTTTGGTGCTGCTGTTTGTGTTGTTGTTTTTTTTGTTTTTTTTTGTTTCATGTTGTTATTTTTGTTGTTTGTTTTATGTCGTTGTTTGTGTTCTTGTTTTTGTTTTTGTTTATATTTGTTTTGTTTGTGTTTGTAGTAGTTTTTTTGTTGCACTTTTTCTGCTTGTATGTGTTTATGTTGTCGTTTATGTTATTGTTTATCTTGTTGGAGGCTTGTTACTGTGTTTGAGCTGAAGTTCTTTCTCTGGTTTTGATGGGGGGTTTTTTTTCTTTGTGAGGTTGTTTTTTTTTGTTTTTCTGTTTCTATTTTTGTTGTTTTCTTTGTTCTTATTTTTTTTTCAAATGTTGTCATTGATTTTGTGTTGCAATTGGTGTTGTTTTTCTTCTCTTCTTTTTTTCTGTTATGTTTTGTTTTTGATTGCTTTTATGATCTTGTAAACGCTTTTTTGTCGTTGCTGTTGCGCTTTTGTTGTTATTTTTGTTGTTGATTTTCTTGTTGCATTTGTTGTTATGTTTCTATTGCTATTGGTGTTGTTGTTTTTGTTGTTTTCGTGTTTGTTGCTGTTGTTTTTCTTGTGATTTTTGTTTTTTCTGGTCTTGTTGCATTGTTAATGTTGCTTTTCTGTTTTTAATGGCTTTTTTGTGGTTTTTGTTGTTGCTTTTCTTATTACGTGTCTTGTTTTTTATGCTGTTTCTCATTGTTTCTCATGTTGTTTTCCTTCTGCATACGTTGTATCTTTTTTTTTGCTGTTGTTCTTCTTCTTCTTCGTCTTCTTCTTCGTTTTTTCTCAATCTCCCACTACCAAACCATGAAAGGGCTTAAGTAGCAGAATGTAGTCCATAGAAGGGAATGCGTTGTATCGTAGTTTACAGCTTGGCTGCGATATTTGCACCTTTCCTTCCAACACATCCGACTTCAGGAAGCATTTTTTGAGTACCGGGTTAGCACTCCCTCTTCTATCCCTTCTCCTTAGCCAGTCTGCCCTACTGCAGCCTGTTATCCAGGATCCTCGCTGTTGTTCTACTGTTGTTGTTAATTTTGTGTTGTTGCAGCTTTAGTTGGTATTTTTCTTGTTTGTATCGTATAGTGTTGTTTTCTGTTGTTGTTTTTGTGTGTTTTTTTTCAATTGTTGTTGTTTTTTATGTTGTTATTTATTCTGTTTGTATTATTGTTCGCAGCCACTCGGGCTTATTTGAATGTATTCTTGACGACGTTTGAGCCTATTACAGTGGCTAATCCTATGTCATGAGATGTGCTCGGGAATGTCAACTGGGATCCTTCTGGCTGCACTACAGTACGAGTATCCTAGTACACCACTGTATGGATTACAATGTCGATCCCCATCTCTTTGTCCATACTACTGCATAACAAACTATTGCCAGGACACGCACAAGGAGTTGACCAGAATGTTTTACCTGATACTGATTACTTTTATCTCCCACCTTGATCAGTCCATTTCACCTGACCCTGATTAATGTTAGCTCCCACCTTAATCACTTGATTTCACTTTACCCTGATTACTTTTAGCTCTCACCTTGATCACTATATTTCACCTAACCCTGATTTTTCTTAGCTCACACTTTGATCGCTATATTTCACCAGACACTGATAACTCTTAGCTCCCACCCTGATCACTCTATTTCACCTGACACTGATTACTCTAAACTCCCATGTTGATTGCTCTATTTCATCTGACCCTGATTACTCTAAACTCCCATGTTGATCACCCACCTGACCCTGATTACTCTTAGCTCCAATTTTGATCGCTCCATTTCTCCATACCCTCATTACTCTTTGCTCTCAACTTGATCGCTATATTTCACCTGACCCTGATTACTCTTAACTTCCACTTTGATCACTCGATTTCACCTGAAGCTGAATACTCTTGGCTCCCACCTTGATTACTCCATTTTACCGGACCATGATTACTCTTTTCTCCATCATGATCGCTCGATTTCACTGACCAGGATTACTCTTAGCTCCCATCTTGATAGCTATTTTTCACCTGACCTTGATTACTCTCAGCTCCCACTTTGATCAATCTATTTCACCTGACCCTGATTACTCTTAGCTCTCAACTTGATCACTATATTTCACCTGACCAAGATTACTATTAGATCCCACCATGATCGCTATATTAGCTTAACTTAACTTAACGTCTTTATACTGTTTTATAAGACTATGCAGAGTAGGTATTCAACCAGTTTAATTTACATTACCTTGCTCTAAAGACTATGCGCATCCAATTTTATTCTTAAATGCATTAACTGTCCCTGCCTCCGCTACCTCCCGGGGCAATTCATTCCAAACATTCACCACTCTCTGACTAAAAAATATTTTCTAATATCTAATCTGGATCTCTCTAAAGTTAATTTGTAGCTATGCCCTCTTGTTCTTGTGTATGGCTGTATTTAAAAAAAAAACTGATCATCTTATAAATCTGTATTAAGTCACCTCGAATTCTTTTCTCTTCTAGACACTGTAGGCCTGTTTCCCTGAGTTTTTCCTTTTAACTGTAATTCTGAAATCCCACTATCAACTTTGTTTCTCATATTTGTATTCTTTCCAGCATGTTTATATCCACTCTAAGATTAGGACTCCACACCTGTACACAGTACCCCAATCTAGGTCTAACTAATGCTTTATACAGTTTGACTATCACTTCCTTGCTCCTATGTTTAATATTTCGTTTTATCATACCTAACATTTCATTTGCCTTTTTAACTGCTACCTGGACTTGCTCACTCACCTTACCTGTATAATATATTATAACCCCACCTGATTTTACCTGATTTCACCTGAACCTGATAACTTTTAGCTCCCATCTTGATCGCTTCCTTTTACCTGACCTTGATGACTATTACCTACTACCTTGATCATTCGATTTCAACTGCCCCTGATGTCTCTTTTATCTACTATATCTTATATAGAATATAACAGTTTGGTAAATATTACACGAATGTCTCCAAACATACTGGTCACCCGAGCCTATAGCAACAGACAGTATGTCTTGTCAAGAAGGGAAAAATATGGATTAATGGAGGTGTAAAAACAAAACTACAGACATAGATAAAATATGTAATGAACATACAGATGGTACACTAAGATAGCAACACCTCCCCCCCCCCTCCCCCGGACCCCTAAGTCTTCAAACAACATGGACGGACTGATAAGACGGGATGGGCTTACATTGCTAGACTCGTATTATCACTACATGAGCATAGCACAACCGCCTGGAGGACCTCGGTTCACCTTCATCAGCATGTACGGCATGTGTGCACAGAAGAGTAAACCTACTCATTGCGGACATTCGAAACAACAAACACCAAAACACTTTCGCAGCTGTTCAATGGCGAATTCTCAAAATAATTCATGGTTTATTATCATCACCACGTGAGCATAGCACAACCGCCTGGAGGACCTCGGTCCACCTTCATCAGCATGTTCGGCATGTGTGCACAGAAGAGTAAACCTACTCATTGCGGACATTCGAAACAACAAACACCAAAACACTTTCGCAGCTGTTCAATGGCGAATTCTCAAACTAATTCATGGTTTATTTATCGTTGAAGACGATCATACAATTGGTCCACTGTCATCAGTTGTTATGGAGCTTCTATAATAGCTGTTGTTACTGCGAGAAAAACATCTATTAATCACACAACCCATAGTTGTGAACTGAATTGGCTATTTTCCATCACATAACTTTTAAACACAGAGTTAATGCTGTCCAAAATTTAAACATGATGTTTAGACTAACTGCCATTTAAACACAGAGTTAGTACTTACCAAATTTTAAAAATAAAGTTAATACTAACGAACATGTCAACATAGAATTAGTACTGACCGACATTTAAACAGAGAATTAGTACTGACAAACATAGAGTTGGTACTGACAAACATAGAGTTGGTACGGACAAACAGAGAGTTGGTACTGACAAACATAGAGTTGGTACTGACAAAAAAAGAGTTGGTACTGACAAACATAGAGTTGGTACTGACAAAAAAAGAGTTGGTACTGACAAACATAGAGTTGGTACTGACAAAAAAAGAGTTGGTACTGACAAAAAAAGAGTTGGTACTGACAAAAAAAGAGTTGGTACTGACAAACATAGAGTTGGTACTGACAAAAAAAGAGTTGGTACTGACAAACATAGAGTTGGTACTGACAAAAAAAGAGTTGGTACTGTTAAACATAGAGTTGGTACTGACAAAAAAAGAGTTGGTACTGACAAACATAGAGTTGGAACTGACAAAAAAAGAGTTGGTACTGACAAACATAGAGTTGGTACTGACAAACATAGAGTTGGTACTGACAAACATAGAGTTGGTACTGACAAACATAGAGTTGGAACTGACAAAAAAAGAGTTGGTACTGACAAACATAGAGTTGGTACTGACAAACATAGAGTTGGTACTGACAAACATAGAGTTGGTACTGACAAAAAAAGAGTTGGAACTGACAAACTACGAAAACAAATGAAACTCCTGGAACCACATGAAGAAGTAGTAATGGCAAGCTTGTTAAAGTCTAACATTATTACTAATTCCTCAAAAACTTGTTTGTGTCGGTCTCTATCAGGGTCAGTTGAAATCAAGCGATCAAGATGGGAGCAAAGAGTTATCTTCTTCTTCTTCTTCTTCATCGTACGCAGTCAGACAGTAACCATTATTTTTTCGAAAAAAGCAGCCGTCATCCTGAGGCTGTCGACACTGCCATAGAGCTTGTCTAGTGTTGCCACTGGTGATGGCCACATCTGCTCTCTCTGATCCTCGTATGTCGGGCAGTTTTGCAGCAAATGCTCAGCGGTCATTTTCCCGGTACCACACGGGCATTCGTCGGTGCCACCTATCTTCAATTTGTTGAATAGGTGGTACCTGAGTCTATTGTGGCCAGTGCGAAGTCTGAAGACCACGACCTGCTCTCTTCTGTTCAACTGGTAATAGGCATCGTTTTTGGTGTAGACAGTATGTTCGGTTTCCCATTTGGTCATGTATCTAGCTCTAATAAGCCGTTTTGACTCTTCGTATGTCATACTAGTATCAGGTTATGATCGTTTTGCACCTTCTTTTGCCAGTCTGTCTGCCTCCTCGCTGCCTTGGATGTTGCAGTGAGCTGGAACCCACTGCACCACTACTCTTTTTGGTGCGGCCTGCTGGCATAGTTGACAGAGTACTGCTCTTAAATCATTAAGCTCAGTATTTTTCTGGCTTTTTAGTGCTGTGACTACTGCCAGTGCATCTGTAAGCAGGACTATGTGGCTTTCATTCCTTTTACCTGTCACCATTTCTTCCACTGACACGCCCTCAGTGCCTCTGCCTCCGCTCTGAAATTACTTGTGTATTTTCCAGTAGCGAATGACAGTGTTATTTTTATGCCATTTGGTAGGCTCAGGAATGCTCCTGCCCCTTCGTTCTGTGTTGTATTTGTTACGGAACCGTCTGTGTATGCATGGGTCCAGTCCATGCTTGGGTAGTTTTCCGTAATGAAACTCAGGGTAGTATCTCTTCTTTCTTTTTCAGACTGGCAGTTTTTGTTTCTAATACATGGTATATTTTCTACCACCTCTGGAAATATATGCTGCCTCCAGGTAGGTTTTCGTACAGTAGGGATGGGCTTTGGTGTGGTTAGTGCGTTCATAGGGTCTTCGTGCATCTTTGCTTTGGCTATTTCTGCAAAGTTTCTTTAGCTTTAGCTTCCCATTTACGAAATTGTTTAGTCTCTGGTGCATTGGTTTCTCTGATTGCTGCTGGGCTCTGCAGTCTCTTCTGTCGGCCATGGATTGCAGTTTTGTAATCTTTTCAAGTTCTACAATTGGCGTTGCCTTCATGCCTCCTGTTATAACTCTCATGGCTTGGTTTTGGAGTTTGCAAACTTTATCGAAGTTCGCCTTTGCTGCTGTTGTCCATGCTGTAGTGCCATACTCGAGAACTGGTCTCACTCTTCCAGTGTACAGTTTCTTTAGTTTGCTTTCGTCTGCTCCCCAGCAAGTTTCCTCATGATTGCCATTCTTTCTCTGGCTCTCATTCGGTTTCTCTCGATCTAACTTTTCCATGTCATGCGCCGATCAACTGTGACTCCCAGATAGTTTGGGTTGTCGTTTGGCTGAAGGTATTTGCCGTTTAGACTTAATTTGGTGTTTTGGGGTTTGATTGATAGCGAGAATATTGTACATGTGGTTTTGTCCTCGTTTATTTTGACCAGCCATGAATTCGCCCACTCTTCCAGCGATGTTAGGGCCTGCTGCATCCGATTTCTTTCTATGGTGAGATTCTTTTCAGAGGTCCACATAGCCAGATCGTCTGCAAACATTGAGCTATGAACTCTTCTTGGTATATTCTCTGTAATGTCATTTATATACACCAGGAAGAGTGTGGGTGACAGTACTCCTCCTTGGGGTACTCCCTGCTCAAGTGTCACCTTTTTGCTCATCTGCCCTTGTACTTGGACTCTGGCCGTTCTGTTTTTGAGGTAGTGGTTGATCCACTTGTACATTTTCCCACAAACTTCACTTCTTCTTAGCTTGACTCTAAGTCAGTCTTTCCAGACTTTGTCAAATGCCTTTTCCAGGTCCACCCAAACCGCTACTGTATGCTTTTGCTCCTGGTAGGCCTCCTCTATTTCCTGGGCTATGAGGATGACCTGGTCCTCAGTGGATCTGTGCTGTCTAAAGCCTGCTTGCTGTGGAATTAGTATCCGTTTTTCTTCCAGATGCCACATCAGTCTGGTGTTTATCATACGTTCCAACAGTTTGCTGACACAGCTCAGTAGGCTGAGAGGCCTGTATCCATTTGGATCGGTTTTGTCTTTTCCTTTCCAAAGAGTAATCAAGGTCAGGTGAAATAGATTGATCAAAGTGGGAGCTAAGAGTAATCAGGGTCAGGTGAAAAATAGCTATCATAATGGGAGCTAAGAGTAATCCTGATCAGGTGAAATGAAGCGATCATAAGGACGGTCTCATCTTCTGCGGAAAATATCAAAAAAATTATAAAAAGAACTTATTGATTTTCGTCGAAAGTATATTACGCATCTGGTTGATCAGTATTAAGACTGATTGTAAGGTTGTCTGAGCATGTTAATCCATGTGGTAGTATTCTTTGGTTAATCAGTTCTTAGACTGGTTGTAAAGTTGTCTGAACATGTCTCTCTGTGTGATCGTATCATCTGGCTGGTCAGTGCTGAGACTGGCTGTAAGGTTGTTTGACCATGTCTCTCCACTTGACTCTATTCTCTGGTTGGTTAGTCCTAAGACGGGTTGTACGGTTGTCTGAGTATGCCTATCCACTTGACCCTATCCTCTGGTTGGTCAGTCCTAAAACTGGTTGTCTGAGCATATCTTCTCCACTTGACCCGATCTTCTTCATATATCTTCATTTCAGCATAGAGCAGTACTTAAATGTCTCTGCATGCTATGTCAAAATGGGGATTGGAGGTGCCCTCGCTTTTTGTCCCTGAATCTTGCCCTCTAGTATATTTTGTAGAAGACTTTCATGCCGCATATTGCGTCCTAGCCGACTCAATATTCGCTTTTGTATCATTTTAAATATTTCTCTTCGTGCTCCTACTGCATTTAAGAAAATGTCATTGAACCTTCTTTCTGTTCAACTCATTCGTTTCAATCTACGATAGCAACACAGATTAAACACTTCGAATCTTGTTTAATCTTTCTTATCGAGTAAAGTAATGGAACAATTGCTTAAGAAGTCTACATTTTAAATATGTTTTTCAGTAGCACTTGACGAGAGTACAAGATGCATCTGATACTTAGCGGTGAACTGTTCTCAAAACAGGTGTAGATATTATTTGTAATAACAGAAACGTTAATGCCGCTTGCTACCGCTGGATGATACCACAACAGGATGTAACACATTGTATGCCTTCGTCTGCCTGACAGTGGGCACAAACTGCATGTTTGAAAACCAGAATTCCATGAATAGAGAAACCATCGTGTGGTATCTGGTTTCTTCTTCTTTGTCGTTTGATCTCAAACTCCCACTACCAAGCCCTAATACGGGCTTTGCAAATAACAGAATGCTGCTCAGAGAACTGAATAGATTGTGTCACAGTTTACAGCCTGACTGCGATATTTGCACATTTCGGTCTGACACATCCGACCTCAAAATGTCATTTGTGGGTACTGGTTTAGCCTTCACCTCTTCAATCCCTTCTCCTTAGCCAGTCCACCCTGTTACAGCCTGCTATCCAGGATCACCGCTGTGAGGTGCAGAAGGATCTTGGCGTCTCTGGTTCCCTGGCCCTGGCGCTAGCAGGCAGCTTTGTGTCGCTGACAACTGCAGCTTATGCACTGCTCAGCAACTTGTTTCCGTCTCCGATTAGAACATAAAAGTCACCGTAATCTTGCAGGCATGCAGTAAAATACCACTAGAGAAAGATGTGCATGGGACTAGCGACCTCATCATTTAGAACTATTGCTATGAAACAGTCTGCAAAAACGTACCAACTGCAGTCTTACGTGTATCTTTAACGCATCTCTTGCAGTGAAGAATAGAAGCAACCGAAGTGAGATGGTTTTCTACGGGAGGTAATCATAGAAATTAGAAGCTTTCCGCTGCAAAGGAAGAGTTTTTTCCTATTATGCTATTGACATTTTTCTCACGTATTGAATTAGTTACAGCCAGAGGGCGGCAGATGTAGAGATGGACAGACAACGTTAAGATGTTGTAGGAACACAGTTTGACTGAGTGTACCAACCTGGCACGGGGAGAGATCCAGCTGGAAATCCATCACCGTCAATCTCCTTTTCGGATACGGCACTTGATGATGATGACTGTTATGCATGTAAAATCCATTGCTTCTTAATCCTTACTGTAAACAGAAAGATTCAGGAATCTTAAAAGCTCGCTTTAGTAAAACAAATACAACATTGGACCTATACTTCGCGATTTTGCATGACAGGCAAATGATGATGATAAGTTACTTGACCTGATTAGTACTTAGGGATGAAAGAATAGGATCACTCTCTCCTACAAAAGATCAACACCTTGGTTGCTACTCCACAACGACATGAATCCTTATCAATCATGGTAACTATGTCAACTCCATCTAGAATTTCATTTACCTCGGCAGCAGACACAACTCCAATGCATGTACCAGCAAGGATGTCATTCGATGAGTTGACATGTCTGCCGTCTCTATCAACGTCCTGGACAGAGTCTACATCCAGCGGTGAGTTTAACTCAAAACCAAGTTACAGATTTATAAAGCCGGTGTGGTTCCCATCTTGTTGCAGTTTCGAAGCCCGAACTAAAATGCAGAGTGATCAGAAGCGAATTGGTGCTTTCACACCAGCGTAGCCAGAGGCACATGGAAGATTTTCACAAGCGTAGCCATAGACGCATGGAAGCTGTCCCCCAAGAGTTGCCAGAGGCGCCTTGAAGTCTACTCCCAGCGCAGCCAGGCGCATTCTTGGGCTTTCCGGCTAAGTACCATGTTTTACTCCTTTAAATCAGCATCAAGTGCCATGTCAGTTATCGTAGGCGATCTATGACCTCAATAACTGAGTCTCTGGGGCAGAACATCAGTTATGTAGTTGATCTTCTCCCATTCCCCGTGCGCAGACCGTCCAATATAATATGTCGATGCCTTCCTCTCCTACCCGGAATTTTGCTGTTGTAATGTTTTTCCTTACCTTTCTCTTAAATGTGTTCATATCTTTATTTATTTATTCATTCTTTCCTCTGTGACGTGTTATCTCCTATATGTATTGGTTGTGGTCCCGTCAACCAATTGTTTCTATCTCACTAATTTAGAACAAAACCAAACCATATTAGAAATAAACTTGTATATGTTACCAAGCCAGGAAATAAAATTAGCTTAACAAAAACAACAGTACGAAACACGTGGCACTAGAGCGCCAGGTGATACAGTTTTCTGTAAGCAACTCCTAAGAGGTTATATCAATATTGACGCTTTCCATGGACACTTTCAAAGAATATATGTAACGTTTCTTCTGCACCGCCTCTCACAACTCCCCCCCCCCTGCTCACCCTTCCCCTCCCACCCTCCCGATGAGCGTCTGCGTATTGTCCGATCACTGTATAACAGCAGCTTAGGGATGCGCTCAACAGGCATGCGAACAACGTGTTCAGTTCATCTTATTTGACCTACTTGGCAGAAGTGTATGAATGTTCAATATGTCAGTCTGGATAAAGTATTAGAGTTAGACTTTGTGCTCCACTTGATCCAGACCAGCCTTCGCAGACAGCTCAAGTAAAATGAATTAGCTGCCTGAAGTCTGCTAGACAGTGTCCATGCTTTCACAGGCATGCAGCAGAGTGGATAGCACTACAGCACGATACATTTTTCCTTGGCGGGGACACTGATGCCTTGTCGGTTCCACTCGTTTGCTCGGAGCCTTGACTTAGCAACCCTGTTATTGACCTCACAGTCGATGTTCGCTTCTCTGGTGAGTATGTCGCCTAGATAGATAAAGCTAGCGAATGCCTAGAGACGTTGTTTTTGTAACGGGACAGACTGGAAGCGTATAATCATTTTCATAGTGTTGATTGTGAGACAAATGCTGTTGCATGCCACCGAAAACACCGTATTGATGGGATGTATGTCTTGTTCTGATCTAGTGTAATAGGGTCCAATCGTCCGTGGACAGGAGACCCAACATCGTGGCCTCACGGTGTCGGATTTCAGACCGCCTCGGGCTGAATAACCAACCTTGCGTCCTCTACTTGATGTGCATGCCAGTAGCAAAGGCATGGACAGCTTCAGTGAACATCCGTACGGACTTTTGATTGATAGCGTTGCTGTAGTAGTCCGTTAAAATTACGTTCATGTGCGACACTCGTAAACAAGCAAGTGCTATTGAAGAAGTTCTGGTGGACAATAACAAACATTTGTGGGCTGTGTTCTAAAATTGTGCAGCCTTTCCGAGCACTGCTAGAAGTTAAGGCTTGAGGAACAGGAGAAAAGAAGAAATAAAATCACATGTACAAGTATGATTCTCTTCTACTTTACCTGACTTTCGCACATTTTGAATAAATATATTCCGAACAAAATGGCGTGATATTAATTTCTGAGATTACAATACCATATTGCCACCCACAAAGTTGGGGGAATGGACCAAGACATTACCATACACTTTCATTGCTGATGTTCAACTGTAGAACCAATTATCAACTTGCGATGGGAGGATCTTCGCGGATAAAGACAATGGCGAGCTGCAAGGGGACTCAGTGGTTTTGAGGTTGCGTGTTCGAATCCCAGCGGAGACCGCAATTTTTTTTCACGTGGATCTTCTGGGAACAACTCTCGTGATCTCTGGATAGTGAGATCGGACTCTCGTGTTAAGTGTCGAGTACTTGAAAAATCGAAAATAATAGGCTTGACTGTCACTGCCCGAACAAAATTTCAGTTAAAAATCGACCTAAGTTATTTGTACCTTCCCCCAGATGGTATGTTAAGATCAGCTATAGATGGCGCCTAACCGCCTACTTAGCATTTGTGTTTGAGTCTAAAAGGATGGACTCGCACATCCGTATAAACCACCCTCCAAGAAACTGTTTGTATACAGACTCTGTAGAGTCTTTCAACCAGTATTAATTACGTTAAGTCAAGTTAAGCTAGAGCTGGTAGGTGTGGCAGGGCACCTAGACCTCAATCGATTGTGCAAAGGAGTTAATTATATTCCTCTTTCTCATAAACTACCCTCAGCGTAGCAGTGAACATATTTACAATTAAGTCAGTCATAAACTACACTCAGCATAGCAGTGAACATATCATCATCTCCCTCATTCACAAACTACACTCAGCGTAGCAGTGAACATATTTACATCTAAGTCAGTCATAAACTACACTCAGCGTAGCAGTGAACATATCCTCATCTCCCTCATTCACAAACTACACTCAGCGTAGCAGTGAACATATCCTCATCTCCCTCATTCACAAACTACACTCAGCGTAGCAGTGAACATATCCTCATGTCCCTCATTCACAAACTACACTCAGCGTAGCAGTGAACATATTTACATCTAAGACAGTCATAAACTACACTCAGCGTAGCAGTGAACATATCCTCATCTCCCTCATTCACAAACTACACTCAGCGTAGCAGTGAACATATCCTCATCTCCCTCATTCACAAACTACACTCAGCGTAGCAGTGAACATATCATCATCTCCCTCATTCACAAACTACACTCAGCGTAGCAGTGAACATATCCTCATGTCCCTCATTCACAAACTACACTCAGCGTAGCAGTGAACATATCATCATCTCCCTCATTCACAAACTACACTCAGCGTAGCAGTGAACATATCCTCATCTCCCTCATTCACAAACTACACTCAGCGTAGCAGTGAACATATCCTCATGTCCCTCATTCACAAACTACACTCAGCGTGGCAGTGAACATATCCTCATGTCCCTCATTCACAAACTACACTCAGCGTAGCAGTGAACATATCCTCATGTCCCTCATTCACAAACTACACTCAGCGTAGCAGTGAACATATCCTCATGTCCCTCATTCACAAACTACACTCAGCGTAGCAGTGAACATATCCTCATGTCCCTCATTCACAAACTACACTCAGCGTAGCAGTGAACATATCCTCATGTCCCTCATTCACAAACTACACTCAGCGTAGCAGTGAACATATCCTCATGTCCCTCATTCACAAACTACACTCAGCGTAGCAGTGAACATATCCTCATGTCCCTCATTCACAAACTACACTCAGCATGGCAGTGAACATATCCTCATCTCCCTCATTCACAAACTACACTCAGCGTAGCAGTGAACATATCCTCATGTCCCTCATTCACAAACTACACTCAGCATGGCAGTGAACATATCCTCATGTCCCTCATTCACAAACTACACTCAGCGTAGCAGTGAACATATCCTCATGTCCCTCATTCACAAACTACACTCAGCGTAGCAGTGAACATATCCTCATGTCCCTCATTCACAAACTACACTCAGCGTAGCAGTGAACATATCCTCATGTCCCTCATTCACAAACTACACTCAGCGTAGCAGTGAACATATCCTCATGTCCCTCATTCACAAACTACACTCAGCGTAGCAGTGAACATATCCTCATGTCCCTCATTCACAAACTACACTCAGCGTAGCAGTGAACATATCCTCATGTCCCTCATTCACAAACTACACTCAGCATGGCAGTGAACATATCCTCATGTCCCTCATTCACAAACTACACTCAGCGTAGCAGTGAACATATCCTCATCTCCCTCACTCACAAACTACACTCAGCATGGCAGTGATGTTATTTGCCGCTATCTCTATTCCTCTCTTACTTTCCTCTTGCTCTCACTACCTCTTTATTTTTCTCTCTATCACAATCGTATTCTCTCTTTCTCTCTCACTCATAAACTGTTTTCTGTATGGCAGTGATGTTATCTTCCTCTTACTCCCTTACTCTCTCTCTCTATTACTCTCTATTACTCACACTCCCTTTCTTTCTTTATCTTTCTTTATCGTTTTCCCTCTCAATCACATCATTCCGAAACGATTCTCTGCGTGGTAGTGATGTTATTTGCATCGCTCTCTCTCTCTCTTACTCTTTTACTCTTTCACCATTTTTCTTCTTCTCTCTAACTCTATATCTTACTCTCTCTCCATCCTCTCACTCTTTCTTTCCCTCTCTCCTTCCTTCTTTCCCTCTCACTACAAAGCTGTTTTCTGTGTGACAGAGATGTTTTTGCCTATCTCTCATCTATCTCTCCCTCCCACTCTATCCCTTTCCCCCTCTCTCTCCCCATCTCTCTCGTCCTCCATCACTCCCTCCCACCATCCATCTCTCTGCTTTCCCCTTTCTCCCCCTCTCTTCCTCTCTTTCTCCTGCTCTCTCTCAATTCCTCCCTCTCTCTCCCGTTCGACCCCTTGCTCTCTCTCTCTTTCTCCATCCCTCTCTCTTCCATCCATATCTCCCTTTTTCTCTCCATCCCTCTCCAACTCTCTGCCTGTCTCTCTTCCTCTCAGTCTCCCTCTCTCTCCCTCTCGGCCTCCCTTTCTCCCTCTGTCTCTCTCTATCCCTCTCTCAAGCTCCCCTACCCCTCTCTCTCTCTATCCCTCCCTCTCCCTCTCCCATTTCTCTCCTTCTCTCCCTCCCTCTTTCTCCCTCTCTCTGCCTCTCACGAACACATCCTCGAACACACTCACGTCTCCTTACCAGCAATCCCCACCTCCCCTGTATTCCAAGCTGCCGCTGGAGCACAAGGACACCAGCCTCCCCCTCCCTACCTCCTCCCGTACTCTGGTCGCCAGCTGTTGTAAATGCAAAATACACATTAAAAAAAACAACCCCGCGAGACAGTTAATTAGAACAGCGTGTATGCCACGTGTCCTTCACATCACGTGCTGACCTACCAGCGAGACGGCGAACATGGTGAGTTCACAAATTATGATGACGTCAAAACGTAGAGATTAATGAACGACGAAAGACAGAAACACGATACATACCTACGTAATAATCACAAGATTTTCGTCATAAATATATGTTAATACAGTTTGCTGTTACCTATGGCAATCAGACACGAAGTTTGCGAAGAAGCCATTTGTTAGCGAAGGTTTTTAGTCGATACGTGATACTCATAGACACATGCGATATCACAGAACAAGCTGTAACATTCGTGTTCCACAGCCTAATCGCATTCTCCATTCAGAACGACGGAGAAATCTATATTGAATGAATAGAAATGAAAGCATATCTGGCCTTGTTAATCTTGGCGTTAACATCTTGGTCTGTTCCTCCGTCGTTATCAATGTTACGCCACAGAAAGCTAAAACTAGTGCACTTTTTTAATTATATAACCAATAATCTTTATCTTGTCTCTTTGTTTGTTATTTATTCTATTTCCTCTGTTTTGTTCACACTAGTCTTCATCTCACGTCTGCTGCTTCATATGTTAGTCCAGGGGTTCATAACCTTCTCATCCACAGACCCCCTGGGAGTCCACGAGGTCATCGCAGTGGGTCCATGTTGGATTGAATAAATGTTATGGACTTTTACATTTAAAATAAAAAATATAAATAGAACAAATACAAAACGTTAGAACCGCAGAAGCAAGGACAAATATATCAGAAGAAGAATTTTGATAACGTTTACACAATTATATAAATGCTGGTTGAATATACCCCGCCCGGTGGGAATTTGAGCGCAAAGGCAGTTGTCAAGACATCACAGCAGGATTGTTCGTAGACTTCTGACAACGCCGTCACATAACCGATAATCAATGGATCGTTTATCTTAAATGTAGTTACAGGGTCAAGTGGTGAGCAGAAGCGGTCAGCGACCCATAGCTGACTGCTACCGCCAGGGCCAGCGAACCAGAGCTGTCATTACCCTTCTCCACATCCACTCAGTGATACTGGATAACAGGCTGCAACAGAGCAGACTGGCTAAGGAGAAGGGATCAAAGAGGGAAGGCTAACCTGGTACCCAGACTGGTTAAGGAGAAGTGATAATAGAGGGAAGGCTAACCTGGTATCCAGACTGGCTAAAGAGAAGGGATCAAAGAGGAAAGGCTAACCTGGTACCCAGACTGGTTAAGGAGAGGTGATCAAAGAGGGAAGGCTAACCTGGTACCCAGACTGGCTAAGGAGAAGGGATCAAAGAGGGAAGGGTAACCCGGTACCCAGACTTGCTAAGGAGAAGGGATCAAAGAGGGAAGGCTAACCTGGTACCCAGACTGGCTAAGGAGAAGAGATCAAGGAGGGAAGGCTAACATGGTACCCAGACTGGTTAAGGAGAGGTGATCAACGAGTGAAGGCTAAAGTGGTACCCAGACTGGCTAAGGAGAAGGGATCAAAGAGGGAAGGCTAACCCGGTACCCAGACTGGCTAAGGAGAAGGGATCGAAGTGGGAAGGCTAACTCGTTACCCAAAAATGACATGCTGAAGTCGGATGTGTGCGATCGAAATCTACAAATATCGCAGTCAATCTGTAAATTACGACACAACGCATTCCGTTTTCCGGACTACATCCTGTTACTTGCAAAAGTCCTTTTCATTTCTTGGTAGCGGGAGTTTGAGAACGTAAAAAATTTTTTTGCGAAAGTTTGAAAACGTTCAAGACCAGGTAGCAAGAGTTTGAGAACGTTCAAAACTTGGTAGCGAGAGTTTGAGAACGTTCAACACCAGGTAGAGAGTTTTTGAGAACGTTCAAGACCCGGTAGCGAAAGTTTGAGAACGTTCAAGACCAGGTAGAGAGCTTTTGAGAACGTTCAAGACCAGGTAGCGAAAGTTTTAGAACGTTCAAGACCAGGTAGAGAGCTTTTGAGAACGTTCAAGACCACGTAGCGAAAGTTTGAGAACGTTTAAGACCAGGTAGCGAAAGTTTGAGAACGTTCAAGACTTGGTAGCGAGAGTTTGAGAACGTTAAAAACTTGGTAGCGAGAGTTTCTTCTTCTTCTTCTTTGTACGCTGTCAGACGTCAACTTGAATTTGTTCGAAGAAAGCAGCGGTCATCCTGAGGCTGTCGACACTCCCATAGAGCTTGTCTAGTGTTGGCACTGGTGATGGCCACATGTGCTTTGTCTGGTCCTCGTATGTCGAGCAGTTTTGCAGCAGATGTTCAGCGATCATTTTCCTTGTACCACAGGTGCATTCGTCAGTGCCACCTATCTTCAGTTTTCTGAATAAATGGTACCTCAGTCTGTTGTGGCTTGTGCGGAGTCTGAAGATTACGTCCTGCTCTTTTCTGTTAAGCTGGTAATAGGCATCATTTTTTGTGTAGCCAGTATGTTCTGTTTCCCATTTGGCCATGTATCTGGCCATAATAAACCTTGTGGACTCTTCGTAGGTCCCACTAGAATCTGGTTGTGGTAATCTTGCACCTTCTTTTGCCAGTCTGTCTGCCTCCTCGTTGCCTTGAATGTTACAATGGGATGGAACCCACTGTACCCCTACTCTTTTTGGTGCGGACTACTGGCATAGTTGACAGAGTACTGCTCTTAAATCGTTAAGTTCAGTATTTGTCTGGCTTTTTAGTGCTGTAACCACGGCTTTCATTGCTTTCGCCTGTCAGCATTGTTTTTACTGAAGCCTTCAGTGCCTCTGTCTCTGCTCTGAAATTGCTTGAGAATTTTCCAGTTGCCAATGACAATGTTATTTTTCTACCATTTGTAAGGCTCAGGAATACCCCCCCCCCCCCACCCCCCAACCCCTCTCCATTCTGTGTTGTGTTTGTTACAGAACCGGCTGTGTATGCATGGGTCCAGTCCATGCTTGGGTAGTTTTCCGCTATGTACCTCAGGGTTATGTCTCTTCTTTCTTTTTCATTCTGGCTGTTCTTGTTTCCAATACCTAATATATTTTCTACCATCTCTGGAATGATATGCTGCTTCCAGGTGGGTTTGCGTACAGTGGGGATGGGCTTTGGTGTTGTTTTGGTGTTCATTGGGTCTTCGCTCATTTTTGCTTTGGCTATTTCTGCAAAGTTTTTCTGATTTAGTTTCCCTTTTCCAAACCTATTTAGTCTCTGATGGATTGGATGGTCTGTCAGTCTTCTTATTTTCTCTGATTGCTGCTGGGCTCTGCTGTCTCTTCTGTCGGTCATGGATTGCAGATTTGTAATCTTTTCAAAGTTCTACAATTGGCGTTGACTTCATGCTTCCTGTTATAACTCTCATGGCTTGATTTTGAAGTTTGCTAATTTTAACAAAGTTCACCTTTGCTGCTGTTGTCCATGCCGCAATGCCATACTCGAGAACTGGTCTCACTCTTCCAGTGTAGAGTTTCTTGAGTATTCTTTCGTCTGCTCCCCAGCTTATGCCAGCAAGTTTCCTCATTATTGCCATTCTTTGCCTTGCTCTCATTCGGTTTCTCTCGATCTGACTTTTCCATGTCATGCGCCGATCAAATGTGACGCCCAAGTAGTTTTGGTTGTCGTTTGGCCGCAGATATTTGCCATTTTCCGTGGACACAAGTTTAATTTGTCGACAATTGTGAGTTCTAGTCAGATTCGTCCAAAATGCTTGATCTGTCTCAGTTTTATCTCTTTCAGTATTTTTATTCCAATTATTAATCTTACCGTGTCTTCTTTATTTGCTTTCTTTCCTGTCCACGAAATGCGAGCCATGTTCCTATACGGCTGCTAGATCTGAACGGTTTTACAGGAAGATCTGAAGTGGCTCAGGTCCTCAACATTCAAAACCAGCGTCATGTTCTTGGCATAAGCTGGCAAAATCTAATCACTAATATCGAGGTCTCCCGATGGGCACAAATGGAGAGCACTTCTTCAACGCTGAACCGATGTCTTCGGTCATATGGTCCGTTAATCTCCGGACGTCCCAACTGGATAGCTTCAACATTAGTCCCTGGAAATCATGGGCGAGAGAAGACGGTGTCTCCTTATAGACTCGTACCCAGGGCTACCCTGACAACACATGTCTGAGACACACCGCCTCTGCGGGTCGTGGTTGCCAAGGTGGATTAGACTTGTTACTTGACTTTTGTATATTCACATTTCAAGAGACTTTGTTTTGTCCTCCAACTATTTGCTCGTCTTCCACCACGCTTCCGCACCGTTCATGAGTTATAATAGGACCTAGGACCTATGAGTTATAATAGGACCTAGAACCTATGAGTTATAATAAGACCTAAGACCTATGAGTTATAATAGGAACTAGGACCTATGGGTTATATTAGATGATACAGATAAGGTGTGTGAGCAAGTGCACGTAACAATGAAAAGGGCAAATGAAATGTTAGTTGAGACAAAAAGGAATTTTAAACATAGAAGCAAGGACGTGGTTGTGAAACTATATAAAGCATTAGTTAGACCTCGATAAAAGTACTGTGTACAGGTGGGGAGTCCTTATCGTCAAGGAGATATACACATGCTGGAAAGGGATACAAAGGTAAGCGACAAAACTCATTGTGGGATTCTTGAATTATAGTTAGGTGGAAATACTGACTTTTAGCGTCTAGAAAATGGAAGAATTATAGATGATTAATACAAGATTATAAGGGCCGTGTAGCGCAGAGGATATGGCAACTCCCTCATATAGCCAAGTCTTTGAAATGTGAGATCGCTTACACCTCACACCCCTACGGCAGTAATGCTATGGGATACTTTACTTTACTTTTATAAGATAAAACGTATGGAAAGTATGGTGCCAGACAAAAGAGGCAGGAGTAGATCAAGAAATTGTTGGCACCAAGATATCCAGGAATGCTTGGGAATGACTGTGACGGAGGCTGGAGTTTCGGCAAAAGGAAGAGTTTCTTACAGACAGATCGACGTTCTATATAGGACATGCAACATGATGATTATAAGACAATCAAGGGAAAGGATAAATGAGACTATTATAAGCTTTTAAATGTATGGGTTGTCTATCGTGGGTTGGCCACATCAACAGACGGGTTGTCTATCGTGGGTTGGCCACATCAACTGACGGGTTGTCTATCGTAAGCGATGATAGCCACATCAACAGACGGGTTGTCTATCTTAAGCGATGATGGCCACATCAACAGACGGGTTGTCTATCGTGGGTTAGCCACATCAACAGACGGGTTGTCTATCGTGGGTTGGCCACATCAACAGACGGATTGTCTATCGTGGGTTGGCCACATCAACAGACGGGTTGTCTATCGTAAGCGATGATGGCCACATCAACAGGCGGGTTGTCTATCGTAAGCGATAATGGCCACATGACAGACGGGTTGTCTATCGTAAGCGATGATGTGGCCCCATCAACAGACGGGTTGTCTATCGTAAGCGATGATGTGGCTACATCAACAGACGGGTTGTCTATCGTAAGCGATGATGTGGCCACATCAACAGACGGGTTGTCTATCGTAAGCCATGATGGGGCCACATCAACAGACGGGTTGTCTATCATGGGTTGGCCACATCAAAAGACGGGTTGTCTATCGTAAGCGATGATGTGGCCACATCAACAGACGGGTTGTCTATCGTAAGCGATGATGGCCACATCAACAGGCGGGTTGTCTATCGTAAGCGATAATGGCCACATGACAGACGGGTTGTCTATCGTAAGCGATGATGTGGCCCCATCAACAGACGGGTTGTCTATCGTAAGCGATGATGTGGCTACATCAACAGACGGGTTGTCTATCGTAAGCGATGATGTGGCCACATCAACAGACGGGTTGTCTATCGTAAGCCATGATGGGGCCACATCAACAGACGGGTTGTCTATCATGGGTTGGCCACATCAAAAGACGGGTTGTCTATCGTAAGCGATGATGTGGCCACATCAACAGACGGGTTGTCTATCGTAAGCGATGATGTGGATACATCAACAGACGGGTTGTCTGTCGTAAGGGATGTTGGCCACATCAACAGATGGGTTGTCTATCGTAAGCGATGATGTGGCCACATCAACAGACGGATTGTCTATCGTAAGCGATGATGTGGCCACATCAACAGACGGGTTGTCTATCGTAAGCGATGATGGCCACATCAACAGACGTGTTGTCTATCGTAAGCGATGATGTGGCCACATCAACAGACGGGTTGTATATCGCAAGCGATGATGTGACCACATCAACAGACGGGTTGTCGATCGTAAGCGATGATGTGGGCACATCAACAGACGGGTTGTCTATCATGGGTTGGCCACATAAACAGAGGGGTTGTCTATCATAAGCGATGATGTGGCCACATCAACAGACGAGTTGTCTATCGTAAGCGATGATGTGGCCACATCAACAGACGGGTTGTCTATCGTAAGCGATGATGTGGCCACATCAACAGACAAGTTGTCTATCGTAAGCGATGATGGCCACATCAACAGACGGGTTGTCTATCGTAAGCGATGATGGCCACATTAACAGACGGGTTGTCTATCGTGGGATGGCCACATCAACAGACGGGTTGTCTATCGTAAGCGACGATGGCCACATGAACAGACGGGTTGTCAATCGTAAGCGATGATGTGGCCACATCAACAGACGGGTTGTCTATCGTAAGCGATGATGTGGCTACATCAACAGACGGGTTATCTATCGTAAGCGATGATGTGGCCACATCAACAAACGGGTTGTCTATCGTAAGCGATGATGGGGCCACATCAACAGACGGGTTGTCTATCATGGGTTGGC
Source organism: Ariolimax columbianus (assembly GCA_036924085.1). Taxonomy (NCBI): domain Eukaryota; kingdom Metazoa; phylum Mollusca; class Gastropoda; order Stylommatophora; family Arionidae; genus Ariolimax; species Ariolimax columbianus. Next base: position 45,663,641 of record JAVGWX010000010.1, read on the forward strand.
CACATCAACAGACGGGTTGTCTATCATGGGTTGGCCACATAGACAGACGGGTTGTCTATCGTAAGCGATGATGTGGCCACATCAACAGACGGTTGTCTATCATGAGTTGGCCACATCAAAAGACGGGTTGTCTATCATGGGTTGGCCACATCAACAGACGGGTTGTCTATCGTAAGCGATGATGGCCACATAGACAGAGGGGTTGTCTATCGTAAGCGATGATGGCCACATCAACAGACGGGTTGTCTCTCGTAAGCGATGATGGCCACATCAACAGACGGGTTGTCTATCGTAAGCGATGATGTGGCCACATCAACAGACGGGTTGTCTATCGTAAGCGATGATGTGGACACATCAACAGACGGATTGTCTATCATGGGATGGCCACATCAACAGGCGGGTTGTCTATCGTAAGCGATGATGGCCACATCAACAGACGGGTTGTCTATCGTAAGCAATGATGTGGCCACATCAACAGACGGGTTGTCTATCGTAAGCGATGATGTGGCCACATCAACAGACGGGTTGTATATCGTAAGCGATGATGTGGCCACATCAACAGACGGGTTGTATATCGTAAGCGATCACGTGACCACATCAACAGACGGGTTGTCTATCGTAAGCGATGATGTGGGCACATCAACAGACGGGTTGTCTGTCATGGGTTGGCCACATCAACAGACGGGTTGTCTATCATGGGTTGGCCACATCAACAGACGTGTTGTCTATCGTAAGCGATGATGGCCACATCAACAGACGGGTTGTCTATCGTAAGCGATGATGGGGCCACATCAACAGACGGGTTGTCTATCATGGGTTGGCCACATCAACAGACGGGTTGTCTATCATGGGTTGGCCACATCAACAGACGGGTTGTCTATCGTAAGCGATGATGTGGCCACATCAACAGACGGGTTGTATATCGTAAGCGATGATGTGACCACATCAACAGACGGGTTGTCGATCGTAAGCGATGATGTGGGCACATCAACAGACGGGTTGTCTATCATGGGTTGGCCACATAAACAGACGGGTTGTCTATCATAAGCGATGATGTGGCCACATCAACAGACGGGTTGTCTATCGTAAGCGATGAAGTGGCCACATCAACAGACGGGTTGTCTATCGTAAGCGATGATGTGGCCACATCAACAGACGGGTTGTCTATCGTAAGCGAAGATGGCCACATCAACAGACGGGTTGTCTATCGTAAGCGATGATGGCCACATTAACAGACGGGTTGTCTATCGTTATCGATGATGGCCACATCAACAGACGGGTTGTCTATCGTAAGCGATGATATGGCCACATCAACAGACGGGTTGTCTATCGTAAGCCATGATGTTGCCACATCAACAGACGGGTTGTCTATCATGGGTTGGCCACATCAATAGACGGGTTGTCTTTCATGGGTTGGCCACATCAACAGACGGGTTGTCTATCGTAAGCGATGATGTGGCCACATCAACAGACGGGTTGTCTATCGTAAGCGATGATGTGGCCACATCAACAGACGGGTTGTCTGTCCTAAGGGATGATGGCCACGTCAACAGATGGGTTGTCTATCGTAAGCGATGATGTGGCCACATCAACAAACGGGTTGTCTATCGTAAGCGATGATGTGGCCACATCTACAGACGGGTTGTCTATCGTAAGCGATGATGGCCACATCAACAGACGGGTTGTCTATCGTAAGCGATGATGGCCACATCAACAGACGGGTTGTCTATCGTTAGCGATGATGTGGCCACATCAACCGACGGATTGTCTATCATGGGTTGGCCACATCAACAGACGGGTTGTCTATCGTAAGCGATGATGTGGCCACATCAAAAGACGGGTTGTCTACCGTAAGCAATGATGGCCACATCAACAGACGGGTTGTCTATCTTAAGCGATGATGGCCACATGAACAGACGGGTTGTCTATCGTGGGTTGCCCACATCAACAGACGGGTTGTATATCGTGGGTTGGCCACATCAACAGACGGGTTGTCTATCGTGGGTTGGCCACATCAACAGACGGGTTGTCTATCGTGGTTTGGCCACATCAACAGACGGTTTGTCTATCGTAAGCGATGATGGCCACATAAACAGACGGGTTGTCTATCGTAAGTGATGATGGCCACATCAACAGACGGATTGTCTATCGTAAGCGATGATGTGGCCACATCAACATACGGGTTGTCTATCGTAAGCGATTATGGCTACATCAACAGACGGGTTGTCTATCGTAAGCGATGATGGCCACATCAACAGACGGGTTGTCTATCGCAAGCGATGACTTGGCCACATCAACAGACGGGTTGTCTATCGTAAGCGATGATGGCCACATCAACAGACGGGTTGTCTATCGTAAGCGATGATGTGGCCACATCAACAGACGGGTTGTCTATCGTAAACGATGATGTGGCCACATCAACCAACGGATTGTCTATCATGGATTGGCCACATCAACAGATGGGTTGTCTATCGAAAGCGATGATGTGACCACATCAACAGACGGGTTGTCTATCGTAAGCGATGAAGTGGGCACATCAACAGACGGGTTGTCTATCATGGGTTGGCCACATCAACAGACGGGTTGTCTATCGCAAGCGATGATGTAGCCACATCAACTGACGGGTTGTCTATCGTAAGCGATGATGGCCAAATCAAAAGACGGGTTGTCTATCGTAAGCGATGATGTGGCCACATCAACAGACGGGTTGTCTATCGTAAGCGATGATGTGGCCACATCAACAGAAGGATTGTCTATCATGGATTGGCCACATCAACAGACGGGTTGTCTATCGAAAGCGATGATGTGGCCACATCAACAGACGGGTTGTATATCGTAAGCGATGATGTGGCCACATTAACAGACGGGTTGTATATCGTAAGCGATCACGTGACCACATCAACAGACGGGTTGTCTATCGTAAGCGATGATGTGAGCACATCAACAGACGGGTTGTCTATCATGGGTTGGCCACATCAACAGACGGGTTGTCTATAATGGGTTGGCCACATCAACAGACGGGTTGTCTATCGTAAGCGATAATGGCCAAATGAACAGACGGGTTGTCTATCGTAAGCGATGATGGGGCCACATCAACAGACGGGTTGTCTATCATGGGTTGGCCACTTCAACAGACGGGTTGTCTATCATGGGTTGGCCACATGAACAGACGGGTTGTCTATCGTAAGCGATGTTGTGGCCACATCAACAGACGGGTTGTATATCGTAAGCGATGATGTGACCACATCAACAGACGGGTTGTCGATCGTAAGCGATGATGTGGGCACATCAACAGACGGGTTGTCTATCATGGGTTGGCCACATAAACAGACGGGTTGTCTATCATAAGCGATGATGTGGCCACATCAACAGACGGACTGTCTATCGTAAGCGATGATGTGGCCACATCAACAGACGGGTTGTCTATAATGGGTTGGCCACATCAACAGACGGGTTGTCTATCGTAAGCGATAATGGCCAAATGAACAGACGGGTTGTCTATCGTAAGCGATGATGGGGCCACATCAACAGACGGGTTGTCTATCATGGGTTGGCCACTTCAACAGACGGGTTGTCTATCATGGGTTGGCCACATGAACAGACGGGTTGTCTATCGTAAGCGATGTTGTGGCCACATCAACAGACGGGTTGTATATCGTAAGCGATGATGTGACCACATCAACAGACGGGTTGTCGATCGTAAGCGATGATGTGGGCACATCAACAGACGGGTTGTCTATCATGGGTTGGCCACATAAACAGACGGGTTGTCTATCATAAGCGATGATGTGGCCACATCAACAGACGGACTGTCTATCGTAAGCGATAATGTGGCCACATCAACAGACGGGTTGTCTATCGTAAGCGAAGATGGCCACATCAACAGACGGGTTGTCTATCGTAAGCGATGATGGCCACATTAACAGACGGGTTGTCTATCGTAAGCGATGATGGCCACATCAACAGACGGGTTGTCTATCGTAAGCGATGATGGTGCCACATCAACAGACGGGTTGTCTATCATGGGTTGGCCACATCAACAGACGGGTTGTTTATAATGGGTTGGCCACATCAACAGACGGGTTGTCTATCGTAAGCGATGATGTGGCCACATCAACAGACGGGTTGTCTATCGTAAGCGATGATGGCCACATCAACAGACGGGTTGTCTATCGTAAGCGATGATGGCCACATCAACAGACGGATTGTCTATCGTAAGCGATGATGTGGCCACGTCAACAGACGGGTTGTCTATCGTAAGCGATGATGGCCACATCAACAGACGGGTTGTCTATCGCAAGCGATGATGTGGCCACATCAACAGACCGGTTGTCTATCGTAAGCGATGATGGCCACATCAACAGACGGGTTGTCTATCGTAAGCGATGATGTGGCCACATCAACAGACGGATTGTCTATCATGGATTGGCCACATCAACAGACGGGTTGTCTATCGAAAGCGATGATGTGGCCACATCAACAGACGGGTTGTATATCGTAAGCGATGATGTGACCACATCAACAGACGGGTTGTCTATCGTAAGCGATGATGTGGGCACATCAACAGACGGGTTGTCTATCATGGGTTGGCCACATCAACAGACGGGTTGTCTATCGTAAGAGATGATGTGGCCACATCAACAGACGGGTTGTCTATCGTAAGCGATGATGGCCACATCAACAGACGGGGTGGCTATCGTAAGCGATGATGGCCACATCAACAGACGGGTTGTCTATCGTAAGCGATGATGGCCACATCACCAGACGGGTTCTCTATCGTGGGTTGGCCACAACAACAGACGGGTTGTCTATCGTGGGTTGGCCACATCAACAGACGGGTTGTCTATCGTGGGTTGGCCACAACAACAGACGGGTTGTCTATAGTGGGTTAGCCACATCAACAGACGGGTTGTCTATCGTAAGCGATGATGGCCACATCAACAGACGGGTTGTCTATCGTAAGCGATGATGTGGCCACATCAACAGACGGGTTGTCTATCGTAAGCGATGTTTGGGCCACATCAACAGACGGGTTGTCTATCATGGGTTGGTCACATATACAGACAGATTGTCTATCGTGGGTTGGCCACATCAACAGACGGGTTGTCTATCGTAAGCGATGATGGCCACATCAACAGACGGGTATTATATCGTGGGTTGGCCACATCAACAGACGGGTTGTCTATCGTGGGTTGGCCACATCAACAGACGGGTTGTCTATCGTGGGTTGGCCACATCAACAGACGGGTTGTCTATCGTAAGCGATGATGGCCACATCAACAGACGGGTTGTCTATCGTAAGCGATGATGGCCACATCAACAGACGGATTGTCTATCGTAAGCGATGATGTGGCCACATCAACAGACGGGTTGTCTATCGTAAGCGATTATGGCCACATCAACAGACGGGTTGTCTATCGTAAGCGATGATGGCCACATCAACAGACGGGTTGTCTATCGCAAGCGATGATGTGGCCACATCAACAGATGGGTTGTCTATCGTAAGCGATGATGGCCACATCAACAGACGGGTTGTCTATCGTAAGCGATGATGTGGCCACATCAACAGACGGATTGTCTATCATGGATTGGCCACATCAACAGACGGGTTGTCTATCGAAAGCGATGATGTGGCCACATCAACAGACGGGTTGTATATCGTAAGCGATGATGTGACCACATTAACAGACGGGTTGTCTATCGTAAGCGATGATGTGGGAACATCAACAGACGGGTTGTCTATCATGGGTTGGCCACATCAACAGACGGGTTGTCTATCGTAAGTGATGATGTGGCCACATTAACAGACGGGTTGTCTATCGTAAGCGTTGATGGCCACATCAACAGACGGGGTGGCTATCGTAAGCGATGATGGCCACATCAACAGACGGGTTGTCTATCGTAAGCGATGATGGCCACATCACCAGACGGGTTGTCTATCATGGGTTGGCCACATCAACAGACGGGTTGTCTATCATGGGTTGGCCACATCAACAGACGGGTTGTCTATCGTAAGCGATGATGTGGCCAAATCAACAGACGGGTTGTCTATCGTAAGCGATGATGTGGCCACATCAACAGACGGGTTGTCTATCGCAAGCGATGATGTGGCCACATCAACAGATGGGTTGTCTATCGTAAGCGATGATGGCCACATCAACAGACGGGTTGTCTATCGTAAGCGATGATGTGGCCACATCAACAGACGGATTGTCTATCATGGATTGGCCACATCAACAGACGGGTTGTCTATCGAAAGCGATGATGTGGCCACATCAACAGACGGGTTGTCTATCGTAAGCGATGATGTGGGCATATCAAGAGACGGGTTGTCTATCATGGGTTGGCCACATCAACAGACGGGTTGTCTATCGTAAGTGATGATGTGGCCACATCAACAGACGGGTTGTCTATCGTAAGCGATGATGGCCACATCACCATACGGGTTGTCTATCGTGGGTTGGCCACATCAACAGACGGGTTGTCTACCGTGAATTGGCCACATCAACAGTCGGGTTGTCTATCGTGGGTTGGCCACATGAACAGACGGGTTGTCTATCGTGGGTTGGCCACAACAACAGACGGGTTGTCTATCGTGGGTTGGCCACATCAACAGACGGGTTGTCTATCGTGGGTTGGCCACATCAAAAGACGGGTTGTCTATCGTGGGTTTGCCAAAACAACAGACGGGTTGTCTATCGTGGGTTAGCCACATCAACAGACGGGTTGTCTATCGTAAGCGATGATGGCCACATCAACAGACGGGTTGTCTATCGTAAGCGATGATGTGGCCACATCAACAGACGGGTTGTCTATCGTGGGTTTGCCAAAACAACAGACGGGTTGTCTATCGTGGGTTAGCCACATCAACAGACGGGTTGTCTATCGTAAGCGATGATGGCCACATCAACAGACGGGTTGTCTATCGTAAGCGATGATGTGGCCACATCAACAGACGGGTTGTCTATCATGGGTTGGCCACATCAACAGACGGGTTGTCTATCATGGGTTGGCCACATCAACAGACGGGTTGTCTATCGTAAGCGATGATGTTGCCAAATCAACAGACGGGTTGTCTATCGTAAGCGATGATGTGGCCACATCAACAGACGGGTTGTCTGTCGTAAGGGATGATGGCCACGTCAACAGATGGGTTGTCTATCGTAAGCGATGATGTTGCCACATCAACAAACGGGTTGCCTATCGTAAGCGATGATGTGGCCACATCAACAGACGGGTTGTCTATCATGGGTTGGCCACATCAACAGACGGGTTGTCTATCATGGGTTGGCCACATCAACAGACGGGTTGTCTATCGTAAGCGATGATGTTGCCAAATCAACAGACGGGTTGTCTATCGTAAGCGATGATGTGGCCACATCAACAGACGGGTTGTCTGTCGTAAGGGATGATGGCCACGTCAACAGATGGGTTGTCTATCGTAAGCGATGATGTTGCCACATCAACAAACGGGTTGCCTATCGTAAGCGTTGATGTGGCCACATCAACAGACGGGTTGTCTATCGTAAGCGATGATGGCCACATCAACAGACGGGTTGTCTATCGTAAGCGATGATGGCCATATCAACAGACGGGTTGTCTATCGTAAGCGATGATGTGGCCACATCAACAGATGGGTTGTCTATCGTAAGCGATGATGTGGCCACATCAACAGACGGATTGTCTATCATGGGTTGGCCACATCAACAGACGGGTTGTCTATCGTAAGCGATTATGTGGCCACATCAACAGACGGGTTGTATATCGTAAGCGATGATGTGACCACATCAACAGACGGGTTGTCTATCGTAAGCGATGATGTGGGCACATCAACAGACGGGTTGTCTATCATGGGTTGGCCACATCAACAGACGGGATGTCTATCGTAAGCGATGATGTGGCCACATCAACAGATGGGTTGTCTATCGTAAGCGATGATGTGGCCACATCAACAGACGGATTGTCTATCATGGGTTTCCCACATCAACAGACGGGTTGTCTATCGTAAGCGATTATGTGGCCACATCAACAGACGGGTTGTATATCGTAAGCGATGATGTGACCACATCAACAGACGGGTTGTCTATCGCAAGCGATGATGGCCACATCAACAGACGGGTTGTCTTGATGATGTAACCTGCGCTGTAATTGGATTATATTGAGGACGAAACTGCACTTGTTATCGATTTCACTCTCTGGTCCCGAGCTACCTTGCTCCAGTGGCAAAACATAAGTCAAGATGACTGGAGATAACTCAGGATGCAGGCACTCTGGTCCCACCTCTCGTGAGACCAGTGGTCACATTAAAACTTGTGGGAGTCGATAGTACCTCGTTTATGTCCATCGCTTTGGGAGGCGAGTACCTGACCTCTCAACCACAGCGACACCAGAAAAATCTGCAGAGTCCGTAGACAAACATTGTTACATTCCAGCCATGTAGTTTGGTCATAAAGTGACCAGCAGACGATTGGGATGTTCATGTCCCCAAAGTTCTCTCCTCCCCCCCCCCCCTCCCCTCCACACGCAGTCATGTTGGCTCTTGAAAGATTTGGGCTGATGGATCTGGATTGTCATTGACCAGCTTTTTCCTGATCAAAGGGTCAGTACTGGCGCAATCAAGAACAGGTGGGCACAGCCATCAATTATTTAAGAGAAGCGTTCCGGTTAGATTCCAGAACATATTTTTTTAGTCACAGAGTGGTAAAACCTTGGAATGCAGTCATAGGAAGTAGTGGTGGCAGGGTCAATTGATGCATTCTTCTTCTTCTTTTTCTTCTTCTTCTTCTTCTGTGTTCGTTCTCAATCTCCAGGCTAGAAAGTCATGACCAGGGCTCTGCAAGTAGCAGGATGTAGTCAAGAGAACGGAATACCTTGTGTCACTAGTTTACAGCCTGACTGCGATATTTGCACCTTTCTCTCCGACACATCCGTCTTCGGCAGCTGAGCCTTCTAATTTAAGAAATAAAGTCAACAGTTCAATTTAATCTGCAACCAATTTTCTTATTGTAGTTGGACCGCCTTCTTACGCTTCAAGGGGTATAAACAGAGATGCATAATCCAAGGAAGTAGTGGAGGCAGTCTCAATTAATACATTCAAGAACAGATTGCATACTCAGTAATTTGTAAGTCAAATGAATATAAAAGAAACTGGTTGTATACAGACTGCCGAGTCTTCTAAACCAGTATAAAGCAGTTAAGTTACAATAACTATTAATGTACTACACACATGTCACTCTCATTGTTAGTCTATTTGCTATTTGTCTGAGTGACAATACGCGTCTCATATCTCAATGTTGTCATATGTATCGATGTTTCCATTTACCGTCTCTCCATCTTACATTGCTGTAGCTCCTAGGTTGAGACGTTTCGTTCGACTTTCCTCAGCTTTCTCTTGCGTATGTCTTCGTTGTATCTCTCCTTTAGTTCGTCCCTTTTCTTCTCAATGCTTTTTACAGAATTTCTAAATTACACATATCAGCGCGGTTTTATATTACCAGATAATCTCTTTCTCCTCTCTCTCTCTCTCTCTCTCTCTCTCTCTCTCTCTCTCTCTCTCTCCTTATCTTTCCGTGGAGGCGAAGAGTAATCAGAGTAAGTGAAATTAATCTATCAGGTCCACCCCTCATGTTCTCATTCGTCTTAATTGAAATTGACTGTGTCACAGCACTCTGGTCATCGAAGTGGGGATCGACATAATGGCGTACTTACTGAGAAGTCTCGACTTGCACAATCGCCAGGAGTAACCGGTTATCATTAGGTACCCCGACTCTGCAGAGTCTTCTAAATCAGTATAAACACGTCTAGTTTAGTTTAGTTAATTAGGAAGAGCCACTGTAACCGGCTATTAAGGATACGTCGTCAAGAAAACTCAGCACGAGTAGCTCCGATCAACTATTTCTCTCTCTCTACCACTCTCTCTTTCTCTCCCTATCTCTCTTTCTCTCCCTCTCTCTCTTACTTTCTCTCTCCCTATCTCTCCCCCTCCCTCTCTCTTTGTTTATCTACCTGCAGTTTCTTTCTCTCCCTCCCTCTCCTTCTATCTCCCTTTCTCCCTCTCTATACCTCCTTGTCCTCCCTCTCTCCATCGCTCTCTCTCTACCTCTCCCTCTCTTTTCTCCTTCCCTCTCTCTATCCTTTATCTCTCTCCCCCTTTCTCTCAACCTCCCTCTCTCTCTGTCTCTCGCTCCCTCTCTCCTCCTCCCTGGCCCTTCCCCTCCCTCTCTCTCATTCATTCTCTCCCTCTCTCACTCCCTCCCTCTCTCCTTTTCTCCCGCTCTCTCTCTCACTCCTTCCCTCTCTTTCTCTCTTTCCCTCTCTCCCCCTACCTTTCTCCCTCTCTATCTCTCGCTCCCTCTTTCCCCCTCCCCTCCCTTTCCCTCTCCCGCTCTCTCCCTCCCCCCCCCTTTCCTTTCCCTCTCTCTCCCTCAACCTGCCTCTCTCTCCCTCACCCTCCCTCTCTCTCCCTAACCCTCCCTCTCTCTCCCTCTCTCCCTCTCCCTCCTCTCATAAGTACTTACACTTCTGTCTTCTCCATTATTGTATCACGTCCACGGTTAAGTAAGCTCTCTGATGACGTTCAATGTATCATTTGTGATCCTCTTTCAGTACTTCCATCTCCACGATCCCTCAAACGTATTCTCTTTCTCTCTCTTTCTCTGTATGCCTGGCTCTCTCTCTCACCTTTACTCATTTAATTATGTACTACCGCATCATCCCTACTTTGTCTCTCTCTGACGATGTTCTACATGGCTGCCTCTGTTCTATACATTTAATCCTAAATTACTACTTCATTGTTGAGGAATCTCTCTCTCTCTCTCTCTTTCTATCTCTCTCTCTATCTCTCTCTGGCGACATTCTTAATATTTCTCTCTTTCTATCTCACTTTATCCCTCACTTTCCTCTCTCTCTCTCTCTCTCTCTCTCTCTCTCTCTTCTCTTTCTCGCCATATACATTTACTGCTCAAGTGTACTGCCGGGGTATTTGTGTATGACAAGGACACGAATGGCACCCTTGCCTCACAGAGAGCATGTTGTAAGAAGCGACTAACTGTGTGACATGGCATAAGACACGCCATGGTCAGGTGATTTGTTTAGAGCAGCATAGATGGCGCCTAATATGATGCGGATCTACTTTGCTATTGTCCCAAAGCAGTGGAGTATTAAACTGCTCGAGCCTAGTTCGCTAAGCAGAACATTTTTCTCCCAGCTACATCCAGCTCATACCCCAGCTGGAACCTGCACAAGGACATTTGCTCCTATAAAAGTACAGGTCGACTAAGAACTAAGAATAATATATGAATATATACGAAGCGTGCTCAAATTAAACCGGACCAAACTGCAACAAGTGAACATACGTACGATGCGCATGATGATGTCACTCCTGGTGTAAACAACACATACCAATCGTCAATAATGTCATTATCCTGAGACTCAAAGTTTCCTCATGAGAACGATGAAAACATGGCGGTTGTGATACTGAATCCGTCCAGAGTTGATCAGCGAGCGGTGATTCGGTTGCTATCAGCGGATCGATGTCGACCAGTTGACATTCATCGCAGAATGCAGGCAGTGTATGATGACAAAAGTGTGTCGAAGACAACAGTGAAGAACTGGATAATGATGTTTAAAGAAGAACGTGAGTTAACGAAAGATCTTCCGAGACCAGGTCAGGCGCATATTGTTGCGTAAACTCGCGTCCTTTTTGTATCGTGTATATATAAATGTATATCTTGATGACCCGTTCCTCAGCGTAGCTGCGGGTCCCAACTTCGTCTCCAGCTGAATCTGCTGTTGCTGTGCTCCGTCGACCATCGTTTCGTCTGAACATGTGACCTGTCCATTTATGTTTTGCCTTGTCTGCATGGATTACCACATCCTTCACCAAGGACAATCGTCTTATGTCAAAGTTGTGGAGACCTTGCATGGTTCCGAAGAGTGATTCGACCAAGCGTCTCTCAATGCCAGCCTGTGTCACTCTCAATTTGTCCTCTAGTGATCTTTTTAGTGTCCACGTTTCAGCACGGTAGCACATCGCAGGGAGTACAGTGGAATTGAAAAGGGAGGCCGTAGGTCCTGTCATAGCATCCGTCCAAAATATTTAACAAATATATTAATCTATCTCAGCTTCTCTCCACAAGCAACAGCAACAAAAAAACTTGCAACAACAAAATCGTTACGTATTTTTTCAATTTCAAATATCACTAGAAATTTCACATACACAAACTATTACATATCAACATTGACATAAACATATACTATCATATATGTAAGAATATCAACATTTAGTAACAATAGTAATATGAACTCTTTAAGCCACGAAGCTCACAAAGGCACAGTATAAAAACACTTGTATTAAAGCAACAAATAAGAAATCAAATGTCAATTCCTGCATTGTCATGGCTGCCATGGCGTCTTTCATGCGTTTTAGACATTATCGTGTTATGTCTGCCAATTAATTGTTAGTTGTTTTTTTAATTATTATTTGGATCCGTGGGGTTTAAGGGAGGGGAAGTTTTGTGGCCGTAACGCTGTTGAGTTTGGTTTTCATTCCTGAGTGGTCACTGGCTCATTTCTTATGTATGTTATTTTATCGCAAAATAAGAAATACCGCCACTTAGGTGGGCGCTGATCGAAGAGTAGAGCTACTGTGATATTCCTTACATGTCGTAAAGGGTGACTAAAGAGAGTGTGCATAGAACTAGCACGATCATCACGTAGAAAGATTAAAATGTCATAGAAACAGCAGCTACAATTTAAAAAAAATAAAGATCCCGTTAACACGCCAATGTGGCATATGGTGTGGTCCATATCTTTCTTGATCAAAAGCGCACTAGAAGTAATGTAATTAACATCACGCCTGCTGCCTTCTTTCCAGAATATTCGTGTATTCTACCTTTTGGGTCGGTCAACCCCGGAAGCAGTTTTGCAATCGGAATTGGAAACTGGGAATCGAACTCCGATCAATCGACTAGGTGTCAGTTCACTGACCATAGCGCTACTTCGACAACTACAAGTATACATATCATTGTTTTGAGACAATTCCACAGCGTATTAGTGAGTCTGTGTTTGTCTGCATTTCCATCCGTTTCTTGTCCTTCTTTATCGTTTGTCTTGAAAAGGACTTTATGACATTGTGTTGCAATTTATAGCGAAGCTGCGAGATCTGCATCTTTCGGCCCAACACATCTGGTTTCAGTATACCATTTTTGGGACCAAGCTAATCATTCCTCTTCGATCCATATTCTCTTAGCTAGATTACACTAGTGTAGCAGGATTCAAATGGGCAGGTGTCATGGAATATCAGATTCATTTATCTCGTAGCTTCTATTGTCCAGGACTACCTCACCTAACGTTGGTGGCTCGTGTTATACCCACTAATCTTACAAAAGGTTGGGTTTGAACCCCAACAAGAGGTAAAAGGAGACAGCAAACGAGGTTAAAACGAAGCCAAAGCCCACAGCCAGAGGGGGAGGGGGAGCACACTTCACCATAACACAGGTGCTCAATACAAAAGTACTAGGCCAGGAGGGGAACCAGCAAACATGGCATCATACAATCTGCCCGACCTTGTTTCGATACGATTTATCAAAAAGTCCAAAAATAACCTATATGGTTCTCACACTGTGAACTCTCTCCCTGCAGGAGCAGCACCGGGTTCTGAACCTTGACAGAACTCACCAAGAAGATGAAGATGAAGAAGAAGAAGAAGAAGACGAAGAAGAAGAAGAAGAAGAAGAAGAAGAAGAAGAAGAAGAAGAAGAAGAAGAAGAAGAAGAAGAAGAAGAAGAAGATTAATATAGCGTGTTTCCAGGGCCACCACTGGGAGGCTGAAAAAGGTCTTATTTAGCTATGGTTCGCTGACCCTGATGCAAGTAGCCAGCTATGGTTCACTGACCCTGATGCAAGTAGCCAGCTATGGTTCGCTGACCCTGATGCAAGTAGCCAGCTATGGTTCGCTGACATTGATGCAAGTAGCCAGCTATGGTTCGCTGATCCTGATGCAAGTAGCCAGCTATGGTTCGCTGACCCTGATGCAAGTAGCCAGCTATGGTTCGCTGATCCTGATGCAAGTAGCCAGCTATGGTTCGCTGATCCTGATGCAAGTAGCCATCTATAGCTCCAACTACGGGCCATTCACTGCTGCACTTTCGACCCTATTTCTCCCCGTTTGTGTCAGCACTTATGTTTTGCTTATTCGTACGCAGGACCATATCACATACACAGAAGTGCTATCCAGAGCCAACAAACCAGTATTCATGGAATTTAACAAAAAAACCTAACTGAAAGGGGGTCGCCACATTGCTCGAAAGCAAGACGAAAGGCTCATAATGAGCCTCCTGTACAGTGAACTAAGTTAAGGAAAACTTTCACTGGGACGTCAAAAAAAAGCGTTTCAATGACGGTCTGAACAAGTCTTGCTGTCAAATAAACGTTAACACTTGGGAAAACCTGACTCAAAACTGCTCAACCTGAACTGATGCGGCCAATAAGGACGTTGCAATCAGCGAGGGCCTTCGTGTACAGCCAGCCCAGGGAAGACGCGCAATCAGGAAGTCTAGAGCAGAGAGAATACCAGAGGCAACTGTGGACTATGTTTACGAGCCGTGTCATAGAACTTGTTCGCGCTCGCATTAACTTGATCAGTTACAAGTGCTCGTACATACTCAAGAATTGCAATATGACATGGGATGATGTTGGTGGTCCTCATCGGGACGAATTTATAAGTCAAGACACTTTTATGTTTACCCGTAAAACTCAGGCACGTCAACAATTACTATACGTACAGTGTTCAGCCATTGAAAACATTCAAGAAAGTTATCATTTATACAAAACTTCTTCTGCCAAAACTTCTTCTCTTCTGCCAAAACTTATCTTCTTCTGCCAAAACTTCTTCTGCCAAAACTTCTTTTCTTTTGCCAAAACTTCTTCTGCCAAAACTTCTTCTCTTCTGCCAAAACTTATTTTCTTCTGCCAAATCTTCTTCTGCCAAATCTTCTTCTGCCAAAACTTCTTCTGCCAAATCTTCTTCTGCCAAATCTTCTTCTGCCAAATCTTCTTCTGCCAAAACTGCTTCTGCCAAATCTTCTTCTGCCTAAACTTCTTCTGCCAAATCTTTTTCTGCCAAAACTTCTTCTGCCAAAACTTCAATGTGTGTGTTTCTGACGCTCTCTATCGGCCTCATCTTTCTCACTCAATCGTGATCGTTCTGTGTCATTTGCCACTGTTTGTTAGTCTTTTTTGACATTTATCTCTCTTTCGTTCTCCTTCTCTATCAAAATCCACCAACTTCCATTGTCTCTATCTATCAATCAAAAGATGTATCTCGTTCTGTCATTCTCTATATGTCTTCTCTCTACCATTCTCTTTATCTCTGTCATTCTCTGTCTCTATTATCATTCTCTTTATCAATATAAACACATATCTTTTATTCTTCACTCTATCAATATATTCTGTCACTCACGTATAATGTCCGTGTATCCATTTCTCACTCTCTCTTTCTATATATATATATATATATATATATATATATATATATATATATATATATATATATATATATATATATATATATATATGTATATATATATATATATATATATATATATATATATATATATTCTCACACACATTCGTACACAGACACACTTATATATACATTTATGAATGTATATGTCCATACTCTTTCCACTCAGAGAGAGAAGACTGACGTTACGGTCAGATAAAACATGCTGACCATGGTGGCACTGCCTCGCCTTACGTCCAGGCTAGCTCCCTGGAAACAGGCTGTGTAAAGGCTGCCTAGCAGAGGACGTGAACATCGACACTGCGATCCCCATAAACACAGTTAGTTGCTCATCGCAGGCCAAGCGATGCTGGCGACATCATCCGATGGGATTGTCTTGATGACGTAACATGCGTTGCATTTGGATAGCAGTGAGGGAAAAAAAACTGAGTTGGTCATCAACCTCTCCCTCTGGTCCCAAGCTACCTTCGACCAGTTGCAAGACAAAAGCCAAGATGACTGGAGATAACTCAGGGTGCATGTACCTGGTACTCTGGTCCCACCTAACATTAGGCCATGGTTTCGCCTGAAACTTGAAGGATTCGATCGCTCACCATTTCCGTTAATCGCTTTGAGGGCTGAGTGTTTTACCTCTAGACCCCAGCAATCTGAATAACAGTGAGCTGACTGAGGAACTTTACAATACACTCCATCCAGGAGGAGTCAGGTCCACTGACTCAATAAGAGTCATCGAAACCGGCTACCAAAAGAAACATTGTCAAAAGTAAACTCCACTCTGCACGAGTAGCTTCCAACAACACAAACAAGACCCTACATTAGGAACATCCTGTACAGACACATCAGAATCACCAACAATCTAAGACACCTACTCTTACTTCCAACACAGCAGTCAATATTTAAAATATGACATCTGCCCACGTTTCACCCAAAGATAAGAAGATTTACAGACATGTCTCACACACACACACACACACACACACACACACACACACACACACGCACGCACGCACGCACACACACACACACACACACACACGCACACACACACACACACACACACATATAACTATTTATAAATGATCATCTACCAACATCTCTCACACATTTATAAATGATCATTTACTAACATATCATACACATATATACATATTTATTAATGATCATCTACGGTACCAACATCTCACGCACACATATAAATATTTATATTCGATCATCCTCTACTCAAAATAAAATACACACACATATATATATATATATATATAAACGTGATCATCTACGCAAATTGTACACACACAAGCATTTATAAATATATTAAAAATGATCATCTACAAACAAATCCACACACATGTATAATTATTTATAAATTATCATTTATGCATATTCCACACACATATAAAAGTATGTATAAATTATCATTTACCCACATATCACACACACGTATGCATATTTATAACGACAAACTCATAAATGTAAGTACCGCAATAAGAGCAGATTAACAGTAACCACAAAACAACAACATCAAACAACAGAAAACTGTAAGCCACCTGAGGTACCGTACGTGCAATTGTTAACATTTGTCATGATCAATAAAGAGGTTACAATAAATGCGATGTACTGAGTCTGGATCCAGCGGAGTCTCACTGATAATTAAGCTGTGTATTTACAAAACATGTATCACCTCCTTCTTGTGTATGGTTCGGAGACCTGGACTTTACTGTAGGATGAACAGAAGCCCATCGAAGCTTTCCAGATGCGCAGCCAGAGGCATATGATCGGGATCCATTGGTAGGATCTGGTCCCTAGACGATGAGGTCACACTACGTACAAGCTTGGACAGCATTTACACCACGCAACATCATCGCTGTCTTCCCGTTTTCAAGCATGTGGTCTGGCTTCCCGAGAACATCCCGATAGTCAGTGATTGAAGCTGGCCATGAACGGGGGGGGGGGGGGGGGGGGGTAAGCAGTCTTATCGCAGCCTGGACAACAGCAATTCATTATGGACACCGTCTATAAGCGAGACGGGCCATC
Organism: Ariolimax columbianus; assembly: GCA_036924085.1. NCBI lineage: Eukaryota > Metazoa > Mollusca > Gastropoda > Stylommatophora > Arionidae > Ariolimax > Ariolimax columbianus. Next base: position 45,681,195 of record JAVGWX010000010.1, read on the forward strand.
GCTGCCTAGGCGGATTATTACCACTACAACTAATAAAGTTTGTCCAACATCACACATCCACTCAGGACGGAGTACTATAGAGTTCGATGGGGTTTTCGTAATTCTTTTAAGGCGTTAAGACAAGCCAACATTTCCAGCCATTTAGAGACAGGGGGCCAAACGCTAACAGTAACAGTAACACTGGCAGGCACCTCACAATAAAACCAGTGTTTCTTAAAAGTACTCCTTACATTGAATGCAGTTGCGTCGTGAGCGTCGTGAGGAGACTCAAAAAGCGTTCTAAAATACAGTGCTTGTTTGTTTTGTTATTCGTCCGAGTGGTGCCCAGTTGAAAAGAGATGATCACAGTAACCTTCTAAGCATGTCATAGAAGAAGCTCATTGTAATTCCTGGTACAGATAGCACGATCCACTTGTTGGTATCACTGGATTCAATCCATGTGGATAGAGATTCTTCCCCTATTGTCTTTGCATTTTTAATTAGTATAAGAAAATATAAATAAGCTATGCTTAAGAAGACTGGGCCGAATTACCATTTAATATAAGTCTCAAACAAGGACACGGGATCACAGCCCTGGTAAGATCTAGGTTGCTTTTGTTCTCTTGGAGGCAGAAGTAACAACTTTGCCTCTGCACTGCGTGGTAGCTGCAAGAACAAGCTACCTTTATTCCTTAATCACACAATGCTCCCGTGAGACCCAATCAACAGGAATAAACGCCGCGTGACAGTTTAATAGTTAGTATAAATATTTCTTCTATCACATTGTCAACAAGAATTTCTTGCACTGACACGATATTTGTTGGATGCTGGGTTTTGTTGGAGTAGCTTCTTTCTGCCGGTTCAATCAGCACGAAGCTATGGTCTGTTGAATACTGGGTTTTGTTGGAGTAGCTTCTTTCTGCTGGTTCAGCCAGCATGAAGCTATGGTCTGTTGGATACTGGGTTTTGATCAAATATTTGCTGTTGATTCGATCATTGTGAGGGTCATCTTCTGCTGTGAAAGGCTGTTTTGGTGCAACAGTTTCTGTTAGCTGTTCAATTTGATACCTACGTTCAATAATAAAAAGCTGTTTTGGTGCAACTTTTTCTATTGGTTCGGTCACCATGGCGACTGTCCGTTGTGTTCAGGGGCGGTATACAGCGATGGTCTAAAACGACAATACAACTGGAAGTGGACTAACTGATGCCCAACAAACAACCTCTTGACCACAAAAGCTCATCTGTCAACAAACATTATACTCATCGCCTGCACACTGCGTGTGGACTGCAAATCCAAGCGATCTTTGATAATCAGCCCTACAATTCCCCCCACGATGGACATCAACATGGAGTTACATACTGCAATATTTGAATTTAAGAGTGTCTGGCAAGGTATATCTTACTTCCCCTTTCAAGATGGTGGCTGCAGTGACGTGTCCAGTTGCACGGAACTGTGTTTGCTTACTGAAGCTCTTCTGTTAGAGAGGAGTATGCCGACAGCTTCTCCTTCTTCCAGCGACATTTCAGTGGGAATATCATTATTCGAGTACTGGCATCTTCCAGGCTATTGCTATCACTGCTTATACAGCTATTTCTTCTATTGCTGTTCGTACTTATGCTAGTGAAGCTCTCAGAGGATGATGACTCCCAGCCTGGAGTAGAACGGTTGCTGCAGTCGCTGGTCAAGTCTAGGGCCCCAGTCACGTCAGTTCGTAGACCTACATCCGGACATCCAACTTGAGAGCTCCTGGAATTTGGTCGAGAATTGGTCGATATTCTACCACTTGTTAGCGAGCTTGAAATGCTTCCTATAGAGTCAGCCCTGTCCCTGCATACAGTACCCAAGCTATGTGTTAGAGATGTAACACTTCTCATACTGTACGTCCGTGAGTCATCGCTTGACCGGGGGTCATCAGATCCTGAACTTTGCTGGTCTTCGTCCAACTTGCTTGACCCGTCCTCGGGACCTGCAGGTCGGGACATTGAGCTCCTAGTAGAAGTCTTCTCGCGGGATGAAGACGAATCAGAAGTAGATCCTTCCTCTTCACCATAATGTCTCCGAAGAGACGCCACTTCATGCTTCAACTCAATGTTCTCTTTTTGTAGTTCTAGAAGCCTCGTCTCCATCATTTTTTCCATAGCTTTTCGTTTCACCCGAGACCGTCTAGCCGAATCATTGTTTTTAATACGCTTACACCAGTAACTATCATCTTTCTTATTGTCGGGCACAAACTCTCGCTTGGCTCTCTGGTGGGAAGAAGCTGCAAGCATGTCTGCTTCACTAAATGCAGTTGCCCTGCTATTTTTGCCCATTACCTCATTTACTACCAGCTTCTCATCTCCGTTATCCAGAGGGTGAATACCATTTATCCCTGATGGTGGAGTTAAAGATGAGATGGCCAAAGGATGGTGTTCTAAGGAGGGTTTCTGCACAGAGTCCATGTCTTTTACACTAGTATGTGACTTCTGTCGGTGGTGAAATAAACTAATGTTAAACCCATACAGTTGATCATTGTCATAAGACAAGGCGCTATAGCCTCGGGGAATGTCAAGATGCGTTCTGTGCTTATGATCACGAGAGGGTAGACTCATATCAACAGGTCTGTCTGTTTGAAGTAAGTCTTCAACTGGCTCTTGTTTCATGGTCATCGATGTCCCGCCGTAAGAGATTGTTGATTTATGGTAGCACTGTGGAGCAGCGTACATCATTTTCTAGCAGTAATATCAGCCTGGTGAATTAGTCTGTGTGCCAATATCAACATCGAGTGAAAGAGATCTGTGAGGAACAAAGATAGAATATGTTTATAAGAGTGTACACAATTGTTAAATGATGATAATAACATAACACATTCAATTTAGTAACCGCATTGGTATAACAGTGACATGTATACCATGAAGCCGTAATGAAGGTAAAGAAAACAACTAAGCAAATAGAGAACTAGCATTTACAACAACACTCGTGGAAAAATACAGATTTTTAATTGTCAGAATTAGACGTTCGTTTGAGCTGACAGACAGAAGTGTTAATAATAATATCTTATTCTTCTTCTTCGTTTGTTCGTTCTCAATCTCCTGCTACCAATCCTTGAAAAGTGCTTTGCACGTAGCAGAATGTTTTCCGGTGAACGTGATGCATTTTGTCGTAGTTTACAGCTTGATTGCGATATTTGCACCTTTCGGTCCAACACATCCGACATTTTTGAGTCCCGGATTAGCCTTCTCTCTTCGATCACTTCTCCTTAGCCAGTTTGCTATGTCGCAGCCTGTTGTCCAGGATCACCGCGTAGAGGTGTAGACGGGTCTTGGCAGAACTGGTTATCTGGCGCTGGCGCTAGCAGTCAGCTTTGGGTCGCTGATCGCTGCAGCTAATGCGCTGATCAGCATCTTGATCCTTAGTATATATATATATATATATATATATATATATATATATATATATGTCAATGATGAATGAACTTGTACATGTTCGTTAGAAAATCTAGGAGGAAAAAATAATCCCAAAGCAGACCATGTTGTCGGGGATGAAGTGTTAGAGGCTGCTTCGTAAAATGCCTCCGCTTCTTGTGTAAATTGACTAGCTCCATTCTTCCCCATATTGCCGTTCCTAGTTGTAGTTTTAGCAGCCATTTACAGCATCGCAAAACCCGAGGATGGAACACTCTCCATGGTCTGCCTTCTAACTTCGCTACTACTTAGACTTGAGTCAATCCCAACTGCCCATGAATGCATGGCATTAGTAATACAAAGAATGATAACAATAATGTCAATGGCCGTCTAAGCATCGAAGGTTGGCGCTGCAATGGACCTTCAACGACCTCTGTCTCTCTCTTTGCTGGTGCACTCCAACGGACTAAATTGTGTCTATCTCTCATCTCAACCTTTCCCTCTAGTGTTGTTTTCAGCAGTGTGTCGTATCTCTTTATATGTCCCAAATTTTTCATGTGGCTAATGTGTATTAATTTCAGTATTTTCCATCTCACTACTGCTTTCGTCAGGACTTTTCCTTTTCTGTGCGTTTCTTTCCACAAAATGTGACCCACTCTTAAGTATAACCACATTACAAGGACAACTATAAAAAGAATAGAGGTTAATAACAAATAATATAGAGGTCAATAACGTATAGAATTGAAGTAAAAAAGGGTAATATAAATAATAGAGGGAAATGATATGACAATAAAAAGTAAGTAAAGTAAAATAACCCATAGCATTACGGCCGTAGCGGTGTGAGGTGTTAGCGATCTCACACTTCGAAGGCTCTGTTATATGAGGGCGATAGCCATCTCACCTCCCTCGCCGGTTTTACTTCCCAGACTGAACCGGTACCCATTTAAGGCTGGGTTGACCCGGGGAACCGTTGCGGTTTGAAAAGAAATGTTCGCCTCTACTGGGGAATGAACCTATGATCACTCAGATGCGAAGCCACCTGACTAACCACTGCTCTACGAGGCTTCAATGAAAATAAAGGGCAATAATATTAAGAATAAGTCAATTATAAAAAAAACAGAGGGAAATAACAAAGAATAGAAGACAATGAAATAAAGAGGAAAGGTCAATTATATAAAGAATAGAGGGCTATCAAATAAAGAGAAGATGGCAATTATACATGAAACATCAAGATCATGCCCATGTGGGATCTAAAACTAAATCAGTAATAGAATGAGTGTGAAACACTACACAAAACACTCCATCTTGGAAACAGAGCGAAGGTAAGGGAAACAAACATGCGTAGAACTAGTGCAAAAGAGTTATCCTGGCACTGAAGAAAGTTCCTTTAAAAAGTTTTCAACCGAAATCCCCAAATTCAGATTCGAGCCTACTAAAGTGTTTGATCAGGTCCAAAAATGTATAATAAACCAATTGAAGGAATATATAATAAACTAATAGACAAAATGTACAATAAAGTTAAGGAATAAAAAATCAAAAATAAACAACTAAAAAATATGTTATGAACATATTTATTGAAGAAAATAATAGTTATTTAACTGGAGAAAAATGTAAATTAATGGAAGAAAATAATAAACGAATTGATGAAAAAAATAATACATTAACTGGAGAAAATTGTTAATTAATTTAAGAAAATAATAAATTAACTGAAGAAAAGAATAAATGTATTTAAAACATTAATAATAAATTAACTGAAGAAAAGAATAAATATGTATTTAAAACATTAATAATAAATTAACTAAAGAAAAGAGCAATACAAAACTGAAGAAATTAAATTATTGAAGAAAATAAAAACTTCATTGAAGAAAACAATGATAAATAAACTGAAGTAAATATTACACTAATTGAAGAAAGTTATATATTAATTGAAGAAATGAATAATGAATTAATTGAAAACTGTGTAATAACTAATTTAAGACAAGAATATATAAACTAATTGCAGAAATGAATAATAAACTAATTGCAGAAATGAATAATAAACTAATTGCAGAAATGAATAATAAACTAATTGCAGAAATGAATAATAAACTAATTGCAGAAATGAATAATAAACTAATTGCAGAAATGAATAATAAACTAATTGCAGAAATGAATAATAAACTAATTGCAGAAATGAATAATAAACTAATTGCAGAAATGAATAATAAACTAATTGCAGAAATGAATAATAAACTAATTGCAGAAATGAATAATAAACTAATTGCAGAAATGAATAATAAACTAATTGCAGAAATGAATATTAAACTAATTGCAGAAATGAATAATAAACTAATTGCAGAAATGAATAATAAACTAATTGCAGAAATGAATATTAAACTAATTGCAGAAATGAATAATAAACTAATTGCAGAAATGAATAATAAACTAATTGCAGAAATGAATAATAAACTAATTGCAGAAATGAATAATAAACTAATTGAAGGAAAGAGAATCCAGAAATTAAAAATAAAAATGTTATGTTAGAAAATTGTTTCTACTAGCCATGATAATACACACTCGAAATATCAAGATTTTATGGATGCCTAGCAAAACGCTGCACCTTCACGAAGAGATGTGCCATCTGGCGCGGCTGCTTTCAAAGTTTCGGATATTATGCCAAAGTTTTTTTTCCCCTCATAAACATGAGGTCTATCTCAAGCTGTTCTAGTAAAAATTATCCTTCAGCTGTTGTAGAGATAGCCGTCACTCTGTCCTTCTCATATCAACATCGCTTCCTACCTTGCATTTAAAAATGGAACAAACTACACACATAATATGACATCCCATCTCCTTTATTTATGCGCTAAATGGTATACTGTATTGTACTAATTACATATATATTTATAATTATAGGCGAAGACGTGTAAACATCTTGAAAAAACAAGTGTGTTATTCATGCACGCAAGAATGCAGGGCCCCAGCTTCAGCAAGTTTGACACTACACATGAATCCATTTTGACGGTTGCTGTAAAATTGTAGGAACCGTTATAGACAAAAAGCTACAAAGAAAAATGTTATACATACAAAACAAAACCTTTATAAAGGCAGTATAAAGAAATATTAAATGTGACGCCATTCTGCGGTACCACGTTCAACAAATAACTTTGCGATACAGCGCATAGAGGAAACATGTGCTTGGGTTGGAGGCTAACCATAGTGTTCAACGTTTGATTACATTCTACCAACTGTAAGGATAATCTAGCCATTATGTTAGTAATGTCGAAACTGGACTATAGCAACAAACGAAAAAAAGACAAGTAACAGCAGAAATGAAATGCCTATCAAGAATATTGGGTGTACCAAGAAGACACAAGATCAGAAACGAAGACATTAGGAGACTACATCAACCTGTTGAAGTCGGATGTGTCGGACAAATAAGGTGCAACTATCGCAGCCAATTTGTAAACTACGACGCAATGCATTTCGTTCTCTGGACAACATTCTGCTACTCGCAAAGCTCTTTTTTAGGCTTGGAAGCGGAAGTTTGAGAACGAACAAAGAAATAAAGCAGAGAATAATAATAAAAGGAAGCAGATGACTACATCAAAAGACAGCAGCTAAAATAGTTTAACCACGTAACAAACCTACCATCATACATCACCTTCCAACAAGCAAAAGCTAATTAAATGCAACGGATTCATGACCAAAGGCTGACCACGACAAAGGTAAATTACATAAATATCAGAAGCGGTGAATGCCAGCTTGCATGAGGTACAGAGCCGGACTCGTTCCAGAGATCTCTTTATAACCTAGTGCTGAAAGGCAAAACAATAACAACGAAAAGAAGAAGAACTAACAGCCATTGTTTGTCAAAAAGAAAAAAAATGTTCAATACTTGCATAATTTACAGGCTGACGCTGGGTTTCCCAACTAATAAATTATATTTTCTGATCATTATTACGGCAATGTAGTCTATAATTTGGCAACCTCATTTCTCAGACTTGATGCAAAGAAGCCAACAATACGGAACCAACGTGAAAATCCAGAATGTTCTATTGTATTTAATCTCCTCTCGTCTGTTGGTCAGTTTTACCAGAAGACCGTTGTTCGTAAACTGACCTAAATCAGTAGCCGTATTTCGTTATGCATTCTATTTGCGTCACCCAACGGACGCGCGTCAATTTCATACGTAATATCTGTCGGTCTTCTTGATAACAGTAGCGGCCAATTCCGCTGGAATTTACGCAATTGTTCACGTAACATTACCTTAGGTCTCCACAGTGTTTGCGTAACTGACTGAAAGAGCGAGCGCGTGTGGTGGAAAGAGCGGTTTCGTCGTCAAACCATAGGTTAACCCTTAACATACATTAACTGCACGTGCAACATCTAACGAAAGTGAACCAACTGGCGAAATTGACGAAAGCAAACCAACTGAAGAAACTGACGAAAGCGAACCAACTGACGAAAGCGAACCAACTGACGAAAGCAAACCAACTGAAGAAACTGATAAAAGCAAACCAACTAACAAAAGTGAACCAACTCAACTGACGAACGTCAACCAACTGACGAAAGTGAACCAACTGACGAACGTGAACCAACTGACGAAAGTGAGCCAACTGACGAAAGTGAACCAACTGACGAACGTCAACCAACTGACGAACGTCAACCCACTGACAAAAGTGAGCCAACTGACCAAAGTGAACCAACTGACGAACGTCAACCAACTGACGAACGTCAACCAACTGACGAAAGTGAACCAACTGACGAACGTGAACCAACTGACGAAAGTGAATCAACTGACGAAAGTGAGCCAACTGACGAACGTCAACCAACTGACGAAAGTGGACAAACTGACGTCAACCAAATGACGTTAAAAGTCAAGATCTCCGATCTGGTAAAGCTTCACTGGTTTGGCCATTACGGAACCAAATAACAGGCACACGATCTCTGAACATTGTTTACAAAAAAAGTTATTGGTAGATTCGAATTAATTATTTCATTGATTGCACAAACACAACAGCATAAATATCATTAGGGTATTTGCGTCTTGATTCACCCCAAACATAGTTTCCTGGGTTCCCATCGTAAGTGACGGGACATTCAATTTCGGGTTAAGAGATGACTGGTCGATATAATTTAATTGAAATAAATAAGGAAAGACGTAGAAAACGATAGAAGTGTACAAAAGTTGGATATATTCAGTTTACGAAGGGTTATGGGGGTGTTTAGAGTTAGGAAACATGGTTGTCATTACACCATCTGACAGCACGAATACTCTCAAGCTGCTGTAGAAACTGGATGCCCCTCCCCTTATCATGTGCCAACGATCAAAGATTCACGAAATTCTCGTCTATTCTGACAAAATGTTTGACATCTCTAACAGTTAAAAGGCGGACTATTCTGTGACGTCACTACCTCAAATTATGTGCTAAAAATATATATTTCTTTTGTTTAGGGGAGGTTGGGGGCGGGGAGGGGGGGGAGTGGGTGGGAATTAAGGCGCAAATGCCATCACTAGTTGCAGCTAGCTGGTATATTTGTGATTTCCTTATATCTATAAATAACTTAGATATATTAACTTACTAATATAGTAACTCAATAAAACCTAAATAGCCCGCATAATTTTACATTGATCTGTTCTGTTCCTAGTCCAAACCTAGTGGAGATACACCCTAAAGAACCATCTCACACTGGGGGAAACTAGCTTCTGCAGCACTGTGGAGGGAAACGATAACATCATAATGAAAAGGAAACAAACTCAGTGGAGAATTACTACAACAAGGGCCAGTCATCTAATAGCCGGCCATGTCTGAAAGGAGCTGCTTGCTGTTTTTTATCTATCCATGTAAAAAGTTCAACCTATCCATTGATATATTCTGAAGTCATATTAGTGCCTTAAGATGATAATTCCAACGATATATCTACAACAAAATAGACAGTCGGGAAGACCTCCATTGCAGATAATGGCCAGTCTCCCTTGCTGTCCTCAACAACATCCGAGACGTCTCTATAAGAATGCTTGCCATCCACTGAACTTACGTGGCTCAAGACAGGGTCCACTGGAGACAAAGTTGGAACCCGCAGCTACGCTGAGGAGCGGGTTAACTAGATCAAAATGTCAAGGTGGTATGAGGCGATACTTAGGAAGGGACTGAGTGGACCCGATGTAAGACGTTGGCCTCGGGTGCTGGAGGTCGTGGGATCAAGTCACGGGGGAGACTTAGATTGTTTCACGTAGACTTTCTGGTATATTCCCGGATCTCTAAATAGTAGAGATCGGAGGCCCGAATTCGGTGTCTCGCGCGTTAAAAATCCATCGGCAGTTGGAAATTGAAAAGAGTAAGCTTATCGGGCCGATACCCGAGCAAAATTCACAATTATGTTAAACATCTATCCGATCTATTACACGATTCTCGCCAGTGCTACGGAATTCGTGCAATGGGCTGAGATATTCTACAAAAACGGAGAAGAACAGAGCATGTTGGGGTTAAACCGCGGGCAATAACGTTGAATCTTCAACTAATCGAAACTAAAACCAATCCTGTATGTGTCTGTTGATGACGAAAACTAAGCACCACTGTGATAATTTGACCTCTAGCGGCACAGAATGATCGAACGATTTTGATTACGCCTAGTCGAGATAAGACACTTTCTACTGAGCAGGACTTTTCAAAGGGTCAGGGAGTAAAGTGATTTGACAGCGATAGTGATGTCGCCAGTTTATTCTACGTAAGAAATCCACCGTAACTAGGCTAAGAAAGACCAAGGCGTCAATAGAACCGAACAGTTACTTAGTGTTCATCTTGAGGTGTCGACAAGTTTCGACTTGAGTTCAACTTCTGAGTTTGTTTTATGAATGAACAGGGAGCAAAGAGAAATCAGGGTCGTATGAAACGTATGGGTCAATTTCTCCCCTTTTTTGTTCTCGCTATGGATAAAGCAAGTAAGATGTGGAACAGGATTTTGTTCAATCTGCTGGGGATCGTCACTGTAATCCCCATAGCCTTGAGTTCTCAGATACATTTTCCATTGCACTATAGCTATGAGGATACCGAGTCACCTTCTCAAGTATGCCTCGGAATGTGAGGAGAGCCACTGTAGCCCGCCACCAAAGAAAGCCGTTACGAGTACCTAGTTCAAGTATAAGAGAAGAAAGAGAATAAGAAGATGCAGTCACGTAATGCTTGTCGGCATTGCAAAATGTAATCATACGTCCATTGGTCAAGTAAAATTAACCAAACCCTTAAGCTGTGTTGTGGGTTTCTAAATGAGGCCTTAATTTGGAGGCTTGCCTAAAATATTGGTGTTGTTGAGCGCACACAATGAATAAGTGCCCTGTAGTGCGCCCTAAAAAGGACGTTAAGTGGTAGGTTGTAGTAGCTTTTCTCACATCCCGAGCGTGCTGATGGAGGTGAACAGGGGTCCTCCAGGCGGTTGTGCTTTGCTTGACTTCATCTGCGTGACACTCACTACTGCATGGATCACGTCGATCCACATCTAGTCAGCCAGATTGCCTTGAAAACAGCCTGTTTCCAGTGTATGCTACTAGGAAGAAAGATAATGGGATTGGTCGGTATATTACGCCTGACCCTGAAGCGACGTCCTGGTCAGGTCGATGTGCCTGGTCGGACTAGCGTCTCAGTTCTTTGCTGCATATATTAAGTAAGCAATAGTGGAGAAATCGAGATCGAAGAAGGAGTATGCCGAAAGGAGGCAGCATCCCCACCACGTAAAGATCCAACAGGTTAATTGCCTTGTTGTCTTACTAATGATTGCAAGAACCAACAATATTGCATTTTGGTCAGGAGAGTAGTGTTAGTAAGACATTTATTCCCATTTCGGGGCGGAGAGGGATAGTAGAGAGACCTACGTGATTAATAAGGCCAGTGAATACACGACACTTGCATATTTGACGTCTGATTAGACTAGTGGTAGAGCTCTCCCTTTCCAGAACAAAGGCTGGGGTTCAACTCACGCTAGCGGCACGGAAAAGTGGCTCAAAATGTATTCATTTGAATATGTGTACCATTTGGTCACGAAAAGGCCCTAAAATACTCAGTGTCTGTGTGTGTGTGCAAAATGTTTGCCTCTCTGCACTCTGCTGGGGGAGGCACGCCATTTCCACCCGGACCCTAGTCGTTTAGGCGATATCAGGATGTATTAACCAGTGCTTGGATGCATGTGTGCGTCTGAAGGTACCTATGAAAGTTAGGGCGATCTCAGTGGTCAAACCCAACCGAAGTGTAATGACAAGGTCTCATCCTGAGAACGCGTGTTAGTATATGCTTTAATGAGAGAAAATAAAAATGAATTATGTGATAGTGTGATACTAAAATATGAGAGAGGGTTACTAAATAAATACTCTTCTCCGGCGCTGTGCGTGCTTAGCAACGACGTCCGACCCTCTCCGTAATTTCATCCGCGGTCATTATCCCAGATGTGACGTAAGCTTATGTAACGCCTACTTCAAACGGTGATCGTGCGACATTAGAGGTCACCTTCCAAGATAAAAGTCCGTTGGCCCCCTGAAGATATTCACGTAAGGAGACACTTCAATATTCTGAGGACCTGTTGGTATTAGTGAGTCCCATAAGAGAAACTGCCGTCGAGGATGAGGTGTTAGAGACTTCATTGAACAAAGCCACAACCTGTGTGAGGTGAGGTGGCCAATTCGCTTCCTCACCTCATTCCTTTTCCTAGCCGTAGACCCGGCACATATTTACAAATTAACTCCTTTTACAGCTTAGTAGACTGAAGAGTGTTGGCAGCAGGATTTGAACCCAATTTATTTGTCTTGAAAAGCGAGTGTAACTAAGAATAATTGGAGCGTGTTGCAGTAGCTTTCCTCACATTACGAGCGTGTTGATCAAGGTCGACAGGGGTTCTCCGGGCGGCTCTGCTATGCCTGGCTTCATATGTGACGCTAAGTACTGCAGGGCTCACGTCGATCCCCCACCTCGTTAGCCAGGAGGCCATGAAACAATCTGTTTTCAGAGAGACCGACGCGGAAGTGAGGTGGGGCTTGACGAGTTTATATTTCCTGACCCTGACCAACCTGTCCGATCAGTGAATTTTGCCTGACCCTGACTAACATGTCCGATCAGTATGTTTTGCCTGACCCTGACTAACTTGTCCGATCAGTGTGTTTTGCCTGACCCTGACTAACATGTCCGATCAGTATGTTATGCCTGCCCCTGACTAACTTGTCCGATCAGTGTGTTTTGCCTGACCCTGACTAACATGTCCGATCAGTATGTTTTGCCTGACCCTGACTAACATGTCCGATATGTATGTTTTGCTTGACCCTGACTAACAGTTCCGATCAATGTGTTGTACCTGACCAGACGTTAGTTGTCCACTTCGGTCTCCATAGAAACATTCTACTTTCGTGACATCCTGGCTAAGGAGATGTGGATCGACGTGATCGCCGTAGTAATGAGCGACCCGCAGATGAAGCTAAGTACAGCACGACAGCCTGGATGGCCAAGGACAACATGTATCAGTCCGCTTGGGACGTCTGGACAGCTACTGGACCCCGCCAACGAACGCACGTTCCAGGGCACACAAAAGAATAAACCTACTCATACAGTACATTCTAGAACATCTCTGTTGCACCCCAATCTTGGTATGAAGAGTTAATATGATTATTTCCGGCAGGTTGTAGTGACTTTTCTTATAAGCTGAGGCGTACTTGAGTAGGCGAACCTGCATCCTCCTGGATGTAGTGCACTGTGAGGCTCCTCAGTAAGATCACCAATATCGTTCCCCGCCTGGCTTTTCAGACTGCAGTGACATAACTGGCTCATTACCATCGCATAGTTATTTGTTGCTCGGTGAGAGTGGCCGTGGTCCATATCTGTCTGTACCCTCAAATTTGCGTACTCGGGGGGGGGGGGGGGGAGAGGTTGTAGATCTGAAGTCACGACATGTTGGCCAGGCTGCAGTAACACACACAGTGGCGGCACCTATCTTTAATGTGGTGTAGAGGTAATGTATCATTCTCTTGCGGTTAGTACCCTTGTGATTTAAGTCCCGTTGCGGGCCACAGAATAAAGATTGCCAGGCGATTTGCAACCCGCGGACCATGTTGTTCAAGATCCGTCTCTGGTCAGTGGAGCAGGCCCAGGCCAGCAACAATTACAAGCACGCTGTGTTTGTATGACGTAATCTTTTCCCCAGGACGCCAGAATTACGAGATTTGCTACAGAGATGTGACGCAAAGGCGGATCCGTGTGTACCGGTGGGGTTTGTATTACAGTCTCATAGGTTAAGTTCAAATCTATTATTATCCCCTTCATCGACCGTACACATCGTAAGGGACACGAGAAGAACGCGTTCTTCTTGCCTTAGCTCACACTCTTTTTCAATTTACTCTGTCCAACAATCACACTCTTACACAACTTTCATACGCGCTCTCAAGGTGAGGCCCTTCCATTGAAATTTGGCTGAGTTGAGAGCGATCTTACTAGCAAAGGAACATACAGATGCACACACGCATCCAACCACTGGTTAATACGTCCTGTTATCATCTGAAAGGCTGCGGCCCCATGTGCCTCTGCCAGTAGAATACAGAGGCAAACACTTAAAAAATGTTTTTTTTTAAGTTAAAATATGGGATGAATTTATAACGCGGCTTGAGACACCATTGAAAATGCATGCATAGCAAGTACATTCAGACCACGAATAAGCACAAAAAAACACCCCCACACTGTTAACGGACACTTGAAGTAACCAAATACAAAGGAAATCAAACGCCAGTATACTGCCGAAGACGGATGTATCAGACCAAAAGGTGCAAATATCGAAGTCTAACTTTAAACATTCTGTTCTCCGAACTACATCCTGCTACTTAGAAAGGCCATTTCAGAACTTGGTAGCAGGAGATTGAGAACGAACAAAGAAGAAGAAGAAGAAAACGTCAATATGTAGACACAAATAATGTGATTGAAAGATGTACACCTGTGACTTTAAAAAAAAAATGTAAGTAGATTGTCTTTTGCAGAACGTCACTTCTTATAACCGCCACCTATTTTACTGTTATAAGTTTCTTGGCAAGTGTACAGTACGGTAGGTTGCCATTACTTTACGTTCACGGAGTAGCAATCGCCGGAGAAAAAAAACCAGTGTTTGCCAATCTGGTATCGGTGGGAATCGAATTGGTGCGTTGGGATTGTGAACACCGAGCGAGTTTCACGCCTAGGCCACGCAGCATCCTTTCCCTTTGACACTAAGTATGGAAACATTAAAAAGTAAACACGAAATAAGCACAACAAAGCACTTACTAACAACAAGTTGTTTTCAGGGCTCATAAAGAAAAAGAAATGTACATAACCTCAGGACCCAACAATATACGACAGAAACAGTAACAACATAATTGAAAGCAGTAACCATCTAATATAACCAAGGTTGAACGGGGCAAGGGATCAAGATGCTGAGCAGCGCATGAGCTGCTGCGGTCAGCGACTCAAAGCTGACTGCTAGCGCCAGGACCAGAGAACCAGAGCTGCCAGGACCCTTCTACATCTCCACTCGGTGATCCTGGATAACAGGTTGCAACAGTGCAGACTGGCTAAGGAGAAGGAATCGAAGAGGGAAGGTTAACCCAGTACCCAATAGTGCCTGCTGAAGTCGGATGTGTTGGACTGCAAATATCACCACTATGACACAACGCATTCCTTGCCCAGGACTACATACTGGTACTTGAAACTTTTTTTTCAGGACTTGGTAGCGGGAGTTTGAGAACGAGCCAAGAAGGAGTAGAAGAAGAATGGGGAGTGGCTTGGTCAAAAGTAAGCACGATTATTTATGCAAAAACAGACAGGTATAACATTATCCTGTTGAATTGTTTTCTTGACGTCCGATAAAGGAGTCTGTGGTCAATGGGTTGTAAGATAGCTTACACACCCAAAATCAAAAGTTCAAATCTTGTCTCGCACGGTTTGACAGATTAGGTACGTCGAGGTGTTTTTCATGCCTTGATGGTTTCTCCCATTCGACCGAGCTGTAATTTGGTGCCTGATGATATAAGGGATAATTTCGGAGCCGCCGCTGAAGCTACGGAATTCGTGCTCTGTCATCATCACTTTCAGTAAATGAAGGGGTTGATCACATCTGGGGGCGTCCGGGGGCTATGAAATCAGTTCTTTGAGCATATTTCCATTTTTGTAAATGTCTTTATACCTCCAGTCCGTCCGTTCTGGTGTGATATCCGCTGGTTCTGATGTTAGTGCATACTAGTGCTAAACTGTTTTGTTCAGCTAATAATCGACGTCACTGTACTCTAAGCAGACCCATAGGTGCGCATGCGCTCTCAGCAATCAACAAAGGGTGTAGATACTGATTATTCCCCCATAATTTGGCGAGTAAATACATCTGCTTCGTCCTCTAAGTCACCCGTCTCTGCTGAAACAACGTCGTGTTTCATCATTTTGCAATCTGTCGAATGTCAGTTCATCGGTTCATCATCATCATCAGTGCCCGTCGATCCTTTCGTGACATAGATAATTGACTACCATCATTCGACAAATTCGATCTTGAGCTGCCACATCTGCCGCTCTTCAGTTGAGGTCCATGAACTTTCTTCTTCTTCTCTTCTTTATCATCTTCTTCTTATTATTCTTCTTCTTCTGCGTTCATTCTCAATCTCCCGCTACCCAGCCATGAACAGGGCTTTGAAAGTAGCATGATTTAGTCCGGAGAACATAATTCGCTGTATAGCTAGTTTATATCTTGACTGCGATATTTGAAAATTTCCATCCGACACATCAGTCTTCGGCAGCGTCCAGGAACAGAAGTTCATTTTGACAGTCTTTTCTCCAAGTGTGTCTCAGTTCACCTCCCGTTCTCTTCCCGCGCGTAAACCACGCCAGGGCCTGTCTGGCTACATTTGATGTCGCTGCATAAAGCGTATGTCCTATCCATCCTCATTTCCTACATTTGATTTGTTGCTCCCCCTGTTGCTGTTGGCTATTTACCCGAAGTTCTTCGTTTCTCACCTTGTCCTCCCAGCCTAAACCTATTATCCTTTGTAGGCATTTATTAACGAACGACTGCTTATTTTTTCTGTGTTGCCTATGTTGTTCTCCACATTTATGTCCCGTCCAGCAGTAATGACTTGATATTTGATCGAAACATTCTTAATTTGGTATTAGTCTTTATTTGTCCGTTCATCTGTTTACCTGCGGCGGTGGGCCATCGACATAAAATATCACTTCTAGCCATTGGCAATGTATCAACTGCAGGCAGCTTCAATCAAGTCAAACTCTTTCATTGCCGGAAACCACATCATGACCGGGACAGTAGGTCATCACACGATCACGCAGGTTGAAAGTCTCATGTTCGCTATCCACTAAAGAAATGCACAACTTAAGCCAACAAGTGACATTCGGTGACACAAATCCAGCTTCAATCGTATCTTTCACGTTGTCATAAATCAATTATTACGTAAATCAATTATTGCGCACCAATAAATGTCACGGCCAACGACCTCAATCAACGAAGCAGCGTACAACCTCAGATATGAGATATTTGTTTTTTCATGGTAAAAGGTCTGACCCATGGCAACAATTGTCGCCGGATATGAAGCTAACTCTTCATCTGCTATGCCTATGTGGGATGTGGTGACCAGTTCCCTTCTTTGCTGTTATTACTTTCTCTAACTCATATGTCATGTACAAATTTATAGCTGGGTCGACTGGATAAACGTTTGTACCATGCACGAACCACGGTCGGATATTTGTTCTGTAAGTCGGTGAACTCGAACTCCTGACACGATGTAATCCTCTTCTAGTAAACCAGCTCACTGTCGACTGGGCTACACGCTCATATCCTCTTATTGGACGTTCGTCCTGGCGTTGTGTCGCAGTTTACAGCGAGACTCTGATATCGTCGTATTTCAGTCCTTCAGTCCATACAGCCTTCAAAACCACTCGACTACCCCAGCAATGGGAAAAATGTCATATGACAGTACATACAGTTTCAACTTGCTTTCTTGGGAGCCCGGTTTGCCTTCCAAACCGAGACCTCTATTCCCTATCCAGCCTATACTAGTTCAGCTTATTTCCAGTGCCCACGCTTGGGGGCGGAATAGAATCTTGGTCAGTAATGGGTCACTGACTGCTGCCAGCCCATTCACTACCGCATCTCTGGCATACAAAAAATTGCTCAGAAATGATTGGGGGGGGGGGGGGGGGGGGAGGGGGGGGGGTGCGTTCGACTTGCTACTGCGGTGAGTTATGTACTTTGTAAGTATTTTACGCCTGTTGGCCCAGTGCATCCGACTTCGGCATACATTTTATGTAGGGGTCTGCATCCTCCTGCTTTTTCTAAGGGTTTGCTTTCGCGGCGTAACGGCGAGTGATGTGATGGGGAGCGAATCCAGTCCCTTCGGGTTGTGAGCCGTGTCACTTAACCACTAACCCGCGTCGACCCCAGAACTGAGTTCAAAGAGAGAAGGAGAGAGAAAGAGAGAGAGAGAGAAAGGGAGAGAGATAATTAAATATACTTCATAAAGTACTTTTAGTCGGTCTGTTCATTTTAAAAGTATTGTCAAGACTCAGTTTGCAAATTATCCGAAAAAACAAGACTAACAGCAACTAAGATTTAGTTACCGCTATCATTGGTGAAGCAGGGTATACAGTCGGTTAGTCATTTGAGACTACAGTACACAGTGTAATCAGTGGCTTCCCTGTCAATGAATAGTTGTGATTTGTGTTTCTCTTCGTGCCAAGACCGAGACTAATTTAAGGAAATATGACCCATTCTCCAGCACTTTAAGAACAAATGTCAGATTAACCCAAGAATGTCTTTGTCATGGCTTCCAGACATCGCGGGGCTTTAATGAGAAATGATGCAAATGATTCTGATAACAATGAATAAATAATATCGCCATTCCTTAGTTCCAAAAGGCGTTTTGTGTATTGTGTGTAAATGCTATGTTCTGTCAAGAATGGCTTGGCTTGGCTTCGTTCATTTTCAATCTCCCACTACCAAATCCTGAAAAGGCTGAAGTAGCAGAATGTAATCCATAGAACGGAATAAGTTGTGTCGTAGTTTATAGCTTGTTGCGATATTCGCACCTTTCTTAACTTACCTTAACGTCTTTATACTGGTTTAGAAGACCCTGCAGAGTCTGTATACAACCAGTCACACTTACATCACCTTGCTCTAAAAGCTATGCGCATCCAGTTTATTCTTAAATGCATTAACTGTCCCTGCCTCCACTACCTCCCCTGGCAATGCATTCCAAGCAGTCACCACTCTCTGACTAAAAAAATATTTCCTAATATCTAAACTTGACCTCTCTTTAGTCAGCTTGTAGCTATGCCCTCGTGCTATTGTATGTGGCTGCATTAAAAAAAACTTGTTATAGTCTAATGTATCGATTCCTCTGATCATCTTATAAACCTGTATTAAGTCACCACGAATTCTTCTCTCTTCGAGACACTGTAGGCCGGTTTTTCTGAGTCGTTCCTAATAACTGTAATTCTGGAATCCCACTATCATCTTTGTCGCTCTTTTTTGTATTCTTTCTAGCATGTTTATGTCCCCTCTATGATAAGGACTCCACACCTGTACACAGTACTCCAATCTAGGTCTAACTAAAGCTTTATACAGTTTGACGATCACTTCCTTGTTCCTATGATCCAATACATCCGACTTCGGTAAGCATTTTTGTACTACCGGGTTAGCATTCCCTCTTCGATCCCTTCTCCTTAGCCAGTCTGCCCTGCTGCAGCCTGTTATCCAGGATCACCGCGTGGAGGTGTAGAAGGGTCTTTGCAGCTTTGGTTCGCTAACCCTAACGCTAGCAGCCAGCAACGAGTCGTTGACCACTGCAGCTCATGCGCTGCTCAGCATCTTGATCCCCCTGTCAAGAATAACCACTACTGCAGTAGGTTGTGGGGCGGACATTTCCTCAGTGTTTGACAGGAAATGGCGAAATGTGAAAACATGGTTTAAGTAGTTAACTGGACGTTCATTCATGCCCCTGCCTTTCCCTCTCAGGAATCTCTTCCCCGGACCCCCCCCCCCCCGCCTTCCCCATTTTTCCTTGTGTTCGACTTGATTGATTTCAAAATTATTCAGTCTGTGGAATGACAATTCGTTGGATGAAATGGCATGTTGTTGTTGTTTAATGTCTACAATGAGTAAGTTTACTCTTTTGTGCGCTCTGGACAGGTCGTTGGGACGATGAGGCTAACGTCTGGTGCAGGCAAAACACTGATCAAACAATGTTAGCCAGGGTCAGCAGAAACATATTGGCTAAGATACTCGCCTGACCGCCTTGTTGGTCATATTGGAAGCGGGCTGTTGTCGAGGCCAACAGTCTGGCTAACAAGGTGAGGTTCGATGTGATCCCTGTAGTAGAGAGTGACTCGCAGATGAAGCCAAGCATTGCACAACCGTCTGGAGGCCCCCAGCCCACTTCATCAGCACGCTTGGGATGTCAGGAAAGCTACTATATTCGTCCACAAGTTCCGTCCATTTCAGGGCGCACAAAAGGGTTATCAGCCCATTGTGGGCATTAGCAACCAACCAATCAACCAATCAAAAGGTCGTTAAGTGGCGGGTTGTAGTAACTGTCCTCACATCCCGAGCATGCTGATGAAGGTAGACCGCGGTCCTCCAAGCGGTTGTCCTATGCTTGACAATCTGAGTGGCGCTCACTACAACGGGGATGACATTGCTCCACATCTTGTCAACCGTCTTTTTCCAGGGAACGCTACATTGAACAGAGGCTTTGGTCTTGGTCAGTGTATTGAGCGTGACCCTGACGCTACGTCCTGGCCAGTATGTTGTGTCTGACTGGTCTAGAGTCTCAGTTCTCCCTGGAATTATATAATTAGTTTTTTAAAAAATTGGTTTGATTAAAGGTTTGCATTTCTGGGTTCTTCTGCCGAAAACACGCCCGTGTTCAACCTAATCCGCAATCTTTTGGTCGATAGGACGTACTTGCCAGTAAATGGATGCGTCTTTGTACCTGTTTGTAATGTATTTTCCTTTTGCAGTACATTAGTGTTGTCAATCCTTTCTGTAAGTAGAGATGATGTCATTTTGAAGAACGTCTTCTCCATTCATATCTACTTTCCCCACAAATATTGCCGCCCGTTAACACTCCATGGAAGTAAGGTAGATTACAACATCGGACTTGTGCATCGAGATGGGATAAAAGTTGTAACTTTCTGGCAAATTTATTTATTTTACGGCTCATCTGATTCGGTAACTTATGCTTGAATAGATCAAAGTGAAAACGATTTTCGCTGCGTCACCTCTATCTTTTCGTATCCAGTTACCTTTATCCGGTAACAAGATGTAGTCAAGACGACCGGAGTTAGCACGTGACGCCATTAGCCATTTTTGTACCTATGTTTCAGCAAATGATTGGATTAGAGTGAGCCAAATCCAATTGCAGGACCTGTGCTTTAACAAATGATTGAATGGAGAGTCAAATCTATCTTAAGTCGAAGACGACAACAAAAACAGGTTCACTGCCACATTGAGGGAATTGCGAATAGGCGACTAGAGACTCACCTTGTTCCGTCTATGCTAGAAGACCGCCAATACGCGGAATTATATTTCCTAAAATGTACAGACACTAAAGTGTGGGATATCCGATTCTGTTTGGACTAAGCTTTTATATAGGAATGAAAGAGCGGTTAACTCGATTTTCTAAGTATCAGAGAGCTGAGAGGATGTATGAATTGGGAGCTACTCTGCCAGAAGCTGGTAACTGATGGGCTGTCATGCCCTTACGGGATATATGAGAGCAAGACGCGTCGGGCGTCCAGACGGATGCATTTTAAATCATTTCATAAGTGGATGTGACCTTGGGAATATATAAATATATTTACGCAGTTTAATTTAAAATAGGTCACTCAAGTGGCTATTGGCTACTGTACATTAATGGAGTCTCATAGATCTCGTTCCAAATCTATTGATAGAAGGTCGTAGTTCAGGGGCGTATCTAATAGTTGCCCATCACAACCATCGATGGCGACACTATTAGATTTGGGATGCAAGATGTGTTCTCATGACTGTAAATGTCAACCCTAGCACAGCAGATTCTGCCACACCGAAGGCATACATGTGAGGAGTTGGCTGTGGAATTGTCGTGTGTTCTGTTAGTATGTGAAGATCGCCTTTTCTGGACCTCCACGGTGGATTGTGGTTCTGCGATCGGAGCATCTTTGGTTGTGCTAGAGGCAAAATAAACTGATAAGACATGTTAGTCAGTCTCAAGCAAAACGTACTGACCAAGACCTCACGTCGACTTTCTAGTAGCCCTCCCTGGAAACGGGCTGTTATCTTTGCAGTCTGACAAACAACGTGATAGATCGACGTGATCCCTGCAGTAGTGAATGAGACGCAGATGAAGCCAAGCATAGCATGGGGTACCCCGGTCCACCTTCATCAGCACGCTCGGGATGTGAGGAAAGCTACTGCAACCCGTCACTTAACTTCCGGACGAACAAAAGAGTAACTTACTCAATGTGGGCATTCGGAAACTGCAAGAACATCTATTCCAGTTGTACACAATGTGTACATCAAAGGAATCTATAAAAACCGAAAACATCTCTAGAATTGTCTTCAGTACACAAAGTATGGCAGGCATTTCGAATGTGATTTGAATGTTATGGCACTGTTGAAAGATCTATCGTTCGAATATACCGAGTGCTCATATGAAGGGAACAGCCGAGCAAAGAATGTACGCTTAGTGAAGAGAGACTGACCTTAGAGAAAATCAGTGGTGGTTGGAAAAAATAATGTTCAACTCTCAGTGCTGGTGATGATGATGTTGCTGATATAATCCCTGAAGCTGTGAGTTGGCAGCTCTTGACAGCCCAATGCCTCCCTTACAAAAGTACACGTCCTCCTCAATTCTTGAGGAGACGTCCAATCTTGTAGAAAGTCTATTGTCGTAGAAGCATCTTTATTGCGAAAGGAGGTTATGGACGCATCTTTTGAGTATCCCCAAAAAGAGGCGGTCCAGTGTGTCGGATGTCCCAGGATCGTCACGTACTGCCAGGGACATATCATATTCATCTGTGTCTGCTATCTCATCCTTCTTCCGTCAGTTTTGCTAGCCCATCTGTAGTAATGGTATGTGTGGTATTCCCCGCCACCTGGAAGATCTTCACAAATGGGGCAACGGAGCACTGTCCGCTTGTCTGCATCTCTTCGTCATCGATGGATACATGACAAAGGACAAAAAGTAAAGAACGAGACAAGAACGCATTTCACCCATGAAGTGGGGATGGTTTGGTCCAGCCCAGAGCCTGTACCACTCGCCGGTGGGTTCGGCAGCTTCACCTACAGGGCCCCATCTGCTCCTCAGCCCTTTTGTCTGGCCCCCTCCAAGGACCTGTCCGGCTTGGGTCACCCTGCCAGGAGGACAACTCTCGCCGGGGAAGCTCCTTGAATCATTGAGGCTCTCCAACCTTTGAAAGGTAGGCTTACGCATGGAGAGCCCATAGAAACGCACAAACTATCAAACTATGTGTGCTGATGAATTCTCTCGTCTCGGTGAATGCAACATTAAAGAGGGATTTTGTGTCAGCCCTCAGATCCACGTTCCCTTCAGAGACGAGATGTTAGACACGCTGCTTAAAGGGTGAGAGAAAATTAGTAATAATGTAACTTGGAATACTTGGAATCCTGGTATTCAAACAGGCATGTTGTTAATGTTTATTGCCAGGTAGCCGAATGGTATCCGTAGTAGGTATTTTAAACTTCCTGCGGATTACTAAGCCTGGGGGAAGATACAAATAATTTGGGTAGATTTTTCAACAAGAATTTTGAATTTTGTCCGGATAGTGGCCATTAGGTCTACTCTTTTCGATGTCTAACTACCAAGGGATTTTTAACGTGCTCCACCCTGAACACGGGATTCCGATCTCACCACCCAGAGATTAGGCGAGTTTTTACCAGAAAATTGACGTCAAAAAATCCCGGTTCCCACCGTGAATCGAACCCGCGACCTCCGGCAACCGAGGCAGACCCCTTACATCGAGACCACTGAGTATTCGGGCAACAGTCCTGGGCATATTGTAAGAGACGATTATAGAAACTTTCTTTATGATCAACGAAGTGCAAGACCTACTCGGAACAGAGGCCCTTTAGAATGTGCTCAATTCACTCCGGCAGTAGTTCCGCCACCGATGAACATTCAACGCGTATTGAATTAGCGATATATCATCGTTTACAGACGCTGGGTGTAAACGGGTAAGATTGAATGGAAGCCATCGTAATTCAGGCCTCAGACAAGCCAGAAAAACACTTTCATTATTAGTCTGCAGTTTTGTAATGTGAGGTCTAGTCGGACATCGCTGATATTTATTGTAAGAGTGTTTTCCAAAGGGCGGTGTGTGTGATAACGATGTTAATTGATATACTGCCACGCTAATAGTACATCCGAAGATGTGACTAACACTTCGGTGTAACCCATTTTGGATGGAGACTGTGATTCATCTGCTTCTTCTTTTGTCGTATTGCTTTAGCCATACGGGGTCGCAGAGACGTGGGATGCGTATATTTCTTGTTATCGCCAAGTGGGGGGGGGGGGGGGGGGGGGGGGGTTTGTTCTGTCGATAGGTGTAACTTCGTGAGACTATCAGATACACCCTTCTTGCTCGTAGATCGGAGACCTGCATATGATATGCTCTTGATGCAGGTTGGTCAAAATGCATTCTGACTAAATGACCAAACTACTCGATTTGTTGAGAGTAAATGTATAAGGGCATAAATCGGACTACTGCCACATTGAAAG
Source organism: Ariolimax columbianus (assembly GCA_036924085.1). Taxonomy (NCBI): domain Eukaryota; kingdom Metazoa; phylum Mollusca; class Gastropoda; order Stylommatophora; family Arionidae; genus Ariolimax; species Ariolimax columbianus. Next base: position 45,705,304 of record JAVGWX010000010.1, read on the forward strand.
TACGCTTTACGTGGTGACTAACAGTTTGGTGAAACAATTCTTTGTACCATATTGTGGAAATATTCTTCTTCTTCTGCTGTGATCATTGCCCATTTACACTCTTCTCCTTTGATGTTGCCGTGCGAGAGTATCCACTGTACGCCTGCTTCCTGAAAACGGTGAGCCATTTACACCAAGGCTGAGCTCAATTCATTTGTTGTTGTAGTTGTTGTTTAATCCCCACAATAAGTAAGTTTACTTTGTTGTGCGCCCTGAAAAGGGCGTTAAGTTGCGGGTTGTAGTAGCTTTCCTCACATCCCGAGCATGCTGATGAAGGTGGACCGCGGACCTCGAGGTGGTTGTGATATACTTGACTTTATCTACGTGTCGCTCAATACATCGGGGATCACGTCGATCTCCCACCTTGTTAGTCAGGCTGCCATGAAAACATCCCGTTTCTAGGGAGGACTGCGAGGAAGTCGAGGTGGGGGTCTGGACCAGTATATTTTGCCTGACCCTTACTAACACTGACCCTTACTAACATGTCTGTATATTTGTCTTGACCCTGACTAACATGTCTGTATATTTTGCCTGACCCTGACTAACATGTCTGTATATTTTGCCTGACCCTGACTAACATGTCTGTATATTTTTCCTGACCCTGACTAACATGTCTGTATATTTTGCCTGACCCTGACTAACAGGTCAATATATTTTGCCTGACCATGACTAACATGTCTGTATATTTTTCCGGAACTAAAGTTAGTCTCGAGTGTATTTTTCCTGAACAGAAGTTAGTCTCGTCTCCCGACAAAGTCTTGTAATATCACTCAGTGTATTTGTGAGAGCAATATTAAATTACTGAGCTTTATATAAATTATTTTCAATGCAATTTTGCTTTAATAACCATAATGAAAAAAATGTATAATCTTTAACATAATTCTGTTTGAAATTTTAGTATTTTGCCAACAGTAAATCCTTCTTTTAAGAATTCGACGCTCAACGATGTTAGTAACATGACCATGCTTCTTCCTACAAAGTCTGATAAATGGAATATTTGGTATGGCAATGACAAACAAATAGCAAACACGTGTGAATACCATGACATACTATTGGGCCAAAGAGCACGAGGCTGGATTTGTATCGACAGCAGGAGAAGAAAAATAACAACAACAGCAACAACAGAAAGGGCAACAACAAGAATAGCAACAGCAACAACAACAGCAACAACAACAACAACTTAAAAGTTATGCAGACCTGATCCATTATCCCCCTTAGTAACGCAAATCACTTCCTGCATGGTCTGTCTAGGTATGAGACACTTTGTGGTAGAAGCAAACAATTTTCTAAGCGCGCGCATGTGTGTGTGTATTCGTGGATGCTTTCAAGGAGATGTGTCCGTGGGAGTATGTGTGTCCATGCGGGTATATATGTTGTACAACAGTGCCAGACAGGAGATCGAACTATTTCAGAGCTCTTCACGACAAAAAAAAAAGACCTTGAAAACGCCAAAGAGCTCTGACTTTCGGCTTCAAACAAAACACAACAATCAATCAAGAAAAAAACAAGGACTAATCAAATGTCAGTGGACGCTGGCTGTCGCGCAGTAGCAGAATCTACGTGCTATTATCTCCTTGCACAACGTTTCCCAAACTGAACCTGCAACCAATGGAGGACAGCGGGGCCCAGCAACAAGGTTAGAAATTCAAAAGGCTGATAGACCATCCAATGTAGCAGAGAATACATGAGCTTGCAGCGGGGAGGATAAAGTGGAGCAGCAGTGTGGTATTAATAATAGCAAAGCGGAGAACAGAATCTATAAACAGTTCTTAACCGACCTGTACTTCTACAGGGGTGGATAGCCCTGCTCTGATATGAGCTGATGTAACCAGTAGGAGGATTTGTTGCTTAACAGGTTAGGCTCGAGCAGCGTAATACTCCTCTGTGTTGGGACAAGCGCTCCAAAGGTGGGTTAACCGATGTGCTAGTTGATCTAACTATACGCATACAATAGTGCAAAGTAATGTAGACCCGCAGCCTGTTAGACGCCATCTAGGCCGCTCTAAACAAACCACATAACCGTGACCGGTGTTATGTCATGTCACAGAGTTAGTCACCTATTAAGACTTGCTTTCTGTGAGGCAGTGGTGCTATTCCTGTTATTGTCATTCACAAAGACCCCGACAGATCAGCCGGTCTATAAACAGTACATTGCAAATTAAACAAACACATTATATGCATATGTCCTACCTGAAGGAAACAGCGATTTCTAGATGTGAAAAAAAAACGTTATTAACATTGTAGAGATAACAAAACAAGCACGCGGATACTGAAGGAAAAGCCATAAATGCAAAATACGTAGACAAAAATTACTCCAACACAGTCTGGACCCATGTATTTACAAGTGGATAAGCAACAGAATATGCAAATGGAGGAATCATTGTCAGCCCAGGATATAGCACACACAGAAAACTATCATTGGTGAACGGAATGTTTCAAGTAACTTTAGGGCAGAGAAAGAGTCCTTCAAAACTGAAGCAGACGTTCTAGTGACACAAGAAAACACAGAGAGACAAGTTGTACTCTCAACAGTGGTTCCAGCACTGTGGAACTAAAAATAGATCTTAAGGAACTATGTTCAATAGACTATATTACGTATTGCACAGATTTCTGATACAGTGGATTAAATCTCAGTGCAAGAGCCTTGGCTGTGTTGAGACTGACATCCTGTCAAGATAAGGTGGAATGATACAACCACCTGAGACATAACTTTCAAATAGCTCAAAAGGTTTACCGGGTGTAGATACAGGACCAAGTGGGAAGCAGAGCACACAGGCTATCAACCAAATGACGGATTTTACCAGCGCAACAGAGGTGGGCAGGTAGTAGTCTTTAGACTACACATACGCAACGACAGAATGAGATACCATCGGTTCAACAAACTAAGCACATAACATATCGATGAATGTGTCAGCGGCACTTATAATATGACTGCTGGACATCTACTACACATGGACCCAACACACAAGGGACAGTGAAATTACACAAAGTGATCACCAATATTATTCCTGGACTAGCACTATGGAGTTACCAATATATATATATATATATATATATATATATATATATATATATATATATATATATATACAGAAGAAAGACAGAGAGAGAGAGAGAGAGAGAAAGAGTAAGACAGAGGGAGAAAGAGAGAGCGAGACAAGATGGCCTGGGAATGAAACGTTCATTTAGTTAAAATAAGACGAAGATGCGGCCGCACTGTGGATGTATATAATGGGAAAAAATTAATGGAAAAAAATGACAAAGTTGATTAAAGTTAAGTTTAATCAAAATATGGTCATATACCGCTCCGAGACGACAGCATGTACAAAACATACGTTACGACCAATAGGCCTTCATCAGGGACAACAAATAACAACAATCGTGACTTTTTTACCTTTACCATATTTGGCTGCCACTGGCTTATCCGGACCATTCCCCCTTACTTCTTACGCTCACCTGGCCACCTCATTTGACCGCTGTCCTTCATTTACAGTCGATCTTTCGACCCGACCAGTCGCGATGGAAGATACTATATCAGATAAGCAGACAATTGTTTCCTTATTTGTTAACATCCCCCATACATGCATGTATCCCTTCTTCTATGATTTGCTAGTTAAGCAGTGCTGCTATTTGTTGTCACTGATGAAAGCCTATTGGTCGCAACTTAGGTTTTGTTCGTGTTCTCGTCTCGGTGCGGTATCTAACCACACCCAATTTTTACATTTTGATTAAACTTAACTTTATTAAACTTTTAACATTTTTTTTTCATTTATTTTTTTCCCAACGTTCATTTAGCAATCCTAACGCACCAAATTAGAACGCCAACGTGTCTAGTTAGGCAGGCACGTGTTTATTTTCTCGGTTCGATCGCCCCTCTGGGAACGGAAGCTAACAACAACATACCGAACTACATACCTGCAAAGAAACCTATGACCGCCAAATAAATTGGTGGTTGCAAGGAGCGACGTTCTGCAAAGGACAAAGCTACTTACCTACATATATATATTCAAGTATATATATATTCAAGTATATATATATATATTCAAGTATATATATATATATATTCAAGTATATATATATTCAAGTATATATATATATATATATATATATATATATATTCAAGTATATATATATTCATTCAAGTATATATATATTCAAGTATATATATATTCAAGTATATATATATTCAAGTATATATATATTCAAGTATATGTCTGAAAGAGAATGTAGAAGACAAATAAAGAAGAAAAATAAAAAGTAGAAACTGGATTTCAGATTCCAGTAAATTTATTTAGGGTCCTTCTAGACAGCCGATCTATATCTGCTATTCCCTTCGGATCGGATGCCATCAGTCAGACTAAAATATCAACTACGACTTACGATAACGAAATATAATATATTTAGAATTTAAAAGCTATTTCAAGAATAATGGAAAACTGAATTATTAAAATGAATGTAAAGATAATGATGTGTATTCAATATATCTCATGTATAGTTATAGACTAGCAAAAATAAATACGAGGCGTATTCAATATATCGCATGTATAGTTATAGACTAGCAACAATAAATAGGAGGCGTATTAAATATATCTCATGTATAGTTATAGACTAGCAACAATAAATACGAGGCGTATTCAATATATCTCATGTATAGTTATAGACTAGCAACAATAAATAGGAGGCGTATTCAATATATCTCATGTATAGTTATAGACTAGCAACAATAAATACGAGGCGTATTCAATATATCTCATGTATAGTTATAGACTAGCAACAATAAATAGGAGGCGTATTCAATATATCTCATGTATAGTTATAGACTAGCAACAATAAATAGGAGGCGTATTCAATATATCTCATGTATAGTTATAGACAAGCAACAATAAATACGAGGCGTATTCAATATATCTCATGTATAGTTATAGACTAGCAACAATAAATACGAGGCGTATTCAAACGAAATCGGACTTAACTGCACCAAGTGAACACACCCACGATCCCCATGATGACGTCACTTATGATGTAATCAGCACATACCAACTGTCAAGTTTGCAAATATCATTATCCTCCGACTCATTGTTTCCTCAGCAGACCGTTGCAAACATGATTGTGTGTGAAACGGAATCCGTCCATAGTTGATCAGAGAGCGGTGATTCGGTTTCTAACAGCTGAAGGATGTCAACCAGTTAACATTCATTGCAGAATGTAGGCAGTGCAGCAGATGACCGTTCAATAGAAATAGCCAAAGCAGAAGGTTTAAAACTGCGTGTCTCTCTCTCCCTCTCGCTCCCACTATATATGTGTGTGTACGTCGAGACTGGAAGCCATTCACGTGCGCAAACATCGGCGTATACTGGAAATCCGATGGCATGACTGTATCAGGAACGTGAAAGTCTCTGCTAAAGCAGGCCTTCATCCAATCTCAGAAACACTTGACCGGCGCCGAGTTTCTTTGCTCGGTCAAGTTGTACGGCTGAACCAATTTAGCAAGTGATAACAGTTCTACACTGCCGAATACAAGTCGCATTATTATCATTAGTTGCGTGCTGAAGTCGGATGCACTGGGCCGACATGCGCAAAATAAAACCACAATGCAACGCACACCCGCCTTGGGGAATAGAGAAATGAGACGAACGCAAATAAAAAAAATAAAAAAAATAAGTTGTTTTGTGTGTGCTTCTTTCTTCATCCGTAAGCCAAGGCTGGTTTACATTTACAGCTGGGTCAACTGGCGCTTGGCGGTGTTGCTGTTGTTTGGTGCTCACATTGAGTAAGTTTACTCTTTTGTGCGCACTGAAAAGGGCGGTTTGTAGTAGCTTTCCTCACATCCATATCATTCTGATGAATATGGGCCACGTTCCTCCAGGCGGTTTAGTTATGCTTGGCTCCATCTGCGTGTCGATCACTACTACGGGGATCACGCCGGTCTAGATCTCGTCAGCCAGGCTGCCTTAAAAACAACCTGTTTAAGGGACCTCGCGAGACGGAAGAGGGATTGCGGTTTTGGTCAGTGTATTGTGCTTGGCTCTGGTGCGACGTCCTAGTCAGGATGTTGTGCCTGGCTCTGGTGCGACGTCCTAGTCAGAATGTTGTGCCTGGCTCTGGTGCGACGTCCTAGTCAGGATGTTGTGCCTGGCTCTGGTGCGAAATCCTAGTCAGGATGTTGTGCCTGGCTCTGGTGCGACGTCCTAGTCAGGATGTTGTGCCTGGCTCTGGTGCGACGTCCTAGTCAGGATGTTGTGCCTGGCTCTGGTGCGACGTCCTAGTCAGGATGTTGTGCCTGACTCTGGTGCGACGTCCTAGTCAGGATGTTGTGCCTGGCTCTGGTGCGACGTCCTAGTCAGGATGTTGTGCCTGGCTCTGGTGCGACGTCCTAGTCAGGATGTTGTGCCTGACTCTGGTGCGACGTCCTAGTCAGGATGTTGTGCCTGACTCTGGTGCGACGTCCTAGTCAGGATGTTGTGCCTGGCTCTGGTGCGACGTCCTAGTCAGGATGTTGTGCCTGGCTCTGGTGCGACGTCCTAGTCAGGATGTTGTGCCTGGCTCTGGTGCGACGTCCTAGTCAGGATGCTGTGCCTGACTCTGGTGCGACGTCCTGGTCAGAATATTGAACCTGACTCTGTTGCGACGTCCTGGGCAGAAGGTTGTGCCTGACAGGAGTAACGTCTCGACGTTGTCGATGTTGTTGTTACTGATTCAGCAGCATCCAGACTCTCGCCCTTCGGCCCAATGTCATGTAATGGTATCTGCACGTGTATATTAGTTGTTGTATAGTGTCATACAAAGTGTTCCGTTTATCTGAACTCGGAAGAAGAAGCATTTGTCTAAAATCTTTGAGCGCTGAGCACTCAAACAAATGACGATCGCCGACTTCACATGGGTGTGTACACAGCTGACACTCTGAAGTGTGTTGTGGTTGGATTTCGTTCAGCTGCTTGGTTAGTGGAATCTGTTGGGTTCTCAATCGAGAAATGGTTCTCTGATCTTTCTTTGTGATGTTCATTTATTATGTCACTTAGATTGGAGCTTGCAGTATGTCGGAAGAGCTCACTCCCCGTGCTTTCCATGACTCTTCTGTTTCAGTCAAGTTTCTCGATAACAAGGTTTGAACTTGGTACCTTTGACGTGAGAAGATTAAATTAATATAAGGTAAATAAATATACATTAATATAGTGGTATTATTTACCACTAGTCTCAGAACGCTTCAGCGCATCCAGCTGGAAATGAACACCAGACGTACATGTAAGAAGACAAGACGTGTGGAAGGGAAATGATATCGCCTCTCGCAGAGAAAATGTACTGAGACATAATATAATAAAGCTTTCTAACATGGTATCCTGCTGTGAGGCGACCTTGACCGTTGCCACAATAGACACCATCTATTCAACACGCGAAAGGCATAAGCTACCAATGAGCGTCACAATGCGGTGCTGATAGAAGATAGAAACAGAAACCAGACACGCCTAATAACACCACCATCACTAAAACAAAACGAAATTCGTGTTAATTAAAAACTTAAACTAAATGTCTCGAGACTTGTTTAGAAAACTCTTCAATTTCTTCTATTTCGCTTGATCGATGCGCATCCAATCTATTCTTGAAAGCATTAATTGACACTATTTCCGGTGCCAATGTATTACACCCGTTCACCATTCATCATTAACTACACAAATATTTCCTAGTATATAATCTGGACCTTTCTTTAATTAATTTGTAGATATGACCTTTTGTTCATGTAGCCGCTGTATTTTGAAAAAAAGCCTACTTATTATAGTCTGATTTATCCTTTCCGTTGATTATCTTATAAACCTGTATTAAATGCCCTCGAATTATTCTCTTTGAAAGGTAATGTAGCCCGGTTTTTCTGAGTCTTTCCACATAATTATAATTCAGGATTTATAATTGGGGACGGCATGGGCTAGTGGTTAAGTGACACGGTTCACAATCTGAAGGTACTGGGTTTGATCCCGCCAAAAACCCTTAGAAAATGCAGGAGGAAGCAGACCCCTACATAAAATACATGCCAAAGTCGGATGCACTGGGCCGAAAGGCGCAAAATATAAAAACAGTAGTGCAACGCCCACCGCCATGAGGGATAGAGAAATAAGGCGAACGCAAAAAAAAAAACATGTATCCTTTCCAGCACGTTTATATCTCCTCTACGATAAGAACGCCACACCTGAACACAGTACTCCAATCTAGGTTTAACTAATACGTTATACAATCACGACCCCATTCCATCGCCAGGGACAAAGGATGAACGAAAATAATTGACGATCCACAACAGAACGAAGACTATGAACAGGGCAATGATACACATATATTGGGACACATAAGATAAGGGCAATTTAAAAAGTAGCATTAACATTTGATTATTTACAGAATGTTGTATTAAGTGTTTGATATGTGTTTATGTATATATATATATATATATATATATATATATATATATATATATATATATATATACATATATATATATATGATTGAGGCAAACACAAATATATGCACAAACATAAGCATAAACAGAAAGAAATCATTTATTTAAAATACGGAGGCAATGAGACAATTATCAGCAGCCCTAAGATAGGTTGTGTAACAAACAAATTATCACAGATTTCATGAAGTTCACGAAGTAGAGTATGGCGGCCTTTGAAATGTGGGTATTCGGAAGACTTAGATGAGTTTCTTGAAAAGATAGGACAACCAATAGTGAGGTTCTGGAACAACTCCAGGCAGAACAGACACTTCTGAAGGAAATAAAAAGCAGAAAAATACTATATTTTGGTCTTGTCCAGCAACATGAATGTCTGCTGAAGGTTATATTAGAGGGAAGAATGGAGGGCAAGAGAGCCGAAGGGCAACAGAGGTACAATTGGACAGACATCAAGATGTTGTCGGAACACAGCTTGACACAGCCTGGCACGGGCAGCTGGAGATCTCTTATCGTCAACCTTAGATGCGAAGCCGGTGTGGTGATGATGAAGTCGATAAAAACATAAACATGCATTTACTAATAGAATAGTTGTCGTAAATCAGCTGTAAAATTAGCACATATAATAATATTTTAAAAACCTCAAAGAAAACACGTATAGCGATGAGCAGTACCATTTCTAGACCGGACATGCACATGTAACCATACGGTTACCACCAAGCTAGCCATCGCTTCATTCACATATTTTTTTGTTAAGTTGTCTTCTGAAAGCAGACGATGAAGAAGATGTAATAAATAAACTTACACAAATAAATAAACATGGAAAATAAATTATGTAATTACCGCTTAATTCACTCAAATTGAAACTTATTTGTGAAAAGAATGGCACATGAAATCTTACACGTAAAATATAATTCACCAGGTTACTGAAACCCATTTTTCATTCAACAATTATTCAATAATGTGTTAGGGATAGGGTTAATGCTTGTGACGTAAACTGTATGTGTTGTGTAATAAATAATTCGGGGGAAATAACAGACAAGATACAAAACACATTTGATTTCGGGTGAATTAAATGACAAAGACACATCTATATTTTTTCAAATAAACACATTCAACGTAAGTAAAATACACAACTCACCAGTAGTTATCGACTTTCCTGTTGACCTTATGAACGTTGTTAGTGAAGGGTTAATGACGCTGGTTGTACCCGGGGTAGCAATAATAGCAGCGTTGTCAAATTCTAAGCTTGTCGTAAAATGTAACGAAAGAGGGTAGTGCTTGGGACAGGCAACCTCATCAAATAAATAATCATTGCCATTAGTGTCAGTCACAGCGAATACGCAGATACAGGCTTCCTTTAAATCGACTTGCTACAGTTATAACCTATGCTTCACACTGAGTACCACGTGTGAACGGCTGTAAATGCTTGGAAACACACTTACTTTAGCTGTAGTTGTAGCCAATGCTTGACACTGCAGCGAATATGTGAATAAATTAATGGAAAATCACCTAACGGCGAAATAAACGTTAACTGTTAGTTAAGAACAAATTTTAAGTCGCCTTGTTTCTCAAATTCTGTTAGTTGCAGATTTGTTTGTTTCGTATTTTACCGATTGATATGTTAAGTAGTTCATGCCACATACTTAGGAACAAGTTAACACGTACATCTTCTAATGATTTTTTCGTCGGTAAACATTCACTTGTTGAAAAATGTATTGTGAGCACCAGATCTACACTGAATAAATATGTTAGTAATTTCAGTGACGAATAGTAAGAACTAGATTGTTCACTCGAAGGCGTTCAGTGGAAATGTTTGGTGCGCGCTTCATTGCTTGTTAAAATATGCGCACCGAGTATTAACGTTTCAGGTTCAATGTCAGCGAACGCGGAACGGGGGGGTGTGACCGTAAAAATGGTCACCAGTGCACCGCGCGAGCTCGCGAACTGACCCTTCAGGGCTTTGTTTTGCGTAAACTACAGCATAATATCCCGCGTGAATTACGTAAGCTCAGAACAGCAAGGATTCTTATTCTGTGCGACCGATCCCCTTAATTCGTTTTTAATAAGTGGTTTTCAATGATTTTATGTGACTTTCAATGGGACTTTCAATGTGATCTTCAATGTCATTTTAAAAGTGATTTTCAATACTATTTTTAATGACATTTTTCGTGATTTTCAATACAATTTTTAAAGCCATTTTTCATATGATTTTCAATACGATTTTCAGTGTCATTTTGCTTATGAATTTCAATATACTTTTTAATGTCGTTTTTAATACGATTATGAATGTTTTTTTCAATGTTATTTTAATATGATTTTTTTTTGTTCGTTTGACAATTTCAGTATTAATATAAATTTCCAATGTAATTTTAATATGATTTTTCTCAATACGATTGTTATTGTCACTGTTAATATGATTTCTAATAGGATATTTCAATGTAAATTTTCCATAGAATTTTCAATACGGAAGAGAAACTCTCTCTCTCTCTCTTTCTCTCTCTCTCTCTCTTTCTCTCTCTTTCCCTCTCTCTCTCTCTTTCTCTCTCTTTCCTTTAAACACACTCTGGTTTCATTTTACTCTGTCCACCAACGACACTCTTGCACAACTTTCACACGCGCCCTCAGGGTGAGACCCTTCCATTGCACTTTGGATAGAATGGCTTTTGAGAGCGCACAAACCTACCATAGGTACATACAGACGCACACATGCATCCAAGCACTGGTTTATGCGTCTTAATATCGCCCAATTGACTACGGTCTGGGGTGGAATAGGCGCGCCTCCGCAAGTAGAATCTAGTGAAGCAAACACGTAAAATGAAATTATAAAAAAAAAATTAAAAAAATTGTCAATACAATTTTCAATGTCATTTAATATGAATTTTAAACTGATTTTCAATGTCACTGTTAATATGAATTTCAACGTAACTTTCAAAATGATTTCCACACGATTTTCAATGTTACTGTTTATGGGGTAGTGGTTAAGTGACACGGCTCACAACCCGAATGTGCTGAGTTCGATCCCCATCACAGGGGAAGAATAAAAGGCAAAGGCCGCCGTCCATCGCAAACGATGATGGCATAATTTATGTGCTAGCAGTTTTTTTTAGTAAGGATTAACTGTGCTACTTTGTATCCTCACTCTCTCGTCTCCAGCCGCGCGACCCCAGTGGCAAGTCAAGGACAAGACGACTAATTGGTGGCTACGAGATGCAGGGAACTCCGCATCAAGCACCCGTGAAAAAGACGGCGGGGTCCGTAGTCGAACCCACACCACCTGATCACGAGGCCGACAGCTTAACCACTTCGCCACGGAATCCACCGAGGGGAAGTAAACCCTTAGAGCATGTAGGAGGACGTAGACCCTTACATAAATGCATGCTGAAGTTGGATGCACTGGGCCGACAGGCGCAAAATGAAAACCACAGTGCAAAGCACACCGGCTTCGGTATTAGAGAAATAAGGCGAACGCAAAAAAAAAAAAAAATTATAAATAAAAAAAAAATAAAAAAATCACTCTTAATATTATTTTCAATGTTATTTTTAATGATGTTCTGATACCATCTTTGATTTAATCTTTAATGTGATTTTAAATACGATATTCAATACTATCTGAAATCTGATTTTCAATACGATTATAAATGTCATAAGGGTAACTGAAACGTTAGTCCAGTCAGGCACTGACCAAGACGTTACGTCAGGGTCAATCACAATACACTGACACAGACCTCAATTTCTATTCCAAGTAGCTTACCATGGAAACAGACTGTTTTCAAGGCAGACTGGCTGACGAGATGTGGATCGATGTGATCCTCGTAGTAGTGAGCGCCATGGAGATGAACACGAGGATAGTACAACCACGTGGAGGACCGCTGTCTAACTTCACCAGCATGCTGGGATTGGAGGAAAGCTACAGCAACCAATCACTTAACTGAAGGGTTAACTTCCTCATTATGAGCATTAAACAACAACCAAATTATCTCATTTTCAATATGAATACTCTTTAGTCTTATCCTTACAGGATTTGATGACATCAGAACACAACTGAAATAGCGACACGTGTTATGTACTCACCACAAATGACCTTTGTATATATGAGAATGTAGATAAATAGTAGACATTGAAATCAAATATCACCGCAAAGTAGGAAATGAAATGCGTGTAAAAAAAGCGGTATAAAACAAACGAATAACTATGATATCTGACAACATGGGGAAACAGTTTCCCGTGCAGTATTTACAACTATGATATCTGACAACAAGGGGAACAGTTTCCCGTGCAGTATTTATAACTATGATATCTGACAACAAGGGGAAACAATTTCACCTGCAGTATTTACAACTATGATATCTGACAACAAGGGAAAACAATTTCACCTGCAGTATTTATAACTATGATATCTGACAACAAGGGGAAACAATTTCACCTGCAGTATTTATAACTATGATATCTGACAACAAGGGAAAACAATTTCACCTGCAGTATTTATAACTATGATATCTGACAACAAGGGGAAACAATTTCACCTGCAGTATTTATAACTATGATATCTGACAACAAGGGGAAACAATTTCACCTGCAGTATTTATAACTATGATATCTGACAACAAGAGGAAACAATTTCACCTGCAGTATTTATAACTATGATATTTGACAACAAGGGGAAATAATTTCACCTGCAGTATTTATAACGTTGTTGTTATAGCCGGGTGTGGGGTTGTGGATCAACTCTCAACACCATCTAAATGTTCCCATGGCCTGCGTCTCATATAGCCTCTGACAACAAACTCTAACTACTGGCCTTCGCGTGGCAGAACTGTTTTGACTAACAGGAGAAGGGGCGGAAGGTGAGTCACTGGCGCCTTAAATTTAGTAGTTTTGGGTAGATGGGGTTCGAAAGCCTAGGAAGGCAGCTCATCTAGGAAAAGGAAAACTCCGATTTCAAATCACATGAAGCCTTGCAGATAAGATACTGTCGTATCTTGTCGGGTTTTGTCAGATATGGCTATGCAACCTGTTTTCTGAGAACTAAAAGTTGGTCAACATCTACGAAACCGACGATGTGCGAAGGAGCACACTCAAGAAGATACAATGCCTTACCATAGAGCGAGGAACGACAACCTCAGCTGAGTGTTGTGGCAGGGCAGACCAGGCCCTTAGCCTTGGTTGGCGCCTGATCTAGGAGTGAAGCCCAGAAAGGCGAACAGATGGAGCATTGCTCCGCTGATCCGACAGCTTCTGCAGCTTGCCTTGTTCCAAATGCATTGGCATTAACTTTCCCTTGGAGTAAATAAGGCAGACCGAGAGAGGGATCTATACTGCATGTACAACACATGGTCTCTATATTTCTGCTGGGCTTTGTCTCATAGTACAATTATTATTGTCTGACAAGACAAAAAGAACTAATGATGGTGATAAACGCATGTCTGTGTGCAGATATCAGTATGTATTTCCAATAATAAGGTTGCATGTGCATGTATCAGTATCTTATCATGTCATGTTTGGCCGTAGTCCATTATCTGACCCAATTGTAGTAATTTAATTCTAACACAACTTTTCTTTTTTCCATGCGTTCGCTTTCACAGACGACACTACACATATAAAAACTGCACGTGTTAATCGCTGTACTGTTGGATTTGGTAGTTGTTTTTATTTGTTTTATCTTTTATTCCCGATGAAGGCATTTTGTAGTTTTTTTCCACGCAGTATGTGCGTCAATATTGTCTGTGTTGTTATGCAATACCTTGTACAACTTTCTATTCTATCTGTTTACGACATTCTCGGTGCTGTGCGCAGCATTATCTCAAGTATAGTTTTTGAGTGCTCCTGTAAGATTTGTGTTGTAGAAAATGCAGGACGAAGTAGACCCTTACATAAAATGCATGCCGAAGTTGGATGCACTGGGCCGACAGGCGCAAAATAAAAACATAGTGCAACTCACACCGCGTTGGGGAATACAGAAATAAGGCGAACACACCACAGAAAGAACATGTTCGAAAGGATACCATTGCAAATGCAATGTTTGGGATGATAAAAAGAAATATTAAACATAGGAGCAAGGAAGTGATCGTCAAACTGTATAAAGCTTTAGTTAGACCTAGATTGGAGTACTGTGTACAGGTGTGGAGTCCTTATCATAGAGGGGACATAAACATGCTAGAAATAATACCAAAAAAAGCGACAAAGATGATAGTTGGATTCCAGAATTACAGTTATGAGGAACGACTCAGAAAAACAGGCCTACAGTGTCTAGAAGAGAGAAGAATTCGTGGTGACTTAATACAGGTTTATAGATGATCAGAGGAATCGATAAATTAGACTATAACAAGTTTTTTAAAATACAGCCACCCACAATAACACGAGGGCATAGCTACAAGCTGACTAAAGAGAGGTCCAGGTTAGATATTAGGAAATATTTTTTTAGTCAGAGAGTGGTGTCTGCTTGGAATGTATTGCCAGGGGAGGTGGTGGAGGCAGGGACAGTTAATGCGTTTAAGAATAAACTGGATGCGCATAGATTTTAGAGCAAGGTGATATAAATGTAACTGGTTGCATACAGACTCTGCAGGGTCTTCTAAACCAGTATAAAGACGTTAAGTTAAGTTAAGTTAAGTTAAGAGCAAGAAAACTGATAGAAAGATTCCAGAATTATAGTTATGAGGAACAACTCTGATAAACAAGCATACAGTATTTAGAGAAGAGAAGAATTCGAGGTGATTTAAGACATATTTATAGAGTAACCAACGGAAAAGATCAATTACAAGTTAACAAGTTTTTCAAAAAACAGACGGCTACAAGAATAAGAGGGCATAGCCATATATTAATTAAAGAATAATCCAGATTAGTTTTCATTAAATATTTCTTTAGTCAGATAATAGTCAATGCTTGGAATGCATTGCCGCAGGAAATAGTGGATGCAGGGTCAATTAATGCATTCACGATTAGATTGGATGTGCATAGGTACTTTTAGATCAAGTGAATGTAAAAGAAACTGATTGTATACAGACTATGTAGTCTTCTAACCCAGTATAAAGACGTAACGTTAAGTTAAGTTATAACTCTGGAGCAGGCTGGAGAATTTGCAAAAGATCAAGTTTGTTTAAACGAGCTATGATGGGAATTACTTTCTGCAACGGACATGCTGCATGATGATGCACATACACATACTGTTTATATTGTATAGAGTGTATAGTATTTCTGTATAATGCTACTAGTCTCGTCAAATGGCTTGGCTTCATTCATTCTCAATCGTCCGCTACCAAACCCTGAAAGGGCTTAAGTAGCAGAATGTAGCCCAGAGAACGGAATGCGTTGTGTCGTAGTCTACAGCCTGCCTACGATATTTGCAACCTTTCGGTCCAACACATCCGACTTCAGCGAGCATTTTTTTAGTACTGGGTTAGCATTCCCTCTTTGATTCCTTCTCCTTAGCCAGTCTGCCCTGCTGCAGCCTATTATCCAGGATCACCGGGTGGAGGTGTAGAAGGGTCTTGGCAGCTTTAGTTCGCTGGCCCTGACGCTAGCAGTCAGCAATGAGTCGCTAACCACTGCAGTTCATGCGCTGCTCAGCATCTTGATCCCACCTCGTCATATAAATTACACAACAATAACTACCATATCGAACGTCACGTTATAGCTTGATAAAATGTTTATCACTTTGAGGTCAGTGTAGAAATTATTCTGTTGAAAATTAAATAGTTTCTCGTATCTAGTAAGCCAAATGAAAGAAACCACAATTAAACTTATTACCAGCACTAAGAGTATAATCCAAAGGGCAAACGAGGGCATACAGGACGGCCCCTTTTAAAAGGCAACTTGATTGATGTGCAGAACTGAAGCTTAACTTTTGGTTACTTAACCTAGATATGTTTGATTCACTTCCGGTGCCATCTCCACATCGAAGACCAGATGCCATGGCTCTCCAACATACTGTGTCTCTTGCTTTGATAATACAATCTGTCAGCCCTTTCCCTGTCCAACTAGTGATGCTATCCTCTCCCTAATAGTACTGTTTGACAATGACACGTTTGTGCTCAACCTTTCATTTTAGTATTGTTTTCAGCAAAGTGGTCTGACTTTTTATGTGACAAAAATATCAGAACACCGAGATCACCTCTTGAAACGTCACTTTCCACCTCCTACTATATAACGCAACTGATATTGTTCCAAGGTTTATAATCAATCCATGCTCCCCACAGAGAAATAAACCAAACTCACGGAATAAAAGACAACAAATCACTGTTGAAAGTGATACTTTCACAGAATCTTTCCCTGAAACAAACTGCATATCTTCGTTTCCCGAACACACTATAATGGTTGCACTGATCGTTAAGACATGAACATTTTGTTTATAGTCAGCCGTGGAATGTGACGTTTTAAATGGATTTCTCCGTGAGTAAGAAGGCCTGTATCTACAGTAGGCTATGGTTGGACTCACTCCGTTCATCAATTCTCTGAACGCGTCTAATTTCTCCAATTCGTCTTTATCTGGTTACTGTTCTTTTCAAGGAGATACGTCTCATTCTTCCACATTTCAAAGGCATCAATTGTCTTCTCCATTTGTCCAGGTTTCTACGCAAAGCAGTAAAGACGAGGATACAAAACACCTGTACATTCACATTTGTAATTTGTCGTTGACTCATTTGGATGTCAAAATTTTACTCAAGTTGGTGACAACAGATTTATTTATCTTTATTCTCTTCATGATTTCCATTTCACCTCTCTCCTGGGTAAGCATTCCCTCTTCAATCCCGACTCCTTAGCCAGTCTGCCCTGCTGCACCCTGTTATACAGGATCACTGCGTGGATGTGTAGATGGGTCTTGGCAGCTCTGGTTTGCTGGCCCTGACGCTAGGAGTCAGCTATGGGTCGCTGACCGCTGCAGCTCACGCGCTGCTCGGCATCTTGATCACAGGAACTTGTTTTAAAAGCTCAAGACTATTAAGAACAAGTGGAACTATATTTTTATCACAAATGGACAGAAGTCACGACTGGCATAATAAACACGTCTATGAAATGTTCCCAAAGTATTACAGTAATATCCATGTCATTGAAAATATAAAACAATATATTATTTCAAGGTTTATCTGAGAGAAATAAAAGTGTTACTAACAACTTTCAGTTTTGTCGCTTTCCTGGAATTCTTGGTCCTGTCGATAAGGGACTATTACAATGGAAGGAGTCTTTCAGGACTGCAACACACTCCTCCTCTTGGGTCAGGCAATGCCCATCACCTCTTGGTAGTTTCTTTCTTCTTCTTCTTCTTCTTCTTCTTCTTCTTCTTCTTCTTCTTCTTCATACTCTTCTTCTTTTTCTTCTTTTTTATCACATTCTTCTTCTTCTTCTTCTTTTCTTTTTCTTCATATTCTTCTTATTCTTCTTATTTTTCTTGTTCTTCTACTTTATCGTCAACATCTTCATCTTCTTCTACTTAATTTTTCTTCATCTTTTTTTTCTTTTTTTTCTTTTTTTCATCCTTTCATCATCATCATCATCATTTTCTTCTTCTGCGTCTTATTTTTCTGCCATGGACGATCTATCTAAAGTATGCCATGGTCAGGCATAATACTCTGACCAACTATCTCTCTTCCATGCAGAGTTTCCTGGAAATAGGTTGTTTTCAAGGAAATCTGGCTGACGAGAGGATCTCCGTAGTAGTGAACCCCACGCAGAGGAAGCCAAGCAAAGCACAACCGCCTGGAGGACGGCGGTCCAACTTCATCAGCATGCTCGGGGTGTGTGAGTAAAGCTACTACAATTCGCCCCTAGACGCCCTGTCAGGATTCACGAACGAGCAAACTTACATTACACAACGACAAGAACAACGTTTATGGCTCATTAGCGCATTGGTATAGCACTCGTTGTTAATGGCATTGGTAGAGAGTGCAGGTCCCGCTTCCGGTAGCTCGAGTCGACTCAACTGTAAATAGGTACCTGGCTGACGACTAGGGTAAAAGCAAGGCAGTGAACAGGCCACCCCACCTCACACAGCTGTGGCTATGTACAATGAAGGCTATATCACTTCACCCCCGACGGCAGTGCTTGCTAAGGGACTATATTTATCTGGTATCTGTACCTCCTACTTTGTTCATATTGCTAACACGATGTATAAATGATTCTTCATCAGATAGAGGCGTGTCTCACAATGCAATCTGTTTTTGTGTGCATTTATTTTCATAAACTTTTTTTTTTTTTCTCTCTGCGTATTCTAACTCCATTTTGTGTATCTTCTTATTAAATATAAGCATTGTATGTGGGTTTTTTTTCCCGTGGCAGCATACGGCTACAAAACATGGGAAGTTACCCAAACTTCAAGGAAGAGTATCGAGTCATTCGAATCGAAATACCATAGAACGGACCTCAGCATACCTTAAATCGAACAAAAAAAAGAATGCAGACTTTAGACAAGAATTGGGCTTAGAGGAGAACTAGTACAATTCATAACGACAAGAAATTTGAAATACTTTGGCCACATCAAAAGACATAACGGTCTTGAGAGAACGGTAATGGAAGGCATGGCGCTAGGAAAGAAAGGCAGAAACAGATCAAGAAGGCGATTGCACCACGATGCCATAGAATTATTTGGGAATGACTCTGGAAAAGGCTAGAAATATGGCAGGTGATCGAATTTTTTTTTCCAGACTGGCTGTGATAGAGGCGACAAGGACATGCTGCATGATGATGATTGTATTTTACATGTGGGTGCCTTTATGGGACAGAAGAATAAAGTTGTCTGACTGATCAGCAAGTTGTTTTATCAAATTCCACTAAATTCCATTAAAATTCGTTAATGTTGTTGTCTTCATAATAAAGCCAATAGCCACCAGAAAACGAAATGGTGATATAGATGTCTCATTTGCACATCAGGTCTAATCTTGTGTACACTCATTTTTGTATTTTTTTTCGTTCGCCTTATTTCCCTATTCCCCAAGATGGTGTGCGTTGCACTGTGGCTTTTATTTTGCGCCTGTCGGTCCAGTGCATCCGACTACAACATGCATTTTATGCAAGGGTTTGCTTCCTCCAGCATTTTGTGAGGATTTGCTTCTCCGGGGTAACGACCGGTGCTGTGATGGGGATCGAATCCAGCATCTTCAGATTGTGAGTCGTGTGACTTAACCACTAGCCCATGGAGTCCCCTATACGTGTACATTTATAATAACATACACGTAGGAACAAGATGCTGCAGCGGTCAAGGATCCAAAGCTCACTGCTAGCGTAACGCCAGCAAACCAGAGATGCCAAGACCAAAGTGCACATCTACACGGTCATCCTGGATAACATTCTGCAACAGAGCAGACTGGCTAAGTAAATGTGATCGAAGAGGAAAGGCTATCCGGTACTCAGAAATGCCTACTGAAGTCGGATGTTTCGGACCGAAAGGTCCAAATATCGAAATCAAGCTGTAAACTACGACACAACGCATTCCATTCTCTGAACTATATTCTGCTACTTGCAAAACCATTTTCAGGGCTTGGCAGCGGGAGTTTGAGAACAAACAAAGAAGAAGAATAATAAACCTCTATGCGATCAGGGCCCGATTAGGGTATTGACTTCGGGGGTGCAACACAGGGTTATCTTAATAACAGTTGCCTATCGCAAGCAAAGATGGCAAAATCATTAGACTTGTGTTGCGAGATGTGTTCTCATATCAAGACCAACCCTGGCACGGCATAATTTGTCGCTCCCGTGACACTTTAAGGAGTCGGCTGAAGTGTTGTCGTGCGTACTCCTCTTTCCGGGGACACGCCTAAACAGAGCCCCCCAATGACAGAAAACACTAAAATAGTTTTGCGCTCTGCGATCTGAGCACATTGTAACACATTGAAAACTGACTTCACACTTGTCGATCCCGTGACACGATGTGCATGTAAAAGAATATGTGAAAGATGAAAATTGAAAGAAGCAGGCATATAAGCCGTTGAGGGGCAAACACTAAAAAAGGCATGATATTCTTACCAAATCTAAGCCTGCATGAAGGTTAAAAAGTGACAGTCGGTCTATTATGGAAAGACACAACAGGACAATAACCATACACTACCTGCTTTCTGCAATGAATGTCAACTGGTCGACATCCGTCAGCTGTTAGAAACCGAATCACCGCTCTCTGGTCAACTCTGGACGGATTCCGTATCATACATACCATGTTTTCAACGGTCTGCTGAGGAAACTTTGAGTCGAAGGATAAAGAAATTTTGCAAACTTGACGGCTGGTAGGTGCTGTTTACATTATAAGTAACGTCATCATGCGCATCGTACGTATATTCACTTGGTACAGTTAGTTCCGGTTTCATTTGAATAAACCTAGTATTAAAGCGATGTGTTGTAAAATTATACACATTGGTAAAGCAAAAACACACATTTATAAACATTAAGAAACAATTGTTTCAAATGTTAGCAACATTTTACATTTAGTTCAAACATAGATTTTAAGCATCTTTCTGTTGTGTTTAAATTAAATTCCAGTTTTTATGGACAAGAAATAGTGGTCGCCCTACTGACCAAAAAGACGACACGAGAGAAGAACAAGAATGTCTGTGAAGATGAAAATACATAATGACTTCTAATTGTAATTTAGCACCGATTAATCCGATTCATCATTTCGTGGAAACGTTGATGTCAGACATTCGTGAATCCAAACGAGAAATAACAGAAGCAAGAATGATTTCCAGGTATTGATATAGATTCACTGCGCACGCAGATACCGACCTTGACCGTATCTTTGTTATCCAGAGCGAACGCTGCACGTGAGTACGTTGCACGTTTGTGGTATGGTACAATAGTCGGCTAGTCACTCGCCGAGAGACGGAAATACGTTGATTAAGTAAGTGAAATACGACACCCTCTCCCATTCTCTCTCTCGATCTCACTCTCTCTCTCTCGATCTCTCTCAACCTTTCCTATATTTAGCATGTAATGCTGACGTCAACCTCGACAATGGACCTTTGTTGTGTAAGAGAAGATTAAGGGAGACATTAAAATTAGGGAAAATAAATAAATGCAAATCGGCGTGTCAAACGCGTGTTGTCGAAAGGGGAAGGAACAAAATGAACACTGTAACATGCCGAGCATTTTGTAAGACGGGGTTACGAAGGACTTGGATATATAGCTGGCTACCCCCTCCTGTAGAAACTATGAAGGTCAGTTTCATGATAACAATTGCCGTCGGGGGTAAAGAGAACTCTTCATGTACTAAATCGCAGTCTATGTGAGGTGGGAGTGGCCAGTTCCCTTCCTTGCTGTTTTTACCTTTATTCACGCATACGTCAGGTACCCATTTATAGCTGTGTTGGCCGGAGGAGCAGTGGCACCAGGCACGAACTACCTCCTGGATATTTTTGTATGTCAGTGATTTCGAACCCTTGCACGCTGTAATCTCAATCTAGGCTCACTATCGACTAGGCTGCATTCTCCACTATAAGAAATTATAAGCAACTAGAAAAAAAAGGAGATTGTATCTACACCTAATGATAGAAGACACTAGAATGTCGTTAAAATAGTTATACAGTGGATATCTGGTCACTCAAACACATCTGGCAGTGACTAGCAAAGTAGGGATCAAGACAAGAACAGCCAACACAGCAACAACTTTACAAACAATCAAACATCTTACAAAACCAACACACATAGAAACATGGCTTGTAAGATTGGCCATAGAAAACACAGAAACAGAGGTCTACAAACATATCGCAAGCTCCAATATAAAGACAGCATCAATCAACGCACATGGAAGAATCAGAGAACCATTTTTCGACTGAGAACCCAGAACATCCCACTTAACAAGAACCTTAACAGAATCCAACCACAACAAATTCCAGAGTGCCAGATGTGTACACACCCACACGAAACTTTTGATCATTATCTATTTGAGCAATCGACGCAGAGCGATGTTCATAAAATGCTTCTTACTCAGAGACCAGATAAATGGAACACTTTGAACGGCACCAAACAGTTAAACACGGACTATCATTACCTACATTGTTTTAGGACAGTGTTTCAAGAAGGACAACTAACATCTGTTCAGGCAAAATATACTGATCAGACATGTTAGTGAGGTTCAGGCAAAATATACTGATCAGACATGTTAGTGAGGTTCAGGCAAAACATACTAGAC
Organism: Ariolimax columbianus; assembly: GCA_036924085.1. NCBI lineage: Eukaryota > Metazoa > Mollusca > Gastropoda > Stylommatophora > Arionidae > Ariolimax > Ariolimax columbianus. The sequence continues at coordinate 45,727,890 of JAVGWX010000010.1, forward strand.
AAAACCCACTTCTTGGCTTCTCGTAGCCCTTCTTGGAAGCGAGCTGTTTTCATGGCAGCCTGGCTAATGAGGTCAGAGACACGCAGATGAAGCAAGCATAGCACAGCCGTTTGGAGGACCCGGTCCACCTTCATCAGCTCGCTTAGGATGTGAAGAAAGCTACGACAACCTGCCACTTAACATCCATTTTAGGGCATCATTAAAGAGTAATCTAATTATTGTGGGCATTAATCAACACCAAGGATAGTGTTTCCCAACCTCTTTTTGGATCACGCTCTGCCTCAAAGCCTCACACATGTTAGTGTCCTCATCTAGCATAATAGTCAATCAAAATTCTCAACAAGTATAAATAAACATGTACGTGTAAACGTAGTCAACTAGCAGACAATGACAATGGGGATGAACTGTTAGAGATCTCATTATACGCCGTTTTGAAACTTCCTGCTCAACTCTACACTTGCTTGAGTACAAGGCATGCATGACAGTACTGGATTTTCATTCGCTGATGAATTTATATAGGTTTTACTTTTCGCTGCTGGGGAGGAAGACTAACGTCTGGTCAGGGAAAATTATACTGATCAGACATGCTAGTCAGGGTCAGGCAAAACATACTGGCCAAGAACCTCACCTCAGCGTCCTAGTAGCCCTCCCTGGAAACGGACTATTTTAATGGCAGCCTGGCTAACGAGGTGAGGGATCGAAGTGATCCCCTTAGTAGTGAGTGACATACAGATGAAGCCAAGCACAACACAACCGCCTGGAGGGCCTCGGTCCACCTTTATCAGCACGCTCGGGATGTGAGGTAAGCTACTACAATAGGCCACTTAACGTCCTTTTCAGGGCGCACAAAAAGAGTAACCTACTCATTGTGGGAATTCTAAAAAAAACAACAACCCTTCACTGCTTAAAAAAAAACGGATAACACAACTCTGCTCTTATGTTATACGTGTGGGGCAGCCAGCTTCTAACTGTAATTATGACGCAATGTTGTTTGTCTGCTCCGCGTTGGCACATGCAGGGCGCTCTTGACACCCATAGCAAACATAATAACAAGTTACAATACAAAGGCGTTGGTTTTCTCATTTCTATTCCATTATTAAAGTTGTCCTTTAAAGCCCTCTCGTATATCGAACTAGTTCCATCTGATATGTACGACCTTCGACGTGTATGTAGTAACGGCAGGATATCTCTTGGGTAAAAAGTCCGCATCTACCAGTTCTGCGTGGTCTCAGTCCTACTTTATGGCTCCAAAACATGGACATTGCATATCGGGACTAGAGGTCTTCCAAAATAAGCAACCCGCGACGTATCCTAGGCATCCGATGGCATGGCTACATCCGCAAGGCGGAGGTCTTTTCTAGAACAGATATAATCCTAAACTCGGAAACACTGGACCGCCGCCGAATTCCTTTATTCGGTCATGTTTTACGACTGGAACAGGAAACTACGAGATACTTCACAGGTTGTACCTCAGCGCCAAACGACTTCACCCGACGGGCTGGATGGGCACAGGAGAAGCCGTTCTGACGCAGTATGGCTCCAGCAGACAGCAGCCTCCCGATCCACTCTAGAGAAGGCCTGCAACCACACCGCAGCAGTGGATCGCGTATGTGGCCGAGCAACACAACAGGCCTTATATGCCAAAGCGAAGTTATTATTATTATTATGCTTTGCATTTTATAAAGCATAAATCGAACTCGACTCGGGAAAATAAAATCCAAGTTAATAGGATTCTTGGGCTAGCATCAGGCCTGCGAACCAGAGCTGCCAAGACCGCCATGCGGTAATCCTGAATAACAGGCAGCAATAGAGCAGACTGGCTAAGTAGAAGGGTTCGAAGAGGGAAGGCAACCAGGTACTAAAAAATGCTTGATGAAGTCCGATGTGTCGGACCGAAAAGTGCAAATATCTCAGCCAGGCTGTAAAACACGACACAACGCATCCCGTTCTCCGGACTACATTCTGCTACTTGAAAAGCCCTTTTCAAGACATGGTAGCGGGAGATTGAGAACGAACGAGGAAGAATATTTGATTCTTGAGCTTGATATCTGCTACACATAGTTTTTATTTGAGGTACTAATTGAATCAATTTTAATTTCAAATCTACACTGTTTGTGATGGCAAACATTCTTCTTTCAGTTACAAATAGTTGACAGCACTACAGGCACTTGAAATAAAATATGTCGCCGTCAAGGACAGACGTGCATCTCTAACACCTTCACGTAACTTCATTATACTGGTTTAGAAGTATCTGTAGTGTCTTAATATAACCAGTTTCTTTTACATTCACTTGAACTAAAATACCGATGCGCATCCAATCTATTCGAGAATGCATTAATTAATCCTGCCTTGCCTACACTATTTTCTTTGACAATGCATTACAAGCATACATCACTCTCTGACTAAAAAAGTATTTCCTGGTATCTAATCTTGACCTTTCTGCAGTTAATTTGTAGCTGTGTCCTCTTGCTCCTATAGGCGGCTGTATTTTGTAATAGTCCAATTTATCCTTTTTGTTGATTATCTTATTATTACCTGTATTAAATCATCTCGAATTTCTCTATTTTCTAGACACAGTATGCCCGGCTTTCTTAGTCTTTCCTTTTAACTATAATTCTAGAATTCCACTATCAGTTTTGTCTCTCTTCTTTGTACACTTTCCAGCATGTTTATATCTTCATGTTGGAGTACACAGTTTGACTTTCACTTACTTGCTTCTATGTTTATCATACCATACATTGCATTTGTATTTGTTACTGCTCCCTGGACTTGCACACTCCCCTTGTATAATCTATTATAGCCCTTAGATCCTTTTCCATTTTTCCTTTTCTATCCTTCTTTCAATATCAGGTCTCGTTCAGAGTGGAGTAGAAGGCTACTTATTGCTGGAGTCATCCTGTGCGGGAACAGTCTCTTCTGTGCCTCCAGCCGGTCAGGGAAGTCGTCTGGCGTTGAGGAACGATATGTAAAGTGCCCTGGGGGTAATATTACCGCGTCGAATGACCACTGCCATGTCCATGCAGTGCAGCAAAACAAGGATACTTCAAGTTGCAATTCTCACTGAACTACCAACATCCGGAGATAACGTCTTGTGGTTTCATGGTAACATGTCAACCGAGGTCCCATCGGGCTTAGTTGCAGGAGCTGAGCACTCCACTGTCTTGGAACGGGGGTCGCCTAGAATTAAAGGCATAACTCGGCGTGTGAGTGATGTGTCTTTGGCATGTTACAAACCTGGCAGGACTCAACCTCTGCCGAACGAAGTATTTGTCTATAATTGCCCCTTGTGTAATTTCCTGACCACACCAAAACCCGCACTGTCAGCAAACAGGGCGAAAAGCGTCAATACCGTGAAGTTCAACCGTGCACACTGGACCGTGAGACTATGACACAGGGTAGCCGAAATACTATTTCAAATAGCCGATGACCAGGATAATCGAAGAGAAAAACATCACAATAATGAACTATTAATCCAAATGGAAAAGCGCTACATGTTTCCGCCAACACAAGTGTAAGTCGTCGACTAGTGTAAATCCTAGTCAAATCCGTGTCTTGACGGCATCCATAATGGAATAAAACATTAGAGCAAAATTAGACCCGCAGCCTGTAATGCGCTAGCTTTGCTGCCGTAAAAAATAATCAATTAAACAAAAGTGTGAATTACTCATTTTCACTAGCATCTTTAACAACAGACAGCTGGGGCTTTAGGACAACAGGAAAAACAAGAAAGTGATTCATTGGTTGTGTTAAAATACACCTGCCATGCATGCCATAAAAAAAAAGATTGAATATTGAAAGAAGATTGCACCTCATAAAACAAATGGAAATAAATACTAATACTAAATTAAGATTGTTTAAACTCATTGTTAAGTCAGTACTTCTGTACGGACCAGAAGCTTGGAAAACGACAAAGGCAAAAGTGGATTAATGTCCAAAAGGCTGGCAAGACATGCTGAGAACGATGATCTATGAGAGAGGAGTCAACAACAAACAGGAGAGTCACAGAGCAAAGGTAGGAAATGGGGTGGATAAGATACACGCAACGGAAAGTACCATCAGATGTGACCAGACAGGCCATGACATGGAATCCAGAGGGGAAAATGAAGAGAGACAGATCAAGAAACACCCGGAGAAGAGACTGCAAAAATGAACTTCGGTCGCTGGACCTCAACTGGAGAGAGGCAGAAATGGCAATTGAAGGTCTAATTTCCTGGATGAGGTTTGTCAATGCCATATGCCCATAACAGCAGTGGCGGGCATTGCCTGATTCATTCATGGCACTTGACGACATAAGTGGACAAATGGGAAGAACGTATGAACCCAAAAAGATTAGAACCGCCGAACCTCTTGAAGATGTCATTTGTCAGTTGGAATAGCTGCTCACAAGCTGTCATTAAAGACAACGCTAGGTGTACCCAAGGCCAGCGACCTTACTGTCCTTATCCAGAGAAGCAATGTAAACATCAAGTTACATCCCTTGACAATATATTAAGCTAAGTTGATTTACTGTGGACAAGGCTAAGTGTACATTGCACGCTTGAGGCTTTAATTGTTAGTTGTTCGTCTGTCACAATACTTGTGACCAATAAATGGGTCTCTAGTTCAGACCGTCTGCTTCTTCTGTCTTCTTTATCCAATCGTTCCATTTGTTAGGCATAGTTTCAACACATGAGGAACACCAGACTACGATCAGACCTATTTGATTCAGTTGTCCTACCAGCGTTACGCTATGTAAGTGAAACCTGCTCTCTGACAAAATTCATGGAGAGCCAGCTAAGGATAACACATACCTCGCTTGTGCATCGTCTAGTGGGCCTATCACTTGAGTAACAGCGTGAGATGAGCTTACACAGCAGTGGCATCCGGGTATTTTCACATGTCAGGGATGTTCTAAGGCATACCAACAACCCCAAGTACCACTGGGCTGGTCATGTAGTCAGAAGGAAAGACGAACACTGGAGAAAAGCAATCCATATGTGGTATTCCTGAGACGAAAATGGAACTCATGGAAGAACCCCAACTCGGTGAACAGATTCGTTCGAGCCGCACAACATTCGCGACCCTGAAACGAACAAACTAGCCACCAACTGAACAACCCGTCCCCTAGACATAGATTAGCCACCAACTGGGCAACCCGTGCCAGAGACACAAGTTAGCCACCAACTGGCCAACCCGTGTCATAGACACAAATTTGCCACCAACTGGGCAACCCGTGCCATAGACACAAGTTAGCCACCAACTGGACAAACCGTGCCATAGACACAAGTTAGCCACCAACTGGCCAACCCGTGCCCTAGACACAAGTTTGCCACCAACTGGACAACCCGTGCCCTAGACACAAGTTAACCCCCAACTGGGCAAACCGTGCCATAGACACAAGTTAGCCACCAACTGACCAACCCGTGCCCTAGACACAAGTTTGCCACCAACTGGACAACCCGTGCCCTAGACACAAGTTAACCCCCAACTGGGTAACCCGTGCCCTAGACAGAACCAACTGGAACCTGATCTGGAACCCACACAAGACCACAGCACTCAGTACTGCTTGAGCCCAGCCAACAAAGCAAAGAAATGCATATACCTGCGACCATCAACTCGCTTAAGCGCAGTCACACTTGTAGAAGTTACATTCGATTAAGCCTAGGACCAAGACTCAACATTACATTTGTCTACAATTACCTGCTTTTAGGAGATGCTGGTTCCAACCATTTGCAGTGCTGTTTTGTGGAAAAGGTTTTGACATGGTGAAGTTTCCAATCCAATGCACAAACTTTCTATGTTGTCTCTTATACCATGCAGGTAAGGAAGCAGTGGTTCTATTATGTCGTCCCCTGCAAACAACTCCAGTCAGTGAGGAGGTGCTTTACTGCTTTAGACACCCTGAATGAGAACTACACCGTTAACAAATCATTTCACACCTCATGAGCTAAACTCCGCATGGGGTGAATATCGGACAAGTTCCCTCCCGATTGATAGACAGAACGCTGAAGACCTCGTGCTATAAAAGGCAACACCATAACTTGGACAAAGGCTTGTCTCTGAGGACTAGGTCAGTCGAGCCGGATGCGAATCGGGTCTGAGATTTGTCCTGGCTTGGCGAGGTTATCGCCGCTGTTCATCTGGCCGACCGACTCAGTACGGGATTTACGATTAAGGAAAGGAGTTTTCAGCGAGGAAGGAAACTGGAGAATTTCACCCCACAGAAGCTGTAACTTAGTATACTTACATTTTTAATACTTTATTCCCGACTAGAGAGACTTCATTGCACTAGACCTTAAATGTTCATGAAGTGGAGTGACCGGTTCCCTTCATCACTGCGCTTTCTTTCCTAGCAGTCAGGTAGCCAAATACAGGCGGATCTACCTCAGCGTTCCGATAACGGGAGTCCAATCCTACAGATTTTCCGTGTCGAATAGAATCGAGCAGACTGTTAGCCGCTGTCCGCGGAAAACTATTCAGAAATATAATGCAATTCCTAAACAGTACACAACATACCTCACACCCAGCCAGGCCAGTTAAGCAGCATGTAGTAAGTCAATCGTAAACACATGTCTATGGAAAGTCTTCGAACTACCTGGCAGCAGGCATTCCCCTCCCTGTTGGAATACGAGGATTTCCAAGTATTTTGCTCAATTACATTCTCTTACGGAACCTCGAGAGACTTTAGGCGAAAGGTTGGGAGTCAAATAGAGCACATGCTGTGAACTCTTGTTTTAGCTTGACCCCAGGTAACAGAAGACTGTTCTACCTAGAAAAAATGAACTGCGGCTACTGTTAATCTTCACAGAAGTTTAGTCAGAGCTGTTTTCTCACAGAAGCTTAGTCAGAGCTGTTTTCTCACAGAAGCTTAGTCAGAGCTGTTTTCTCAGAAATAGGACTGAAAGCAGGCAAACAAAAATAGGTTAATCGCGTTAGTTGAATTGGACAATTCATCTCGCTTTACTGTTATTGTTGGGGATAAACTTGTGGGTGCTTATTCTGGCTTCAGGGTCAGGTGTAATATGGCAATATAAACCCCCACTAAACGTCCTCGCTGTGGATCTGGACACAGACTTTTATAGCAACCAAGTCAACGAAGTGGGGGTTCAAGACTGACTTTCTTTGTGCAAGAGACTGATGAGCAGCTTAACATAGGGTTGCGCCCAGAAAAATGGGGAGGGGGTGACGAAGACCTGAAACTAACAGTCTCCATCGTGAACCTCACAGCGCTAGAAACATAGCATCAGTTGATGGAAGAAGAAGACTACAGAAAGGATGACCCATGTTCACCTTCTTTAGTACCTCCAATGATGTAGAAAGATCATCTGCAAAGATGTTATTGAAAAATTGGTCAAGATGAAGCACTTTGTATAAGAGTAATTTATAAAGCAAACAAATTAACTTACACGCCTCATAAAGACAGCCACATACAGGATTTTGTTCAAGCCATTTTTGTGAATCACCTGATTAGTTTCCGGGCATCAAGAGCATATATCAATAGACAGCTTTAAAACATATCCGTTCGACCTTTATACCTGCGGCACAGCCACCATGACAGAAGAGCCCATTTTACAGTCCTGCTCATCGGATACCGACATAGGAAGTAACATTTGGCAACAGTCAGTATCCTTCCACGAGAAGCTCAACGGAAGTGCATAGAGCCTTAAAGACGACTACTGTCTTCGTCGGAGTCATTGAAGTCGAGGTCTGAGGACGAACGGGGCGGGTAAGAAGAAGCCTATCCGTTCAGCGAACATACGATGTCGATTTGAAAAGTTTTGCCTTGAGAAGATAATTTCATTAATGTGCAAGATTTACACATTACCTATACATTTTCTTAAAGCTTGGAATGTCATTTAGTTGATTTGTTATTATTGTTGTTAACGTAGTCAGCATCCGGTTCCATTCACAAACGCTAACATCGGACAAGCTGTTGCATCCCGTCGAGGGAAACAATCAGACAATTCTCCAAATTATAGGCACGCACATCTGCTTGCACCTCCTCGTCAGAAGCGTAACAGTGTCCCTTGAGGTTTTCATTCAGCTTCGGGAAGAAGAAGAAGTCATAAGATGCCAAAACGGTTCTGTACGATAGGTGTGGTAGAGTGACGTCAAACTTGAGATGCTCCGATGGAACCATTGTTTGTCGACTCGTGTGTGGGCTAGAAACATTGGTAAAACAAATTAGTGCATGCCCACGCGAACACGCAGCAATCGTGCTCGAAGTTTCTGCAAAGTTTTCACATATCGGTCGGAGTTGTGCCGTGCAACAAAATTTAAGTATTGACTACGTCCTCGCAGTCCCAAAAAATGGTCACCATCTTTTTCCCCGTCGAGACGACGACCTTCGATTGTTTGGAGTGGATGAGTTCTTATGTCTGTACTCTATAGACTGGTGCTTGTTTTCTAGATCAAAACTATGTTCCAATTAGGAGTCGCAAGTGACAATTCGGCGGAGAAAGGCATCGCCTTCTTGTTCATATCTCGTCAGAAGTTCCTGGCATACCTGCTGTCGGTGCTATTTTATATCCGGTATCAGCACGCGAGGGGCCCTAATCGGACACATTCTCCTATACCCAAGCAGGGCATGGATACTGTGATGGACTTACTCAATCGAAATCATAAGCACTGAGACGATCAATTTCTGCTTGACACTGCCGTTGGCAAAATCAGTTCGTCCACGTGAGCTTGGTGCTGTGTATTCACATCTGCGATTGGTGTTGGCAGCGAACCTTGTTCTGAGTTCGTGCAGAACGTGGATTTTGTGTTCTGTTGCTGACTGCTCACCTTTCTTCGTTATCCCTACATACGACAGCGAGCCATGACCAATCAGCATGAAAGTACAGGGATCATTGCAGGCAACGGTAATAGGGGTTTTACAGAAGAAGGCTGAAAGTGGCATGGATTGCAAAGAAAGCTAATAACGGGGTTCTTACTAAGGCACAAACACAGAACAATGACAAAACTCAGGAAATGACAGTCCTTATCTGTCGGGCTTGTCATGAGAAGAGGTGTGTTGGAACACATTGTGACAATGGGCAGAATTGCTGGCAAGAGGGTCGTGGTGGAGATGGAGACGGGGTAGGGGGGGGGGGTGAGCAAAGAGAGAATATATTGGACGGCTTGAAGACATGGCATGGGAGGCGAACAACGGCGGAAATTATACGAAGAAATGGAGTTCCATGATTACCAACACCAATCGACAGGGCACTTGATAATGAACTTGGTATTTGTAATTACTTCCCTGGATTTCCAAATGGTTTTCAGTAACAGAAATGATGTCCTCGCATATCTAATTCTATCCCTGACGTCTGCATCTGTGCTAATGTATCGATGTGCTGCTCAAATATGTGAAGTTGTCCATCCCTGTTAGTGTCTCACCTCCCATCATAACATAACTGGCTCTTTGTGTTGATTTCAAACTTTTTTTTCTCATGTTGATATTTAGTCCCAGTTTGACTTGTTTAACTTTTTACTAATAATTATGTGATCTTATCTGCATTGCAAAATAAAATGATATTCCAATGTGAATTCTTTATGCTTTTCTGTATTGCAGCATTAATAAGGATCTTCAAACAAATGTACTTACTTCTATTCGACCCTCGTTCTATTTTATGTTTAAAACATGTATCGTAGAAAACGTTTTGCAGCATAAGGCTTCAAAAGTAGAAAATTAACAGAGCATTCGATACCGACACTTCCTCTTCCACACCCGATTTGATTTTACATACAATTGCATAAAACAATAGTGGATAAAAACAGGATCACAAATTGAGAAGGGACGGGGGCTCGAACGAAACATTGTACTACTGATAATATTCCACTCGTAGGCCCTGACCTAGCAGGACTATGTACAACCAGCAGAATATTGGAACCATCACTATCCGTACTCTTCGCCATTTATTGAAAAGGAACGAACATGTATGGTTTTGCCCTTAGTGCAGTGAGGTCAATTTTTAACAATACAGTTCATTTATTTCAAGTGACATCTCTGAATCGAAGGTCGACTGCAATGGATCTCCAGTGTACTCTATCTCTTGCTGTAATAGTGCAATCTGACATATTTTTTCCAGTCCGTCTCTTGATGTTATTCACCCACTTACACCTGTGTCTGTCTCTTGAATGACAGCCTTCCACACTACCCTATAGTATTCTCTTCAACAAAGAGGTATATTTTGTAACATGGCTAAAATAACGTAACTCTCTAACCCTGATTTCGGTCACCACTTCTCTTTTCATCCACAACTTTTTCAATGCTTCCACATTTATTTTTTTTCTATTTCCAAGAAATGTGACCCAATCTGTTATATACCAAGATTTCGAATACTGCAATAACGTTTTCTAACGTGTTATTCATTGTCCATGTTTCTGCGCCATAAAGTAGTGACGAGTATACATACCACATGACAATTCTTATTTTCAAATTCTGATTTATCCTGTTTGGATGTCAGTATGTCACATGTTGCTGAATACCATCTTGGCCATATCTATTCACTTTATGATGTTTTTCCCACATCTGCCTTCTTCTTTTATTATATGACATAGATAGGAGAAACTCTGCACCTGTTACGGTAGTTAATCTTTTGTTTTTTTCTGCATACAAGGTTTCTTGAAATTTGTCCCAAGTATCATAGCCTTTGTTTTCTTTATGTTATGTCTAATACAAACTCTTGAATTGTTGTGTATATTGTTGTCAAAAACTCCTGTAATTCTTGCTGACCTTTTACCATAAAAACTTTATCATCAGCATATCTAAGATTATTCATTGCCATTCCTCCAATGACAAACCCTGTCCTACCCTCTATCTGTTTGAATATTTGTTCCGTGTAGATATAAAAAAACAAAACAAGGGGATAATACACATTCATGTCTCACTCTTTTCCATCTATACTTGGAGAGCATAACTTTCCTGATTTTACGGAGCAGTTTGTTCCCAGTACAGAGTACAGACTACTGAGCAGTCTTACGTCTTTACCATCTAGACCTATTTCTTAGAGACATTGAATTAATTTCTCAAGTTGGGCTATGTCAAAAGTATTTTGGAAGGATATGAAGCTTCACAAACAATACAAAACAAATATTCAAATAATGTAAAATCGTGCATCAACCGACTTATTTGTTTCGTTATACGTTTTTGACGTTAAGTTTTACATTCAACAGCAGGGGTAAATAACCCGAACGAGTTGTCTGCTAGCCGTTGCCGCCCTCCCTGTACTGGCTTGGAAACTGAGATTGATAAATCGAGTTTGTGGAAAAGGATCACGTAGCACGTTAAAGAAATGTAAGTATGGATATTAATCATTTAGGTTATGAGTTATTACTACGTATTTCAATGCTTTGGTCACGACAGCTAAATCACGACAGGGCGGCTATATTGACCTTATTGCTTTTTATACTTATATATTGTGCTTATATCTGAATTGATTTTTTTTTGTTCGTTCTCGTCTCCTGAACTTACAACTTGCAGTGCACATGACAAGCATTCACGTGTTCATTTAAGCCCATAGTCAAGCCACATATATAGTTTGCTACACAACTCACTGCGTCTCAAATTGTACCACTTCTTTAGTTTGTTTTGTGTGTGAACTGTACGTCAAGTATGTGTCGCCTGTCGGTGTGTCACTTTGTGTATATTAAACTTAAACTGTTAGGGTAGCTCATTAATTAGTCTCGCACCTCCACACTGACACTGCGAGCCACACTGGCCACAGCTATATGTTGTTGTTATTTAATGCCTACAATAAGTAAGTTTACTCTTTTTGTGCGCCCTGAAAAAGGCATTAAGTGACGGGTTGCAGTAGCTTTCTTCATATTCCAATTGCGCTGATAAACGCGAGCCGACGGTTGTGCTATGAGCTATGCTTGGCTTCATCTGCGTGACGCTTACTATTATGGGGATCCGCATCTTGTCAGCCAGACTGCCTTGAGAACAATCTGTTTTTAGGGAACACTATATAGAAGAGAGAAAGCGATCTTGGTCAGTATATAGAACCAAAGCTGACTGCTAGCATCAGAGCCAGTGACCCAGAGCTGCCAAGACCTATCTACACCTCAATATGGTGAATCTGGATAATAAGTTTCAACAGGACAGACTGACTAAGGAAACAGGATCCAAGAGTGAAGGCTAACCCGTACCCAAAAATACCTGCTGATGTGTCGAAAAGAAAGGTACATATATCGCAGTCAAGCTGTAAACTGTGACACAATGCATTCCGATCTTCTGACAAGATCCTGCTACTTGTTGAGCTCTTTTCATGGCTTAGTAGTGGGAATTTGAGAGCGAACGATGATGAAGACCATGGGTCATTTTATTGTGCCTGACCCTGATGAGATGTCCTGGTCAGTATGTTTTGCCTGACTGGAGTCTCAATTCCCCGGCCACAGCTATGGTATACTGTATAATAGTGCACCTAAGGTCCTTCTTGTATTATACATATGATATTTCGAACTCATCTTTTTTGTAAATTCACACCACTACAGCTGGCATCTTTACACTGTTTACAGGTAACCTGTATCCAATCAGAGAATAATGGCTATAGTCTGTATGGACATGATGAGGAACGAAGACATATGTAATAACCAGTGGAGCAGCATATCAAATGTAGGAAATAGAGTTGGACAGGACACATGCTATGGAAAACACCATCAAATGTTGTTAATGAGGCTCTGACATGGAATCCACAGGGAAAGAGGAAAAGAGTTGTGACATAACAATTTTTTTCACTTGCCACACTATACATTGCTAATGTTTTCGTTCTTCAATAGAAAAATGACGTAGCCTTGCTTAGGTAAAAGCACTCTAAGATAAATCTCTAGGATTTAATCTCCTTATTAGTTCTACTGCCATCTGTGAACTCAACTCTCAAGTGTAAAGGACTTGATTTACTTACTCCTCTTCTAATATGGAAGAATAGAGAACTTTTTTTCCATTTCTTGCGACATACAGTTTCCATGAGATGGGGTAGCCTGCAACATGGCAAACGCTCCATAGTCACCTTTTACAACATGCCTGGCAGGTTGTAGTTTTGCTATTCTTTGCTCCCATTTAAACACATATGTTTAAAAATAGATTCCATTCACCATTTCTGGTCCATTTTTATATTGTAACTGGCAGAGCAGTTAGAGTGCTTGTTTATGGAAGTAAAAAGAGGGGCTCATGAGCCTGTCATGGTTACATCAAGTTTAATGCAGAAATGAGTGCCTGACTCTGCTCCGAGTTAGTGAAGGCTTGGAAGTCAAGGAACATGTAGGTTCACCTCATGAAACTGAGGATATACCATAATAAAGTCTTTAAAACTTCATTCCCTGCAGTAGCACTTGGGAAGAAGAGACTAACATTTGGTCAGGCAAAACATACTGATCAGACATATTAGTCAGGGTCACACAAAATATACTGGCCAAGATCCCTACCTCGACTTCCTCGTAGTTCTCCCTGGAGCGAGCTGTTCTTCTTGACATCCTGGCTAATAAGGTGGGGGATTGACATGATCCTTCAAGTATTGAGCGACACGCAGATTAAGCCAAGCATAGCACAACCACATGAAGGACCATGGTCAACCTTCATCAGCGCGCTTGAGATGTGATAAAAGCCGCACAAGAAAAAAACTTACTCATTGTAGGCATTCACAACAACAACAACAACAGCAGCACTCACTTAGCTGCCTAGTCACTCCTCTTCTCCACACAGGGGGGTGTATAGCAGGACACGACAAATCTTGGTTGCCATGATGCCAAATATGTTGCTCTGGCGCCCAACATTGCAAGAGTACTCACACAATTGTCTCCTTCACATGTTTCCAGCACGTAGATTTTTTACTTTACTCCTAGATACTAAACAAATTCATCACTCTTTGGCGTAGAGGTATTTTTAAATTCTTGTAATTATGTGTACAGACAAAAAGGTTTGTTCTGTCTATGCATGATGGCAAGTCCCTCAGTTTTGGTTTTCATGCAGACCACCATTGGGTAGGAATCTCATTTCATGTAGAATTTTTCCTATTGCACTAGACAACAATCTCACTTCATTTGAGATGATGGGACACTTGAAACTTGTGGGAATTGAATCACCCACCATTTCTCACTTGTTGGTTTCTTTCTTGAGAGATGAGCTTCTTACCTCTCAGTTATAGAGACCTTGCTATCTACATTATCATGTTTCTAATTGTATATTACCAAGATGATTCTATTCTAATATTGGTTTTTCTAACACCTCATTCTCTATGTCAGTTATACATTTGGACCAAAAAAAAAGTTGAATAGCTAGCACAATGAGGTCTTTTAAAATGACTTCAACTCCTGCAACAGTCTTTACTCTGTGACTACATTTTATTTAATTTTGTATTACTACTACTGTCACTACAGTGTTTATTCTCATTTTTGAGATCCACTGGGAGCACTGAGGAATAAAGTCTGCTTATCTCAGCAGTCACCATGCACTGCACACACAAGGTTTTTATTTCACCTCCCATATAACAAAAAACTGTTAAGCCTTACTGAGGATTTGAATACATGTCATTGTGGTCAACAAGTGACATCCAAATTGTTTGGCCAGCACATTGTAAAAATGTTATGAATAATATTGCTGCTACTTAATGACTGTGCCTTGTATGTGTCCCAGAGGTAAACCAGAGAAGACACATGGTGACACCAACTACGGTCGGGGAACTGAGGCGCTAGTCCTGTCAGGCAGAACATACTGACTAGGACGTCGTGTCAGGGTCAAGTACAATATACTGACCAAGACCATTATCTCTCTTCCATGTAGCTTTCCCTGGAAATGTTCTAAATGTCCAGATATCGCAGTCTTGCTGTAAACTACGACACATCATCCTTTTCAAAATTAGCGCAGAAGAAGAAAAATTACAAATGTAATTCAAATAAAGTATTGGATTTGTAACGCATGCCCCCTATAGGAAGATCAATCACAGATCTGATCTACCTTTCATGTACAGTCCCAAATGTTGATTACAGAGATGGTTCTGATCTAATGTTGGGTTTCTAAGTATTGATTGTTGTATAATTCTGTGACAGGACAGCAACTGATATTGATCGAGACAAACTTCTTGATGACCTTCAGAATGAAGTTGCAGAGGTCACGGCCCTGTTGAGAGATAATGTAGAGAAGGTCTTAGAGAGAGGAGAAAGAATTGACAAGCTGCAGGCCAGATCAGGTATATTGTATGTTTGACATTTATTCTTTTTCGATCAACTGATGCTATACTTCTAGTCCTGTGAGATTCATGAAGGAGACTGAGTTTCAGGTCTTATGTTCTGGTGTTTGCTTGGGTGCTCCACAGTCGCACGTGACAGTGTCTCTGAGACCCATTCTGTAGAGATGGGTCTTGAGTCTACAGTGTCCCATTCTGAGTCTGAAGATCTTTGTCTGCCCATCTCTGCCAAGTTTGTTTATGTTGTCATTTTTTGGCTTGTATTCTTTGTGCTAGTCTCTCCATTCTGTCCTCATAGAACGTATGATGAATGTCTTTGCTTCTGATTAAACTTGACTTTCACTTGAATCATCATCATGTTGAAGTATAGGTCTAACATTACATTTGGCTTACACTAATAAGTCCTAACCAAGGGCTTTGCAAATAGCAGGACATAGTTTGGAGAACGAAATGCGCTGCATTGCTAGTTTACAGCTTGACTGCAATATTTGCACCTTTCGGTCCTACACATCTATCTTCGGCAGCATCCAGTATCTAAAAGCTATCCTTCTGTTCTGCAGGAGAACAATATTAGGACAATAAAAAAGGAAAGAGATCTAGGAATTATAATAGATCATACAGGAAAGGTACAGGAGCAAGTCCAAGGGGGCAGTGAAAAGTGCTAATGCCATATTTGGCATGATTAAAAGAAACATTTCACATAAGAGCAAGGAAGTAATAGTCAAGTTAAATGAATCATTAGTGAGACCTACATTAGAGTACTGTGTTCAGGTGTGTCCATATAATAGAGTGGATATAAACATGCTGAAAAGGTACAAAAAAGAGCTACAAAAATTATCAGTGGGTTTTAGAATTATAATATGAGGAAAGAATTTTTAAAAATGGTCTTCAGTATCTAGAACAAAGCAGAATTCGAGGTGACTTAATACAAGTGTATAAATTAATAAGTGGAAAAGAAAAATTAAACTATACAACATTTTTCAAAGTACAACCAGCTACAAGAACAAGAGGGCGCAGTTACAAATTGTTTAAAGACAGGTCTAGATTAGATATTAGGAAATATTTTTTTAGTCCTAGAGTGGTAAATTCTTGGAATTCATTGACGCAGGATGTCGTAGAAGCAGTCAGTCAAAGCATTCAAAAATAGATTGGATGATCACAGTATTTTCTGTATCCGTGGAGTGAAATAAACTAGTTGTATAGAGACTCTGTAGTGCCTTCTATACCAATATAATGAAGTTAAGTTACCATAACCAACTTTAAGGGAAATCTGATTACAGTCAGTTGTGATGCCATTTTGCAGCAGTGGTTTTTGCATTGTTAGGTTGCCCATATACATACCTCTT
This sequence comes from Ariolimax columbianus, assembly GCA_036924085.1. Taxonomy (NCBI): domain Eukaryota; kingdom Metazoa; phylum Mollusca; class Gastropoda; order Stylommatophora; family Arionidae; genus Ariolimax; species Ariolimax columbianus. The sequence goes on from JAVGWX010000010.1 coordinate 45,744,382, forward strand.
TAGTCATCTCTTAGGACATACGAGGAAGGAAACAATGGTCGTATTCTGTTTGTCCTGGAAACCAAAAGAGATGTCCAGAACTGCTTACAAAAAATATAAATTATTTTTCAGTAACAACATATTCGTGCTGATAATAAACAAATTAACTTCAATACAATGTCGTTACTGACAAATTCCTGAGTGATTTGCACTCATTTGCCAGATTTGTGAATTATGTATTTTTGGGGGTTTTTTGCTGTTGTTTTTTTGTGTGTGTATGAGAAAGACCACTGACCAACAGAGAGCATGTTGTAAGAAGCACAGTACCGGCCATGCTTAGGTGGTTTGTTAAGAGCAGCATAGATGGTGCCTAACAAGCTGCAGGTCTACTTTGTTCTAGTGTTTGAGTCTATTAAGATGAACATTTTAGCTCAAACAATTCAATTTTCTTCTTTAGTGTTTGTGTGATTGTCCATGTTTTAACTTAACTTAACTTAACGTCTTTATACTGGTTTAGAAGACCCTGCAGAGTCTGTATACAACCAGTTACATTTACATCACCTTGCTCTAAAAGCTATGCGCATCCAGTTTATTCTTAAATGCATTAACTGTCCCTGCCTCCACTACCTCCCCTGGCAATGCATTCCAAGCAGACACCACTCTCTGACTAAAAAAATATTTCCTAATATCTAACCTGGACCTCTCTTTAGTCAGCTTGTAGATATGCCCTCGTGTTATTGTAGGTGGCTGTATTTTAAAAAACATCATGTATATTGCCACAGGGAAGATGCATGTCTACAGGATAATTTTGTTGATAGTGTTCTAATCAATGCATAATGTTGCTAATTTCAATTAACCTGTATTGTCTTGGCCATTCGTATCCTGACTTCTTTTTGGTAGCCTCCATTGTTGCTTAAAATGGAGTTGAGATGTTCAAAACTTGTGATGTTTTTTATTCTTTCTTTCCTAATGTAAATATGGTACTGTCATTATCTTGGTTTAATAAAAGTTTTAATACATACTTTATTTTAATATTTTATCTTTTAACTCTAGTAGGAGCATGGGGGCATACCTGTGTCACCAAGGCCAAATTGGTCAGCTAAAATAGTGACACATTAATACACGCATGTCGTAACGAGTTGGTACGCTGAATTGGACACGGGGTTGTTTCTGTAGAAACTATAAGCCACAAGAAAAAGAAAAGAAGAACTCTCCATTCCCACATTAAAAAGGAGCGGCACATTCAAACCAGGAGCATTGGGCCACCACAGCATTTGGTCACCTTGCAGAAAGTCTGCAGCAAAATTTGTATATGCACTTGTAGACGAAACAATGGTTGATGGAGCGTGGTAACTGCAATCTGGTACCCCCGAGGTAAAAAGAGCCCGTGAGAAAGATCTCCAATGCGATGGTCAGACTGCCTTGCTCTACACAACAACATCTAAGATGTCTCTACCGTGTAGTGGACTTCTGTGGCCCAAGACAGGTTCTGTTGGAAACGAAGTTGGGACCCACAACTGTCCTGAGGACGGGTCATCAAGATTAAGATTTGTAGAAGTGTTTTCTTTGGCACTTTGTTTAATTGATGTTGCCAGCCCCATGCAATACCTTCATTAGTCATTTTCCGCGACATGTATAGTAGCATGGGGCTTCTTCCTCTTTTAGGTTCTGAGATATGCACAGGTAATACTTTACTTTGTACCCTCTTTTACTATTGTTGTTTCATTTAACAAAATGTGTTGTATCTTTCACCTGAGTGATATCCGAAGGAAGAACAAAGAATAGTAGGACTGAAAACTACTGGATATGATATAAGAAGTGGCTAAGGATGGTTATATATAAGGATGCCTATTCCCTCCTGTAGAAACTTTAAGTAAAAAAAACTTGCAGAAATATAGACAATGTTTGTTCATCGCATGCATTTTTTGAAGACAGGTGCTCCACAGGGAGTTTTGGATTGATTTGATTGTTGTGTCTGTTATACTTTTTAAAAATTTGAATATTCTGCATTTATTTATCTGTCCACTGATTCCAGAAAACTTGGAATCCAGCTCATCGGATTTCCGGGCAAGTACTGTGAAGCTTCGCAAGAAGATGTGGTGGAAAAACTGCAAAATGGCAACTGTTCTTGGTGTTGTGATATTTCTCTTCATTGTCATCTTTATCTCCACCATGTTAGGTAAGTGGTTAGCATGTGTGCCCTCATGAAATAAAAGGACATCTGAACTTCTTCTGCATAACTGACCAAAATATGAGAAACGGAGAAAGCAGATCTGGCCATCACCAGTGCTGTTCCTGTACTAGATCTATGTGGATGTCAGTAACTCCAAAAGAATGCTTTCTTTAGATATATTCAAGTTTACAGAGAAAGCACATTTAGTTATCGCTAGTTCCATTTCTAAACCAGCTCTGGAAATGTCAATAATATCAGGTTGACCACTGCTTTCTTTAAAATAACGGGCAGTGATTAAGTAACAGCAGTTTTATTAATAACGTTTGTACAAGAGTGTAAACCATAAATTTTTGTTTGTTTTGTTTAACATTATAACCTGCTCTGTCCACCTGTACACTAGCTTGGGGATACTCTCTAGAAAAAGTCTTTTGGTGTGACCTTTAACCACAAACTGGCTCTTTAGCAATACACTATGTGGTGGTCGTGACAATCTAGCAGTGTGCAAAATATAACGTGCAAAAAGGCCACCCCACTGTCGACTTGCACCGTTGAAAACCAATGAGGAGTTACTCTTTTTTTGTTGTTCAGAAAGTGTGGAATCTTCTTAAATTTACAGAAGAATGACGGTTCAGTATGGAGACAGTTGTTTGAGCCAGGGGAGAGTGTATGAATGTATAAAGTAAGTAGCATGTTCTTTGCTGAGTGTCGCTTCTTATGACCGCTAACCTATTTGACTGTTTTAAGTTTCTTGACAAAAAACTTGATGCACCGGACACATAATAGTTAAAATGGATTGAAATCAAAACTTGATTAACTGGACACATAATATTTAGAAAGTGTGGAAATAAAAATTTGATAGAGACAGAAATACTTGCAATAGACAAATAGAAGTGGTGAAATATTCTTCATATTGTAGGGATATGTGCTGCTCTAATGTCTTCATAGGTTATGGGGAAGAAAAAGTGGTTACTTGACAACTATAATAATATATGTAAGGAGATACTCCACAAACACATGTACAATAAATTAGTGAGATATAGTGAAACAACATAGTCAACAACTAGAATGTCTCTAAAGACAGCAATGAGATAATTGGTATCTCCAAGGAGCATGTCCAAGAATGATACTTGTGGTGGCCACGTGGACTTTCTCTGTTAACTTGCCACATAGTATCTAGTTTTTTTGTCAAGTCCATTTCTAAATATTATGTGTCCAGTGCATCAAGTTTTCTGTTTAGTTCATTTCTAAATATTATGTGTCCAGTGCATCAAGTTTTCTGTTTAGTTCATTTCTAAATATTATGTGTCCAGTGCATCAAGTTTTCTGTTTAGTTCATTTCTAAATATTATGTGTCCAGTGCATCAAGTTTTCTGTTTAGTTCATTTCTAAATATTATGTGTCCAGTGCATCAAGTTTTCTGTTTAGTTCATTTCTAAATATTATGTGTCCAGTGCATCAAGTTTTCTGTTTAGTTCATTTCTAAATATTATGTGTCCAGTGCATCAAGTTTTCTGTCTAGTTCATTTCTAAATATTGTGTGTCCAGTGGATCAAGTTTTCTGTTTAGTTCATTTCTAAATAGTATGTGTCCAGTGCATCAAGTTTTCTGTCTAGTTCATTTCTAAATATTATGTGTCCAGTGCATCAAGTTTTCTGTTTAGTTCATTTCTAAATATTATGTGTCCAGTGCATCAAGTTTTCTGTTTAGTTCATTTCTAAATAGTATGTGTCTAGTGCATCAAGTTTTCTGTCTAGTTCATTTCAAAATATTATGTGTTCAGTGCATCGAGTTTTTATTCCAATCTATTTATTAATTTTTTATGTATACAGTGCATACAGTTTTTTTGTCTAATCCATTAAAAAATATTGTGTGTCCAGTGCATCACGCATCATTTATGATGGATAGGAGATGAGTGAGGTTGGTATCATAAATGATGTGTGGAAAGAGGAAAAATCACCCCAACAGTGGAAAGATGGTATGATTGTAAAAATACCAAAGAAAGGAGACATCTGATTGTAACAACTGGCATGGCATAACACTCCTGTCAGTCCCTGGGGAAGTACTCTGTAGCATGATATTAGAAAGACTCAGGGAACAGGTAGATGTCATCATAAGAGAAGAAACAACTGGCGTGGCATAACACTCCTGTCAGTGCCTGGGAAAGTACTCTGTAGCATGATATTACAAAGACTCATGGAACAGGTAGATGTCATCATAAGAGAAGAAACAACTGGCGTGGCATAACACTCCTTTCAGTGCCTGGGAAAGTACTCTGTAGCATGATATTACAAAGACTCATGGAACAGGTAGATGTCATCATAAGAGAAGAACAAGCTGGCTTTAGACCAAAATGTTCTTCCATTGATCAAGATTTTCACACTCAGAACTATCATAGAGGAATCAGTAAAAATGCAATTCTCACTAATCATCAACTTCATTGACTTCCAGAAGGCATTTGATAGTCTACACCCTCCAACATTAGGAAAACTTCTAAAGAACTATGGCTTACCCTCAAAATACAGAAATATTATCAAGGCCTTATATAATAATTCATGATGCTGTGTTCGAACAACCGAAGGCAACACTAAACACTGAATGGAGTAAAACAGAGATGTATTTTACCACCTCTACTAATTGGCATAGCTATAGATTGGATTATGAAACACTACGCCGATGATAAGCATAACAAGACCCTAGAAGATCTTGATTTTGCAGACGATCTAGCGCTACTAAATTCCACTAATGAAAAAAAATAAGAAAATATGGTCAAAACAGATATGACTTCAATTAAACGCCTCAAAGATGAAAATCATGGCTTCCACAACTACAACGGTTGACATCAAGCTATAGGGAAAATCTCTACAAAATGTCCAACACTACATATACCTGGGAAGTGAAGTGGCACACGATGGAGATGCCATTAAAGAAATATCCACCAGAATTGCTTTGGCCTGTGCACCTATAATCAGCTCACCAACATCTGGAAATCAGCGACATTGAGGAAACATACCAAGCTCAGACTATTCAACTCAATCGTAATATCAGTCCTGACTTATGGATATGAAAGCTGGAAGACAACAAAAGCGCTGGAAAAGAAACTAAATATCTTTGAAAATAAATGTTTAAGAAAATTATTGAATATACACTGGGACCAGTTCATAACTATTGACTCGATAAGAACAGAGACAAACCAAATATACGTGTTGACCATCATCCGGAAAAAACGATTGACATACATCGCACATGTCATTAGAATGAACAACAACCTTCTTCCATTGCAAGCACTCGAATGGACACCAAGTGGCATTTGGAAAAGAGGAAGACCCAAGGAAACAATCATCCATCCGAGAGGGCTTAACTATGGGCCTCAACACCATACAAGATCTAAAAACAGTGGAGATCTTTTGTTTGTGCCTTATGTGCCGTATTTGGTGTGTAAAGAATATATATAGATAGATAGTGCATAACGTTTTTTTGTCTAGTCCATTTCTAAATATTATGTGTCCAGTGCATCAAGTTTTGATTCCAATCCATTTCTAAATATTATGTGTTTAGTCCATCAAGTTCTTATGTCTAGTTCATTTCTAAATATTGTGTGTCCAGTACATCAAGTTTTTTGTCTAGTCTATTTCTAAATATTATGTGTCCAGCATGTCCAAAGTTTTCTTCTCTTTCTCCTTCCTGGGACTATTCTTTTGAGAAGTGTAAGGCAGCCCACTTGATCTTGACACATGACCATAACATTAAAGAGTCTCCCACTTCATTCCCTTACAGCAGTATTGACTTTGATACTCATAAGTCCTCAAAATCTTAACACTTCATCAGTCATGACAATACCTGCTATTACTGCCTCAACCACCACATGTGAATGAAGGTTAAGCATTGTTGGAGTAACGTTGTTTTTGTTTCCTCTCTGTATTTTTAGTTGAAACAAAGCCATGGGAACCCCCTTCTTCCAGACGTAACAAGACTTTGTTCATAAATGACAGACAACAGGCCAGGATATTTGATGTGGTTGTTATGACCATAGATCGTACTTAGGACTCATCAACATAGAAGGCCAGTCTCAGTATTCATATAACAATAAGTGAATATTTAGTATAGTAGAAATTTGGTTATCTGCCCGAATGTGGGGCAGAGACCATTACAGAAATAAAAATATATGAGTATTGGAATATGCACATTGGAAATATTGTACTACCAGCATAAATGTGCAGAAGATCTACCCATCAATCCAAATTTATAATATGAAAAAAACAACAGCAGTTTAACAATTAAATGATCTACTGAATCCCACACACCTCCCATCCCCCGACCAACCCATCTCTTCAACCCATACATCCCCTGTTCAACTCACCCGGCTCTTTCTCCTTCAGCCTGTCCAGCACTCTACCCATTTCTCTCCTCCCCTCTTCTGAAGGTGCAAGCTAGTATTTCTCGTAGCAAATTGTGTTCAGTTTCTTCGTATTTGTTGTTGCTTCTTGGCACCTTTACCCACTTGCGTTCTCCAACAACATAAAGATTGTTGTGAACAATTCACAATTCTCTATTTGCTCTAATTAAAAGAGAAAAAAACACAAAATTATCAATATAATTACACAAACTGAAAGCATGATCCTTCTTCTTTGAATCTTTACCATAAACCACATGCATCTTGATCTCAACACACATTTGGTGGTGCTTAAAATTGACATTTTCAGACAAATCTAGAGAACTGTGTAATGAGGTAGGACCGGCCATCTGCTGTACAAAAAAGATCATTACACTGTTTATTGTTATTGCTGATGTCGACAGAAAAATTGCGAAAAACCATCAACAAGTCAGATATACGAGGTACAGTCATAAGTAGCAGCAATTTTATTAATAACATTTTTACAAGAGTGTGAACCAGAAATTGTGTGTCTCATTATTTGACATAGTCGCAGTGCCTGGCAGCTCACTTTGTCCACTTGCTTATGGATGCCCTCTAGAAAAAAGACTTTTAGTGTGACCTTTAACCAATTTTGCAACGACTCCATTACCTCGTCAGCTATTTTGGCATCCATCCTCTACACACTTTCATATAACCGAGGTCATCATGGACAATTATGCTCCGTGATTCATAATGAAATGTTTGGCTATTTCATCATTAGTGACTCGCCTACATGGTATATTGCTACATAGCCATTTTGTGTTCTGAAATGTGATTTTCCATTGTATAAACTCTTCCATGCACTTTTAAATAAAATTGCTTTTACCTAATGACTGTACATTTTCATGAGATTATCATATTTATAACACATAAGGCATTTTATAATTTTTTCAACTTCATAGTAAGTAAAGTAAAAGTGGAAATTCAGCAGGACAATTGCTGGTTGGAAATGGAGTTAACAAATTGTTTTGCCATCTTCTTCTGCATTTGTTCTCAATCTCCCACTACCAAGCCCTAAACAGGGCTTCGCAAGTAGGAAGTAGTCCGTAGAACGGAATGAGTTGTGTCGCTAGTTTACAGCTTGACTGCGATATTTGCACTTTTCGGTCTGACACATCCGCCTTCAGCGAATTTATTGCCTTATAAACATTACCTTTCAAGCTGACATTTTTTTTACAAAAGAAAAAAGATCTGAGTTCGCCACAATTGTTGAAAAAAAAATAGATCTGAGTTGGCCACAATTGTTCATTTAACACCACAATTGTTTAGAAAAAAAATGAATTAGCCACAATTGTTTAAAAAAAAAGATCTTCTTCTTCGTCTGAACACATTAAAAAAATTGTAATGCAGTTGTTAAATTCCATTTATAGATTCCATATTAACTCTTTTCTGTCTTTTGTAACAAAATTGGAATAAACCCACACAAACATACATTTTTAAAAAGCTAGCGGAGTGCTCAATTGTGTGATTCAAAGGAAAAGTCCAGCAAAGTTCTAGCATTTGGTCACTATAATCTGCTGCCAAGCTCTTAATACTTCAATGCACATTTCTTCCAATATAAAGACACAAAAGAAGAGGATTGTTCAATATACATAATTGTGTTTGAAACTTTTTGTTTGTTTTGACAATCTGTTTATTTTTTTTCAATTCCTCTCCAGTTGTTGGGGGGTGGGGTTGAAGGCAATGTCACAAATTATAACTTACCTGTTCCTCCTCTAATCTGGGATGTAACAGTTTTCCAGAAAAAATGCTGAACGATTTCATCAACTGTCGTCCTCCTGGCTTCGTTCCAGTCTAGTCACGGATCTTTCATAGAATGTCTTATATTGTTATTCTATCCGACTTTAGGTCATTCTAGGAGTCTGGATCCCAAGATCTTGGTATCTCATGTCTGCCGTGGTACTCGTTCATATTTCATCTTTTTAGCATCATCCAGCTGTCGTAGCTGATATTACTCTACTCAAAACCCAAGACTCAAATCCCAAGTGATTGGGGTTCACAATTGTGATGCAGTGTCTGATTGGATACTTTGTCCTTTCTTGTTACTTGGACCACTTCTCTCAAGCGTTGCATTTCTGTGGCTTGTAGCTGGCTTTTGTGAATTCTTTCTAGTCTGATCTTGTCTTATCCACTTGTGACGTGATGCATTTTGAGGAGACATGTTTTTCTGTCCAGGGTCAAACGTATCACTGAAGTAGAGGGTCAAACGTATCACTCAAGTAGTCATCATCTCATCATGATTTAGAACATCCGCAACATTTCCTATCCATCTATTTCTCAGCTTGCCATGTTTGTGAAAATCCAACCATCTTGCGTTATAGACACACAGGGATAATTCGTCAGACTGCATTCTCATTAGGTAGCTGAACCACTTGATTCTCTCCTCATCAATATATTCAGGGCAGGGTCTTGCTTCAACAATGTTCTGCACCTCTTCATTGCTCATTCTGTTTTTCCTAGTTACGTTGATGGTTTTCCGGAGGCATCTCATCTCACATGTCGTGATCTTTCTGTCTAGAAGTTTTGTTAAAGTCCATGTTTGACATTGGTAACAGAAAGTTGGTGTGAAAATAATGTTCATCAGCATTCTTTTTGTGGACATGCTTATGTTAGTGTGTTTTAATAATGGTGACATCTGGTATGCAATTACCTTTGCTTCTTGGCAGCAAATCTAAATTTCTCTGTCTAAACCTCCATCATCATGTAGCATGTCCTTTGTAGAACGTTACTCTCATAACAGTCTGTCTGAAAGAAACTCGTTCCCTAGCCAAAACACCAGCCTCCGCCACAGTCATACTCAAGCATTCCTGGATATCTTGGCGCCATCGTCTTCTTGGTCTACCCCTTCCTCTTTTTCCTGGCACCATAACTTCCATCACCGTTCTCTCAAGACCATTGTGTCTCTTGATGTGACCAAAGTATTTGCATTTTCTAGCCAAAATGGAATTGATAAACCAGTTCTCTTCTATGTTCAACTCTTGCCGAATGTCTGCATTTGTTTTTTTCTCTGTCCAGGGTATTCCTGAGGATCTTTCTGTAACATTTTGACTCGAAGGATTCGATTCTTTGTCTAGAAGTTTTGGTAATCGTCCATGATTCACAGCCATAAGCTGCCACAGGAAAAACACAGGCTCTCAAGACTTTTACTTTTATCATTTTGTTGGTGCCCTGCCATAATTTCTTCAGGATGTTCAGTCTCTGCATTGCCATAGCTAGTCTTCTTCTGATTTCTTTCAAGCAGTCGCCATTTTTGTCAATTCTGGAGCCAGATATTCAAAACCTCCATCTTGTGTGAAAATACTGTCCAAGTACTTGAATTCCAGCACTTGTTTAATCTTGGTCCTGTTTACCAGTGTTCAAGTTTTCTGGCAATCTGCTTATCTCTTTAGGATGTGTATATTTGAAAACTAGGCCTCCAGTAGTGTCCCGACAGATAACAAAGATGGACGACTAATAACGTGCATGTTATCAAGGTTCTACTGTATAGGAATTGTAATACATTCATTAGTTTTTACAAATGTCTGTAAAACAACAAACGACTGTGCCATGATTTCTATTAACACCAATAACACAAAATAATTCAAGCCCTTACCAGGATTATTCTCGGGTTGGCTACCACACCATCAATATAGAGAACTCGCCATGATATAACCGAATGGGCTCAGTCTGTGGCTAGAGAATCCGTCATCATCATAATGAAGCAAAAATATCTGCTTCTATCATAGTAGCTTATAGTAATGAGGTCTGCTGGCTCATATCGCTTGAATTTTCACCATTGAAAAGTTCAGAATGATAAAAATCACAATTTTTTTACAGAAATTTGGTGTGGAAAAAATAGCAAAACAGTAAATGTTAACATTAAACAAAAATAAAGTAAGTAGCATGTCCTTTGTAGAATGTCACTTCTTACAACCGCCAACCTATTTGGCTGTTGAAAGTTTCTTGGCAACTGTGCAGTATGGTAGGTTGCCATTACTTTCCGTACGTGGATGGACCAAAAAACTCCATGTCTGCTAAACTGGATACAAACGTGATTCGAACCGGTTGTGTTGGGATAGTGAAACGGACGCTTCACCACTAGGCCACGCAGCCTCCTAACATTAAATATCGTTAGAAATCTCAATTTAAAAAACTAACTGGATGGTATTAACAAAACTTTTAAAATTAACATGATTGATAACATTTCACCAATTTATTATTGCACCAGCATTTTTCATTGCAGTCACTAAATCTTGATGAGGCTTTCATAATATTTGCATCTGCTAATTTTATTTACATATATCACTGTATGGATAATGATACATATATATATATATATATATATATATATATATATATATATATATATATATATACACGAGGAGGTGTAAATAAATAACCTTAATATGGCATTCTGTTTATAGAGAAATGTTAAGGCTACTTTTTCACTCCCCATCGTACACGCCAATCAGATTTGATATATGGGGCCTTTACACCTTTTAATCAAAGCAAATATATTGTATGTAAGGCATTTACACCTTTTACCATGTTGTACAATTAATGTTGCAAAGAGACTGGCTTGATATTTTTGTATATGTTTTATTCTGCCTTAAATGTACACCTATAAATGAATTAACAGAAATGGGTTTGAGCCTTGGGGAATACTTTGGTCTTTTGATTCAACTCATGTGACTGGTTGAGGTAATCATGTCCCTTTGTAGCTTCATGACTCTTTTCATAATTTTTGTTTGTTTCAGTAGGAGCATGGAGGCATCAGTGGGGTGCCTGAGGAGGAAAGAAGAGGTCCCCTTTGGGGAATTTACTTCTTATCTTGAGCCAAACTGTATTGACCAATGGGTCTCTCATCTATACATCTGCCTCTCAGTATCCTTCCCTTATACTGCACCCAATTTTTTAATTGTTGTAGCTGCATAGTAATAGTTAATTCTCCTGAGATGACAGAACTATCTGATTATCTGTGTTTCTATATATCTGGCACAGTTGATATTAGTGCTGACATACCTTCTAGAGATGATTATGGGAAATGCCCAGTAGCAAGACTTCAAACAATGAGAATTTCATGGTTATCAGCACCTTTCAAAGATGGAGTGCAGCCTTATATTTCTTGATAGACTAAATGTCAAAAGAACTGCACCTTCCCCAGGTTTAGTCAACCACTAGGAGGAACCCGTCCACAAACCTACCACTAAAAACCAAATTTGAGTCTGAACGGTAACCACAGAAGACACAGGGTTGCACATCCTATAGTACAACCAGATGGATTAGCAGAACAAAGGATTAGCTTTATGCTACCTGCCATAAGACACCGATCTGTCTGACTGAATATTAGCATTCCAGTTCCCGTATTACATTTGACATATTCGTAATGGCTCAGTGACTGCACATGGGTGTCATTTTATTTTTATTCTGGTGTAGTTGCTGAGCCATTACTTACATGTGATTTTATCTACCTTAAACCTTCAGTACTTTTGCAGCCTTGGACTAATTATTTCTACAGAAATACAGCTCCCACAACATTTCTGATGTCATCAATTTCAGTATATCTCTTCTAATGGCAATAGCTTGTCTCAGATATTTTACTTCATGCTGTGGAACATTTGAATAATGAATAAGGACATGATCTCTCTCTAAATAATTGAGAAAACTGTAACTCAACCGTAAATGGGTACCAGACTTACTGTTAGTTGTTGTTTTTGCAAATGCACACCATGAGTAGTTTTACTCTTTTCTGCCCCCTGAAAAGATGTTAAGTGACGAGTTGCAGTAGTTTTCCTCACATCCAGAGCGTGACTGATGAAGGCGCACCGGGGTCCTCCAGGCAGTTGTGCTATGCTTGGATTAATCTGTGTGGCACTCACTGCTGCAGGAATCACGTCGATCTCCACCTTGTTAGCCAGGCTACTATGAAAACAGTCCATTTTCAGGAAGGACTCAGAGGAAGTCGAGATCTTGGTCAGTATATTTTGCCGGACCTTGACTAACATGTCTGACCAGTATATTTTGCCTGACCAGATGTTAGTCTTCCTTCTCACTTACTGTTAACGAAAATGAGACAGCTAGGAAAGGAACTGGTCACCTCACTTCATAACAACCTGAAACTGTGCAATGATATATTTAACACTTCATCCCAGCTATAAGACAATCTTGAGCTTTTATTATAATGTATCACCAGTTATGCTCAAACATCTTCTTTGCTATAAATCACATTTTCATGTTGACTTTCACACTATGTTTATTAATTTATGGCTTGTTTCCATGACTCAGGATTTCTAAATCATTCCAAGAGTATTATTTTGTCCATGCTATGTTTTCACTTGTTATTTGCCTTATGCGGATAATTCATACCAATTGCACATTTTTGTTGCACTTCTACCACATCACAGTCATCTGAATAGAATTCAACCACTAGAAACAGAAAGTATATATGGCCATCACAAAATAATTAAAGAAAGGTCCATATTAGATAGCTGGAAATATTTGATTAGTCAGATAGTGGAAAATGCTTGGAATGGATTGCCACAGGAAATAGGGGAGGCTTAGTCAATTAATGCATTCAAGAATAAATTGAATGCTCATAGTTATTTTTAGATCAATGGAAGTAAAAGAAACTGCTTATATACAGACTCTGCAGAGTCTTCTAAATCAGTATAAAGACGTTAAGTTATCACCAATACTGTTCTTTGTCATGCTCCATGGTGATATCAGTAGTCTCAGGATGAGCACTGCTTTCTTTAGATATATAGTTCACATATGAAAGTGGGTGATGAAGAGGAAGAAGAATGCAATTACCACAGCACACTCCAGAGAGCTGGCTGTATACACACCAGTACAAACAGCTGAACGTCCATCTCGTTGAGTGTCCATGCTCAATGATATTATGAAATGCTTCTTCCTCTGAGGCCAGATAAATGGAACTTTTTTATGCAACCAAACAAGTAACAAACACATGCAGATTCCATTACATTGGGCGCAAAGGCAAGAGCCTGAACGCTGCTGGATCCATGTCACATTTTATTGATTACTTTCACTGAAGTATTGATTATACTGTCTGTTAGTTGTTCATTTGTCAAATGTAAGAAAAACTAAATAGCATGAGGGGGCATTCAGCCAAGCTGGGACTAAATATTAACACGAAGAAACTCGAGCTGTTTAAAAATCAACACCTTAACACTTAACATTCTGGCTTTAAATTATTAGATGTGCCTCTTGACACTTTACAATCCAGTCTAACTGATTTGATTTGGGGTTCTAACCCTTTACAGTCCTGCCAAACTTATTAGATTTGAGTCTTTCCCTTTACAGTCAGGCCTAATTCATAAGATTCATGATCTAAGAAACAAAACTAATCAATTAGGCTGGACTGTAAAGGGTTAAGCAAAGAGCTTGGAAGATAGTCACTCAAAGAGATGGACACCTTCATTTATTTGGGCAGCACCACTGATACTTCAAGGAGCACAGAGGAAGATGTAAGGGCTAGAATTGGAAAGCCAAGTACAGTATTCCTGTTATTAAATAATATATGGAAAACCATGAAAAACAGATCAATACAAAATTTAGATTGTTTAATTCCAATATCATATTGTTACTTCTGTGCCGAGCAGAAGCTTGGAAAACAACAAAGGTAGTACAGAGATAATTCCAGTCGTTTGTCAATAAATGTTTGCGGAGGATAATGGGAATAGACTGGCAAGTCATGGTGAGAAACGAAGACCTGTAGGAAAGGACCCAACAACAATCAGTGGAGCAACAAATCAAACATAGGAAATAGGGTTGGATAGGACACATGCTATATAAAGCACCACAAAAAATCGCCAGACAAGTCCTGACATGGAATCCACATTAGAAGAGGAAGAGAGGTCGACCAAGAAACAACCAGAGAAGAGACTGAAAATGAACTTTAGTTCTTGACCCCAACTGAAGAACGACAGAAAGACCAGCTCAAGTTCAAACATACTGGATGAGGGCTGTTAATGTTTATACCTTGAAATGAGCCTCAGGCATTGATTGACTGAAAGTTGTCAAATTGAGCATGAGTTTGTTATAATAGGATAACCTTCTTTTCAAAAGCTTTTTATTTAACTTCACTTGTTAGGATGTATGTATGTATGTGTGTATGTTCCTTGGGATTAAATCTTGTACTTTGAAAATTAAGACGCTTCTAGATAACTTAAACTTAACGTATATAGATTGGTTTAGAAGACACTACAGAGTCTGTATACAACCAGTTTCTTGGAGGGTGGTTTAACCGATGTGCGAGTCCATCTTAATAGACTCAAACACTAGAGGTAAGAAGACCCGCAGCCAGTTAGGCGCCATCTATAGTTGCTCTTAACAAACCACCTGGGGATAGGTAGGTACAAATAACTTTAAATTTTTAACATGAATTTTGTGCACTAGAGAGCTGCAAATTTCAGGACACGTACAAACTCGATGACAATACGCTTAATAATATTTTTGAGACAATTTGTAAAAATTACAGACATATAATTATCCCTGATAGCGTCTCATATATCGTAACTTAATTATGATATCATGCAATTCGATCAGCTAATCAAACAAAATTCCAGCAGTACATTAGCTCCTGTGGTCGACCCAGCCACATAAATTGGTTACCAGAAAAAACAATCTGGGAAGTAAAGGTGGGCGGCATGATGCTGACCACATTGTCCACTTGGTGCAGTGGGTTACAAAATAATATGGGCCTAGCACCATATTTCCTATACCCTGCACAGCGTGACAGAAGCTTACCCCTTTTTTTAATATTATACTTTCATAATTATCTCTTCCAGCACATACTTTTTAAGTGGCATTTAGAAATTTTAATTGTTTTATTATTACTGTTTAATATTATTGGCTTTTTTTCCACAATAAAGGATTTCTGAACCATTCCAACAGTATTATTTTGTACTATGGTGTGTTTGTACTTGTTATTCCATTTATGTAAAATCCACGTTATTTATTGTTTTCATTGAAGCATCCACCCGGGTGGTAGCCGGGATGATAAGAATAGAGCCACTGTACCCTTCCAAGCATGTCATTAAAAGGGAACAAAGAGAGTTGTACTTGAGGCTGGAAACCTCATCATGTAAAAAAATACATTGTCATTTTAATAAGCTACTTGAAAGGTTTGGATATATATCAGCTACTTGAAAAGTTTAGGCGCAGACTTCCTGTAAAGGGATAAGAATGACTGATTAGCATAGCGGTAGAGTACTCTCTTTTCATAGCAAAGGTACAGGGTCCAACTCTCGTTATAGGCAACTCCAATCAACGCAGCTGTAGATGGGTATCGGGCTGAAGGCTAGGGAAGGAAAAAGGCAGCGCAAAGAAACTGGCCACCCCATCTCATAATGCTATGACAATGAAGTTTCTAACACTTCATCTTCAACTGCAGTGTCTACTATGGGACTATCTTTATCGTAAAAGTACCAAACACAGTTGAAGCTTATGCTTCACATTAGAGTGAAAAGGTGTATGGTTGTAAATGCTTGGAAACACTCTACCTTCAATAGTGGCAAGTGACAGCAGTGGCTCTGCTTCATCTTTGATTGAAAAGGTGAATGAATAGATGAACTTATGCATTTTGCAGAGGAATCTTACTGTTACATTTCTCATTAACTGCTTTTTTCCACATAATATGACTATGTATGAAAGTCCTAGTCATGCGATTATGAATAAAGTCATTGCCAATGTTGAATGTGGCAATGATGTATGTTTCAATGTTGAAATTGGCAAGGATGTCTGTTTTAATGTTGAAATTGGCAATGATGTCTGTTTCAATGTTGAAATTGGCAATGATGTCTATTTCAATGTTGAAATTGGCAATGATGTCTGTTTCAATGTTGAATGTGGCAAGGATGTCTGTTTCAATGTTGAATGTGGCAATGATGTCTGTTTCAATTTTGAAATTGGCAATGATGTCTGTTTCAATGTTGAAATTGGGAATGATGTCTGTTTCAATGTTGAATGTGGCAATGATGTCTGTTTCAATGTTGAATGTGACAATGATGTCTTTTTCAATGTTGAATGTGGCAATGATGTCTTTTTCAATGCTGAATGTGACAATGATGTCTGTTTCAATGTTGAATGGGACGATGATGTCTGTTTCAATGTTGAATGTGATAATGATGTATGTTTCAATGCTGAATATCACAATGATGCCTGTTTCAATGTTGAATGTGACAATGATGTCTGTTTCAATGCCAATGTTGAATTTAGCAATGATGTCTTGTTTCAATGTTGAATGTGACAATGATGCCTGTTTCAATGCCAATGTTGAATTTAGCAATGATGTCTGTTTCTATGTTGAATGGACAATGATGTCTGTTTCAATACTTCCCTTGAATGTGACGATGATGTCTCTTTTGATGTTTATGCTCAATGATATATGTGGTCAGGATTCTTTTCGATGGTGTCTTATTAATGCTATCTGATATCAGTACTTCTGTTTCTCACTATAAGCCATAGTGTCTTATTAATGCTATTTGATATCAGTATTTCTGTTTCTCGCTATAAGCCATAGTGTCTTATTAATGCTATCTGATATCAGTACTTCTGTTTCTCTCTATAAGCCAGTGGGCATAGTAATATACAAATTATTGTAAAACTGTCTTCTTTCAACACAACCTGTCAGAACAAAAGAATAACTTTGGCTACCTGACAACTGACGCTGATCTGTCAGATTGAATACCAGGATTCCATTATTCCTCATTCCTCACTGCCATCTGTCATAGATGGGATTACATGTCTCTCCATCTGACCGTATCCTCTAGTTGGTCAGTTCTAAGGCTGGTTGTAAGGTTGTCTGAGCACATCTCTCCATTTGACCCTATCCTCTGGTTGATCAGTCTTAAGACTGGTTGTAAGGTTTTCTGAGTATGTCCCTCCATTTGACCCTACCCTCTGCAGGTCTCTTAATTTTAGTATTTTAATGTCTCTGCTTGTCTGAGATAGGAAGGTGAGTCTTGGTTGCCCCCTTTCTCTTTTTCCGTGTATCTTGCTTTCCTGTATCTTCTGTGCAAGACTTTTTTCTGACATACTGGGTCCCAGTCAACTCAATCTTCGTTTTTGTATCATTTTCAATATTTGTTCTTGCACGCCTTCCTCTGTAAGGACATTTTGAAAAACTAGTTCTCCATTGATGATTATATGTTAATTTGCCTATGTTACTTTGCTTTTACTTTGGCTTTGTCTTCGATGTGTTTATTTTCATGCCAAACTTTGGCTATGCTGCTAATTCATTCTAACAGTAACATTGCGACTGATCCTATAACTATGTCTTGCCCATCGGCATATTTGATGGTATTTATTTTTATACAATTGACTTTGACATCCCTATTACACTCCAAACAACTTTTTCCATTATCACCTCAGCATTTGCTTTATATAGACAGTAAAAGTAAGCAATCCTGTTATACCACTCTCCTCTATCTTAATGAAATTGAATCTGTTCGTTCTTCTTTGGTTGAAATAATCACCTCCTAATTTTCATACAGGTTCTGGATTAACCTAATGATTGGTCTCTCTTTGTGTATTGATGTCTTTTTTGTCTTGTTGCTTCTAGTTTTTACAGGACGAAATATGTATGCTCAATACTCTCACCTCATAAGACATGACGAGCAGATTACAGCATTGCTATTTGTTACCCTCGTTTCAGTCCTTGGTAACAGACATACAGTCCTCTGAGTAAAGGATAGGCTTACTGACTCCTTCCCATGAAACCTGTATCCGAGCAAATGCAGTTGTGGTTTCACTATCAGTGGTTTTACATGTTGACAAGGTATTTCCATGCACAACCCTCTTAAGTCACCTTTTACTGCACACTTGCAAGGTTACAGTTGTATTTTTCTGCTCATCTCAGGTACCACACAAGGCTGGTGGGACTAAATATTAATATTGATATTATGCACAGCTGTTGGGTTGATAACAATGTCACTGATATTGATGCAAATAATTATCAGTTGTTGAATGTTTTATTCTTCAGACTAATTTTTCAAGGGTATTGTTTCTTTACAAAAAATGGATTTCTGGGGTCAAACGTCTATTTTGTGTGGACATACATATATAATAAACGGAGAAAAAAACATACACAATCTGACATGAGTTATCAGTTGAAGTTTTTATATTTCCTCGACTGTTTGTGTGCAGAACATTGTTCCTGTGAGGTTGAATGGGCGTGTATTAGACTACGTTTGTATTGATAAATATGCACATTAATTCTTCTTCTTTGTACACTTTCAGACGTCAATGTTTTCAAAGAAGGCAGCGAGAGGCTGTCGACACTGACATAGAGCTTGTCTAGTACTGACACTGGTATTGGACATTTAGCTTTCTCTGGTCCTCGTATTTCGGGCAATTTTTGCAGCAGATGTTCCAGGGTCATTTTTCCAGTAACACAGGTGCATTTGTCAGTAGCACCCGTCTTCAGTTTATTGAATAAATGGTACCTCAGTTCGTTGTGGCCTGTGTGGAGTCTAAAGACCACGACCTGCTCTCTTCTGTTCAACTGGTAATAAGCATCATTTTTTGTGTAGACAGTATGTTCTGTTACCCATTTGTCCATGCATCTGGCCTTTTGTTCTATTTCCCATTTGGTCATGTATCTAGCTCTAATAAGCCTTTTTGACTCTTCGTGTCTCACTTGAATCTGGTTGTGGTAACCTTCCACATTCTTTCGTCAGTCTATGAGCCTCCTCATTGCCGTGAATGTTACAGTGAGATGGGACCCAATGTACAACGAATTTTCTGGGTTTGGACTGCTGGCACCAACATAGAAGACAAAAAGTGACAAAAGGAAAAACAGAAAAAACACATAGTTGCAAATTACATCAACCAAAAATTTCCACTAACAGCCTGGGCACACGCCTACACAGGTGGCTCAGCCAAAGATGCCATTGGAAACGGGGAAGAAGGCATCACTATAAAACTAAAAAGCAAAGTATACTTTGCAGCATTTGCCACTTAGAGACACTGCAGCAACTTCAGTGCCAAAGACAGTGCCCTAAGCCAAGCAGCCGAACCCCTTATAGACCATAAGGAACACGCAGAAAAGCTGCCAAGTCTGTATATATTTTTAAACGAGGTTTCCTTTCTCATTGGCGAGAGATTCTATCAACTTGTGTTCATATATCGGACTCACCATTGGGCATGTGGGAAATTTAATTGGGGAAGACGGGACGACATGGGCTAGTGTATAAGTGACACGGCTCACAACTCGAAGGTGCTGGGTTCGATCCCCATCACAGCACCGTCCGTTACCCCGGGGAAGCAAACCATTAGAAAATGCAGGAGGAAGCAGACACTTACATAAAATGCATGCCGAAGTCGGATGCACTGGGCCGATAGGCGCAAAATAAAAACCGCAGTGCAACGCACACCGCCTTGGGAAATAGAGAAATAAGGCGAACGCGAAAAAAAAATGGGGGCAGCAGAGTCATATCTCTCCCCATCGCACGTCCTTCTACGAAACACTAATTTTTGGTCCGTGGCTGCATATTCGTTCAGTTAGAAACTAGAAAATGTCGCAGTTAAAGTTATTTAAAAACCTTTATTTAACTTGACATAACCGTTGTGCGAATGAGTGTCCTTCTATTTCTCCAAGTTTAACCAATTTCCAGATAGCGCAGTGAGCTGATAGTTTGTACATATTCTCTACAATATATACGATTGTAATGGGTATTGGCAGAGTGACAGACGAGTAAACATTTGTGCTTGACGAGTACAAAGATTCGTCTAAATTCGTTAATCACGTTTTTAATCGTTACTATATATAGACTCTCGTGCGATTATTAATGATATTACGGTCAAAATATATTGTACATTTGCTAGTTTATGATGGGGAATCTAATTGGACCTTGACTGCCACAATTTAAAATTACTAAAGCCATCGATAAATGGCACTACAGTTCTAAAATCACCAATTATTTTCAAGAACATAAACGCCATGACCTTGACAGTAGTGAATTTTCTCCTATGAAGAAATATACTAATAATGTGAAAGTAATACATATTTTTTTAGTTTGGTACGCATTGTAATGAAGAAATACAGGTAAATGAGTGGCTAATTTAAATTTGCTAACGTAAATTGCGTGACTGTAGTCCGACCATGCTGACTGGTGAAATTGTTGACTGACTGGTGAGTCACCTTAAAGTTTGTCAAGCCCTGGATGTTGGACACAATTTTTACCGACAAACCTCGTTTCTTTATATTTCTTTTGTTCAGTCACGTGACAACTGTTCGGTCGAATTCCGAGAATGTATATCCCGGCTATTTGCCGCTCATGTTTGTCAGGGAATTCTTCGCCGCAGCGTGGGGAACGTTTATGGAAGCGCCGGCAACAACAAGGTGCTCGTAAAAAGCAAGAAACATGTCATTTATAAATATGGTGTGTTGACAAAATTTATCCTTTATCAGAGGGACAGATCTCATCAATGGGTGAAGTCCTTAATAAAGTGGTCTTGTGGATGGCTAACTTCTGTCTCGGGCACGGGTTGTCTTGTGGATGGCTAACGTCTGTCTCGGGCACGGGTTGTCTAGTGGATGGCTAACTTCTGTCTTGGGCACGGGTTGTCTAGTGGATGGCTAACGTCTGTCTCGGGCACGGGTTGTCTTGTGGATGGCTAACGTCTGTCTCGGGCACGGGTTGTCTTGTGGATGGCTAACGTCTGTCTCGGGCACGGGTTGTCTTGTGGATGGCTAACTTCTGTCTCGGGCACGGGTGGTCTTGTGGATGGCTAACTTCTGTCTCGGGCACGGGTTGTCTTGTGGATGGCTAACTTCTGTCTCGGGCACGGGTTGTCCAGTGGATGGCTAACTTCTGTCTCGGGCACGGGTTGTCTAGTGGATGGCTAACTTCTGTCTCGGGCACGGGTTGTCCAGTGGATGGCCAACTTCTGTCTCGGGGACGGGTTGTCTTGTGGATGGCTAACTTCTGTCTCGGGCACGGGTTGTCTAGTGGATGGCTAACTTCTGTCTCGGGCACGGGTGGTCTTATGGATGGCTAACTTCTGTCTCGGGCACGGGTTGTCTAGTGGATGGCTAACTTCTGTCTCGGGCACGGGTTGTCTTGTGGATGGCTAGCTTCTGTCTCGGGCACGGCTTGTCCAGTGGATGGCTAACTTCTGTCTCGGGCACGGGTTGTCTAGTGGATGGCTAACTTCTGTCTCGGGCACGGGTTGTCTAGTGGATGGCTAACTTCTGTCTCGGGCACGGGTTGTCCAGTGGATGGCTAACTTCTGTCTCGGGCACAGGTTGTCCAGTGGATGGCTAACTTCTGTCTCGGGCACGGGTTGTCTAGTGGATGGCTAACTTCTATCTCGGGCACGGGTTGTCCAGTGGATGGCTAACTTCTGTCTCGGCATGGGTTGTCCAGTGGATGGCTAACTTCTGTCTCGGGCACGGGTTGTCCAGTGGATGGCTAACTTCTGTCTCGGGCACGGGTTGTCTAGTGGATGGCTAACTTCTATCTCGGGCACAGGTTGTCCAGTGGATGGCTAACTTCTGTCTCGGCATGGGTTGTCCAGTGGATGGCTAACTTCTGTCTCGGGCACGGGTTGTCTAGTGTATGGCTAACTTCTGTCTCGGGCACGGGTTGTCCAGTGGATGGCTAACTTCTGTCTCGGGCACGGGTTGTCTTGTGGATGGTTAACTTCTGTCTCGGGCATGGGTTGTCCAGTGGATGGCTAACTTCTGTCTCGGGCACAGGTTGTCAAGTGGATGGCTAACTTCTGTCACAGGCACGGGTTGTCCAGTGGATGGCTAACTTCTGTCTCGGGCATGGTTTTTCCAGTGGATGGCTAACTTCTGTCTCGGGCAGGGGTTGTCCAGTGGATGGCTAACTTCTGTCTCGGGCACGGTTGTCTAGTGGATGGCTAGCTTCTGTCTCGGGCACGGGTTGTCCAGTGGATGGCTAACTTCTGTCTCGGGCAGGGGTTGTCCAGTGGATGGCTAACTTCTGTCTCGGACACGGATTGTCCAGTGGATGGCTAACTTCTGTCTCGGGCAGGGGTTGTCCAGTGGATGGCTAACTTCTGTCTCGGGCATGGGTTGTCCAGTGGATGGCTAACTTCTGTCTCGGGCATGATTTGTTCAGTGGATGGCTAACTTCTGTCTCGGGCAGGGGTTGTCCAGTGGATGGCTAACTTCTGTCTCGGGCACGGGTTGTCTAGTATATGGCTAACTTCTGTCTCGGGCACGGGTTGTCTAGTGGATGGCTAACTTCTGTCTCGGGCACGGGTTGTCTAGTGGATGGCTAACTTCTGTCTCGGGCACGGGTTGTCTAGTGGATGGCTAACTTCTGTCTAGGGCACGGGTTGTCTTGTGTATGGCTAACTTCTGTCTCGGGCAGGGGTTGTCCAGTGGATGGCTAACTTCTTTCTCGGGCACGGGTTGTCCAGTGGATGGCTAACTTCTGTTTCAGGCACGGGTGGTCTTGTGGATGGCTAACTTCTGTCTCAGGCACGGGTTGTCTTGTGGATGGGTAGCTTCTGTCTCGGGCACGGGTTGTCCAGTGGATGGCTAACTTCTGTCTCGGGCACGGGTGGTCTTGTGGATGGCTAACTTCTTTCTCGGGCACGGGTTGTCTAGTGGATGGCTAACTTCTGTCTCGGGCACGGGTTGTCTAGTGGATGGCTAACTTCTGTCTCGGGCACGGGTTGTCTAGTGGATGGCTAACTTCTGTCTCGGGCACGGGTTGTCTAGTGGATGGCTAACTTCTGTCTCGGGCACGGGTTGTCTAGTGGATGGCTAACTTCTGTCTCGGGCACGGGTTGTCTTGTGTATGGCTAACTTCTGTCTCGGGCACGGGTTGTCTAGTGGATGGCTAACTTCTGTCTTGGGCATGGGTTGTCTAGTGGATGGCTAACTTCTGTCTCGGGCACGCGTTGTCTAGTGGATATCTAACTTCTGTCTCGGGCACGGGTGGTCTTGTGGATGGCTAACTTCTGTCTCGGGCACGGGTTGTCCAGTGGATGGCTAACTTCTGTCTCGGGCAGGGGTGGTCTTGTGGATGGCTAACTTCTGTCTCGGCAACGGGTTGTCTAGTGGATGGCTAACTTCTGTCTCGGGCACGGGTGGTCTTGTGGATGGCTAACTTCTGTCTCGGACACGGGTTGTCCAGTGGATGGCTAACTTCTGTTTCAGGCACGGGTGGTCTTGTGGATGGGTAGCTTCTGTCTCGGGCACGGGTTGTCCAGTGGATGGCTAACTTCTGTCTCGGACACGGGTTGTCCAGTGGATGGCTAACTTCTGTTTCAGGCACGGGTGGTCTTGTGGATGGCTAACTTCTGTCTCAGGCACGGGTTGTCTTGTGGATTAGTAGCTTCTGTCTCGGGCACGGGTTGTCCAGTGGATGGCTAACTTCTGTCTCGGGCACGGGTGGTCTTGTGGATGGCTAACTTCTTTCTCGGGCACGGGTTGTCCAGTGGATGGCTAACTTCTGTTTCAGGCACGGGTGGTCTTGTGGATGGCTAACTTCTGTCTCAGGCACGGGTTGTCTTGTGGATGGGTAGCTTCTGTCTCGGGCACGGGTTGTCCAGTGGATGGCTAACTTCTGTCTCGGGCACGGGTGGTCTTGTGGATGGCTAACTTCTTTCTCGGGCACGGGTTGTCTAGTGGATGGCTAACTTCTGTCTCGGGCACGGGTTGTCTAGTGGATGGCTAACTTCTGTCTCGGGCACGGGTTGTCTAGTGGATGGCTAACCTCTGTCTCGGGCACGGGTTGTCTAGTGGATGGCTAACTTCTGTCTCGGGCACGGGTTGTCTAGTGGATGGCTAACTTCTGTCTCGGGCACGGGTTGTCTAGTGGATGGCTAACTTCTGTCTCGGGCACGGGTTGTCTAGTGGCTGGCTAACTTCTGTCTCGGGCACGGGTGGTCTTGTGGATGGCTAACTTCTGTCTCGGGCACGGGTTGTCTTGTGTATGGCTAACTTCTGTATCGGGCACGGGTTGTCTAGTGGATGGCTAACTTCTGTCTCGGGCACGGGTTGTCTAGTGGATGGCTAACTTCTGTCTCGGGCACGGGTTGTCTAGTGGATGGCTAATTTCTGTCTCGAGCACGGGTGGTCTTATGGATGGCTAACGTCTGTCTCGGGCACGGGTTGTCCAGTGGATGGCTAACTTCTGTCTCGGGCACGGGTGGTCTTGTGGATGGCTAACTTCTGTCTCGGCCACGGGTTGTCTAGTGGATGGCTAACTTTTGTCTCGGGCACGGGTGATCTTGTGGATGGCTAACTTCTGTCTTGGACACGGGTTGTCCAGTGGATGGCTAAATTCTGTTTCGGGCACGGGTGGTCTTGTGGATGGCTAACTTCTGTCTCGGGCACGGGTTGTCTAGTGGATGGCTAACTTCTGTCTCGGGCACGGGTTGTCTAGTGGATGGCTAACTTCTGTCTCGGGCACGGGTTGTCCAGTGGATGGCTAACTTCTGTCTCGGGTACAGGTTGTCCAGTGGATGGCTAACTTCTGTCTCGGGCACGGGTTGTCTAGTGGATGGCTAACTTCTATCTCGGGCACGGATTGTCCAGTGGATGGCTAACTTCTGTCTCGGCATGGGTTGTCCAGTGGATGGCTAACTTCTGTCTCGGGCACGGGTTATCTAGTGGATGGCTAACTTCTGTCTCGGGCACGGGTTGTCCAGTGGATGGCTAACTTCTGTCTCGGGCAAGGGTTGTCTTGTGGATGGTTAACTTCTGTCTCGGGCACGGGTTGTCCAGTGGATGGCTAACTTCTGTCTCGGGCACAGGTTGTCCAGTGGATGGCTAACTTCTGTCACGGGCACGGGTTGTCCAGTGGATGGCTAACTTCTGTCTCGGGCAGGGGTTGTCCAGTGGATGGCTAACTTCTGTCTCGGCACGGTTGTCTAGTGGATGGCTAGCTTCTGTCTCGGGCACGGGTTGTCCAGTGGATGGCTAATTTCTGTCTCGGGCAGGGGTTGTCCAGTGGATGGCTAACTTCTGTCTCGGACACAGATTGTCCAGTGGATGGCTAACTTCTGTCTCGGGCAGGGGTTGTCCAGTGGATGGCTAACTTCTGTCTCGGGCATGGGTTGTCCAGTTGATGGCTAACTTCTGTCTCGGACACGGGTTGTCCAGTGGATGGCTAACTTCTGTTTCAGGCACGGGTGGTCTTGTGGATGGCTAACTTCTGTCTCGGGCACAGGTTGTCTTGTGGATGGGTAGCTTCTGTCTCGGGCACGGGTTGTCCAGTGGATGGCTAACTTCTGTCTCGGGCACGGGTGGTCTTGTGGATGGCTAACTTCTGTCTCGGGCACGGGTTGTCTAGTGGATGGCTAACTTCTGTCTCGGGCACGGGTTGTCTTGTGGATGGCTAACTTCTTTCTCGGGCATGGGTTGTCTAGTGGATGGCTAACTTCTGTCTCGGGCACGGGTTGTCTAGTGGATGGCTAACTTCTGTCTCGGGCACGGGTTGTCTTGTGGATGGCTAACTTCTGTCTCGGGCACGGGTTGTCTAGTGGATGGCTAACTTCTGTCTCGGGCACAGGTTGTCTAGTGGATGGCTAACTTCTGTCTCGGGCACGGGTTGTCTAGTGGATGGCTAACTTCTGTCTCGGGCACGGGTTGTCTAGTGAATGGCTAACTTCTGTCTCGGGCACGGGTGGTCTTGTGGATGGCTAACTTCTGTCTCGGGCACGGGTTGTCTTGTGTATGGCTAACTTCTGTCTCGGGCACGGGTTGTCTAGTGGATGGCTAACTGCTGTCTCGGGCACGGGTTGTCTAGTGGATGGCTAACTTCTGTCTCGGGCACGGGTTGTCTAGTGGATGGCTAACTTCTGTCTCGGGCACGGGTTGTCTAGTGGATGGCTAACTTCTGTCTCGAGCACGGGTGGTCTTGTGGATGGCTAACGTCTGTCTCGGGCACGGGTTGTCCAGTGGATGGCTAACTTCTGTCTCGGGCACGGGTGGTCTTGTGGATGGCTAACTTCTGTCTCGGCCACGGGTTGTCTAGTGGATGGCTAACTTTTGTCTCGGGCACGGGTGGTCTTGTGGATGGCTAACTTCTGTCTTGGACACGGGTTGTCCAGTGGATGGCTAAATTCTGTTTCGGGCACGGGTGGTCTTGTGGATGGCTAACTTCTGTCTCGGACACGGGTTGTCTAGTGGATGGCTAACTTCTGTCTCGGGCACGGGTTGTCTAGTGGATGGCTAACTTCTGTCTCAGGCACGGGTTGTCCAGTGGATGGCTAACTTCTGTCTCGGGCACAGGTTGTCCAGTGGATGGCTAACTTCTGTCTCGGGCACGGGTTGTCTAGTGGATGGCTAACTTCTATCTCGGGCACGGGTTGTCCAGTGGATGGCTAACTTCTGTCTCGGCATGGGTTGTCCAGTGGATGGCTAACTTCTGTCTCGGGCACGGGTTATCTAGTGGATGGCTAACTTCTGTCTCGGGCACGGGTTGTCCAGTGGATGGCTAACTTCTGTCTCGGGCACGGGTTGTCTTGTGGATGGTTAACTTCTGTCTCGGGCACAGGTTCTCCAGTGGATGGCTAACTTCTGTCTCGGGCACAGGTTGTCCAGTGGATGGCTAACTTCTGTCACGGGCACGGGTTGTCCAGTGGATGGCTAACTTCTGTCTCGGGCAGGGGTTGTCCAGTGGATGGCTAACTTCTGTCTCGGCACGGTTGTCTAGTGGATGGCTAGCTTCTGTCTCGGGCACGGGTTGTCCAGTGGATGGCTAACTTCTGTCTCGGGCAGGGGTTGTCCAGTGGATGGCTAACTTCTGTCTCGGACACAGATTGTCCAGTGGATGGCTAACTTCTGTCTCGGGCAGGGGTTGTCCAGTGGATGGCTAACTTCTGTCTCGGGCATGGGTTGTCCAGTTGATGGCTAACTTCTGTCTCGGACACGGGTTGTCCAGTGGATGGCTAACTTCTGTTTCAGGCACGGGTGGTCTTGTGGATGGCTAACTTCTGTCTCGGGCACAGGTTGTCTTGTGGATGGGTAGCTTCTGTCTCGGGCACGGGTTGTCCAGTGGATGGCTAACTTCTGTCTCGGGCACGGGTGGTCTTGTGGATGGCTAACTTCTGTCTCGGGCACGGGTTGTCTAGTGGATGGCTAACTTCTGTCTCGGGCACGGGTTGTCTTGTGGATGGCTAACTTCTTTCTCGGGCATGGGTTGTCTAGTGGATGGCTAACTTCTGTCTCGGGCACGGGTTGTCTAGTGGATGGCTAACTTCTGTCTCGGGCACGGGTTGTCTTGTGGATGGCTAACTTCTGTCTCGGGCACGGGTTGTCTAGTGGATGGCTAACTTCTGTCTCGGGCACAGGTTGTCTAGTGGATGGCTAACTTCTGTCTCGGGCACGGGTTGTCTAGTGGATGGCTAACTTCTGTCTCGGGCACGGGTTGTCTAGTGAATGGCTAACTTCTGTCTCGGGCACGGGTGGTCTTGTGGATGGCTAACTTCTGTCTCGGGCACGGGTTGTCTTGTGTATGGCTAACTTCTGTCTCGGGCACGGGTTGTCTAGTGGATGGCTAACTGCTGTCTCGGGCACGGGTTGTCTAGTGGATGGCTAACTTCTGTCTCGGGCACGGGTTGTCTAGTGGATGGCTAACTTCTGTCTCGGGCACGGGTTGTCTAGTGGATGGCTAACTTCTGTCTCGAGCACGGGTGGTCTTGTGGATGGCTAACGTCTGTCTCGGGCACGGGTTGTCCAGTGGATGGCTAACTTCTGTCTCGGGCACGGGTGGTCTTGTGGATGGCTAACTTCTGTCTCGGCCACGGGTTGTCTAGTGGATGGCTAACTTTTGTCTCGGGCACGGGTGGTCTTGTGGATGGCTAACTTCTGTCTTGGACACGGGTTGTCCAGTGGATGGCTAAATTCTGTTTCGGGCACGGGTGGTCTTGTGGATGGCTAACTTCTGTCTCGGACACGGGTTGTCTAGTGGATGGCTAACTTCTGTCTCGGGCACGGGTTGTCTAGTGGATGGCTAACTTCTGTCTCAGGCACGGGTTGTCCAGTGGATGGCTAACTTCTGTCTCGGGCACAGGTTGTCCAGTGGATGGCTAACTTCTGTCTCGGGCACGGGTTGTCTAGTGGATGGCTAACTTCTATCTCGGGCACGGGTTGTCCAGTGGATGGCTAACTTCTGTCTCGGCATGGGTTGTCCAGTGGATGGCTAACTTCTGTCTCGGGCACGGGTTATCTAGTGGATGGCTAACTTCTGTCTCGGGCACGGGTTGTCCAGTGGATGGCTAACTTCTGTCTCGGGCACGGGTTGTCTTGTGGATGGTTAACTTCTGTCTCGGGCACAGGTTCTCCAGTGGATGGCTAACTTCTGTCTCGGGCACAGGTTGTCCAGTGGATGGCTAACTTCTGTCACGGGCACGGGTTGTCCAGTGGATGGCTAACTTCTGTCTCGGGCAGGGGTTGTCCAGTGGATGGCTAACTTCTGTCTCGGCACGGTTGTCTAGTGGATGGCTAGCTTCTGTCTCGGGCACGGGTTGTCCAGTGGATGGCTAACTTCTGTCTCGGGCAGGGGTTGTCCAGTGGATGGCTAACTTCTGTCTCGGACACAGATTGTCCAGTGGATGGCTAACTTCTGTCTCGGGCAGGGGTTGTCCAGTGGATGGCTAACTTCTGTCTCGGGCATGGGTTGTCCAGTGGATGGCTAACTTCTGTCACGGGCATGGGTTTTCCAGTGGATGGCTAACTTCTGTCTCGGGCAGGGGTTGTTCAGTGGATGGCTAACTTCTGTCTCGGGCACGGGTTGTCTAGTGGATGGCTAACTTCTGTCTCGGGCACGGGTTGTCTTGTGGATGGCTAACTTCTGTCTCGGGCACGGGTTGTCTAGTGGATGGCTAACTTCTGTCTCGGGCACGGGTTGTCTAGTGGATGGCTAACTTCTGTCTCGGGCACGGGTTGTCTTGTGGATGGCTAACTTCTGTCTCGGGCACGGGTTGTCTAGTGGATGGCTAACTTCTGTCTCGGGCGCGGGTTGTCTAGTGGATGGCTAACTTCTGTCTCGGGCACGGGTTGTCTAGTGGATGGCTAACTTCTGTCTCGGGCACGGGTGGTCTTGTGGATGGCTAACTTCTGTCTCGGGCACGGGTTGTCTTGTGTATGGCTAACTTCTGTCTCGGGCACGGGTTGTCTAGTTGATGGCTAACTTCTGTCTCGGGCACGTGTTGTCTAGTGGATGGCTAACTTCTGTCTCGGGCACGGGTTGTCTAGTGGATGGCTAACTTCTGTCTCGGGCATGGGTGGTCTTGTGGATGGCTAACTTCTGTCTCGGGCACGGGTGGTCTTGTGGATGGCTAACTTCTGTCTCGGGAACGGGTGGTCTTGTGGATGGCTAACTTCTGTCTCGGCCACGGGTTGTCTAGTGGATGGCTAACTTCTGTCTCGGGCACGGGTGGTCTTGTGGATGGCTAACTTCTGTCTCGGACACGGGTTGTCCAGTGGATGGCTAACTTCTGTTTCGGGCACGGGTGGTCTTGTGGATGGCTAACTTCTGTCTCGGGCACGGGTTGTCCAGTGGATGGCTAACTTCTGTCTCGGGCACAGGTTGTCCAGTGGATTGCTAACTTCTGTCTCGGGCACGGGTTGTCTAGTGGATGGCTAACTTCTATCTCGGGCACGGGTTGTCCAGTGGATGGCTAACTTCTGTCTCGGCATGGGTTGTCCAGTGGATGGCTAACTTCTGTCTCGGGCACGGGTTGTCTAGTGGATGGCTAACTTCTGTCTCGGGCACGGGTTGTCCAGTGGATGGCTAACTTCTGTCTCAGGCACGGGTTGTCTTGTGGATGGTTAACTTCTGTCTCGGGCACGGGTTGTCCAGTGGATGGCTAACTTCTGTCTCGGGCACGGGTTGTCTTGTGGATGGCTAACTTCTGTCTCGGGCACAGGTTGTCCAGTGGATGGCTAACTTCTGTCACGGGCACGGGTTGTCCAGTGGATGGCTAACTTCTGTCTCGGGCAGGGTTTGTCCAGTGGATGTCTAACTTCTGTCTCGGGCAGGGGTTGTCCAGTGAATGGCTAACTTCTGTCTCGGGCACGGTTGTCTAGTGGATGGCTAGCTTCTGTCTCGGGCACGGGTTGTCCAGTGGATGGCTAACTTCTGTCTCGGGCAGGGGTTGTCCAGTGGATGGCTAACTTCTGTCTCGGACACGGGTTGTCCAGTGGATGGCTAACTTCTGTCTCGGGCAGGGGTTGTCCAGTGGATCGCTAACTTCTGTCTTTGGCATGGGTTGTCCAGTGGATGGCTAACTTCTGTCTCGGGCATGGGTTGTCCAGTGGATGGCTAACTTATGTCTCGGGCAGGGGTTGTCCAGTGGATGGCTAACTTCTGTCTCGGGCAGGGGTTGTCCAGTGGATGGCTAACTTCTGTCTCGGGCAGGGGTTGTCCAGTGGATGGCTAACTTCTGTCTCGGGCATGGGTTGTCCAGTTGATGGCTAACTTCTGTCTCGGACACGGGTTGTCCAGTGGATGGCTAACTTCTGTTTCAGGCACGGGTGGTCTTGTGGATGGCTAACTTCTGTCTCGGGCACAGGTTGTCTTGTGGATGGGTAGCTTCTGTCTCGGGCACGGGTTGTCCAGTGGATGGCTAACTTCTGTCTCTGGCACGGGTGGTCTTGTGGATGGCTAACTTCTGTCTCGGGCACGGGTTGTCTAGTGGATGGCTAACTTCTGTCTCGGGCACGGGATGTCTTGTGGATGGCTAACTTCTTTCTCGGGCATGGGTTGTCTAGTGGATGGCTAACTTCTGTCTCGGGCACGGGTTGTCTAGTGGATGGCTAACTTCTGTCTCGGGCACGGGTTGTCTTGTGGATGGCTAACTTCTGTCTCGGGCACGGGTTGTCTAGTGGATGGCTAACTTCTGTCTCGGGCACAGGTTGTCTAGTGGATGGCTAACTTCTGTCTCGGGCACGGGTTGTCTAGTGGATGGCTAACTTCTGTCTCGGGCACGGGTTGTCTAGTGAATGGCTAACTTCTGTCTCGGGCACGGGTGGTCTTGTGGATGGCTAACTTCTGTCTCGGGCACGGGTTGTCTTGTGTATGGCTAACTTCTGTCTCGGGCACGGGTTGTCTAGTGGATGGCTAACTGCTGTCTCGGGCACGGGTTGTCTAGTGGATGGCTAACTTCTGTCTCGGGCACGGGTTGTCTAGTGGATGGCTAACTTCTGTCTCGGGCACGGGTTGTCTAGTGGATGGCTAACTTCTGTCTCGAGCACGGGTGGTCTTGTGGATGGCTAACGTCTGTCTCGGGCACGGGTTGTCCAGTGGATGGCTAACTTCTGTCTCGGGCACGGGTGGTCTTGTGGATGGCTAACTTCTGTCTCGGCCACGGGTTGTCTAGTGGATGGCTAACTTTTGTCTCGGGCACGGGTGGTCTTGTGGATGGCTAACTTCTGTCTTGGACACGGGTTGTCCAGTGGATGGCTAAATTCTGTTTCGGGCACGGGTGGTCTTGTGGATGGCTAACTTCTGTCTCGGACACGGGTTGTCTAGTGGATGGCTAACTTCTGTCTCGGGCACGGGTTGTCTAGTGGATGGCTAACTTCTGTCTCAGGCACGGTTGTCCAGTGGATGGCTAACTTCTGTCTCGGGCACAGGTTGTCCAGTGGATGGCTAACTTCTGTCTCGGGCACGGGTTGTCTAGTGGATGGCTAACTTCTATCTCGGGCACGGGTTGTCCAGTGGATGGCTAACTTCTGTCTCGGCATGGGTTGTCCAGTGGATGGCTAACTTCTGTCTCGGGCACGGGTTATCTAGTGGATGGCTAACTTCTGTCTCGGGCACGGGTTGTCCAGTGGATGGCTAACTTCTGTCTCGGGCACGGGTTGTCTTGTGGATGGTTAACTTCTGTCTCGGGCACGGGTTCTCCAGTGGATGGCTAACTTCTGTCTCGGGCACAGGTTGTCCAGTGGATGGCTAACTTCTGTCACGGGCACGGGTTGTCCAGTGGATGGCTAACTTCTGTCTCGGGCAGGGGTTGTCCAGTGGATGGCTAACTTCTGTCTCGGCACGGTTGTCTAGTGGATGGCTAGCTTCTGTCTCGGGCACGGGTTGTCCAGTGGATGGCTAACTTCTGTCTCGGGCAGGGGTTGTCCAGTGGATGGCTAACTTCTGTCTCGGACACAGATTGTCCAGTGGATGGCTAACTTCTGTCTCGGGCAGGGGTTGTCCAGTGGATGGCTAACTTCTGTCTCGGGCATGGGTTGTCCAGTGGATGGCTAACTTCTGTCACGGGCATGGGTTTTCCAGTGGATGGCTAACTTCTGTCTCGGGCAGGGGTTGTTCAGTGGATGGCTAACTTCTGTCTCGGGCACGGGTTGTCTAGTGGATGGCTAACTTCTGTCTCGGGCACGGGTTGTCTTGTGGATGGCTAACTTCTGTCTCGGGCACGGGTTGTCTAGTGGATGGCTAACTTCTGTCTCGGGCACGGGTTGTCTAGTGGATGGCTAACTTCTGTCTCGGGCACGGGTTGTCTTGTGGATGGCTAACTTCTGTCTCGGGCACGGGTTGTCTAGTGGATGGCTAACTTCTGTCTCGGGCGCGGGTTGTCTAGTGGATGGCTAACTTCTGTCTCGGGCACGGGTTGTCTAGTGGATGGCTAACTTCTGTCTCGGGCACGGGTGGTCTTGTGGATGGCTAACTTCTGTCTCGGGCACGGGTTGTCTTGTGTATGGCTAACTTCTGTCTCGGGCACGGGTTGTCTAGTTGATGGCTAACTTCTGTCTCGGGCACGTGTTGTCTAGTGGATGGCTAACTTCTGTCTCGGGCACGGGTTGTCTAGTGGATGGCTAACTTCTGTCTCGGGCATGGGTGGTCTTGTGGATGGCTAACTTCTGTCTCGGGCACGGGTGGTCTTGTGGATGGCTAACTTCTGTCTCGGGAACGGGTGGTCTTGTGGATGGCTAACTTCTGTCTCGGCCACGGGTTGTCTAGTGGATGGCTAACTTCTGTCTCGGGCACGGGTGGTCTTGTGGATGGCTAACTTCTGTCTCGGACACGGGTTGTCCAGTGGATGGCTAACTTCTGTTTCGGGCACGGGTGGTCTTGTGGATGGCTAACTTCTGTCTCGGGCACGGGTTGTCCAGTGGATGGCTAACTTCTGTCTCGGGCACAGGTTGTCCAGTGGATTGCTAACTTCTGTCTCGGGCACGGGTTGTCTAGTGGATGGCTAACTTCTATCTCGGGCACGGGTTGTCCAGTGGATGGCTAACTTCTGTCTCGGCATGGGTTGTCCAGTGGATGGCTAACTTCTGTCTCGGGCACGGGTTGTCTAGTGGATGGCTAACTTCTGTCTCGGGCACGGGTTGTCCAGTGGATGGCTAACTTCTGTCTCAGGCACGGGTTGTCTTGTGGATGGTTAACTTCTGTCTCGGGCACGGGTTGTCCAGTGGATGGCTAACTTCTGTCTCGGGCACGGGTTGTCTTGTGGATGGCTAACTTCTGTCTCGGGCACAGGTTTTCCAGTGGATGGCTAACTTCTGTCACGGGCACGGGTTGTCCAGTGGATGGCTAACTTCTGTCTCGGGCAGGGTTTGTCCAGTGGATGTCTAACTTCTGTCTCGGGCAGGGGTTGTCCAGTGGATGGCTAACTTCTGTCTCGGGCACGGTTGTCTAGTGGATGGCTAGCTTCTGTCTCGGGCACGGGTTGTCCAGTGGATGGCTAACTTCTGTCTCGGGCAGGGGTTGTCCAGTGGATGGCTAACTTCTGTCTCGGACACGGGTTGTCCAGTGGATGGCTAACTTCTGTCTCGGGCAGGGGTTGTCCAGTGGATCGCTAACTTCTGTCTTTGGCATGGGTTGTCCAGTGGATGGCTAACTTCTGTCTCGGGCATGGGTTGTCCAGTGGATGGCTAACTTATGTCTCGGGCAGGGGTTGTCCAGTGGATGGCTAACTTCTGTCTCGGGCAGGGGTTGTCCAGTGGATGGCTAACTTCTGTCTCGGGCAGGGGTTGTCCAGTGGATGGCTAACTGCTGTCTCGGGCACGGGTTGTCTAGTGGATAGTTAACTTCTGTCTCGGGCACGGGTTGTCTAGTGGATGGCTAACTTCTGTCTCGGGCACGGGTTGTCCAGTGGATGGCTAACGTCTGTCTTGGGCACTGGTTGTCTAGTGGATGGCAAACTTCTGTCTCGGGCACGGTTGTCTAGTGGATGGCTAGCTTCTGTCTCGGGCACGGGTTGTCCAGTGGATGGCTAACTTCTGTCTCGGGCAGGGGTTGTCCAGTGGATGGCTAACTTTTGTCTCGGGCACGGGTTGTCCAGTGGATGGCTAACTTCTGTCTCGGGCAGGGGTTGTCCAGTGGATGGCTAACTTCTGTCTCGGGCACGGGTTGTCCAGTGGAAGGCTAACTTCTGTCTCGGGCAGGGATTGTTCAGTGGATGACTAACTTCTGTCTCGGGCAGGGGTTGTCCAGTGGATGGCTAAATTCTGTCTCGGGCACGGGTTGTCCAGTGGATGGCTAACTGCTGTCTCGGGCACGGGTTGACTATGGGATAGTTAACTTCTGTCTCGGGCACGGGTTGTCTAGTGGATGGCTAACTTCTGTCTCGGGCACGGGTTGTCCAGAGGATGGCTAACTTCTGTCTCGGGCACGGGTTGTCTAGTGGATGGCTAACTTATGTCTCGTGCATGGGTTGTCCAGTGGATGGCTAACTTTTGTCTCGGGCACGTGTTGTCCAGTGCATGGCTAACTTGTATGTTATTGGATCGGGAGTGTTATGCAGCTTGATCAAATCTTGTCATCCAGTATGGGGTCTGCCATGTGGTATTTTTTCCCCGCGCGAGTACCACAGTGTGGTTGATATGCTTCAGCGTTCGTCTTTCCTTATGACTATATGACCAGCGCATCAGTGCCTGGAGTTGTTGGCATGATGTATGACATCCTTGACGTGTCACAATGCCCGAATGTCACCGTTGTGTAATCCCATCTGGCGCTGTTCAATAAGTGATAGACACACCAGACGGCGCTCAAGCGAGGCATGTGCTGTCCTTAGCTGGTTCTCCGTGGCTTTTGTCAGAGACCAGTTAAAGCAGTCAAAGTTTAAGTTATTGAAAAAGGATATTTAGGAAATGAATAATTTATCAATTTGTGAAATAATCAAATTGTCTTAGTATAAATAACAGCTTTCACCGAAAAACGTAGTTGTTAAAAATATTTACATGTTTAAATGTTATTCCACGATCCACCTCCGTGAACGAATCTGGATGAGATGTATCACTCATGTGGTAAAAAGACAAACGTTGCATGGGAAAATGTCAGTATTAAGACATCGTTTTACGAGAATATCCATCCTCGGATTATGTTTATTCGCCTTGTGTTAACACAATCCATCGAGTGATCGCCAGATATCGCAAGATTGAGAATCACTGCTCCAGCCACACGACCCATTTTACAGAACACCTGCAGCCTAATAATATGACTTGGTTTAGTGTGTATCATAAGTACACTTTCGCAACACACGTTGAGTGACAAATAGTGAAGAGTGTGACTGCTCTTAGAGGAAGTATGTGTCCGAGCTTTTTTGCACTGACGGTATCAGTAGCAGTAGTTTTACATGATGCGGATGCTAGCCCCATATAAGGAAAAGAGAAAGTAGTTCCAAGCAGACAAAACCGTCCTACAGCAGACTTAACCGTCCTACAGCAGAAAAAAACCGTCCTACGGCAGATTTAACCGCCATACAGCAGACTTAACCGTTCTACAGCAGAAAAACCGTCCTACAGCAGACTTAGCCGTTCCTCAGCACACTGAACCGTCACACAGCAGACTTAGCCGTTCCTCAGCACACTGAACCGTCACACAGCAGACTTAGCCGTTCCTAAGCACACTGAACCGTCACACAGCAGACTTAACCGCCAAACACTGCAGACTTAACCGCCCTACACCACACTTAACCGTCACACAAAAGACTTAACCATCAAACACTGCAGACTTAACCATCACACAGCACACTTAACTGTCACACAGCAGACTTAACAGCTTTACACCACAGCATACTTAACTGTCACACAGCAGACTTAACCGCCCCACAGCACATTTAACCGTCACACAGCAGACTTAACCTCCCCGTCCCACAGCACACTTAACCGGCACACAGCAGACATAACCACCCCGTCTCACAGCACACTTAACCGTCACACAGCAGACTTGACCGCCCTACAGAACACTTAACCGTCACACAGCAGACTTGACCGACCCACAGCACACTTAACCATCACACAGCAGACTTGACCGCCCCACATCAGACTTGATCGCCCCACAGCACACTTAACCGTCAGACAGCCGACTTGACCGCCCCACAGCAGACTTGATCGCCCCACAGCACACTTAACCGTCACACAGCTGACTTAACCGCTAGTGGGTAACGAAGTATATACTAATAACCAGATTTATGTGCTAAGGTGGCCTGCTCCCTTACTCGTTGCCATTCTTTGCAGGTACCAATTTACAGCTGGAGCCTGCCGTTAGCGGGGGTTAAACCCCGCACCTTTGTCATGAAGTGTGAGTGATGTACCACTAGGCCAATTGAATTCATCCCTTTTTAGTTGCCTTAAACGACTAGCTAGGAACATTGCAGTCGAACTATTCTATCGAACTAAGCGGTGAAGAAATGAGGCAAGTTAGGAGCCCTCAAGGCTACAAGTAGCTTGTATAGATTTACATTGTCGATGATCGTCACGTTGCATATTGCACTACATCATCACGGCAAAAGGTTCTGAGTTCACTACTCGGTAAGGATTCTCACGTACCCAGTCAGTTAATTCACATCTGATATTGGTTTTAACTTATGAAGAGGCCAAGTGGTTTATTAGGAACAAGGAGTAAGAATAGCACACAAGAGATCAACCAAATTCTTCTTCTCCCTCGTCGTTCGTTCTCAAACTCTCACTACCATGCTCTGTTAGGAGCTTTGCAAGTAGCAGGATGTAGTCCGGAGAATGGAATGCGTTGTGTCTTAACTTACTTAACGTCTTTATGCTGATTTAGAAGACTACCTAGTCTGTATACAACCAGTTTTTTTTTGGGAGGGTGGTTTAACCGATATGCAAATCCATCTTAATAGTCTCAAACACCAGAGCTAAGTAGACCAGCAGCCAGTTAGGCGCCATCTTAACGAACGACCTGAGGAAAGGTACAAATAACTTATCCAGCGTCTTAACATAAATTTGGTAAACTCTTTGAAGAAAAAGAGTATCTTAAAAATGATATTAACATCAGTTCTGTAGACTCTTGAATTAACACTATCTTAATAAACAGATGTCATATTCATTATATTAACATCAGTTCTGTAGACTCTTGAATTAACACTATCTTAATAAACATATGTCATATTCATTATATTAACATAAGCATTATAGTCCAAGGCTAGACTTTATGTTACAACTGTTAATATTAGCGAATAAAATGTCATCTGAGCATTTATTTATATTTTTGACAAGTATAAGGCCAAGAAAAGTTTGAAAAGAAATAAGAAAAGATAAAAGAAGATACATAGTAGGAACGTGTAAGGATATAGAAAACCTACAGCACAAGGCAGAGAGAGAGATGCAGTTAAAGCAATAAGAACACTGACAAGGGAGATCCGTCCGGTTCCACATGTCATAAATGACAAAGAGGATAACACACTAACAGAAACCAAAGACATACTGAACAGATGGAGAGGGTACTGCAGAACTATGTATATAGATAGCACAAAGCGCTCAGTTACAATCCTACCAAAGGAAGAGAAAGAACCTGAAACAACATTGGAAGAAGTACGCTCTGCAATAAAAGCCTGAAAAAGGGAAAGTCCCCAGGATGCGATGATATCACAGCAGAGCTAATACAAGCAGGAGGGGAGGCATGTGCTCGAGTCTGTCACAAGCTGTGTAAACAGATATGACAGTGCTGAGTGGCCAGAAGCATGGAAGAAATCAATTTATATTCCCCTCCCCAAAAAAGGCAACCTGAAGCTGTGCACGAACTACCGAACTATCGCGCTGATCAGTCACGCTAGCAAGATACTCTTGCGAATCCTGTTAAGAAGGATAAAGACAAGGTTTGAATCTGAAATTCACGTAGTCCAGACAGGTTTTAGGAAAGACAGAGGGACCCAGGATCACATATTCTATTTAAGGAATATCTATGAAAAATGTAGAGAGTTTAATGTAGACATGTACACATGTTTCATTGATTACACTAAGGCCGTCGACACGGTAAAACATCAAAATCTGTGGAGAATCATGAAGGAAATGGGGTTTCCTTTGCACATAATCCATCTCATTGAAACCATATACCAAGATCAACAAGCCGCTGTTCAAGTAACTGGGCAAACATCGGATTGGTTTGCAGTACTTCTTCTTCTTTTCTTCTTCTGCGTACGCAGTCAGACAGTAACCATTATTTTTTCGAAAAAAGCGGCGGTCATCCTGAGGCTGTCGCCACTGCCATAGAGCTTGTCTTGCAGTTCCACTGGTAATGGCCACATCTGCTCTCTCTGATCCTCGTATGTCGGGCAGTTCTGCAGCAGATGTTCAGCGGTCATTTTACCAGTACCGCACGGGCATTCGTCGGTACATTCAATTTGTTGAATAGGTGGTACCTCAGTCTGTTGTGGCCAGTGCGAAGTCTGAAGACAACGACCTGCTCTTTTCGGTTCAACTGGTAATAGGCATCGTTTTTGGTGTAACCAGTATGTTCGGTTTCCCATTTGGTCATGTATCTGGCTTTGAAAAGCCGTTTTGACTCTTCGTACGTCATACTGGTATCTGTTTGTGGTAGTCTTGCACCTTCTTTTGCCAGTCTGTCTGCCTCCTCGTTGCCTTGGATGTTGCAGTGAGATGGGACCCACTGTACCACTACCCTTTTTGGTGCGGACTGCTGGCACAGTTTGCAGAGTGCTGCTCTTAAGTCATTAAGCTCAGTGTTTTTCTGGCTTTTTAGCGCTGTGACTACGGCGAGAGCATCTGTAAGCAGGACTATATGGCTCTCATTTTCACTGTGTGTCACCATTTCTTCCACTACCGCCCTCAGTGCCTCTGCCTCCGCTCTGAAATTGCTTGTGTACTTACCAGTAGCGAATGACAGTGTTATTTTTCTGCCATTTGGTAGGTTCAGGAATGCTCCTGCCCCTCCGTTCTGTGATGTGTTTGTTACAGAGCCGTCGGTGTATGCATGGGTCCAGTCCATGCTTGGGTAGCTTTTCGTTATGAAGCTTAGGGTAGTATCTCTCCTTTCTTTTTTCAGTCTGGCAGTTTTTGTTTGCAATACCTGGTATATTTTCTACCACCTCTGGAAATATATCCTGCCTCCAGGTAGGTTTTCGTACAGTAGTGATGGGTTTTGGTGTTGTTAGTGCGTTTATGGGATCTTCGTGCATCTTTGCTTTGGCTATTTCTGCAAAGTTTCTCCGCTTTAGTTTCCCATTTCCCAAATTGTTTAGTCTCTGGTGCATTGGATGGTCGGTCAGTCTTCGGAGTTTCTCTGACTGCAGCTGGGCTCTGCAGTCTCTTCTATCGGTCATGGATTGCAGTTTTGTAATCTTTTCAAGTTCTACAATTGGCGTTGACTTCATGCCACCTGTTATAATTCTCATGGCTTGGTTTTGAAGTTTGTTAACTTTATCGAAGTTCGCCTTCGCTGCTGTTGTCCATGCCGCAATGCCATACTCGAGAACTGGTCTCACTCTTCCAGTGTACAGTTTTTTTTAGTATGCCTTCGTCTGCTCCCCAGCTAGTGCCAGCAAGTTTCCTCATGATTGCCATTCTTTCTCTGGCTTTCATTCGGTTTCTCTCAATCTGATTTTTCCATGTCATGCGCCGATCAAATGTGACTCCCAGATAGGTTGGGTTGTCGTTTGGCTGCTGGATTTTGCCATTTAGACTTAATTTGGTACTTTTGGGTTTTAATGAAAGCGAGAATATTGTGCATGTGGTTTTCTCCTCGTTTATTTTGACCAGCCATGAGTTCGCCCACTCTTCCAGCGATGTTAGGGCCGTCTGCATCCGATTTCTTGCTATGGTGAGATTCTTTTCAGAGGTCCACATAGCCAGATCGTGACAGTACTCCCCCTTGTGGTACTCCCTGCTCAAGTGTCACCTTTTTGCTCATCTGCCCTTGTACTTGGACTCTGGCCGTTCTTTGTTTGAGGTAGTGGTTGATCCACTTGTACATCTTCCCACAGACATCACTTCTTCTTAGCTTGACTCTAAGTCCATTTTTCCAGACTTTGTCAAATGCCTTTTCCAGATCCACCCAAACAGCTACTGTGTGTTTCTGTGCCTGGTAGGCATCTTCTATCTCCTGGGCTATGAGGATGACCTGGTCCTCAGTGGATCTGTGCTGTCTAAAGCCGGCTTGCTGTGGAATTAGTATTCGTTTTTCTTCCAGATGCCACATCAGTCTGGTGTTTATCATCCGTTCCATCAGCTTGCCGACACAGCTCAGTAGGCTTATGGGCCTGTATCCGTTTGGATCTGTTTTGTCCTTTCCTGTTTTTGGTACTGGTACCAGTATTGCGTCTTTCCATGCCTGTGGTACAATTCCCCTTTTCCAGCTTTCGTTCAGGACCGATAGATGTTTCCTCTTCGCTGTTTGGCCCAGCCCCATCAGCATTTCGTTTGTAATCCCGTCTTTTCCGGGAGATTTCTTTTTCTTTAGTGTTCTCATAGCCTCTTCCATTTCGCGCATTGTTAGTTTGGCCATCATGTGCTCTTCAGGTGCCGTATTCATGTTTTCGTGTCCCTTTAGCTCTTCGCTAATGTCTGTATGCTTATCTGCAGGGACCTCGATGTGGTTTGCTCTGGCATAGTGATCGACAAAGGCGTTTGCGGCTTTCTTACCTGTGATCAAGTTCTCGCCCTGCTTGATAGTAATTTGTTTATTTGACGGGGTTTTGTCGTTCATGGCTCTGACTAGCTTCCATAGCTTGTTCCCGTCTTTGTCCAGGTTTAGACTTTTCGTTTTATTTTTCCAGCTTTCTCTTGCTGTTTGCTTGAGAGTGTGTTTGTACTTCACCGCGGCGGCTTTGAGGGTGATGTTTGCCTCCATGGATTTTTCTCGCTCTGCCATGTTCCTAGCATTTGTTACTGCATCTTCCACTTTCTGCAACTCATCATTCCAGTAGGGCTTATAGTTTTTCCTAGCTCCTCTTGGGATGGTTTCAGTGGCGGCTTGCATTATTGCCTTGCTTAGGCTCTCTACCATGGGCTTCATTTTGGTGTTTCGTGTGTTTATGGTTTCACACAGCCCATGTCAGGATTGCAAATCTGTCCCAGTCGGCTCGTTTGTAGTTCCAACGTGGGAGCGGTTTTGTTTCCTGTGGGCCTACTTCCATGTCAATGGTTAGCCTGATCGGCCTGTGGTCGCTACCTGCCAGTTGGTTTAGCACCTGGCGGTCTATTTTATGGTGTGTGTCCTGTGTGGAGAAGGCCAAATCTGGAGTCGAGGTGGTATGCCATGTTCTTGAATAGAAGCTAGGGCTATCCTCCGGCCTATTGATTAGGGAGAGATTTGCATCTATCTTCCAATCTTCCACTTCGTCACCTCTGCTGTCTGTGTCAGAGTATCCCCATCTCTCCGAGTGGCTGTTGAAATCTCCAACTACTATGCAGTTGGAGTCTCTGACCTCCATACTCGAGAGCGATATGTCTCTATTTGGTGGTCCGTACAGAGGTTTGCAGTACAAAAATGAATCCGACAGGAATGTATCCTCTCACCTTATCTGTACAACATATATGTGGAATGTGTAATGAGAAATGTTCGAGAAGATGTTAACATTGAAAGTTTCGACCCATTTACGATTGGGGGGTACGAGATTCCAGAGTTACGATACGCAGATGACACAGTGATACTATCAAGAAGTGCAGAAGGGCTAGAGAGCTACTTTCAGCCGTTAATGGACATAGTAAAGATCAAAACCTGTTCATAAACATAAATAAAACAAAGATAATGACCACCGACAAAACACAATCTCAACATAAATTTACAGTGGGTGATGAGGAAATAGATCAGGTCACACATTTTGAATATCTGGGCTCCAGAATTGACAAAAATGATGACTGCTCGAAAGAAATCAGAAGAAGACTAGCTATGGCAATGCAGAGACTGAACAGCCTGAAGAAATTATGGCAGGGAACCAACACAATGATAAAAGTAAATGTCTTGAGAGCCTGTGTTTTTCCTGTGGCAGCTTATGGCTGTGAATCATGGACGATTACCAAAACTTCTAGACAAAGAATCGAATCCTTCGAGTCAAAATGTTACAGAAAGATCCTCAGAATACCATGATAAGGCCATACAGGAAATACATGAAGCTCCAATATCATCGTATGTGCACATTTACACTGTGTTAACGTCACGTCTCATTATAAGCTCACTCTGGTATCTCGATGTTTATCTTGTCTCGTAGTTTGCATATTTATTGCCATATTTTGAGTCCGACACATGCGACTAAAGCATGACATTTTTGGGTACCGGGTTAGTTTTATCTCTTCCATCCCTTCTCCTTAGCCAGTCTGCCCTGTTGCAGCCTGTTGTTCAGGATCACCACGTGGAGACGGATAAGGGTCTTTGCAGCTGAGCTAACAGTCAGCTCTGGATCGCTGACCGCTACAGCTCATGCACTGCTCAACATCTTGATTCGATCAACCAAATGACGCACATTACAGCTCAACAGAGGTGTACTTGTAGTAATATTTAGACTCGACTCAGGCTACACCAGACTGAGATACCATTTGTTCCAAAAACGAAGAATAGAACATACAGATGGATATGTCTGCGGCACTGACAAAATGACTACTGAGCGTCTGCTACAAAGGTGTCCAACGTACGAGAAACAGAGAAAGCACGTGTGGTCATTGCCAAAACCATTCCCGAACAAGCTACATGGAGATTCACATAACCTTATGCTAACCACTGTTTTCTTTAGATATATTAAAATTGACGTTTGAATGAGTACGAAGAAGAAGAGGAAGAAGAAGAAGAAGCATAATTGAAACTTGACTTACCGTAAAGAAACGACGTGCATCGAGCTCGGCGTATGGTCACCTCAGATCACTTTAATGAAATCAAGATGCTGAGCAGTGAATAATCTGCGACTCACTGACTGCTGGCGTCAGGGTCAGCGACTCAGACCTGCCAAGACCGTTCTCCAACTCCACGTGATGATCCTGGACAACATGCTGCTGCCGGCTATTTCCAGCTCATACCAGAGCTGGGACCTGTACGTTGGCATATGTCCATATAGAAATGCAGGTCGAATAAGATCTAAGAATATAAGTTATGCAGATGATAATGTATTGTTGGTTGAAAGTGAGCAGGAGTTGCAGGAACTGGTAGAGGCAGTCAACAACAGAAGCAGGGAATATGGTTTGGACATTAAACTTGGGAAACCAAAGATTTTGGTAAATTAGCAATGCAAAAGTGAAATCAAGTAAACATCACAGTAAACGGACGTGTGCTGGTACAGATCAATAATGTCTGGGACCTTTGACTGATTATAACAGAAGATGAGATGTGGAGGTGAAGAAGGGAATTGCCAAAAACAAACTTATCAACATTAAAAATATATTGATTTCCGAACTACGAGGCGCATTCGAATGAAACCGGACCTAACTACACCAAGGGAACATACGTACGATGTGCATTATGAGGTCCCTTCTGATGTAAACAGCATATACTAACCGTCACGTTTGTACAATTTAATTATTCTGCGACTCATAGTTTCCTCAGCAGACCGTTGAAAACATGGAGGGGGAGATATGGAATCCGTCCAGAGTGCATCAGCGAGCGCTGATTCGGTTTCTAACAGCTGAAGGATGTCGACCAGCTGACATTCATCTCAAAATGCAGGCAGTGTATGGGGACAAAAGTGTGTCGAAGAGAACAGTGAAGAACTGAACAACGATGTTTAAAGAAGGACGTGTGTTAACTAAACACGCCCAAGACCAGGTCAAGCGTACTGTTGTGTCAGAAGAGGCCATCGCCAAAATTGATGCAGCAATTCGGGTGGACCGT
The DNA here is from genome assembly GCA_036924085.1 of Ariolimax columbianus. Classification (NCBI taxonomy): domain Eukaryota; kingdom Metazoa; phylum Mollusca; class Gastropoda; order Stylommatophora; family Arionidae; genus Ariolimax; species Ariolimax columbianus. The sequence continues at coordinate 45,788,912 of JAVGWX010000010.1, forward strand.
CGCCAGAGCTTACTTACGCCACACTTTTGTCACCATACACTGCCTGCATTCTGTGATGAATGTCAACTGGTCGACATCCTCCAGCTTAGAAACTGAGCCACCGCTCGATGATCAACTCTGAACCAATTCCATATCACACACGCATGTTTTCAACGGTCTACTGAGGAAATTATGAGTCAGAGGATAAGGACACTTTGCAAACTTGACGTTTGGTATGCGCTGTTTACATCAGAAGTGACGTCATCATGAGCATCGTACCTATGTTTACTTGCAGTTAGATCCGGTTTCATTTGAACACGTCTCGTATAAATACGCGGACTGAAAATGAGTTGTTAGGTGTTATAAATATTCGTCTGCTTTATTGTGCGGAGGCGTGCGGTGAACAGTCAGCTAGTGGATAAAGTTGAAGTCTTATAAACAGAAAGATACGCCGCTTCTCGTAGAAGGAAATCGGAAGATAAATAATGAACGAGATCCAAATTAGTTAAATATAATATCTATGACATATAAAGCATCGCTGGCATATTGACGACAGACCCCTATACCCCCTTCCATTTGTCGATGACATAGAGATCAACAAAGGATCAGCAGCAGACGGCAACCAAATAAATCCGCAACTCGATAGAGAGGGCAGCAAAGCGGAACTGGAGATGAATGTACCGAAGACCAACGTGTTATGCAATCGCATCGCCACTTCCGATCAAGTCTTCCTTGACGAGGTACGCTTAGAGGATGTCAGCGATACATATATACCTTCTCAACGTGGAGAATAATCTGGAACACGAACTGATAAAACGTCTTCGCGCGGGTTGGGCAGCCTGCTCATCTATTTACACAGCCCTTGACGGTTGCCATGACCAGGACTTACGAGCCTCCCTCTTCAATTCCACTCTACTCTCTGCAATGTACTACGGTGCTGAGACGTGGACACTAACAAAACCACTAGAGGACAAATTGAGAGTCACCCAGGCTTCTCTTGAGAGACACTTGGCCGGAATCATTCTCCGGAACCAGCGTATGCAAGTTCTCCACAATTCTGACATAAGACGATTGTCACTGGTGAAGGATGCCATAATGCACACATACAAGGGAAAACATAGATGGACAGGTCACATGCTCCGACGAAACGATGGTCGATGGAGCACAGCGACAGCAGTGGGGTACCCCGAGGTAAGAAGAGACCACGGGGAAGACCTCCAATGCGTTGGTCAGACATCCTTGCTGAACGTTTCAACATCCGAGATGCCTCTAGAGAAGAACTTGTCACGAACTGGACTTCGGTGGCCCAAGGCAGGGTCCGGTGGAGACGAAGTTGGGACCCACAACTACGCTGAGGAACGGGTCATCAAGATCAAGATCAAAGAGACACAACACACTGCTGAATACAATACTAGAGGGAAAGTTAGACGGTAAGGGGGAACAATAAAACATCGCTTTAAGTGGGAAGAAAACATCAAGAGATGGACAGACAACAATCTGTCGAAATGTACCCTCAAGACACGGAGCAGAGAATGTTGGAGGTCGATTACAGTCAACCCTCGATGCGGTGACACCAATTGACATCATCATCATGCTAAACGGACAGCTATTTTGATAAAGATCTGCAGTCTGGATGTGATATTCTTATTAATGTATGTCATGTGTCCTAACCCTATTGTAGAACCGATTATTCATTTGCCCAAAAGTACAATAACTCATATAATTATACTGTTTCCCATTATGATGAAAGCATTAAACCAATTCCGTTGCCACACCCGTAAACACATCAATTTCTTTCTGTCTTTATTCCTCATCTATTTTAACCAAAGGTCCTGTATTTTCCATTACTCTCCCCACAATCATCCTCTTTCAAGTTCATGGTACACGTGCGGAGAATAGATCCCCAATCTATGAGTTCTATTTCAATCTACCCGTGCACGTAGGTTAATCTATTCTTGTTTCGCTGTCCAACGTTAAAGAAGCAAAAACTAAAAATTAATCTCTTTATCTGATTACATGTCACGCAATATCAGACGTCATAGTTATACTCAATGACATGTCTAAGCTTGTCGTGCATGGAATAACACCCAGGAATAAAACCGCGGACGTTGAAAACTAAAGCGATGAAAATCATGGACAGGAGTCACTAATCGGGCAGACAATAATTAACAATATCAATGATGACAGGGGAAGAACAAAATTACCGCGAAAAAACCCAGACGACGTAAACAAAACATGGTGAGAGCGATGGTTCTTTCCTTTCCCCTAGTCGGCCAATGTGAAATAAGAATTTTAAACAAACAACGCAACCCGAGTAGTCTGCCGGGATCTGTGTGTATGACAAGGACATTGATAGCACCATTGCCTCTCAGGGAGCATGTCGTCAGTGACGACTAACTGTGTGACATGGCATAACACCGGACATGGATAGCTTGTTTGTTTACAGGAGCATTGACGGCGTCTAATAGGCTGCAGTTCTACTTTGCTTTAGTGTTTGAGTCTATTAAGATGGATTCACAACTCGGTTAACCACCATCAGTAAGCGCTTGTCCCAACGCAGCGGAGTATTAAGCTGCTCTAGCCTAGCCCGCTAGGCAGGAAACCCGTCTCCTGGCTACATCCAGCTCATACCTGAGCTGGGGCCTTTCACACGGGCATCTACCTCTGCAGAAGTACAGATCTGCTAAGAACTGAGAGCTAAGAACAAACAACGAATAAATATCTGACAGCAACATCACAACGTAAAGTAGATGGTTCATTTCTTTCGCCTGGCCCGAAAATATGAAATGACAAGTTTTTATAAAACAATACAAAATAACCTCCCCCCCCCCCAAAAAAAAAAAAACACACAAAAAAACAACGCCACATCACAACACTCATACGTCCGGTATGTGGAATTTACAAAGTTTTAACAAAGCACAACAAAATAAAAACAAAACAAAACAGACAGCAAGATCACAACGTGATTGAGATAGTTCATTCCTCCCGCCTGTTCCTGCTATGTAACAAGAAACTAACACACACCACAAAATCACCGACAGCAATATCACAACTTGAGGGAGCTGGTTCATTCTTTTCACATGTTCAATCCAGTTGAATCACAGAACGAACACTTCGACTGCCTCCTTACAGATAGCTTTGTCTGACTACTTGTAGTTTCTGCAGATCTGGATTTAATGTAATTCTTCTGCGTTCGTTCTCAATCTCCCGCTACCAAGCCCTGAACAGGGCTTCGCAAGTAGGAAGTAGTCCGGAGAACGGGATGCGTTGTGTCGCTAGTTTACAGCTTGACTGCGATATTTGCACCTTTCGGTCCGACACATCCGTCTTCGGCGGCATTAAATGTCATGTATCATGTAGTGATATCAGGATTAATCATATACCATACAGTAATATTAGAATTATATATCGTATATCATATAGTGATATCATGATTAATCATATACCATTCAGTAATATTAGGATTATATATCGTATATCATATAGTGATATCAGGATTAATCATATACCATACAGTAATATTAGGATTATATATCGCAAGCATGGACTGGACCCATGCATACACCGACGGTTCTGTAACAAACACAACACAGAACGGAGGGGCAGGGGTATTCCTGAGCCTACAAAGTGGCAGAAAAATAACACTATCAGTGGCAACTGGAAAATCCACGAGCAATTTCAGAGCGGAGGCAGAGGCCCTGAGGGCTGCAGTAGAAGAAATGGTGACAGGTAAAATGAATGAAATCCATATAGTCCTGCTTACAGATGCCCTGGTCGTAGTCACAGCACTGAAAAGCCAGAAAAATACTGAACTTAATGATTTAAGAGCAGTCCTCTGTCAATTATGCTAGCAGTCCGCACAAAAAAGAGTAGTGGTACAGTGGGTTCCATCTCACTGCAACATCCAAGGCAAGGAGGAGTCAGACAGACTGGCAAAAGAAGGTGCAAGACTACCACAAACAGATACCAGTATGACGTACGAAGAGTAAAAACGGCTTATCAAAGCCAGATACATGACCAAATGGGAAACCGAACATACTGGTTACACCAAAAACGATGCCTATTACCAGTTGAACAGAAGAGAGCAGGTCGTGGTCTCCAGACTTCGCACTGGCCCCAAGAGACTGAGGTACCACCTATTCAACAAATTGAAGATAGGTGGCACTGACGAATGCTCGTGTGGTACTGGTAAAATGACCGCTGAACATTTGCTGCAAAACTGCCCGACATACGAGGATCAGAGAGAGCAGATGTGGCCATCACCAGTGCCAACACAAGACAAGCTATATGGCAGTGTCGACAGCTTCAGGATGACCGCTGCTTTTTTCGAAAAAATACAGGTTGACGTCTGACAGCGTACGACGAAGAAGAAGAAGAAGATTATATATCGTATATCATATAGTGATATCAGGAATACATGAAATATACCATATCAGGATGAAATATCCTTTATCCTATATCATGAATTATTTTCCATGTAGTGATATCAGGATTAATTATATACATGTAGTGATATCAGGATTAATTATATACCTTGTAGTGGTATCAGGATTAATGATCATATAGTATAGAGTTATTTCAGGATTAAGTATCACATTATTCTTTGGCGTTCGTCATTGTGTCCAAGTTTACACTAATGCTACCTTTCGGTCCCACACATCAAATTTCAGCACGACCATTTGGGATCGGGTTTACCTTCCTTCTTCGATTCTTAACCTCTTAGCCTTTCCGCACGCTGTAGTCCGTTTCCAGCGCCGCCACTTGAAAGGGAAAGATAGCCTTGTTAATGACACTGATGCAAGCAGCCAGCTAAGGGTCGATGGCTGCTGTCACCTCATTCACTGCTGCATCTTCGACCCCATATCAGGATTATGTGACATGTAGTTATATCAGGATTACATAGCATGCTGCAAAAATGATATCAAAGAGATACCACAAGCCATAACGTGTAAAAAACATAGGGAATGCAGAGTATTTCTAGCAAGAGCTATATATATATAAAGGAAAGAAAAGAAAGCCCACCTCTTAGCAGTTGTAAAATCAGGTGTGCTAAAATCAAAGTCAAGGAATCTTCCCATTCCCAAATGCCTTTTAGCGTCATGGGTAGCGAGGGGGTCGATGTAGTTGAGAGATAAGGCACTCGCATCTCAAAGCGACGAACGGGAACGGTGGGCGGTCGAATCCAATGTAATGTCGATACTGCTGTATGAAACTACAGCTTTGTTGTTCCCCTAAAAACAAAAGCCGTTAATAAAGTAGGTTTCTGTCTGTTTATGTTTCAAAGAAAACGACGTCACTGCATTCCGGGCATACCCATAGGTAGTCAGTTTCTCAAAGGAAATTGTGGAGGGTCTAGATGCTGATAGTCACTGTAGCTCGCCGGATGCACACTCTTCTGCTACGTCATCTTATACGTCTTATTTCGCTATAACCTCGCTTGATTCATCAATTTTGGTTTCTTCATCAAACAGACGGTCGTTGATTGATTTCAAAAAGTCGCTCCTCTCCATCACTAATCTGTCCATGATGGGAGAAAGTCAAGATATCATCTCTTTCGTTGCCCTAAACCCCAACGTGACCAGGACAGTAGATTCATGTCTACCCCTGGAGGTTTACGGCCTCAACGGTTTTTATCCAATCGTACTTCAGCCATCCTTTATGTACGTTCTGAAATACGGCTTGCGCGTTCTCACGATGATTGCCCTTGTTTAAGTGATCTCAAACACCCATGTTAACGCTGAGGTCAAAGCAGGTACACATATCTATAAACAGATGCCTGGACAGAATACATGGTTTGAAATTGCACGATAGGGTCACCAAGAGCTGACCTACTGGAACGGTCTTGACAAATCTTAGTGATTGGGACATAAACAGAAGCTGGATAGTTATTGCCCATCGCCAAGCGATGATGGCCACATAACCAGACGGTTGTATCTTAATAATGTGATGTGCGCTATATTTGGATTATAGTGAGAAGGAATATGCGCTGGTCATCAATCTCACTCTTATCCCGAGTTAGCTTGGATCAGTGGCAAGACTATTGGTCGAGACGACTGGTGGGAACTCAGCATGCAGGCACTCTGGTCTTAGTTCCCGTGAAACTTGCGGGATTCGATCGCCCACCGTTTCCGTTTATCACTGTGAGAGGCTAGTGCCTTAACCTCTTGACTACAACGTCCGCCTCTACACTACCACTACAAATATTATGTTGTTTTCGTAAAGATGTGTTTCACAAGCACCTGGACGAGTTTTGATGATTAATCATAAATAAAATTCGCAGTTAAGAACACGAACCTCGGATTAATCGATGGGACTGACAACATGAATCGATAACACGAGAACTGGTGACTTAATTACAAATTCACACAGCACGTGGATGTGAGTCTCATTTCGCTCGCCCATGATTACGTCATTGTTGTTTTGTTTATCGTTCATCTTTGTCTGGTTACATCAGCGGATCTCAAAAAGGTATTACGGGAAACACAGGGTTCTGTGAAAGGTATCTAAAAGGCCATCATCTTCGTAATTATCACCAGCATTAATTCATCTGATTCCCCCTCGAACATAGAACCACAGCAGATAACCTACATCTATTCATATTCGATGGTATCTTCTTCAGTTCTGCACACGAGACATCGATTAAACTGACTTCTTCCTCGACCGTTCGTCGTCAAGTGTGTCTTAGTCTTGACGCTTCTTTTTTATACCATTTGTTGTTGTTGTTGTTCTTGTTGTTGTACTTGTTGTTCTTCTTCTTCTTCTTCGTCATCTTCTTCTTCTTTTTCTTCTTCTTCTACTTATTCTTCTTCTTCTTCTTCTTCTTGTTATTCTTCTCCTTGTTCTTCTTCTTCTTCCTCTTCTTCTACTTCTTCTTCTTCTTCTTCTTCTTCTTCTTCTTCTTCTACTAGTTTTCCTTCTTCTTCTTCTTCTTCTTCTTCTTTTTCTTCTTTAGTTTCTTCTTCATCAGCCTAATTTTCTTCGACGTTAGATGTATTGTAGGATATTGTCACGTTGTGTCGTAGATTACCGCGAGGCTACGATATCCTTCTTTTAGCCCGACCCAGCTGACTTAAGATTTATTTTTTTTGGGGGGTGGGGGGATTGGGGGGGGGGGGGTCCGTATTATCATTGCCAGACTACACTTGTGCGGTCAGTTTCCAGAACCGCTACATGCATGCAGAAAAGAATATGTGTCAGCTCTAGCTCGCTGACCCACGTGCAAGCAGTGGCTATGAGTCACCGGCTGCGGCCAGCTCTAGCTTGCTGACCCTCGTGTAAGCAGTGGCTATGAGTCACTAGTTGCTGTCAGCTCTAGCTTGCTGACCCTCGTGCAAGCAGTGGCTATGAGTCACTGGCTGCAGCCAGCTCTAGCTTGCTGACCCTCGTGCAAGCAGTGGCTAAGAGTCACTAGTTGCTGTCAGCTCTAGCTTGCTGACCCTCGTGCAAGCAGTGGCTATGAGTCACTGGTTGCTGTCAGCTCTAGCTTGCTGACTCTCGTGCAAGCAGTAGCTATGAGTCACTGGCTGCTGTCAGCTCTAGCCTGCTGACTCTCGTGCAAGCAGTGGTTATGAGTCACTAGGTGCTGTCAGCTCATCCACAGTGTTGCAGCTTCGGCTCCTCCAGTGTGAATGTGATACTTTTAGTCACTACCCGATTAGTTTGAATGCCTATTGGTTACACATACTGTGAAGCCCCATAGTAACATCTTCAACATACATTTTTGTAAAAGAAACTGCCGACAACAATAGAACTATTTCGTCTTTGGTGACCCACAGGCTGCAGGTTCAAAAGGTCATGCCTTAATACAGCAATGACAGGTTTTCTGGGAGATCATGATCGAGTTATGTCCTTAAAGTGCGTACTATCATTACGTTGAATTTATGTCGAATGTGCGTCCTTTATAGGACTATAGATACTTGCATCTTAATTCACCCCCAACAAATGAAATACATATTTTTAGCACCGGATTTGAGGCATTGACGTCACAGAAAAGTCCACTTTTTAACTATTAGGGGTGGCAAACATCCTGCGAGAAAAGACGATAATCTCGTCTTCCGCTTCAGCTTCTTCCTGCCTGCTAGACAATGGATTTCTAGGGTTAGGTCTTAGGTTAAGATTAAGGTTAGAGTTAGCATCTTTTCTACACTTCTATCTTTATATGTCTTTACTTATTTATTTAAAATAAAGTTATGTGGACCTGTCCTCCCTTTAGCCCGAAGTGGAATATCCCGCTACAGTCATCATACGCACGATGGAAACCCAGTACACTCTGTTTGGGGTGAATGAAGACGCAAGTTCTGGGCTATAGAATAACGACCGCATGTGCATGCACATCAGATAGACAATACGTTGATATTAAACACGGGTACCTTTAGTAAAGAGGCAATTTCTATTTATTGCGATATTTGTGGGTTCAAGTCTGTAACACAGACAGGTGTGTATGAGGTCTAGGCCGTAGTGACCCTGTCACACCTTAGATCTAGTGACCTAGAGACCATTGGGATGTTAGCCACTTGCTCTAGATAACCTCTCATATTTAGACTGTTCTGAATCGATGAAGAACTATATGCTTCTAGAAGTAGGGCTGGAAGCTGGTAATAAGAACTCTCAGGCTAATCCCCTGTTGAAGAGCAAATATCGCAAGAAAAAAACCTGTGCAATCAGCAATGTACACATCGCTCGGGTAAACACGAGTCAGCTCTAACGGCCTCTTCCATGGCCTATCCAAGGTCTACTTTAGTTATGCCGTCTGACCCACCAGGAAAATCCCTTGAAACGTCACATTCCACAGCCAACTAAATAATGGAACTTATATTATGCAAAGGTTTATATTCAATCCATGTTACACACAGAGAAATAACACAAATTCACAGTAGAAAAAAACACAACTCATAACTGTTGAGAGCGATCCTTACACATAATCCTGCTCTGAAACCAAGTGCATATCAATCTTTGTTTCCCAAACACGCTATGTTAGTTGCACTGATAGTTAACATATGCAAGTTTCGTTATTTAATTAGCTTTGAAATGGGACTTTTTAAAGGAATTTCTCCATGAGTCAGAAAGCCTGTTTCTATAGTAGGCTGCTGGCTATCAGACCTCACACCACGCGTAACAGACCCCACTGTTTGCCCTGGCCGTTATTCTAACTCAGAACATTCTCACACTCATCCACATCATCATGACCACACACTTCAAATAATATAGCACACATCAGATGGCATATTTATTACATAATATTTATATCATACAAATGAGTAGTGGAATTACAAACACAATTCAATACATATCATCTTAACGAATTATTCCTTTGTTATATATAAGTTACTTTAAATATTAAAAAAGCGGAAATTTTAAGCATTAGCTATTGATGGAATTCCCAACTATCTAAACCCAGTTCTTTTGCCTTGCAATTATATCACACACACGTCGCCTTAACTGCGTCCTCAACACACCTTATCAAATACTCTTCCTCACTCAAATCCCCTCAGGCGGGCGATCTGGACATATTTCGTTCACATTGTGTCCTGCTTACAACACAACGTTCAGATGATCACATAATACAAAACTCACACACCTACTTGAGCGATCCTGTTCTATCACTAACATTTGTGCAACAGTCTATCAATCGCTCCGCTATCTAATTCGGTGAGCTAAACATACTATCTAAATTCAGTCTCTCTCTCTGTCTCTCTCTCGCTCACATCTCTCTATCCCTCCTCTTCATCCAGCCTCCTGAGCTAAACTTTGTCTCGAGTTATTTACACTCAAGCAAAGTCAGAGCTTGACCAATGGATCTCAAGGGATAGCTATATTCAGTCTTATTGGAACGAAACACTTTGCACACCTGTCACTCATTCTCTCGCAGCAAGCCCCGCTGCCTATCCGTCTGTCAATCATTCTCTCCCTACCAAAATCGGAAGGCCAGTGGTCAGCTCCTACCTGTCCACATTCTTTGCCCCAACGCTGTTCTCCTTTGTTGAGACGGTGAGTGACATTGACACGCATTCAGGTACATTTGTTATCAGCAACCACATCACCCCTGTCCTAAAGTCTCTGCTTCGGCGGGAACTGTTACACACGCAACAATATGACTTTGTAGATAAGGAGCTATATAGTGGGTATTTTATTCTTGAAACCTTACCAGTAACCCATCTATAACCGATGTATCTCTTATTGGACAATACGCATGCACTCTCTGTAGTTAGTAAGGAACCAGTACCATGCTGACAGACATGGGAGAACAGAGCCTACATTTGCCGCACCATGACAGTCTTAGTCAAACGTAAAGGTACAGTGGCCAATGATGTGACGATCTAATTGTCTGGAACTTTTGGTCACAGGTCTAGAGCCTAAAAGAATCCGGCCTAATCAGTGGACAATTGTTGGCGGGAAATAATCACAGTGAAACTTACTGTAGCTTCCGTAACTTGGAGCATCGCAAATAGCCCACATAATTACTAAATGTCAGGACAGTACATTTATGGCTTCCGCCTGCGGTGGGACAAAAAGCCAAAGACTCGCCAGTCTGACAATGTGAGAAGAAAATCTACAGAATAACCAGCTCGACAATCTGAGAAAAAACAATGGGCTGAAAAGCCTAACAATGTCACCAGCACTACAATATGGGAAAAATGCCACTGACTCACCAGCTCGACAATGTGGGAAAAAAACTGACAGACTAACCAGCTCGAAAATGTAGGAAGACAATCCACAGACAGACAATGTGGGAAGACAATCCACAGACGCACCAGTAATACAATGTAAGGAAAATGCCACTGACTCCGCAGCCCTACAATGTATGAGAATATCCTAGAATCACCAGCCCGACAATGTGGGAAAAATTCCACAGAGTCACCAGCTTGACATTGCGGGAAGAAAATTCACAGACTAGCCAGCTCGACAATGCGGGAAGAAAATTCACAGACTAGCCAGCTCGACAATGCGGGAAGAAAATTCACAGACTAACCAGCTCGACAATGCGGGAAGAAAATTCACAGACTCACCAGCCCGACAATGTGGGTAAAATTCCACAGAGTCGACCTGTTCTTCAGCAAGGTGGTTGGTCTTGTGAGAGTCCTGTACCCACTCATTGCGGTCGCTGGGACGAGTTGACCAATGGACGAGCAGCTTATTCGATAGAGTATGTTGTTGTTCCTCTCTATCGCGTCTTGCCATCTGGTGGGTCGTCGACCGTGGGGTCTCTTATTTTCCAGAGGATACCTTAATGCAGTTCTTGAAATCCAGCGTTCGCCTTTCCTTTTTGCTGTGTGGCCATCCTATCGGTTTTCTGAATTTTTTTTACATGCCGCTGAATGTCTTTGAAATGTTACATTCTTCGGATGTCGTTTTTCTGAAGGCCCTTCTGATGATGTTGCCGGATTGTCAGTCCTACAAAGCGGCGTTCAAATGAGACATGCGTTGTCCGTAATTTGTTCTCTACTGCTTTCGTTAGTAACCATGTTTCGATGAGCAACACAGTGCCGGCAAGACAGTTCAGTATATGGGAAGTAGACAATTTACACGTTTAACAATAGAGCTCGGACGGCTCTTCGATCGTTAAAGTCTGCGCCTCGTAGCTGGTGACCAGGCTGCTATGTGTGAAAAATGGACTACTGATAACACAAACAAACATAAATATACTAACACAGGAACATCCAGGAAGAGTAATCATGTACAATAACAAAATAGCTAATTTTCATTGAATGTTCTACAGTTCATTTGTGGTTTGAGAAATAATAAGCTGGAACTGGCCAAGGTTTTGGGCAGACACGTGCTTCATGTGACTCTCATGCAAGGATTTATACACAAGTACATTGGCCGAAACTTGATATGATAAACAAAGACATTGACCTAAACTTGACAGGATACACAAGGAAATTGACCTGAACTTGACAGGATGCGCCAGAAATTAATCTTCTGTTATACTTTGTGAGTGTATCACGTTGGTAACTACAGTTTTCCATAATTATGTTAAATCTAACAAGATGAGTAAATCTATTTCAGTAGAAGTATGCAACATTGAGGATGGAAATCGGATGTTTAAAACATTTTGGGAAAATGAATATTATTCTTACAAATAATGGTAGAACAATATAATGTCCAATGTGCTTGCAAATATTGTCAGTGTCAAAGGAATACAACATAAAACAACATTACTCATTGTTAGGAGAAGAACAACTTGACATTTGAAGAAACTGCCAACATTACTCATTGTTCGGAGAAGAAAAACTTGACATTTGAAGAAACTGCCAACATTACTCATTGTTAGGAGAAGAAAAACTTGACATTTGAAGAAACTGCCAACATTACTCATTGTTAGGAGAAGAAAAACTTGACATTTGAAGAAACTGCCAACATTACTCATTGTTAGGAGAAGAAAAACTTGACATTTGAAGAAACTGCCAACATTACTCATTGTTAGGAGAAGAAAAACTTGACATTTGAAGAAACTGCCAACATTACTCATTGTTAGGAGAAGACAAACTTGACATTTGAAGAAACTGCCAACATTACTCATTGTTAGGAGAAGACAAACTTGACATTTGAAGAAACTGCCAACATTACTCATTGTTAGGAGAAGAACAACTTGACATTTGAAGAAACTGCCAACATTAGACCTAGCATTCTGTATATACATCACATTCCATTTAAATGAACTCAATTTGAAACTATAAGGAAAGGATGAAGTTATCCCAACCCTAACACAACCATGTTAAGGGACAACATAAAAACACAGACAAGAAAAGCTCACGAACAACAGTACGGTCTGACAAACTACCAACCGTAACGACTATCGACTGAACAAACTACAATTGTTAAATGTGAAATGTATGCCAATGAAAAGATTGTTGGACTATAAGCCATATCAACTCGTTGTTTATGTACATGAATTAATCAAAATAAAGAAACACTACAGTCGAGGATGAAGTGGTAGAAACTTCCTTGTAAGGCGTCTCAGCTTTTGTGAGGCCGGTGAACAGTTTAATTTCCCGATGTCGTGTCTTACAAATCAGAAAGAGGTAAATTTAGTCTCATGTCAGTCATTGCCGTCAGGGTGAGATATAACAGGCTTCATTGTTCGAGACATTTACTTCCTTACCCCTCTGTCATGGCACCCTTAACAGTAAATCAGGTTTCAATTTACAACTGAATTGACTGGAACATGTCACGACTGGAGAGAAAATCCTGTACCTTTGCACGAACAGCAACTGCTCTAACAACATTATATTTTGATCTCTTATCTCCGTGTACTGTGGTTTTAAAATGCTCCGCATCGATATTTGAGCTGTATCTATGTTTCGTGGTACCTAGTAATGCCTACATGGGAACCATATTTTTTTCTACTTCGCTTGTGCAACAATTATTCCTTTGTGACAGTTAGTTTAAAGATATATTTCATTATTTACTAGTGAATCCATGCTGTTAGTTATAGATATACAAACTTCAAAATGTAGTTTACTTATTTTTACAACGTAACAAGGGACGCAACCAAATATAATTTAAAAAAGGAAAATAAGAGTTATTTCATCATTAGAATTTCGCGTGAGAGATTCTAACTTAGGCGTCTCCCCTCTTTATCCAGGTAACAAACCTAGAACGAATGAGCTGTGACCCTACATCAGAATCAATTGGACGTGTACATTGGTATCTGTACACTGAAGGCGTAAGGTGTTAATTCTTCACCAGACCAAATTTCTCACGCTTGTTTTCGTCCTCGTACACGACATATGGGGAGGAGCAGCTCGCGACCCCGGGCGATGATTGCGACTGCGAGCCGTGCTGACACAAGAGCTGAACCTTGACATGCGTCAGGTAGCTGACAAAACTCAACACTGGCTGATCCTGTAGATGAAACCACTATAGTTATAATTTGTATATATGTCACAACATGTAAACCTCAAGCCCTTGTGGTGGTAACATCGTTTTTGCATTTCGCTTTCAAATAATTTCAATCAAGTGTGTAAACATTTAAAAAAATGTTCCAACGTACATTAAAGTTGAACATGTTTCATAAAATGAATTTTGAATTTTATAAGCAAATATTTAAAAAAATTAAATATTCAAAAGTTTAGAATTAAAGTATTTATTATCTTTCTCTTATTTTAAAGGGAGACACCTATGCCGACAAAGAAAGACAACTATCTTATACATAAATAACATGGAATTTCAAACATAGTAACGTTGAAAAATGTGAATTTTGCTTACAAAAATTATGATAATACTAATGGTGCATGTCCAAAGTGAACAGCACGACTCAAAGTATATTTTGAATTTTAAATAAAAATGCAGTCTTAGGCATTATAGAAGCAGGCTTTATGTGTATAAATATTATACAGTATATTGTTTTTGCGAAACTAGCATTTATTTATTCACTTATTTGTAAGGAATGCCTTGCCCTTGTGACGAAGAAAACATTGCCCAAGTGACCACAGCTCACAACTAGGCTGTGCAACTATTATCTGCTTACTCAAATTGTCTGTATTGGATGCATTGTTTTGCGTAACTTTAAAGTTCTTATTTTAAAGACGCGTGTGTTTCTTCATTGCTCTAGTATTGGCCAACAATAGGAAACCAAAAAAAGGCCTGTCAAAGGCTTTATTTTACTTTTTTTCGAACACATTATCTATAAACAAAATAATCTTAAACATTACCCTGATCCATTTCATGCACACAAGGTACATTACCATATTATAATATATTATAATAATACCAATCATGTAAAATCTTGCTTGCTTTTTGCTTAACTGAATACATAGGATCTTTATTGTTTTGGTGAAACACATAAACATGAAACTAGACCTTGAGCCAGTATTTATCTTTTTTGTTTATGTCTCTGTTTCATTGCACGTCTAAAGTTGTCCTATTTATGAAAGTAAACAACCACCTTCAGTACACATTCTTACGTTTCAGTTTTTGAAAAAAAGACACTTCACTATCCAAGTTGTACACATCTGATTATTAAGTCAATGCCATATTTAAATTACACAAGATGTAGACCATTGAGATGCATACCTTCTTCTTCTTCTTCTTCTTCTTCTTCTTACTCTGTCAGAAGTCGACCTTTATTTTTTCGAAAAAACAGCGGTCATCCTGAGGCTGTCGACACTGCCATATAGCTTGTCTAGTGTTGCCACTTGTGATGGCCACATCTGCTCTCTCTGATCCTCGTATGTCGGGCAGTTTTGCAGCAAATAGATACATACCTAATTGCTGTAAACATATATGTACACATTCATATATGTGCATGTATGTGAATATGTAAAGTTCTCTGTAAGAGAAGGGATATTCAATACTTGGTAATGCAACATATGTGCGGTTCTAACAGGTTCAAACATAGCGCTCAAGATACACTGCTACAACTATGATGTGATAGTTGAATTTTAAGCGTTAAAAACTCAACTTTTTATGTAGGGTAATGACGGAAGGGACGTTTTTAATATGAAGTGAATGCGTGTGACGGTGTATGTTTATGTATCTAAGCCCCCACCTCCTACTCCTTACAAGTGTGGCATTATACAATATAGACGATAGCATTAAACACTAACTTCAGCTAATCTTTGTACTGACGTCACTGCTCTCATCGACACGGCTACGACTAATCACAATACAGCAGTGGTTAACAATCGTTTTAAGTTCTAACTCCAAGAAAACACAGAAAATTAAATTACGAACTATCTCCCCACCCCCACCCCCACCCCCAGGTCTCAAATGACAAACATTAACAATATTTTACCAATTTCATTTTAATAATATACACAAATAACGAGATACGGTAATATTATTATTAAACGTGGGTTGTTTCTTTTTCTTCTTCATCGTACGCTGTTTACAGCGATATTTACGTTGCACTGCTTTATTTTGTTAAGCCTGTGGCTCAGTGCATCCGATTTCAACAGGCGTTTCTGTAGGAATGCCCTCCTTAGCCTTTGGCTGTCTCCAGCCTATCTGCAAGGCAGCAGTTGTTTTGGGTCAGAGTTGTCTCTCTTAGGGCAGTTGTCTTGCAGGACTAACGAGTCTTCCCCCCTCGTGTCTATAGGGTTTGGCAATTATATGATATGATGGACTATGTACTAGTTTGTACTATCCCGAAAGAAAGGCAGTCCAGTGTGAGTGTGTCTCAGGATCGTCACGTCCTGCCAGAAACGTAGCATATGCATGTGAGTGAGGTATCTCTTTGCTCCCTTTATTTTCTCGGCTCATCTGCAGTGATGGCACGCCTAGCATTCCCCGCCACCTGGGAAAACGTGGGTTGTTTAATTAATATGATTTTATCGAGTGGTTTTCTCTGAGACTAAGTGTAATAGCAACTAGTCACGACTGTCACACCGAGAGCATGTTGTAAGACACTTTGAACAATGTATCTAGCCCCTCGCTCTAGATGACTTATCTTTGTATAATTTATTAGTCTAGTGAAATTACTTTCCTAGAAGATATGTTCCTGATAAAAATGAAATGCTTCTGCCATTGATGTAGGTTAGAAAATGAGACGAGAAACAAACAAATAACCGCTGAAAACGAATATCGTCGGCAAATCAAGCTGCTTCTTGAAGAGAAGATACAGAAATGACTTTGTTTGGGTTCTGATAGCGAACACGGGCTATAGAGATGTCCCTTAGTGTGTTATTGAGATAGGGGCTGCTCCACTATCACGCTTGGAGCATGTCGTTGGAGTAAATACATTTGATGTCTAACGGATCTACAGTAGAGTACATCACATCTGACATATTCGCGCACGCTAGCAATCATACATACTAACAATCAGCTGCGATTGCAGTTTTCTACCACCTTTTAAAGAAAACAATACACACAATGTACCATACATGAAATAGGAAAATAAAGTGAATGATTTACTTTCCTGGGGATCAGTAGAAGAATAAGATGGTCTGAGTAATTCAACACTCACCTTTTGTTTGTGAAGCTGTTCAGCAGTCAACCTTCAAATCTCAGGACTAACAGTATGAGGTGAAGGTCAGACCTCTACACTATATATGTTTCTATATGTTTAATGCGTCTATCTGTTTCTATATGTTTAGTGTGTCTATTAAACACGAGCTGATAACAACATTGGTGAACTTAGTCAATCTGCTTCTACCGTGGGGTGTAAAGGTTGTCTTTTACTTTTCATGTGTGGCTTATAGTTCCTACAGTCAGCCATATGCCCAAATCTTCTTACTCATAGCTTATTGCATGCTTGACAGACAACAATGCAGTCATTCTTTGCTCCCCATTCGAGTACTGTAAGACATGGGCTGAAAACATTGTCTCATACAAGTAAGTTGTAAAAAACGACATCAACTGTTTTTTGACCATTTTGGAGACATCGTGACATACATTGATAAAGTATGAAATCAAACACTCAACTAGAAAGTTCATTTTCGTTGTGCAAGAGAGGATTTCATAATTAGTAGTGTAGGGTTTTTACACAGCACCGCTATCAAAGTATTGTCTATCTTATGTATCAGAGATCCAAACATTTAAATAACAAGAACAAATATTTCCAATTTAATGATGTAGGTGTGGTTCATGGGCCCCAATAGAACACTTCACGGACCACAAAAGAAAACTTTATAGGCCCTCACCATATCAAGGGTCCCCAACATGGAAGTGCAGGGGTCACTGACAACACACTGCATGGATTCCCAACATGACATTGCATGAGTTCTCAGTAGGACACATCATGGATGCCATAACAGGACACTTTATGGATTCTCACCAAGACACTTCATTGATCCACACTAAGACACTTCATGTGTCCCAACATAACAGGGTATGGATCCCTGACAAACACTGCATGGATTCCCGCTAAGATACTTCATGAATCCCTAGCAAGACACTTTATGGATCTCCAACATGACACTCCATGGATCCACACTAGAACAATTCATGAATCTCCAACAACACACTTTGTGGATTACCAACAGGACACTTTATGGATCTCCAACATGACACTCCATGGATCCACACTAGAACAATTCATGAATCTCCAACAACACACTTCGTGGATTACCAACAGGACACTTTATGGATCTCCAACATGACACTCCATGGATCCACACTAGAACAATTCATGAATCTCCAACAACACACTTCGTGGATTACCAACAGGACACTTTATGGATCTCCAACATGACACTCCATGGATCCACAATAGAACAAGTCATGAATCTCCAACAACACACTTCGTGGATTACCAACAGGACACTTGATAGACCCGACCAAGACACCTTCATGGATCTCCAACATCTCGCTTCGTGGACTCCCTACAGGACACTTTATAGACCGGCTAGGACACTTCATAGACCCGGCTAGGAAACTTCATAGACTCGGCTAGAAAACTTCATAGACCCGGCTAGGAAACTTCATAGACCCAGCTAGGAAACTTCATAGACCCACCTTGGACACTTCATAGACCCGGCTAGAAAACTTCATAGACCCGGCTAGGAAACTTCATAGACCCATCTAGGACACTTTATAAACCCGGCTAGGACACTTAACGAATCCCCAACAGGTCGCTTCATGGACTCCCTACAGGACACTTTATAGACCCGGCTAGGACACTTTATAGACCCGGCTAGGACACTTCATAGACCCGTCTAAGACACTTAACGAATCTCCAACATGTCGCTTCGTGGCTTCCTTACAGAACACTTCATGGACCCCCCAACATGCAAATTACAACGCTCCGAAATGACTCATTATAAACACCAAAAGGATACTTCTCGGATCCAAACATGGCATTTCATAAACCTCAGGATGAGAACCACTGGGTGTCACGATTACTGACCACCACATTGAAACAACACAGCACAACAAGCCCATTGACCTTTCTCCTTGTCAAACATACACGGCAAAGCTTTAAATCAGGCATTCAAGCTTGTGTTCCTACAGTGTTTTGGTTAGAATTTTGTAATGTTTTGTTATTACGGTCGTGTCGAAGTTACTTGATACGTTTATTGGAAGGCTATGCATGTGAATAGGGACGAGATAAGGGCCACTGACACACTGGCGACATGTTGTAAGAAGCGACTGACATTGTGATTTGACTGTTCAAAGTTTAAGTGTGTTAAAGTCATGCCCCTCTTCTGTTCTATCAAGCAAGAAACCAAGCAAGTGCACTTCAAGCAAACCAATACGTGGTTAGTCCCTTCAGCAAACGGCGAAGAGTGTGGGTACCGATGGTTGCAGTATTCTGCAGACTGTACATACTTGTGCTCCGTCCTCTCATTCGCTCCTTTGGTCTCAACTTTCTTTTTGTGTCGAAAGTAGCGAATAACAGTGCTGTCTTACCTCTATGGATAGAAACGGTATGTGTGTAGCAAGGTGGGGAATAATACCACTACCACACCGACATCATGTCGAAGAAAGGACTATGAATACGCTCTAACCCCCCTCTAGGGTAGAACCCATTCTTGTTGGACTGAGACGAGAATAGGTGATGTGTCACAGTCAAAACTTGCCATAAAGGAAAACTAATAGTGGTATCTTATCGTTTCATGGCATACGCTTCTTTGTGTGTTACAAAGACGAGAGTAAGGTCACTACCACAATGATAACATTTCGTAAGAAGTGGTAAGCAATGTTGTCTAACCCCAGTAGGGTTAAAACACTTTTCAACTCGCAGTTTTTGCATAGTCAGACATTTACACAGATCAAAATTCTGTTTAGATTAAATTTGTGAAAATGAAAGAAAGCTTTAATGTCTAAACAGAAAGCAACATAAGACAATGATGTATACCTGATCAACAGAAGACAATGATGTATACCTGATCAACAGAAGACAATGATGTCCACCTGATCAACAGAAGACAATGATGTATACCTGATCAACAGAAGACAATGATGTCCACCTGATCAACAGAAGACAATGTCTACCTGATCAACAGAAGACAATGATGTATACCTGATCAACAGAAGACAATGATGTCTACCTGTTAAACATAAGACAATGTCTACCTAAACAACAGAAGGGGATCAAGATGCTGAGCAGCGCATGAGCTGCAGTGGTTAGTGACCCATAGCTGACTGCTAGCGTCAGGGCCAACGAACCATGTCTGCCAAGACCCTTCTACACCTCCACGTGGTGATCCTGGATAACAGGTTGCAGCAGGGCAGACTGGCTAAGAAGAAGGTATCGAAGAGGGAATGCTAAGCCGGTACTCAAAAAAATGCTTGCTCAAGTCGGATGTGTTGGACCGAAAGATGCAGGTATTGCAGCCAAGCTGTAAACTACGATACAACGCATTCCGTTCTCTGGACTACATTCTGCTACTTAAGCCCTTTCAGGGTTTGGTAGTGGGAGATTGAGAATGAAGAAGAAGAAGAAGAAAAAAAAAAAAGAAGAAGAAGAAGAAGAAGAAGAAGCAGAAGAAGAAGTAGAAGATCAACAGAAGACAAAGATGTCTACCTGATCAACAGAAGACAATGATGTCCACCTGATCTACAGAAGACAATAACGTCTACCTGATCAACAGAAGACAATGATGTCCACCTGATCTACAGAAGACAATAACGTCTACCTGATCAACAGAAGACAATGATGTCCACCTGATCAACATAAGACAATGATGTCTACCTGATCAACAGAAGACAGTGATGTCCACCTGATAAATAGAAGACAATGATATCTACTTGATCAACAGAAGACAATGATGTCCACCTGATCAACAGAAGACAATGATATCTACCTGATCAACAGAAGACAATGATGTCTACCTGATCAACAGAAGACAATGATGTCAACCTGAACACCCACATAGATTTGGTAAGACTTGATAAAGTCATTAATTTTTTAACGTAACATGAAATATATAACCCTTAAATTGTTGAAAGTGGATAAATGTCCAAGTCAAGATGTTTTTAATCCAAAATGCAGCGTGAGTCAGCTCTGATGGCCTCTCTCATGGCCTATCATAACTAACACTCTGCCACAGTATAACTTAGTAGGTGAAGTACCATATAATGAGGGTGTCATTTTTAAATCTTGCCAGTAGCCCATCTGTACAAATGGGTCTTCTATTGGACAATACGCATGCACCCTCTTTGGTTGGGAAGGAACCAGCACCGTACTGAACAGACATGGGAAAAGAGAAAATGCATTCAACGCAACATGGCAATCGTGGTCAATCGTAAAGGCACAGTGGCCCAGGACGTGACGATCCAATTGTCTGGAACTTTTGGTTACAGGTCTAGAGCCTAGAAGAACTGGCCTAACCAGTAACTGGTGGCGGAGATGAGCACAGTGAACCCTACCGTGGTTCCTGTACCTTGGAGCGTTTCTAATGCACCCCGTCAATTATTTAATGCCAGGACAGTACATTTCTGGCTTCTGCCTGGGGTGGGAAGAAAATTCACACACTCACCAGCCTGAAAATGCCAAAATATGGGAAGTACAAAATTTAAAATTTTTACAAACGAGCTCGGACAACAACTCGGTCATCAAGTGGGTGACCAGGCTGCAATAGGTGAAAAATTGACTACTGGAAACAAACATAAACATACTAACACGAGTAAACCTAGGTGGAAGCACGTGCAAAAACTAGATTACAAGCTTTCATTTAACGATCTACAGTTGAATATTTATGGCCTGAGAAATAAGAAGCTTGAGCTTGCCAAGGTTTTGGACAGCCATAGGGTTCATGTGGCTCTCCTGCAAGAAACTCTAGACAAGGACACTGTGCAGCAATGGTGCAGCTATAGTTATTGAAGAGGCTCGCTGGTACATCATGGGGATTGCACAAAGACACTCTGGGAGGCTTGTATCTTGGGTATGTACGCTCTGCTTTAGAATACAGCAATGCACTCATGACAGCATGCTCACCGACTAATGTAGAGTTCCTGAACAAAGTGCAGAACAATGCCCTGCACTTTATTAGTGGAGCAATGGTCTCAACGCCTTCTGCGGCATGTGAAATTGCTGAGCGATCGGCTCTGGATAGCCTCTTCTATTCTTGACGCCTCATGTCTCTGAACACCCTCAAAAAATGTGTTACGCCAGTCTGTGCGATTGGAGTCGATTCTGTCCCAATCCCCGTGGTTAATACCGCACTGGATCAGTAATCTCTTATGTGTGTCCATGTACCTGTTCCGCTGCCCACTGCTTGCTCTCTTGCCATTTTGGAGTTCACTATAGAGCAACTATTTTGGTAGACGTTGATCCGATATGCGTACCACAAAACCAGCCCATCTCAGCTGGGCTGAAGATATCATGGTGTGCCCGGCATAAACATCACACGCCCGGCCCATCTACAAACAACAACAACAAAAAACAGCTGAATCTTGAAGAACCGCAGTCCACCTTCATCAGCTCGCTCGAAATGAGGGGAAAGTTGCGACAACCCGCCACTTGACGTTCTTTTTTGGGAGCACAAATGAGTAATCCTACTCATTGTGGGCATTCAGCGTATGAGCAACAGTGGTCAGCGACCCATAGCTGACTGCTAGCGTCATGGTCAGCGACACATAGCTGACTGCTAGCGTCAAGGCCAGCGAACCAGAGCAGCCAAGACCCTTCTATACCTCCACGCGGTGATCCTGGATAACAAGCTGCAGCAGGGAGACTGGCTAAGGAGAAGTGATCGAAGAGGGAATGCTAACCAGGTACTAAAAAAGTGTTTGCTGGAGTCGGATGTGTTGGACCGAAAGGTGCAAATATCGCAGCCAAGCTGTAAGCTACGACACAACGCATTCCGTTCTCTGGACTACATTCTGCTACTTAATCCCTTTCAGGGTTTCATAGCCGGAGATTGAAAACGAACGAAGCCAAGCTAAGCCATTATGGGCATTCAACAACAACATACCTGGAACCTATATTTCATCACAGGAATAACCAGGCTGTTAAAGGTATGGACCCCTCCCTTGTCGTTATCTGTTTAAGTATTGTAGCTCGACATGATTATTAGCGTTTCAGCCTCTGTTGACCATGCGCTTTTCTTTTGTCCACCAGTCTCCTGTATGTCGACACTGTCTGATTTGACTGTAAAACTGAACCGCGAATGACAGTGTCTGTTACAGATCGCAAAACCATGCTGAGGAGGTTGGTTTGTCGATGTGTCTCCCGATCTTTTCACTTTCTCTTTTCTCTGCAGCACTTTGGTCCCACCTCTTTGAGAGTATGGGCCCATTGAAACCTGCGGGGTTGGAACCCACTCCGTTTACGTTCATCACGTTGAGAGGTGAGGGTCTTACCTCTCGGCTGCAGCGACCCTGATGCATGAGGCACACAGTCGGGATCGTTCTCTTCATAACCTGACGCTGAAAGGAAAAACAGGATAGACACAAAAAGAAGAAGAAGAAGAAGAAGAAGAAGATGATGATAGGCATTACGACAATAGACTAATAGTTCCATGCTCTATTATAGACAGTCTGTCCATTTGGCTCGTTGTTAAGAGGTTAGGAACACACCTGTTTATGGTTTTATATAGGACGCATAGAGGACGGCGTGGGCTAGTGGTTAAGTGACATGGCTAACAACCAAAGGTGCTGGGTTCGATCCCCATCACAGCACCGGCGTTACCCCGGAAAAGCAAACCCTTAGAAAATGCAGGAGGAAGCAGACCCTTACATAAAATGCATGCTGAAGTCGGATGCAAAATAAAAACCACAGTGCTGCGAATTCCGCCTTTGGGAATAAATAAATAAGGCGAACGCAAGAAAAAAAAAATATACGACGCCTAGATCAAAGCACTTTTTGTGTTATTACTATAATGCTTACACTAGCAAATTGCTTCTATCTTTGTGCTTCTAGATCCATGCACAAACATTTGAAGTCAAGTTTTGCAACATGCATGGAGTGCGGTAGTGCTGTTCTTTCTTACCAAATTAGAGATCCGGGATTTGAGACCTCACTGGGTAAAGCCGCACTATTCAATCAATCAATCAATCATTGAGCTCACTGTGGAGCATTACTCCTCAACCAACAACCTCCAACTCTCGTCTGCCTACTGCCCCTTCGCCAACACAGACCACGATACACCTGTTCCTATAATATTAGACTCCCCATCTCTTCTCCAAGTATATATTTTCGTTTACCCCTACACCTCTTACATCTTGGGTTCCAGAATAGTGACTGTCTTGCTATATTATCAGTCACATCCCCGAAGTATGCCGATCCAGCGCCTGTGTTTTATTACGTCCAGTTCTTCTGAGATCTGCCTATATCTTTGCAGCATGTCGCCGTTGGTTTCCTTAGTCTTAGTTGATCTGTATTTCTACGTGGGCATAAGCTCCTGTGCAGGTCCCATCTCTAGTGAAAGCTGGATATAGCCAGAAGGAGAGTTTCCTGCTTAGCAGACTAGGCTCGAGCAGCTTATTACTCCATCCACTATGAAGGGTGGTTAACTGATGTGCGATTCCATCTTAATAGCCTCAAACACTAGAGAAAAGTACACCCGCAGCCTGTTAGGCGCTATCTATTCTGTTCTAAACAAACCACCTAACCATAACCGGTGTAATGCCATGCCCGACAGTTAGTCGCCTGTTACATCATGCTCTCTGTGGGTCAGTGGTGCTATTCTTGTCCTTGTCATACACATAGACCCCGGCAAGCCACTCGAGCTTCATAGTAACACTATAAACTTCAAATAGTAGATAATTAGCAGTCTATAGATACAAAAATACATGTCAACAATAGAACATTCAACAATGGTTATAATGATCCTGTTGGCTATATTAGAACAATATCTTGTATTTTTTATTAGTAACCTTATGGTGATACTTCAAACCATGTATTCTGTGCAGGAGTCTGTTTATGATTGTTTATACCTGCTTTGTTAACGACTCTTAGTTAGTCGACAGATCAGCAACACTGCACATCAAATAAGTCTATATGTGCTCAGCTCTATTCTTGAGTATTTCCTCCAGCGTATGTCGGCTCACGACACCAGTTGGTTCACTAGTCTCCTTTGGCTTCCAGCGTAGCGTTCTTGTCTGGCTCTCCCTCTTGTGATCTGACTTTCTTGCAGTCTGGTGAAAGTAACGGACTCAGCGTCATTGGTCGAATCATTTAACTGTTCCGCCTCCATAAGGGCGTCCAGAATATCAGCGTGATCCATTGCTCGTCCCCTTCCCTTAGTAGCACTGCCTGCAAGGATGTCAGCGCGTTCGGTCCTCTTTACACTCGCGTGAATTGGCACAAAAATGAACCATAATCGTGTCAGTCCTGTACTTGTCAGAAACTCAAGCCACAGTCTTCGACCCCAGCCCATCTCAATCTTCCTGGGCATGGTTATAGACTCAAGCCTCAGTCTTTGAACTCAGCCTATCTCAATCTTCCTCAGCATGCTCATAGACTCTAGCCACAGTCTTCGACCCCAGCCCATCTCAATCTTCCTGGGCATGGTTATAGACTCAAGCCACAGTCTTCGACCCCAGACCATCTCAATCTACCTGAGCATGCTCATGGAGTCGCTGAGAGAGCAAAGGCCTGTGTCTCCACCCAAACCATTGCAGTAGTCACTGCAAAAATCTCCATGGCCAGCCTACGTGCCCCTATTCTATACGCACCCTGTCCTCCTTCACCGCTTTCCCTCCGACCTGAACAGTGAAAGCCCATGAACTCTGCGTATGACACACAACAGACGCGTTCGTGTAAATGAGCACATCGCCGCCAGAAACAAACTCAGGACTAAATAATGGACTGAACTTCTGCTTCCACCACCTCTAGATTTGTCTGTCTACACTATTTGTCCAGTGTGACGTAAACTGATGTGCCACATTCTGCTGTCCCTCGTACCCATTCTTCACCAGGTTCTACATCACAAGCGAACAAACCTGTTGCACAATGTCCTCGGCCTGATCCATCCATGATTTTCCTCATTTAAGTCTGTTGTCATTTTCGCTTCCAATATCCCCGGTAAGGCTAAAGCATGTGTTACACCCGTCAAAGGCAACTGTTAGATGGTTCCCTCTGAATAACCGTACTGTCAACATACTAACACCTACGGTTAATCTGTGCTCGGAGGTTATGGAGAGGACCCATGTAATGAATTAAATAGTAGTGCGGTTTGATCGGAGTCTTGCCTCCACCGAACAGTGTGGTTATGGCTTGGCTTCGTTTGTTCTCAACCTCCCGCTACCAAACTCTGAAAGGCCTTAAGTAGCAGCATATAGTCCACATAACGGAATGCGTTGTGTTGTAGTTTACAACTTGACTGCAATATTTGCACCTTTCGGTCCAACACATCCGATTTCAGCAAGCATTTTTTTAGTACCGGCTTAGCATTCCCTCTTGAATCCCTTCTCCTTAGCCAGTCTGCCCTGCTGCAGCCTGTTATCCAAGATCACCGCGTGGAGGTTTAGAAGGGTCTTGACAGCTCTGGTTCGCTGGCCCTGACCTTAGCAATCAGCTATGGGTAGATGACCGTTGCAGCTCATCTTGATCCCGTGTGGTTATGAAAGCTAGGAAGGATCTTGCGGCGATGAGCGTGATGGGCTCGGCAGGCTGAGCTGCGTCAACTCGTTCTATCAGGGGTTGGTCCTTTCGGTGATCAAGTATGCTCTGGCGACCCTGGCTCTCAGTCACCGGCTAACCAAGAGAATGGAGCGGATACGGAATGTGACCATGCGGATGATACCGAGGTGCACTAGAGACACGTCGTGTAGGGCAATGCGCTATATCCTGGATTTTCCTTCCATGGAGGAGAGGATACAGATGTGTCGTGCACGTGCATACATCTGAGTTAGTGTTGACACACAACATCCACTAAATGGGATATTGGGAGCGAAAAGGACAGCAGACTTAAATGAGGAAATTGGCCGAGGACATTGTGCAACAGGTGTGTTCGCTTGTGATGTAGAACCTGGTGAAGAATGGGTACGAGTGACAGCAGAATGTGGCACGTCATTTTCAGTCTGTGTCACATTGGACATAGCGTCTTAACGACTGTGTTGTCCTTCAAGTTTCATTGCCGTATAGAAGTACAAACTTTATATTAGTTAACAATTGTAATCTTCACCAAAATTGTCAATATAAAGGTTTCTTTATTGGACAGAACTCAGTAATTATAGCGTCTGATTTGTTCGGTACTGTCACGTTATTCTACGACAATCATTTAACTTAACTTCTTTATATTAGTTTATAAGACTCTGCAGAGTCTGTATACAACCAGTTAATTTTGCATTAATCTGTTATAAATATATCTTCGCGCTTCCAATCTATTCTTGAATGCATTAATTGACCCTCCTGCCTCTACTATTTTCTGGGGCAATGCATTCTAAACATTAACCACTCTCTGGCTAAAAGACTATTTCCTGGTATCTAATCTGGACCTTTTATAAATTAATTTGTGGCTGTTCTTGCAGGCGGCTGTATTTTGAAGAAGAAACAAATTGTTCCAAAAAAAGACAAAAAAAAACAACAACTTGTTACAGTTTAATTTATTCCTGGCATTGATTTTCTTATTAACATGTATTGAATCACCTCTTTGCAACACGTGGTCCCGAGTACTCCGCCGGGGTCTTTGTGAATAAGAAAGACAAGAATAGCACCACTGTCCAACAGAGAGCATGCCGTAAGAGGCGACCAACTGTGTGACATGGTATAACACCGGCCATGGTTAAGTGAATTGTTAAGTGCACCATGGATAGTGTCTAACAGGCTGCGGGTCTACTTTTCTCTAGTGTTTGAGTCTATTACGATAGACTCGCATATTGGTTAGCCACCCTCTGTGACACTTGCATCAACGCAGCGGATAACTGCGCTGCTCGAGCCTAGCCCGCTAATCAGCAAATCCTTATTCCGGCTACATACAGCTCACACCGCTGCTGGAACCTGCACATGGACACGGCCCCCTGTAGAAGTACAGGTCGACTAAGAATAAGACTGCAACATATCCGTGTCAACAAATGTAAAAAACATACACATACAACGTTATATAGTACCAAATATGTCACGTAGAAGTAAATCATGGATAGATAGTAAAAAAATAACACGATCTGCGTAATATGTTTTAATAGAATTAAACTCATAGAAGACAAACAAAAATGCAACGAGAAATGTCAGTTCACGCAATATGTTACTACACTTAAAGAAAGAAGCAGTTATATTTGATGGAGCACGTTATGAGTAGAGGAAGGTTAGAGCATACGGCATTCATCATCGTTATCAATACCAGTAGCTCCTTTCGGGGTACAGGCCATTTACATTCCTATTCCAGCAAGTTCGGTTTCTATCATCATCAGACTCATAACCTAGAAGGTCTTTGAAGCACTATTATTGCAGTTTGTAGTACATCTCAGCCATAAAACAACGGTGAATCTTGGGCCAATGCACACCTGACAGAGGCCATCTCTCTCCAGGTGGCAGTTCATTATAGTTGTGTCTAAATTTCATACAATAAAGCTGACCCTGTCTTCAGCTAGGGCGAAAGACGCCAATCTCGTGAAGTTCGGGCGGGTGAACTAGACCGTGAAATATGACACATGTTTAAGTGTAGTGCTATTCATATAACTGATGTCCATTTCAGGATAATCGGTCGGAAGAAAACACACAAAACGAACGAATTAAC
The DNA here is from genome assembly GCA_036924085.1 of Ariolimax columbianus. Lineage (NCBI taxonomy): Eukaryota > Metazoa > Mollusca > Gastropoda > Stylommatophora > Arionidae > Ariolimax > Ariolimax columbianus. The sequence continues at coordinate 45,817,396 of JAVGWX010000010.1, forward strand.
CAGTCCAAATGGAAAACAACAACACGTTTCCGTGAACACAAGTATAAGTCGTCGACTAGTGTGAATTCCCGGCATATCCATGGTCTGGCGGCATCTATAATCAACTAAAACAGAAGAGCAATGTAGACCCGCAGCCAATTATGGTGACATCTTTGTTCCACTTTTCAAGTCGGTCTTGAGCCGCCTGTTTCTCTCCAGGTGAGGTCCAGGGACCGTAGTTCATGTTTCAGTCTCCTCTCAGAGTGTTTCTTGGTTTACCTCTCTACCTCTTTCTCAGTGAATTCCTTGTCAGGGCCTGTCGGGCCACGTTTGATGGTGATTTCCATAGCGTGTCCCATCCAATCCCATTTCCTACGTATAATCTGTTGTTCTACTGGTCGTTGTTGACTACTTTCCAATGTGTCTTAATTCCTCACCTTGTCAGCATGTACCAACTACTGGTGGTTGTTGACTCCTTTCCAATGTGTCTTAATTCCTCACCTTATCAGCATGTACCAACTACTGGTGGTTGTTGACTCCTTTCCAATGTGTCTTAATTCCTCACCTTATCAGCATGTACCAACTACTGGTGGTTGTTGACTCCTTTCCAATGTGTCTTAATTCCTCACCTTGTCAGCATGTACCAACTACTGGTGGTTGTTGACTCCTTTCCAATGTGTCTTAATTCCTCACCTTGTCAGCATGTACCCATAATTCTTTGCAGACATCTGTTAACAAACGACTGGAGTTTCCTCTGTATTGCCTCTCTAGATCTCCAATTTCTGCTCAGCACAGGAGTACTGATATGACATTGGAATTCGACAATCTTAACATGGTCTTATTCCTTATTCCCTTGGATTTCCATACTGTATTGACAGCGACGCATTTGGGATGTAAAGATGGAAGAGAAATGAGGTGTCGGTATACTTAACATAATGAAGACTGAAATAGTATATTGTATAAACATTTACAAAACTGACAAGTAGATATCTGCCCTCATGAAGACAAACGTGATTTCAGTATATTTCACACTTTTACACAGGTATCATATTTTATCCTGCTCTCTTTTTCGTCCATTCCCTTTTCTCTACACCTCTTTTTCTGTCTGCCATTAATTTGTGTTCCTATATCAACCGAGTAGTCTGCCGAGGTCTTTGTGTATGGCAAGGACAAGAATACCACTACTGTCCCACAGAGAGCATGTTGTAAGAGGCGACTAACTGTGTGACATGGTATAATAACGGCCATGTTCAGGTGGTTGTTCAGAGCGGCATAGATGGCGCATAACACGCTGCGAGTCTACTTTGCTGTAGTATTTGTGGACTCGCACATTAGATAACCACCCTAAGCATCATTTATTCTAACGCAGAGGAGTAATAAGCTGCTCGAGCCTAGCCCGCTAAGCATAAAATCCTCCTCCCTGCCAGAGCTGAGACCTACACAGGGACATCTGTCCCTGTAGAAGTACAGGTCGACTATGAACTAAGAACCCATATCTTTAATATACGTGTATGTCTTAATATTTGTAAATTTTTTGCGAATATTTCGTTGTTGTTTTTGTTGTTGTTGGTGTATGTGATTTGTTTCTATTTCGACTGTGTGTGTTATTATATTGACCTTTTCTTGTTTTGTTCACTCTGCTTCAAAAATGGCAGGCCTTGTCTCATACTTTCCTGGCACATCCATTTAATGCGACTAATTTAAACCGTTCATGTTACATCATGTATTTGTCGTTTGCTATTGTTAATTGTTTTCGTACGTTTCTTGTCCCTGAAAAAGACCATAAAGCAGGTATCGTTAATTATTGTTTTCCTGGTCACTGAACCTTTTATTGATGAGGAGGAGAAAGAAGACTAACGTCTGGTCAGGCACCACATACTGATCAGACATGTTAGCCCGGGTCAGGCAAAACATAATGGTCAGACATGTTAGTCTGGGTCAGGCAAAACATAATGGTCAGACATGTTAGTCTGGGTCAGATAAAACATACTGGTCAGACATGTTAGCCAGGGTCAGGCAAAACATACTGGTCAGACATGTTAGTCAGGGTCAGGTAAAACATACTGGTCAGACATGTTAGCCAGGGTCAGGCAAAACATACTGGTCAGACATGTTAGTCAGGGTCAGGTAAAACATACTGGTCAGACATGTTAGCCAGGGTCAGGCAAAACATAACGGTCAGACATGTTAGCCAGGGTCAGGCAAAACATAACGGTCAGACATGTTAGTCAGGGTCAGGCAAAACATAATGGTCAGGGTCAGGCAGAACATACTGGTCAGACATGTTAGCCAGGGTCAGGCAAAACATACTGGTCAGACATCTTAGCCCGGGTCAGGCAAAACATACTGGTCAGACATCTTAGCCCGGGTCAGGCAAAACATACTGGTCAGACATCTTAGCCAGGGTCAGGTAACACATACTAGTCAAGACCCTTACCTTGGCTTCCCCGTAGCCCTTCCTGGAAATGGGCTGTTTTCATGGCAGTCTGGCTAACAAGGTGAGGAATCTACGTGATCCCCGTAGTAGCGAGCAGCACGCAGATGAAGCAAAGCATAGCACACTCGCCTGGAGGAACCCGGTCTACCTTGATCAGCACGCTCGGGATGTGAGGAATGCTACTTTAATCCGCCACTCAACGACTTTTTCAGGTAAACCTACTCATTGTGGGCATTTGAAACAAACAACAATATTGATGCAGAAGTCGGTCTGCAGGTATGTCGCATCTACAAACAGAAAACAGTGACAGTATGGTCTTGGCCAACACATATGATACATACACTGTATGAGAAAATCTGATTAAGCTCTGTTAGTTAAATGACCGAAATATATTTGGTTATTTAAGAGCAGAAGGCGAAAAAGAAGCGGTTTAACTTCATAATGTGAATAATAACAGCACAAAGTACAGAAAGTTTATGAAGATTGATAATCAGCATGGCACATGATAATAATGATGATTCTGCGAAGAGCTTTGCTGGCACGGTTTCGTCTTTGGTAACTGTCAAGAAAGCCTTTATACCACTAGGCTTTTCTTGCCAATGTGAGTGCAGACGCAGATGGAGAACAGAACGCACAGGAACTGAAATGATAACAATGGACACATACGAACAGCGTCAATGCATATTTTTCTATATTCGAACTATTCATTTACACAACAGCAAGAACACAAGTCAAGTTTCAGCATGATTTGCGTTAATCGCTACCTAGATATCAGAGTGTAGAATTAGGGTCATCATGTTTATGAGTCCCGAGACTGGTTGTAATGTTCTCTGAGCACGTCTCTCCATTTGACTCTATCGTCTGGGTTCTCAGTTCTAAGATTAGTTGTGTCGTTGTCTGAGCATGTCTCTCCATTTGACTCTATCCTCTGGGTTATCAGTCCTAAGATTAGTTGTGTCGTTGTCTGAGCATGTCTCTCCATTTGACTCTATCCTCTTGGTTATCAGTCCTAAGATTAGTTGTGTCGTTGTCTGAGCATGTCTCTCCATTTGACTCTATCCTCTGGGTTATCAGTCCTAAGATTAGTTGTGTCGTTGTCTGAGCATGTCTCTCCATTTGACTCTATCCTCTGGGTTATCAGTCCTAAGATTAGTTGTGTCGTTGTCTGAGCATGTCTCTCCATTTGACTCTATCCTCTGGGTTATCAGTCCTAAGATTAGTTGTGCTGTTGTCTGAGCACGTCTCTCCATTTGACTCTATCGTCTGGGTTCTCAGTTCTAAGATTAGTTGTGTCGTTGTCTGAGCATGTCTCTCCATTTGACTCTTTCCTCTGGGTTATCAGTTCTAAGATTAGTTGTATCGTTGTATAAGCATGTGTCTCCATTTTATCATATTCTCTCACTTATCAGTCCTAAGATTACTTGTAAGGTTGTCTGGGCATGTATCTTCATTTGATTCCATGCTCTAGTTGAACAGTCCTAAGACTGGCTGTAAGGTTGTCTGATCACATCGCTCTATGTGATCATATCATCTGCAGCTCTCTTGATTTCAGCATAGTTTTGCAACATAATTTCTCTGCATATCTGAGATGTAAATCTGAGTCTTGATCGCCCCTTGCTCTCTCCTCTCCCCCACCCCTTTAATCATGCCCTCTACTATCTTCTGTAGAAAATGATTATGTCTATTATTGTGTCCCCGTCAAATGAATCTTCGTTTTTGTATCATTTTCAATATTTGACCATTGCGTATCTACCTTATTCTCATTGGATCTACTTTCTGCCCAACTCACTCTTTTCATTCTACCAAAGAACCACATTTGAAAGTTTTTTTTCAATCTTCTTTTCTAGAGTGCATGTTTCAGCATCATCCTGTGCAATTGGCTTTAAATGAGAAGGAAGTACATCGTTGTCCGGTTCTTCACTGTTGTCTTTGACACACTTTTGTCACCATTCGCTGCCTGCATTATGCGATGAATGTCAAGTGGCCTACATCCTTCAGCTGTTAGAAACTGAATCATTGCTCACTGATCAGCTCTGGACGGATTCCGTATCACACTCACCATGTATTCAACGGTCTGCTGAGGAAACTGTGAGTCGGATGATAACGACATTTTGTAAACTTGACGGTTGGTATGTGATGTTTACACCAGAAGTGACGTCATCAAGCGCATTGTACGTATGTTCACTTGCTGTAGTTTGGACCGGTTTCATTTGAACGCTCCTCGTAATTATTCCTTTCCTTAATTCCTCTCCTGATATCCTTTGGGGTTAACAATGTCTATTTTTTCTCCTAAGGCCTGTTTTGTTGTTGAGAGTCAAGAACAAGAACTTCCAATGAGTTGGCAACTTCAGTTACCTTGGAGGTACTCTCTGCAGGGAAACTACCATTGACTACGAGGTCAGCAACGGAAGTTCCAAGGTCAGTGCTACATTTGATGATATCCTGCTCTACAGCTTGTATGATCGAAAGGGGGGGGGGGGGGAGGGTCTTAGCCGTAATACGAAACTTAAAGTCAAGACCCATCTGGATGTAAGTGAATCGTGGACTGTGTACAGCAAGAATGTTAGAAAAGTAAACGACTTCCACACAAGCTGCTTCGTAGATTGTCGAGAATGCAATGGCATGACATGGTGCCAGACACCGAGATCCTCGCTAAGGCCAACTAGCTGAACATCAACTCAATTTTTGCAGAAGACCCAGATCAAATAGGACTGCCACGTGGCGCGCAAGTCAGACAAACGCATCTCCAAACAATTAATATAAAGCGAGTTGAATGATAGTCCGCGCCTGGTCGGTGGGCAAAACAGGCGCTTCAAAGATTCTCTCAAAATATATCTGGACATGCTACAGTGTATAGGTAGGTACCCATGGCACAGAATCGCCAGGCACAACGTAAAACCATCATCGGAGGAATCTCCTCTGCTGAGGCCATATCTCCGAGGCTCCTATTAAACGCACTGTGCGGAAATATCAAACAACTAACTCGCGCAACCCTGTCCTTCCGTGTTACATATGTGGAAGTGAATTCAGTACTAAAGTTGGACTGTACAGCAACATCTGCACTCCACTGTGTGGACGTTGGCACATTCCTATCTTATATGCTTGTCAATTAGCTGTTTCAACTTTGTTCTACCAATATTGGGTCGGATTTTGTTCATTTCTTACTGTCTCTTCTAGTAACCTGCACTCTTTTTGCGAGTCAGTAAATCAAAACCCGTGGGTCGACCTTCAACATAAAATGAGCAGACAGCATCAGGGTCATCTAATCATAGCTGACCTAAGACTATTTCGCCTCCAATTGAAGGTCCTGATGACAGGCTGCACTGTGGTAGTCTGGCTAAGAGAATAGGGAACGAGGACGGAAGGCAAACCCGATACACAAAATGATGTGCAGAGAACTGATGTGTCAGGCCGAAATGGGCAAATATCGGAGTCTCGCTGTAAACTATAATACAAGTCCACAACATCCTTTCCAGAACGAACGACGAAAACAATGGGGAAAAAAATCAAAAAACCCTTTATCGTACTGTGGAGCATATGTCTTTAACTAATATTAGACAAGTTTTTTTATTTGTCATGTGCCAACCGTTTAAGCTTCATTTATGTCTTCCATACTTACCTCATTATTTGCTTGAGTTCTGCTCGCCAAGTGTAATTTATTTGATCGGGCTCGTCACCATCTACCTTGGAGGATCCAGAATAGTGATCGTCTTGTTTCTCTAATGTGTGTCCTATCCAATGCCGTTGTCTGTCTCTCTCACTTCGTGTTCTGACATCATTCTAGTTCTTTGTAATCGTTCCACATTTATGATCTTATACCATTTCAATTTCTGTACTCTGAGCACGCCCCCATTTTTGAAGGTCTTACCTTCTTCGATGTCTTTGTTGTTTCTATGTTTCAGAACCACACAGAAGAACAAGTTTCACATTGAAGATAAAGATCTTTATTTTGTGTTGGAATAAATATCATTTGATTTCCACAGATTTGTACAATTCAATGATCAATCGCACATTTCGCTGGAAACAGATTCATTAAGGTCGGATGCCTTCTGAACACACGTCCGTAAGAGTCTATCCTGATTGGGGTAAACACATAGATTCCTCATTGGGGTGGGCACATAGCTTCCTGATTGGGGTAGGCACATGGATTCCTGATAGGGGTAGGCACATGGATTCCTGATTGGGGTAGGCACATGGATTCCTGATTGGGGTAGGCACATGGATTCCTGATTGGTGTAGGCACATGGATTCCTGATTGGGGTAGGCACATGGATTCCTCATTGGGGTAGGTACATGGATTCCTCATTGGGGTAGGTACATGGATTCCTCATTGGGGTAGGTACATGGATTGCTGATTTGGGTAGGTACATGGATTGCTGATTGGGGTAGGTACATGGATTCCTGATTGGGGTAGGCACATTGATTCCTGATTCGGGTAGGCACATGGATTATGTTAGAATGACCGGTTTTTTTATAGTTGTCTTCTGTCGGATAAGAATCTGAGTTGCTGTTATTTCAGCTCTGAAATTGGTACATGTCTGTCCTGCTTGTATGGAGTAGTTTTCCATGTCACCGCTGGAATGCGCGATGTAGATTTCTTCTTCTTCTTCTTCATCGTACGCTGTTTACAGCGATATTTACGTTGCACTGTTTTATTTTGTTAAGCCTGTGGCTCAGTGCATCCGATTTCAACAGGCGTTTCTGTAGGGTTGCCCTCCTTAGCCTTTGGCTGTCCCCAGCCTAACTGCAAGGCAGCAGTTGTTTTTGGTCAGAAGTGTCTCTCTTAGGAAGTTGTCTTGCAGGACTATCGAGTCTTCCCTACTCGTGTCTATAGGGTTTGGCAATGATATCATGGACTATGTACTAGTTTGTACTATCCCGGAAGAGAGGCAGTCCAGTGTGACTGTGTCCCAGGATTGTCACGTCCTGCCAGAAACGTAGCATATGCATGTGAGTGAGGTATCTCTTTGCTCCCTTTATTTTCTCGGCCATCAATGGTACGCCTAGCATTCCCCGCCACCCGGGAGGTTGTCACAATAGGGCAGGAGGTGCAATGTCCGCTGGACTGCATCTCTTCTGCGTCCATTGGGATAACTGATAGCAGACAGAGGCAAAGAGCGAGGCAGGAATGCATTTAACCAGGTGCATTTCTGCGGCTCGACCGGGCCGGGCTGAGACGCAAGCCCCAGCCATGTCGTAGCCTCCCATCACAGCGGTGCTGAGATTTAGGGCCGGATTCTGGCTTAGAGGCGTTCAGCCGTAGTCCCTCAGATGGTAGCTTCGCACCATTGGCTTATCAGCCAAGCATGTGGACCAAATGTCAGCGACCTGTGATTCCCCTCGAAAGAGTGCATTTGACCAGGGGACAAGCCTGGTCATGGCACGGAGATGTTGTTCGCCTGGTGTGCGGACATATCTCATGGTCAAGGGTTGAGCTTCAGCAGTTCGCAGTGAGGTAGCTGATCTACTGCTTAAGACACCCTGACCGAGAACTAAGTCTTTTACTAGTGGTTTCATACCTCATCGCCGTATGGGGTGAGTATCGCGCAGCTTCCCGCCCGCTTTGATCGGCGGACGGCAGAGATCTCTTTCTGTGGCTCGACCAGGTCGGGCTAAGACGCAAGCCCCAGGTACCAACCATATCGTAGCCTCCCATCACCGTGGTGCGGAGATTTAGGGCGGGATTCCGGCTTAGAGGCGTTCGGCCGTAATCCCTCACACGGTAGCCTCGCGCCATTGGCTTATGGCCCAAGTACGTAGACAAATGTCTGCGACTCCTCTCGAATTGAGCAGGATTACCGTAGCAACGCCCTGTCATTTGTAGGGTAAGACTGACCTGTCTTTCGAAGGTCTAATACCAGCACCCGTTCACTATTAGACCCAACGAATCAATAGAGGGCTTTTTTCATATGTCAGTCATGACCAAGTGTCTGAAACCTGCAGTTTCTGTAGGATTAAGCAGGATTACCGTAGCAGACGCTCTTTCATTAAGAGGGTAAAACTGACCTGTCTTCCGTGGGTCTAATACCAGCACACGTTCCCTATTCGACCCAACGAAAGTGCTCTCAGTCTGTCAGTCATTTTATAGTGTTGCGATGTAGATTTAACTGGCTTCCCTTTTTTGGCTCTTACTGGGCAATCTTTCTGAGTACACAAGTATCTAGGGTGGTCGTATCGGAGCATGGGGCTGTAATAGGTGCCTTTAACCTATTTTAAACATTCGTTAAAATGCAAACGTTCTGGTTTTCTTTAGCTTGTGGTTAGATTGTAAGTCATAACCCGGCTCTCGAACCTAGAGGACCAACCATCACCACTTACCATAATAATTATAATAGCGATAGCAATTCCAGCGATAGCCACAATGTGTTTCTTGATGAAGTCCTCCAGCTCATCAAAGCATCCCTGTAATAGAAAGATAACAGGGTCAAGCGATAGATCAAATTAGGGAAACTCTTCTACTTCTCCTCCTCCATCTTCTACTTCTCCTCCTCCATCTTCTACTTCTCCTCCTCCATCTTCTACTTCTCCTCCTCCATCTTCTACTTCTCCTCCTCCATCTTCTACTTCTCCTCCTCCATCTTCTACTTCTCCTCCTCCATCTTCTACTTCTCCTCCTCCATCTTCTACTTCTCCTCCTCCATCTTCTACTTCTCTACCTTCTACTTCTCTACCTTCTACTTCTCCTTCTCCTTCTCTACCTTCTACTTCTCCTTCTGCTTCTTCTCCGTAGGTTATTTACCCCAGTCATCTCCTCCTTTTACTTCTTCTCCTACATCTCTTTTTTCTACTTCTTCTCCTCCAGCTCCTTCTACTTCTCCTCCATCTCCTTCTACTACTTCTCCTCCATCTCCTTCGTCTACTTCTTCTCACCCGTTATCACCTCCTTCTATTACTTCTCCTCCATCTCCTTTTTCTACTTCTTCTCCTCCAGCTCCTTCTCCTCCATCTCCTTCTTCTACTTCTTCTCACCTGTTATCACCTCCTTCTACTACTTTTCCTCCATCTCCTTTTTCTACTTCTTTTCCTACAGCTTCTCCTTCTACTTCTCCTCCATCTCCTTCTACTTCTTCTCCTCCGTCATCTCCTACTTATTCTCTGCCATCTTCTCCTTCCACTTCTTATCTTTTGGCTTCTACCTCCTCTGCCATGTAATTCTACGTCTTCTCCTTTGACTAAACCTCCTCCTCGCCCATCTCCTACTATTCTTCCTCCTTCTCCCCTATTCCACCTTTGCATTCTTTTTCTTCCTCCTCCGTCTCCTTTTCCTATTCCTATTTCGTCTTTTTCTCTTTCTTCTTCTTTATTTTTCTTCTTATTATTATTCTTCACACTTCTACTTCAATGAATCTAACTAAGGCAGTAGTCAACTCAAGGCTCTTTACACTGCCATACAGTTTTTCATAAAAGTACACTGAATGTTGTCACGTTCTACTTATGTCCCGAGTGAATGATATGCAGGGCTACAAAAGGTGTTCCACTATCACGGGCCCTGTGCCTCAGGGCCAAAGGTCCGTAGTACCAATCTTTAATTTATTATAAAGATGACTTTTCCGTCTGATGTGTCCCGTGTGCAGCAGGAAGACCTGATAACAACTGGAGAATTGATGGTAGGCATAATTGTCTATACAGCCAGGCGGGTTCTATTTGCGATAAATTGGGAGAAATGAAGAGGTCGACAGTTTAGTCAAAGATGGGGCGAAATTGATACATTAGGAACATCTGGTCAAATACGAAGAAGCAAATGCCATACTGAAAGGGCAAGTTACAGTGCAGGAAGGACACCCCAAACACACAGAGGATGAAAGGGTAATACAAGTTTGGATGGCAGGAAAAACACCCTAAACACCCATAGGATGAAAGGTAATACAAGTTGAGATGGCAGGAAAAACACTCCAAAAACCAAGAGGATGAAAGGGTAATACAAGTTTGGATGGCAGGAGAAACACCTCAAACACCCAGAAGATGAAAGGTAATACAAGTTGAGATGGCAGGAAAAACACTCCAAAAACCAAGAGGATGAAAGGGTAATACAAGTTTGGATGGCAGGAGAAACACCTCAAACACCCAGAAGATGAAAGGTAATACAAGTTGAGATGGCAGGAAAACACCCTAAACATGACACAGATGACCGATACTTTCAAATGTCCAGAAGAGAGTAGCTAGTCATAGGAAAGATGGTGATGGAGTACAGAAACCCCTCTATGGTACCCGCGTGGCATAAAATGGCCTCCTGGAGGACTCCACCCCACCCACCACCAGGTGGTAAGATTCGCTCGAGCTCCACAATAAGATTCGCGACGCTGATATGAACAAGTTAGCAATCCACTGGACAACTCGTGCATCAGGCAGAATATTTGGGATCTGATCTAGTACCCGCACAAGACCAAACAACACTGTGTTGCTCGAGCCTACCGCACTAAGCAGAGATGTGCACATACCGACTAGCACAACTCGCACAGAAGTTGGGACCTCCACAAGGGCAATAACCCTTGTAGAAGCACAGGTCGATTAAGACAAGCTATCATACCTCTCTGGACTGGCCACAACAGAATATGGCATCAACTGTACACCACGTTCAAGATAGGTATCACCAGCCTATATTACTGCGGCCTAGTAAAAGTTAGCAAGCGATGATGGCGGCATCAGCAGACGGTTTTGTGATCAAGATGATCAGCAGGTTCCCTGGATCAGGCTACGGAAGAAACCTGCGCCTGGACATCACATCCCTTACGCAACATTGGAAGTCATAAAATAGACTTCGAACCGGCGTATCGCGATGCAGGAAACACATACACTGAAGGGGATACATATATGATGAAACATGGGAATGTGGAGCAGCGCGACCAAGATCACTTGATGTGCAACCAAAACCTCCTCCCCCCCCCCCCCCCCCCCGCGCTGAGTGGCAGCGACATAGCAAACCACGTGACGGAATACTGGCAGAATGATAGCTGACGTAGTGCCTGGGACACGGAAAGCCAGTGTATTTTTCCAAGCTCACTGCCCTGCCTGCTTTATTTGCCCGTTCTGGCACTGTGCAGCTTCTGCAATGCTGTGTTTGTTCTGCAATAACCAATCAAGGAGATAAATTCAAACTAAAATACCGGAAATAATCACAGGAACTTATCAACTGTCACAACTAGAAACAAACGAGTTCGAAACTAAACCTTCTTACTTTATTGTAGACGTATTCACTATCATGTATGACACCGTAAGTAGTAGTTTGTACTGGTTTGGTCCTGTCTGCGTTAAGGTTGACACACATGCTGATGTTCATGTAGTTCTCGTTACAGCAGCTGTCTGGAACATACTTCCTGGGAAGATCTGTTGAGAAGATGGTCGAGAGATGAACATTATGAGAAGCGATAGAAGTCCTCAACATTACATGATTGGTCAGTCTTAGAACTGGTTCTAAGGATATCTGACCATGTCTCTCCATTTGACACTATCTTCTAGTAAGAGGAGCCGATTAGCGCAGTGGTTAGCGAATTGGCTTAGCATCTGAGTGGTCCTGGTTTCATTCCCGTTGAAGCGGAAATGTCGACTTGGGTTAAATGGGTACCGGTTCAGTCCGGGAAGTAAAGGCAGCGAGGGGTAGGAGATGACTATCGCCTTCATAGAGCCGAGCCTTTGATATGTGAGATCGCTGACACCCCTACGACAGTAAAGCTATGGGTTACTTTACTTTACTTTACTAGTAAGTCTAGTGATCAGTCCTAAGACTTGTTGTAGGGTTATTTGATCTTGTCTCTCCATCCGACTCTATCCTCTGGTTGATCAGTCCTAAAACTGGTTGTAAGGTTTTCTGAGCCTGTCTATTTTACCATATCCTCTAGTTGATCAGTTCTAAGACTGGTTGTAAGGTTGTCTGAGCCTGTCTATCTATTTTACCCTATCCTCTAGTTGATCAGTTCTAAGACTGGTTGTAAGGTTGTCTGAGCCTGTCTATCTATTTTACCCTATCCTCTAGTTGATCAGTTCTAAGACTGGTTGTAAGGTTGTCTGAGCCTGTCTATCTATTTTACCCTATCCTCTAGTTGATCAGTTCTAAGACTGGTTGTAAGGTTGTCTGAGCCTGTCTATCTATTTTACCCTATCCTCTAGTTGATCAGTTCTAAGACTGGTTGTAAGGTTGTCTGAGCCTGTCTATCTATTTTACCCTATCCTCTAGTTGATCAGTTCTAAGACTGGTTGTAAGGTTGTCTGAGCCTGTCTATCTATTTTACCCTATCCTCTAGTTGATCAGTTCTAAGACTGGTTGTAAGGTTGTCTGAGCCTGTCTATCTATTTTACCCTATCCTCTAGTTGATCAGTTCTAAGACTGGTTGTAAGGTTGTCTGAGCCTGTCTATCTATTTTACCCTATCCTCTAGTTGATCAGTTCTAAGACTGGTTGTAAGGTTGTCTGAGCCTGTCTATCTATTTTACCCTATCCTCTAGTTGATCAGTTCTAAGACTGGTTGTAAGGTTGTCTGAGCCTGTCTATCTATTTTACCCTATCCTCTAGTTGATCAGTTCTAAGACTGGTTGTAAGGTTGTCTGAGCCTGTCTATCTATTTTACCCTATCCTCTAGTTGATCAGTTCTAAGGCTGGTTGTAAGGTTGTCTGAGCCTGTCTATCTATTTTACCCTATCCTCTAGTTGATCAGTTCTAAGACTGGTTATAAGGTTGTCTGAGCCTGTCTATCTATTTTACCCTATCCTCTAGTTGATCAGTTCTAAGAATGGTTATAAGGTTGTCTGAGCCTGTCTATCTATTTTACCCTATCCTCTAGTTGATCAGTTCTAAGACTGGTTATAAGGTTGTCTGAGCCTGTCTATCTATTTTACCCTATCCTCTAGTTGGTCAGTCCTAAGATTGGTTGTAAGGTTGTTTGAGCATATCTCTCCATTTGACCCTATCCTCTGGTTGGTCAGTCCTAAGATTGGTTGTAAGGTTGTTTGAGCATATCTCTCCATTTGACCCTATCCTCTGATTGGTCAGTCCTAAGATTGGTTGTAAGGTTCTTTTAGCACATCTCTCCATTTGACCCTATCCTCTGGTTGAACAGTACTAAGACTGGTTGTAAGCTTTTCTGAGTGTGTCTCATAATAATAATAATATTTGCGTGGGCCTCAAAGGCCCGTTGCGTCGATTGACCACTACCATGTCCAACTGCTGAGGCCATGCCCATGCGTAGCGTGTCGGCCGAAATCCCCACATACTTCCCAGGTGTAGCCTTGTACTCTGCAGCCTTGGGATTAGAACCGCGAAGAGTGTATTAGACCAATGTGTGTGTCAAGCTTCCCGTGTCAAACTCCCTGTTTCCACGTGTTCCGCCGCCGATGATCCAGATTGTGTCTACCTGTTGGTCAGCGTGACCCTTGCTATTCTGAGAATACACGTTTTGGAGAGGTATCGTGTAACCTCCGGTGGAAGGAGGGTGGGCAGGAGGAAGTCGGCTTCAGTCCGAGAAGAAATGTCATTGAGTAGTGATAATCTGGACTGAATTCTAGTGTGGAGCGGAGCGTTAAGTCCGTCATGGACTGGTTTCCCACGGCTTGAAATGCAGCGAATTGCAGCATACCAAACAAGATAACCGATTATAGGCACATCAAATCAACAGAATAAAGTCAATGATACCACTTGGTGAAGGCGTTGTAAAATATAATCCAGTTAGGAGAGTCGAGATCGCAGCCACTAAGGCCCGGCCTTCTTATTTTTCTCAAGATTTGTCTCATGATTTGACACTATCCTCTATAGCTTTCTTCATTTCAGTATATGTTAATAATTTAATGTATGTACATGCTTGCGATGTAAAGACGAGTCGTGGTCGCCTCTGTCTCTTTTCCCTGAATTCTGTCTTCTATTGTCTCTGTTATAGACTTTCATGTCGCATATTGTGTCTTCCATTCAGCACTCCACTGATTCAAGAAACCAAGCCATCCAGTCAACCGTGAATTTTACCTCACTTTTTTTCCTACTCAAGCACCCACAGGTAAACCATCCACAAAGTAACTCACTCAACTTTACACTAAACCACCCACTTATTCACTAACTCACTCTTCTCTCTACTCGTTCTCTCACTCAACCCGCCACTCAACCATTGACATAACCATCTGCTCAATCATTCACTCAACCAGTCACTCAACTATTCCCTTCACCAGCCTACCACTCACGCAACTATTAATTCAGCCACTCACTCAATCATCCTCTCAACCACACATTTAACCATTACCTCAACTTAATATTGAATCACTTAACCACTCACTCAGCCACACACTCAACAACCCACTTAACCAACCACTGAACTACACAATTAAACACTCACTCAGCCATTCAATCAACCACTAACTCAACCACTCCATCAATAACTAACTCAACCACCCAGTCAAAAACACGCTCAACCATTTATTCAACCACTCAGTCGACCACCCACTAAACCACTCACTCCACCAGCCACTCATCTAATAACACTTCACCCAACACCCACTCAACCACCTCTTCAAACACTCAACACCCACTTAGCCACCAATTAAACCACACATCCAACTACCCACTCAACCACCAACCCAACTACCCACCAACTCAACTACCAAACAAACCACACACTCACATACCACCTCAAACACTCATCCAACACTCACTGAACCACCAATTTTAAACACTCATCCAACTACCCACTCAGCAACCAACCCAACTATCCACGAACTCAACCACACACCAAACCACACACTGAAGTACCACTTCAATCACTCACTGAAACACATATTGAAACACCAACTCATTCCACCAACTGAAGCATCATCCCACTCAATATCCCATTCACCTATCCCCCCTCCCCCAAATCAAGCACTCATACACCCACACCAATATCTACCCACTCAACCACTCACTCGCATAGCTACCCACCTACTCACCCCCTCCCCCACTCACAGTCACCACCCATTCAACCAACTATTCAATTATCCAGGCTCCTTTTACCACTCCCACACTAACCAACTCAGCAACCATTCATACAACTACTTACTAAAGCACCAACTCAGCAACCATTCATACAACTACTTACTAAAGCACTAACTCAGCCAACCATCAACTCATACAACTACTTACTAAAGCACTAACTCAGCCAACCATCAACCCATACAACTACTTACTAAAGCACTAACTCAGCCAACCATCAACTCATACAACTACTTACTAAAGCACTAACTCAGCCAACCATCAACTCATACAACTACTTACTAAAGCACTAACTCAGCCAACCACCCACTCATACAACTACTTACTAAAGCACCAACTCAGCCAACCACCCACTCATACAACTACTTACTAAAGCACCAACTCAACCAACCATCAACTCATACAACTACTTACTAAAGCACTAACTCAACCAACCAGCCACTCATACAACTACTTACTAAAGCACTAACTCAGCCAACCACCCACTCATACAACTACTTACTAAAGCACTAACTCAGCCAACCATCAACTCATACAACTACTTACTAAAGCACCAACTCAGCCAACCACCCACTCATACAACTACTTACTAAAGCACCAACTCAACCAACCATCAACTCATACAACTACTTACTAAAGCACTAACTCAACCAACCACCCACTCATACAACTACTTACTAAAGCACTAACTCAGCCAACCACCTACTCATACAACTACTTACTAAAGCACCAACTCAGCCAACCACCCACTCATACAACTACTTACTAAAGCACCAACTCAGCCGACCACCCACTTATAAAACTACCTACCCAATCTCCTACTCAAACAACCCCCAGATAAACCAATCAACCACTCCTTTTCAGGGAATAGACAAACAAATTTACAGATAGCGTCACTTACTTTTCAGAGAGTAGACAAACAGATTTACAGATATCGTCACTTACTTTTCAGGTTATAGACAAACAGATTTACAGATATTGTCACTTACTTTTCAGAGAATATACAAACAGATTTACAGATATCGTCACTTACTTTTCAGGGAGTAGACAAACAGATTTACAGATGGCGTCACTTACTTTTCAGGGAATAGACAAACAGATTTACAGAGAGCGTCAGTTACTTTTCATAGAATAGACACATAGATTCACAGAATACATTAAATCCCATTCAGGGAATAGACAAACATATTTGCAGATTACACGACTTACTTTTCAGAGAATAAACAAACAGATTTACAAATTACGTCACTTACTTTCAGGGAATAGACAAACAGATTTACAAAATACGTCACTTACTTTCAGGGATTAGACAAACAGATCTACAAATTGTGTCACTTACTTTCAGGGAATAGACAAACAGATTTTAAAATTGTGTCACTTACTTTTCATAGAATAGACAACTAGATTTACAGACTACGTCAAATCCGTTTCAGGGAATAGTCAAACAGATTTACAGACATCGAGACTTATTCTCAGGGAATAGACAAACAGATTTACAGGTAGATTCACTTACTTTTCATAGAATAGACAAATAGATTTACAGATTACGTCAAATCTCTTTCAGGGAATAGACAAACAGATTTACAGACAGCGTCACTTACTTTTCAGGGAAAAGACAAACACATTTACAAATTGTGTCACTTACTTTTCATAGAATAGACAAATAGATTTACAGATTACATCAAATCCCTTTCAGGGAATAGACAAACATATGTACAGATTACGTCACTTACTTTTCAGACAACAGACAAATACCTTTACTGATTACGTCACTTTCCTTTCAGAGAAGGGACAAACAGATTTACAGATTACGTTACTTACTTTCAGAGAATAGAGAAATAGATTTACAGGCTGCGTCTTATACTTTCAGGGAATAGTCAAACAAATTTACAGATTACGTCACTTACTTTTCAGAGAAAAGTCAAAAAGATCTATCAACTGTGTCATTTTCTTTCTGGGAATAGTCAAACAGATTTACAAACTGCGTCCCTTTCTTTAAGGGAATAGTGAAACAGATTTACAAACTGCGTCACTTTCTTTAAGGGAATAGTGAAACAGATTTACAAACTGCGTCACTTTCTTTCATGGAATAGTCAAACAGATTTACAAATTGCGTCTCTTTCTTTAAGGGAATAGTGAAACAGATTTACAAACTGCGTCACTTTCTTTCATGGAATAGTCAAACAGATTTACAAACTGCGTCACTTTCTTTAAGGGAATAGTGAAACAGATTTACAAACTGCGTCACTTTCTTTCATGGAATAGTCAAACAGATTTACAAATTGCGTCTCTTTCTTTAAGGGAATAGTGAAACAGATTTACAAACTGCGTCACTTTCTTTCAGGGAATAGCCAAACAGATTTACAAACTGCGTCACTTACTTTTCGTGGAATTGAACCATTTGCTAGATTGCCACACAAACCATGACTTTAAACTGCCAGGCGTTCTGCCCTTCACTCCACAACATTTCAACTGTAATACATGCCACAACAAATGTTTAGTTCCTTAATGGTGCTTGATTGAAGCCCTGTACATATTATTAATTTTTGTTTTAAAACAAATAAATCACAATCGTGTATTCTTTAGTAGAATATCGCGCCCTTTGTTATTGTCAGAAGGTAGTCCTACTTCGTTCTGCACTATTTACGAACTTTCTTTGGTTAGTGACTGACATAGACGTCAAAGACCGTCATGGCTTATGGCGTATTTCAGGGCCTCAATCTGCCGAAGACGGATGTGTCGGACCGAAAGGTGCAAATATCGCAGTCAAGCTGTAAACTAGCGACACATCGCATTACATTCTCCGGAATACACCCTACTACTTGCAAAGCCCTGTTCAGGACTTGGTAACGGGAGTTTGAGAACGAACGCAGAAGAAGAAGAAGATGGTCATCAATAAACTCCCTTCACTTCATCCAGTTTGCAGACATACTTCGTACAGTGACCCAACTCTGATTCATGATTTTCATTTCGTCCAGTACGGTTCTTCGCCAAATTCGTTTAGTTTAGTTTAAATTAGTTTAGTGTAAATTAGATTAGTTTAATTTAGTCGAAGAATCAACGTCATTACAAACTGCTTAACCCATAAGTGCTTTGTTCTTCTCAATAGTGTGGGATAATCTCAGCACAATGCACAAAGGCCGTAACACCGGCGATGTTCACGTAATAGATTGAGTAGATTTTAAACATAATTTAAAATTTCGCACGGGCAGCGGCTGTTAAGCCTAGTCTTTTCGATTTCTAACTTCCGAGCGATGTTAAGCGTACGCGAATTTGGACACGGGCGTCCGATCTCTACAACCCAGAGACCCGGGGAAATACCATAAGGTTAAAGTGAAAAAAAACCGGTCTCCACCGTGATTTGAACCCGCGATCTCTAGCACCTGAGGGCCGACGTCTTTCCTCGAGACTTCTCAGTTCCCAAGTTGTCCTAGGCCAACCTCTTTTCCGCCTTCCCTTTGAAGGCCCATACAAAGGCAGCCCTGGTAATGGTACCTAATTAATTTCCTTGGATGTAGCCTATCCGTCGCTCATCTCGGTGCATAGACCATCGACAACATCCATCTAGCATACACTCCATTGGGCTACTCTTTCTACATCTCTTCAGGTGTAATCATTTATTCTTTGTTCTTTCTCACATTGTCTTCTACGTGTAATTGGGCTCCATATATCTCGCTCTCTGTCTGTTAACCCCACCCCATCTCTCTCTATTTACCCCCCCCCCCTCTATCTCTTCTCCCAGAATTCCACGAAATAACTTATATGGTTACGTTGGAGTGGCATTCCGTAGCAAATGACCTTTCCAGCCCAATTTTCTTTGCTTAATTTGTTGATTATACCAAGATCAACAAGCCGCTGTCCAAGTATCTGGGCAAATATCAGATTGGTTCGCAGTACAAAAGGGAGTTCGACAGGGATATATCCTCTCACCTTATCTATACAACATATATGCGGAATATATAATGAGAAATGTTCGAGAAGACGAGAACATTGAAAGTTTCGATATATTTACGATTGGCGGGTACGAGATTCTAGAGTTACGATACGCAGACGACACAGTGATACTATCAAGAAGTGCAGAAGGGCTAGAGCAGCTAATTTTAGCCGTAAATGGTCACAATAAAATCAAAACCTGTTTATAAACATAAATAAAACAAAGATAATGACCACCAACAAAACACAAATATACAATATTAAACTTTTACCAACAATCCTACCATGCAAATGCCCAGCATTAATAATCCACCAACAAACCTACCACCCAAATATACAACATTAATATCCCACCAACAATCCAACCCCGTAAATATACAATATTTACCTCCTAACAGCAAATCCTACCACCCAAATATACAACATTATTAATCCACCAACAGTCCTACCACCCAGATATCCAACATTAATATCCCACCAGCAACCCTAGCACGCAAATATTCAGTTTAAGGTTTCACTGACAATCTGGCCTCTTAGAAATTCAAAGTGAGACTCACTTTTCTCTGAACATCATCCCACACATGAGTGACGTCATTATTATTGTCGTTAAAGTCGACTTCAATCCCGTACTTGTTCATCAAAGTTACCTCCATCTGCGTGGATAACTTCTCGCTGAGCTGTTTGAAAAAGGCAAATACATTTAGGCAACGTCCTAGACATCTTGCAATTCATTTTCACGAGAATCTATGAGCCATTTAAAAGGCACTTTTAGGCTGGGAGCAGTTTGAAAGTCATTTTCCGGAGAAGTTGCGTACAGTTTGAAGGGCACCTTCAGGGGAAGTTGTGTCTAGTTTGAAGGTCACCTTCAGGGGAAGTGTCGTCAGTTTGAAGGTCACCTTCAGGGAAAGTGTCGTCAGTTTGAAGGTCACCTTCAGGGGATATTATGTACAGTTTGAAGGTCACCTTCAGAGGAAGTTGTGGGTACACTTGAAGTTCATCTTCAAGGGAAGTTACGGACAGTTTAATGTGTATCTTCAAGGGAAGTTACGGACAGCAAAAAGTTTATCTTCAAGGGAAGTTCCGGACAGTTTAATGTTTATCTTAAAAAGGAAGTTTCGGGCAGTTTAATGTTTATCTTGAAAAGGAAGTTTCGGGCAGTTTAATGTTTATCTTAAAAAGGAAGTTTCGGGCAGTTTAATGTTTATCTTCAAGGGGAAGTTTCAGACAGTTTAATGTTTATCTTAAAAAGGAAGTTTCAGACAGTTTAATGTTTATCTTAAAAAGGAAGTTTCAGACAGTTTAATGTTTATCTTAAAAAGGAAGTTTCAGACAGTTTAATGTTTATCTTCAAGGGGAAGTTTCAGACAGTTTATTTTTTATCTGAAGTGGAAGTTTCGGGCAGTTTATATGTTGCTTTACGTCAAATTGCGGTCACATTTTTGTGATTTTTCGAGCAGTTTACAGGTTACCTTCATGGACAGTTGCAGGCGGTTCGTAGGCTACCTTCAGGGGAAGTTGCAGAACGCTTGAAGTTCGTGTTGATAAGAAGTTGCGAGCAGACTCAAATATATTTTCATAGAAATATTTGAAAAACTGGAAAACAGTTTTTGTGATATTTTAAAGACCTAGTGAAAGAAAGGTCGTGAATAGTTTGATTGTCACTTTCAAATTACTTGATATTTAATTAATAAATAACACACATTGTAAGTACATGCATACAGTACACAATTCACTCACTCACTTTTTCACTCACTCACTCACACATACATACATACATACGAGACAAAGGTCCCCTCTAATTATCCCTAGAATCACTTAACACTGGGACCCAGTAACTACGCCTTTGCACAACACATTTCTGACATGCCCTCCGTACTTACAATGTCCCTGTAGGCGTATCCCACTGACGCAGCCACCACAAAGAGAATCAGGAGTAGAAGTATGATGACAAAGTACTGAAATTATTCATAAATACATTAGAGTTGCATTTTTATACAAAATGGGACTATCTATCAAAAGTGTGAATCGTCTTCCATCTACCTTCCTCCTTTATCCTTCATTCTTCTTCTTGTCCTGGTTGTACATTTTAGCGTCAGATTATGAACATGTTTCTTGACCCTGTTCTCTAAGTTTATTCATCACATGTGATGAAGACTTCTCTTTGTTCAGTCTTTTCTATTGCTTTGTCCGTTGAAATAGGTGACTTACGCGGGGATGTGGATTAACGTGTGCAAGAAACTAAGCCTTTTTTCAACCTCCCTCTCTGGTCATGAGCTACCCTTGGCCAGTGGCAAGATATTTATCGAGACGACTGGAGATAGCACAGGATGCAGATTTTTCCTCAGGGATTACTCCCGAAGACTTTATCGTAAACAGGTATCCCGCAAGGCAGCGGATGGAGATGACATCTAACGTTGTATGTCGTGCCTTTCCCATAACTTCAAGAGGTATAAGGGACATCCCCGGAGTGTGAGTGAGTTGACGGGGCCCTAGCATGTTATTAGTACATGGGGAACTTTACTGTGGTCCATCTGTTGCGCACTCGGCTTTTGCGATGTATCCATTAATTAAGATATGTGTAGTAAAGCTTTCTGAGGGATACTTCCTGGGGTTTGTCGTGTCACATGCCCGAACCATTTGGTTAGCTGTCTCTTGATGAATTCTAGCACTGGAGTTGTCCTAATTGTTGTCTAATATCTCTGTTCTGATTACTTCCATTTTTGTTTCTCCATGAATTTGTCGCAGGCATTTCATCTCTGTTGTTTTAACTTTGTTTGCTAATGTCCAATTCTGGTATTGGTAACACAATGTAGATAGGAATATCGCGTTGTATTTCGTTATTTTTTGTATTCATTGTCACATTGTAATATCTGGGATATTTGCCCAATATTTTGATATGTCTTGATTTGTTTTATTACATCTGTTTTGGATTTCGGTGTCACTTTCTCTATCTGCTGACATCATGTTACCCAGGTACGTGACATTTTCCCCATATTTTACTTGTTAGTTTTGAATTAATATTGTTGTGTCTATTTGTTTTCTTGCAATCGTCATAACTTTGGTTTTCTCTATGTTGATTATCTTACTGTAATCCGTACAGACTTCATAACTTTGGTTTTCTCTATGATGATTATCTTACTGTAATCCGTACAGACTTCATAACTTTGGTTTTCTCTATGATGATTATCTTACTGTAATCCGTACAGACTTCATAACTTTGGTTTTCTCTATGATGATTATCTTACTGTAATCCGTACAGACTTCATAACTTTGGTTTTCTCTATGATGATTATCTTACTGTAATCCGTACAGACTTCATAACTTCGGTTTTCTGTATGTTGATTTTCATACTATAATCCGTACAGACTTCATAACTTCGGTTTTCTCTATGTTGATTATCTTACTGTAATCCGTACAGACTTCATAACTTCGGTTTTCTGTATGTTGATTTTCATACTATAATCCGTACAGACTTCATAACTTCGGTTTTCTCTATGTTGATTATCTTACTGTAATCCGTACAGACTTCATAACTTCGGTTTTCTGTATGTTGATTTTCATACTATAATCCGTACAGACTTCATAACTTCGGTTTTCTCTATGTTGATTATCTTACTGTAATCCGTACAGACTTCATAACTTCGGTTTTCTGTATGTTGATTTTCATACTATAATCCGTACAGACTTCATAACTTCGGTTTTCTCTAAGTTGATTTTCATACTGTAATCCGTACAGACTTCATAACTTCGGTTTTCTCTATGTTGATTTTCATACTGTAATCCGTACAGACTTCATAACTTCGGTTTTCTGTATGTTGATTTTCATACTGTAATCCGTACAGACTTCATAACTTCGGTTTTCTCTATGTTGATTTTCATACTGTAATCCGTACAGACTTCATAACTTCGGTTTTCTCTATGTTGATTTTCATACTGTAATCCGTACAGACTTCATAACTTCGGTTTTCTCTATGTTGATTTTCATACTGTAATCCGTACAGACTTCATAACTTCGGTTTTCTCTATGTTGATTTTCATACTGTAATCCGTACAGACTTCATAACTTCGGTTTTCTCTATGTTGATTTTCATACTGTAATCCGTACAGACTTCATAACTTCGGTTTTCTCTATGTTGATTTTCATACTGTAATCCGTACAGACTTCATTAAGATTGTTGATATGTTGCTGCAGTGATTTCCAGAGGTTGCTATTAGTGCTTGGTCATCAGCAAGTAGAAGTTCACTTAACTGTTCAATGAGATTTTTTCCCTCACTAATGTTGGATGTTTTGTTTTTCTTTACATATTTTGTATGTGATAAAGCGCGAATAACTTACTAAAATCTGGTAGAGTCCGTAAATACGGTAATATCATCACCATCATCAGTTTCTATCCACTTGTTGACAGTTGTAAGGGCTGATTTCTACAAGCTACACACTTTACTGTAAAGTAAAGTATCCCATAGCATTACTACCGTAGGGGTGTGAGGTGTTAGCTATCTCACATTTCAAAGGCTCGGCCATCTCCTCTCCCTCGCTGCTTTTACTTCCCGGACTGAACCGGTACCCATTTAAGGCTGGATCGACCCGGGAGCCATTGCGGTCTGAAAAAAATATTACCGCTTCAACTGGGGAATGAACCCAGGTCCACTCAGATGCGAAGGACAATAATAGTACCACTGCCTCTCAGGGAGCATGTCGTCAGAGACGACTAACTGTGTGACATGGCATAACACCGGACATGGATAGGTTGTTTGTTTACAGGAGCATTGACGGCGTCTAATAGGCTGCAGTTCTACTTTGCTTTAGTGTTTGAGTCTATTAAGATGGATTCACACCTCGGTTAACCACCATCAGTAAGCGCTTGTCCCAACGCAGCGGAGTATTAAGCTGCTCTAGCCTAGCCCGCTAGGCAGGAAACCCGTCTCCTGGCTACATCCAGCTCATACCTGAGCTGGGGCCTTTCACACGGGCATCTACCTCTGCAGAAGTACATATCTGCTAAGAACTAAGAGCTAAGAACAAACAACGAATAAACACCTGACAGCAACATCACAACGTGAAGTAGATGGTTCATTTCTTTCGCCTGGCCCGAAAATATGAAATGACAAGTTTTTATAAAACAATACAAAACAACCATAACTGTACTTGAGTAAATAAAAAAATAAGTTCTGCAAAATGGCTCGGAAACACGGCATCTGTTTCTGTTTCTAAGAATCGACGTCACTGCACTCCGGGCATACCCATAGGTGCTCAGTCTCTCTCATCAAATGGCGTAAGGTATGGATGATGATGGTCCCTGTAGCTTGCTGGTTGTAGACTCTCCTGCGCCGTCCTCTCATGCGCCCCACTCCGCTCGAACCTCGTTTAATGTCGAAACTTTGCAGTCTGTGGATTGATGCTTCATCTATTGCGGTGTCCTCATCCAGCAGGCGGTCATTGATTGATTTCAAAATGTCACTTCCATCCATCACCAATGTGCCCATGATTGGAGCCCTTGAAGCCAAGATGTCAGCTCTTTTATTGCCCTGAACCCCGGCATGAGCAGGACAGTATATCCAGGTCAGCTCCTGGAGATTTGAGGCCTCAACAGCTGCTATCCACTCATACCTAAGTCATCCCGTCTGTACTTTCTGAAGTACGGCTTGCGCGTCTGTCACGATGACTGCCTTTGTTATAGAAGTCTCAGATATCCATTTCAGTGCTGAGGTCACTGCTTCCGTCTCCATTCTCGTACTGGTGGTTATTGACATGTATGCCCTACGGCGCTCAGCAACGTCCTCTCCTCTCACTCTAGCCGAGAAACCCCAGTCTGATGTCCCACTGCGCACGACTGATCCGTTGGTGTATATGACAGCGTCACTCTCCAGTGTGTTTTCAGTTACCAGCTGATTTACCTCGTGCTCTGCTCTCTCGTTGTTCCATTCTCTGCATTCCTTGCCTAAGCTTATGTTGACTCTCTGGTACTCTATCATTCTATCAACAAAGTGGACCCATTCTTCCCCTTTGGCTATCGTCTCAGCTGGAGTGACGTGTCCGATTGTTGTCTCAGCCTGTGCCATCCATGACGACCCTCTCTTGATTCTTGATCCCATGATGTCTGAGATACTACTGT
Source organism: Ariolimax columbianus (assembly GCA_036924085.1). Lineage (NCBI taxonomy): Eukaryota > Metazoa > Mollusca > Gastropoda > Stylommatophora > Arionidae > Ariolimax > Ariolimax columbianus. The sequence goes on from JAVGWX010000010.1 coordinate 45,842,800, forward strand.
GCAGAGCGCGCCGAGTGTCTGTGGTGACACGCATATAGGCTTTGCCTTGTGCCAGTTTATGTCTGGATGTCACCGATAACAATCCCAACATGTACCGCATCATCACAATCGGGGTATCTCTAGTGCAGCCCAGAACCAGACGCATATCTTCATTCTGGATGTGGTCCAACCTTACACACTGTGTTCTTGATAGTGTGAGGATGCCTAGTCCATAATCGATGACAGACAACACGACCTGACGAAATAGGATGAACAGGAGGCGTTGTTCCAAGTCGGCAGCAACCATGATCTTGAGTTCTCCCAACCCTCTCTTGCATCTTTGTACGATGTGGTTAACATGGCAGTTATAGGAAAGACTGCGATCAAAAGTCACTCCGAGATATTTCAACCTGTCACACCTGTCAATGGTGCAACCATCAAAAGTGGTGCCCGGGAGTTCAGCCTTTACTATGGAATTATTCAAAGAGCACCACATCATGCAGGCCTTGTTCGGATTAATCTTGGAGCTTGAGTCGCATGGCATATACATTCGTAAGTAATAGTATTACATCCAGACTGCAGATGGTCATATAATGGATGCTAGAGACACCGTCACATGTGATTGTGGAGCACCCAATCAAACACCAGAACATATTCTGCAGGACTGCCCCACTTATACAGACCAACGAGAGGCAGCCTGTCCAGGGGGAGCGACCGTGCTCGATAAATTGTCGGGGAACGGTGGAGTCCAGGAACGCACATTCTCTATCGTGAAACCCACCGAGTTAGAAGCAGAATAAGATGATCGTCGTCGAAGAAGAAGAAGATAAAGAAGTAGATCAAGAAGAAGTAAGAAAAAGAAGAAGAAACAAAACAAAAGGCAAAAGAAAGAAAAGGAAGAAGATGAGAGAAAGAAGACGAAAAAAAACTAAGAAAAAGAAGAGAGGGAAAAAGAATAAGAAGAAGAAGAAGAAGAAGAAGACTGCTATAGAAATAGATACACGCTTCGTACACCTGAACATTATTTTCATCTTCTATCCATGTGTGTCGGTAGACGGCGTAGCGAGGTATAGTTTTCTTTCGTGTGTCATATGTGCCACCTATGATGTTATTTCGTTTCTTCCGTTTACACAGTTACACCGTCTATCAATCTTTTTCTTGGTCTCCATCTTGATCCCTAGTGTTGTAGATCCGCGCAGTTGGTATATCTGGTTACATTTTTATTAGGTGTCCGAGCCACGATATTATCTGACATTCCACGTACCTTCTGCTTAATTGAATAGTTTGCATCATGTCCAGCCTTGTGACCCAACAGCTGACCTCTCACACCTCATCGTTTTTCTTTCATGCACCCAGTAGTATTATTGTAAGGGGTGATTGTGGTGGTTGTGGTAGTTGTAGTAGCACCATTTGCATTAGTAGTAGTTGTACAACTACTATTACTACTACTACCCTCAAAAGCACTATCATTACCACTATCACCATCATATCTACTGCTCTTACTACTACTACTACCACACATCTACTATTACAATTACTATTAATACTATTACTGCTACTGTTAAAACTATTACTACTATTATTAATACTATTACTACTACTACCACTACTGATGTTAGTGCTGTTATTACTACTTCTGATGTTACTACTACTACCACTACTGCTAACTATCACTACTACTAATAACATTACCACCATAATTACCACTACTGCTATAACTATCACTACTTCTACTACTGCTACTATTCCTGTTACAAATACCACTACCACTAATGCGACTTTTACCCTTACCAAAATTACTACTACACCTATTACTGCTGCTACTACTACTAATACCATTACTACTACCACTATTTCTACTACTACTACTACTACTATTTATACCATTACTATTAATAATGCTACTACTACTATTACTACCAGTACTACTATTACCACTACTACTGCAACAAAAGAACGAACCATTCAAAACGTATCCCTGACTTACGATGCCCAAAATAATCCTGTTCTCAGCTATGGCACCAGCTACTCCTAGAATTGCCAGAACAACCATCACGCTGCCACCGACAATGATGGCTATAGCCGCTCCTCTGTACAGTTCACTGCCAGTCAAATCCTTTATTTTCTCTGCACCATACTCTGAGGCCAAGCCCCATGCCCCAAGACCGATAGCTATAGCCCCGGCACACTGTGGATAGAAATGAAGATATACAATATATGCGTGTTGGCATCATTTCATTCTCGACAGACCATTGACTCAGCACACAAGAGCCACCCGCGTGCACAGTTCCTTCTGCTTCCCTCGCACTCGTTTGGAGTGTGAGGTTTGAAGCAGCTTGATGTCCTCAGCCTGCAGGCCAGTATGCAATGGTGTGTCACCTCTCATGAAGTCTCACTGAAATCCGCCTGGGTATAGTGATATGGATGACCACTTATGTCCAGGCAGCAGACTCTTCCCTGCCCCCCCCCCCCCCCTCCCACCATGCAGCCTGCGTATCCAAGAAAACGACATGCAGATACTAGTTGACACCAATGATGTCACATGAATTGTCAGAATGGCATGTTAACAATATCCAGATTAGATACTATGAAATTAATCAGAGACTGGTGAATGTTTGGAATGCATTGCCCCAGGAAATAGTAAGGTGAGGGCAAGTCAATGCATTCAAAAAAGATTGGATGCAGTTTAGCTATTTTAAAATCAAATTAAGTGAAAGAAACTGGTTGTATGCAGACTCTGCAGTGCCTTCTAAACTAGCATAAAGAAGTTACGTTAATGTTGAACCGCTTTAGTGACTCCGGTTCCTGATTTAATCCTTGGGTTTTATTCCCAAAGATTTGTTTCACACGTGGATATAAATGCAAGGCAACAGAAGTTTGAGATAAGGATGATGGAACCACAGTTGAAAGTCGCTGACTAGCCCAACCCAAGTCAGCAGTGGTTACAATAAAATAGGCCTAGGTACAAGGCACACGCTTCTCTTCTAGTGGAACTGTAATGTCTTCTTTCCTTCAGTATCCACGGTGTGGTCCCAGCCAATTACATCATCTAGAGTAAAACATATATCTGTTTCTCACTATTCGTTTTGTTTACCGTTAATTCAGCTTTCCCCTGTAGAGCCATCCGATAAAAAATAGGTCCAACATTGTCCTTTGGTTTTTATTACGAAAGTATGTTCTCATTAGGAAAGTCTGTCATCATTAGGAAAGTGTCATCATTAGGAAAGTCTCTTCTTCTTAGGAAAGTCTGTTCTTATGAGTAGAGTCTCTACTCATTAGGAAAGTCTGTTCTTATCAGCAAAGCCTCTACTCATTATGAAAGTCTGTTCTAATTAGGAAATTCTCTTTTCATTAGGAAAAACTTTTCTCATTAGGAAAGTCTTCATCATTAGGAAAGTTTGTTCTAATTTGGAAAGTCTTCATCATTAGGAAAGTTTGTTCTAATTAGGAAAGTCTTCATCATTAGGAATGTTTGTTCTAATTTGGAAAGTCTCTTCTCAAGAGCAAAGGCTTTCTAATTATGACAGTCTCTTCTCATTAGGAAAGTCGGTTCTAATAATAAAAGTCTTCTCATTAGAAAAGTCTCTTCTCATTAGCAATTCTCTTCTCATTAGGACAGTATGTCATCATTAGGAAAGTATATCATCATTAGGAAAGTCTCTTTTCATTAGAAAAGTATGTTCTAATTTGGAAGGTATCTTCTCATTAGGAATGTTTCTTCTCATTAGGAAAGTCTCTTCACATTAGGAAAAGCTTTCTAATTAGGAATGTCTCTTCTCATTATGAAAGTCTCTTCACATTAGGAAAGTATGTCATCATTAGGAAAGTATGTCATCATTGGGAAAGTCTCTTCTCATTAGAAAAATATGTCATCATTAGGAAAGTATGCCATCATTAGGAAAGTATGTCATCATTGGGAAAGTCTCTTCTCATTAGAAAAATATGTCATCATTCGGAAAGTATGTCATCATTAGAAAAGTATGTCATCATTAGGAAAGTATGTTATCATTAGGAAAGTCTCTTATCATTAGAAAAGTATGTTCTAATTTGGAAAGTATCTTTTCATTAGGAAAGTCAATTCTCATTAGAGGAGTCTCTTCTCAATAGGAAAGTCTCTTCACATTAGGAAAGTCTCTTCACATTAGGAATGCCTCTTCTCATTTGCAAGTCTCTTCTCATTAGGAATGTATTTCATCATTAGGAAAGTCTCTTTTCATTAGAAAAGTATGTTCTAATTTGAAAAGTATCTTTTCATTAGGAAAGTCAATTCTCATTAGAAGAATCTCTTCTCATTAGGAAAGTCTCTTCTCATTAAGAAAGTCTCTTCTCATTAGAAAAGTCTCTTCTCATTAGAAAAGTCTCTTCTCATTAGGAAAGTTTCTTCTCATTAGGAAAGTTTCTTCTCATTAGGAACGTTTCTTCTCATTAGGAAAGTCTCTTCTCATTAGGAAAGTCTCTTCTCATTAGGAAAGTTTCTTCTCATTTGGAAAGTCTCTTCACATTAGGAAAGTCTCTTCCCAATAGGAAAGTGTCTTCTCATTAGGAAAGTCTCTTCTCACTAGGAAATAATCTGCTCATTAGGAAAGCCACTCATACATCTACTCAAATATTCACTGACTCACCCACTCACTCAATCTCTCACTCACTCAATTACTCATGTACTTAATAACTCACTCAATAATTCACTGTCGCATTCGTCTATTAAACATCCTTACTCAGTCACTCACTCACGCACTCATTCTCTCTCTCACCCATCTACTTGCATACTTAATCACTCACTCATTCATTCTCTCACTCTCACTAATTTATGAACTGACTCACACATATCTCATTCACTCATTCATCTACCCCCGCACTCATTCTCTCTCTCACCCATCTACTTGCATACTTAATCACTCACTCATTCATTCTCTCACTCACACATATCTCATTCACTCATTCATCTACCCCCACACTCATTCCTACACTCTTATTCTCTCATCCCCTCCTTCTACTTAATATTTACTCGATCACTCACTCGCTCAATCACTTAATCACTCAGTTATTCCTTCTCTCACTCACTCATTCTTCTACTTATTCTTAATCTTAGTCAACATGTACTTCTATTGATACGAACACCCCTGTGCAGGTCCCATCGCAGATGTGAGCTGGATGTAGCCAGAAGAATTATTTACTGCTTAGCGGGCTAGGTTCGAGCAGCTGATTACTCCACTGCGTTGGGAAAAGTGCAGAAGATGGTTGTTTACTTAAACGATGTGTGAGTCCATCTTAAAAAACTCAAACACTAGAGCAAAGTAGAAACACAGCTTGTTGGGCGCATATATGATGCTTTTCAAAAACCACCTAACCATGGCCCGTGTTATGCCATGTCGCACAGTTAGTCACCTCTTACCACATGATGTATGTGAGGCAGTGGTGCTAATCGTATCTTCTTCATACACAAAGACCCCAGTGAACCACTCGCGACGTATTATATACGTATTCACTCACTCAATTCCTCAATAACTCCTTCCCTCACTCACTGTTTTATCTACTCACAAATTCAATCACTCATTATCGCACTGACTCATTTACCTACTTACATACGTATATAATAACTAACATTCTTACGTTACCGTGTAACGTAGTCACTACATGCATGCCCTGAGATGTGACAAGTTACAACCCCAGAAAATACAATTCAGAACTCAGAAAACAAATGCACTAGGCAATCATCATCTTCATCAGATTAGTCAGTCCGGAGACTGGTATTGAAGTATTCCTGATCATGTCACGCCAATGTCCTCTGTTAGTCAGTCCGGAGACTGGTGCGTAGACTTTTAATCATGTCAGGCCAATGTCCTCTGTTAGTCAGTCCGGAGACTGGTGGCGTAGACTTTTAATCATGTCACGCCAATGTCCTCTGTTAGTCAGTCCGGAGACTGGTGGCGTAGACTTTTAATCATGTCACGCCAATGTCCTCTGTTAGTCAGTCCGGAGACTGGTGGCGTAGACTTTTAATCATGTCACGCCAATGTCCTCTGTTAGTCAGTCCGGAGACTGGTGGTGTAGACTTTTAATCAGGTCACGCCAATTTCCTCTGTTAGTCAGTCTGGAGACTGGTGTTGACGACTTCTCATCATGTCACGTCACTGTTCTCTGTTAATCTGTCCAGACACTGGTGAATTCTTCTGATCATGTCACGCCAATGTCCTCTGTTAGTCAGTCGGGAGACTGGTGTTGAAGACTTCTGATCATGTCACGTCACTGTCCTCTGCAAGTCAGTCGGGAGACTGGTGTTGACGACTTCTGATCATGGCATACCACTGTTCTCTGTTAATCTGTCCAGACACTGGTGAATTCTTCTGATCATGTCACGCCAATGTCCTCTGTAAGTCAGTCGGGAGACTGGTGTTGAAGACTTTTGATCATGTCACATCACTGTTCTCTGTTTTCAGCAGATCTCTTCAGCTCAGTAAAAGTGTGCACCCCTATGTTCTTGCACCACTGTGTGATGTCATTGTTTCTTAGACGCTATCTTCTTCTTTTCCCTTGAATATTGTCTTCTATCAAGCGTCCATGTCCCATGTTATGACCAATCCAAGACAATCTAGCTTCTCGTATACTCGTCATTAGTTGTCAATAGAGAATACAAAAGAAAATTTAGTGATAGCAGGTTTTAATCTTATCTACAAATCAAGTGAACGGATGCGTCCTGTTAAAAAAAAAAGACATAAAATATGGGGTTTTGGTGAGTTTGGTTTTCCAAATCCTTATGTCTTTGTGGTTGGTGTATAGGGTTTTTCAAGGTCATTCAAAATGTGTCAGCTCCCCTTGGACTATGTGTCTTCAAAACATGAACACCAGGTCCTGCCGGTTTGTGTCACCTGTTCCAATTCTGTCCCACTCTTTTATGCTTCCCCAATGCCTCTATCGAGCTCTCTGCTCCATGTGTATCCAGTCTGCCTCCACTCCCCTTGCCATGAAGACATGAAGATACAACAATACAAACTCCATAAGAACTACAGCATTGACCTTGAAAATTGGAAGAACATTGTTGCTGATCCCTCTTCCTAGCGTAGTAAAATCTCTGCTGGCACGGCGCATATGGATCAGATAAGAATAAAGATAAGAATCAAGATAAGAATAAAGGAAACTGCACGGAGACGAGCGACATGAAAGGCACAAGACAAATTATCTAAAGAAATGGTTGACAGACAATGTATCTCTGCCATCAGTGTGACAGACGCTTTCAAGCTCGGATTGGTTTCTATCAGACATCTCCGAACCCACTCTAGGATTGACAGATGGCAATGTGGTCTTCTTCGGTTGGTCTGATCAGTCATCTCCGAACCCACTCCAGAATTGACAGATGACAAAGTGGTCTTCTTCGGTAACGATGGATAAATAACTTAAACAGGATGTCAATATAATTAATCTCAACAATTCTGTTACCATGTGGTCTTCTTTACTAATGCATGATCTGTACTGGGGCACTTTCAATGGTGGGAAACTGCCTCCTGTAGTAGCGCGTGGTTGACACGTGTTTCTCCCACATCAGTTTTGCAGAGGAAAAGGCCGCCGTCCATCGTAGACGATGATGGCATAATTAATTTTGCTAGCGTTATTTTTAGCAAGGATTAACTGCGCTACTTTTATCCTCACACTCTCGTCTAGAGCCACCCGACCAAAGTGGCAAGTCAAGGACAAGACGAATAGGGGGCGACTACGAGATGCAGGGTACTCCGCATCAACCAGTCGTGAAAAAGACGGCGGAGTCCGGAATCGAATCCACACCACCTGATCACGAGGACAACGGCTTAACCACTTCGCCACGGAATCCTCACATCAGTTTTAGGTTTCGTTTATTTTTCATTATTTTGTTAATGTGAAACTTTCTGGTGCCCCGTTCCTGCCCTCTTCCAAGAAGTGTCGATTGGTGGAGGCTTGTGTTGGTTGAACGCCAGTTCTCATCGGAATGTCAGACTGACACGACATAGTAGCTGGAATGGTTGACGTCTGGCCGCCATGCGACCATTCGTGTACTTGCGTGAATTGGTAAGTGTCAAAGACTCTAGTTTCTTCCAGTAAAAAATTATTACAGATGTGGGCAAGGTTGCCAGTTCCGCGGTTTTCCCGCATCTTTTTTCAAATAGTTGCGGGAAATTTGAGCCAGTGGCGGTTTGCGCTAGTTTGGGCTACTTTAATTTTTGCCGGCTATTTTTGGGCAACCTGGCACAGACATGTATTCACGATGTTACAAATGCACCAGCATGAAAACTTCATTTTCAAGTGGCCAAAGACGTGGAGCCGAAATACACAGCTCAGCTTTTCTACAATATGTACACTGCAGATGAAAATAAATTGTATCTTGTTTTCGTGTAACCCATCCTGCAACTCATCCTGCAACCTATCCTGCAAGAACTCAGCAAGGTTAACAAACTCTTCGAGTTAGATCAAGTAATGTCAAACTGTTGAGGAAATTGATGACGTTATATCGCTATATTCTGCAACGCGTCACGAGACCAGCAAAATTCGATACAAGAGCTTCGACTTGGACATTGACGACCACTCAAATAATCTACCCTTGCAGAAGTTAATTTTGGAATAAAATTTCAAATTATTCTCGCGGACTCTACATTGGTCACAGCCAGATGGCAGAAGATACATTGTCGAAATTATTTGATGGAAGTGTTAAAAGAAATGAGACAGAGATTGTCAACAAACGTGAAATGGGTTGAATCGTTATATAATCTTAGTACATTGGTAGTTTTGGGCAAACAGAAGCCACATCTAGCAACATTATCGTTTCTACCTTTATTTCAAGGAAATCTGGAACAACTGGGACAACAGAGGAATTGGCTCAGCTTAATTTCTTGGCCAAATACTGATGAGGCTAATGTTGAGCGGTTTTGGGTGGATACTGTTAACCATACAGATGCATCAGGCGAACGAGAGTTCTTTGATTTAGTGAATGTTACTTTGTCTCTTTTGGCCTTACCATTCAGTAATGCATTTGTTGAGATAGTATTTTCCCTAATGAATCTTATTCAAACAAAAATAAAAATGTGTTCAAGATGTTGAGCAGCGCATGAGCGACAGCGGTCAGCGACCCATAGCTGACTGCTAGCTTCACGGCCAGCGAACCAGAGCTGTCAAGACCCTTCTACACCTCCACGTGGTGATCCTGGATAACAGGCAGGGCAGACTGGCTAAGGAGAAGGGATCGAAAAAGGAATGCTAACCTGGTACTAAAAAAATACTTGCAGAAATCGGATGTGTTAAATCGAAAGGTGCAAATATCGCATTCAAGCTGGAAACTACGACACGACATTCCGTTCTCTGGACTACATTCTGCTACGTAAGCCCTTTCAGGGTTTGGTAGCGGGAGATTGAGAACGAACGAAGCCAAGCCAAACCAAATAAAAATCAGGAACAAGATGCAACAAAGTCTGCTTGAAAATCTCCTGCATATTCGTGGATCTATGGCTCATCATATCATTTGTTGAAATAATGTCCAGCCAACCAGCGCAATGATGTGCAGCCAACCAGCACAATAATGCTCAGCGAACCAGCACAATAATATCCAGCCAACCAGCACAATAATGTCCAGCCAACCAGCACAATAATGTCCAGCCAACCAGCACAATAATCTCCAGCCGACCAGCACAATAATCTCCAGCCGACCAGCACAATAATGTCCAGCCAACCAGCACAATAATGTCCAGCCAACCAGCACAATAATGTCCAGCCGACCAGCACAATAATGTCCCTGTGTGAAACAGAAGATGTGCCTGAATATGTGGATGTTTAGTTTTTTTTTTTAAATGGCAGAGACCTACCACTATGGTGATTCAACTTATTCATTGCATGTTGATTCATCATGTTTTAATAGCAGATATTTTCCATTTTATAACACTGTTATTGACAATGTTTGTATCTATTTTCATTAACACTTCACCGATAAAATGCAAAATTAACCACTTTTTTGTGTGTTCCCAGAATAAGTTTCGTTTCTAAAAATAAAAATGTTAGTGAAATTATGTTCATTTTTAATAATGTTACAATAAAGCTTCACTCAATTCAAGTAATTTATTACTGAGCTACTTTTGGTCGGTTTTCAAGATATTATTGATCGGTTAAAAAAACAACATTATCTGTCACCCCTGGCTCGTGTCAACCTCGGCTCTAGAAGTGTAACAATTCAACCTCGGCTCTAGATGTGTAACAAACTGCAGGTTCCTGCTCCGTTGTTACTTACCCACCGGCATGATACGGGAAATGAGAGAACGAGAGATGCTACCTTTCTCTCACAGGAAGTCGGAAACCGACTATTAGAAATTTAGTCAGATTACACTTGTGGTCTTAGATAGTGTGTCTTAGGAAATAGTTCGCATACCTTATTTATTTTTATATTTGGAGTTGTTTACGTTTATATGTTATTCACGATTTTCTTGCTGCAGCACGTGACTAACATAAATAATAAAAAATAAAAAAAGGATCGATTATTAAAACCGATTAATAGGCAAGTGATCAAGAAAGCCGATTATCGATAAACTGCCGATTAATTGGTGCAGTTCTTTTAATTTAAAAAAAATTGGGGGAGGAAGACTAACGTCCAGTTAAGCAAAACATACTGATCAGATATATTAGAAGTCAGGGTCAGGCAAAATATACTGGCCAAGACACTCACCTCGACTTTTCCCTAGTACTCGCTGAAACTGGTTGTTTTCATGGTAGCCTGGCTAACAAGGTGAGGGATCGACAGCATACTCGTAGTAGTGAGCGACAAGCAGATGAAGTCAAGAATAGCACAACTGCCTGGAGGACCCTGATCCACCTTCATCAGCACGCTTGGAATGTGAGTAAATCTACAACAAAACACCACTTAACGTCATTATCGGGACGCACACGAGAGTAAATATACTCATTGTAGCCTTTCAAGAACAACATACATATAACAAAATATACCACTTGCAAGGGTAATGACATTATCTCTACTCCGTGGAAATCTCATCCCATACAAATTCGACATCTTTAAAATGATGTATTTATTTTTGCTTTCGTCTGGTTTTCTCATAAGGTGGTATGCGTTGTACTGTGTTTGTACCTAATGGTCTAGTGCATCAGACTACAGCACGCATTTTCAAAATGGTACAAATCTGTAGTTTCGACAATCTGAAACCTGCAAATAGAGGTTGAAAGTCGTAGGATTAACCGTTTCGTTATGCCGTATCTGAGAATCGATATGTCACATCTTTGCCAGAGACATCATAAGAAGGTTGAAAACTTACCAGGACTAGAACGTTGAATAATACAAGGATCCATTTCATAACACGAACACATCCTCCCAAAGACATGGCTGCTGGTCAAATGTGTGAGATGTCGGATAATTTCTCAGAGTTCCTGGTGAATATAGACAAGGACTTTTAGATAATCATTGTATATATATATATATATATATATATATCCACACAATTAAAACACACATAAATGTGTGTGTGTGAGAGAGTACGTATATGTATATGTCATATCTGTTTATGTATGTGTGCGTGTGTGTATATATATTTGCTCACTGTCGTTCTCATGACAACCGATATGTCAAACACTGGTTCATGGACAGCCCATCCGCCTCTTTCACTTTCAACCCAAGAGCCTCTCTGATAACCCTTGCCTATCTTTTCCTCTGTCTGGCTGTGCCTCTTTTACCAGGTACCATACCCTCGAATATCGTTCTTTCTCGGTCATTGGGGCGTTTGATGTTGCCGAAGTATGTTAATCTCCTACAGGTAATGTTGTTTAATAGCCAGTTGTATTCTGTATCGAGCTCGTGTAGGGTTTCTGCGTTTTTCCTTTTCGTTATCTATAGTATTTTGAGCACTTTCCTGTAGCATTATACCTCGAAGGTTTCATTATTCTCTAGGTTTTGTGTGGTTGGCCATGTCTCGCATCCGTGTGTTATCATCGGCAAGACGCAAGTTGTCAGGATCTTTATTTTTGTCATGTTCTTAGTTTTCTGTCATAGGATTTTCATTTTAGTTAACCTCTGCACTGTCATGACCATCCTTTTTGCTTCACTTGGATAACATTAAGTCTGGTTTTTGCCTTGTCAGTGCTTTTTGTCTTAGTTTGCCTGTGTTTAAAGATATATTTTTGTTTCCTCGGTGTGTTGTTTGATGGACATCATCAACTGTTCCCGCCCAGCAGCGATCTTCGAGGGGACAACTGTATAATCTGCATATTATAAATGTAATATTTTATTTCCGCTCATCGGAACGAACTTTTCACATTCTTTGTCATTCTTGTTATTTCTTATTAGGTTCTCTGCATAGATAGTGAACGGATAAGTGTGCACTTTTGTCGTACTTCCTTGTACACTTCGAACCACTCCAATGACTCCAACTATTCTGACCGTTGCTTGTTGTACCTGATTCGATCAATCGAATCAGGTGTGTTGTGAACCCCCATGTCTGTCATGATTTCCCATATCTTTTCTTGTCGCAAACAGTCGAAAATCTTGGTATAGCTTATGAACCTTTTCTTGTCGCAAACAGTCGAAAGTCTTGGTATAGCTTATGAACCTTTTCTTGTCGCAAACAGTCGAAAGTCTTGGTATAGCTTATGAACCTTTTCTTGTCGCAAACAGTCGAAAGTCTTGGTATAGCTTATGAACCTTTTCTTGTCGCAAACAGTCGAAAGTCTTGGTATAGCTTATGAATCTTTTCTTGTCGCAAACGATGCATCACACAAGGTTTTCACATAGCGGAGCAAAAAATCATCGCCGAAGCTCAGAGAAAGCAAGCCGATATAACAGTTCCCACGACGACTTCACAGCCGACTTCTCACGTGTGTACTCCAATTGCGACATAGTCTGCCGTTCCAGCATTTAACTTTACAGTCAATGAGATCACAAGTAAGATGATGTCGCCAATTTGGCGTCAAACGGCAACTATTACTTTTGTCAGTATGTTGTCAGAATAAAAAAGCAGCACAGACAAGTATGACTCAGATAACGTGTTCTTTCAAGAAAGTAATTGGTACCTACGTTACAATCTAAACGCGTTCATCATGGACAAAGAATAACAGAAATGAAAACAGCTAACAAATCGAGATAGACCAAACGAGAACCGTCGAGACAATTTGCATACAAGCCATAATGGAGCATACGAGAAAAGAACAGAGTGCGTGTTTTCTAAGTGGTTGCTTATGCATATGTTTACGTTCGCTCTCTCTAAAGGTAAGGTAGGCCAGTCGGGGATGGCGTTTTAGAGACTCAAGTGTGGAAAGCTACAGCTGTTTGTGAGGATTCTGTCCTGTTTCACTTCTCGCTGCCTTTTCTTTCACTAACTAATTCAGGTACCTATTTACACCCAGGTCGACTAAAACTTGACGAGAGGACTGAACAAGGACTTGTTATCACAAGAAGCAATTTATCTGACCGCTGCAATAATGTGAATCTGCTTGTCCCTATGTCTGTTCAAACGGCTTGGTTGCGAGTTACGCCTCTGTGTTACCTTGACCTGAGAAGCAATGAAAGCACAGCCACGCTGTAACGTGCCAGATGTGTTGTAAGAGGCAAATAAGGAGTGCTGTTCATGGTGCAGGCTACCCCACCTTGTAGGAACTACGAGCTACACGGAAAAGAAAGGATGACCTCTAATTCAGGTAGTAGAATAGAGTGACTAAGTCAAGTCACGTGATAGCGGGCGCGTGAGACACGTGATTGTTTACAACCACACAGAACTCCACCCCATAGACATGTTTTTAGCTAACAAAACTTGAGAATTTATTGAAGTGTGCATGAAGAACAAGCATACGCAATTATACGCTTCTGATGCAATATGGCTGTTAGAGATAGGATAAGGCTGGAGTCAGTGGGTGGAGCCACTTAGCGTGATGTGTCAAAGTGGTGACTCAGCTTTTAAATATTCGTTTTCTTTTCGCTTATGCTAAGCGGCGTGGTAAGCTGATGAAGTCTACTGGGCCAACTGCGTAGCGTGAGGTGTTGTGAACATATGTCGTTGCACAATCACACTAAATGTCATCTATCCACCTGCCTTACGGTCACTCTCTTCACCTGTTGCCAGCCTTGTAAGCCATTACTGGAGGCTGTTGCGTTCTAATGAGATGACCGAACAAGGGGATTTATCGCCTGGAAACAGACGAGGCGTGTTCAAATGATGTGCATGATGATGTCACTTATCGTGCAAACAGCACATACAACCGTCAAGTTTACAAAATTCCATTATCCTCTGACTCACAGTTCCCTCAGCAGACCGTTGAAAACATGGCGGATGTGATACAGAATCTGTCCAGAGTTGATCAGCGAGCGGTGATTCTGTTTCAAAAACCGCTGTAGGATGTCGACCAGTTGACATTCCTCGCCGAATCCAGGCAGTGAATGGTGACAAATGTGTGTCGAAGACAACTGTGAATAACTGGCCAACGATGTTTAAAGAAGGACATGTTAACGCATCAATATGCGCCTCACCTGGTCTCGGAAGATCATTCGTTAACTCGCGTCCTTCTTTAAACATCGTTTTCCCGGATCAAGATGCCGAGCAGCGCACGAGCTGCAGTGGTCAGCGACCCATACCTGACTGCTAGCGTCAGGGTCAGCGAACCAGAGCTGCCAAGACCCTTCTACACCTCCACGCGGTGATCCTGGATAACAGGTTGCAGCAGTGTAGACTGGCTAAGGAGAAGGGATCGAAGAGGGAATCGTAGCCCGGTACTCAAAAAATGCTTTGCTGAAGTCGGATGTGTTGGACCGAAAGGTGTAAATATCGCAATCAAGCTGTAAACTACGACACAACGCATTCCGTTCTCTGGACAACATTCTGCTACTTAGGCCCGTGTCAGAGTTTGGTAGCGGGAGAACGAACGAAGCCAAGCCAAACATCGTTGTCCAGAAAATTTCCACAAAATGACGCTTTGCTACCAGTTTGAAACATGAGCTTTTCACAAAATCTCTAGAATATTTATATTTTGTCAATGACTTCCTACAGGCACCTGTTAACAGCTGAATCGACTGGGAGAAACCGACATACGTGATCTTTCAAACAGAAAGTGACAGGATTTGAACAAGGTACGTTGAGAATTGTAAACCAAGCTGCCTTGGCCACACGCTCCTAACCCATTGAATATACAATCCCACAAACTCCAAACCTCTTCATCTCACACACCCAACCTCTTCATCTCACACTCCCAACCTCTTCATCTCACACTCCCAACCTCTTCATCTCACACTCCCAACCTCTTCATCTCACACTCCCAACCTCTTCATCTCACACTCCAAACCTCTTCATCTCACACTCCTAACCTCTTCATCTCACACTCCCAACCTCTTCATCTCACACTCCCAACCTCTTCATCTCACACTCCCAACCTCTTCATCTCACACTCCCAACCTCTTCATCTCACACTCCCAACCTCTTGACTTCACACTCCCAACCCCTTGACTTCACGCACCCAACTCTTTGATCTCACACTGCCAACCCCTTGACGTTACACGCCCAACCCCTTGACTTCACGCACCCAACCCCTTGACTTCACGCACCCAACCCCTTGATCTCACGCTCCCAACCCCTTGACCCCACACATCCAACCTGTAGCAATTCCCGCTGTATGAACTACCGTAGTAGATGGTGTAAGGGGTCTGCACTTACTATATTCTCACTTGCAACAAATTAACTATGACACTAATTGAAATGTAAACACAACAATGAGACTGTATGTCTCCACGTTCAAAACTGACTTTCCAATCATCACTGAAAACGAAAACATGCTTGTCTGGCTGTAAGAAATATGAACTAAACTAAGCTAAAATTAACTTTGAAAACGAACCGTAATTGGATATACGAACTGTAACTTGATAAACGAACTGTAACTTGATATACGAACTGTAACTTGATAAACGAACTGTAACTTGATAAACGAACTGTAACTTGATAAACGCACTGTAACTTGATAAACGAACTGTAACTTGATAAACGAACTGTAACTTGATAAACATATGGACTCATGTGGTGAAAGATTGTCTGTCAAGACCTCTCTTTCTTTCTTTCTTTCTCTCTCTCTCTCTCTCTCTCTCTCTCTCTCTCTCTCTCTCTCTCTCTCTCTCTCTCTCTCTCTCTCTCTCTCGCTGTCTGTCTGGAATCCCAAAATCTATCTGCTTTCTCTTCACCGTTATTAAGACGAACCTGTTCTAATTTTCTCGGTGCCGACTGATGTCGACTTTTCCCCGATCGTTGCTATAGAATTTTGCAAAGTGATTCTCGACTTGTCTCTCCCCTCTTCGCTCTCCAATCTCAAGATCACTTCTTCCACTCTTTGCTCTGCAATATCACGACTTGCTCCCCCGCTCTTCCCTCTGCAATTTAACAATGATTTGGGCACCACTAGCTAGTTATATCCGCCGCTTTTTCCAGATCTCGTACCTAGGTTTTCTCCTCGAGATTTTATAAAAGCCGGTTAATAGCATTCGTCACTACCGATCACGATGTAACGGGCTTCTAGGCGGCTAGACGTTATGCAAGGATTCGTAGATTCTAACATCTGCATGGCTTGGAAGCCAACGATATGCATTCCAAGCATTCCGATGTCCAGATTTGAGTACATCTGTACTGGTTTGCTTTGTTAGTTTTAATTCTATAAGAAACAACTCATGACTACAGAATAACGCTCCCACCCTTTCTAACTTTAATAAAACATGTCTTAAAGCATATCACTAATACATCAACACAGCTAAGATATGTTACAATACCTTTGACCTCACAATCCCAACCCCTGAACTCACGCACCTAACACCTTGTCCTCATAGTCCCAACCCCTTAACTCCACACTCTCAACCCCTTGATCTGATAATACCAACCCGTCGACCTGACACTACCATCCCCTTGACTCAACACTCTCAACCCCTTCCCTCACACTCCCAACCCCTTGATCTGATAATACCAACCCGTCGACCTGACACTACCATCCCCTTGACTCCACACTCGCAACCCCTTAACATCACACTACCAACCTATTGACCTCACCTTCCCAGCCCCTTGTTCAAACACTCCCAACCCGCTGGTCACACTCCCAACCCGCTGGCCATACGCTCTCATCCCACTGGCCACACACCCAATCGCTGACCACACGCTCCCAACCCACTGGTCACACACTTTCAACCCACTGGTCACACACTCCCAACCCACTGGTTACACGCTCCGAACCCGCTGGCCACACGCTCCCAACCCGCTGGCCACACGCTCTCAACCCGCTGGCCACACGCTCCCAACCCACTGGCCACACGCTCCCAACCCACTGACCACACGCTCCAAACCCGCTGGCCACACGCTCACAACACACTGGCCACACGCTCACAATCCGCTGGCCACACGCTCCCAACCCGCTGGCCACACGCTCCCAACCCGCTGGCCACACGCTCCCAACCCGCTGGCCACACGCTCCCAACCCGCTGGCCACACGCTCCCAACCCGCTGGCCACACGCTCCCAACCCGCTGGCCACACGCTCCCAACCCGCTCGCCACACGCTCCCAACCGCTGGCCACACACTCCCAACCCACTGGCCACACACTCCCAACCCACTGGCCACACACTCCCAACCCACTGGCCACACACTCCCAACCCACTGGCCACACACTCCCAACCCACTGGCCACACACTCCCAACCCACTGGCCACACACTCCCAACCCACTGGCCACACACTCCCAACCCACTGGCCACACACTCCCAACCCACTGGCCACACACTCCCAACCCACTGGCCACACACTCCCAACCCACTGGCCACACACTCCCAACCCACTGGCCACACACTCCCAACCCACTGGCCACACACTCCCAACCCACTGGCCACACACTCCCAACCCACTGGCCACACACTCCCAACCCACTGGCCACACACTCCCAACCCACTGGCCACACACTCCCAACCCACTGGCCACACACTCCCAACCCACTGGCCACACACTCCCAACCCACTGGCCACACACTCCCAACCCACTGGCCACACACTCCCAACCCACTGGCCACACACTCCCAACCCACTGGCCACACACTCCCAACCCACTGGCCACACACTCCCAACCCACTGGCCACACACTCCCAACCCACTGGCCACACACTCCCAACCCACTGGCCACACACTCCCAACCCACTGGCCACACACTCCCAACCCACTGGCCACACACTCCCAACCCACTGGCCACACACTCCCAACCCACTGGCCACACACTCCCAACCCACTGGCCACACACTCCCAACCCACTGGCCACACACTCCCAACCCACTGGCCACACACTCCCAACCCACTGGCCACACACTCCCAACCCACTGGCCACACACTCCCAACCCACTGGCCACACACTCCCAACCCACTGGCCACACACTCCCAACCCACTGGCCACACACTCCCAACCCGCTGGCCACACACTCCCAACCCACTGGCCACACACTCCCAACCCACTGGCCACACACTCCCAACCCACTGGCCACACACTCCCAACCCACTGGCCACACACTCCCAACCCACTGGCCACACACTCCCAACCCACTGGCCACACACTCCCAACCCACTGGCCACACACTCCCAACCCACTGGCCACACACTCCCAACCCACTGGCCACACACTCCCAACCCACTGGCCACACACTCCCAACCCACTGGCCACACACTCCCAACCCACTGGCCACACACTCCCAACCCACTGGCCACACACTCCCAACCCGCTGGCCACACACTCCCAACCCACTGGCCACACACTCCCAACCCACTGGCCACACACTCCCAACCCACTGGCCACACACTCCCAACCCACTGGCTACACACTCCCAACCCACTGGCCACACACTCCCAACCCACTGGCCACACACTCCCAACCCACTGGCCACACACTCCCAACCCACTGGCCACACACTCCCAACCCACTGGCCACACACTCCCAACCCACTGGCCACACACTCCCAACCCACTGGCCACACACTCCCAACCCGCTGGCCACACACTCCCAACCCACTGGCCACACACTCCCAACCCACTGGCCACACACTCCCAACCCACTGGCCACACACTCCCAACCCACTGGCCACACACTCCCAACCCACTGGCCACACACTCCCAACCCACTGGCCACACACTCCCAACCCGCTGGCCACACACTCCCAACCCACTGGCCACACACTCCCAACCCACTGGCCACACACTCCCAACCCACTGGCCACACACTCCCAACCCGCTCCCAAAGATGCATGAACGAAGACGTAGAATATCAAGGAAGTCTTTGGCACCAATGTCTGCCTGTCATGTAGTGTCAACGCCAGAGAAAGGACCATCCACGGTATGGAGTTCCTTAAATCCTGAAAAGATGAAGTCCATTACTGACACACAATGTCTTATCCCCGACACACAATGTCTTATCCCCGACACACAATGTCTTATCCCCGACACACAATGTCTTATCCCCGACACACAATGTCTTATCCCCGACACACAATGTCTTATCCCCGACACACAATGTCTTATCCCCGACACACAATGTCTTATCCCCGACACACAATGTCTTATCCCCGACACACAATGTCTTATCCCCATACACACAATGTCTTATCCCCGACACACAATGTCTTATCCCCGACACACAATGTCTTATCCCCGACACACAATGTCTTATCCCCGACACACAATGTCTTATCCCCGACACACAATGTCTTATCCCCGACACACAATGTCTTATCCCCGACACACAATGTCTTATCCCCATACACAAGGTCAAACGTAGAACATCCACAGCAGTGAGATAGGTCTAGGCTCCCTGTAATGGTGACAGCAGTATTGAGGACATTTTCTGTCGGATTCTTTCTTATGTCATCCATTGCAGTTGTTGGTCAGTAGGACTTATTTGTGATAGATAAGATGCCTTTAAGAAAGAACTAAGAAGAAACGATGCAGTAAGTGATGTCTGAGTTTCTGCGTCGACACCATAATAATAAAGAACGACAATCATTATCAACATCATCTTCAACATCAACATCATCAACATCATCAAGTCATTCAGTTTTCAAGCACGTGGTTCTAAATCTACATTTCTGCGTTTCATCTGTGGCCGTCTTTAGCTCAATATAATTCTTCACCGTCATTTTTCTGCATGCTTGTGTCACAAAAAAAGGTATTTCTTGGTCTGCCTCTTCCACTCTTTCTCTGCGATCTGTCTTCCAAGACTGTCTTTGTATCGTTTGTAACAGCCCTATTTCCTCTCTCCCTTCACTTAACTTAACTTAGCGTCTTTATACTGGTTTACAAGACTCTGCAGAGTCAGTATAGAACCAGTTTCATTTATATTTCCTTGTTCTAAAAGCTATGCTCATCCAATCTATTCTTAAATGCAGCAATTGCCCCTTCCTCTCTGTCCAGCTCATGTTATTAATTATTCGCTAACATCACACCTCGAAAACTTCCAAAAGCAATAGAGAAAACATTATCATCTTACGATTTGAAAATGGTAGAGTGATAAATGAAAACAATTTCTAACACTGGCGAAGTCAAATCATAACATGGCACAGATGCAACAATTTGGTTTGCGTTACAGCAGCATTGTCAACTTTGTGGAACATGGTGGGGATCGTCACTGGGATCCCCGTAACAAGCAGACCATAAAGATAAAAATCATTGCACTACAGCGAGGTGAACTCAGGCCCATCTTCCTCAGTATGCATTGGGATATAGGAAGAACTACTTTAAAATTCATTACTAGAGAAACGTACTCCAAAACACTCATTCAAACAGCTTAGAATAATGAATGAATGAATGTCCATCAATTAATATATTAATCAATTAACCAATCACTCAATCTATCGATCAATAAATATAGCAATCTATGAATCTAAAAAATCAACCAATCTATCAATCAGTCTATCAATTAATCTATCTATCAATCTATCAAACCAATCTATCAAACAAACTATTTAAAAACTAATGTATCAACCAATCTATCAATTTTTATATAAGTCAGTCAATCAATCTATCAATCATTACATCAATCAAACAATCTGTCCATCAATCAGTCTAACTACCTTTAGATCTTTTTTAAATATCAATCAAACAATAAATAAATACATCTTTCCATTCATCCATCCACCTACCCATATTCACCGAATCATCCATCCATCCACCCACCCAGTTTCACACACCCACACCAAAATCAATCAATCAATCAATCAATCAATCAATCAATCAATCAATCAATCAATCAATCAATCAATCAATCAATCAATCAATCAATCAATCAATCAATCAATCAATCAATCAATCAATCAATCAATCAATCAATCAATCAATCAATCAATCAATCAATCAATCAATCCATCCATCCATCCATCCATCCATCCATCCATCCATCCATCCATCCATCCATCCATCCATCCATCCATCCATCCATCTACCTACCTACCTACCTACCTACCTACCTATCTATCTATCTATTATTACATCAATAAATCAATCTATCTATCAACGAATCAATCGATCAATTAATATATCAATCACAATAAAAAGTAAGCCTGTTTCCAAGCAGTTGCGATCATACACTTTTGTATCTATACAATGATGAAACAAAACTCAAAAGAGAGAACAAAATGATGAAAGAACAAAACTGATGAAAGGTTAAACAAAATAATGAAAGATAGAACAAAACCGATGAACGATAGAAAAAAAACTGTTGAAAGGTAGGATAAAATGAAGAAAAATAGAACAAAACTGATGAAAGAGAACACAACTGATGGAAGAGAACACAATTATGAAACAAAACTGAATAAAGAGAACACATTGACGAGGAAACCCACAAATCACCACGGTTGTCTAGGATGACAGCTTCGTATTGCAGCAACACGTCTCCGTCTGACGAGAATGAAGTCAGGTCACTCGAGCAAGATGTTAGCAACGACGTCTCGAACAAAACATCACACAAAGACAGATTCTTACATGTGTGTGGTCACTCGTTGCGTTTCAGTGTTTGTCTGCTTCGGTGGCTTCTAATTCTATGACTCTACTATTGTCACTCACTTGCTAAGTTCTGTAGTTTTATCTAGCTACTTGTTCTTGACTAACGTGCTACTCACTATACTGCCCTATGGCCACCCTTGTCTGCTGTTCCTGATCTGTCTCTATTCTGCCCCCCCCCCCCCAGCTTATATGCTAAGCTCCCCTAGCTTTAGTCCATGACTTCTACTTTCTTGAGTTCATTTCCCACAAACTTAATTTGAACTCGCGTGTCCCAAAGAAGGGCTGCCTTATTTTCCAAACTACTGACTGACAGCTTGTTGACGGGGATTCCCAGTTCAAACCGTGAGAACTCGACCTATTTTGGTCGGCCATCCCCAACTTGCATTGTTTGAGAGTTGAGGACCATGCCTCGTTCAATGAACTGAACCTCTCGGGCCGGGTTCTCAAGTTATGTTTGGGTACCACGAACGGTATTTTCAAAGCTTCCCTGGCTTTGGCTCGTTGTACCCCTGTTACAATAGCGCAAAATTATGAAAGGTAGATAACAATATCGAAAGATAAAACAAAACCGATGACAAAATAGAACACAATTGATGAAAGATAAAACATTTGATGATAGAGAACAAAAATAGTGAAAAACAGAACATGAATGATGGCAAACAGAACACCGATGGAGAGACTACGACAACGATGAAAACCACACGTCGATGCTGAGAACCTTGAAAACATAGACTTTAGCTATGACAAAACATACGAGGAGCATGTGATAAGAGAACACCCTGACCACGAATGGTTAATTTCTACATTTGTCGCCCTTTTCCAAACTTCACCTACAACATTATTTCCCTTTAGTCCCATTAAGTTTCACTGCATGTTTGGAAAAGTTACTGTTCAAATATTTCAGATTTGTTCAACAGGCGCTGCCCACTTGAGTTATAAAATAAAACAAATACAGACAGGGAAATAAAACTGGAAAAGACGTAGAAAGGAAAAGGTGGTTTGATAGCAGGCTGTGCCGTGGGATAATTTATGTTAGGGCTGTCATTAGTTCACAGTGTTACCTCGTTGCCTTACGGCCCAGAAAATAAAATAGCAGATGCCCCGTTTAGATCTTGGTAGACTTGCGCATCTGATTTACATAATGATAGAGCATGTGTTTCAACGTTAAAGCCACGAGGGTTCAACTCATGTTACTGGATCGATCCAGTCGACCTAGCTGAAAATGGCAATCTGGATTGCTGCCAGGGTAGGAAAGGGAGCAATAAAAGGAACTGACCAATCCACTTAATTAAAAAAAGCTCTCGCTCAATAAAGTCCTTCAAGCGTCATCCCCAATACCAGTGTCTGCTATAGAACTCCTTTACTTCTCTCGCGTACCTATAATTCTCACACTCCAAAAGCCTGTTCTCTAGCGTACCTATAATTCTCACACTCCAAACGCCTGTTCTCTTGCATACCTGTAATTTCCACATACCAAAAGCCTGTTTTCTTGCGTACTTGTAATTCCCAAATACCAAAAGCCTGTTTTCTTGCATACTTGAAATTCTCACACACCAAAATCCTGTTTCTCTCGCCTATCTGCAATTCTCACGTACCAAAAAGCTGTTTTCTGTAATCTTGGATTGGTTAAGGTCTAGACATAATAACAATTTGGCCCAGGAATCCCACATTAGTACTGCATTTATTCCCAGTGTTGTTGACCGCTGCGGTGGATTTGTAGGACCGATTAATAAAGGTCGTACTTCACGACTGTCGCTACGCCGTGCGCTGGCTATATTTTGTATGTATCACTAGTAGCTAATTGCAAGCCGTGATAATAACTATCAAAAGAGTTGCATACACCACTATTCTACCTATGTGAAAACTGGATACTAACATCAACTGAACAACGACAAATCGTAACAGCAGAAATGAAATGTCTGCGAAGCATATTGGGTCTAGCAAGGAGAGACATGATGAGAAACGATGACATAAAGAGGGTAGTGGGAACAACACAAATATTTGACATCACAAGTAAACTAAATGGCTTTGGCCACGTAAGAAGACTACCACCATACAGCACCCATTAACAAGCAATGCTATTTGGATACGATGGATTTAAGGCCTATGACAGACCACGATAAAGGTGTCTTACATACATATCTAAGGAAGTGAATGCTACTGTGAATGAGTCACACAATCGCCTTCGTTCTAGAGATCTCTGCATAACATGACGCTGAACAGCACAACGCAATTGAAAAGAAAAGAAGACGTTGCTAGCCCGATACACGCCTCTCTTTAGTCGCCTTTCACTTACTAAATGAATGAAGGTGCAGCTTTCCTAATTGTTTCTCTACAGTAAGGTGGTCCTAATCCACTCGAGGAGCGTTAGAAACCGAATCAACGCTCTCTGATCAACTCTGGACGGATTCCATATCACACCCGCCATGTTTGCAACGGGCTGCTAAGGAAACTATGAGTCGCAGGATAGTGAAATTTTGCAAACTTGAAGGTTGGCATGTGCTGTTTACACCGAAAGTGACATCATCTTGCTCATTGTACATATGTTTACTTGGTGCAGTTAGGACCGGTTTCATTTGAATACGACTAGTACAACAACAAAAGTGTTGAAAGGCTTTACAAGGTTAGCGCCCTTTATACGTGGGGAGGTGAAGTTTTCTGTCCTGTGTCATCTTTGTAGCCGATGTTGTTGTCATTCCGTGTTTCTTCAGTGTCTCACATAAACCATCCATCCCTATTTTAAGTGGAATACCTCTTGATCTGCAACTATGATGTCAGATGTTGTAGATACGAGCACCTGATAACTTTGGTTGCCTTCTTGTCAGGTGTCCTTCTTCTTTCTTCTTCGTACGCTGTCAGACGTCAATATGTATTTTTTCGAAAAAAGCAGCGGTCATCCTGAGGCTGTCGACACTGCCATAGAGCTTGTCTAGTGTTGCCACTTGTGATGGCCATATCTGCTTTCTCTGATCTTCGTATGTCGGTCAGTTTTGCAGCAAATGTTCAGCGGTCATTTTCCCGGTACCGCACGTGCATTCGTCAGTGCCACCTATCTTCAATTTATTGAATAGGTGGTACCTCAGTCTATTGTGGCCTGTGCAAAGTCTGAAGACCACGACCTGCTCTCTTCTGTTCAACTGGTAATAGGCATCGTTTTTTGTGTAGTCAGTATGTTCTGTTTCCCATTTGGTCATGTATCTAGCTCTAATAAGCCTTTTTGACTCTTCGTAGGTCACACTAGGATATGGTTGTGGTAGTCTTGTACCTTCTTTTGCCAGTCTGTCTGCCTCCTCGTTGTCTTGGATGTTACAGTGGGATGGAACCCAGGAACCCACTATACTACTACTCTTTTTGGTGCAAACTGCTGGCATAGTTGACAGAGTACTGCTCTTAAATCATTAAGTTCAGTATTTTTCTGGCTTTTTAGTGCTGTGACTACGGCCAGGGCATCTGCAAGCAGGACTATATGTCTTTCATTTCTTTTGCTTGTCACAATTTCTTCTACTGCAGCCCTCAGTGCCTTTGCCTCCGCTCTGAAATTGCTTGAGTATTTCCAGTTGCCACTGACAGTGTTAAGTTTCTACCCCGTTCTGCGTTGTGTTTGTTACAGAACCGTCCGTGTATGCATGGGTCCAGTCCATGCTTGGGTAGTTTTTCGTTATGTACCACGTATTTGAGAAGGTGAACTTGGTCCACCTAGCTGTAGTGCAATGCGAGACTCCTCGGAATCATCACTAATATGGGAATTACAGTGGCGATCATGACTTCGTGAACCGGTCTACTTTGACACAGTTTGCCCGATGAGGACATCTTCAAGCAGGTGCACTACAGTGAGCTCAAAACAGACAGACGCCCTAAAGGAGCTTCAGAAACACTACAAAGGCTACTTAAAAATGTGTCTGGAAAACTTCAATATTGATGTCATATTCTGGAATATTCTTGTGCAGAGCCGCTCTAACATCACACAATGTGCTCAGATCGCTATGCGAATCATCATCGCTGAGGCTCGGAGAAAAGGATCCGACCGAAAAAAAATACGACTCACAGGCGACACCTACTCTATGTCGCCCCGGTTGCCGTAAAGTTTGCCGGTAATAGAATTGGACGTTACAGTCATTTGATATCATATCTGGAACCGAAGATACAGAGAGTGAATTAGTTGACGTCTGCCAGCGACTGATAGCTGACTGCTAGCATCAGAGTCAGCCAACCAGAGCTGACTGGAGCCTTTTTCCGCCTCCAAGCGTCGGCTGTGGAAGTAGGTTGCACTAGTGCAGTCAGTCTAAGAGAATATTAATCACAGGGGGGAAGTAAACTCGGTAACCAAAAAGACAGCTTATGCCGGATATGTCGGGTAGGAAGACGCAAATATTGCAGCCTCGCTGGAAACTACGACAGAGCGCCACAACGCCGTTTCCAAGACGGACGCCAAAGAAGAAAGAAAGGTTACATCCCGCGGCACAAGTCTAATGTTTCCGCCATTTTCGCTTGCGATGGGCAACTATTATTATTATTGTTATTACTATTATTATTATTACCAGGGAACGTCGTGGCATCAGCGTCAAGACCAAACTCAGGATCAGGATGCTGAGCAGCGCATGAGCTGCAGTGGTCAAAGACCCATAGCTCACTGCTAGCTTCAGGGCCAGCGAACTAGAGCTGCTAAGACCCTTCTACACCTCCAAGCGGTGATTCTGGATAACAGGCTGCAGCAGTGCAGACTGGCTAAGGAGAAGGAATCGAAGAGGGAATGCTAACGCGGTACTAACAAAATGCTTGCTGAAGTCGGATGTGTTGGACCGAAAGGTGCAAATATCGCAGTCAAGCTATAAACTACGACACAACGCATTCCGTTCTCTGGACTACATTCTGCAACTTTAGCCCTTTCAGGGTTTGGTAGCGGGAGATTGAGAACGAACGAAGCCAAGCCAAGCCAAGCCAATCCAAGCCAAGCCAAGCCAAGCCAAGCCAAGCCAATCCAATCCAAGCCAAGCCAAGCCAATCCAATCCAATCCAAGCCAAGCCAAGCCAAGACCAAACTCAAAGTCTACCGTGCCACCAGCCCTACTCTACACCTGCTGAAAGTTGAACTGTATACTCTGGACATGCAAGGAGGTTAAAACACTTCCACACAGGTCGTCTGAGGCAAATATTCCACATCCGATGGCAAGATCGTTTCACTGACATCGAAGTTCTCTCGAGAGCGAACATGCCAAGCATCCAAACACTGCTAGAAAAAGCACGACTAGGATGGGATGGACACCTAGTGCGTTTGTCTGTCAGACCAGCGGCTCCGAAAGAAGCTTCTCTACCGCGAGATGAGAGGGGGATGGCGCGAGAGAAAGCGCCCCAAAAAAAATCGTAGACGGTCTGAGGGACTCCCTGAAAAGTTGCCAGACAGACGTCGACACCTGGGAATGTCTTGCGCAAAACATATCTGACTGGAGAAGCGCAGTCAAAGCGGGTGTAGCTACCAGCGAAGACGACCGTGTTGTGAAATCCCAGATCAGACGCGAGACCCGGAAATCACGAGCTGCGGGAATACCATCACCTTCTACAGACCTCGTGTGCCCGTTATGCGGCAGATGTTTTCGTGCCCGCATTGGCCTGTTCAGCCACATGCGCACCCACATCCAACAGGGAAATCTCTGACAAGAATGATGTCGGCGGTCCTCACCTACAACGATGGACAGCTATTATTACCATAACTGGGGAAAATGATTAACGTCTGGCCAGGCAAAATATACTGAACATACAAGTTAGTCAGAGTCAGCCGAAATATACTGGCCAAGACCCTCACCTCGGCTTCCTAGTAGCCATACATGGAAATGGGATGTTTTCATGGTAGTCTGGCTAACGAGGTGAGGGATCGATGTGATGTCCGTAGTAGTAACACGCAGAGGAAGCTAAGCATAGCACAAACGCCTGGAGGACCCCAGTCTACCTTCATCAGCACGCTCGGGTTGTGAGAAAAGCTACTGCAACCCGCCACTAAACGTCCTTTTCAAGGCCCACAAAAGAGTAATCTACTCATTGCTGGCATTCGCAAACAACATTACCATTACTATTGTATCATTATTATGTGTTACATGTTACTTATTCTATATCCTTTTTAATTTATTTTACCTTTCTTGTTCTAAACAAATTTATACCTAAATAAGGAATACGCAATTGATTACATAATGAAGCACATTCAGCCGCAGCCTGCATTGATTCTAGATTGTATAAATGATTATGTTGTTAGATGTTGGAGATCGATGAACGATCTATCGATATCAAATTGATTTTTGGGCATTGACGTTTTAGAAATGGAAAAGACGGGATTGAATATAGATTATATTCTATTTGACGAGTTTACGGTTGGTTTGTTCGCTAGTTTTCTTTCCATTTATGCCGTTGAGGTCTGTGGGAAGCTGCAAGTCGTCTGTACTGCGCCAAATTCGTTAAGTCGGCCATTTTGAGATCGTGTCGTTGAACAATCACTCTTGTTATCTTTCCAATTGCAACTCGGCCGCCATTTTGACATAGCGAGATCTACCAGTTGTAAGCGATCCCCTGCTGAAGTTGGATGTGTCGGACCGCAAGGTGCAATAGTCGAAGTCGAGCGTTAAACAATCGGTTCTCCGGAAAACATCCTGCTACTTGCAGAGCTCTTGCCAGGGCTTGGTAGCGGGAGTTAGAGAACGTTCAGGGTTTGGTAGCGGGAGTTTGAGAACGTTCAGGGCTTTGTAGCGGGAGTTTGAGAACGTTCAGGGCTTGGTAGCGGGAGTTTGAGAACGTTCAGGGCTTTGTAGCAGGAGTTTGTGAACGTTCAGGGCTTGGTAGCAGGAGTTTGAGAACGAACGACGAAGAAGAAGTAAATTCATCAGTGGAAGTTGATGAGTGTGCATTTTCACAAATGAACCGAACGTTGTGCATAGAAATGTAGATTACACGAGAAGTGGACCCGACCTCACTCGCAACCTTTTCGTTTCCCATTCTGTCTTTCCCGATAATACCAACGACACTTCCTCAAATATTTCGTTCCACACGTGAAAATTCTGTTCTCACGCGTCTGTGGCACTGATAGCATAATGTCGGCATAAATATACTGCTTATCGTATGCTGCTTTGTTACCAAACTAATGCTCTGGTGCCAA
This sequence comes from Ariolimax columbianus, assembly GCA_036924085.1. Classification (NCBI taxonomy): domain Eukaryota; kingdom Metazoa; phylum Mollusca; class Gastropoda; order Stylommatophora; family Arionidae; genus Ariolimax; species Ariolimax columbianus. The sequence goes on from JAVGWX010000010.1 coordinate 45,871,903, forward strand.
GGCAGTTGCGGCAGTCGATAAGTCAACGCAGATGAGTTTTGACACCTAGTCTCGATTTCCCTGTCGGGATATATTTGAAATACGTATCTTTATACTAGTTCCTGACTATATCTGTGTTCATATGTGTATATATTATATACTTATATATATATATATATATATATATGTGTGTGTGTGTGTGTGTATGTATATACATTTATATGTGTCACTCCCCCCCCCCCCTCTATACGTATGATGTTGTTTGCGAATGCCCATAATGAGTAGGTAACTCTTTTGTGCGCCCTGAAATGGACGCAATAGCTTTTCTCACATTCTGAGCTCGCTGATGAAGGTGAACAGGGGAATGTAGAAAGAGTTACATTAAACGTCCACCAAAAAAAGTGTTGTCAAGAATTGAAAGTAAGTAATACTCGTGGCTTCTGCCAACAACAGTTAAACTACGTTTACCTTTACACAAACCACTATTGTAATCAGGCATAGCTGATTTTGATACAGGATTTATGTAACAAGACAGCAACAATGTCGGTCCCATACTCCTGTTAGAGCACACGTGAAATGATGATGACTCACTGATTCAATTGAAGCTTGACACTTCTCTCGATGCATAAACCATCGATCACATCCGACAGCATTCACGGTTCTAAGCTACTCTTTCTTCTTTTCTCCAGCATTCACGGTTCTAAGCTACTCATTCTTCCTTTCCCCAGCATTCACGGTTCTGAGATACTCATTCTTCCTTTCCCCAGCATGCACAGTTCTAAGCTACTCTCTCTTCTTTTCTCCAGCATTCGCAGTTCTAAGATACTCTTTCTTCCTTTCCCCAGCATTCACGGTTCTAAGCTACTCTTTCTTCCTTTCTCCAGCATTCACGGTTCTAAGCTACTCTTTCTTCCTTTCCCCAGCATTCACGGCTCTGAGATACTCTTTCTTCCTTTCTCCAGCATTCACAGTTCTAAGCTACTCTTTCTTTCTTTCCCCAGCATTCACGGCTCTGAGATACTCTTTCTTCCTTTCCCCAGCATGCACAGTTCTGAGATACTCTTTCTTCTTTTCTCCAGCATTCGCAGTTCTAAGATACTCTTTCTTCCTTTCCCCAGCATTCACGGTTCTAAGCTACTCTTTCTTCCTTTCTCCAGCATTCACGGTTCTAAGCTACTCTTTCTTCCTTTCCCCAGCATTCACGGCTCTGAGATACTCTTTCTTCCTTTTCCCAGCATGCACAGTTCTAAGCTACTCTTTCTTCCTTTCCCCAGCATTCACGGCTCTGAGATACTCTTTCTTCCTTTCTCCAGCATTCACAGTTCTAAGCTACTCTTTCTTCCTTTCCCCAGCATTCACGGCTCTGAGATACTCTTTCTTCCTTTTCCCAGCATGCACAGTTCTAAGATACTCTTTCTTCCTTTCCCCAGCATGCACAGTTCTAAGCTACTCTTTCTTCCTTTCCCCAGCATGCACAGTTCTAAGCTACTCTTTCTTCCTTTCCCCAGCATGCACAGTTCTAAGCTACTCTTTCTTTTCTTCAGTTGTAACTATTTAATTGTAGTTTCATTCTCACATTCTCTTCTCCGTGTATTTTAGATCTCCTCTCTTTTTCTTCCCCTGCGGATTCTATGTAAGAGCATGCCTGACTATGTTGGACGGTACCTTTCTCATCATATCAAGCACCATTTCTTCTCCTAGTTTGTTCCAGTGGCTGTTGTTGGCTCCTTTCCCATAGGTTCTCATTCCTCACCTTGTCCTAACCCTTTATGTTCATTTTCCTTCGTACGCATTAGTTAACTAAGGATTGGAGTCTCTTTTTTTTTGTACGCTTTTGGTCGATCTCTATGTCTCCGCTCCATAGAACAGCCCGTCTTGACACTGGCGATGAATACTCTAACTTTGGTACGCAACTTGATTTCTCTGGTGCTCTATATGCTGTTTAGTGTCAGAAATGTCCCTATTGTCTTTTCTTCTTCTTCTTCTTCTTCGATCGTTCTCAATCTCCCACTACCAAATCCTGAAAGGGCTTAAGTAGCAGAATGTAGTCCAGAGAACGGAATGCGTTGTGTCGTAGTTCAAAGCTTGGCTGCGATATTTGCACCTTTCGATCCAACACATCCGACTTCAGCAAGTATTTTTTGAGTATCGGGTTAGCATTCCTTCTTCAATCCTTCTCCTTAGCCAGTCTGCCCTGCTGCAGCCTGTTATCCAGGATCACCGCGTGGAGGTGTAGAAGGGTCTTGACAGCTATGGTTCGCTGGCCCTGACGCTAGCAGTCAGCTATGGGTCGCTGACCACTGCAGCTCATTTGCTACTCAGCATCTTGATCCCTATTGTCTTTTCAATTCTAGTCTTTACATCTGTATCCTATGATGTGTCAGAAGATGACTATTGTATACATAACAATGATGTTTGTGATAGGCGTTTGCTAAAACATCTCCTCGTCATTAACTTAAAATAAAAATTTCAGAAAATTTTTGTTGCAAAGTAGAACTCCTCTTACCTGTTTAGTCCCAGGTGCATAAACGTCTTGGGGCAGAATCAGATACAAACTTGGAACCTTTTGTCACTTAACCTGACCCAGGGCACTGTCAATGAACCCACCAGTTAACGCTAAAAACCTCAAAGCAAGGCTCCACACCTCACACCCATAACAGTCTCTAAAACACGCAGACAACTACAACTTTAACTTATACAATGCAGTTAACACTAAATACAATGTCTCCAAGTCAACTCGTCGCTAAACCACACAGATGAGATTAAAAAATTAATTAACCTTTAATCCCAGTTGATTACTTAAAACTCGTTCCTGAATGCTACATGGTAAACACAACTCACAACAGCCATTTCTAGAAACGTACCTACTTCTACGCCTAACAGTTCACGTTTTGAGACTGCTCTGGAAACCTGTTTTTCAACTTCAGGATAAATCCTTTGATTCGTTTAAAAAAAATATTACACAGGCTGCAAATACATGAGGATCAGTCAACCGAACACTTATGGCAGGACAGAATGAGGTTAAGGGGTATTTTTATTCAGTGCATTCACAAGAGATATAGCTAGGCCTGGTGAAGGACCTTCGTTGAAGTCTTACGTGGTGACGCCATCAGAACACAACCACACCTAACTTTGTGCCCTAAAGTAGGTTGTCAAAATGTCAACAGCATATGGTCACACCGCGTGGCGACTGCACGGGCGGTTTGTCTTTATTCCTCTTCCCTTATGTTGCTCTGTGATTTCCAGCATTAGTGATAAAAGCTGCCATGTTTGTTTTTTGGTTATTGTGTTGTTTATTTGATGGAGAGGATGGGAGAAGCAGCTCGGTAAAGCTCTCGCCTTTCGTGACAAATGTGTCAGGTTCGATCCACATCTCGACACGATCCAGTAGGCTAATGCATTTTAAAGTGGTGGCCCGCCGACGGATGTCAGTCCGTGCCCCACCTGTCGCATGTTCTGGTAGCGTGTCAAAATAAAATAGCAAACAACCCCTTCTGGCTGGTCAGTCTTAAGACTGGTTGTGGGGTTGTCTGAGCATGTCTCTCTATTTGGCTTTATCCTCTGGTCGGTCAGTCTTAAGACCGGTTGTAAGGTTGTCTGAGCATGTCTCTTTACTTGGCTATATCCTCTGATTGATCAGTTCTAAGACTGGTTGTAACGTTGTCTGAGCATGTCTCTTTATGTGGCTATATCATCTGGTTGGTCAGTTCTAAGACTGGTTGTATGGTTGTCTGAGCATGTCCCTCTGTTTGGCTGTATCCTCTGATGTGTCAGTCCTAAGACTGGTTGTAAGGTTGTCTGCATAAGTTCCTCCATTACACCTACGCTCTGTGGATCTCTTCATGTCAGCATAGGTTCATATTTTAATGTATCTGCATGTTTGAGACAGAAAAGTGAGTCTTGCATGCCACTTCCCTTTTTTTAAATCCTTGTTTGCTAGAATCTGTTTCATTCTCATATAGTGCAATTAGCCATATATAAGTGGCGAGTATGCTTTTCCTCAGTTCTATCCAGATATTCGTTGAGGTTAGCAATTTCAATTTTTCTCTTACCCCTTTTTTGTCAATGGTGTCCTTGTCATAAATTCCGTCTCATTGCGGACATCTTCTGTGATGGCTTGTCGTAGATACATAAATGCATGTACTTGTTTGACATGTGCATGATTTAAACGTTCATACTTAATTGATATGATGGAAATAAAAAACTATTCAATAAATGTGGCACCCCTCCGTGCTACAGTAGATAAATCCCTGCCGGTCCATTCCACTGAAAGGTTTGGAAAGCACTGACCTAGATGACAGCAGTCAGTGACTCACAGTTTGTTTGCATCAGGGCCAGCGAACAGGAGTTGTCCCATGCCCTATTCTGCATCCAAGTGGCGGCCCTAGAAACAGGCTGCATGAGGTCACGCTGGCAGAGGGAATATTGATAAAAAACGAAAGGCAACCCATGTAACAAAAATGTGCCGTACTGAAATCGAATGAAAGGCGCATGTACCGCAGCCTCCCTGTAAAATACGATTCAACAGACAAATTCTGTTAGTGATGAACGAAGGGTGTCAACAGATGGCGAAGAAGAAGAAGAAGAAGAAGTAGAAGAAGAAGAAGAAGTAGTGGAAGAAGAAGAAAACTATTTTGTATAGTATTTCTATATGTGGTTAAGCCGTCGGCCTCTTGATCAGGTGGTGTGGGATCGACTCCGGATTCCGCTGTCTTTTTGACGGGTGCTTGATGCGGAGTCCCCTGCTTCTCGTAGTCGTCCCATAGTCGGCTTGTTCTTGACTTGCCACTGGGGTCGGGCGGCTCGAGACGACAGAGTGAGGATAAAAAGTAGCGCAGTTAATCTTTACTAAAAATAGTGCTAGGAAATAAATTATGCCATCATCGTCTACGATGGACGGCGGCCTTTTCCTTTGCCTTCTATATGTGTTATGTGTCACTAAGCAAAATAAACTTCATCAACTTTGACCTTATTGTATGCAAGTAGCATTTTTGTTGTTGTTCAGAAAGTCTCTTCTTTCAACTGCCAACTAATTTGTTTGTTATAATTTTATTGGCAGGTGTCCATCACCGTGAGGAATATGATGAGGATTGCATCGGTTAATCGTTATATTGAATCACAAAATGTTGAGCGATTGGAACATCTGACAAGGATGCAGCAAAACCAAAATGCATTGAGGTAATTCTATATGGAGGTTTCAGGCCAAGGAGAGGGCGACCATCGCGACGATGGATAAAAGGGGATCAAAATAGCACTCCAGAAGTCCAATATATTGGCAGCACACGCTTACCATTTCCAGCAAACCAAAGGTATACGTATGCCTAATCTCTTTCACAATGTACTTTATTTATTTTTACAACATAGCAAGGAAAGCAACTCATTAAATTGTAAAAACAAAATTAGAAGAAAAATCAGAGTTATCCCATTTTACAAAATTCGCGTGATAGCTTCTGATTTGGGCGTCTTCCCTGTTTATCCAGGCAATAGACCTAGAACGAGTGAGCTATGGCCCTACACCAGAACCACATGGATGTGTACATTGGTTTCTGTACACTGAAGGCGGAAGGTGTTAATTCTCCACCCGACCAAATTTATCACGCCTGTTTTCCTCCTCGTACACGACATTTGGGGAGGAGCAGCTCGCGACCCCTAGCGACGATTGTGACTGCAAGCCGAGCTGAACCTTGAACCTTGACAGGCGTCGAAGTTATGGATCAAACTAACCAAGTAGCTGAATAAACTCAACACTAGCTGCTCCTGTAGCTGAAACTGTTATAGTTATAATTTGTATATATGCCGCAACATGTGAACCTCAATCCTTTGTGGTGGTAACCTTGTTTTTGCATTTGGTTTTCAAATAATTTCAATTAAGTGTGTAAACATTTTTTAAATGTTGCAACGTACACTAAAGTAGAGCATGTTTGATAAAATGAATTTAGGAATTTTATAAGTAGAAAATTATTTTGTATTTGAAATTAAAAGTATTTATTATCCTTCTCTGATTTTAAAGGGAGACAAAGAGAGACAATCTTCTAATACATTAAAAACGTGAATCTGCAAAAAAGTAAGGTTGCAAATGCGAATATTGCTTACAAAAATTATAAAAATATTAATGTTGCACATCCAATATTAAAAGAGCAACTCAAAACATATTTAGCATTTTCAACAAAATTGTCATCTTTAGCTTTATAGAAATAGGCTTTATTTGTATATAAATATTCAAAAATTTATTGTTGTAGTGACAGATACGTTTATTACTTCCTTTTATTATAAGGAATGCATCGCATTGTGAGGAAGCAAACATTGACCATGTGAACATAGTTCAGTTCACGACTAAACCGTACTTCTTTTATCTGTCTACTCGAGTATACTGTGTTGGGTGCTCTGTTATGTGTAATTTTAAAGTGCTTATGTTAAAGGGGTGTGTTTATTTATGGATTGCTGCCGTATTGGCTAATAATAGGATGTTAAGAGGGGTATGTCAACTGTCTTGCCATACTTTTCTCATACAAATCATCTATAAACGCAGTAAGCTTATCACGCAAAGTCTAAACATTACTCTGACCAATTTCAAACACACATTTTACCTTCCCACCATTATAATAAATCCAGTCATGTAGAATCTTGCTTGCTTACTGCTGATTCAATATAATATATCTTAAATTTCATAATTTGACATTTGAAACAGGCAAACATGAACATGGACGTTGAACCAGTGTGTCTCTGTTTGTTTATTTCACTGTTTCGATGTGCATCACAAATTGATATATTCATGAAGGTAAGCACACACCTTCAGTTCACATTCTTACATTTTAGGTTTTAAAAAAAGATATACTTCGCTACCCAAGTTGTAATCATTTGGTTTATTGAATAAATAACATAGTTAGCTTACGTGACATATTAAACCATATAGAAATGTATATCTAATTGATGCAAACGTACAAATGTATAGTCATTTGTATGTGTGTGTGTGTGTGTGTGTGTGAATATGTAAAGCTCTGTAGAAGAAAGGAATAACTAACTCTTGGAAATGCAACTTACGTGCGGTTCCTACAAGCTTTAATAACTAACTCTTGGTAATGCAACTTACGTGCGGTTCCTACAAGCTTTAATAACTAACTCTTGGTAATGCAACTTACGTGCGGTTCCTACAAGTTTTAAAATAATGCTCCAGGTACACTGCTAGAACAATGATGTGTAAACAACTTTTCCGTGAAGGGAAATAATGGATGGTGCGTTTTTAAAATTAAGTGAATTTTTTTGCGACTGTGGATGTTTGTGAATCTAAGGTCAGATCTCTATACTACGCATGATGTCATATGTATAATGTGTATATGTACAAGAGCTGATAACAACATCGTTTTGCTTACTTAGTCACTCTACTTCTTCCTAGAGTGTAAGGGACCTCTTTTCATTTTCGTGTGGCTTACAGTTCCTATAGCCAGTCGTATGTCCAAAATGTCCTTACTCATCACTTATTACATGCTTGACAGACAACAATGTAACCATTCTTTGCTGCCCGTTCGGCAACTGGAAGCACATGAGCTGAGGACATTGTCTCACGCAGGTAAGTGATAATGAAAAACACCAACTTTTTCGACAATTTTGAAAATATCAGGACATATATTGATAAAGTATGAAATCAAACGCTCAAAAGTAGCATTAGTGGAAATGCTATCTTCAACATTCAATGCATGATAATTTTATAATTGTGTCATCTTCAGCAGAACAAAGTAAATTTTTTGTTGTGGAAGAAAGAAGTTCTTCTTGCGTAGTGTAGGTTTTTCATTCAACACTTCTATCACTGGAAGTATTGTCTATCTTGTGTGTCAAAAATACAAACATTGAAATAAAACAAGTACAAATATTTACAATTTTTAAGATGTAGGTTGTGGTCCGTGGTCCCCAGCAGAACAATTTACGGACCACATAAAGAAACTCCATAGACCCCCACCACGACACTTCATGCATCCACATCATGACAATGCAAAATGACACTTCGTGGATTACCAATATGACACCTCATAATGACCAACATGACACCTCATAGACCCGGCAAGGACACTTCATGAATCTCCAACAGAACACATCATGTAACCAACCACCCGGCTCCCAACACGAGAATTTACACACTTCAAAAGGATAATTCACCATCAACACCAACAATATACCTCTCGGATCCAAACAGGACATTTCATGGACATCAGTATGAGAGCCACTGCAAGTCACAATTACTGGCCACCACATTTAAACGGCACACAACAACAAGTCCATTGACCTCTCTCATTGTTTAGCATGATCGGCAAGCTTTGACTCAGGCATTCAGATTTGACGTCCTGCCGGATTTTGGTTTTATAGCATTTTGTATTGTTCTGTTATAACTGTCAGCCGAAGCTGCTCGATGAGTACACTGGAAGGCTATGTACGTGATAGAGACAAGATAAGGACCACTGACACATTAACGGAATGTGGTAAGAAGCGACTGACATTGCGATTCAACCGTTCAGAGCTTGTGTGTTGCCGTCACCAGAATAATTCCCCGTCATGCTCTTCTGTTCTGTCAAGCAAAGAATGATGTAAGAGCATTGCAAGCAAACCCACAAGTTGAAAGTTCCTACAGCATACAGCTTAGAGTGTGGGTACTGATGGCTGCAGTAGTCAACTGGTTGTGCATACTTGTGATAAGTCTCAGGCGAATCTTTGGGCTCAACTATCGTTTTGTGTCGCAAATAGTGACTAACAGTGCGGTCTTACCTCTATGGGTAGAAATGTGTGGGGCAAGGTGGAGAATCGATCCACTACCACACCAACAGCAACTCGGTGGAAAGCACGAGGAATACAGTCTAGCCCCTATAGGGTGGAACCCACTCTTATGGGACAGAGATGAGAATAGGAGGACTGTCACAGTGAAAACTTGGGCTTGTCATAAATGACACCTAATAGTGATGCCATATCTTTCCAGGGCATAAGAATCTGTGTGTGACAAAACAAGAATAAGGTTGCAGCCACACTGACAACATTCCGCAAGAAGTGGCAAGCAATATCTCCTAACCCTACTAGAGTAAAAGACTCTACAACTCGTGCATTTTGCACATAGATATATTTTCAAAGACCAAAAATCTGTTGAAAGCTGATTAACTTTGAGAAAATAAAAGGAAGTTGTAGAAACAATATCTCAAATAGGATTCATCAATACAAGATGACAACATGTTTTCTCTATATCTGAACATGAAACAACAGAAGATGATGATGTCTACCTGGGCAATAGAAGACAATGATGTCTACCTGGGCAATAGCTAACAATGATGTCTACCTGGGCAATAGCTAACAATGATGTCTACCTGGGCAATAGAAGACAATGATGTCTACCTGAGCAATAGAAGACAATGATGTCTACCTGAGCAATAGAAGACAATGATGTCTACCTGGGCAATAGCTAACAATGATGGCTACATGAGCACTCGGCAAGATTTTGGAAAGACTTCACAAAATCAATAAAGTTTACATAAAAGGAAACATCTATCACTTAAAATGACAGAGAGACAAAATGACAATGTAAATGTGTAATGAACATCATCATTCACTTTATTTTGTCTTCTTCTTCTGTTTCTTCTTGTTCTCCTTCTTCCTCTTCATCATCTATTTCTTCTTGTTCTTCTACTGTTTCTTCATGTTTCTATTCTTCTGTTTCTTCTTGTTCTCCTTCTTCTTTTTCGTTTTGTTCTCCTTCTTCTTCTTCTTCTTCTTCTGTTTCTTCTTGTACTCCTTCTTCTTCGTGTTCCCCTTCATCACCTTCTTCTTCTGTTTCTTCTTGTACTCCTTCACCTGTTTCTTCTTGTTCTCCTTCTTCTGTTTCTTCTTGCTCTCCTTCTTCACCTGTTTCTTCTTGTTCTCCTTCTTCTGTTTCTTCTTGTTCTCTTTCTTCTGTTTCTTTTTGTACTCCTTCACCTATTTCTTCTTGTTCTCCTTCTTCTGCTTCTTCTTGCTCTCCTTCTTCACATGTTTCTTCTTGTTCTCCTTCTTCTGTTTCTTCTTGTACTCCTTCACCTGTTTCTTCTTGTTCTCCTTCTTCTGTTTCTTCTTGTTCTCCTTCTTCTGTTTCTTCTTGTTCTCCTTCTTCTGTTTCTTCTTGTTCTCCTTCTTCTGTTTCTTTTTGTACTCCTTCACCTGTTTCTTCTTGTTCTCCTTCTTCTGCTTCTTCTTGTACTCCTTCACCTGTTTCTTCTTGTTCTCCTTCTTCTGTTTCTTCTTGCTCTCCTTCTTCACATGTTTCTTCTTGTTCTCCTTCTTCTGTTTCTTCTTGTTCTCCTTCTTCTGTTTCTTCTTGCTCTCCTTCTTCACATGTTTCTTCTTGTTCTCCTTCTTCTGTTTCTTCTTGTTCTCCTTCTTCTGTTTCTTCTTGTACTCCTTCACCTGTTTCTTCTTGTTCTCCTTCTTCTGTTTCTTCTTGCTCTCCTTCTTCTATTTCTTCTTGTTCTCCTTCTTCTGTTTCTTCTTGTTCTCCTTCTTCTGTTTCTTCTTGTACTCCTTCACCTGTTTCTTCTTGTTCTCCTTCTTCTGTTTCTTCTTGCTCTCCTTCTTCTATTTCTTCTTGTTCTCCTTCTTCTGTTTCTTCTTGTACTCCTTCACCTGTTTCTTCTTGTTCTCCTTCTTCTGTTTCTTCTTGCTCTCCTTCTTCTATTTCTTCTTGTTCTCCTTCTTCTGTTTCTTCTTGTTCTCCTTCTTCTGTTTCTTCTTGTACTCCTTCACCTGTTTCTTCTTGTTCTCCTTCTTCTGTTTCTTCTTGCTCTCCTTCTTCTATTTCTTCTTGTTCTCCTTCTTCTGTTTCTTCTTGTTCTCCTTCTTCTGTTTCTTCTTGTACTCCTTCACCTGTTTCTTCTTGTTCTCCTTCTTCTGTTTCTTTTTGTACTCCTTCACCTGTTTCTTCTTGTTCTCCTTCTTCTGTTTCTTCTTGCTCTCCTTCTTCTATTTCTTCTTGTTCTCCTTCTTCTGTTTCTTCTTGCTCTCCTTCTTCTATTTCTTCTTGTTCTCCTTCTTCTGTTTCTTCTTGCTCTCCTTCTTCTGTTTCTTCTTGCTCTCCTTCTTCACATGTTTCTTCTTGTTCTCCTTCTTCTGTTTCTTCTTGCTCTCCTTCTTCTATTTCTTCTTGTTCTCCTTCTTCTGTTTCTTCTTGTACTCCTTCGCCTGTTTCTTCTTGCTCTCCTTCTTCTATTTCTTCTTGTTCTCCTTCTTCTATTTCTTCTTGTTCTCCTTCTTCTGTTTCTTCTTGCTCTCCTTCTTTTATTTCTTCTTGTTCTCCTTCTTCTGTTTCTTCTTGTACTCCTTCACCTGTTTCTTCTTGTTCTCCTTCTTCTATTTCTTCTTGCTCTCCTTCTTCTATTTCTTCTTGTTCTCCTTCTTCTGTTTCTTCTTGTACTCCTTCACCTGTTTCTTCTTGTTCTCCTTCTTCTGTTTCTTCTTGCTCTCCTTCTTCTATTTCTTCTTGTTCTCCTTCTTCCTCTTCTTTGTCTGTTTCTTCTTGTTCTTCGTCTTCCTTTTCTTCTTGTTCTCCTTCTTCTGTTTCTTCTTGTACTCGTTCACCTGTTTCTTCTTGTTCTCCTTCTTCTGTTTCTTCTTGCTCTCCTTCTTGACCTGTTTCTTCTTGTTCTCCTTCTTCTGTTTCTTCTTGCTCTCCTTCTTCACCTGTTTCTTCTTGTTCTCCTTTTTCTGTTTCTTCTTGCTCTCCTTCTTCTATTTCTTCTTGTTCTCCTTCTTCTGTTTCTTCTTGTTCTCCTTCTTCTGTTTCTTCTTGTACTCCTTCACCTTCCTTCACCTGTTTCTTCTTGTTCTCCTTCTTCTATTTCTTCTTGTTCTCCTTCTTCTATTTCTTCTTGTTCTCCTTCTTCCTCTTCTTTGTCTGTTTCTTCTTGTTCTTCGTCTTCCTTTTCTTCTTCTGTTTCTTCTTGCTCTCCTTCTTCTATTTCTTCTTGTTCTCCTTCTTCCTCTTCTTTGTCTGTTTCTTCTTGTTCTTCGTCTTCCTTTTCTTCTTCTGTTTCTTCTTGCTCTCCTTCTTCACCTGTTTCTTCTTGTTCTCCTTCTTCTATTTCTTCTTGTTCTCCTTCTTCCTCTTCTTTTTGTTTCTTCGTGTTCTCCTTCTTCTGTTTCTTCTTTTTCTACTTTTTCTCTTCTTCTATTCCTTCTTGTTTTCCTTGTTCCTCTCCTTCTTCTATTTCTTTTGGTATTCCTTCTTCTGTTTCTTCTTGTTCGCCTTCTTCTGTTTCTTCTTGTTCTCCTTCTTCCCTTTTTCTTTTATCTCTTTTGATCCCCATGAAGCTGACCTATTCACTTGTTTATTTCTGTTCCCAATTACCATGAGTAGAAACGTATTCTGCCATAGAGGGAGTAAAACACACTGTCAATCACTATTTATGACATGCTCTAATAGTGGCAGTAATAGTATTCTTGTCTATGTCACCACAAAGGTCACTCTACGCTAGAGGATTTGAATTTCATTGTTAGTTGCTCACAGTGTGGCAGTAATCCCTTTCTCCTCTCTATTTAACAGAAAATTATTTTACGCTAGAGGAGCTCAGTTCAGTTCGGTTCATCCAGTAGCTCGTCAGGTCGTTGGGGCACACTTATAGACACTCCCACAATCCCACGCCATCTCTCTCTGTCTGCTGCAGCCAGTCGTGCCTCACCGGGACGAAGGTTCGACCACTCAGTGATGGTGTCTGCCCATCTCTTCCTTGGGAGACCCCGCCCTCTCTTTCCTGGTACAGAACCATGCAGTATCGAATTTGTAATTCCGCTGGACTTCGTGATGTGCCCATACCAAGTAATCGTTCGCCTTTTGATAACTGAAAATTTCATCAAAAGGCCCAATTGCGTTTTCCACTCTTCGTCGTATTTCTACGTACGTGACACGATCCTTATTTTTAACATTTAAGAGTCTTCTATGGCACTTCATTTCCGTTGCATGTATTCTGTACTGGATATCTGCAGTTATGGTCCAGGTCTCATGGATATCTGCAGTAATGGTCCAAGTCTCACAGGCATAAACAGATATTGAAAGCACCAATGAGCACATTAGTCTAACTTTTATGCTGAGGGCGAGCCGCCTCACCTGCAGTGTGGGTTTTAAACGCGTAAGCGCCGCTGTTGAATGTGCTATTCTGGCAACATTTTCTTAGACTGCGAGCCCTCGTCACTGATCATTGATTCCAGATACTTCAGCCGGTGAACAACTTCGAATTCCTGACCATTTGCTTTTATCACAGATGTAAACCCTTCCGTGGTATTAGTGATCAGCTTTGTTTTCTCTACATTTACTAGTATATCCATGTCATAGCTATGTGCCGCTCTGTCCTATTTGCTATTCAGCTCCTGGAATTCCGTTGCTATGTATGACATGCCATCTATATCATCTGCAAATAGTAGGTTTGTTATCGTCTTTTCACCTGTTATGACCGTACCAACATGTCCGTTCAGGGCCGCTTTCCAAGAACAAATTGAAGAGTGTTGGAGAGAGTATATAACCCTGTCTCACCCCAACAGACGTGCGGAACTATTCGCCTAGTATTCCGTCTACAAAAACTGCACTTGACGCCTTCTCATAAATGTTCTCAATTACCTTCACAATATTACTATTGATCATATAATGCTTCATTGTTGTCCATAACACCGCATGCCATACTCTGTCGAACGCCTTTTTGAAATCCATGAAGACATGATATATGTGTTGTTGATACTCAAGTATTTCTCATTCAATATCCGCAGATTAAATATCTGTTCAGTGGTGCTTCTTTCTGCTCGAAACTCTCCCTGCTCGTCGGCAATGATATTCTCTGCACTTTTATATGCACTCTTGGCATCATTTATTTTCCTAGATATTGTTCGATATCTGAGGACAGAGCAGTTATCAATCTACATTGGCCTTTTTCATCTTGGCCTTTATGTTTCCATTTATCTCTCTGCATTTCATATTCCCCCTGGGGAAGGAACCTACCTCCTACCAGGCACGTCAGCAGGGTTGCGGATTGCTGAAAGGCCTCCTAATTTGGAGGTTAGCTGCGAATAAATAAGCAGCCGTGGACAAAAACGGGTCGGCAGACATGGAGGCTGTAAGGAGGCAACCCCTCCACCATGCAAAGACACAACAGGCTAATCACCTGTTTGTCTTAAAAAAACTGATTACAAGTCAAAACATAGAGAAAACCGGATTGACCTCAACGGCGACGAACAGGGGAGAAAAAAGGACCACGATTTACGGAACATGGAATGTACGAATTATAAACGGAAGAGAACATGAACTAATGGAGGAGATGAAGAGAGCAAAATTGACAGTGCTGGCACTTACAGAAACAAAGAAAAAGGGACAGGGCGTTCAGAAACCATGACGGCAACATGCTATACTACAGCGGAGTTCCCATGAGTGAACGAGCCAGGACAGGGGTTGGTTGTATAGTGAATAGTAACAGTAAAGCAAATATTAAAGGATGGAAATTCATTTCAGAACGACTGATGGTTCTAAGTCTACAGGAGGAGGATAGTCAAATGAATATCGTCACTGTGTATGTACCAAACGAAGATGAGAGCACTGACATTAAAGATGAATTTTATGAGCTCCTTCAAAGGACCATTGACGATTGCCATAATGAAATACTTCTCCTTGGAGACTTCAACGCAAGAGTTGGAAACGACTATTCTAGATGGGATGGAGTGATCTGTAGGTATGGAGAAGATGTCTTAAATGACAATGGAAAACGACTGCTGAGATTCTGCAGAGAACAAAACCTTGTCATTACAAAAACAAGATTTCCACACAATCGTATCCATGCCTACACAAGATGCGAGCCAGCAAGAAATGAAAGATCTATAATTGACTATGCGATAGTGAGGAAGACTGATTTCAAGCATGTGAAGGATGCTAGAGTGTTCAGAGGACCAGAGATAGGAAGCGACCACTACCTAGTTAAAATAAAGAGAGAAATTGAAAAACACTATCCAGCCAGGCAACACCCATCAGCAAGCATGAAACATAATACACGAGGAGAAAATAAAATTAATGCTTACAAACTACGAGAACCAGATGTTAAGAGGAGATACCAAGGGCTCATAACAACAGAAATAGAAATGATAGAGAAATCTGAAGAAGATTTGGAAATGCTCTGGGTAAAATACAAAGACATCCTCAAAGAGGCTGCAGCAGAGGCATGCGGTCAAACCAAAAAAGGGTGGAAGAGAAAGAGTACACCCTGGTGGACAGAAGAAGTGAAAACAATAATACGAGAAAAGAAAAAGGCATGGAAGGAATACCTAGGGGCTAGGAATACAGAAGAACAAACAAAGAAATATAGAGAATATGTAAATTTTAGAACAGAAGCAAAGAAGACTGTGCTCAAGGCCAAACAGAAATCATGGGAAGAATTTGGAGAGAAACTGGAAAATAATGCTGGAGAAAACCAGAAACTGTTCTACAGGACCTTAAAGAACATGCGGAAGGAAAAGGAATGCCCCCTGCAATTTGTTAAAGATAAACAAGGTGCGCTGTTGACTGCCCCAGAAGAGGTAATGAACAGATGGAAAGAATATTTCTCAGATCTCCTTGGAGTGGAGGAAAACCAAGCTCTGGAAGTAACAGTCCCAATTCAAAAAGAGAGAGATACTCCAGTGAAACGATAATATCACAATGGAAGAACTAAAGGCAGCATTGGAGAAAATTAAGATTAGTAAAGCAGCAGGCCATGATGGTATAACACCAGAAATGGTTAAATACATGGGAGCGACAGGAGAGATGCTATTCATAAAGATTCTCAAGGCAGCTTGGCGCCACAAGAAGATACCAAGAGACTGGGAGGCTGCAATAATGATACCAATATTTAAAAAAGGCAATAATCGACAATGTGAAAATCACAGAGGTATTTCCCTTCTCAGTGTCCCCGGGAAAGTCTATTCTAGGATTCTAGAACGGCGATTAAGAGGTCTAGCAGAGCCAAACATGGATGAAACTCAATGTGGGTTTAGGGCAAACAGAAGTACTCAAGACCTTATCTTTACACTCAGACAGCTAAGTGAAAAGGCTCTTGAATATAATAAAGAGATGCATCTCAGCTTTTTGGATTTGGAGAAAGCATTTGATAAAGTTCCTTGGAACAAACTCTGGGAGTGCCTGACAAGAAGAACATCCCAGGACCCCTGATCTCTGCCATACAGAGTTTCTATAAAACATGCAGAAATTATGTGCGGACATCAAATCAAAAGTCAGGAGAGTTCAAGACCACTAGCGGAGTAAGACAGGGGGACATTCTATCACCGTACCTTTTCATACTCCTCATGGATGAAGTCATCAAAGCCTGCAAGGAACGGACAAAATAGTATGAAGTAGGGTACTGGAAGATGAGATCAAGTTACATATCGGAACTAGCATTTGCAGATGATTTGGCCCTGATCACGAAAACCGAAGCACATCTCCAGATCAACTTGCAGGTCTGGGAAGAAGAGTTGAAGAAGAGAGGAATGCACATCAGCAACTCCAAAACAAAAAACGATGGTGATCGCCAGAGATGAAAAGAGACATTAGATAACACTGGGAACACGAGCACTGGAGCAGGTCAGCAACTTTAAATATCTAAGAGTGGTAATAGACAGCAGGGGAGGAATCAAAGAGGAGTTAGCTGCACGAAGGGCAGCAGCAGGTAGACTGTTCCATGCAATAAACAGAGGTTTCCTCAGTAGAAGAGAAATAAGCAGGAAAACAAAGATGGATGTATACCGCTCGACCTATGTGCCTGTCCTGACATATGGATGTGAGTCATGGGCAATGACTACAGCCCAAGAAAGGCAATTACAAACTTCAGAAATGAGGTACCTAAGAAAGGCGGTTCAGGTGACGACAAGGGACAAGATCCGTAACCAGACAATACGTAGCAATCTTGAAGTTCAACCCCTCCAGACACGAGTGGAGCAGTCCCAACTACAGTGGTTTGGCAATGTCTGTAGAATGGAAGAAGATCGGATACCAAAGCGGTCATTGGGGGATTAAAAGTCAAGGACGCAGACCCCGAGGACGTCATAAAGTACGTTGGGAAGACAACATACGACAGTCTCTAAGTGATAGAGGGCTGGATTGGAAAGAGGCCAGGAAAAAGACGGCGGATAGAGCAGGGTGGCGTTCTCTTTGGCAAACCTCTACACCTCACGGTAGAAGAGGAGCGACTAAGTAAGTAAGTAAGTATTTCGTATTCCCATCCATTTCTTTACTGATCGTCTCTTGTCCCATAACTCGAGTATTTCATTTGTAATCCATTTCTTCCTCTGTAGCCTTCGCTTCCCTACGACCTCAGTTGTCGTGGATATCAATGCCGAATTCAGGGTCTCAACTATCGTCTCAATATATGACTCATCGTTAAGAACGTAAAGGGCCCCGAATCTTCATCCCACCATTGCTCCACGAGCCTCCACTATCTCCGGGTGCTTGAGTTTCTCAAGGTCAAATCTTAGTCTAGTTACCTCTCTGATCACAACTTACTTAAGTCAGATACGCATGGTCATCATCACTAAGCCATGGTCGTTCCCTATATCGGCTCCTGCGAAACTCCTCGTCCATGTGCTATTGATGCTGGATCTGAATCTCTTCTGGACAATAATGTAGTCTATCTGACTATGCAGTGCATTATTTGAGCTGTGTCATGTCCACTCTCTCGACATTTTGTTTGGTCCTAGCGTTTTCGCCACCAGGAACATTTTGTAGTGAGCAAATTCCAGGAGCTACTTGACTGAATTAGAGAATGACATGTTGTAGACGTGATTGTGAGAGGTCTTCGAGATTTTAATGATGATATATTATAGACATTATTGAAAGAGGTCTTAGTGATTATAGTGATGATATATTATAGACGTTATTGAAAGAGGTCTTCGCGATTACGGTG
Organism: Ariolimax columbianus; assembly: GCA_036924085.1. NCBI lineage: Eukaryota > Metazoa > Mollusca > Gastropoda > Stylommatophora > Arionidae > Ariolimax > Ariolimax columbianus. The sequence goes on from JAVGWX010000010.1 coordinate 45,889,791, forward strand.
ATGACGTATTGTATGCGTTATTTTACCTTATCTGTAGCAGGCTATTCACAATTACAAACATATTGTGATTTTTAAGCAAAGACTTCATTCATAGACATCTGCAACACTTCATCCTTAAAAGCATTATCTGATTACGGACAACCTTTATGGCTGTACCAAGACTAACTATAAGGCTCGAAACAGTAGTTTCCAAACTGTGCAAGACAGCACCCTAGGGTGTCATGGCATGGGTTTTGCAGAGGTGCCGAAAAACATTCCAATATTTTCACTAAAATTGTACTTAGCCTTTTTGTCTTAGAATTGGACCATCCATGTGTTGAGGATAGGAAGGCCATCTAAGGACACTTAGCCCAGTGCATGCATAAGGAAAATGATTTCATAAATCTCTGATCGTGTCAATTGAACACGTGTCTGGAACTAATCCTGAAATTCAAAGACTTTGTCTGTTGGTGTCTTTAATAATAAGAAACTGAGTTGGCGATAAATATTTATATGGTCTCTGAGATAAAATGCGTGATTTAGCTTTATCTGTGGTATTGGTACAGGTAAGAGGGAGGGATCGTGGAAGTGGATGACCGATATATTTTAATAAGGACGGCACTTAAAGTTAGTAAATAGTTCACTGCATCAATGGGAGTCTGCTAACTTGATTGATCTAGTTCTAGCTAGTTATTTATCAATTTTTTCTAGGTACGGTGTTTGCAAATAAATAGTTGTCTCTGCGATCCTCATTTATGGAAAGTGGAAGCAACTGAACTACATTGTGATCAAGTATACTTTCAAAAGTTATTGTTCTTTATCTTCCTAAAAATGGATACGTTTTTATTCAACAAAAATAAAAAGCGTTATATGATTGAAAATAAAAAGGACGCACAAGAAAACAAGTGGCGTTGGTGTGAACAAGCGGATATGTCATAAATACGACAGCAATTATTTGGATTTTGACTTAACATCAACACATGTCAATGATGAAGAGAGACCGTAGTATGTACTGTGTATGAATGCTTTGGCACCAGAGTGCATGCTCCAAGAAAACTAAAAATGCCATTTAGAAACTAGTCATGGTGGATAATTTACCAGACAGTTTAATAATTAAAACAGCAAAAAGCTACTTTTTCCCAGCAGGTGTTAGTACCAAGCAATGCTTTGCTGGCATCATTCAAGGTTGCGTATAGAGTCGTCAAGTGTAGGAAGCTCCACACCATCGCAGAACAACTAATTCTACCGGCTGCTGAATATTTGGTGAACATTATAATAGGTGAGTCAGCGGGTAAACTGCTATCAAATGTGCTTTCGTCTAGCAATGCTATCAGTCGTAGGTTCATATATGGTAATGCCATTGTGGGATATCTTCTATTTTGTAAAAGTCTCACTGTAAGTAGAACGGCTCAAGATGTGCTCGAGATTCTTGACACATAAAGAATCTGATCTAAAATTGCAATCTAAACATTATAACACATCTGGGATCAAGATGCGGAGCAGCGCATGAGCTGCAGTGGTCAGCGACCCATAGCTTACTGCTAGCGTCAGGGCCAGCGAACCAGAGCTGCCAAGACCCTTCTACACCTCCACGCGGGGATCCTGGATAACAGACTGCAGCAGAACACTCTGGCTAAGGAGAAATGATCGAAGAGGGAATGCTAACCCGGTACTCAAAAAATGCTTGCTGAAGTCGGATGTGTAGGACCGAAAGGTGCAAATATCGCAGTCAAGCTATAAACTACGACATAAAGCATTTCGTTATCTGAACTACATTCTGCTACTTAAGCCCTTTCAGGGTTTGGTAGCCGGAGATTGAAAACGAACGAAGCCAAGCCAAATCATAAGACATTTAACCAGAAGTGTATTCATTATATAAAATTAAATGTTAGTAAGAAACATTAAATTACATATAAACACTTCAGAAATAAAACTGAATTTAGCGTATAGTGAATATCCACACGTTTCGTCTGATAATCCAGATGCGTGATCATAGAACTGATCAAATAATATTTCTCGGGTCTTGAAGTCTAACTTCGCTCGTTGTAAATGATTTTACATTCCAATCAACTCTTGCAAATTGGAAATAACCGCACAGTAATTATTGAGCATGTGTGAACGCCACCATCATATAGAACCATAATAGAAAATGATATTCCACAAATTAAATAAATTATAAAATGCAAACGCATGTTTCAGAAGTCTGTGTTGGTCGTAGTGTGAGACAATTTTAGGTTTTACAGCAGCCAAAAGGCGCCTACCAGCTCGAAAAAGTATATACACTTTATGCAACAGTCACAAACCCTGATATCTCAGAACTGTTGTAACTTTCTAAAAAAAATTTTAATTCTTTGGATTTCTCAAAATCTCTAAAATGATTTCACACAGATCATACATTATCTAGACCAGTAAGGGGTAGATCAATCAAAAATGGGTATTGGAAACCGTAGGAACATGCCAGAATAGACATGATATCTGTGTCAAGAACAGTGCGCTGATTAATGGTTGAAAATAATGTGGAGTGGACAAAGTGTGTTGGTGTCTGTACCGATGGTGGTCGTTCGATGTCCGGTTATTATGGAGATTTGCAGGTGCTTACTCGAAACAATGCTCTGGATTCCATGTGAACCGATTGCACCATTCACAGATAATCACTAGCATCAAAGTATCTGAGCCCTCCGCTGAATCTGGTCTTACAATGTGTTGTGAATGTGCTTAACTTTATAAAATCTCGGCCAGTGAAAACTAGGTTTTTCAAAAAATTGTGTGAGGAAGTGGGAGCAGATTGCACGTGGCAGTGTTTTGTCCAGTATGTTTGAATTACAACAGGAAATATACATTTTTCTTGAAGAGGTAAAACACGAGTATACAAAACACTTGGTAGAAACATTTTTGTAGAGTAAAATTAGCATAGTCGTGTAATATCATTGAAAAGTTAATTACATTGAATCTGTCCCTACAGGGAAGCAACATGCATATTTTAATGTTGGTCGAGAAGGTTTTAGTTTTCAGAAAAAAAAAACTTACAGCTATGGAGAAGAAACATGAATGAAGACGGTGGTAAATATTGTTTTCCGTTGTGGCAGATGTTTGTTATCTTCAATGAAGTTGATTTCTCTCGCAACATAAAATCTGTTTTCGAAGATCATCTATCACAGCTTATAACTGGTTTAAAAAATACTTTGAAGAAGATAATATCGACAAGTTCTCATAGATTCATGACCTATTCAGAGCCAAATCTACATCTGAATTTACTTCTGTAAAAGAAGAAAATCTTATTTAACTTTCCTGATACAGTACACTAAAAAGAAAGCATGGATCTAAATTTTTTTTTAAAAATAGTTTAAAATTTTTTTCATTAGCCTTATTTCTCTATTCCCCAAGGCGGGTGTGCGTTGCACTGTGGTTTTTATTTTGGGCCTGTCGGCCCAGTGCATCCGACTACAGCATGCATTTTATGTAAGGGTCTGCTTCCTCCTGCATTTTCTAAGGGTTTGCTTCCCCGGGGTAACGGCCTGTGCTGTGATGGGGATAGAACCCAGCACCTTCGGGTTGTGAGCCGTGCCACTTAACCACTAGACCACGCCGTCCCCATGAAACTAATTGACTTCTGGATATCAGTAAAGGAGGAATCCTATGCTAATTAGTAAATCTTTGTGAATCCCATTAGCAACGTCCTATTTGTGCTAAGCTGGGTTTTTGGCGATGGCCGTGATAACAAGCAAGTGTCGTGTGAAAATCGATGTGGAACAGGAAATGAAGGTGGCTGCATCCAGTTTGATTCTAAGATTTGACAAGATGTGCAGTGAGCAACAGACACAATCGTCACTATCATTAAGATTTTGTTTCAATTTGCACCCCAGATGATTCCGGTCAGCTTCTTTATAAAGGATAGTTTTATGGATGCTTTTTATCTATCTCTTGTCTGCGTTCCCTCCTGTCCATTTTTACTCCAAGATATGCGGAGGTATTTTCTTGTACCAACTTTTTGTCATTTAGATATAATTTTGTTTCTTCTCTGGTGTTGGACAGTGAGAAGCATGTTGTAACTATCTTTGATATATTAATCTGTATTCCCCAATTTGTAACCCACTTTCCTATCGTGTACAATGCTGTCTGCATTATATTTTTTAGCTGTTGGTAGTTTTCTGCAATACTCCACATTGCAAAGTCGTCAGAGTATAGAGAACAGTATACTTTCTTTTAGAGTTTTCGTACCGTGTCATTTATTAATAGGATATAAATGGTAAGAGAGATGACGTCTCTCCAGGGTACACCTTGTTGGAGAGTTATTCTATGGCTCAGGGATTCATCTGATTTAACGCTTGCGGTTCTGTACTTGAGGACATCTCAAATCCAACCATACATTCTCTCTTCTATTTTTCTTTTTAAAGTTAAGAACGAGTCCTTCTCTCCATACCTTATCGAAGGATATTGCCATATCCACAAAGACTGCAAGTAATTTTATACTATTTGGAACGCGTTTTCTATTTTTAGGTCAGGTACACTGGTTAGCCTTTTGTGCTGCGGTTTTTCCTAAAGGCTCTGTGAATTAAGTAGGAGCTGGCTTTTTTCAGATTCTTGATTAGTCTTGCGTTTACCCTTTTTTTCATGACTTTTCAAACACACAGCCGAGCAGACTTTTGGGCCCATAACTTTCTTTATATGTTCCGTTCTTTGTTGGTTTTCTGAGGAGGTTAATGACGTCTGGAATCTTACCCGTGCTCCATGATTGGTTGAAGATTTTGAGGAATTTTCTTCTTGTCCTTTGATCTAAGTTTGTAATCATTTCGTCTGTGATGCTACCTTTTCCTGAAGCTTTCTTGCTTTTGAATTTTTTGTAAAGCGGTGTTTATTTATTTCTATAATTTTGAATGATGACTTCATGCAGGGATCGGCATTGTACCTCTTCATGTTCTCTTCTATCTCCTTTTTAACTTCTAGTTTGTGTTATCATGTCAATGATGTAGTAATCTCCTCTCTCTGAACAATGTAGCCAAGATGTTTGCTGCCATTTTACCCGTATGATGTTTCTCGTTTTTCTTAATGACTCTCTTCCCATGGCTCCCTCTTGTTTCTTTCTTTAGGACTCTTGTTTGGTTCCAGAGTTTAATTGTCGCTGTCTATGTTGAGGCCTTCAATCTTTTCATGCCAACTTCGTTGGATCTCATCCATTTTTTGTTCAATGAATTTGTTTTTAATGTTGTTGTGGTTCTTTATGTTTTCTGGTGAAAGGTTTGTTTTCTTTAATGGTGTTTCTTGCCTTACTTAGTTCTTGGTGGATTCTCCCTAGTGTATCTCTCCAGTAGGGCTTGAAGTTTTCCCGTTTTCCCCGTAGTATTATTTCTTTGTTGCCTGGATGATATCTTCCGAGAAGATGATAACATTCTTGTTCAGATTTTTGGCATGGGACATTGTTTGACAGAGTTGACTTACGTTTTCTTTAAAGTAGACCCAGTTTGCTCTTTTGCAGTTCCAGCTCTGTTGTTTATGTTATCTTTATTTGTCCCATGTTATACATTTCTAAAGTTAGACATGGTTACTCCCTCCCATTTGGCTGATGAGACATGGTCACTTCCCTCCCAGTTGGATGTTTAGACATGGTCATTTCCTTCAAGTTGGATGTTGAGATATGGTCACTCTCTCCTAGTTGGTTGATGAGACATAGTCATTCTCTCCTAGTTGGCTGATGAGACATGGTCACTCTCTCCTAGTTGGCTGATGAGACATGGTCACTCTCTCCTAGTTGGCTGATGAGACATGGTCACTCTCTCCTAGTTGGCTGATGAGACATGGTCACTCTCTCCTAGTTGGTTGATGAGACATGGTCACTCTCTCCTAGTTGGATGTTTAGACATGGTCACTCTCTCATAGTTGGATGTTTAGACATGGTCACTTCCTTCAAGTTGGATGTTGAGATATGGTCACTCTCTCCTAGTTGGCTGATGAGACATGGTCACTCTCTCCTAGTTGGATGATGAGACATGGTCACTTCCTTCAAGTTGGATGTTGAGACATGGTCACTCTCTCCTAGTTGGTTGATGAGACATGGTCACTCTCTCCTAGTTGGCTGATGAGACATGGTCACTCTCTCCTAGTTGTCTGATGAGACATGGTCACTCTCTCCTAGTTGGCTGATGAGACATGGTCACTCTCTCCTAGTTGTCTGATGAGACATGGTCACTCTCTCCTAGTTGGATGATGAGACATGGTCACTCTCTCCTAGTTGGCTGATGAGACATGGTCACTCTCTCCTAGTTGTCTGATGAGACATGGTCACTCTCTCCTAGTTGGCTGATGAGACATGGTCACTCTCTCCTAGTTGGCTGATGAGACATGGTCACTCTCTCCTAGTTGGCTGATGAGACATGGTCACTCTCTCCTAGTTGGCTGATGAGACATGGTCACTCTCTCCTAGTTGGCTGATGAGACATGGTCACTCTCTCCTAGTTGGCTGATGAGACATGGTCACTCTCTCCTAGTTGGCTGATGAGACATGGTCACTCTCTCCTAGTTGGCTGATGAGACATGGTCACTCTCTCCTAGTTGGCTGATGAGACATGGTCATTCTCTCCTAGTTGGCTGATGAGACATGGTCACTCTCTCCTAGTTGGCTGATGAGACATGGTCACTCTCTCCTAGTTGGCTGATGAGACATGGTCACTCTCTCCTAGTTGGCTGATGAGACATGGTCACTCTCTCCTAGTTGGTTGATGAGACATTGTCACTCTCTCCTAGTTGGCTGATGAGACATGGTCACTCTCTCCTAGTTGGCTGATGAGACATGGTCACTCTCTCCTAGTTGGTTGATGAGACATTGTCACTCTCTCCTAGTTGGCTGATGAGACATGGTCACTCTCTCCTAGTTGGCTGATGAGACATGGTCACTCTCTCCTAGTTGGATGATGAGACATGGTCACTTCCTTCAAGTTGGATGTTGAGACATGGTCACTCTCTCCTAGTTGGTTGATGAGACATGGTCACTCTCTCCTAGTTGGCTGATGAGACATGGTCACTCTCTCCTAGTTGGCTGATGAGACATGGTCACTCTCTCCTAGTTGGCTGATGAGACATGGTCACTCTCTCCTAGTTGGCTGATGAGACATGGTCATTCTCTCCTAGTTGGCTGATGAGACATTGTCACTCTCTCCTAGTTGGCTGATGAGACATGGTCACTCTCTCCTAGTTGGCTGATGAGACATGGTCACTCTCTCCTAGTTGGCTGATGAGACATGGTCACTCTCTCCTAGTTGGCTGATGAGACATGGTCACTCTCTCCTAGTTGGTTGATGAGACATGGTCATTCTCTCCTAGTTGGCTGATGAGACATGGTCACTCTCTCCTAGTTGGCTGATGAGACATGGTCACTCTCTCCTAGTTGGCTGATGAGACATGGTCACTCTCTCCTAGTTGGCTGATGAGACATGGTCACTCTCTCCTAGTTGGCTGATGAGACATGGTCACTCTCTCCTAGTTGGTTGATGAGACATGGTCATTCTCTCCTAGTTGGCTGATGAGACATGGTCACTCTCTCCTAGTTGGCTGATGAGACATGGTCACTCTCTCCTAGTTGGCTGATGAGACATGGTCACTCTCTCCTAGTTGGCTGATGAGACATGGTCACTCTCTCCTAGTTGGCTGATGAGACATGGTCACTCTCTCCTAGTTGGCTGATGAGACATGGTCACTCTCTCATAGTTGGATGTTGAGATATGGTCACTCTCTCCTAGTTGGATGTTTAGACATGGTCACTTCCTTCAAGTTGGATGTTGAGATATGGTCACTCTCTCCTAGTTGGCTGATGAGACATGGTCACTCTCTCCTAGTTGGATGATGAGACATGGTCACTTCCTTCAAGTTGGATGTTGAGATATGGTCACTCTCTCCTAGTTGGTTGATGAGACATGGTCACTCTCTCCTAGTTGGATGATGAGACATGGTCACTCTCTCCTAGTTGGATGATGAGACATGGTCACTTCCTTCAAGTTGGATGTTGAGATATGGTCACTCTCTCCTAGTTGGCTGATGAGACATGGTCACTCTCTCCTAGTTGGATGATGAGACATGGTCACTTCCTTCAAGTTGGATGTTGAGATATGGTCACTCTCTCCTAGTTGGTTGATGAGACATGGTCACTCTCTCCTAGTTGGATGATGAGACATGGTCACTCTCTCCTAGTTGGATGATGAGACATGGTCACTCTCTCCTAGTTGGTTGATGAGACATGGTCACTCTCTCCTAGTTGGATGATGAGACATAGTCATTCTCTCCTAGTTGGATGATGAGATATGGTCACTCTCTCCTAGTTGGCTGATGAGACATGGTCACTCTCTCCTAGTTGGATGATGAGACATTGTCACTCTCTCCTAGTTGGATGATGAGACATTGTCACTCTTTCCTAGTTGTCTGATGAGATATGGTCACTCTCTCCTAGTTGGCTGATGAGACATGGTCACTCTCTCCTAGTTGGATGATGAGACATTGTCACTCTCTCCTAGTTGGATGATGAGACATTGTCACTCTTTCCTAGTTGTCTGATGAGATATGGTCACTCTCTCCTAGTTGGCTGATGAGACATGGTCACTCTCTCCTAGTTGGATGATGAGACATTGTCACTCTCTCCTAGTTGGATGATGAGACATTGTCACTCTTTCCTAGTTGTCTGATGAGATATGGTCACTCTCTCCTAGTTGGCTGATGAGACATGGTCACTCTCTCCTAGTTGGATGATGAGACATGGTCACTCTCTCCTAGTTGTCTGATGAGACATGGTCACTCTCTCCTAGTTGGATGATGAGACATTGTCACTCTTTCCTAGTTGTCTGATGAGATATGGTCACTCTCTCCTAGTTGGCTGATGAGACATGGTCACTCTCTCCTAGTTGGATGATGAGACATGGTCACTCTCTCCTAGTTGTCTGATGAGACATGGTCACTCTCTCCTAGTTGGATGATGAGACATTGTCACTCTTTCCTAGTTGTCTGATGAGACATGGTCACTCTCTCCTAGTTGTCTGATGAGACATGGTCACTCTCTCCTAGTTGTCTGATGAGACATGGTCACTCTCTCCTAGTTGGATGATGAGACATTGTCACTCTTTCCTAGTTGTCTGATGAGACATGGTCACTCTCTCCTAGTTGTCTGATGAGACATGGTCACTCTCTCCTAGTTGGCTGATGAGACATGGTCACTCTTTCCTAGTTGTCTGATGAGACATGGTCACTCTCTCCTAGTTGTCTGATGAGACATGGTCACTCTCTCCTAGTTGTCTGATGAGACATGGTCACTCTCTCCTAGTTGTCTGATGAGACATGGTCACTCTCTCCTAGTTGTCTGATGAGACATGGTCACTCTCTCCTAGTTGTCTGATGAGACATGGTCACTCTCTCCTAGTTGTCTGATGAGACATGGTCACTCTCTCCTAGTTGGATGATGAGACATGGTCACTCTCTCCTAGTTGTCTGATGAGACATGGTCACTCTCTCCTAGTTGTCTGATGAGACATGGTCACTCTCTCCTAGTTGGATGATGAGACATTGTCACTCTCTCCTAGTTGTCTGATGAGACATGGTCACTCTCTCCTAGTTGGCTGATGAGACATGGTCACTCTCTCCTAGTTGTCTGATGAGACATGGTCACTCTCTCCTAGTTGGCTGATGAGACATGGTCACTCTCTCCTAGTTGGATGATGAGACATTGTCACTCTTTCCTAGTTGTCTGATGAGACATTGTCACTCTTTCCTAGTTGTCTGATGAGACATGGTCACTCTCTCCTAGTTGGCTGATGAGACATTGTCACTCTCTCCTAGTTGGCTGATGAGACATGGTCACTCTCTCCTAGTTGGATGATGAGACATGGTCACTCTCTCCTAGTTGGCTGATGAGACATGGTCACTCTCTCCTAGTTGGCTGTTGGGACATGGTCACTCCCTCCCAGTTGGCTGTTGACTGTTTTTGTTGTTAACAGTTGGAGGTCGACCGTTGCCATCGCGAGATCCGGGATACAAATATTTGGTTTCCATACTCCAGACTAATATGTATGTTTATCGTCTGGTCTATTTATTAGGATGAGTTTATTTTCCACCATTCAATTTTCTCCTGCCTCGCCTTTCTGGTTCATTGTTTCTTCATAGCCCCAGATTGGGGAGGGAATGGTTGGGGGGGGGGGGGCGGCATTGCTAAAATCTCTCATTACAAGAATTCTTGACTTCGATTTTGACTGTGTATTTCCAGAGCTGTGGATGGTGGGTTATATCAGTTTGTTATCGTAGTGTAACCACTGGGTAGGATGATCTTAACTGTGATGAACTCAAGTCCATCTGGTCTATTTGTTTCTATTGCTGATATACAGTTTTGGACCAGGGTCATAATTACTCCTTTAGTTTTTTTTTGTTTCATGTCTTGACGAAAGAATTCATATCTTCTAATGAAAAAACGTTGTTTCTATTATATGTGTTTCCTGGATATAAATGCTGTCTTTGTCCTTTTCCTTAAGGAATTATTGTAGTTCGGGCAGCTTATTTCCCATGCCTTCTGCGTTCCATTGTCCCACTACATGATTCTTTGTTTGCTAGTCAGTCGCACTACTATGCCTACCCCTGACAATTAGGTTAGCAGAGGCATCGGTTGCTTGGGTGGGTCCCTTCGAGGTCAGGGGCTCAGCACTGCTCCCTCCCGGATGTACCTTGTAGGAGCGACACAACGGCGGCAAGAAAGTCTCCCGTTTCACAATATTAGACTGATGTATGACCATATCCTGTTGATGCGTGTGTACCATGATTTTCCTCCGTTTTCGCGCCAAGGCTGCACATTCAGATCGGGTTAAGTTTTCTGTTTTGGGTTGTCTCCGATAGTCATTCCACCTTCCGATGGTACAAGATTTGGTAGGAAAGTTAATGCTTCTTAAAATTTTGCCCGGACCGGTGCTGAGAACTCTTGTCGATTTTCAACTGCCAAATGTTTTTTTAATGTTCACATCATGTACACAGGATCTCCGAGCTTTTGCTCAGTCTCCAATATGGCTAGATGCTAATCTCACCTCCCTAGACATCAGTAAACGCTTGGAACTTGTCGGGTTCGAAATCCCACAATTTCGCATCTTCGTGTCTTGACAGCCAAGCGTCTTAACCTCTCAGCTATAGTAAACCTCTTATTTTTGCTTTATCAATACCAATTATCTTGCTCTTACTGATGTTTAGGTTCATAAATTGTATTTTGTTCTTGGCTATAATCTGATATCAGTATCAAATAGGCCAATTAAAGTGTGTATATTAGGGCTGGATACATGGACAAATGGGAAATCGAGCATACTGGTTACACAAGAAATGATGCTTATTACCAGTTGAAAAGAAGAGAGCAGGTGGTCGTCTTCAGACTCCGCACAGGCCACAACAGACTGAGGTACTAGCTATTCAATAAAATGAACATAGGTGCTACTGACGAGTGCACCTGTGGTACTGGGGAAATGACACCTGAACATCTGCTGCAAAACTGCCCAACGCACGAGGATGTGAGAAAGCATATGTGGCCATCACCAGTGCCAAAACTATACAAGCTCTATGACAGTGTTGACAGCCTCAGGATGACGGCCGCTTTCTTTGAACAAATTCAAGTTGATGTCTGACAACGCAAGAAGAAGAGGTGTAAAATACTAGAGCAGTAAAAAGTAATCGTAATATCCTTTATGAACAAAACGTATTTGTACGTCTGCTCGTAAACAGCAGGTTATGAAACCAATAATCATGACTGCAACCATTTAACAATTTATCCATTATCAATATTCAAGGAATAGCGGACGTCAAACGCACACAAAGATTATGGCCCTTGAAAAGTTCAAAGAAGCAGCTGTAAATAGGATTAATTAAAAAAATGCAAATAAGCAAATAGCATTTAGTTTAGTTTAGTTTAGTTGATGAATCAACGTCATTGCTCATGGTTTAATCAAAAAGTGATCTGTGCTTCTCCATATTTTTGGAGAATCTTAGCAGAATGCACGAATTCGGTAGCAACAGCGAGGATCCCGTAAAAGCTCGAGTAGATTGTTAACATAATTTTGAATTTTGCCTGGGCAGCGGCTGGGCCTACTCTTTTCGATTTCTAACTGTCGAGGGATCTTTAGCGTGAGCACTACACACGAACGTCCAATCTCCACTACCCAGAGATCCGAGGGAATACCAGAAAGTCCCCGGGAAAAAATCTCGGTCTCCACCGTGACTTGAACCCACGACCTCCAGCACCCGAGGCCGACGTCTCACCTCGAGACCACTCAGTATAAATAGCACATACGAGGTCAGGTCAGTAAATAGGTCACAAATAGCTATTAGAAATTACATTAAAATAGAAACGAGCTTGAGAACCATTTATTATTACAGTTACTTTGTTCCTTTTTCTCAGTATGATGTTTAATGTGATAAGTATTTTCTTTTAAGGGCCGGATAAGGGCCGTAAGTGGCAGGTTGCGGCAGCTTTTCTCACATCCTGACCGGGCTCTTGAATGTAGACAGGGGTCTCCCTGGCGGTTGTGCTGTGCTTGGCTTCGTCTGCACGACGTTCACTACTGATATATCATCATTACTCATCAAATTTTCCACAAACGTTGATTCATTTATCCCATCACTTTATCAGTCCACTAAAACCAGCAACATAGAAGACTTCGGTCTGATGTCTCAGCAACATTTGTACTTCAAGTTCAACAACTTTGTTATTCGTGAAGTGTCTTCCGCCAAGATGAGATAATGCATTATGCTGTATGCTAAACCATGCGAGCATTTTATTGCAGCTGCTACACTGTCTATTATTACTTGTCTGTCAGCTCAAATCATCTTCTACCCTCACAGCACAGATCAATCTGTTGCTTCGTGACGATCAGGTCGGGCTTGATCAACATTTGTTAGTGCCCTTTAGAACATTTATCGACCCAGTTATGCACTGTTTTATGGTTTTACACTACAAACACTTGTAATCGTAAAGGGGAAGAATTTCTTTATGAATGTCCGTTGCAGAAAGTCCTTTTGTCTCAAAAGCGCACAACCGAATTTTGTTCTGATTGTAAACTCTGTGATCATGGACGCAATTTGGTATGTGAGCTGCGCACGTGCAGGTGACACACAACGCCTGCTACCTACAGCAATGACAAAACTGGATACTGCCGCCACTTGATAACATAATCAACCAACCACATTTTCAAATGTTGCCATGGGACTCACCTTTACTAATACAGCGTCATGACACCATTAGGAACACAGTGATGGAAAGCGGCACGAGTTTTGAAATAAATTTTCCTATTATGAGTTAAAAATAACACAAACAACATATACTTGACATTTAAAAAAACACAAAAAGGATTATATTTAGTGATTCATAGTCACAAAACAAGTTATATTTGTGATAAAAACCCACACAAAATGTTACATTATTGATATAAACCCACACAAAATGTTACATTAGTGATATAAACCCACACAAATAGGCTATATACAGCGAAACAAAATAAGTAAATTAAATTAGAAATAACTGCAGCAACCCTTGCTCCACCACTTTCCAATGCTGAGAGAAGTCATTGTTAAAAACAAAATCAAATCAGATTAGATGGTATAAACACAGAACCATCATGATCTTAACTGGTGATAGGAAATGTAGTAAGTTGCATGTCCTTTGCAAAACGTTGCCTCTCCCAACAGCCACCTATTTGGGTATTATATGTTTCTTGGCAAGTGTGCACAACGGTAAGAAAACATAAAATTGGCTAAATATTTAATGAAATAAATACTTTAAAGAGCTTCAATTCGTCTTGAAAAATGTGGGACATCTTCTTCTCTGATTACCGGAAAACCTTGTCATGCACCCTTATTTTCTCTCCATCAGATGAGGTATTATTTTGTATAGCTTTCTTTCAATCTCAGATGGATACTCCCCATTCAACAGGATGTTCATCTGTGTCAATACCGGTGTCTACAATACCATGAGTTGGGGAGCTTCAACTCTAGGAGGATTGGGAAACTTGAACTCTAGGAGGATTGGGGAGCTTCAACTCTAGGAGGATTGAGGAGCTTTAACTCTAGGAGGATTGGGGAGCTTCAACTCTAGGAGGATTGGGGAGCTTGAACTCTAGGAGGATTGGGAAACTTGAACTCTAGGAGGATTGAGGAGCTTTAACTCTAGGAGGATTGAGGAGCTTTAACTCTAGGAGGATTGGGGAGCTTGAACTCTAGGAGGATTGGGAAACTTGAACTCTAGGAGGATTGAGGAGCTTCAACTCTAGGAGGATTGGGGAGCTTCAACTCTAGGAGGATTGGGGAGCTTGAACTCTAGGAGGATTGGGAAACTTGAACTCTAGGAGGATTGAGGAGCTTCAACTCTAGGAGGATTGGGGAGCTTGAACTCTAGGAGGATTGGGAAACTTGAACTCTAGGAGGATTGAGGAGCTTTAACTCTAGGAGGATTGGGGAGCTTCAACTCTAGGAGGATTGGGGAGCTTGAACTCTAGGAGGATTGGGAAACTTGAACTCTAGGAGGATTGAGGAGCTTCAACTCTAGGAGGATTGGGGAGCTTGAACTCTAGGAGGATTGGGAAACTTGAACTCTAGGAGGATTGAGAAGCTTTAACTCTAGGAGGATTGGGGAGCTTCAATTCTAGGAGGATTGGGGAGCTTGAACTCTAGGAGGATTGGGAAACTTGAAATCTAGGAGGATTGAGGAGCATTAACTCTAGGAGGATTGAGGAGCTTCAACTCTAGGAGGATTGGGGAGTTTGAACTCTAGGAGGATTGGGAAACTTGAACTCTAGGAGGATTGAGGAGCTTTAACTCTAGGAGGATTGGGGAGCTTCAACTCTAGGAGGATTGAGGAGCTTTAACTCTAGGAGGATTGAGGAGCTTTAACTCTAGAAGCATTGGGGAGCTTGAACTCTAGGAGGATTGGGAAACTTGAACTCTAGGAGGATTGAGGAGCTTTAACTCTAGGAGGATTGGGGAGCTTCAACTCTAGGAGGATTGGGAAACTTGAACTCTAGGAGGATTGGGGAGCTTCAACTCTAGGAGGATTGAGGAGCTTCAACTCTTGGAGGATTGAGGAGCTTTAACTCTAGGAGGATTGAGGAGCTTCAACTCTAGGAGGATTGGGGAGCTTCAACTAGGAGGATTGGGGAGCTTCAACTCTAGGAGGATTGGAGAGCTTCAACTCTTCGAGGATTAGAGTGATATGTTGGTCATCTGTGAGGATTTGTTCTGAGTGCTGCAGTGGTCATATTCTTGTCTCTGACCCCCACAGAGGGGTTCTGGCAATCACTCAGACATGGATTCTACTCAGTACAGTGGGGAGAGGTGATTATAGCCTGGTTAGGCAAAACATACTGAATAGGCACGTTAGCCTGAATCAGACACAATTTACTGTTCAATCACGGAATCCTGATTCAAGACACAATATACTGTTCAATCACGGTAATCTGAATCAGACACAATATACTGTTCAATCACGGAATCCTGAATCAAGACACAATATACTGTTCAATCACGGTAATCTGAATCAGACACAATATACTGTTCAATCACGGTAATCTGAATCAGACACAATATACTGATTAATCACGGTAGCATGGATCAGGCAAAATATACTGGCAAAGACGCCCACCTCAACTTCTACGCAGTATTCCATGAAAACGAAATGTTGTTCTTGGCAGCTTGGCTAACGAGGTGGGGGATCGTCTTTATCCCCATAGTAGTGAGCGGCACATAGATGAATCCAAGCATGGCACAACCACCAATTTGACCCCGGACCACCTTCATCAGCAGGCTCAGGATGTGAGGAAAGCTACTGCAATCCTCCCCTTAACGCTCTTGTTAGGGCTCACACATGAGTAAACGTACTCATTGTGGTCATTAACAACAACAACAACCATGCAAAGGTTAGACTGTATTGTTATTTGTTTCCTGCGTCAAAAAATTCATAATGGCAGAATCTAACTTTATAAAAACAGAACACAACACATTCATCATTTAATGATTACTATTTTGTTTTACTAAATCGAAGATAAATATATCAATTGATTTACCCTTTCCCTTCAGAACACTAGCTTTCTACCCCTCAATCATTATTGTCTTCTCCCTCATTAATGTGTTCTCCACATAGATTATAACACAAAAATAACATCATTGGGAAGAGCGCACTGTTCGGAAAGGTAATACAGCTTTAACACAAACACCCTAAACCCCGCATTTTAGAATTAAAAAACAATTTATGCTTGCCTGCAGCAATACGGAGTGCCAGTGTCACACAAACAACACAAATAACAATAACAACAAAAAAGACACATAAAAAAGGGGCTATATGTAGTTTTACATAACATATGGAGGAGGGGGTCAATTTTAAATTGTGAAAGTGGCTAATCAGTTATGTCCAATTTTCTCTCGACCCTGCTCTGCAAGATCAAGGAAGTTAACATTTGCATCTTGTTTGATTGAATCTACTTATGGTTTGAATAATGTATTCTTTTCCTGGAACATAATTTGTCGTTCTTTATGTTCTCATGTTGCTTCCCAATTCCGCTCTCTCATTTCCTGATATGCTGCAGTGTGATGGAATCCTCTGTAGCTCAACCCTTCTATTGGTTTTTAGTTAGCATTATGCCTTTTAACGTCTGACAGTTTGTGATTATTGAGGGTTTACATAATTGGCATAGGATCGATAAGGAATGCGTCGGATTTTGTGTTCTTTATTGTTTCTGGTGCAGTGCTTAGTGCTTGTACTTCAGCCGAGTAGCCGGGATGTTTAAGGTATTTCTTTCTTGTAAAATACCTTCTTAAGACAGTCAAAGGTATGAGCAACATTCTCCAATTATTTAATTCATTTCTTTCTTGTAAACACCTTCATTAGACATAGCTATGATCAACATTCTCCAATTGTTTAATGTATTTCTTTCTTGTAAAATACCTTCCTAGGCAATCAAAGGTATAAGTAACCTTCTCCAATTGTTTAATGTATTTCTTTCTTGTGAAATACCTTCCTAGGCAATCAAAGGTATAAGTAACCTTCTCCAATTGTTTAATGTATTTCTCTCTTGGAAACACCTTCCTTAAACAGGTCAAGGTAGATGTAACGTTCTCCAAAGTTCCCATATTTCTGTAGCTGAAGCGGGTTTCTAAATTTATTTGCTCATTGTTCAGGATTCCCATCAATGGGACAATACCAGTTCTACATCAACCTGTAAAACCCTGTCCCTACCAATATATAACTAGTTATCTTGCTTCTGACATGTTCCCTAGTGAGGAGACCAGGGGTTAGTTCTTATGTGCTATCCAGCTATCAGTCCCTATTCGTACTCAAGCATATTTTCTTTTTCTGTTTTATATATTCATCCCCTCATCTATAATTTTTAGCTCATAGTTTGTTGTCTCTGATGAAAACCTTTAGATCATAACGAAAGTTTCCTATCTGTTTTCGTCTTAACGTGCTAACTGAAGATACATACAAATGTTTTGTTTTGCATTTTATCATTGCCAATAATGTAGGTGTTAGAATTTGAGGCCTAACAAATCTAATGTAGAAAAAGTTGGCGAGTAAATCAAAACGACAGGAGCCTCAAAAATTTAAACACAATAAATATGGAATACTAGCATACCACTTTAATTTTCTCTACATAATATTAAATTTATTACAATTTCAAATTAAGTACTGCACAAACATTCATAAACATTTATAAATATTTATATCTAAAACTTTACAGTACTTCTTCTTCTGCGTTCGTTCTCAATCTCCACCTACCAAGCCCTGAATAGGACTTTGCAAGTAAGAGGATGTAGTCAGGAGAACGGAATGTGTTGTGTCGCTAGTTTACAACTTGACTGCGATATTTGCACCTTTCGGTCCAACACATCCGTCTTCGGCAGGTTTACAGTACTATATTCAGTACTATATATCAGCAGGTTAGTTCGTCTGGAGACTGGTGTTGAAGTCTTCTGATCATGTCACGACAATGTCTTCTTTTAGTCAGTCCGGAGACTGGTGTTGAAGTCTTCTAATAATGTCACGACACTGTCTTCTTTTAGTCAGTCCGGAGACTGGTGTTGAAGTCTTCTGATCATGTCACGACAATGTCTTCTTTTAGTCAGTCCGGAGACTGGTGTTGAAGTCTTCTAATAATGTCACGACACTGTCTTCTTTTAGTCAGTCCGGAGACTGGTGTTGAAGTCTTCTAATAATGTCACGACACTGTCTTCTTTTAGTCAGTCCGGAGACTGGTGTTGAAGTCTTCTAATAATGTCACGACACTGTCTTCTTTTAGTCAGTCCGGAGACTGGTGTTGAAGTCTTCTGATCATGTCACGACAATGTCTTCTTTTAGTCAGTCCGGAGACTGGTGTTGAAGTCTTCTAATAATGTCACGACACTGTCTTCTTTTAGTCAGTCCGGAGACTGGTGTTGAAGTCTTCTAATAATGTCACGACACTGTCTTCTTTTAGTCAGTCCGGAGACTGGTGTTGAAGTCTTCTAATAATGTCACGACACTGTCTTCTTTTAGTCAGTCCGGAGACTGGTGTTGAAGTCTTCTGATCATGTCACGACAATGTCTTCTTTTAGTCAGTCCGGAGACTGGTGTTGAAGTCTTCTAATAATGTCACGACACTGTCTTCTTTTAGTCAGTCCGGAGACTGGTGTTGAAGTCTTCTAATAATGTCACGACACTGTCTTCTTTTAGTCAGTCCGGAGACTGGTGTTGAAGTCTTCTAATAATGTCACGACACTGTCTTCTTTTAGTCAGTCCGGAGACTGGTGTTGAAGTCTTCTAATAATGTCACGACACTGTCTTCTTTTAGTCAGTCCGGAGACTGGTGTTGAAGTCTTCTAATAATGTCACGACACTGTCTTCTTTTAGTCAGTCCGGAGACTGGTGTTGAAGTCTTCTAATAATGTCACGACACTGTCTTCTTTTAGTCAGTCCGGAGACTGGTGTTGAAGTCTTCTAATAATGTCACGACACTGTCTTCTTTTAGTCAGTCCGGAGACTGGTGTTGAAGTCTTCTAATAATGTCACGACACTGTCTTCTTTTAGTCAGTCCGGAGACTGGTGTTGAAGTCTTCTAATAATGTCACGACACTGTCTTCTTTTAGTCAGTCCGGAGACTGGTGTTGAAGTCTTCTAATAATGTCACGACACTGTCTTCTTTTAGTCAGTCCGGAGACTGGTGTTGAAGTCTTCTGATCATGTCACGACACTGTCTTCCAACAGTTCTCTTCCGCTAAGTATAAGTCTACACCTGATTTATCTTGCAAGCCTGTGTGATGTCATTGTTTCTTGGACATCGCTTTCTTCTTGTGTCCTGAATTTTTGCCTTCTAGTACTTTCAATAACAGGACTCCATGTCTCATGTTATGACCAAGACAAGACGATCTACCTTTATGTACTTGTTATTAGTTGTCTATGTAACCCTATATATTTAAACAATTGTTCATTTGACCTTTTTTCTGTCCGGCTCAGTCTTTACATCCAGCGATAGCACCAAGTCTCAAACATTTATAATGTTTGTTCATACTTTTTGTAAAGAGTCCATGTTTCAGGGCCGTACGATACGACGATCCAGATAAGGGAAGTGATTATTTGTTTCCGAAGTTCAACATTGCTGTTATTTGTAGTTAGAAGTTTTTGTTTCTCATGGAATATCTTTTTTGTTAATGTGATTTGAATTCTAATTTTAACCTCACAGCGGGCATCGACTGTAATAATTTTTCCCAGATGTGTAAACCTCTGCACTTGTTCTTTATCTGTCTCTCGGTGATGATATTTAATAGTTTAGTTTGTTTGGCTATTATCATTGCTTTTGTTTTAGTAGCATGTATCTTCAAATGAAATGTCTTGGCTGTTTTGTTGAAAATGATTTCTCTGTTTCTGATATGATGGGTTAGAGATTATGTGGCGAAGTGGTTAAGCCATCGGCCTTATGATCAGGTTGTGTGGGTTCGACTCCGGACTCCGCTGCCTTTTTAACGTGTGATTGATGCGGAGTCCCCTACATCTCCTAGTGGCCCCCTAGTCGTCTTGTCCTTGACTTGCCACTGGGGTCGGGTGGTTCGAGACGAGAGAGTGAGGATAACAAGTAGCGCAGTTAATCCTTGCTAAAAATAGCGCTTGCAAAATTAATTATGCCATCATCTGTCTACGATGGACGGCAGCCTTTTTTTTTGTTGATATGATGGCTTGATCATCTGCAAATTTAATTACATTTATTTGTTCTCCATTTACCTTGACCGATATGTCACCAATTCTGGTGACTTCTACCATTATTTCCTCTTATCAGTGGGATATTACTAAGAGCAAATATAAGAACATATGAGTATATACATTTATGTGTAATGATTATAATGATGTAGATGCTGCAGACTTTGGAATGCATGTCTTATAGTCTCTGATCTTCGCTCTTCTTTGACTTCCGGATGTTTGTGCATACGCAAACAGAAAGGACAAGGCACAGCAGCTGAGAAAAAAATGTGAACAGAATAGTTAGTTTTCTTTCCATGTATGAGTACCGAGGGGAGCTTATCTTGTGTGTCCTGCACAAAGTGCATTTTTGTGTCAGTGGGTGTGAGTCTGTATAGTTATACAATAACTTAATAACGTCTATCCAACTGCCTCACGGCAACCCTTTTGTTCACGCTGTTGCCAGATTTATAAATGTTGTAAGCTATAGATGAAGTTTAAGAGGGTGCATTCTCATTTGATGGCCGAATCAGCATTTATTTTAGCCTGAAAATGCACTCTGCACAAGACGTAGCCCAACAATACTTTGAATGTCTTCTTTTCGCAATCTGTCTTTTCTGGCAACACCAACAACTCTCATTTCACACATTGGAAATATACTCTCGCGCGTCTTGGACTGCTCATATCATCTAACCAATGAAAAATGACTAGTGTTAAACACAATAACGCCTCTAATTCTTCTTCATTCATGACCTGTGGCTTATTATTCGCTTTGGTTTTTTTTTTATATCACCATTGCTAAGATTTATTTTTCCAGAGAAACAACACTTGACGAGAACCGTTATGAGCTACAATAGACAGCAAAGTTTATAAAATAGGCAGCATTGCAGATATCATATCATCATCATATAGCATGTCCATTGTAGAATGTCGCCCCATCACAGCCCGTCTGAATGAAACATGTTCAATAGCCAAACCTTCAGCCTCTGCCACAGTCATGTCCAGACATTCCTTGATATCTTGGTACCATCGTTTTCTTGGTCTACCCCTTCCTCTTTTGCACCATAACTTCCATCACTGTCCTCTCAAGACCAGTGTGTCTCTTGATGTGACCAAAGTATTTACATTTTCTGGCTATGATGGAATTGATAAACCTGTTCTCTTCTATGTTCAACGCTTGCCGAATGTCTATATTTGTCTTTTTCTCAGTCAATGGTATTCTGAAGAGCTTTCTGTAACATGTCGACTCGAGGGACTCGATTCTCTTTTTATATGTTTTGGTAACCGTCCATGCTTCACAGCCATTTGCTGCCATGGGAAATACAGACTTTCAAAATTTTCACTTTTATCGTTTTACTGGTGTTCTGGCATAATTTCTTAGCCTCTGCGTTGCCATAGCTAGTCGTCTTCTGATTTCTTTAGAGCAGTCGCCATTTTTGTCAGTTCTGGAGACCAGATATTCAAAATGCGTGAGCCTAACTATTTCCTCACCACCCACTGTAAACGTATGCTGACATCGTGTTTTGTCATTGGTCATTATCTATGTTTTCTTCATGTTTTTAAATTACAGATATAGAAATTATATTTTCAAGTGAAGTTTATACAAGAGAAACCATTTCATATGTAGACATTATATTTTCAATTCAAGTGTATTCAAGAAAGCACAACATTGCAGAAATAGCTATTATATTTTCAAGTGGAGTTTATACAAGAGAAACCATTTCATATATATATAAAATATATTTTCAATTGAAGTTTAGTTGAAGTTTCTTAGTACCATAGCTGTGTCTAACTATTCATTCCCCCGACTGCAGTATCTGCCATTTGACTATGTGTACCGTTTTTCTTAAAACTTGTATTAATTCTCCCCATTTACTGTCTTGTCGCTCATACTATGGTCCACAGATAAGACTAAGGTCCCATTTTGACCCACTTAATTGAGGAAGAAAAATAGGAGGTAGAAGTAACAACGAAGATAAAGAAGAAGAAGAAAAAGAAGAAAAAAGTAGAGAAGAAGATGTAGAAAACTGAAAAGAAGAAGAATAGAAAGAAATAGAAGAGGGAGAATAAAAAGAAGAATGTTATTATTGACTTACAATAGCGATAATAATGGCAATGGCGATGCCAGCAATGGCGACGATGTGTTCATAGATCTTGTCCTTTATCTGGTCAATACATCCCTGGAAATGTCAATAGAAGTGTGCTATTAAAGGGAATGTTACTTAAAACTAGAAGAAGCTGGAAGAAACATACAACAAAACACTCACTGCGGTCGCATTTTCAACATACCTTTATCATCATGTGACATTCTATCCAGAACGTAGTCTCAGCCACCTCAGCTCTGCGTGCATCTAGGTGCGCGTCATTTAAAGACATCCCCAGACAATCTATAGTGTCTTAATGCCATCTTCGTCACGGTTGGCCTCAATTTCTCCTCGCAAGACCCACCATTAGTCTCCCCAGACCGTTATATCTCTTCCCATGATCGTAATATCTAATCTTGTCTGCTACGATGTTGTCTTTAATATAATTTTCTGTAATATACGTCAATTGCAACATTTCTTTACATGTCTATTTTAATTTATATCTATGATATTTTCTGCAAGCATTTGTAGATCTGCCTACCGCATGCTCAGCCTGTTATCAGGCATTTTTGAATCCATCCTTGGCGGCTGTTGTTGGTTGGTTATTGATAAAACAGTCTGTTGGATTCTGCCCTTGGCCTAATGTTTATGAGCTGTTGTTTAGTTCCGCATAAAGTGTTCCATTTGTCTGGCCTTGGAGGAAGAAGCTCTTTGTTTAGTTCCGTACAAAGTGTTCCATTTTTCTGGCCTTGGAGGAAGAAGCGCTTTCCGGTGCTCAACTGTTTCTTAGGGATGTGTGGACAGTCAGCACTCTGGAGTATGTTCTGGTTGGATTCTGTTCAAGTGACAGTTAAGTTGTATGATTTAAGTGCGAAGTCTGAAAATGGTGCTTTGATCTCTCCTTTTCAGGAGGTTGATGTTTTTGAGAAATGGGATGATGATATGTTTGTAGATTTCTCTCCCAGTACTCTTCGCTAACTGATCCAACGACTCGATGCAACAGCACATGGTTATAGCATGGAGATAAAAGCAGAAAACACAAAAGTTGGTGACCAAAAATACTCATTGAATCAACGCCATGATCAAAGCAAACACGCTTGCACGATTGAAACCTATTTATGGAAATTTAAAACAACTCTCTTTCGCCATAAAAGTCAGACTAATGCGCTCACTGGTTCTTTCGATATTCCTCTACACCTGCGAAATATGGACCTTTACAGCAGAACTTCAGAGAAGAATTCTGACCATGGAGATGAGATGTTTTAGAAGACTCATAAATGTCTCCTACAAAGGTTTCCAAACAGCTTTGTATAGAGATCCACCTCAATGGGCCTAGGCTCAGTGGGCAATTGACTAAGTACACCAACAGTCTTGCAAGATATATTCGGATGTCTGTGTTGCATGCACGTACATACACACTGGCGATGGAGCCAATTTTAGCCTGTGTAAGTGGTTATTCAATCTGTCATGTCCAACTCTCAGGATCACTTGTTTCCTTCTCGATCAAGGCAGTGATAGTTGTCTCTCGTTTAGTCGACTTTCCTTATGGCTTGGATAAGGGTCTTCTTTTCTTGGAAGGTGATTGTTTATGCATGTTATAAGAGGTGGCTAAAAAGAGTTGTGTATGGGTCTAGCAACCTCATAGATTAAAACAAATTGCTAAGGAGCGCACAACTGCAAGAGCACGCAAAGTGGTTTAGCCCAGTCTTTCTGAAGGAGGCCAACTGATGCCATGGACCTGTTCTCCAGCTGGACTGAAAACACTGAAGAATAACACACCGCTATAACACACAAGGTGTGGACCTGTCTGTCACTGCGGCCAACAGTGTGAAGAGAGGATAACTCATCAGTGTAAACCCAATGTGAACATTTGTAGCGTGCAGATGACCCAGGCTCACACAAGTAATACACATGCCCTAGTGGTGCAGACCGGCAATTGGAACCACAAGGTTACAGGTGAAAGATGAGTGCTTGGTGTTGTCAGATTAGAAAACTATCACGACACATCCATCCCGCTTGCTCATATTGTGAAAATTAATTCATCATTCAGGGAGATCTGATAACATAACTACATGCTAGGTTATAGGAAAGACGAGACGAGACATCATAGAGAAAGAGACACTACCTGAAAACAACATCATACCTTGTGATTTAGTGCCGGGTTAGGGTTGATAACACCTCTTGGATCAGTCTGTATTGGTTGTGTGGTATTGAGGAGGTTCAATTGCTGACATGTGCTATTGTCCCTTTCACTGACACAGCAACTGCTTGGTACGTAATCAGATACTGCTGTAATAATTGGGGCATCTGTTGGAAAGAAATTGTGGGTTAGAAAGTCAAGTGTGTTCTTATCGTCCCACAGGGGTAACCAATTTAACATCATTATGTCCTACCAAGAAGACGTTGAAGATCATTTCCTTCCAGAACCCTTCTTCTTTGTGTATTTCTGGACTTCATAAGCAATGCTATCCCATTTTCTTGTTATGCTATTCCATGTCTTCTTTCTCTGTCTTCATATATTTATCTTAGCTTAGATCTTTAAATCTGTAACCAATGCATCACAGGACTTCCTTCTTATGTATGTCCACTGACACTTGCCTTTCATATTATTATTTCAGTGAACAGTAATGTTTTAATGTTGTTTTATTGTCGTATACATTCTTCCTCGATTTGATGTTGTATCGTCTTCCTTCATCAAGGCTGTTATGATGATATTCTTTTGTTGTAGTGTCTTCCTGCGTGTTATTATACTGCTCCTTGTCTCAGCGGCCATTATGAGATGTTTGCAAGCTATTTTGCTCATAATCGTCTTTAAGGCTGATGTTCTTGTTTAGTTCGCAGAGGGCGATCCTATCGAGCCCACCTCTGATATTGATTATTTTTTTCTGGTTGCAAGAAGTTGATGATGCGGTTTCCTGCTGGTATTTTGGTGGCGATGGTGCATCAGTTGTTCTAGGTGGCTGGTAAGAGATCTCGGGCATCGTCATTTTGTTTGAGAGGGTAAAACTGTAAGTAGGTCACAAACTGATCTGAGATAGCTGACAAATGTAGCTGGTAGCTTCTAACAGTGTCATTACGTGGCAGCAACATCCAGATTTGTGAATACCTTAGGTAGCAGACGATAGGTGTCACATGCGTGTCCGCAGGTTAGATACAAAATAGTGTCCGTGCTCACAGTGTGTGCAATCAAAGGACAACATACTGATCCGCGTTTTTGAGGGGCAAAATGAGTGTTTCTGTAAGGGATATTTTTATGGAAATGATTCCTGTTTAAGGTTTGAAGTGTTATTCGTGTAAAGCGGTGCACATCTGGGTCGATATATTTTCTCAAAGAAGTTAAAAATTGCTGTTGAATGCCGACATGGAATTGTGTGTGTGTGGTGTGGTATGCAACGAATGCATGTGTGGTATGTATATTTGGTATGTATGTATGGTATTTATGTATGTATGGCATATGTGATATGTAAAGTATGTATGGTATGGTATGTATATATGTATGGTAGGGTATGTATGGTATGTATATATGTATGGTAGGGTATGTATGGTATTATGTATGTATGATATGTATGTATCTATGATATGTATGTATGTATGTATGTATGTATGTATGTATGTATGTATGGAATGTATCTACGGTATATATCTATGGTATGTATCTATGGTATGTATGTGTGTATGGTATGTATGGGGGGTATGTATCTATGGTATGCATGTATGTATGATATGTATGTTTTGTATATATGGTATGTGTGTATGTATGGTATGTATGTATACATGGAATGTATAAATGCTATGAATGGTATGATTGGAATGTAGTGTACGCATGTATAATTGTTCGTATGTTTGTATTTATGTTTTCATGAATGGTATACATGTTTAGAATGTGTGTATGTTATGCATAGCGTGTATGTATGGATGTATTGATGTGTATGTGTGCATTTGTGTGTATGTACCTCTGTATGTATTTGTGTAGGAGTGTATTTGTATATTTGCCCATCTGTGTGATTATACCGAGCATCTCAAAATAATGTTTACACTTTTTGAATGTTAGTCACTCGAATATAAATAACAGGAAACATGAACTCTATTTGATGTCATATACATTAATGTTAGAGGTGTTAAAATTGATCGCCATTGGCAGCAAAACATTCAAAACGCCTTTCTTTGTCGTCTCATTCATAGGGTGAAGCAACCTCGGAATGTAGGGCTTACACTTTGATTACACTAAAATGCAATTTACATTTGATTTGCTTACTCACGTAATTGCCTTACGGACTTTCGTTGGAATTTTGTGAGAGTTTGCAACAACTCCTCCGCACTTCAGTTTTTGTTCTCTTCTTGTCGCACCATCCATTCATCATATCACACACAGTTCATTTCCTCTAAAACTTGTCGCATAATCTCGAAATTGTTACACATAACCTTAGCACATATGGAATTATGTCCTCCATAGTCTCTGCATGTCAATCCCATTCTCACATGTGCAACAAAAACACTTAAAAATCAATATGCATTGCTCGGAAGAAAATTTGTTTATCTCTGCCATTTTGTCGAATGCACTTATGCTTTTCGCCCAAAAACTAGAAACAGTAGAATGACTACATGCGCTCGCACACACTTAATGTAGTCATTACAGCACTTTACAAAGAGTCCAGACAGGCTATATTTGATAGGTTCTCTGATATTAACATTCAAATAGCGTAAACATTATTCCGGAACACTGCATATGTGTAAATATGTGCATATACGTGTAGATTTGTGTACGCATGTGGATGTATAGATGAATAACTGAATTAATAGATGAATGAACAATTTGGTTAATTAAGTAATCAATCATTGCATGAATGAGTGA
This sequence comes from Ariolimax columbianus, assembly GCA_036924085.1. Taxonomy (NCBI): domain Eukaryota; kingdom Metazoa; phylum Mollusca; class Gastropoda; order Stylommatophora; family Arionidae; genus Ariolimax; species Ariolimax columbianus. Next base: position 45,916,894 of record JAVGWX010000010.1, read on the forward strand.
AATAACTGCTGAATGATTGAATAAGAGATTTAATTGTTGTCGAAAGATTTCTTGAATTATTTGATGAAAGAGTGATTTAATTATTGTTTTGAGTGGATGATTAAATGAATGAATGATTCGATTATCCGACAAATTATTGAAATAGTAAATGAGTGAGTGAATTATTGAATGAATGAATGAAAAAAATTAATGACCCTTACTTATGCTCTTGAACCAATTGCTTGATTGCCACAGGTACCATGATTTAGTGCTGTTTAGTCCTCCACTGACACCGCAGCAGTCCAGCTGTTAGACAAGCAAGAAATTACAGTTTTCCTAACGTCCACTATAACATACTAACAGAGACCCCAGCTATCGAGGTGGAGCTCGATGTGATCCCTGTAGTAGTGATCATCATGCATGTGAATCCAAGCATAGCACAACAGATTTGATGAGCCCGGTCCACCCACATCAGCACGCTCGGTTGCTACTACAACGTGCCATGTAATTCCCTTATCAGCGCGCACAGAAGAGTTGACGTACTCACTGTGGGCATTTAACAACAAGCACAACATTAACGCCAATACGAAATAAAAACCGGCACCAAAGTATCTTCAGGGGTGACTGCCTAGTAATAAAATTCCATATAAAAAACTGATGAAAGGCCAAGAGGTTTACTGGGTGTAGATACAGGAACAAGTGGGAAGCAGAGCTCGCAGATCATCAACCAAATGACGCAATTTGCCAGCTCAGAAGAGGTGAGCAGGTAGTAATTTTTAGATTCCCCTTAGGCCACAACAGACTAAAATACCATCTGTTGCATAAAGTAAGAATAGGACATACATATGGATGTGTCTGCGGCGCTGACAAAATAACTGCTTGGTATCTGCTACAAGGTGTTCAACATACGGGGAACAGTGCAAGCAAGCGTGGCCTTCTCCGATACCCTTCATTGACAAGCTGTATAGAGATATAAATAGCGTCAGGGTAAATAAGCACTGCTTTCTTTAGATGTATTTAAGTAAAGAAAAGGAAGAAGAATAATAATGAAATAATGAAATTGCTAGCCCATTGCAAAACTTGTTTTAGTCTCTTCTAACATATTGTTAAAGCACTCGCTCTTCACGATTTAGTTATTGACATCCACAATAGACACTCTCTAGTCGATCCAGATGCGAATGGACACCTGACTTGCTGTTTGAGAAACAAAAGCAAATAGGAAGGGAAAGAAAATCTAGGGCCAAATAAATACATTAATTAACCATTCATTCTCGCCATGCCTCTAGTCTAACGTTTAGATGGTTAAACTGGGCTTCTGTTTGTAACCGCGTCCTCTTCTCATCTGTTCCAAAGAATCGACTTCACTGCCTTCCTAGCATACCAATAGGTGCTCATTCCATCTCAGATATAGGAAAAAGATTTTGATACTGATGGTTCATGTAGCTCGATGGGTGTACATACTCATGCTCTGTCACCTCAAACACTACACTGAGTTCAAACCTCATTTGATTTCAAAGTTCACAGTCTGTGGACGTCTTCTTCCTCGTGCTCCTCCTCCTCTTTTTCTTCTTCTTCTTTTTCTGTGTTTTTTCTTCTTCTTCGTCTTCTCTCTTTGTCCTGAGAAGAGTGCTTTTACGTTGTGAGTAGTCCACAACAAGACTGCGATGTCTACGCGTTTCGGAACGATGCATCATATTTCAGCTGGCTGTTTGCGGTACCCACTGCAATCCCTATTATCTTGGCCAGACGACACTAGTGCAGACTGTTTCCAGGGCTGTTAATTGAGTCTGAACCTGCTCTCGTTTGCTAACTGATGAACATAGTCAGCTGTGATTGGCTGGCTGCCGTCAACTCATTCAACTGGGCTGCATCATCTGCCCTGATTTCTATCAAGGTCTCATCATCCTTCTTCTTCTTCTTCTTCTTCTTCTGCGTACACAGTCAGACAGTAACCATTATTTTTTCGATAAAAGCGGCGGTCATCCTGAGGCTCTCACCACTGCCATAGAGCTTGTCTTGCAGTTCCACTGGTAATGGCCACATCTGCTCTCTCTGATCCTCGTATGTCGGGCAGTTCTGCAGCAGATGTTCAGTGGTCATTTTACCAGTACCGCACGGGCATTCGTCGGTACCACCTATCTTCAATTTGTTGAATAGGTGGTACCTCAGTCTATTGTGGCCAGTGCGAAGTCTGAAGACAACGACCTGCTCTCTTCGGTTCAACTGGAAATAGGCATCGTTTTTGGTGTAACCAGTATGTTCGGTTTCCCATTTGGTCATGTATCTGGCTTTGATAAGCCGTTTTGACTCTTCGTACGTCATACTGGTATCTGTTTGTGGTAGTCTTGCACCTTCTTTTGCCAGTCTGTCTGCCTCCTCGTTGCCTTGGATGTTGCAGTGTGACGGAACCCACTGTACCACTACCCTTTTTGGTGCGGACTGCTGGCACAGTTTGCAGAGTGCTGCTCTTAAGTCATTAAGCTCAGTGTTTTTCTGGCTTTTTAGCGCTGTGACTACGGCGAGAGCATCTGTCAGCAGGACTATATGGCTCTCATTTTCACTGTGTGTCACCATTTCTTCCACTGCCGCCCTCAGTGCCTCTGCCTCCGCTCTGAAATTGCTTGTGTACTTACCAGTAGCGAATGACAGTGTTATTTTTCTGCCATTTGGTAGGTTCAGGAATGCTCCTGCCCCTCCGTTCTGTGTAGTGTTTGTTACAGAACCGTCGGTGTATGCATGGGTCCAGTCCATGCTTGGGTAGCTTTTCCTTATGAAGCTTAGGGTAGTGTCTCTCCTTTCTTTTTCAGTCTGGCAGTTTTTGTTTGCAATACCTGGTATATTTTCTACCACCTCTGGAAATATATCCTGCCTCCAGGTAGGTTTTCGTACAGTAGTGATGGGTTTTGGTGTTGTTAGCGCGTTTATGGGATCTTCGTGCATCTTTGCTTTGGCTATTTCTGCAAAGTTTCTCAGCTTTAATTTCCCATTTCCCAGATTGTTTAGTCTCTGGTACATTGGATGGTCCGTCAGTCTTCGGAGTTTCTCTGACTGCAGCTGGGCTCTGCAGTCTCTTCTATCGGTCATGGATTGCAGTTTTGTAATCTTTTCAAGTTCTACAATTGGCGTTGACTTCATGCCACCTGTTATAATTCTCATGGCTTGGTTTTGAAGTTTGTTAACTTTATCGAAGTTCGCCTTCGCTGCTGTTGTCCATGCCGCAATGCCATACTCGAGAACTGGTCTCACTCTTCCAGTGTACAGTTTCTTTAGTATGCCTTCGTCTGCTCCCCAGCTTGTGCCAGCAAGTTTCCTCATGATTGCCATTCTTTCTCTGGCTTTCATTCGGTTTCTCTCGATCTGACTTTTGCATGTCATGCGCCGATCAAATGTGACTCCCAGATAGGTTGGGTTGTCGTTTGGCTGCAGGATTTTGCCATTTTGCTCATCATCCAATAGACGTTTATTGATGGGAATCACAAGGAGGCACCAACATGCCACAATACGGTTACCATAAGATGAACAGACAAGATCAAACTGTTGTGTTGCGCCTTAGAACAGGACACAATCAACTACGGAGTCACAGTTACACAAAACAGATGACTGGAAACTCAGCTGTGTATACTTTCGGACAAGCACCCTAGATCGCTGAGAACATACTACAGAAGTGTCCCGATACAGAGAAAATCCCACTGGCCCATCTAAAAACAACATTGGAAGACACACTTTATAGACATGTATGTGAACTACACAAGACAGTAAAGTTTAAACAAGACACAAATCCCCCCAAAATATAAACAACAGTGGATAGAGATAACAAACAGCAAATACCCACAGGACTCAATCAATAGACTGAATATGAAACAGTATACTACAATTTTCTGCCACAGAACAGTTCATTGCAGACTAAATGCACAAATGCATGAAATGAAAGCAGCACAGAATGCACAATGCACATATCAGAGAGGACCCCAGACTTCAGAAAACATTCTGCAAACATGTCCACTGCACCAAGACTCCCGTGAGAAGACCTGGCCCGAGGAAAGAAACATACAAGACAAACTGTGTGGAAACATTGAGGGCCGGCGACTGACATGTCACTTCATGGAGGCGGCCCATCTGGTGGCATAAAACGAGCATTCGAAGCCGAACACAAAAGAAGAAGAAGAAGACCTGTATCTCAACTACAAAAGACAGGGAAGTTTATACAAGCGAACGAGATCAAGATGAGGAGCAGCGCATGAGCTGCAGTGGTCAGCGACCCATAGCTGACTGCTAGCGTCAGGGCCAGCGAACCAAAGCTGCCAAGACCCTTCTACACCTCCACGCGGTGATCCTGGATAACAGGCTGCAGAAGGGCAGACTGGTTAAGGAGAAGGGATCGAAGAGGGAATGCTAACCTTGTACTCAAAAAATGTTTGCTGAAGTCGGATGTGTCCGACCGAAAGGTGCAACTATCACAGTCACACTGTAAACCACGACACAACGCATTCCGTTCTCTGGACTACATTCTGCTACTTAAGCTCTTTCAGTGTTTGGCAGTGGGAGATTGAGAATGAACGAAGCCAAGTCAAACCAAGCCATACAAGCGAACGCAAGAAGAAGAAGAAGAAGACAGAATTCAAAATATCACCCGCATCCATATCTAGTGCGTTCAAAATAGAGTCTTGCGAATCCAGCATGTCGGCTGTTCATATGCCTGGAACCGCAGCATGACCAGGACAGAAAATCCACACCAGCGCGTAGAGGCTAGAAGTCTATAGAACTGCCATCCACTTATGTCCACAGCCATTTTCTGCCATCTGAAGTAAGAATTATGATTCTTGGTTGTTTTTTGTGTGTTGTGTTCGCCTTATTTCTCTTAATCCCCAAGGCGGTGTACTTTGCACTGTGGTTGTTATTTTGTGCCTGTTGGCCCAGTGCATCCGACTTCAGCATGCATTTATGAAAGGGTCTGCTTCCTTCTGCATTTTCTAAGGGTTTTCGTCCCTGGGGTAACGGCCGGTGCTGTGATGGGGATCGAACCCAACACCTTCGAGTTGTGAGCCGTGTCACCTAACCACTAGCCCACGCCGTCCCCATTATGATTCAGTTCAGTTCATTCCAATACTTGAAATTGTTGGGGCACCCCTGCTGACACCTCCACAATCCCACGCCATCCCTACTCTGTTCGTTTTGTTGCTCCTCTGGTAGTTCTTGGCTCCTTTCCCATAGGTTTTCATTCATCGATATATCTTGTCAGTCTACACATTTTATACTCATAATACAATCATTAGTGCATATTACAAACCTAAAATTGTGAATATTAACTTCGAACTAGCGAATGTCCTAAAAATTACACTGTGCAATTTAATATAATGTATTGCTAAAAAAAATTGCTAATCTAAATCATCTGAGCTTTCCTCATCTGTGCTATAAGGGAATAGTGGTTTTCTTTTTTGAGTGCACATCTCTGGATTCAAGATGCTGAGCAGCTTATGAGCTGTAGCGGTAATCTTCAAGATGCTGATCAGCGCATGAGCTGTAGAGGTAATCTTCAAGATGCTGAGCAGCGCATGAGCTGTAGAGGTAATCGATACAAAGCTGATTGCAAGCTATCAAGATCCTGCTCCACCTGCACTTGGTGATCCTTAATAACAGATTGCAACAGAGCAGCAAAGTAGAGGGGATCGAAGAGGGAAGGCTAACCATGTACCAAACAAATGCCATAAGTCGGATGTGTCGGACCGAAAGGTGCAAATATCGCAATCAATCTGTAAACTACGACACAATGCATTCCGTTCTGCGGACTTCAGTCTGCTACTTGCAAAGCCCTTTTTAGGGCTTAGCAGCAGTTGTTTGAGAATGAACGAAGAAGAAGAAGAGCAGGAAGAAGGAGAAGAAGAAGAAAGAAAAGTGCATATAAGCCACCTGTTTGAACCATAAGGCCTATATTTCTTTCTCTGTTGACTATTCCAAACATATCTTTCTCTTTAGACCATACCACGGACACTTTTCTCTCTAGACCATAACACAACATTTTTCTCTCTAGACCATACCACGACACTTTTCTCTCTAGACCATACCACGGACACTTTTCTCTCTAGACCATAACACAACACTTTTCTCTCTAGACCATACCACAACACTTTTCTCTCTAGACCATACCATGGACACTGTTCTCTCTAGACCATACCACGACACTTTTCTCTCTAGACCATAACACAACACTTTTCTCTCTAGACCATACCACGGACACTTTTCTCTCTAGACCATAACACAACACTTTTCTCTCTAGACCATACCACAACACTTTTCTCTCTAGACCATACCATGGACACTGTTCTCTCTAGACCATACCACGACACTTTTCTCTCTAGACCATACCATGGACACTGTTCTCTCTAGACCATACCACAACACTTTTCTCTCTAGACCATACCATGGACACTGTTCTCTCTAGACCATACCACAACACTTTTCTCTCTAGACCATACCATGGACACTGTTCTCTCTAGACCATACCACGACACTTTTCTCTCTAGACCATACCACGACACTTTTCCCTCTAGACCATACCATGGACACTGTTCTCTCTAGACCATACCAGGACACTTTTCCCTCTAGACCATACCAAACATTATGTAGACAATAACACTGCTACCTTTTTCTGAATTTCCGTCCAGACTTGTGTCACACGATAGTTGTCATCATTGTTATTTTCATCCATTCCGTAATGATTGACGAGGCTGTTCTCCATCTGTTTGCTGAGCTCCTCCTCTAACTGCACCAGAAGGAAGATAACCAGAAACACGTCAATCAAACATACAGGAGATAACCAGAAACACGTCAATCAAACATACAGGAGATAACCAGAAATACGTCAATCAAACATACAGGAGATAACCAGAAACACATCAATCAAACATACAGGAGATAACCAGAAACACGTCAATCAAACATACAGGAGATAACCAGAAACACGTCAATCAAACATACAGAAGATAACCAGAAACACGTCAATCAAACATACAGAAGATAACCAGAAACACGTCAATCAAACATACAGGAGATAACCAGAAACACGTCAATCAAACATACAGGAGATAACCAGAAACACGTCAATCAAACATACAGGAGATAACCAGAAACACGTCAATCAAACATACAGGAGATAACCAGAAACACGTCAATCAAACATACAGGAGATAACCAGAAACACGTCAATCAAACATACAGGAGATAACCAGAAACACGTCAAACATACAGGAGATAACCAGAAACACGTCAATCAAACATACAATGCTAGTAACATTGCCTGTACATTTGACAGGTAGTCTCGTGGTTTGCTTCAGCCATCGCTGTTTACAAAATGATTTCATTTTCGGCGCTGCACAAGAGTTTAAGTCTGGATGTATAATATTTTGAAAATTCATAAGCACTGATATAGCCAAAGGAGACTCCAAGAAGATTGTAATTATCAAAACAATCGGGCGTTCCCTGGAAACGACTTTTCCGTTGACCAATCCTTTCAGTGCCAAAGCATCAAGGATAATAAAACAGCATGTCTGTTAACTCCAATCAACATCGAGGGACTCTCTAATGATGAGACATGCTTCTGTGGAGCAACACACGATCAAGACCACCTGATGGTCTGTCCAAACCTTCTAGAAGCATACAATATGGAATGTATATTGAGTGGGAATGACAAGGCAATACATACGGTCATGCACTGGTACCATAATGTCCAACGTGGTGCGCATAACATGGACAGTACGAAAGTAACAGAACGCCCCTCTTTAACTTTTTTTAACAAACAGTTGGTCCACTCGAGTGAAGTTCAGAGACCAGTGGTTGCTGGTGATGTTGTTTAATTGCAATAATGAGTAAGCGTTAAGTGGCGGGTTGTAGTAGCTTTCGTCACATCCCGAAAGTGGTGATGTAGACGGACCGTGGTTCTCCAGGCGATTGTGATATGCTTGGATTCTTCAGCGTGACTTTCATTACTACAGAGATTACGTTGATCCACTTCTCCTCAGCCAGACTGCCTTGAAAACAGCTTGATTCCTGAGAACTTTGCATGGAAGAGATATCGTAGTCTTGATCAGTATGTTGTGCCTGATCGGACTAGCGTCCCAGTTCCACAAAGACCAGAAGGTCAATAGGTGACAGAGTAATTTATTGACCAGCGCTGGATATCGACCGTCACACAGATGTTTTCCTCAAAAAAGGTTTTAGTACTAGAGGGGGTTCTCGACTATCCTGTAGGTGGTCTGTCCTGAGTGGTGGAAAAACCAGCGTTTGATCTGGACTGCGTAATAAATGGCTCACCGGAGTGTGGTTCAACTAACACTGATAGTACTGGATCAGCCAGCTAATGAACAATCTAAGAGTGGTTCATGAAGCAGAATCAAATTTCGAAAGTTCAACAAATGTCCCATCAGAATTATGTACATGAACTAGCATTGGATCTCGTCCTTCCAACAAATGGCCCACCAGATTATGGTCCAACAGATTATGGTCCATGAACCAGCGTTGAATCTCAACCTTCCAACAAATGGCTCACCAGAGCTATGGTCAATAAACCTGCAAAGGATCTCGGCCGTCCAACAGAGGATGCATCAGAGTATGGTCCTTTCATCGACGCTGGATCTGGAACATCCAATACTTGACCCCCTACAGTATGGACCCTTAATCAGCGGAAGTTAGCTCATCTTTGAAAAGGACAACTTCAACTCCAAATCACCCGATGCCTTTTTTTAAATAAATAAAAAATACCTTATCAATGTTGTTGTTGTTAACATTGATAAGGCGATCTCAAGCAGAAGAGCGGCTGGTTGATTCTGCTTCAACCGCATTATACCAGTATTCCAGCAGATGACAGATGTCAAAGGCCAAGGCTCATGCCTACAATAGGATAGCTATTCCAGCAATGGTATATGAGTGTGAGATTTAGAGTATACGCAAATCAGACACAGAGAAGCTCCAAATTACAGAATGAGTAATGAAGCGAAGAGTCCTAAATATCTCTTTAAAGGCCCATTTCCGAAAAATACCGAATTCCTCAACCATAGTTCCAGGACGTCATTGACTTTGCGTCAATACAAAAATATAGATGGGTCAGCCATGTGGTTAGCACAACTACCTGTCGATGAACGAAGAGTGTGCCTTTCTGATGGCTTTACATCTACAACCGGCCAAGCAGACGCTGGCCAACGAGGTGGAGCGATGATGTGCAGCATGGTACCCCTGGGCGTAGGATGAGAACATATTCCAGCGGAGGTTGACTACGTGGCACAATGCAACCTTTACTAATTGGATATCAGGATTTTCGTATTCGAGTATGCAAAAAATACCGGATATGTGAAGCATATAGATATCAAGTACACATGTATACGTCGATAAAGCGTAGCTCAACAATAGCAATGAACGACGAAGAAGAACATTTAAAAAATGGAAATTTTATTTTGGTAAAACTTATTTTATTAACCATATGTTTACATTAAGTATTAACTTTATTATTATGGTCTTTATTTGATTTTTTACTACATTTTCAAAATATTCCTGTAATGTAAAGACGACTTAAAGTATTTTCTGGCATTTGACTGCAAAGTATTTATTTCCAAATAAAAGTGTAATCCGAATGGAGCGACGGGGGTTGAGGAAAATAAATGGTTATTGCAATCTCGTATTGTCTAAACGTTATTTTCCTTTGTCCAACCTCATCCTCAAAAAGAACATACACAACCACTTACCCTGTCCCTGAAAGCAAATCCAACAGCAGCAGACGTCACATACAGTATCAGAATCAGTAGCATGATCACGAAGTACTGCAAGAGTCAACGGTTGAATCATGTTATTACCATAATTAAATGTACTATAGACAAAATATGAGACACGGATACGGACTTCAAAATAAGAGGTACGGATAAGGATTTCAAAATAAGAGGTTCGGATAAGGATTTCAAAATAAGAAGTACGGATAAGGATTTCAAAATAAGAAGTACGGATAAGGATTTCAAAATAAGAACACATAAGGTTAAAGGAGCTTTCATTGAATTTGGTAATTTTGAAAATAAATGAAGTCCAACACGTTACAAATCGTAACTTCAATGTAAATTCGGTTCTATTGCACAGCTCTGAAAAATAATAACAATATGAGCAACACAATACGAAGGGTGCATGCTTCTATAAATTGGTTCTGTCAGATAAAAACTTAAATTGCAAGAAAGGTAACATACTAGCTTAGGATAAGATATATGCTAAGGAAACCGGCTAGCAGAGACACATGGATGTCTTTGTTCTGGAATTTATATGACAGGAGAAGTGGTGGAAGACTGAAACATACATAGATAAAGAAGCAGGAGGCATACATAACAGGATTCAAGTACGCTTTGAAAGAGCAAAAGTAGATAATTCTTGACAAGAGGGATTAGTATGTATTTTCAAAGGCCTTTATTCCATAGAAGGCTGAATAATTAATGACTGGTTGATTAATTCAAATGAATTTATTTGTAACAACGACATAATTTCTTCTTCTTCTTCTTCTGCGTACGCAGTCAGACAGTAACCATTATTTTTTCGAAAAAAGCGGCGGTCATCCTGAGGCTGTCGCCACTGCCATAGAGCTTGTCTTGCAGTTCCACTGATGATGGCCACATCTGCTCTCTCTGATCCTCGTATGTTGGGCAGTTCTGCAGCAGATGTTCAGCGGTCATTTTACCAGTACCGCACGGGCATTCGTCAGTACACCCTATCTTCAATTTGTTGAATAGGTGGTACCTCAGTCTATTGTGGCCAGTGCGAAATCTGAAGACAACGACCTGCTCTCTTCGGTTCAACTGGTAATAGGCATCATTTTTGGTGTAACCAGTATGTTCGGTTTCCCATTTGGTCATGTATCTGGCTTTGATAAGCCGTTTTGACTCTTCGTACGTCATACTAGTATCTGTTTGTGGTAGTCTTGTACCTTCTTTTGCCAGTCTGTCTGCCTCCTCGTTGCCTTGGATGTTGCAGTGTGATGGGACCCACTGTACCACTACCCTTTTTGGTGCGGACTGCTGGCACAGTTTGCAGAGTGCTGCTCTCAAATCATTAAGCTCAGTATTTTTCTGGCTTTTTAGCGCTGTGACTACGGCGAGAGCATCTGTAAGCAGGACTATATGGCTTTCATTTTCACTGTGTGTCACCATTTCTTCCACTGCCGCCCTCAGTGCCTCTGCCTTCGCTCTGAAATTGCTTGTGTACTTACCAGTAGCGAATGACAGTGTTATTTTTCTGCCATTTGGTAGGTTCAGGAATGCTCCTGCCCCTCTGTTCTGTGTAGTATTTGTTACAGAACCGTCGGTGTATGCATGGGTCCAGTCCATGCTTGGGTAGCTTTTCGTTATGAAGCTTAGGGTAGTATCTCTCCTTTCTTTTTCAGTCTGGCAGTTTTTGTTTGCAATACCTGGTATATTTTCTACCACCTCTGGAAATATCTCCTGCCTCCAGGTAGGTTTTCGTAGAGTAGTGATGGGTTTTGGTGTTGTTAGTGCGTTTATGGGATCTTCGTGCATCTCGACATAATTTAAAGTTAAGAAACATATTATTATTTTATCAAGAGCTCTTAATCTTGAAGACCCGTTCCTCAGCGTTGCTGCGGTTCCCAACTTCGTCTCCAGTGGACCCTGTCTTGGGCCACGAAAGTCCAGAGCGTGGTAAGTGCTCCTCTAGAGGCATCTCGGATGTTTCAGCGCACAACAAGGGAGTCAGACTAACGCATTGGTGGTCTTCCCCGTGGTCTCTTCTTACCTCCGGGATATCAGACTGCTGTCGTTGTGCTCCATCGACCATCGTTTCGTCGCAACATATGACCTGCCTTGTCTGCGTGGATTGCTGCATCCTTCACCAGAGACAATTGTCTTATGCCAGAATTGGGGAGACCTTGCATATACGTTGGTCCTGAAGAGTGATTCCGACCAAGTGTCTCTCAATGGAGGCCTGGGTCACTCTCAATTTGTCCTCTAGTGATTTTGTTAGTGTCCACGTTTCGGCACCATAACACATCGCAGGGAGCACATTGTAATTGAAAAGGAAGGCTCGTAGGTCCTGGTCATGGCAACTGTCCAGGACAGCGTTAATAGACGAGAAGGCTGCCCAACCTGTGTGGTGATATCTTGTCAGTTCAGGTTATTCTCCATGTTGAGAAAGTGCTATAGATAGATGTACTCGTTGACATCCTCTTATCGAACATTGCAAAGTAAGAATGGATCACACAGGGCGAAGTGTTTGCGCAACACTTTGGTCTTCGAGACATTCATCTCCAGTCCCGCTTTCTTTAGATATACTATAGCTATAAACAATAAATATGTTTTCAATAAAATTACACCAAATACTTCTGTCATGTGCCATCAGCTCCAGCTCTCTCTATAGCCAATTTATTTCATGTTCTATTTTCCATGTAACTACTTCTCTTAACTTATGTTTTCCTGAACAGAGACTGCCTTGTAATGTGGGATGGTGGTTTCCTCAATGTGCGTGATGTCCAGTGTTCAACCAGACGGAACTTCCTTAATGTGCATGATGTCCAGTGTTCAACCAGACGGCCCTTCCCTAATGTGTGTGATGTTCAGTTTTTAAGCAGTCGGCCCTTCCTTAATATGTGTGATGTCCAGTGTTCAATCAGTCGGCCCTTCCATAATGTGTGTTATGTTCAGTTTTTAACCAGTCGGCCCTTCCTTAATATGTGTGATGTCCAGTGTTCAATCAGTCGGCCCTTCCATAATGTGTGTGATGTTCAGTTTTTAACCAGTCGGCCCTTCCTTAATATGTGTGATGTCCAGTGTTCAATCAGTCGGCCCTTCCATAATGTGTGTGATGTCCAGTGTTCAATCAGTCGGCCCTTCCGTAATGTGTGTGATGTCCAGTGTTCAATCAGTCGGCCCTTCCATAATGTGTGTGATGTCCTGTATTCTTCTTCTTCTTCTTCGTACGCTGTCACACGTCAACTTGAATTTGTTCGAAGAAAGCAGCTGTCATCCTGAAGCTGTCAACACTGCCATAGAGCTTGTCTAGTGTTGGCACTGGTGATGTCCACATGTGCTTTCTCTGGTCCTCGTATGTCGGGCAATTTTGCAGCAGATGTTTAGCGGTCATTTTCTCTGTACCACAGGTGCATTCGTCAGTGCCACCTATCTTCAGTTTATTGAATTGATGGTACTTCAGTCTGTTGTGGCCAGTGCGGAGTCTGAAGACCACGACCTGCTCTTTTCTGTTCAACTGGTAGTAGGCATCATTTTTTGTGTAGCCAGTATGTTCTGTTTCCCATTTGGCCATGTATCTGGCCCTAATAAACCTTTTAGGATGTCCTGTATTGAACCAGTCGGCCCTTCCCTAATGTGTGTGATCTCTAGTATTTAACTAGTCGGCCCTTTCCTAATGTGTGTGATCTCTAGTGTTCAATCAGTCGGTCCTTTCCTAATGTGTGTGATGTCCTCTGTTCAACCAGACAGCCCTTCCTTAATGTTCCAAGAATAAGTAAAGTGAATGAGCTTCCTTCTTGTATTTAGGCATGTGAACCTATTCACCAGACTTGGTAGTTGTCCATCACGAACAACGATGACGATAACATCAACTTTGCGGAAACAGACGTGGTCGTGTATGGTCACATGTGGTTGTGCAGTTCTATTCTGGATAAAGGCACAAGTGCACGGCGATAGTAACCTGGACCTCTTGAGTGGAGACCTTTCGTGCAGTTAGACGTCCCTTGCTGCAATGAATATTTTCTGCTCAGACAAACACCTTGTGTGATTGCAGAGCACCGTAGTGAGAGGTATGATGAAATCGACTGCCAATAGACAGGATCAATATGTATGCTTTTAAAGGAGCTATTTAGCGAATCACCTACAAAGAAGAACAAAGACACTACTTACGATTCCAAGTAACCATTTGTTCTCGAAGATTGCCCCAAATGCACCAAAGAAGGAGATCGTCACCAGAACGGATCCCCCCACAATGATGGCGATAGCAGCTCCCCTGTATAATTCACTGCCAGTCAAGTCTCTCAGCGTTTGAGCCCCGTACTCTGAGGCTAGACCCCAGGCCCCGAGGCCGATAGCTATAGCTCCAGCGCACTGTGGATGTTAATGAAGATTTTGTAAGAATATTTACAATAGATAAATGAAAAACATATTGAGCTCAATTGATATCTCTATGTTAGATAATGACAATGATCTTGATTAATCATAATCCATTAGACCTCACATGTTTGAAATCGAACTTAGATTGGGGATCAAGATGCTGAGCAGTGAATGAACTAGCATCCAGAGATGCAAAGCTCACTCCTAGCGTCAGGGTCAACGACCCAGAGTTGCCACGTGATGATCTTGGAGAACATGCAGCAGCAACATGGCATACTGGCTAAGAAGAAGGGATCAAACAGGGAAGGCTACCATAAAATGCCATGCTGCAGTCGGATTTGTCGGATCGAAAGGTGTAACTATCGCAGTCAAGCTGTAAACTATGACACCGCAAACTGTTCTCAGAACTACATCCTGCTACTTGCAAAGCCATTTTTAGGGCTTGGTAGCGGGAGTTTGAGAACGGAAGACGAAAAATAAAAACTTCGATTGAGCAAAAACAACTGATTGGAAGAATGCAATTAAGAACGTATGCAACCAGAGACCCGAAATAACCACCAGCGTCAATACACTGAAAGTAATTGAACACCAATCTATATTCTCTGGGAAGTGTCATCTCGACGACTCGGCTAACCACAACATATCACACACAGACAGCCATCGGACTGACGAAGGTGGATCATTCAGCAGAAATTCTACGTAAAAAGAGCCTTATCTATGTCTGATCAAGTCCTATATTAGTGAAACCAAAACAAGTTACACTAAACTAAAATACAACTGTAATATGTAATGTAGTAACTGCAAGATATGATACTGAACTGTAGAAAGGTTAAGTGTGTCCTTCGGTAGACTTAACCAATGGTCAAGAATGAAGTATTATAGACTTCAGTTTACTAAGCCACAGCTTAGAGACGGTGAGCACTTCCCTTCCTCGCTGTCTTTTGATTTCCTAAACTACAGGTGGGTAGAATTGGAACGTGACTGTTGCGGCAATTGAACCACCTGCATTTGCCGTGAAAGGCCAGTGCTCTACCATTTCACCAACCAGACGTTAATTGTACAATATACAATAAAAGTAGTAATAATAGCCATAACAATAATAATTATAATAATGCATTATTGTAACAGATGAAGGCAGTCTCAAGGCAGACAGTGCTGTCGAGGATGACGTGTTAAAGATTTTATTGTATTAGCCAGAGCTAGGTTGTGAGGTCAGGTGACCAGTTCCCTTCCTCGCAGGACTGTATAAAATAATAATTATGATAATAATAATTATAACAATTTAAAAATACTATTGTGTGTTAATTGAAGTGTATAGGGTCAAATTTATTCAGAATTTATTTTGCTCGTATAAATGTAATGTAAATGAATATATTTATGGAGACCGTTAAGAGACAGATCGGC
Source organism: Ariolimax columbianus (assembly GCA_036924085.1). Taxonomy (NCBI): domain Eukaryota; kingdom Metazoa; phylum Mollusca; class Gastropoda; order Stylommatophora; family Arionidae; genus Ariolimax; species Ariolimax columbianus. The sequence continues at coordinate 45,932,373 of JAVGWX010000010.1, forward strand.
CAATATAAAGACTTATTGATTGACTCAAGCTCACATGGTATGGGCAAGTTTCAAGCTGGCCTGGGTTGATCAAGACAATCCTGTAAGCTACTGTGCCTGGGAGGCGTAAGAGAGGGAGGCAGAAAAAGAAATGGGAAAACCAGATCAGAGAGTGGACGGGAAGATCCATAGTTAGAACACATATCCTGGCACAAAACCGAATGGAGTGGCGGGAACTGATCAAACAATCTGCAGTATTGGTGCCAGAATTATCTTTCAGGTTACTGGACTGATATATATATATATATATATATATATATACACAAGGGGGTTGTCATAAGTCTTTACCCTGACCATGAAATTTGGGACAGTGCGTATTCCTTCTCAATGAAGCTACGACCTGAATTTTTACATTTCTGCCAACTCTGCGTGACCTTGAAAAGACCTTCAGAATAAAGTAACCTATTTTTCGAACTAAACCATATATCTACAGCCAGTATGACATCTTCGTCACTGTCAAGATGATTTCCTTTCAGATGTTTTTTTTTAAGTTTTGGGAAAAGAACAAATCTGGGTCATAATGATGAACCCAAGTCTCATCTACTGTCACCATGGTCGGCAACATGTTTTTCAACCGATACATTTTAAGCAACTGGCCACAGCAATCAACCCTTGTTTGTTTCTGTTCACATGTCAGCAGACGCGGGACCCAGAGTGCACACACTTTTCTCATGTTCAGTCTGTTGTGTAAAATTCTAAAAACTGTACTTTCATTCAATTTTGCTGACCTAGATATCTCTGAAATTGTCATTTTCCTATCCTGGTCAAGTATTTTCTTCACTCATGCAGCATTTTCATCGCTGCACTGAGGATGGTCTTCCTGATCTTGGAAGATCAGCAACATGGAAACGGCCACACGTAAACTGCCTACACCAGTTATTTACAGAAGCATACAAAGGACATAATTCCTCAAACACTGGTTCCATCTCCCTGTGTATTTCTGTAGGTGTTTTTCCCTGCAACATCAAGAATTTTATCACAGTTCTGGCCTCTGATTTCTCCATTGTTCTGATAAACCGTTAGAGTAGCAGATCCTGTCAATAAGGTGTGTTGCGCCATGCACTATACCGGGTAAACCCGTCGAGGGTGGACATTCATACTTATCATGACCAGTACAAATTGAATGAGCTATATGTTTGTCAAATTTGAACTTTCTCCTCCTACTTCATGGTCAATGTAAAGACATGACAAGCCTCCTGTATGTGCCAAATTTAAACTTTCTCCTCCTACTTCTTCATAGTCAGGGTAAAGATTGTGACAAGCCCCTTGTATTTCACATTGAGTTTCTATGCTACGGTGCTGAACCAAGCAATGTGGTGTCGAACGGTTTATTCACTTTCACTCTTGGTTACGTAACTTGACGATGCTGGTGACATTATCAATGTATCTTCTAAAGTATTGATCAATATTGATTTTCACTATCCTATCATTGTATCTGAGTTTTAGTGTCTAGTTTATTATTCGCTAGTTCGAGACGGCGTGGGCTAGTGGTTGAGGGATACAGCTCACAACCTGATAGTGCTGGATTCGATCCCCATCACAGCACCGGCTGTTACCCCGGGGAAGCAAACCCTTAGAAAATGCAGGAAGAAGCAGACCCTTACATAAAATGTATGACGAAGTTGGATGCACTGGGCAGACAGGCGCAAAATAAAAACCGTAGTGTAACGCACACCGGCTTGGGCAATATAGAAATAAGACGAATGCACAAAAAAACAAATTTGTATAAAATGTAATTTGTTAGTTCATTTAATTTTCGACCCACTTGCGAACGTGGGGAAGAGAAAACGTCTGTCCTGGTCAAAATGTGTGCGCCGTTCGTCGTAAGCCCTTGTCGTTGTGAGATCCTCCTAACGGATATCCACCTGCCTCTCTGCCGTTCACTTACATTTTAATCCACTAGTGGAAGTTGACTATGCTGCAATCTCATAAGATGATCAAAGAATGGTATTTATTGTCTAGAAATGTAATCAATGTAAGGCGTTATGCCGTCCATACCTTAGACATCTTCATTTCCTAATCTACCTCTCATAGTGACACAGAAGACCGGTTTGAAAAACCAAATTCAGCGTCAAAGATGCAGCACAGTGAATGAGGGACTCATAGCTGTCTGATTGCATCAGGGCTATCGAATCAGAGCTGACCAAGACCTTATTCCGCCTCAAAAAGGCGACCCTTGAAACAGGCTGCAGATGTGTAGTTTTGCTAAGAAAATAGGGATCGCAGTGAATGCGTAGGTAACAGTTCCAGCCTGAGCATGAGCGTTAAGGGCAGGGGTGATGTGGTCGGCGACTCTGAGAACAAAGGTACCTGAATGTGTGCCAATGTCACTCTCCGTCTGGACACTACGCTAAGGTCACTCACCGTCTCAACAAAGGAAAACGGGGTTATGGGAAAGAATGTGTACAGGTGGTGAACTTGGAACTGACCACTGGCGTTCCGATTTGGGTAGTGAGGGGATGAGTGACAGACAAGAGGGCAGCAGAGCTTGCTGCGATATTTGAGTGACAGGAGAGCGATGCGTTCCAATGGCAGTTGAATGTAGTCAAAACATCCCCCAGAGATCCATTGGATAGCTCTGATACTGCTTGAGACTATTTAATACTAGACAAAGTTTAGCTCAAGCAGACTGGCCATGGAGAGAGAGAGAGAGAGAGAGAGAGAGAGAGAGAGAATTTAGCTAGGAGTCTGTTTAGCTCACCGACAATAGAAGAGTGATTGATAGACTGTTTTTACGAATGTGTGAGAACAGGGTTGCTGAACTAGCATACGCTTTCGAGTCTTGGCCAGACGCTCTATAAGGTGTGTGTTGGACGCTCTGTGTCTAGAGGTAATCTGAATGTGTGTTATGCGTGCAGGACACTGAGGGAACAATGTATGTTCTGAAGAGTTACGCAAGTGTACAGATCGACTCGGAAGGATCTGGATGTGTGTGTGGTGTGTGTAGACACCGAGGGAACGATGTATGTTCCATAGCATGGGTATACGCAGATCAATTAAGTGTGTGATCATATGTGAGTATACGTTAAATATATTGAATGTGTTATGTCCAGATCACCCGCCTGAGGGGATCTGAGTGTCACAGAATACAAACGTGAGGACGAGTTTTTGAGAGTGTGTTGAGGCTGCAGATAAGGGGAGTGTGCGGTTAGAAGTGGGTTAGACTAGTTGGGATCAATATCTATAGCTTATGCTTATAAATCCTGAGCATCTATTTAGATAGGATTGTATTTCAAATATTGCTAGTAATTTCATTGCACTCATTTGTATAGTTGTTGTAAGAGTATTGATATAATTAATATGCCACCTGCTGTGTGCTATGGTATTTGCTGTGTGTGGTCGTGAGAGATGTGGATGAGTGTGGTAACACTATAGGGGAAACCTGGACTCTGCTACACATAGCACCGACAAGGATCCCGTAATAGATTGGGAAGATTTTTACCATCATTTTGAATTTTGCTTGGGCAGTGGACGTTAAGCCTACGCTTTTCAATTTCCAACTGCCGAAGAATTTTTAACGTGCAAAACACTGCACACGGGCGTCCGATCTCTACTACCCAGAGATCCGGGGAAGTATCAGAAAGTACACATGAAAAAATATCGGTCTCCATCGTTATTTGAACCTGCGACCTTCAGCACCCGAGACGGACGTTTTACCTCCAGACCACTTAATTTACTAAATTACTTACACATTCCTCTTCTACCCTGTTGTGCAGTGATTTTTATTCCTGATGCCATAAACATGTTAGACTGCACTGTTATTCGCTTCTTACCGAGTGCTTTAAACTTTAAATGGTAACTGGCACCATGCCCAACCATATTTTAGTGTCTCTTTCAATTCGATATGTATGCTTTGATTTAGCCACTCTTCATCTACCATGACGTGCACGTGTTTTTCATTTGCTTGCGGACTATATTTACTACAGGCTGCACAGCTGGCCTGATACCTAAGCCTCATTACTCACCTCTCACAGTATTCGTGGCTGGTTACAGTTTGACTAATTTGTATTCCTCTTCCAAGCGCTAGTAACAAACGGATGATTATAGTTGCACTGATAGTTGACACATACACCTTCCGTTATCTAGTTAGCCTTAGAATGTGACGTTTCAAAGGGATTTCTCCGTAAGTCAGAAGTTGTAGATGCTACAGTAGGCTATGGTCTGATGGTTTCTCATTACATATGTATGCCTCCATATATTTATTTATATACTGCACGTATACTATCGATGTTGGCATGCTTTCAAGTACTGATGGTGAGAAACGCCCAGGAGCAAGATAATAAAAAACAGAGTAGTTAAATTGTTTCTTCTTTGCTGCTATAAAAGTGTCCAGTCTGCGTAAAAGACCCTTGTTAGTCGATATCCGGGATCAAGATGCTGAGCAGCGCATGAGCGGCAGGGGTCAGCGACCCATAGCTGACTGCTAGTGTCAGGATCAGCGAACCAAAGCTGCCAAGACCCTTCTATGCCTCCAAGCGGTGATCCTGGATAACAGGTTGCAGCAGGGCAGACTGGCTAAGGAGAAGGGATCGAAAATGGAATGCTAACCCGGTACTTAAAAAATGCTTGCTGAAGTCGGATGTGTTTGACCGAAAGGTGCAAATATCGCAGTAAAGCTGTAAACTACGACACAATGCATTCCGTTCTCTGTACTACATTCTGCTACTTAAGCTCTTTCAGTGTTTGGTAGTGGGAGATTGAGAATGAACGAAGCCAAGCCAAGCCTAGCCGATATCGGGTCGTGTCTTTGCGGATACTGTTCTCACATAAACCTCTTGTTAACCATTCACAATTATTTTGTTGTTTGTTATTCAAAGTTGATTCCATTCTCCCATCTTGGAATCAAGATGCTGAGACTGCTAACGTCAAGAGTAGCGACCTAGATCTGTCAAGACCCTTCAACACCTTCAGGTGGTGATCCTGGAAAACATGCTGCAACAGAGCAGACTGGCTAAGGAAAAACGAGCGAAGAGGGAAGGTTAACCCCGTAACTCCAAAATGTCATACTAAAGTCGGATGTGCCGGACAGAAAGGTGTAAATACCACAGTCAAGCTGTAAACTACACTTAGCATTCCATTCTCCTGACAACATCCAACTACTTGCGAAGTTCTTTTCAGAGCTTGGTAGCGGGTGTTTGAGAACGGATGACGAAGAAATATAAGATTCTCCCATTTGATCCGACACTAGTGTTAAAATCTCCAATGATGAATTGTTTTGTACGCAGGCTGTTGCATTTGTATCTCTAACTTCTAGTAGAAAAGGTCTTCCCAGACACCATTGTGCCCACTACGAGGAGAGCATAGCATTGGACTTACATGAGTTGTTCCACCGATTCTCTCACGCGTAGCTGAGCGTAACAATTCTGGACTTGACTATCTGAACAGACTGGATGTTTGATAATGTCTATTAAAGACGGAATGTGACTTACCAAGATCAGCACGTTGAAGATCACCAATATCCATTTGGCTACCCTAGTACATCCTCTCACAACCATTCTAGTTTTTTGTGATTCGATCAGTTGAAAACGGCGTCAGATAATCTGGGGAAAATATAACACGATTCGATAAAAACAATTTTATTATTTCGAAATTCCTTGAACTTAAGGAGTGGGAGAGAGGAATTTATAAGGTTGAGGAATAAAAGTAGCGTACCCCGGCAGTGACCATCAGCTGACCAGAAGGTTTTGCGTTTGAAACCTTGGTGTGAAATAGGTTTTTATTTATGTTTGAAAAGAACAACTGTATTATTACTTTATTCTCATTGCTGGGCAATGGGGTGGGTTTAACGGCTGACTACAGGCCGCTTCGCCACTGCTGTCACCACGTCGTTTGCTGGCTATGTGTGTGTATTTCACCCCAAATAGAAAAACAAACAATTTCTTACCGATGAATAGATTCGCTACAATTCTTGTCAGCAGGCATATATTGAAACCATTCGGCCATGCGCTCCTCTGTATTATTTCTATAAAATGTAATATACAAATCTAACCCGTACAATTCGAGGCAACTTTAGAGGCAACATCCATTTATTTCTCAGCCCAATAATTACTCTGGTGAACATTATAAATGTAGATAAAACGTCGCAAGGATTGATAGCTAATGGTCCGTGCAGTTGTCGCGCGGTTTGTAAACAGGATATGTATCTCTGTCCCAGACGATAACAAAACTAGGTATTTATCGGAGTTCAAAACGATATTTCTCTATCCAGTAGGCCAGCATTCTACTCGCTCGGCCACCCAATTATTTTGTAAACATAAAAATGAAATATTATCAATAATAACCACTCAAGTGATAACAGGTACGGAAGAAGGAAAAGCAATGCAACCTACCAAGACAGACGTGAAAAGTAACTAAACACGGCTGTGCATGTGATTAGCAGCTTTATCATGTAAATTGTCTGCCACAGAAACCCCAAAAAGAGTGTTTGTATTCAGGCTTCCTGTAATGGGGCAAATGTAGCGGTGTGTAAAAATACATTTATAGATAAGGCCAGATACCACCCTATAGCGAAAACAGAAATGTAGCCTAGGTTTCGAAATAAAGGCTTCATCAGTGACAACAAACAACACAAAAATATCAGCAATAAATCGTAGAGGATGAGACAAATACTTAAAATAGAGATCATCATCATGTGCTCTGTCGGCGGGCGTTGGCGATCATCCATCTCCGCTTACTTTTATCCTGGGTATTGTTTATCAGTTACACGTTGATCGTTCCCAATGTCATTTTTTTAAGCTGTTCAATATTTTCTCTTTCTGTCACTCTTTTTTGCGATTCTGTCCGTTGTCAGCTCGATGTCCAGAAGTAAGAGTTCTGGGTCAAATTCCATCCCTGCTGAGATTCACCAAGAGGCGGGTCATGTGCTCCTTCGGCCTGACTACGCTATTTGGCTGTTCAAATGATGCTGAAAATGCTCCATAGGTGGTTAAAGAGGTCACGATTGTTCATTTCTAAAATCAAAATGGCAACATTCGATCCTTAAATAATCACAGGTGTATCTCCTTGTTGTCAATCAAAGATAACATTCTGACGCGATTTTGCTCAACCCCTGAACTCGTCACCTTGAGAGTCCCTGAGTCAAGTGTGGTTTTTGTGCGGGTCGTGGCACCGTTGAGATGATATTAGCTTTGTGCGGGTCGTGGCACCGTTGAGATGATATACGCTTTGTGCGGGTCGTGGCACCGTTGAGATGATATAAGCTTTGTGCGGGTCGTGGCACCGTTGAGATGATATAAGCTTTGTGCGGGTCGTGGCACCGTTGAGATGATATAAGCTTTGTGCGGGTCGTGGCACCGTTGAGATGATATAAGCTTTGTGCGGGTCGTGGCACCGTTGAGATGATATAAGCTTTGTGCGGGTCGTGGCACCGTTGAGATGATATAAGCTTTGTGCGGGTCGTGGCACCGTTGAGATGATATAAGCTTTGTGCGGGTCGTGGCACCGTTGAGATGATATAAGCTTTGTGCGGGTCGTGGCACCGTTGAGATGATATAAGCTTTGTGCGGGTCGTGGCACCGTTGAGATGATATAAGCTTTGTGCGGGTCGTGGCACCGTTGAGATGATATAAGCTTTGTGCGGGTCGTGGCACCGTTGAGATGATATAAGCTTTGTGCGGGTCGTGGCACCGTTGAGATGATATAAGCTTTGTGCGGGTCGTGGCACCGTTGAGATGATATAAGCTTTGTGCGGGTCGTGGCACCGTTGAGATGATATAAGCTTTGTGCGGGTCGTGGCACCGTTGAGATGATATAAGCTTTGTGCGGGTCGTGGCACCGTTGAGATGATATAAGCTTTGTGCGGGTCGTGGCACCGTTGAGATGATATAAGCTTTGTGCGGGTCGTGGCACCGTTGAGATGATATAAGCTTTGTGCGGGTCGTGGCACCGTTGAGATGATATAAGCTTTGTGCGGGTCGTGGCACCGTTGAGATGATATAAGCTTTGTGCGGGTCGTGGCACCGTTGAGATGATATAAGCTTTGTGCGGGTCGTGGCACCGTTGAGATGATATAAGCTTTGTGTGGGTCGTGGCACCGTTGAGATGATATAAGCTTTGTGCGGGTCGTGGCACCGTTGAGATGATATAAGCTTTGTGCGGGTCGTGGCACCGTTGAGATGATATAAGCTTTGTGCGGGTCGTGGCACCGTTGAGATGATATAAGCTTTGTGCGGGTCGTGGCACCGTTGAGATGATATACGCTTTGTGCGGGTCGTGGCACCGTTGAGATGATATAAGCAAGAAGAATGTCAAGAAAAGCATTGTGGCCTGTCCACGGCTGCTGTCAATATGACGAAACCCTTTGACATGGTCAATAGGCACAGACTTTGTCTGTCTCTGCAAACTCACTGCGGCTGTCTGCCAGTTTTATGATGGCTCGTGTACTGCACGAGGAAGAATTGTCTGTAGCCTTCCTAGTCATCAATGGTGTCAAACATGGTTTGGTACACGCACCAACATTCTTTAATATGGTTTTTGCAGCAATACTCGCTGATGCTGTTCATGGCGGAGCTACCGGCATGCATTTCAGGTATAGGACGGTAGCTGTTTAATCGATATATGGATATCGCAGATGTTACAACGTTTGGCTTAACCTGATTTAATTGACGTCATCAAAATATATAAAGTTTATGAGAAGTTTGTCTGTCATCAAGAAATCGACATACTTCGCGTATTCTTAGCAATTCCTGTATTTTGAAACACGCTCCTTTTTACGACTACCAGATTACATTTAAAACAAACTAGAATATTGACAGTATGTACGTGATCTACGAGACATTCCACTTTGCTGAAAAGTGGTCCCCAAATGCCCTCCTCCTCCCCTCCACCCTAAAATTTCCCCGCGAGAGGTGGAGGAGGGGGGGGGAATTCCCTCATTTTGAGAACCTCTGCCTGAAGGATTGTACAACGGAGGAATAAAAGCCAACTGCCTCCCAGTCTTCAGGAGGTCACCGTACAGGCTAGGTCATTATGGGATATAAAATTGACTCAAGCAGTGCTGCATTGTTTGGTTTCACCGCTCTGGTTACCATCGGTTCTGTTTCGGAAACGGGTTGTCCAGTTCGTTTTAGGAACGCGTGTTCGAGTGAACCTGCGGTTTGGTAGAAGGAAAAGGAGGGGGGTATCTTTCATGAGGTCTCTTCTCGTTGCTGTGCGGCAGCGGACATGTCGCAGAACATCGTTGATGTGTAACATTACCCGGGGGGAGGAAGACTACCGTCTGATCAGGCCATGATAAACCGATCAGACAAGTTATTCAGTTTCAGGCAAAACAAACTGGCCACGACCCTCACCTCGGCTCCCTAGTAGCCATCAATGGAAACAGGCTGTTTTCATGGCAGCTTGCTAATGAGAGGAGGGATCAACGTGATCCCGTAGTAGTGAGCGACAGACAGATGAAGTCAAGTATAGCACAACTGCTTAGAGGGCCCCTGTCCACTTTCATCTGCATGCTCGGGATGTGAGGAAAGCTACGACAACCCACCACCTAACGTCCTTTTTAGGGCGCACAAAAGATTAACCAACTCATTGTGCGCATTCGCAAACAACAACATTGCCCAGATGCCACTGTTGTAATGGCCCATCTGGCGACATTGTCTGAGTAACAGGCCCACGAGACGGCGCTGAAGCGGAGCATGCGTTTTTTGTTGTTTTTGCTAGTTCGCCGTGACCTTCGTCAGAGAATACGTTTAACATACATAGTATAGCGCTGGTTGGACCACTGAGTCGAACATGTCTGCTTGTAGTCTGCGGTGACTTGTGGGACGTCTGTTGGCGTCTTGTGAGGTGGTTGTTTTCTTTAGGAGAACATACTGGGCTCTGCAAAGCGGCCGCGCGTAACTTTGTTTTTTTTCCTTATGTAAATTATCCCAAGGGTTTTGTCAGAGTCTATGTGTATGACAGGGACAAGAATAGCACCACTGTCCCACACATAGCATGTCGTAGGAGGCGACTAACTGTGTGATATGGCATAACACCGGCCATAGTTATGTGGTTTGCTAAGAGCAGCATATATGGCATCTAACAAGCTGAGGGTCTACTTTGCTCTAATGTTTGAGTCTATTAAGATGGACTTGCACATCAGTTAACTACCTTTTATAGTGGAGTAATAAGATGCTCGAGCCTAGCCCACTAAGCAGGGAATCCTCCTCCTGGCTACATCCAGCTCACACCAGAGATGGGACCTGCACAGGGGCGTATGTGCCTGTAGAAGTACAGGTCGACTAAGACTAAATGATACACTTTGTAAACCTGTAGTGGGTTTATTATTTCGTCTCGAATACACGACCTCCACATCAATATCAGTGATCACACAGCAATGTACATTATAATAATACTCTCAATAATTTATTTCCAACTTCGTAAGGTTATTGATCTGTTCTTTGCTTGTTTGAATGTGTTCCAAGCGAATGTGTTTACCGACACGCGTCATTTGTCACCTTAGCAATATTTGTCAATACGTTCATTCACGACCAAACCTAGGCCAGATTTGATTTCCTCGCTTCTAAAAATGGACCAGATATTATTAGTACGATATTATAGTTTGGGCCAACAGAGATACATTCCAATCCTGTCAATATTTCCATATACGTAATTCTGTTATTTTTATAAATATGTGTGTATTGGAAATTGTAAACAAGTGAACTATTAACTGGCAACCACATCACGTGACGTGACGTGAAGACGACGAGTATCGACTGGCACAGCCAGCTGTTTTGTGTCTTCACATTTCGTGATTAAAAAGACGTCAAGTGATCACATTTCGTGATTCTTCATCTTCTTCTAACGCTGTCAGACGTCGACCTTTATTTTTTCGAAAAAAGTAGCGGTCATCCTGAGGCTGTCAACACTGCCATAGAGCTTGTCTAGTGTTGCCACTGGTGATGGCCACATCTGCTCTCTCTGGTCCTCGTATGTCGGGCAGTTTTGCAGCAAATGCTCAGTGGTCATTTTCCCTGTGTCACACGAGCATTCGTTAGTGCCACCAATCTTCAATTTGTTGAATAGGTGGTACCTCAGTCTATTGTGGCCAGTGCGAAGTCTGAAGACCACGACCTGCTCTCTTCTGTTCAACTGGTAATAGGCATCGTTTTTTGTGTAGCCAGTATGTTCAGTTTCCCATTTGGTCATGTATCTAGCTCTAATAAGCCGTTTTGACTCTTCGTATGTCATACTAGTATCTGGTTGTGGTAGTCTTACACCTTCTTTTGCCAGTCTGTCTGCCTCCTCGTTGCCTTGGATGTTGCAGTGGGATGGAACCCACTGTACCACTACTCTTTTTGGTGCGGACTGCTGGCATAGTTGACAGAGTACTGCTCTTAAATCATTAAGTTCAGTATTTTTCTGGCTTTTTAGTGCTGTGACTACGGCCAGGGCATCTGTAAGCAGGACGTTATGGCTTTCATTCCTTTTACCTGTCACCATTTCTTCCACTGCGGCCCTCAGTGCCTCCACTCTGAAATTGCTTGTGTATTTTCCAGTAGCCAATGACAGTGTTATTTTTCTGTCATTTGGTAGGCTCAGGAATGCCCCTGCCCCTCCGTTCTGTGTTGTGTTTGTTACAGAACCGTCGGTGTATGCATGGGTCCAGACCATGCTTGGGTAGTTTTTCGTTTTGTACCTCAGGGTTGTATCTCTTCTTTCTTTTTCAGTCTGGCAGTTTTTGTTTCCAATACCTGGTATATTTTCTACCACCTCTGGAAATATATGCTGCCTCCAGGTAGACTTTCGAACAGTAAGGATGGGCTTTGGTGTTGTTAGTGCGTTCATGGGGTCTTCGTGCATCTTTGCTTTGGCTATTTCTGCAAAGTTTCTCCGCTTTAGTTTCCCATTTCCGAAATTGGTTAGTCTCTGGTGCATTGGATGGTCAGTTAGTCTTCTGAGTTTCTCTGCTTGCTGCTGGGCTCTGCAGTCTCTTCTATCGGTCATGGATTGCAGTTTTGTAATCTTTTCAAGTTCTACAATTGGCGTTGACTTTATGTCTCCTGTTATAACTCTCATGGCTTGGTTTCGGAGTTTGCTAATTTTATCGAAGTTCGCCTTTGCTGCTGTTGTCCATGCCGCAATGCCATACTCGAGAACTGGTCTCACTCTTTCAATGCACCGTTTCTTTAGTATACTTTCGTCTGCTCCCAGCTTGTGGCAGCAAGTTTCCTCATGATTGCCATTCTTTCTCTGGCTCTCATTCGGTTTCTCTGGATCTGACTTTTCCATGTCATGCGCCGATCAAATGTGACTCCCATGTAGTTTGGGTTGTCGTTTGGCTGCAGGCATTTGCAGTTAAGACTTAATTTGGTGTTTTGGGGGTTTGTTTGATAGCGAGAATATCGTACATTTTGTTTTTTTCTCATTTATTTTGACCAGCCATGAGTTCGCCCACTCTTCCAGCGATGTTAGGGCCTGCTGCATCCGATTACTTGCTATGGTGAGATTCATTTCAGAGGTCAACATAGCCAGATCGTCTGCAAACATTGAGCTATGGACTCTTCTTGGTATATTCTCTGTTATGTTATTTATAAACATCAGGAAGAGTGTGGGTGACAGTACTCCCCCTTGGGGTACTCCCTGCTCAAGTGTCACCTTTTTTGCTCATCTGCCCTTGTACTTGAACTCTGGCTGTTCTGTTTTTGAGGTAGTGGCATATCCATTTGTACATTTTCCCATAAACTTCACTTCTTCGTAGCTTGACTTTAAGTCCCTCTTTCCGGACTTTGTCAAATGCCTTTTCTAGGTTCACCCAAACCGCTACTGTGTGTTTATGTGCCTGGTAGGCATCTTCTATTTCCTGGGTTTTAAGGATGACCTGATCCTCAGTGGATCTATGCTGTCTAAAGCCTGCTTGCTGTGGAATTAGTATGTGTTTTTCTCCCAGATGCCACATCAGTCTGGCGTTTATCATACGTTCCATCAGTTTGCCTATACAGCTCAGTGGGCTGATAGGCCTGTATCCATTTGGATCTGTTTTATCTTTTCCTTTCTTTGGTACTGGTACAAGTACTGCGTCTTTACATGCCTGGGGTACAATACCCCTTTTCCAGCTTTGGTTCAGGACTGATAGCAGTTTCCTCTTTGCTGTTTGGCCCAGCCCCATCAGCATTTCGTTTGTTATCCCGTCTTGTCCGGGAGATTTCCTTTTCTTTAACGTTCTCATGGCCTCTTCCATTTCATTCATTGTTAGTTTTTGCCATCATATGCTCTTCTGGTGCCATATTGATGTTGTCGTGCCCCTTTTGCTCTTCACTAATGTCTGTATGCCTATCTGCAGGGACATCAATGTGGCTTGCTCTAGTTTAATGTTCAACAAAGGCGTTTGCTGCTTTTTTTCAGTGAGCATGTTGTCGCCCTGCTTGATAATAATTTGTTTGTTTGATGGAGTTTTGTCATTCATGGCTCTGACTAACTTCCATAGTTTGTTCCCTTCTTTGTCTAAATTGAGGCTTTCTGTTTTGTTTTTCCAACTTTCTCTTGTTATTTGGTTTAGAGTGTATTTGTATTTCGCCGTGGTGGCTTTGAGGGCGATATTTGCCTCCATAGATTGTTCTCTCTCTGCCACGTTCCTAGCATTTGTGATTTCGTCTTTCGCTTTTTGCAATTCATCATTCCAATAGGGCTTATAATTTTTCCTTCCCCCTCTTGGGATGGTTTCAGTGGCAGCTTGCATTATAGCTTTGATTAGGCTTTCCACCATGGGCTTCATTTTGTTATTCCGTGTGTTGATGGTTTCACACAGCCCATCTGTCAGGCTTGCAAATCTGTCCCAGTCGGCTCGTTTGTAATTCCAACGTTGGAGCGGTTTTGTTTCCTGTGGGCCATATCAACTTCTAGCCTAATTGGCCTGTGGTCGCTACCTGCCAATTGGTTTAGCACCTGGCGGTCTATTTTGTGGTGAATATCCACTGTGGAAAAGGCCAAGTCTGGAGTAGAGGTGGTATGCCATGTTCTAGAATAGAAGCTAGGGCTATCCTCCGGCCTATTGATTAGGGAGAGATTTGTGTCTATCTCCCAATCTTCCACTTCGTCACCTCTGCTGTCTGTGTCCGAGTATCCCCATCTCTCCGAGTGGCTGTTGAAGTCTCCAGCTACTATGCAGTTGGAGTCTTTGACTTCCATACTCGAGAGCGACAGGTCTTTGTTTGGTGGTCCGTACAGGTTGAAGATGCGGATCTTCCGTCTCTTGTGCCATTATGTCAACTCCTACAATTTCTGCTTGTCCGGTATGATTGACAGCTACCGCGCTACTCTGTATGCAGTTACGTGTCAGTATCATAACCCCTCCTTTGTGACCTTCTCTATCCAGACGGAAGGTCTGGTATCCTCTGATTGAGAATTTATGGTTGCTATTGAGGTGCGTTTCTTGGATACATGCCACGTCAATCTTACCTTCATGCAAGTGATGTGTTAGGGAAAGCTTTTTGTTAATGACTCTCTCCGCATTCCACTGTAGTTTTATGAGGGTCTTGTGTTTTTGGTCAATAGATTTCGTGATTCAAAAGAAGTGAAGTGAAAGAAAATGTAAGATAGAGATAGTCTCGAAAGCAGACACTGCTGTCAGGGATGAAGTGCTGGAGATTTGTTTGTGCTAGTGTTTGTTTATGATGTGGTGTGACCAGGCCGCCCCTTTCCTCGCTTTCTTCGTCTACAGTAACATAAATGTTCATAGGGTCGACTGCGGTGAGTCGATAATAGGATACGAGCCCTATACCTTTACCATAATAAGCCATAACTCTACCGCTACGGTAATCAGGTGTTCTAAGTCTAAATACAAAAGATATTGTCAAACAACAAAAATATCAATATAAATGAATCACATATGTGCCGTGCAGCAATTTCAGCTTCGCTGTAAATTACGACGCTACGTAAAAAATCCCGTCTTTTTCATGACGAACGAAAAAGAGAAGAAGAGAATGCATCGAATGTCGTCCTATTTCCTACGACAGAGTACGTTGTGTACCTTAACAGCCTAGTACATCCGACGTCTGCATGAATTAAAAAAACTTCCAACAGGTTGATGGTTAATGACTCAGAACACAAGTAAATTTGGGTAACGAGCTGCTAAAATAGCCGGGTCGCCAAGCCGCCATTTATGGCGTTTTGAACCCGTATCTCATTGGTCAAGAGACCCGTATCATAACCGCTCCCCAACAGGAACCTTCTTACAACATTTTATTTAACTGGACAAGACCTCTGCCTGTTTGCGTGGACTTCTATTTCTCGTAGTTTAACCAACTTCCCCAGAACCTAGAAAGTTGAACTTTTACACACATCATCTACTAGAGCGGCCTGTTAATCTCTCCCATGTTGAGACAGGTCATTCACACATGTTTACCCAACATTCTTCTTCTTGTGAAAGATTTATTTACCTTGAGATGACCTATGCCCGGATCCGTGTACTTCAATTTCTCAAATTTTAACCTATTTCCCATTAATCTAGAGAGTATAAATTGTATACATATTCGGAGACGGTGTGGGCAAGTGATTAAGTGACACGGCTCTCAACCAGAAAGTGCTGGGTTCGATCTCCATCACAGCATCGGCCGTTACCCCGGGGAAGCAAACTCTTAGAAACTGCAGGAGGAAAAAGACCCTCACATAGAATGCATGCTGAAGTCGGATGCACTGGGCCTACAGGCGCACAAAAAAAACTAGTGTAACGCACACCGCCTTGGGGATTTGAGAAATAAGGCAAACGAACAAAAAAAAATTAAAAATAAATATATATATATACTAAGCTAGTGGGACATGTTAATCTATCTAATATTAATAGATATTGAACAGGTCTTTGAAAAGTTTTACCGAAACTTCTTCTTTTCGCCGTCTTCTTCTTCCCCTTCTTCTTTTTCTCATTCTTTATTTGTATTCTTCTTCATCCTCTTCTTCTTCTTTTATTGTGCTTTCATCATCTTCTTCTATTTCTAATTTGCATTCTTCTTCTTATTATTATTATTCTGATACTTCTTCTTCATCTTCTTCTTCTTCTTGCTTTGTTCTTCTTTTTTTTCTTGTTCTTTTTGTTTCTTTATATTTATTAGTATATATACATTTGGGCCAGGCCGACTTTTTGGGGCAGCCGAGGTAGACTGAGAACAAGATGGATAGGAAATGTTGCGGATATTCGAAATTGTCGTAGGATGACGACTACTTCAGTGACGCGTATGGCCCTGGATAGAAAAGTACGGCTCCCCACGGGGCTTTGCTGCACTAGTGGATAAGACAAGACACGACCAAACAATATCTACTTGTTTGTAACATATCTTAAATGTGTCTTTTAGTTTTCAATGGTATCAGGTCAGGTCATCCCGTAACCGATGAGGTCGTTGGGGCACACATGAAGACATCCTCACAACCACACGCCACCTTTCTTTGTCAGCGGCCGTTGCCTGTGCCTCTTCTTGTCAGAGATTGATCCATTCTTTTATGTTGTCCTCCCACCTCTTTTTAGGACGGCCTCTTCGTCGTCTGCCTTGCACCTTTCCGTGCAGGATCGTATTTGCAAGACCATTTGATCTCGATATGTGACCGAATCAAGCCAGTTTCCTTTTTTTTGACAGTTGTCAAGAGGTCTTCAAATGGCCCTATTGCTGTTGTAATTCTGTCTCGTATTTCCTCATTTGTAACTCGATCTTTGAACGTGACGTTTATAAGTCTTTGGAAACATCTCATCTTCAAGGCCTTTATCCTTCGCTGAAGGTCAGCTGCAACTGTCCATGTTTCACAAGCAAAGAGGAATATTGACAGGACCAGTGTACGCATTAATCTGATTTTCATGCATAGTGCTAACCGTTTGATTTGCCATATTTTATTAAGCCGTGCAAGCGTCGCTTTTGTTTGTGCTATTCTGGCCAATACCTCATATTTTGATCCATCATCACTGACAATTGAACCCAGATATTTAAAACGGTCAACCACTTCGAGTTCCTGACCATTAGCTTTTATCCTGCTGTTGAAGCCCTCGGCGTTGTTGGTCATTAATTGTGTATTTCCAGCGTTTATCTTCATACCATAGTCAAGAGATGTTTCATCGAGCCTTGTGACCCATTCCTGTAGTTCTGCTTCTGAACCCGCCAACCCGACAATGTCATTTGCAAAACGAAGGTTGGTAATCGTTCGGCCCCCCTATCTTAACAGTGCCTGCAAGTGCCTCACTCATAAATCCCTCAAGGAATATACAATGGTATACGCCACAGTTAACCCATAATATATTTCTGCAGTTATAGAACACATATGTATGTATGTTACAAATCAATTGCAGAACGCCGCTTCTTACAACAGCTGCTAACAAATGTGGCTGTTATAACTTTATTGGAATGTGTTAGTTATCAATCGCAAGCGATAATAGCGACATCATAAAAAGGTTTCATCTTGATGATGCAACACGCTGTATTTGATTTATAGTGAGGAACAAACTGCACTGGTTATCAATCTCATGTCTGCAGTACGGTAGATTGCCATTACTTTACTTATATGGAGGAGCGATTCCACCGAGAAAGCAACTCCGTGCTTCCCAAACTGATCACCCGTGGGATTCGAATACGATCCGTTGGGATTGCGAAACGGGCGTATATCCCTAGGTCACACGGGTATGACGAATCGCATAAACAGGGTCAATAAAAATGTGAGGGGGCAGATATGCTTGCAAGATGTCCCATAAATATGCAAATCTTGAATTGAGAAAGGCGAGGCATGTTTTGTGGAATGTACAGGCTGGGTCAATTCTTCTCATTACTTGTGTTCCCAAATGTAAATTCTTTCTCAAAGAGGAGTTACTTCTGCTTCTTCTTTTCGTCGTTTTCTTCTTTCTCTTATACTTTGTTTCTTCTTCTTCTTTTTCTCATTCTTTATTTTTATTCTTCTTCATCCTCTTCTCCGTCTTTTATTGTACTTTCATCTACTTCTCTTTCTACTTTGCACTCTTCTTCTTCGTCTTCATCTTCTTCTTCTTATTTTTAATTATGATATTATTCTGATTCTTATACTTCTTCTCTTTCTTCTAGCTTTGTTCTTCCTCTTCGTTTTCTTGTTTTTCTTGTTTTTGTTCTTTTTCCTCTTCTTCTTTTTCTTCTTGTTTTTCTTATTCTTGTTCATCTTCGTGTTCTTCCTCCTCTTATCGTTTTCTTCTTCAACTACGTCTTCTAACTTTACTACGTTCCTCTTCTTCGCTGTTTTGTTCTTCACTTTCTTCGTCTTCTTCTTCTTTTTCTTCCTATTTCCCTTCCTCTTCTCCTTCTTCTACCCATTTCCCTGTAGAGAAAGACTAACGCCAGGTCAGGCAAAATATACTGATCAGATATGTTATTCATGGTCAGGTAAAATATACTGATCAGATATGTTAGCCAGGTCAGGCAAAATATACTGATCAGATATGTTATTCATGGTCAGGTAAAATATACTGATCAGACATGTTAGCCAGGTCAGGCAAAATATACTGATCAGATATGTTATTCATGGTCAGGCAAAATATACTGATCAGACATGTTAGCCAGGGTCAGGCAAAATATACTGATCAGACATGTTAGCCAGGGTCAGGCAAAATATACTGATCAGACATGTTAGCCAGGGTCAGATAAAATATACTGATCAGACATTTTAGCCAGGGTCAGGTAAAATATACTGATCAGACATTTTAGCCAGGGTCAGGTAAAATATACTAGCCAAGACGCTCACCTCGTTTTCCCAGTAGTATTCCCTAGAAATGGGCTATTTTCATGGCAGCCTGGCTCGAAGATAATCCTCGTAGTAGTGAGAGACACGCAGATGAAGCCAAGCACAGCACAACCGCCTTGGAGGATTTCGATCTACCTTCATCAGCACGCTCGGAATGTGAGGAAAGCTACAACAACCCGCCACTGAACCGTCCTTTTCAGGGAGATCAAAAAGATTAATCCTACGCATTGTGGGCATTCAATAACAATAACCCCTTTCTTTTCCACTACCACTAGAGCTACTACTATTACTACTACTTCTGTTACTACTTCTGCAAGTACTATTACAGTTACTACTACTACTACTACTACTACTACTGCTGCTATTACTACTGCTACAACCACTACATACACTGAAGATATGTTCAACTGGCGAGTGCACCTGTGGTACTAGGAAAATTACCCCTGAACATCTGCTGCCAAATTTCCCGACATACGAGAACCAGAGAAAACACATGTGGCAATCACCAGTGCCAACACTAGACACGCTGTATGGCAGTGTCGACAGCTTCAAAATGACCGCTGCTTTCTTTGAACAAATTCCAGTCGACGTCTGACAGCGTGCGAAGAAGAAGAAGATGAAAAAGAACAAGATGAAGAAGAAGATGAAGAAGAACAAGATGAAGAAGAAGCTAAGGGTTTGTAAGGGCTTAATGAAAGGTCCTTAGTTGTTCAGTGAAAGGTCTGTAGGGCTCCCTGAAAGATCTCTTTGGGTTTAGTGATGTCTTTATAAGTTCGTTGTTCGAAGTTAGAAGTTCTGTAGGGGTTCAGTGATAGGCCACAACTGGTACAATAAAAGGTCCCTAGGAGTTTAGCAGTAGATCGATATAGGGCTCATTTAAAGGACTCTAGGGTTTCCGTGAAAGATGTTTAGGGGTCTCAAGAGGCTCAGTGAAAGGTCAATTGAGTTTCAGTGAAAGGTCTCTACGGGTTCCAAACATCCCCTACCAAGCCCCAAAAAGCGCTTGGCAAGCAGCAATATATAGTCCGCAGAACGTAATTCGTCGTGTTGCAGTTTACAGCTTGAATTCAATATTTGCACCTTTAGGTCCAACACATCCGACTTCAGCATGACATTTTGGGTACCGGTTAGCCTTCCCTCGACGATCCTTTCTCCTTAGCTAGTCTGTCCTGTTGCAGGTTCTTACTTAGGATCCCCACGTAGTTGGAGAAGGGTCTTGGCAGCTTTGTGGTAGTGGCCCTGGCGATAGAAGTCAGCTTTAAGTACCTGGCAGCTAATATTGCCAATATTGATCTACACTGATCTATACTTTATTGGTCACATCATAACAAACGATGCATGATGCAATTGCGAAATAAGAACTAGAGTTGGGTCGGCAAACAAGATCTTTAGCGAGAAACAGAGGTTCATGAGATTAGGTAGCATTAGAATAACGCTACTGAAAACAATCCTCATCACATATGCTTGGTCGGTCGCGGTGTGCGGTTCTGAAACATGGACAATAAATAAAAGAGACGAGAAATACTTAGATACTATTGGTATGTGGTGCTACCGAAAGATGAATAGAGTGAAATGAACAAAGATAAAATCAAACAAAAGGATATTGGAAGAAGTAAAAAAAAGAAAAAAAAGCTGCCACAAAAGAATACAAAATCAATAACTGGTCTGGCTGGACCAAGACCTACGTCATGTGAGCCCAGTGAAGAAAATCTAGGAAAACAGAACACAAGGAAAAAAGAAGATGAGGTAGACCAAGAAATACGTTTGTTGACACAAACGTGAAGAGAGGGTTGACGGTGTAGACTTATGTTGAGCTGAAGACGATGACAGGCAGAAATGGAAAGACAGAATCCTGAGCTCGCAAAACTAAATGACTTGATGGCGATGTAATGACGATTATGCAAATACATTTACACGTGTATGGAGAATTACATTCAATCAGTCAATAGATATTAAGTAAGTAGCACGTCCTTTGCAGAACGTCGCTTCTTACAACCGCCAACCTACGAGTATTTGGCTATTATAAGTTTTTTGGCAGATGTACAGCACGCTATGTTGTCATTACTTTCCGAACGTGGTGGAGCGATCGCGCCAAAATCTCGTGTCTGTCAATCGGAACATGGTTGGATTCGATCCGGGTGCGTTGGGATGTTGTTTTTTTAACAATTTTTTTTTTTGCGTTCGCCTTATTTTTCTAATCCCCAAGGCGGTGTGCGTTGCACTGTGGTTTTTATTTTGCGCCTATCGGCCCAGTGCATCCGACTTCAGCATGCATTTTATGTAAGAGCCTGCTTCCTCCTGCATTCTTTAAGGGTTTGCTTCCCCGGGGTACCCGCCGGTGGTGTGATGGGGATCGAACCCAACACCTTCTGGTTGTGAGCCGTGTCACTTAACCACTAGCCCAAGTCGTCCCCTCGTTAGGATTATGAAATGGGACGTGTTTACCCCTAGGCCACGCTTCTTCCTCAATAGATAATATATAATTATCGTTCGACTATTATATCGATATAGTTCTGACCACACTAGAGTACCTTGATTTGTAGATACTATGATGTGAAAAAGCAACATTGGCATTTATGATTAACTATGTATTCCATACTTATTCCTATTTTCAATGATTCTAACTTGTATGATAATTTGTGTGCAGGCGTTTCCTGAGATCTGCTCATTATATAAGCGGTAAGGCCGAAGATTAAGTAGTGAGTGAGATGACAGTGGCCAGCGACTTATAGCCGGCTGCTTTGCATCAGGACCAGTGACTCATAGCTGACCAAGACCTAATTCCGATACCAAGTGGCGGCTCTGGAAAAAGACTGCACTCATGCAGTCTGGCTTAAAGGGTAGAGACCGTAGAGGGAAGGCAATCCCGATCTAAGAAATACAATGCTGATACTAGATATATTGGGTCGAAAGGCACATATATCGCAGCTTCGCTGCAAACTATGACACAACGAAACATCGTTCTCTTCTGGGCGATTGCTTAAAAAAGAAGAAGAAAAGGAAGGAGGAGAAGAAGAAGAATATATAAATGGTTACTGCCGGATATAAACAAACGTTGAAGTATGCTGTAATAGACAGAAAATGCATTATTCAACCAAATTGTTTATATTGTTGTTACAAACAAACAGGCACAGAAAGCTTACAAAACAAGCTGCACATACCTGTCTTAATTCCACCTGCGTACAACTGAGCCAGCAAAGAAGCAGCCGCCTACCTGTAAATGACACAGCCAACACATCCAGTACCTGACCTACACTCTCTGCTCAAGCTACATTTGGAGACAGCAAGCTGGTACTCTAAAAAGTCACCCAACCGCCACACCCGTTTGACGTCTCAGTTTTTTACAGAAGGCAGTGGTTCTCAACATGATCTTCCAACGACCTTGAGATTTCAGCTAGATATTTATGGTTTCTCTCATATTTTTTTATTTTTTTTGTCGTTCGCCTTATTTCTCTTATCCACAAGGCGGTGTGCGTTGCACTGCGGTTTTAATTTTGCGCCTCTCGGCCTAGTGCATCCGACTTCAACATTCATTTTTATGTAGGGGTCGCCTTCCTCCTGCATTTTATAAGGGTTGCTTCCCCGGGGTAACGGCTGGTGATGTGATGGGGATCGAACCCAGTACCTGCGGATTGTGCGCAGTGCCACTTAACCACTAGGCCACGCCGTCCCTCCTCTCATATTTTGGGATCGTTATGTTAGAGATGACCCGTATCTTCGCCTTCTTCGTTCACCATCATATATCCACTCTGACAACTGTAACACAATCAGCAATCAGCTCAATCCTCCCGACAATACCATACAGCTACTTTTGCATGGATACACATTAAGGCTTTGTGCCTGTCATTTCAGGATTAAACATTCAGCAAGGGCATGCAATAAGTGTTGCGCTATCGAGGGAAAAGGTTTTCAGTGAACACTATCACCACAATTAGAGGACTTGGACTACGCATATAATAATGTACTTTTGTTACACAATCATATCAAAATGCAAAATAAATATGATAGGGTGACAGAATAATCAGCTAAATGGGGACTGAATATCAACATAAAGAAAACCAAGCTCACTAAACAATACTTTTAACAAAAAATAACAATCACGCTATAGCGAGATCCTTTGAAAAAAGTGGATACCTCTTAACTATTTAGGCAGCACAATTGACACGTCAGGGAGTAGAGCTGCAGCATTGGAAAGGCAAGAATGGCATTTGTAACACTAAGCAACATATAGGTGAGAGTTGTGTTTTCCTTAATCGATTTTAGTAGCAAGCCCGTAGATTAAGATGGCCACGTGTAAAGGCAGGATATTGGAAGGAAAAGCAACGGTAAGGAAGGTCACCCTACTTCACAAAATGCTGCGGCCTAGTACAAAGAGAGTTTATCACTTCATCCTCCGGACAGCAAGTGCCGTGCACACGCCTGAACTCTTACAGTAAACATAGCTCTTGCATACAAGTCCTGGAAAACGTCGCATCAAAAAATGAAATGAACTGAAGCGGGTCTCCTGGATCAAGCTGCTGGAGGAGCCTGTGCTATGATACCCCTTATCTTACACAACATGTAGGTTACTAAATAGACTCCGGACTGGTGTATCACGGTGCAGAAAGGGCTTAATGACAGGGATAGAGAATATGAGGGAAGGAATGTCGAGCAGCCCAACAACTAGACCACCAGCTAATCAGTCTAAACCATCTTGAAAAACGCAATATGGATGACAATGTGGTGCCCCCGACACTGAAATTAGGAACGTAAATAACCTCATCCGCGACATCAGGGCCCGCAATGGGGTTACATTTACCTAACCGTACCCTGCACAACAGCCTCCAGAATGAGAATTGACATTGGCTTGGCTTGGTTTGGCCTAGCTTGGCTTGGCTTGGCTTGGCTTCGTTCGCTCTCAATCTCCGACTACCAAACTCTGAAAGGGCTTAAGTAGCAGAATGTAGTCCAGAGAACGGAATGCGTTGTGTCGTAGTTTACAGCGTGACTGCGATATTTGCACCCTTCGGTCTAAAACATCCGACTTCAGCAATCATTTTTTGAGTACCGAGTTAGCATGCCCTCTTCGATCCCTTCTCCTTCACCAGTCTTCCCTGTCGCAGCCTGTTATCCAGGATCACCGCGTAGAGATTTAGAAGGGTCTTGGCAGCTCTGGGTCGCTAGTCCTGACGCTAGCACTCAGCTTTCGGTCGCTGACCGCTTTAGTGTTATGCACTGCTCCGCAGCTTGATCCCAGTGACAGAAATGAGACTTTTGGCTGAATAGCTTGCAACATTGCTACTAATAACTAGATGGTTATTGATCAAATCATTGTCGTATTCTTGATTGTGCAGCGATTTGAAGTGCTTCAACAGCTGCGCACAAAAAAAAATACCGCAAGTTGCCACAGCTATTGTGTACTGTGCAGTTTGTAATAGTTATATTGATTTTTTGATATGCATGTATATTGTAATTGTATATATATATATACCGTACACGTTAGATGGGCTTATGAAAAACGTTTTTGTGGTTTTAACTAATTGAAACAAAATAAATGAAAAGAAATGTTTAAAGTTGATTAAAATTAAATTTAACCAAAATTTGTTAATGGGTATGGTCAGATATCGCACCGAGACGAGAACACAAACAAAACCTACGTTACAACCAATAGGCCTTCATCAGAGACAACAAATAACAACAATTCTGAACTAGCAAATCAACATATGAGGACAAAATGGTATACTTATCTGATATAGTGTCTATCATCGGGACTTGTCAGGTTGAAGGCTAGACTCTAAAATGAGGTCAGTGCTACAGAATAAATAGCAAAGATAGGGGACATTGAAGAGGTCTGACACCTTCAACTGCTTTAAGTGGAAATCATCTGGATATACCGGGCTTCTTCTTATAAGTTCTTCTTATAACTTCTTGCTATAACTAACCTCTTCTTATTACTTCTTCTTTTAATTTGTTCTTATAACTTCTTATAGCTCCTTCTTATAACTTCTTCTTATAACTTTTTATAATTTCTTTTTAAAACTTCGTGTTATAACAAACAACAGCGACATTTATTTTCAATAATATAATTTCGCTGATAGGCTGAAACACTGCACGACAATTTCATATAGTGACACAGAAATTTATCTTTGCATTTTGGTGTCACACTTTGTGATGAAATCACTCATTGCGATCACGCCCTACGTACCTCTCTAGTGACCCCTCTGGGTTTCTGAGAGCCGTTAAGAAACTGGTTGTATACAGACTCTGTAGAGTCTTCTAAACTAGTATAAAGACGTTAAATTAAGTTATGTTACGACCAAAAGACCCTCAACGTGACAAAGAGCAGCGCAAAAGAAAACTAACAAATGATAATAACAAGCAAATAGATTGGCGATGTACTTATCTGACAGTGTGGACTAATTGATTTTAGATATGTACTCGTTGACAGTGTCGACAGCCTCAATAAACTGAAGATAGGTGACACTGACGAATGCACCTGTGGTACCGGGAAAATGACCGCTGAACATCTGCTGCAAAACTGCCCGACATACGAGGATCAGAGAAAGCAGATGTGGCCATCACCAGTGGCAACACTAGACAATCTCTATGGCAGTGTCGACAGCCTCAGGATGAAAGCTGCTTTCTTCGAACAAATTCAAGTTGACGTCTGGCAGCGTACAAAGAAGAAGTAGAAGATATGTACCCGTTGTTCAACAAGAAACACCAATTATTAGAACCGCTGATTTAATTCAGGCACGCCTTTACCGTAGCAGACGTTCTGAGTTGATTCGGGAAAGACTAAGAGGAGGGGCGAGGATAGGGAGGCTCGAGAAAGGTCAGAAATCTATTTTGGGTTTAATCTTCTAACTTTGGATACTAAGCAGCGTGGGGTAATTCGGTGGGGATAGGCGCGCAAGGGATATATCTTTATCCGACTTGTTAATTTGAGAATGTTTGTGCACGACACTGACCACAAGACAAGTATTTATCTGAGCTAGGGTTACATTTATAACAAGTTAGTTGCTCAACGCAAGCAATGATGGCGGAACCATCAGACGTTTTTGTATTGATGATGTAATTTTCCCTGTATTTGGATTATGATTGTCATCCTGTCAGTCTCGAGAGACAATTAACTTCACGCTAGAGAGAGGACATATAATTGTTGTCCTTCCTTTCGTCGCAAACGTTTGTAGTCTGCATCTTGACGCATTCTGTCTTCCCCTGCCAGCAGACCAACACTAAAAGCCTGCCTCCAGCCGGGTCTGTCCTTGGTAAGTTCCTCCCAGCTGCAGGTGTTCATATCCAACGCCTTCAGGTCACGCTTGCAAACATCTTTCTAGCGGAGGAAGGTTCCACCTTTTTTTCGCTTGCCCGTGGTCAGCTCTCAGTATAAGATATCTTTTGGTATTTGACCATCCTCCATTCTGCACACGTGACAAACCCACCGCAAACGGCGCTGGCGGAGGATCGTAACTAATATGACAATCTTTGCACGGTCCAACACTTCGTTGTTAGTCACTGTCACTATGAAATTCCAAGTATGCGTCTCAGGCAACGTAATGAACAGCGTTTAGCCTTCTTTCATGTGAGGCATACATAGTTCATATTTCGCTGCCATATAACAGGGTACTAATCACACATGGTCTGTACACAGTAACCTTTGTGGAGAGCGTTATTACAGTGAGGAATAAACTGCGTTGGCCACGAACCTCACTCTCTGTTCCCGATCTACCTTGGGCCAGGGGCTAAGACATTGTCAAGACGATCTGAGGTATTTCAGGATGCAGGCACTACGGTCCCACCTTCTTTGAGACCAGGGGTCGCTTGAAACTTGTAGGGCTTGAACCCACGTCGTTTCTGTTCATCGCTTTGAGAGACGAGTGTCATAACTCTCGACCACAGCGACACATACAGCGAATAACAAAAAACGAAAGGGAAGTAATGGGCAGCCCGGAATTCAAACACCGGACCTTCAGAAGACTGAAGTGTCTTGCCACAAGAGACATATGAGTGCTAGACTAGCGGGACACCACAATATTCCATTCTCTCTTTGCCCATCTTAGCAAATGGCGTATAATTCTCACCAGTATATTTGCTGTTTTCCTCTTGATGACTCGTTCCTCTGCGTAGCTGTAGGTCCCAACTTCGCCTTGAGCGGACCCTGTGTCTGGTTACGAAAGTCCAGTGCCTGGTTAGCACTCCTCCAGGAACCTATGATATTGTCGTGGACATCAAGGGAGTCTGACCACATGTACCAACGCATGGGGTGACTTCCAATCTGTTTTTATTGACCTGGAATAATCAGATTACTGCCGCCGTGCTCCATCGACCATTGTTTCGTCGCAACATGTGACCTGTTCATCTATGTTTTGTATTGTCTGCATAGATTACCGCATCATTCAGCAAAGATAATCGTCTTTGGTCAGAATTGATACATTGGTTGCGAAGAGTGATTTCGGGCAAACGTCTCTCAACAAAGGTCTGGGTAACTCTCAATTTGTTTTTCAGTAATTTTGTGAGTGTCCAGGTCTCAGCAACCATAGCACATTGCAGAGAGCAGAGTGAAAGTAGCTTTGTATTGTTGTTTAATGTTCACAATGAGTATGTTTACTCTTTACTACGTCCTGAAACGAGCCGACAAGAAGGGCAGTTGATCGAATCCCCGGTAAGGCATTTGTTGTTTTTCTGTTGGAGGAAATAGACAAACATAGCCAGCAAACGACGGAGCGACAGCATTGTGATACCGGTCTAAAGTCCTCAGCTTAAGAACCCCTCCACTGCCCCAGCAATAGGAATAAAGTCTAAACGTGATCAGACAGGCCCAGTCAATATATTCACAGCAGGAGAGGAATAGAGGTAGAGAAATATCTGGAGAAGAGAGTTGGTAGATGAATATCGGCATCTGGACCTAAACTGGAGAGAAACCGAAAGGGCAACTCAAGATCAAACTTTTTTGAGGAGGGTTGTCAATATCTTATGCCTCGAAAGGAGCGACGGACATTGAAGCTTGATGATACAACTTGGGCGTGTCTACATCTTTTGCTACCAAAAACGATTTATTTTATTTCTGTTGTTTGTGGGGACTGCGTGGTCTAGTGGTTACATGACACGGCTCACAACCACAATGTGCTGAGTTCGATCGCATCATAGCACCGGCCGTTACCCCGGGGAAACACACCCTTAGAAAATGCCGGAGGAAGCAGACCCTTACATAAAATGCATGGTGAAGACGGATGCACTGGGCCGACAGGCGCAAAATAAAAACCATAGTGCAACATACCGACTTAGGGAATAGAGAAATAAGGCGAACGCAACAAAAATAAATAAATTTACTGTTGTCTTCACAAGGATTGCAGCAGCTCCAAAGGAAGGACGTTTCCTAAAGATACAATAATTATGTTAATTAGACGTCTCGAAAGGGATGTAGTTTTACTGAGGTTCAAGATGCGGTGTCCGATGAGGTTCAAGAAGAAGACTGCGTTTCAAGTCTTCGCCGGTCTCCCACAACCTTTCGAGCATGGTCGCTCCATCTGGGCATACTTTCTCTCTTTGGTCTGTATGGGAAGGACAGTCTTTTGGTGTTTGCTGGCGGCACGCAGACGATCATCCCTAGAGCTCGAGGAACATATTGCTCCGCTGCGTTGGAAAAAGTGTGTTTAACCGATTTGCGCGTCCATCTTATCTTAATAAACTCAAAAACTAGAGCACAGTAGACCTGCAGTCTGTTAGGCGCCATTTATGCAACTCTTAACAAACCACGTAGTGCAGTGGTTAGCGAGCTGGCTTCGCATCTGAGTGGTCCTGGCTTCATTCCTCAGTTGAGGCAGAAATGTTTTTTTTCAGACCGCATCGGCTATCGGGTCGACCCAACCTTAAATGGGTACCTGTTCAGTCCGGGAAGTAAAAGCGGCGATGGAGAGGAGATGACTCACCCTCATATAGCCGAGCCTTTGAAATGTGAGACCGCTAACATTTCACACCTCTACGGCAGTAATACTATGAGTTACTTTCCTTTACTTTTTTTTTTAACAAACCACCTAACCATGGCCGGTGTAATGCCATGTCACAGAGTGACGAAATGCTTTCCGTGGAACAGTCTTATCATTCTTGTCGTACACAACTATCCCAGCGGACCGATCGGTACCGAAAGTGATGTAACGACTATTAAATATGGCGTTTGTCATTGCTGATGTTTGTCACAATGTATGGGGCTGATGATTCAAAGCAGTAGACTTTTACCAAATTAAGTAACGATGGCTTTTTATTTTACCCTTTTAAAAGGTGCAACCGAATTCTTACGTACATACACTTCTAGCTGGTCTCTGTGTTGGGCTAACAATGCAGTATAAAAGCCATGTCTGGAAATGCACAGTCTACCTTTACAAATTCATAGGGCTGGACGAGGGAATGATAATACTGCACTGCTCCAAGGAAAAAGGGATAAAAGGCCAACACATGTGACTTTCTATGTTCGTAATAACACGTCCACTGAAGCGTGATTGGGCGTTTAACCTGGAGGCCCACCAGACGAGTTCTAACAAAACTGTACGGTATATTTGTTTAATGACAAATAGTCCTTTTCAGAGTTATCAGTTTATTTTAACAGCCTTTTTAATGATTACATTTATTTTAGGAACTGACACTCGTTTTGTTGGATAATTATGACTCTATGCAGTAGTGGCCCATCTAAGACAGAAGTGGATATATTGAGGTCGGATTTAGATAACATTCGAGAATGGTCTCCAAGCTGGCAAATGGAATTTAATGTAGATAAATGTACAGTCATCCACATGGGTAGATAAAATATGGAACATGATTGCAGAATGGGCGAGAACAATATTACAAATGATAGAAATGGAAAGAGACCTAGGGGTTATAATAGATCATATAGGTACAGTGAGGGAGCAAGTCTAGGTAGCAGTGAAAAAGGCAAATGCAATGTTACATATGATAAAAAGAAATATTAAACACAGGAGCTTTCTGTTTTCTTTTTCCAGCTGTCTCTTCTTATTTGGTTCAGTGTTCTTTTGTATTTTGCAGTGATGGCCTTGAGGGCGATATTTGCTTCCATAGACTACTCTCTCTCTCTCTCTGCCATGTTCCTAGCATTTGAGACTTCATCCTCCGCTTTCTGCAGTTCATGATTCCAATATGGCTTGCAGTTTTTCCTTGTCCCTCTTAGGATGATTTCGGTGGCTGCTTGCAGTATTGCTTTGCTTAGGCTTTCCACCATGGGTTTCATATTGTTATTTCGTGTGTTGATAGTTTCACGCAGTCTGTCTGTCAGCATTGCAAATCTGTCCCAGTCGGCTCGTCTATAGTTCCAACGTGGCAGCGGTTTTATTTCCTGGGGGCCTACTTCCATTTCAATTTCTAGCCTAATTCGCCTGTGGTCGCTACCTGCCAGTTGGTCGAGCACCTGACGATCTATTTTGTGGTGAATATCCCCCGTGGAGAAGGCCAAGTCTGTAGTGGAGGTGGTATGCCATGTTCTAGAATAGAAGCTAGGGCTGTCTTCCGGCCTATTGATAAGATAGAGATTTGTGTCTATCTCCTAGTCTCCCACTTCCTCACCTCTGTTGTCTGTATCTGAATATCCCCATCTCTCCAAGTGACTGTTGAAGTCTCCAACCACTAGGCAGCTGGAGTCCTTGATTTCCATACTCGAGAGCGACAAGTCTTTGTTTGGTGGGCCATACAGGTTGAATATACGGATTTTCGTTTCCTGTGTCATTATGTCGACTCCTACAATTTCTGCTTGTCCGGTATGATTGACAGCTACCGCGCTACACGGTATGCAGTTACGTGTCAGTATCAGAACCCCTCCTTTGTGACCTTCTCTGTCAAGACGGAAGGTCTGGTATCCTCTGATTGACAATATGTGGTTTTTGTTGAGGTGCGTTTCTTGGATGTATGCCACGGCTTTCTTACCTTCGTACAGGCGATTTGTTAGGGAAACCTTTTTGTTAAGGACTCCCTCCGCATTCCACTGTAGTATTTTAAGGGTCTTGAGTTTTTGGTCAATAGCTCTTGCCTCATCTCCTTGTGCCTTAACTCCACAGCACATGTGTGGGTGACCACCAGTAGCATCAGGTGGGCCCCTTCGAGGCGTAGGGCCCGGCACTCTCGCTGCCTGGCGGGACTCCACTGGATGAGCACCATACTGTCTTCTTTTAAGTTGTGACGTCATCATACAGCGATTTACGTTGCACTGTTTTGTTAAGCCTGTGGCCCAGTGCATCCGATTTCAACAGGCGTTTCTGTAAGGATGCCCTCCTTAGCCGTTGGCTGTTCCCACCCCATCTGCAAGGCAGCAGTTGTTTGAGGTCAGCGTTGTCTCTTTTAGGAAAGTTGTCTTTCAGGACTATCGAGTCTTCCCCACTCCTGTCGAAAGGATGATATAATGGACTTATGTACTATTTTTTCAAGTGTCCCAGAAGAGAGACAGTCCAGTGTGTCTGTGTCCCAGGATCGTCACGTCCTGCCAGAAACGTAGCATATACATGTGAATGGGGGTATCTCCTTGCTCCCCTTTAGTATTCTCGGCTCCTCTACAGTGATGGTATACCTATCATTCCCCGCCACCTGTGAGGTTGTGACAAAGGAGCAAATGTGCAATGTCCGCTGGCCTGCATCTCTTCTGCGTCCATTGGGATGACTGATAGGAGCCAAAAGTAAAGAACGAGGCAAGAGTGCATTTTGCCAGGAAACACACCTGGTTGATGGCACGGAGATGTTGTTCGCCTGGTGTGCGTACATATCTCATGATCGAGGGCTGAGTCAACAGTTCGCAGTGAGGTGGCTGCTCTACTGCTTGTGACACCCCGGCCGAGAACTAGGTAATCTACAAATGATTTCATACCTCCACGCCGCGTGGGGTAAATATCGGACAGGTCCTCGCCCGCTTTGATCGGCGAGACGGTAGAGACCTCTTTCTGTGGCTCGACCAGGTCGGGCTGGGACGCAAGGCCCAGGTCCCAATCTTATCTTTACCTCCCGTCGCAGTGGTGCTAAGTATATAAGTCGCACATACGGGCGGGATTCCGGCTTAGAGGCGTTCGGCCATAATCCCTCAGATGGTGGCCTCCATCCCACTGTAACATCCAAGGCAACGACGAAGCAGACAGACTGGCAAAAGAAGGTGCAAGACTACCACAATCAGATTCTAGTGTGACATACGAAGAGTCCAAAAGGCTTATTAGGGCTAGATACATGACCAAATGGGAAACAGAACATACTGGCTACACAAAAAATGATGCCTACTACTAGTTGAACAGAAGAGAGCAGATCGTGGTCTTCAGACTCCGCACAGGCCACAACAGACTGAGGTACCACCTATTCAATAAACTGAAGATAGGTGACACTGACGAATGCACCTGTGGTACAGGGAAAATGATCGCTGAACATCTGCTGCAAAACTGCCCGACATACGAGGACCAGAGAAAGCACATGTGGCCATCACCAGTGGCAACACTAGACGAGCTCTATGGCAGTGTCGACAGCCTCAGGATGAAAGCTGCTTTCTTCGAACAAATACAAGTTGACGTCTGACAGCGTACGAAAAAGAAGAAGAAGAAACACAGGAGCAAGGAAATGATAGTCAAACTGTTTAAAGCATTAGTTAGACCTAGATTGGAGTACTGTGTACAGGTATGGAGTCCTTATCATAGAGGGGATATAAACAGGCTGGAAAGGATACAAAAAAAGAGCGACAACGCTGATTTTGATAGTGATAGTGGGATTTCAGAATTATAGTTATGAGGACAGATTAAGAAAAACCGGCCTTTAGTGTCTAGAAAAGAGAAGAATTCGAAGTGACGTAATGCAGGTTTATAAGATGATCAAAGGAACGGATAAATTAGACTATAACAATTTTTTTTTCAATACAAACATCTGCAAGCACAAAAGGTAATAGCTACAAATTAACTAAAGAAAAGAAAAGATTAGATATTAGGAAATATTTTTTTAGTCAGAGAGTGGTGCATGCTTGTAATGCATTGCCACAGGAAGTAGTAGAGGCAGGAACAATTAATGCATTTAAGAATAGATTGGATACATATAGCTTTTATAGCAAGGAAATGTAAATTAAACTGGTTGTTTACAGACTCTGCAGAGTTTTCTAAACCAGTATAAAAACGGTCGGTTATGTAAGTTCATTTCAAGTTTGATAATTCATCCATTTTACACGGATATGCCTTTTTAAGAGATTTATCGTATTAGCACTAAATGTCCTGTTAATGAATGCCTATTTTTCATTGTAATCTTTTTTAGCTACCAGATCATCATTCAAACCATAACCATGTCTCTCCCTGCCGAATATAGGTCTTCGACTAACACACGTCAAGTCTGTCTTTCCTTCGCTTTCTTCTGCAACGTCTGTACTGCCTCCCTCGAAGTGTGCTCAAGCTCTCTTCGCCAAATGTGTCATGGACGCCTCCATGTTTATTACCTTTCGCATTCCTGAACAGTGACTGTCTCGCGATGTCATGCTCTCATCTACTTCTTTCGATCGGCGGCGCCTTCTCTTTATCTCATGATCTATTGTCAGCTGCCAAGGTTTTTGTCAGGAGTTCACATCGCAAATACATGTATATTATATTATAAGGTATTCGAGTGCATATTATATACATTTTGCGATTGTTATCGCTAAAATATTGGTTGGTTTTTTTTCCTAACCATTTATCATTTTGATTTGCTAAACGTTTATTAAATATATCTGTGTTGATCACGGCCTACTGCAGCCTGTGACTTGTCTTCATCCGCACTGAAAGTAATTGCAATGCATTTTTCTTTTTCATGGACACCAGTCAATGTCACGCTATTGTTCTTTTCGTGGCATAAAGTCATTTTCATGGACAACAGTCAATGTCACGCTGTTGCTCTTTTCGTGGCATAAAGTCATTTTCTTGGACAACAGTCAATGTCACGCTGTTGCTCTTTTCGTGGCATAAAGTCATTTTCATGGACAACAGTCAATGTCACGCTGTTGCTCTTTTCGTGGCATAAAGTCATTTTCATGGACAACAGTCAATGTCACGCTGTTGTTCTTTTCGTGGCATAAAGTCATTTTCATGGACAACAGTCAATGTCACGCTGTTGTTCTTTTCGTGGCATAAAGTCATTTTCATGGACAACAGTCAATGTCACGCTGTTGTTCTTTTCGTGGCATAAAGTCATTTTCATGGACAACAGTCAATGTCACGCTGTTGTTCTTTTCGTGGCATAAAGTCCTTTTCAGAGGAAAACAATCCCTTTAAAGTCTGAAAGTCCGTTTCGTGCTCTTCTTCTTTTCAGAGTAAAAGTCCGCTCAATGCATTTGTCGTTTGGCAAAAAGTCATTTTCAGGGCTAAAATTATATTCAGAAATGTGTCCGATTCTGAGCGAACAGTCGGGCTAAGGTTAACACTCATTTTAGAGGAACGGTTTTATTTCAGGGTTTACACATTTTTTCAGGGCTGTAGTAGTAGCAACACACTTCCGTCATAACTGACTAGAATTATATGAACTTGATGTGCTAACTCTCAAACAAGTGGTTTTGTTATTTTTCTCCCCACAACGCTATCGCCGCTCTTATCCATGTTGCGAG
This sequence comes from Ariolimax columbianus, assembly GCA_036924085.1. NCBI lineage: Eukaryota > Metazoa > Mollusca > Gastropoda > Stylommatophora > Arionidae > Ariolimax > Ariolimax columbianus. The sequence goes on from JAVGWX010000010.1 coordinate 45,966,634, forward strand.
AGCTTCTTTTTTCCCAGCATGAGGTGGCTCTTCAGGGTGCATCTTCACTCAGCTCGGTCTGCAGCTTCGTCTTTCCAGCATGTCGCACTTACACACATCCTTGAACACCAGCTGTGGTCAGCTGACAGCCCATTTGTCATTCGCCAGCTGGCTACAGAGGGTATCTTTGGTGATTCTACCATCTTCCATGCGGCGAATATGACCAAACCATCGAAGCCTTCGCGTCCCAAGGAGAGTCTAAATGCTTGGAAGACCGGTGCAAGAGTGCAGTTCTGCATGTGTCATTCTATCCCTCCCTGTAATTCCAAGAATAGATTGCAGCGACGTAGTTGAAAGGTGTTGTCAAAGTTTCGCAACTACATAGGCGCGTCGCAACGTCACAAGTCAGGTCTAACAGTAACATTTCTGAGATTCCGGTAATTTTCAGCGGTAAGCTATTATCATTACTATTAAAACTGTATTTACGGTTGAGTGGTGAAACTTTTCATCAGCCATGATTCTAACTGCAAAGCTACTATTCAATCATCCATTTCGACACGCTCTATTTCTCTTGTCTGGCCCCTGACTTGCCTACAGGCGAGAAGACCTGTGACGATTTCTTACTTGCTAAGTACTTTTTTATTTACTCCTTAATGTGTACTATTTTATAACTCGCTAGCACATACTTTTGTTGTGCGTTCTCCCCGATGAAGGCCTTTTAATCGTAACGTAGGTTTTTGTTTCTATTTCCATGTAAGCGCGATATCTGACCATATCTATTCATGTTTTTACAATGTTTTCTACACAGCTGTAAATGGGAACATGGCTTACTGTCAGGGATGGGAAGATTAGATGAAAGGGAACTGAGAACCTCCACCTCACGATAATACAGAGACAACACGAGTAGGACTAAAGAGCTAACCGTAATCATTTTTATTAATAAAACAGTACCAAGTTCAAGTTATTTGTTGACTCTCCCTTGTATAATGAAGTATCAGATGTAGGGGGCGTATTGAAGCAATTAGGGGCACTGATCACAGCCTAAACTTGTCTGTGTCCGCATTCATGTCGCGTTGCTCACAGCCTAAACTTGCATGTGTTCGCATTCTTGGGCCACTGCTCACAGCCTAAACTTGTCTGTGTTCGCATTCATGTTGCACTGCTCACAGCCTAAACTTGCCTGTGTTTACATACATAGAAAATCAAGGTCGTGCCCATTTAGGAAGTAATTACATAAGTCAATCGTGAGTAAGTCAGGTGCACTGGTCTGGAAGGCGCAAAATACAGTTCAACGCTTTTCACCTTAGGAAAGAGACGAAAATGATAAAACGTAATAGAGTTAATCCTGAAAGCAGATCTACCTACATACTTACCTACCTACCTACATACCTACCTACCTACATACCTATCTCTTTTCTATCGTATCTTATATGGTCTGATCTGGTCTGGCCCGGTCCGGTCCGGTCCCGTCCCATCCCATCCAATTTATCTTTCGATCTACCTATCTGCAAATCTACTTATATACTTATCTACTTATATACCTATCTACGTATATATATATACATACATATCTATCCATCTATCCTCTATCTATCTTCTATCCATCCATCCATCCATCCATCCATCCATCCATCTATCTATCTATCTCTCTCTCTCTCTCTATCTATCTACGTGCTTTCCTGTCTCTGTCTGTCTGTCTTTCTGTCTATCTATATAGCTATCTATCTAGCTATCTTTCTGTCTGTCTGTGTCTGTCTGTCCGTCTCTCTCTCTCTTTCTCTCTCTCTCTCTCTCTCTCTCTCTCTATATATATATATATATATATGTATATCTATCTGTCTGTCTGTCTCTCTAACCTGCCTGTTTGTCTATCTATGTCGTCTCATCACCATGCACGAAACAAAATGTAGAACTTAATACTCTCCAGGCAGATCGGTCTGATGCCCGTCATCAGTGTTTATGTATGTTGTTGATACATATCATGGGGACATCTCTAGTGATTGTTCTGCGTAGTGTCTCTATTAGCCTACCCTTCTTTCTGACGGTCACTTAATCTCAACAAAAACAGCTGGACTGGATGAATGTTGCTGTTGATTCTAACTTTTCGAATGTACGTCCGACGACTCTTCCTTATAATAATAGAAACTAATTGCTGTTTGGCATCCAACCTTATTTGTTTGTTTGTCTTTAATTCTGCCCAGTACACGTTCAATAATTGTTGGAACAACAATTGTCTTAGAGTTTCAGTAAATGTGTACATTTGTCATCTGTAGCAATAAAGACAACGAAGAAGAATAACAGGTGCAACAGAAAAGGAAACACATAAGTAGTAATGAAACAAGTATAAGTTATTCAAGCAGCAAGCAAGACGCTTAGTTGTATATGTATGTTTTGAAATATGAATGTTGCTTTACGCCCTGTATCTAGCGTGTTCTCAAGTTACCGTCTATGTGTCAGAGTTGGCATATTAATTCGTTTAATCCAGTGCGTCAATTACATAAAGAAAATTCCATCTCCTACAGAAATTACAAGGATTCTAAGAGGTTTTTTTTTATGTTGGTACAGTGGTATGAATACGTTAAAGGTAGTTTGTACACAAAACTGTGGATGGGAAATTACTCGGAGGATAACATGGATTCGTAGAATTGACTAGGTCAAGAAATTACGAAATCACAAAACATAAATCGTGAGATTTCACGAAAGATATTAGCAAGATTATTAATCTCCAATGGTAGCAAACCCATTCTTCAGCAGATTGGCCACGACAAAACAAGAGCGCCCACCCTCAACAGCTGATTTATTCAAGTCGTGACCTATTGCTGTTAAGTATGAAACCTTCGAAAAGTAGCCACAGAACATTTCAGTTTTGCTACAAGTGCAATGAAGTTATTGACAGTGACAGTCTCTCTTCTTGTTCTTATTTTTTTTTCTTCATTTTCGCTTGTGTCTTGCTTGTGCCTTTTAGCGGCAGGTAATAAAGAGTTGTCTTCTTCTTCTTCTTCTTCTTCGTACGCTGTCAGACGTCAACCTTTATTTTTTAGAAAAAAGCAGCGGTCATCCTGAGGCTGTCGACACTGCCATAGAGCTTGTCTAGTGTTGCCACTGGTGATGGCCACATCTACTTTCTCTGATCCTCGTATGTCGGGCAGTTTTGCAGCAGATGTTCAGCGGTCATTTTCCCAGTACCGCACATGCATTCGCCAGTGCCACCTATCTTCAATTTATTGAATAGGTGGTACCTCAGTCTATTGTGGCCTGTGCGAAGTCTGAAGACCACGACCTGCTCTCTTCTGTTCAACTGGCAATAAGCATCATTTTTTGTGTAGCCAGTATGTTCTGTTTCCATTTGGTCATGTATCTAGCTCTAATAAGCCTTTTTGACTCTTCGTATGAAGAGATGTCTAAATCCGGCCGTAGTATATGCACATCAGTTGGTGTGAGACAGGGGTGTGCACTCTCTCCAACTCTTTTCAATATATTCCTTGAAGGAATTATGAGTGAGGCACTTGGAGGTCACGTTGGTACTGTCAAGATAGGGGGCTGAACGATTACTAACCTTCGTTTTGCAGATGATATCGACGGGTTGGCGGGTTCAGAAGCAGAACTCCAGGAATGGGCCAGAAGGCTCGATGAAACAGCTCTTGACTATGGTATGGAGATAAACGCTGGAAAGACAAAATTAATGACCAACAACGCCACGGGCTTCAACAAGATAAAAGCTAACGGTCAGGAACTCGAAGTGGTTGACCGTTTTAAATATCTTGGGTCGATTGTCAGTGATGAAGGATCAAAATGTGGTGTTGGCCAGAATAGCAGAGACAATAGCGGCGCTTGCACGGCTTAACAAAATCTGGCAAGATAAACGGTTAGTACTAAGCACGAAAATCAGATTAATGCGTACACTGGTCCTGTCAATATTCCTCTATGCGTGTGAGACATGGACAGTTACAGCTGACCTTCAACGAAGGATACAGGCCTTGGAGATGAGATGTTTCCGAAAACTTTTAAACGTCACGTACAAAGATCGAGTTACAAACGAGGAAATACGAGATAGAATTACAACAGCAATAGGACCTTTCGAAGATCTCTTGGCAACTGTCAAAAGAAGGAAACTCACTTGGTACGGTCACATATCGAGATCAAGTGGTCTTGCAAACACAATCCTCCGGCCCAAAAAGAGATGGGAGGACAACATAAAAGAATGGACCAGTCTCCGACCAGAATTGTCACTGGCAGCGGCATCTGACAGAGAGGGATGACGTGGAGTTGTGAGGATGTCTTCATGTGTGCCCCAACGACCTCACCGGTACACGGGAAGATTTACTGCTTCTATTATTTCTGCTATCCATCTTTTACGTGGTCGGTCCATAGCTTTGCATACATTGTATCTAAATAGCATTGATTTCTGAGGGATACTATCTGGCGTTTGACGTGTCATGTGGCCCAACCATTTGGCTTGCTGTTTCTTGATGAGGCCTAGCATTGGTGGTGTACCTACTTGTTTCCTAATATCTTCGGTTCTGACTATATTCACTATTGTTAATCCAAACGTTCTGCGTAGGCATTTCATCTCTGTTGTTTCAATTTTTCTTTTATCATTGCTTGTCAATGTCCAATTTTGACACTGAATGCACGATATGTGTAGAAATATCATGTTGTGTATCGTTCTTTTTGTATTCATTGTCACGTGTTTACATTATAACATCGGGGACATTTGCCCAATGATTTGACTTGCTTTACTACATCTGTGTTTGATTTCAGTGTCTCCTTTGCCATCTGCTGAGATTATGTTACTCAGGTACGTGACATTTTTCACTTGTTTTACTTATTGGTTTTCTATAAAAATATTTGTTTTTGTTTCTTTTCTTGCATTCAGCATAACTTCGGTTTTCTCTATTATGATTTTCATACCCTCTTCCGTACAGGCTTTATTTAGACTATTGATATGTTCTTGCAGGTGTTTTTCTACTGATTGGTCATCCGCAAAAAGAGGTGCGTTGAAGTGATCACTAAGGTTATTTCTCTTAGTAATGTTTTTTTGTTTGTTTTACATATTATGTTTCTATATGTGATAAACGAAATGATAAGATTGAAATCATGAGTAAAACCTCCTTCAACGACTAGGTAAAAACTGCAGCGCAAGAAAATTCAGTTGGGCGGGGCATGAGGTTCAAGTGCCTAATTATAGATGGACACTAACGGTGATGTCCTGGTGATCCTAGTAGATCAAGCAGGATTGTGATTCCGTCATTTACACTGACGAATCGGGGCTGTGCAGTGGGACATGAGGCCATGGCTTCACGGCTAGAGTGAGAGGGCAGGTAGTTGCCCACCGGAGTGGTACATAAGGCTGGGGGCTTCTCGGCTAGAGTGAGGACAAGTCGTTGCTGAGCGGAGTGGAACATGAGGCTGGGGCTTCTCGGCTAGAGTGAGGACAAGTCGTTGCTGAGCGGAGTGGAACATGAGGCTGGGTTTCTCAGCTAGAGGGAGACAACAGGTCGTTGCTGAGCGGAGTGAGACGTACCCGTCGACAGTCCCCAATTTGAGAATGGAAATGGAAGCGATGACCTCAGCTTTAAGATGGTTATCCGAGGCCCTTTAACAAGAGAAATCACCGTGATTGACGCGCACGCTGTACTTGAGAAAGTACAGAAGAGATGGCTGAGGTACGAATGGAAAGCAGCTGTTGAGGCATCAAACCGCTAGGGTTGACATGGATCTACTGGGCTAGTCATTCTGGGGTTCAGGGCAACGAAAGAATCGACATCTTCGCTTCACAAGCTTCCATAATGGGCACGTTGGTGATGGATAGGAGTGACGTTTAGAAAACAGTCAACTGCCGTCTGTAGGAGGAGGACACCGAAATAGATGAATCACCACAGATTGCACAATTTCGACATCAAACGAGGTTCGATCTAATTAGGGCGCGTGGGAGGAAGAAGCAGGAAAGTGTACAACCAACGAGTTAAAGAGACCATAAGCATTCAGACCCTGCACTATTTGCTGAATAGAGAATGAGCACCTATGGATATGCCCGGAGTGCAATGACGTTTGTTCTTAGAAAGAGAAACCTGGTGATCCCACAACTGTACGCGTCCACGCGGATGTCCGTCAGTGAGATGAAGAGAGCACCTGAGTTAAGCCTTTGCTTCAACATGGTACTCCAAGACAAGGGACCGAAACATTTGGCTACCGGGAACAATGAAGATGGCATCTGGAGAAATGACTATCTACACGGGAGATGAAAGAGAGGATGTGCAACATGCAAGGGCGTGTGTGGCAATGATCATGTCTAAAGACGTACAGAAGACATTTATACAGTGAGAGGTCATCTACAGAATTACCTGCTCCTGCATGAAGCAGAAACTTGGAGAACCACCAAAGCAGCAGAAGGGAAAATGCCAGTTGTTCGTCAATAAGTGTCTACAGAGGATAATGGGTTTAGTCTAGCAAGACGTGGTCGAGAACGTGTTGAAATGGAGTTAACAACCATTGGAGCAACACATCAAAAGCAGGAAACGGGGTTAAACAGGCCTTGTGCTACAGAAATCATTATCAAGCGTAGCCAGACATTCCATTACGTGGAATACACTGCAAAAGAGGAAAAGACACATGGAGAAGAAACTGTGTAAATGAACTTCGGTCCTTCTGAACCTACACTTTACAGGGACAGAACGAGCAGTCAAAGATCGAACTTGCTGGAGAAGGGTTGTCATTGGGATATGCCTCGAAAGTAGCTCGGACATAAAAGATTGATTGATCTGGCTATCTATCATCAGATTGAATGCCCGGACAGACAGGTACAGAAAAAAGTGTCCCACCTCTCACTAAGAGGGCCAGGACTGACCTGACATCAACGTCACGTAATATAGATCCATCCCAAATCTTCGTCGTGTATTCCTTGAATCATGATATGCTTTATCACCCTGGCCAGGGGATGGCGTGGACTAGGGGTTAAGTGGCGCCGCTCACAATCTGAAGGTGCTGAGCTCGATCCCCATCACAGCAAATCCTTAGAAAATGCCGGAGGAAGCAGACCCTTACATAAAATGCATGCTGAAGTCGGATGCACTGGGCCGACAGGCGCAAAATAAAAACCACAGTGCAACGCACACCGCCTTGGGGATTAGAGAAATAATGCGAACGCAAATAAAAAATATAAAACAAATAAAACAAAATCACCCCGGCCAACGAGATCGCGAGCGACACAATGATCCCGAAAGTGGTTCGTGTACTGAAACGCCTCACATAAAAACACAGAATGAAGAGACTGGGTCAATGTTCTTCAGTACACTTCGGAATGTAAGACAAGCCACTTGATAGTTAAGATACATCATCCAGAGTGAAGAACTTTAAATCCGTGGTTTTGAACAATAAAACCAAAAAAACAGCAACAGAAGCTATGAGTAAGTGATAGTCAAACTGCATAAAACATTAGTTAAACCGAGATTGGAATACTGTGTACAGGCGTGGATTCCTTTTCGTAGAGGGAATATGAACATGCTGGAAAGTAGGCAAAGAAGAGCGACAAAGCAGAATTACAGTTATGAGGAAAGACTTTCAAAAAAGAGAAGAATTCGATGTCACAAAACAGTTTTATAAAATATTGAATGGAAAGGGTAAATAAGACTATCATACGTTTCTTCAAAATGCAACCACCTACAAGAACAAGAAGGATAGGTACAAATTAACTAAAGAAAGGTCCAGATTGGATATTAGGAAATATTTTTTAAATCAGACAATAGTGAATTCTTGAAATACATTGCCACAGGAAATAGTGGCTGCAAGTTCAATTATTGCATTCAAGAACATATTGTATGCGCATAGTTTTTTAGGGCAAGGAAATGTAAAAGAAACTGGTTGCATACAAACTCGGCAGAGTCTTCTGAACCAGTATACAGACGTTACGTTAAGTAAGTGCACCTTATCCAGGCAGTAAGATTGTTTAGTTAAATTTCACATCGGTAAGTGAGTGTGAGTGAGGTAAACCAGTCATCACACGGTAAATATGTTTGGTTCAAACATGCGATTTTTGACATGATCCAATCCCACCCAGCTCTAACCGCTTAGCTGACTTACTGTTGCGTAAGGAACAGCCACAAATAAGAGAATATGCCGTCTCTTCTCATAAACAAGCTGTAGATTCTAACCGTGAAGTCTTTAACACATTTTCCCCGACAGCAATGTCTGCTATGGAACTACGTTGACCTTTGTGGCAGTGTGTAATACATCGGCGTAGTGGCTGAATTAAATTATTTATATTTTAGTGTATTATTTTTGTTAGTTAGTTAGTTAGTTTTCTTTCCACTTGTTCCGTTGAGCGTCGTGGGGAGCTTAAGTCGTCTATCCTGCGCCAAGTGCGTCGGTCAATGTGAGCCCTTGTTGTTGCACAATCACTCTAATGTCCTTTATCCAACGGCCTCGAGACCGTCCCCTTGCCATGTAGCCAGATCTACCAGCATTGTAAGCCATCAGTGGAAGATGATGAGGGTGCATTCTCATGAGATGACCAAACCAACTTATTTTCTGCCTGGAAATGTATTCGGCACAAGACGTAGTGCCGACCACACTTCGAATGTCGTCGTTCCGCATTCTGTCTCTCCTGGTAACACCGATACCCTTTCTCAAACACTTCATTTCACAAGTCGAAATTCTGCTCTCACATGCCCTGGACAGAGGTCATGTTTGGCACTAGTAGCAGAGAGTCGGAATAAATATACTGTTGCTTTGTTGCCAAACTAATGCTCGGGTGTATAAGCAGTGGTGACAGCTGATAAGTGACCGCAGATGCTTTCTAACATCTAGTCTTAATTTCCCTGCCGAAAAAATACTGCCCAAATACTTGAACTCATGGACCCGTTGAAGAGCAATATCATTTACACTTATCTTACTATTATGTTACATTAACAAAGTTACGTATTTAAATCTGTCATCGCCATCATCATCATCATCATCATGAAGTACACTGCCGGATGGTGTTGCGATCATCAGCCTCCATTTCCCTATATCCCGTGTGTCGGTTATGAGTTCCACCGTTGATCGTCCCCCATGCCAAGCATTCCTCTACTTCTTCGTTTTCTTCTTCTTTGTAGGCTGTCAAACGTCAACCTGTATTTTTTAGAAAAAAGCAGCGGTCATCCTGAGGCTGTCGACACTGCCATAGAGCTTGTCTAGTGTTGCCACTGGTGATGGCCACATGTGCTTTCTCTGGTCCTCGTATGTTGGGCAGTTTTGCAGCAGATTTTCAGCGGTCATTTTCCCGGTACCACAGGTGCATTCGTCAGTGCCACCTATCTTCAGTTTATTGAATAGGTGGTACCTCAGTCTGTTGTTGCCTGTGCGGAGTCTGAAGACCACGACCTGCTCTCTTATGTTCAACTGGTAATAGGCATAATTTTTTGTAGCCAGTATGTTGTGTTTCCCATTTGGTCATGTATCTGGTCCTAATAAGCCTTTTGGACTCTTTGTAGGTCATACTAGAATCTGGTTGTGGTAGTCTTGCACCGTCTTTTGCCAGTCTGTCTGCCTCCTCGTTGCCTTGGATGTTACAGTGGGATGGAACCCACTGAACCACTACTCTTTTTGTTGCGGACTGCTGGCATAATTGACAGAGTACTGCTCTTAACATTAAGTTCAGTATTTTTCTGGCTTTTTAGTGCTGTGACTACGGCCAGGGCATCTGTAAACATGAATATCTGGCTTTCATTGCTTTCGCCTGTCAGCATTGCTTCTACTGCAGCTCTCAGTGCCTCTGCCTCCGCTCTGAACCATGCATTCAAGCTGTTAATATTTTCTCTCTTTGCCTTCCTTTTTATAATTGTTTAACTTTCATAATAATATCTTAACGTTTACGTATCGACAATTTGATTTAAAGTTCAAACCCCAAGGCCTATTACATATTGACAATTTGGTCTCCGACCTCTGATGGCTGAAACCTCTGTCAAATACGATGGCAGTGTGGCTTGCTTTTTGCAAGCAGAGAAATGTGGTTCGAGATCGTTGTAAAAATGGTCCGCAAGCAAGTTGTGGATTGTCCTTCTTTTGCAAGCAATGTGATGTTTCCACAAAAAACTAGTTTGATTATAATATTGTGTTACCGGGACCCGAATTGGAAACAGTTGATAGTAACACTGTAACGTATTCGTTAATCTCTCTGAAATAATTATCCATTTCTTTAACAAACATCGGTCAGTCTAAGGATTCCTTGTCATCATTCAGTTTCCATCAGTTAGATCGAAGAAAACCATCATTAACATTAATCAAAGTAACACCCTCTTTTGGGTGCATAGGCCATTCACAGCTTCTCGCCAGCGTACACGGTCATGGGCTGCTCTTTCTGCATCTATCCAGGTGTAATCATGTAATCTTAGTTCCTTCTCCCTCTCTCCAGGTGTAATCATGTAATCTTAGTTCCTTCTCACATTCTTTTCTCTGTGCATTTTTGGGGTCTAACTCACTTTCTCTACCCTTAAGGATTCCATGTAAGAGCCTGTCTGGATATGTTGGACAGTGCCTTTCGCAGTTTATGTCCTATCCAGCCCCATTTTCTTCACTTAATGTGTTGTTCACGTGGCTCTTGTTGGTCCCTTTCCCATAGGGCTTCATTCCTCACCATGTCCTGCCACTTAATGCCCTTTATCATTTGCAGGACTGGAGTCTTTATTGTATGACCTTGGTCGTTTTCCATTTCTTCAACACCGGCTTGACACTGGCATTGAATATTCTAACTGCGATGTGAATCTTGATTTCTCTCTATGCATGTTGTTCAGTGTCAGGAATGCCATTCTTGCTGTTCTAATTCTTATCCTTACATCTGCATGTACCCATTCTGCCATGTCTATTGTGCTGCTCAAATAAGCTGAATGATGCCTCCAGCGTGATTGGTCTTTGACTGAAAGTGTTGAGTTTAAGGAACTTGTTTCTCTTCATGTTGATATTATCCTAATTTGACTGATTGCTCTTTCACCCTATCAAGTTCCTCTTGCATTTGGCTATGACTATGTCCCAAAAGAACCAGATCATCACTGTAGTGAAGGTCCTTCAATTGTAACAATAGTGCTCACTGAATGTCCGTTCTTTTCCCCTCGATTGATGTCTTCATTATCCAATCTGTAGCCAGCAAGCACATGAGGGGCGATAGCAGGCATCCGTCTCACCCATGTTTTCACCCCAAAGCTGTCAGTCAGTGCACCATCATGTACCACTCAACTATCTGTATATTATGTATCGTCTTCTTCTTCTTCTTCTTTATTTCAGTGAGGTTTGGTCAGATCTGTCTTCTGTAATTCGACACATTCTTCTATGACTGTAAAGCACAAGCCACGAGTGATAGTAAGCAAGCAACTAAAACATTGGCAAGCCCAATTCGCGACCGACAATAAGCAAATAACTAAGACATTGTAAAGCCCAATCCGCGAGTAACATTAAGCAAGTAACTAAAACATTGTAAAGCCCGATCCGCGAGTGACAGGGAGCAACTAAGACATTGTAAGATTCAATCCGCGAGTGACAGTAAGCAAGTAACTAAGACATCGTAAAGCCCAATCCACGAGTGACAGTGAGCAACTAAGACATTGTAAATCCCGATTCGCGAGTGACAGTGAGCAACTAAGACATTGTAAAGCCCGATCCGCGAGTGACAGTAAGCAACTAAAACATTGTAAAGCCCGATCCGCGAGTGACAGTAAGCCTTAGACATTATTAATGTGACCGTTCTTCATTGTCAAATGCGTTTGTTTTTAATGTCTCTGAGTACCATTATATATCATTTAACGAACTCTGTATGAACTTTATTTTTTTAAAAAGGACATGGGGCTTGCTAATCCATTCTGTAGAAATCATAAGCTACAAGTAGAAAAGAGAAAATACCTTTATACGTCGTTGCAGAAGAGGCGCTGAGATACGTACAATAAAAAATACCGTTGTCCAATTTCATATTAGAAAGTTTGCCGTATAAAGGTGACAAAAGATGTCGGAAATGTAAGCAATATAAAATGTAGGGATTACTGAATTACTTCAATGTTGAATCTTGGCATTCAATCAACCAAGGATGCCTGACAAGGTAACCAAAAGCTATTTGAATCTGTGTCTTCCCTCCGCCCTCGAGTCCATGATATTACAATGCGAGGTATAGATAATCTCACCACATAGTTTGCGGGCGGCCATGCGATCTGTTGTAGTTGTATTACCAACAGAAAGACACCCTCCTCGCCCATCTATCGTCAGTTATGCAGACCACATGGCCGGGCCGATCTGTACTTTCGCATTGACGCCGAGTCGTCGACATCCCGGAACTAAGTTTGGTGACGTATGCCAGTGTTTCAGAGATAGTCTCTTTGGGAGATATTTAGTAAACTTCGCTCAATTGCTCTTTCGCTAATACGGAGCTTCTCTGCGTCTGATTTGCTTAGATTTCAAACCTCACACCCATATACAGCTGCTGGGATAATCCACCTGTTGAAAGTTTTTATTTTGGTATGGCTTGGTTTGGCTTCATTCGTTCTTAATCTCCCACCACGAAACCCTGAAAGGGCTTAAGTAGCAGAATGTAGTCCAGAGAACGGACTGCGTTGTGTCGTAGTTTACAGCTTGACTGCGATATTTGCACCTTTCGGTCCAGCACATCCGACTTCAGCAAGCATTTTTTTAAGTACTGGATTAGCATGCCCTCTTCGATCCCTTCTCCTTAGCCAGTCTGCCCTGCTGCAGCCTGTTATCCAGGATCACCGCGTGGAAGTGTAGAAGGGTCTTGACACCTCTTGTTCGCTGGCCCTGATGCTAGCAGTCAGCTATGGGTCGTTGACCACTGTAGCCCATGCGCTGCTCAGCATCTTGATCCCTTATTTGTGTATTATTTATAAATAAATATTTTTGAAGAAACAGACGAAGACATTCGTTTCGTAAATAAACAAAACACAACATTATGACAGAAAATGGTTAACGAAAAACGAAATATAACAGAAAATAGTTAACTGAAAGCTAAATGTAACATAAAATAGTTATCTAAAAGCCATATTTAACAGAAAATAGTGAATTTAAAGCTAAATATAGCAAAAACATAGTAAACTAAAAGCTTGAGGTGTCTTCTGCGACGTTTGTGTTTTTGCCCAATCATTGGCGAATCATGTGTTCTTTTGCAGTCCTTGAAGTGTTCTAATTGTATTTTGATGGTATGTGATGCGGTCATTAATTTCACCTTGACCGTGTCTAACGTGTTATTTGTGTAAGTTCGTAGGCAGGCATTGGTGATCACGATACCTCTTCAACATCAATGATTTTGCATGTTTCTTATGTGATGATCCAGAATGCGAACCGTTTGTTTGGCCATCCACGATGTTTCACGTGTTATGTTTGACCGTCCACGATGTTAACTCATGTTATGTTTGACCGTCCACGATGTGACTCGTGTTTTGTTTACTCAACAATTCTGCGGCCCATGTTATGTTCGGCTGTTAATGATGTAGTCCGTTTTATGTTTACCTGTCCATGATCGACTTGTGTTAATTATAACCTTCCAAGATGTGATTGTGTTATATTTGACCATCCATGATGTGATCCGTGCTATGTGCCATATCTGATCGTTCATGATGTGACCAGTGTTATGTTTGACAGTCCATGATGGGATCCTTGTTATGTTTGACCGTCCATGATGTGACTCGTGGAATGTTTGACCGTCCATAATGTAACCCGTGTTATATTTAACCGTCCATGATATCACCCCTATTATATTTAACCGTCCATGATGTCACCCTTGCTATGATTGACTGTTCATGATGTGACCAGTGTTATGTTTGACAGTCCATGATGGGATCGTTGTTATGATTGACAGTCCATGATGTGATTTGTTATGTTTGACCGTTCGTGATGTGACCCGTCTTATGTTTGACCGTCCATGATGTGACTCGTGGAATGTTTGACCGTCCATAATGTAACCCGTGTTATGGTTGACCGTCCATGATGGGATCCTTGTTATGATTGACCGTCCATGATGTCACCCTTGCTATGATTGACTGTTTTGATGTGATCCCTGTTATTTTTGATCGCTTATGATGTCATCCATGTTAAGTTTGACCGTCCATGATGTGACCCGTCTTATGTTTAACCGTCCATGATGTCACCCTTGCTATGATTGACCGTCCATGATGTGATCCCTGTTATTTCTGACCATCCATGATGTCATCCATGTTAAGTTTGACCGTCCATCATACAGCCAATAATATATTAACCATTCACTAAACATCATATATTTATAATTATCCACAATGCGACCCATGTTTGCTATAAACATCTATAACCTGCCCACTCGCCTCCAACATCAAACATTTGAGAATCACTGATCTCTCCCTTCCCCCACCACAACCTCACGTTCCCGATTCATGTATCTATAGTCCCTAAATGTAAATTAGACGTCGCCTAGCAAACAAATACCAACCTACATCAAACGTGTTACACAACACTGGAATCTAAAAGCATCGACCCAGAACAGAATGTATCTAGCTGTAATGTAAGTTTGAATGTCTCTGTGGAATGAAGTGCCCTTAAAGGTGTCATGCCAAACTGGCATATTTGCTTTCCATGTGAGGGGACGTATATGTATAAATTTAGTGGGAGAATGGTTAAGAGAGTTTACCCAACACTTCGTTTTAGGGCAAACTGATTTTCCGAGCGGCTTAAAATAAAAGTCCCATCTCAGAAACTGCCGTAGGAGGTGAAGTGTTTGAGACTTCATTGTACTAAGTCACAGCTTGTGTAAGTTGGGCTGGTAAGTTCCCTTCCCTGCAGCCTTTAATTCCCTGTCAGGTTCCCATCTACAAATGACCAACTTAAACAGCTGGGTCAACTGTAGCGATCCGGTAGCGTCGGGTGAATCCTGTACCTTTGTCTTGAAAAACAAGTGTTCTACCACTCCACTGATGAGACACTCCAGAGATGTATACAGATTTGTATTTTGATGGACTATGTGCCATAATATAACCAAAAGGGTTATGTGCGTGAGGCAGAGGACGGCGTGGGCTACTGGTTAAGTGACACAGCTTACAACCAGAAGATGCTGGGTTCGATCCCCATCACAGCACCGGCCGTTACCCTGGGGAAGCAAACCCTTAGAAAATGCAGGAGCAGACCCTTACATAAAATGAATGCTGAAGTCGGATGCACTGGGCCGACAGGCGCAAAATAAAAACCGCAGTGCAACGCACATCACCTTGTGGAATAAGTCGAACGCAAAAAAAAACTGTGCATGAGGAAGGTACAAAGGTTGACAACAACAGAACATTTGACCATTCTTTTGGAAAAGTTCTGCACATGTTAAATTAATTGATGCAGACTGACCGGGTTGTTACAGACTGCCTAAAACTTACTCCACCTGAAACATACTTAACTTAACTTACCGTCTTTATACTGGTTTAGAAGACTCTGCAGAGTCTGTATACAACCAGTTTCATTTACATCAACTTGCTCTAAAAGCTATGCGCATCCAATTTATTCTTAAATGCATTAACTGTCCTTGCCTCCACTACCTCCGTAGCAATGCATTCCAAGATTTCACCACTCTCTGACTAAAAAAATATTCCCTAATATCTAATCTGGACGTCTCTTTAGTCAACTTGTAGCTATGCCCGCTTGTTCTTGGGGGTGGCTATATTTGAAGAAAAAAAACTTGCTATAGTCTAATTTATCCATTCCTTTGATCATCTTATAAACCTGTATTAAGTTACCATGAATTCTTCTCTTTTCTAGACACTGTAGGCCAGTTTTTCTGAGTCTTTCCTCATAACTGTAATTCTGGAATCCCACTATCAGCTTTGTCGCTCTATTTTTGTATTCTTTCTAGCAGGTTTATATCCTCTCTATGATAAGGACTCCACACCTGTACAAAGTACTCCAATCTAGGTCTAACTAAAATTTTATACAGTTTGACAATCAGTTTCTTGCTCCTATGTTTAATATTTCTTTTTATCATACCTAACATTGCATTTGCCTTTTTCACTGCTACCTGAACTTGCTCACTCACCTTACCTGTATGATCTATTATAACCCACAGTTCCCTTTCCTTATCTATCTTTCTAATATTGTTTCTCAATATCAGCTTAGGACCATCTGAGACACGAAGATATGTCGCGTCAGAAATTAGAAGAGAGAAACAGATAAATGGCCCAAGGCGTGCTATGTTTAAACATCAGGTGCAGTGCACAAGACTGAAATCTAGACATTAAATATGTACTTTTGTTCGTTCTTCATCCCTTATTTATTTACTTTCCGTGTCCTGGGCACCAAACTGGACATCATGTTTCTAATGTGGTTCAGCCACGTGGATTGTCTTGCCATTCATAGATAAATGTATAGTGATTCAGATGGGTAGATTCAATATGGAACATAATTACAGAAGGGGAGAGAACAATATTAGAATAATAGATGAAAGGGACCCAGGGGTTATAATAGATCATACAGGTAAGGTGAGTGAGAAAGTTCAGGTAGCAGTGAAAAAGGCAAATGCAATGTTTGGTATGATAAAAAGAAATATTAGACATAGCAGCAAGGAAGTGATACTGAAAATGTATAAAGCATTAGTAAGACTTAAATTGGAGTACTGTGTACAGGTGGGGAATACTTATGATACAGGCGATATACACATGCTGAAAATCGCACAAAGAAGAGCGATAAAACGGATAGTGGAATTCCAGAATGAGAAATCCAGTTATGAGGAAATAATCAGAAAAATCGGATGCAGTGTCTAGAAAAAAGAAGGATGCGAGGTGAAAATACAGGTTTATAAGATAATCAAAGGAAAAGATAAATTAAACTTTAACAAGTTTTTCAAAATGCAACCACCTATAAGAACAAGAGGGCTTAGCTATACATTAATTAAAGAATGGTCCAGATTAGATATTAGGAAATAATTTTATAGTCAGAGAGTGGTGAATGCATGGACTGGATTACTACAGGAAATGGCGGAGGCGGGGTCAGTTAATGCATTCAAAAATGCATTGGATGCGCGCAGTTTTTAGATCAAGGAAATATAAAAGAAACTGGTTATATACAGACTCTGCAGAGTCTTCTAAACCAGTTAGAAACGTCTAGTTAAGTTAAGTTAAACACAAACGTCTCTTACAGTCAGCACAGAACCTACATACTGGTGACTAAAAACGCCACATCGAAACATTGAATGAACTAACGGCAAAAGAAGGTGCAAGATTACCATAACCAGATTCTAGTGTGACCTACGAAGAGTCCAAAAGGTTTATTAGGGCCAGATACATGGCCAAATAGGAAACAGAACATACTGGCTACACAAAAAATTATGCCTATTACCAGTTGAACAGAAGAGAGGTCGTGGTCTTCAGACTCCACACAGGCCACAACAGACTGAGGTACCATCTATTCAATAAACTAAAGATAGGTGGCACTGACGAATGCACCTGTGGTACAGGGAAAATGACCGCTGAACATCTGCTGCAAAATTGCCCGACATACGAGGACCAGCGAAAGAATATGTGGCCATCACCAGTACCAACACTAGACAAGCTCTTTGGCAGTGTCGACAGCCTCAGGATGACAGCTGCTTTCTTCGAACAAATTCAAGTTGACGTTTGACAGCGTACGAAGAAGAAGAAGAAGAATGAACTAACGGAGGTTCCCTGGATCGAGCTGCGATAAGAACTTGCATCTGGGTACCACTTGTCTTACGCAACATGGCATTTACTAACTAACTTCAGAACTGGGGTATTACGATGCAGAACGAACTTAAAGAGATGGGGGACACTGGGACGATGAGCCATGCCATTGTGGAGACCTAGACCACCTGACGATCAGCTCAAACCTTCTGGAAACATGCACTATGGATGATATGTTGAATAGAAATGACAAGGCAGCCCACGTTGATGAACATTAGAAACAGGATGTCTGACGTCTGACATTAATTGCAAGACACATACAGTAAGTACCGGGTTGAAAATAATACCACTGTAACCAGCAATATCGGGTGTGAATACGGCTCGTAACGTTATCACGTAAAATCATTGATGTTGAAACTTCTGTTGCAAATGCTCGGATTCAGTCTTCGTATAACGGGTCATATAGAGTGGTAGCCATGTACTTGACATTGTAAGTAAAGTACAGCTAAAGGCGGTTCAAAATGAGCCTAGCAATCCAAATATGAAAAAAAACTGCTACAGATATCACAAATGTTAGGATGCAGAAAATTGTACGCTAAAGGTTTCCTATAAGGAGTAAGCTTCAGTGGGGACTCTATACTTCATGGGGATCGAGACGAGGAAATCAGAAAACTGTGTTAAATGTAAAGAAAATACATATTGTATGACGGCTAATGTCAGGATCAAGTGAAAGATACTGACGAAGACACCAGATTTACGTACGCTAAGTGCATCTGGAAACACATGTTATAGCAGCGTGTCCAACGAGGTGGGGATCGACACTGTGGTGTTGTTGTCTCGGATTCAGCAGCATCCGGACTCTCGCCTTTCTGTCCGATGCCAGGTAATGGTACATGCACATGTTTGTTAGTTGTTCTATTCTTCTGTCCGAAGCTAGGTAATGGTACATGCACATGTTTGTTAGTTGTTCTATTCTTCTGTCCGATGCCAGGTAATGGTACATGCACATGTTTGTTAGTTGTTCTATTCTTCTGTCCGATGCCAGGTAATGGTACATGCACATGTTTGTTAGTTGTTCTATTCTTCTGTCCGAAGCTAGGTAATGGTACATGCACATGTTTGTTAGTTGATCTATTCTTCTGTCCGATGCCAGGTAATGGTACATGCACATGTTTGTTAGTTGATCTAATCTTCTGTCCGATGCCAGGTAATGGTACATGCACGTTTGTTAGTTGATCTATTCTTCTGTCCGATGTCAGGTAATGGTACATGCACATGTTTGTTAGTTGTTCTATTCTTCTGTCCGATGCCAGGTAATGGAACATGCACATGTTTGTTAGTTGTTCTATTCTTCTGTCCGATGCCAGGAAATGGTACATGCACATGTTTGTTAGTTGTTCTATTCATCTGTCCGATGCCAGGTAATGGTACATGCACATGTTTGTTAGTTGTTTTATTCTTCTGTCCGATGCCAGGTAATGGTACATGCACATGTTTGTTAGTTGTTCTATTCTTCTGTCCGATGCCAGGTAATGGTACATGCACATGTTTGTTAGTTGTTCTATTCTTCTGTCCGATGCCAGGTAATGGTACATGCACATGTTTGTTAGTTGTTCTATTCTTCTGTCCGATGCCAGGTAATGGTACATGCCATGTTTGTTAGTTGATCTAATCTTCTGTCCGATGCCAGGTAATGGTACATGCACATGTTTGTTAGTTGTTCTATTCTTCTGTCCGATGCCAGGTAATGGAACATGCACATGTTTGTTAGTTGTTCTATTCTTCTGTCCGATGCCAGGTAATGGTACATGCACATGTTTGTTAGTTGTTCTATTCTTCTGTCCGATGCCAGGTAATGGTACATGCACATGTTTGTTAGTTGTTCTATTCTTCTGTCCGATGCCAGGTAATGGTACATGCACATGTTTGTTAGTTGTTCTATTCTTCTGTCCGATGCCAGGAAATGGTACATGCACATGTTTGTTAGTTGTTCTATTCTTCTGTCCGATGCCAGGTAATGGTACTTGCACATGTTTGTTAGTTGATCTATTCTTCTGTCCGATGCCAGGTAATGGTACATGCACATGTTTGTTAGTTGTTCTATTCTTCTGTCCGATGCCAGGTAATGGTACATGCACATGTTTGTTAGTTGTTCTATTCTTCTGTCCGATGCCAGGTAATGGTACATGCACATGTTTGTTAGTTGATCTATTCTTCTGTCCGATTCCAGGTAATGGTACATGCACATGTTTGTTAGTTGTTCTATTCTTCTGTCCGATGCCAGGTAATGGTACATGCACATGTTTGTTAGTTGTTCTATTCTTCTGTCCGATGCCAGGTAATGGTACATGCACATGTTTGTTAGTTGTTCTATTCTTCTGTCCGATGCCAGGTAATGGTACATGCACATGTTTGTTAGTTGTTCTATTCTTCTGTCCGATGCCAGGTAATGGTACATGCACATGTTTGTTAGTTGTTCTTTTCTTCTGTTCGATGCCAGGTAATGGTACATGCACATGTTTGTTAGTTGATCTATTCTTCTGTTCGATGCCAGGTAATGGAACATGCACATGTTTGTTAGTTGTTCTATTCTTCTGTCCGATGCCAGGTAATGGTACATGCACATGTTTGTTAGTTATTCTTTTCTTCTGTCCGATGCCAGGTAATGGTACATGCACATGTTTGTTAGTTGTTCTATTCTTCTGTCCGATGCCAGGAAATGGTACATGCACATGTTTGTTAGTTGTTCTTTTCTTCTGTCCGATGCCAGGTAATGGTACATGCACATGTTTGTTAGTTGTTCTATTCTTCTGTCCGATGCCAGGAAATGGTACATGCACATGTTTGTTAGTTGTTCTATTCTTCTGTCCGATGCCAGGAAATGGTACATGCACATGTTTGTTAGTTGTTCTATTCTTCTGTCCGATGCCAGGAAATGGTACATGCACATGTTTGTTATTTGTTCTATTCTTCTGTCCGATGCCAGGAAATGGTACATGCACATGTTTGTTAGTTGTTCTATTCTTCTGTCCGATGCCAGGAAATGGTACATGCACATGTTTGTTAGTTGTTCTATTCTTCTGTCCGATGCCAGGTAATGGTACATGCACATGTTTGTTAGTTGATCTAATCTTCTGTTCGATGCCAGGTAATGGAACATGCACATGTTTGTTAGTTGTTCTATTCTTCTGTTCGATGCCAGGTAATGGAACATGCACATTTTTGTTAGTTGTTCTATTCTTCTGTTCGATGCCAGGTAATGGTACATGCACATGTTTGTTAGTTGTTCTAATCTTCTGTTCGATGCCAGGTAATGGAACATGCACATGTTTGTTAGTTGTTCTATTCTTCTGTTCGATGCCAGGTAATGGAACATGCACATGTTTGTTAGTTGTTCTATTCTTCTGTTCGATGCCAGGTAATGGTACATGCACATGTTTGTTAGTTGTTCTATTCTTCTGTCCGATGCCAGGTAATGGTACATGCACATGTTTGTTAGTTGTTCTATTCTTCTGTTCGATGCCAGGTAATGGTACATGCACATGTTTGTTAGTTGTTCTATTCTTCTGTTCGATGCCAGGTAATGGTACATGCACATGTTTGTTAGTTGATCTATTCTTCTGTTCGATGCCAGGAAATGGTACATGCACATGTTTGTTAGTTGTTCTATTCTTCTGTTCGATGCCAGGTAATGGTACATGCACATGTTTGTTAGTTGTTCTATTCTTCTGTCCGATGCCAGGTAATGGTACATGCACATGTTTGTTAGTTGTTCTATTCTTCTGTCCGATGCCAGGTAATGGTACATGCACATGTTTGTTAGTTGATCTATTCTTCTGGACTTTGAGAATGTAGCATTTAATTATCATGGCGGAGTGCCGAACATTCAAAGAGATGATGGTCAACAGTTTAGTATGGATTTATACACAGCATGGAGTGTGTTGTGGTTCGATTCTGCTAAAGTGCTTGATAAGTGTGATGTGTTGGGTTCTCAGGGAGAAATGTGTGATCTGATCCATCAATGTCATCATTGGCTCTTTTCGTCTAGTCAGACGATAGTAATTGTGCTTTTAGCACAAAGCCCGGGCATAAATATAGAGAATATGTGTTGCCCATGCAGTATGGTCCTTCTCTCGGTCTGTCTTGTTTGCTCCAAGGGAAAGGTGGTACCAATTGATTTGGAACAAGGCAAGCTGCAGAAGTTGCCGGATCAGCAGAGCAATGTTCTATCTGTTTGCCTGTCGGGGCTTCATTCCTAGACCAGCCATCAACCAAGACTAAGGGCCTGGTCTGCCCTGCCACAGCACTTAGCTGAGGTTGTCTTTCCTCGCTCTAGGATAAGGCATTGTATTCTCTTGGGTGTGCTCCTTCGCACGTCGTCGGTTGTCAGGTTTGGTAGACGCTGACCAAATTTCAGCGTTATCAGAAACATGTTGCACAGTCATATCTGACAAACCCCGACAAGATACGACAGTATCTTATCTGCAACGCTTCAGATGGTTTGAAATCAGAGTTTTCCTTCTCCTAGATGAGTTGCCTTCCTAGGGTTTCGAGGCCCATCTGCCCGAAATTACTGGTTTTAAGGCGCCATCGGCTCGCCTTTCGCCCTTTCTCCTGTTAGTCAAAACAGTTATGCTCCCAAAGGCCAGGAGATGGACTTTATTGTCAGAGACTAAATGAGATGCGCGCCATGTGCTTTCCATAGCCCGTCTGTCAGACAAGTGTCCGTAGTGATTAGCCTGATGAGAAGCCTTGAAATGTCCTCAGATGCATATCTTTCATTATGCCTTTGTATGTCTTCCTACCTTTGATCAGACGATTTTCCGTGAAGAACTCGATATTGTTTGTAGCTTCTCTTTATCTAAATATATGTTTACGTTTAGTGTTGAATCGTTGAGCCAGTGTATCTTCAATAACTGACTCGTACCGTGAGTAGACATGCTCAATAGTGTGTTTATTTAGTCCACTGTGCAAAGTGGAGCATGTAGACTAGTCGATTGTGAGCAGGCATACTAGACTGGGATTACAGCGTGCCAGGGTTCGATATCAAGGATGGACAGAAACACAAATTCGGACCGTGGTTTGTGCCTGGTACGACCGTCGACCCAGCTGAAAATGGGTACCTGACGTATGATTTTGGACAAGTAAAAACAGTAAGGATTGATTGGATGGAAAAGTAATCCCATTGTTGGTTTATTTGCCACAGGAGATAATTTAACCACATCTTTATATGATGAAAACACACTGGAAATAAGTACTGCGTGCACAGATTTTGCAGATTAATTGTATCTATTTTGTTTGATGCTCCACCAACAACTTGATTTCCCTTGTAGAAAAACTGGTTTTATTTGAACTTCATCCTAGGAAAGCTGCATTCTTTTTGACATGGTCCAAATAACTTTCTTTAACAGAAGTCAGTGAAATGTTTTCATATAGACTTTGTAGTCGTCTAAAATGTGGAATTGGGAGAGCTGCGGAGTTATAAAGATACGTATATGCAGCTGATGACTTCATGAACAACATCAGTGACCAGATCAATATCTCTCATGTGTACCTGTGCTGTTGTTTTGGAACACACATCAATGTCCTTTGTTCTATTATAAACAGCAGTCTTTTTTGGTTCGGCAAGAGAGGAAATCCCTAGATTAACAAATAATATTTTTTTTTTCTACAGCAGTCAATATAAGTTTATAAGCCGCATTTGGAGGATTATTTACACATTTACCAAAAAGTGTCTCTACTTCTGAAAACTTTGTGAGCACGTATGGTTGTTTGCTGTTTCTGCAAATCAATGTTTGTTCCTTTAGTGAATGCTGAGAGGACGGCGTTGACTAGTGGTTAAGTGACACAGCTAACAATCTGAAGGTGCTGGGTTCAATCCCAATCGCAGCACCGGCCGTTACCCAGGGAAACAAACCCTTAGAAAATGCAGGAGGAAGCGGACCCTTACATAAAATGCACACTGAATTCGGATGCACTGGGCCGACATACGCAAAATAAAGACCACAGTGGGGGACGGCATGGGCTAGTGGTTAAGTGACACGGCTGACAATCCCAAGGTGCTGAGTTCGATCCCCATCACAGCACCGGCCGTTACCCAGGGAAACAAACCCTTAGAAAATGCAGGAGGAAGCAAACCCTTACATAAAATACATGCCGAAGTCGATGCACTGGGCCGACAGGCAAAATAAAAACCGCATTATAACGCCAATACGAAAGTGAAAAAAAGATGAGAGAAATGTATCAGCTTGCACGGTAAATACATAAGGAAAGACTAAAGCTCTCTCCAAATTGTCAGATAAATACCTTGACGCTTTGATATGAAAAGGCAAAACGTTTCTACCATGTCTTCTAGTAATACTTCCTGCTTCACTCTTTTTCTCCATGTTTTTAACATTTCAAAAGTTAATATATGCATAATCAATATGCGGTTCAGCGCAACGAAATAACTAACATCATGGCGCCAAGGACACCAATTTCAGGTACATTAGATATGGATAGGAGTGACATTTTAGAGTATTTTAGTCACATCCTTTTAGAGGACGACAACGTAACAGAATAAATAAACAAATCGTAGATCGCTGTTTAATCTAATCAGAAATAGTCAGCATGGGTTTACTAGAGGGAGATCGTGCTTAACAATTCTATTTGAATTTATGGAGGAGATTACTAAAATGATAGATAAAGGGGAGCCAGTGGATGTTATTAATCTAGATTTTGCAAATGTCTTTGATAGAATAGCTCATCGAAGATTATTTAGAAAATTAAAATCAGAGACGGTGGGGAAGTTGCGAAATGGGTTGACAATTCATTAACGGGAAGAAGGTTGAGAGTGGGCATAAATAAGGAGTACTCTGAGTGGTGTGAAGTGAAAAGTGGAGTGCCACCGTGCTCGGTTTTGGGACCAATTTTGTTCTTTATATATAAACGATTTGGACATTGATATCGGATCTATGATTGCAAAATTCACGGATGACACAAAACTATGTAGTTGTGTCTAATGTAAAGTATGGGAAAAAAACATGAAACAAATTTAAAAGTTGATTTAGGTTGAGTTTAATCAAAATTTAAAAATGGGTATGGTCAGATACCGCACCGAGACGAGAACACAAACAAAATCTACGTTACGACCAATAGGCCTTCATCAGGGACAACAATACTGAACTAACTTATATTTTCATTTGTTAGTTCAATATTGATGTCCATGATGAAGGCCTATTGGTCGTAACGTAGATTTTGTTTGTGTTCTCGTCTCGGTGCGGTATCTGACCATACATATTTTTAAATTTTGATTAAACTCAACCTTAATCAACTTTTACATTTTTTTTCATCTTTTTTCCCCTTATAAACACCCACAGAGCCGCTGCAGCCTCACCTTATTCTAATCTAAAGTAGATATATTGAGATCCAATTTAGATACAATTCGAGAATGGTCTGTGAGCTGGAAATTGGAGTTTAATGTAGATAAATGTACAGTCATCCACATGGGTAGATCCAATATGGAAAATAATTACAGAAAATGGCGAGAACAATATTAGAATGATAAAAAAATTAAAGGGTCCTAGGGGTAATAATAGATCGTACAGGTAAAGTGAGTGAGCAAGTCCAGGTAGCAGTGAAAATAGCAAATGCAATATTAGGTATGATTTTTAAATAAGACAAACAGGCATATCTTTGTATGGTGTTGGTTCTTGTGGACTGCCCAGTTTTGGTTCACAGACTTCTAATTCAGTATTTACAGCTTATCTCTAAACGCGAAAGTTGTTCCGCAATCCATTATCCTACTAACACTTCTGGTAAGAGGATACAAATTGATCATCATCATGTAGCATGTTCTTTATAGAACGTAGCTCCCATCACATTCTGTCTGAAAGAAACTCTTTCCTTTGCCAAAACTCCAGCCTCGCCACAGTCATACCCAAGCATTCCAAGATATCTTGGTGCCATCGTCTTGGTGCCATCCTCAAGACCACTGTGTCTCTTGATTTGACCAAAGTATTTACATTTTCTGGCCATACTGAAATTGATAAACCAGTTCTCCTCTATGCTCAACTCTTGCCGAATGGCTACATTTGTCTTTTTCTCCGTCCAGGGTATTCTGAGGATCTTTCTGTAACATTTTGACTCGAAGGATTCGATTCTTTGTCTAGAAGTTTTGGTAATCGTCCATGATTCTCAGCCATAAGCTGCCATGGAAAAAATACAAATTGATAACAATTAATATTGCAGAAGTTCAACCATGGGTCTAGCAGGTAGGGCCAATTAAAGCACATAGCAGGGGTGTGTACAACTAGTGAGCCACTGTAACAATCAGTGTCCATGCACTGCACCATTTTCTGAATGTGACATATCACCTAAGAATCTTCTAAGATTTCAGTGCTGTCAATTCTGAATAACATAACATTAATCTCCATTTTTCCTGCAGTGCATATTAACATTAATCTTTGTTACATACACTACTCCGTGCTATAGTTTAAGTGTTGTGGCGTGGAGGGAGGTTTGGACAGTGTCAAGTCTTGGTACCTGTGGCAGTCCAGCGCTTGGTATAAGAATCAGTCAGGTAACTTAAACATTGATCTAGCTACCTATCTATCGAACTTCTTGTCTATCTTCCTATCAACCTACCTCTCTACCAATGTAACTCTCTACCTACCGTTCTAATTAGCTACCAAAGAGTAAGTTAGCTAACTACATCATTAATCTAACTACCTCTTTATTGAACTTTTTGTCTATCTTCCTATCAATCTACTTCTCTTTCTACATACTCATCTAATACATGTATCATTTCTGTATAATGGAAAGCAGTCTCTGTCTTCACTTACTTGTTTCTTGAGTTTTAATTGCTCAGTATGTTCACATTAGCCATTATTTAATATGTTTTGTATAATGATGCAAATTTTATTAAGAAGGATAGAGAAACGGTTTGAATCTGAAATTCACGTAGTCCAGGCAGGTTTTAGGAAAGACAGAGGGACCAGGGACCTCATATTCAATTTAAGGAACATCTACGAAAAATGTAGAGAGTTTAATGTAGACCTGTACACATGTTTCATTGATTATACCAAGGCCTTCGATATGGTAAAACATCAAAATCTGTGGAGAATCATGAAGGAAATGGGGTTTCCTTTGCATATTGTCCATCTCATTGAAACATTATACCAAGATCAACAAGTCGCTGTCCGAGTATCTGGGCAAACATCAGATTGGTTTGCAGTACAAAAAGGAGTATGACAGGGATGTATCCTCTCACCTTATCTATACAACATATATGCGGAATGTATAATGAGAAATGTTCGAGAAGATGAGAATATTGAAAGTTTCGACCAATTTACGATTGGCGGGTACGAGATTCCAGAGTTACGATACGCAGATGGCACAGTGATGATATCAAGAAGTGCAGAAGGGCTAGAGCAGCTAATTTCAGCCGTTAATGGACATAGTAAAGATCAAAATCTGTTTATAAACATAAATAAAACAAAGATAATGACCACCAACAAAACACAATTTTAGCATAAATTTACAGTGGGTGAGGAAATAGATCAGGTCATACATTTTGAATATCTGGGCTCCAGAATTGACAAAAATGGCGACTGCTCGAAAGAAATCAGAAGAAGACTAGCCATGGCAATGCAGAGACTGAACAGTCTGAAGAGGTTATGGCAGAGCACCAACAAAACGATAAAAGTAAAAGTCTTGAGAACCTGTGTTTTTCCTGTGACAGCTTATGGCTGCGAATCATGGACGATTACCAAAACTTCCAGACAAAGAATTGAATCCTTTGAGTCAAAATGTTACAGATAGATCCTCAGAATACCCTGGACAGAGAAAAAAACAAATGTAGACATTCGGCAAGAGTTGTGCATAGAGGAGAACTGGTTTATCAATTCCATTATGACCAGAAAATGTAAATACTTTGGTCACATCAAGAGACACAACGGTCTTGAGAGAACAGTGATGGAAGGTATGGTGCCAGGCAAAAGAGGAAGGGGTAGACCAAGAAGACGATGGCACCAAGATATCCAAGAATGCCTGAGTATGGCTGGCAGCTGGAGTTTTGGCAAGGGAATGAGTTTCTTTCAGACAAACTGATGGGAACGACGTTCTACAAAGGACATGCTACATGATGATAAAAATGATCAAGCATTCTTAAAATGGTGATAGTGCATTGTTGTTGTGGATCCAGTATTATCCGATCTCTCGTCCTTTGGCCCAATGCCAGGTAATGGTGTCTGCACATGTTTTTGTAGTTGTTTAGTACCAAAGTGTTCCATCTATCTGGAATTTGAAAAAGATACATTTACCTTACATCGTTGAGCACTGAGTACTCAGAGAGATGGTGATCAATGGTTTTGTATTGCTGGCACTTTGGAGTGTGTTGTGGTTGTATTCTGTTTACGTGCTTGTTAAATGGGATGTGTTTACAGTCTTAGTTGTAAATTGGTACTCTGACACTGCCATGGGAGTCGATTGATGCTGTCATTTGGATTGGAACTTGTCATATATCTGTAGACCTCTCTCCCATGGCCCATCTGTTCAGACAAGTTTAATTGTTTGCTGTTCTTGTGAGTTCCCTGGTTGTTTGAAGAGTTATTGCTGTGTGCGTCTGTTCTTATCTTGATGTCATCTTTGCTATCGGCTATCCTTAGTAGGCATTATTTTAATACTACATGCTGTGCACAAGGCCTGGGGAAAGGTACAAATAATTTGGGTAGATTTTTATATTTTAATTTTGTATGAGCAGCAACTGTTAAGCCTGCTCTTTTCGAATTCTAACTGCCAAGGGATTTTTAATGTGCTCGACAAGGAACACGGGAGTCCGATCTCACTACCAAGATATCAGGGAAATTTTTTCCAGAAGATCCACGGTACAAAAAACTCTGCCTCCACCGTGATTAAAACACGCGATCTCCGTCACCCGAAGTGGACACCTTTCCTGGATGCCACTGAGCTCCCCCTCCCGTATTTAACTTATGTACACAAATGTATGTAAATGTATAAATGTGTGTGCATGTGGTTGGGCGAACAGACGGAATAGACTTCGGGCGGGCGGGTGTTAGGAAGGGAGAGAGACGAATGGATGGGGGAGTGAGATAGAGAGATGATGAAATGAGCTTATTGAGACGTATGAACATGAAATAATTAATATGATTATTTGAATGATTGTTTGTATGAATGTAAAGGTAGCAGCCTCAAACAGCTATCGATGACTATGCTCCTTGATTAAGGAAAGATTCAGTTAACATGCCAGTGTGGCATATTTGGAATAGGGTGTTAAGTTCATATTTTTCTTGACCAACGACACACTAGGGGTGATGAGATCAATGTCACCTGGCTCCCTTTACTGTCTTATGTCTGGTTATATATATATATATATATAAATATATATATATATATATATATATATATAAATATATATACATTTAAATCTGGTACCCAATTTTAGACTGGGTAGACCCTCAGCCGTTTTGCGGCTGGAAAAAATCCTGCACCAACTTGAGACTGAACCCCATTCGCTCGGCTGGGGAGCCAGTGCACTAACCACTGTGCTACCTCAGCTCCTGGATTATCTCCTCAATATTTGTTTTGTGTCCTTATTCTGAATGTGATGTTTGACACTGAGTTGTCAAGTGTGGCTCCAAGATATGTGAAATTTTCCTCCAATGATGTTTCAAAACATCATAATATATTAGCTCTTAAAAACCATAAACACAACAAATATGTCTGGTACCCATTAACAGGCTCGCTTATAGGCTTACCCCAATGTGGATTACATTTTTTTTATCTCCGCCTACTTCGCTAGGGTGCTGTCACATAACTTGTTTCCATGAGCACTGTGTGAGAGCAGGGGGTATTACCCTTTACATGACATTAGTATTGGTCAGTTTGGTGCCCTTTACATGACCATTAGTATTGGTCAGTTTGGTGCCCTTTACATGACATTAGTATTGGTCAGTTTGGTGCCCTTTACATGACATTAGTATTGGTCAGTTTGGTGAACTTTACATGCCATTAGTATTGGTCAGTTTGGTGCCCTTTACATGCCATTAGTATTGGTCAGCTTGGTGCCCTTTACATGACATTAATATTGGTCAGTTTGGTGCCCTTTACATGAAATTAATATTGGCCAGTTTGGTGCCCTTTACATGACATTAGTATTGGTCAGTTTGGTGCCCTTTACATGACATTAGTATTGAGCAGTTTGGTGCTCTTTACATGACATTAGTATTGGTCAGTTTGGTGCCCTTTACATGACATTAGTATTGGTCAGTTTGGTGCCCTTTACATGACATTAGTATTGGTCAGTTTTGTGCCCTTTACATGGCATTAGTATTGGTCAGTTTGGTGCCCTCTACATTACATTAGTATTGGTCAGTATGGTGCCCTCTACATTACATTAGTATTGGTCAGTATGGTGCCCTTTACATGACATTAGTATTGGTCAGTATGGTGCCCTTTACATGACATTAATATTGGCCAGTATGGTGCCCTTTACATGACATTAGTATTGGCCAGTATGGTGCCCTTTACATGACATTAGTATTGGCCAGTATGGTGCCCTTTACATGACATTAGAATTGGTCAGTATGGTGCCCTTTACATGACATTAGTATTGGTCAGTATGGTGTCTTTTACATGACATTAGTGTTGGTCAGTATAGTGCTCTTTACATGACATTAGTATTGGTCAGTATGGTGCCATTTACATGACATTTGTATTGGTCAATATGTTGCTCCCTATCTTGACATTACTCTTGGTCAATATGTTGTCCCTTACCCTGACATTACTTGTGGACAATATGTTTTCCCTTGCCCTGACATTACTCTTGGTCAATATGTTGTCCCTTACCCTAACATTACTTGTGGACAAAATGTTGACCCTTACCCTGACATTACTCTTGGTAAATATGTTGCCCTTACCCTGACATTTCTGGTGGTCAATATGTTGTCCCTTACCCTGACATTTCACTTGGTCAATATGTTTACCCTTACCCTGACATTTCATTTGGTCAATATGTTGCCCCTTACATTGACATTTCACTTGGTCAATATGTTTACCCTTACCATGACATTACATTTGGTCAATATGTTGCCCCTTACCATGGCATTTTACTTAGTCAATATGTTGCTCCTTATCCTGCCATTTCACTTGGTCAATATGTTTACCCTTACCATGACATTACATTTGGTCAATATGTTGCCCCTTACCATGGCATTTCACTTAGTCAATATGTTGTTCCTTATCCTGCCATTTTACTTAGTCAGTATGTGGCTCCTTACACTGACATTACATTTGGTCAGTATGCTGCCACTTACTCTGACATGGCTCTCTTCAGGTTTCTTATTCAGAATGATTCTCCACTTTCTCTCCCTCATCTCCTCCTGTACGTTACCATGACTTCCTTGTTCACAGATCTGTTTTTACCACCTCATATGTAGTACACAACACTATACAACCAACTATATCTTTGTTTGATCATATGTAGGTATAGCATTGAACAACAGGAAGTTGGTACCTGCCAGCTGTTGTAACGGGGCCTTCAACCTAGATCAATGCCAGAAAGTCAACCAGACAACCTCAAGTCAACCCGTCCAGACCTACTCTAATGTCACTGTTGAAAACCCGGCTCTTTACTCAACGGTATGTATTGGTGGAGTTGTTCTTCATTGTTGTTCACTTTCAAATAATCACATTTACATCCAATGGTACCCGAGGTGCAGCGAGAAGGGCAAATGTAATTATTCAAGCATGTCCTAAAAGGTGACTAGAGAAGGGTTGGGCTTGTGGCTAGGAACTCCACTGGGCAAAAACCCTTGCTGTTGTAATCAGTTACAACTTATGCTAGGATAAATTCCTCCTGTTGAGAAGAGGCCTGTGCTTCACATTATAGCAGCTCTTTAAGCATTAGAAGTTGCTAGTCATTGTAGACCGGACCTTATCCAAATATCTCTAGACATTGACCACACTATCACTTTCTGTGCTGTCAAAATAGTTCTGCAGTGGATCCCTGGATACTCAAGCACACCTGGCAATGACAAGACAGACAGACTAACAAAGGAGGGATCAAGACAAGAACAGCCACAGACAGCAACAACTTTACAAACAGCTCATAAGATCAGCAAATAAAGAAACTTGGCTGAACAGATGGGCATGGGAAACACGAAAGGGAGGTCTACAGACATATGGCAAGCCCCAGTCCAAATGACTGTGTAAATCAACTCACAAGGAAGGATCAGAGCACAATTTTCCACTGAGAACCTCCCACCAAACAAACACCTGAACAGAATCCTTCTTCTTCTTCGTACGCTGTCAAAAGTCAACTTGAATTTGTTCGAAGAACGCAGCTGTCATCATGAGGCTGTCGACACTGCCATAGAGCTTGTCTAGTGTTGGCAGTGGTGATGGCCACATGTGCTTTCTCTGGTCTTTGTATATCAGGCAATTTTGCAACAGATGTTCAGCGGTCATTTGCTCTATACCACAAGTGCATTCGTCAGTGCCACCTATCTTCAGTTTATTGAATAGATGGTACCTCAGTCTGTTGTGGCCTGTGTGGAGTCTGAAGACCACGACCTGCTCTTTTCTGTTCAACTGGTAGTAGGCATCATTTTTTGTGAGTCAGTATGTTCTGTTTCCCATTTGGCCATGTATCTGGCCCTAATAAACCTTTTGGACTCTTTGTAGGTCACACTAGAATCTGGTTGTGGAAGTCTTGCACCTTCTTTTGCCAGTCTGTCTGCCTCCTCGTTGCCTTGGATGTTACAGTGGGATGGAACCCACTGTACGACTACTCTTTTTGGTGCGGACTGCTGGCATGAACAGAATCCAACCACAATATACTTTTTAGTGCCAGCTGTGTACACACCCAGATGAAACCGTTGATCATCATCTCTTTGAGTGCTCAGTCCTCAATCATTTTAGGAAAATGCTTCTTCCTCCGTGGCCAGATACATGGAATTCTTTGTATGGCACTAGACAACAGCTGATAAACACGTGCAAATACCATTACAAGGCATTGGGCCGAAGGACAAGAGCCCAATGCTGCTGGATCCGTAATAACAATAACACATTAGAGCTAAAAAAGTGAAAGGCTGAATGCGTGGAGATGGGCTCCATTTAAAAGGCAGTAAATGGTATCTGTTCTTCATATTGGAGCAAATATGTGAATGATGTTTATGGGATGTTTGCACAGCAGTGACAAAAGTACCAAGAAAGTATAGGAGTTCAAATACCTCAGTAGTATGTTCACTGATGACGACAGAGCGAACAGAGAGATTGCACATATTATTTTTGTTGTTTGCTCATTGTTTCCGAAGAGGACCACATTGTCATCTGTCAATCCTGGAGTGGGTTTGCAGGTGGCTGATCAAACCAATCCGATCCTGAAATCATCTGTCACACTCAGGATGGAGGCAACTGTTCTCTTGTTTTTTGTGTTGCTTGCCTCTGTGCAGCTTCCTTGATTCTTGTCTGCTCCATATGTATCATGCCAGAAGAGATTGTACTATGCCAGGCAGAGCGATCAGCAGCAATGTTCTCCCAATTATAAGGGTCAGTGTAGCAGTTCTTCAGTGAGGCTTTCAGAGAGTTCTTTATAACGTTTTATTTGGCCAACACAAGCTCGCTTGCCTGACTCAAGCTCACCTGACTCAAACTCGCCATAGAATATTTTCTTTGGCAGCTGGTCATCTGACATGCGGACAACATGGCCAGTCCATCTGAGCTACGATTTTCACAGAGTTGTGTGGATGTTTCTCATGCCAGCCTGCGTAAGAACTTCTACAGCTGTGATTCTATCTAGCCATTTTATGTTCACCAGTTTCCTCAGGCAGCCTAGATGAAAGTTTCTTTTAAATGAAGAACACAGTCCAGGTTTTACAAGCGTACAGAACAGTTAGTAAGATGACTGCCACATGTAATGCAAAAAGCGAACAGTGTCCACTATCATTTTGTACCAATTTTGAAACACCCTAGAGTGTTTCTTTCAACTAAGAGAAGGCTGATAAATGCACAATTTTTTCCTACATTGTGTTACCAAAGTCAATCTTTGTCGTTACTAGAAGCACATTCGAGTAAGTGCCACAACTGTGAGGCGCTCTATGAGAGAAGTGCAGCTGGAAAGACAATCCTTGACCGAATCCGCATCACCGCACTGAGTCAGATTGTGGGGACAAACCCAGTTAGTGCCTACATTGACGCCCATAACTTCATATGATTTGTTCATTTAGTCAGAATGCATTATGACCAGTACGCAGCGAGAGCCTATCATGTACAGGTATCTGTACCAAGAGACCGACCTTGACGTAGGTGGATCTGACACACTCATGAAGTTACACCTAATGATAGCATAAGCCTACCACCTGGCAATAACAAGAAATCTATCCATCCCACCTCTCTGCGATGCCTCATGGCAAGGGCATCCGGACAATAATAGAAGAAGAAGCAGATTATGATTTCCCTCATAAACATGCCATCTATCTCAGTCATTTCTCTTCACTATACAGTTTACCACTCAATTGGCACTCAATTTATTATAGCTGTTTATATTTTGTTTAATTGTTTATCACTCATTTAAAATGAAATAATGGTTGTTTATATTTATTGTCAGTCTGCGTACATTTATAATAGTTTAAGTGTGTTAGTGTTAATAACTTGTTCATCAATTTATAATCATTGTTTACTTTAATGTGAAGTGTTAAACATTTTTTTTTTAAATTTCAAAAAGCTAGGTGTACTTATAAAAATGATGAACAGTATTTGTATTTATAACAAACCTGTGTGCATCCATTTCAAGGGCTGCATTGACAAGATGATAGACGAAATAGAGAACAACATTGGAGCTATTGTTGGCATATCATTGGCCGTGCTCATTGTGTTGGTATGTGTAAATAGAACCTGTGTCACATCCTATTACTAGTTCATGTTGATTTAATAAGAACAGCGCTGTAAAGATCACTTTCCAACAATTATAGTTGGTCTTCAAGAGCTACGCCCATGAGAATACACAAAATCTTATTTTCCTTTTCCATTATTTATTATGATGAATTTTTTACCTCCACACTATTCTTTCCAGTGTCATTTCCCATCTAGGTCATGGTTGGTTGTATTCTTTCATAATGTCATGTTTGGGTCTTTATACATAGTTGTTTCAATATCAATATTTACATATCATAAATGTACAAAGATTATATTGTTGATTGATTCATTGATTAATTAATTAATCAATACATATTTTGTTTAATCTAAGCACGAGGCCACCACATCAGTATGCCCCTCTAGGGCCAAGATGCAGCAGTGCATAAGCTGACAGCAGCCAGCAACTCATAGCTGGCTGCTTGCATTGGGGTCAGTGAACCATAGCTGGCTGCTTGCATCAGGGTCAGCGAACCATAGCTGGCTGTTTGCATCAGGGTCAGCGAACCATAGCTGGCTGCTTGCATCAGGGTCAGCGAACCATAGCTGGCTGCTTGCATCAGGGTCAGCGAACCATAGCTGACCAAGACCCTATTCTGCCTCCACGTGGCAGCCATGGCAACAGGCAGCACTAGTGTAGTCTGGCCAAGGGATAGGGATCCCAGTGGGAAGGCAAATCCGGCACTCAAAAAAGCCAGCTGAAATCGGATGTGTTGGATCAAAAGTCTAAGATATTGCAGCCTTGCTGTAAACTATGACACAACGTCCTCTTCAGGATGAACGCAGAAGAAGAGGAAGATATCTGCCCCCTTACTGGAAACTTGCACCTGTTCACTTGTACAGGTAGCTTCTGCAGCAATGGTTTTATATGAAGAGGCTGTTAGCTACTAGCACAGCCTTTGCTAGAGACCCCCTTAAGATATGATTGCACAGCTTGAGTGGATCTATTTTTTCTACCCCAAGTACTTCGCATATGAACATAGTCAAAGTCATGTGTTAATTTGGATCCTACTTTTGATATTTCTCTGATATTCTCACAGATTTGTTTATTGTTGTACTGTTTTAATATGCAATATCCCCAACATCGAAGACAAAAATTCACAAACAGAGGAACAGAAAAAACACAGTTACTAATTACATCAACCAAAAATTTCCACCAACAGCCTGGACACACTCTTATACGGATGGCTCAGCCAAAGATGCGATTGGAAACGAGGGAGGCGACATCACTATAAAACTAAAAAGCAAAGTTTACTCAGCAGCATTTGCCACTGGAAGACGCTGCAGCAATTTCAGTGCCGAAGCCAGTGCCCTGAGACAAGCAGCTGAAATCCTTATAGACCATAAGGAGCAGGCAGAAAAGCAAGTATTAATGGCGCTCAAGAACCAGCACAAAAATGAACTCGGTGCTCTGGCAGACTCACTAAAACGCCTGTCCCAGTGCTTAAAAAAAAGCACA
Source organism: Ariolimax columbianus (assembly GCA_036924085.1). Lineage (NCBI taxonomy): Eukaryota > Metazoa > Mollusca > Gastropoda > Stylommatophora > Arionidae > Ariolimax > Ariolimax columbianus. Next base: position 46,002,595 of record JAVGWX010000010.1, read on the forward strand.
GTCCAGTGGATACCAGCCCACTGCAACATTCTAGGCAATGAGGAGGCGGACAGACTCACCAGAGAGGGAGGAATGCTGCAGCAGAGCGATTCAGAAATCACATACAATGAGACTAAAGCATTTATCAGGGCAACGTACTGTGCAAAATGGAAAAAAGACCACCCTGGCCACATAGAAAACAATGCCTACCATCAACTCTCCTGGCGAGACCAGGTGATCATTCTCCGGCTACGCACAGGTCACAACAGACTTAGATGTCATCTGTACAACAAGTTCAAGATTGGCACTACAGACCCTTGTGCCTGTGGCAAGCTATTGATATTATCTGAATCCATAAAAATGTTAAAGAGAGTCCCATAGGAGACACTGCTGCTGAGGATGAAGTGTTAGAGACTTCATTGTACAAGACCATAGCTTGTTGTGAGTTGGAGTGGCCAATCTTGTTCTTGTTGCTTTTTCTTCCTTAATGATAAGCAAAGTACCCATTTACAGCAATATTGACTGGGGCATGCTGGAATTTGGAGTTGAACCCATTAACTCTCATCCAACCTTGTCTCTGCATGTCTGGAGTCGACGATGAGACATTGCTACTGGAGCGAGTACGGCATCGACATATACGGGCAACTACTCAACCACCTAAGATTTGCTGATGAGATCACACTGAGACACCCGCTGAAGCGACACAGATGCTAGCATCGCTGGAAACAGAGGGCAAGAAAGCGGGCCTAAAGCTATGCGCAACTGTGTCCCTAAATGATACACCATTGGAAAATGTTGATGAATACATCTACCTCGGCCACCTCCTCAACATGGAAAACAACCTGAAGCCTGAGTTTGGCAGGCACTGTCGAGCAGGATGGCGACCTTTAACTCGATAAAGGTGGCAACAGACACACAAGAGACACCAGACTGCGAGCAGACACATTTGACTCAGTGGTCCTACCAGTTTTAAAAAAAAATTATTGCGTTCGCCTTATTTCTCCAATCCCCAAGGTGGTGTGGTTTTTATTTTGTGCCTTTCGGCCCAGTACATCTGACTTCAGCATGAATTTTATGTCAGGGTCTGCTTCCTCCTTCATTTTCTAAGGGTTTGCTTCCCTGAGGTAATGGCTGGTGCTGTGATGGGGATCGAACCCACGGTCCTCACGGTCCTACCAGTGCTATGCTATGGATGTGAAACCTGGTCTCTGAAAAAAGCCACGGAGACCCAGCTAAGGACAACACATGCCTCGCTTGAGCATCATCTTGTGGGCCCATCACTTATGCAACAATGCCAAATGAGCCTACACAACAGTGACATCCAGGCATTGTCATACGCCAAGGATGTCATCCATCATGCCAACAATTTCAAGCACCACTGGGCTGACCATTTAGTCAGAAGGAAAGACAGACACTGCAACCACTCTGTGTTACCCACGCTGCAAAAAAAGACCACCTGGCAGACCCCTCACTAGATGGCAAGATTCGCTCGAGCTGCACAACACTTGCGATCCTGAAACAAACAAAATAGCCATCCACTGAACAACTCATACCGAGACAGAATCGACTGGAAACCAAGATGAGACCAGCACAAAACTAAAAAACAAAGCACTGCTCAAGCTAAGCAAAGAAATGCACTCAGCTACTATGAACTCGCACAAGAGTTGAACTCGCACAACCTGGATAAGGGCTAATGCTCTTGTAGATGCACAGGTCAACTAAAACTAAGACCCCTTAACTTTACAGTGAAGTCACACTAGCACCTAACAAAAATGTGATGATGCTGATTTGACCTGCCTGGCGAAGGAGGTTTGTGTGTTTGAAGCTGCTTGTGCTAAGGTTTTCAAATTTAGCCATTTCTTTCTGGATCCATGTACTGTAGATGATGGTTCTGGGTATTCCTGGCTGTAATGCATTGATATACTTTTCAGTAGGCTCACCACTAAGAGGATCAAATTATCAAACCCCCATATTGTACAACATGTTTCTGCAAGCATAGCAAAGACATGAGGTGCGGTCTTAATCAGTATAAATCACCTGTCTCTGGCATTAGTCTTGCATGTGTTGGACAATCCATTGATTGTCTGTTATCAAAAGAGGTTAGAATCTCAGTTTTACAGTAACCCTTTGCACTTACTGCAACTTTTTTGCATGTCACTGTATATTATATGTATTTTTCCTTTCAGTTTCTGAGCATCATATTCTCAGTGTGTCTCTGTGCCAGCATCGGACGATACAGATGATCGCCTGAATTTAGGTTTTACAGTTTATATGTAAATAAATGATGTCATTGAATTGTTATGCTTGTGCTGTAATTGTATCATTTCATATCTGTAGACATCAGTGCACACCTGGCAGATCTATCAGTGTCTAGTCTCCTCTGGCAAATGTTGAAGGGTGTGGATATTGATTATTTATGTCATTTGCTAATTTGCACCTTTCTATTCCATCACTTATCAGTCATTCCTCCTTAACTTAACATAACTTCTTTGTACTGGTTTACAAGACTCTGTAGAGTCTGTTTACAACCAGTCTCTATTTGATCTGGTTGGTTGGTTATTGATCCAGCGGCCTATGGGCTCCTGCCCTTTGTCCTGCTCTTTTTGATCTAAAAATAGTTATGTGCATCCAATCTTGAATGTTTTAACTGACCCTGTCCCAACTATTTACTTTGGCAATGCTTTCCAAGCATTCACCACTCTCTGACTAAACAAAATGTCCTAATATCTAATCTGGACCTTTCTTGAATCAATTCCTAGCTGTGCCCTTTTGTTCTTGTAGCCGGCTGTACTATGAAAAACTTGTTATAGTCTTCTTCTTCTTCGTACGCATTCTCATAGTCTAATTTATCCTTTCCTTTGATTATCTTACAAATCTGTATTAAAATCCTTTTGAATCCTTCTCTTTTCTAAACACTGTAGGCCGGTTTTTCTGAGTCATTCCTCATAGATATAATTCCGGAATCCCACTATCAGTTTTTTAGCTCTTCTTTGTATCCTATTCAGCATGTTTATATCCCCTCTGCGATAAGGACTCCACACCTGTACACAGTATTCCAATCTAGGTCTAAATAATGCATGCGACTATCACTTCCTTGCTCCTATGTTTAATATTTTTTTTTATCATATCTAACATTGTATTTGGCTTTTTCACTGCTACCTGGACTTGCTCATTCACATTATCTGTATGATCTATTATAACCCCTAGAGCTCTTTTCTTTTCAATCTTCCAACTGTTATTTTAACTTTCCAAACAACCTTTGATGAGGTACTCTATCAAAGATCTTTGCAAAATTTAGATAAATTAACATCCACTAGCTCCCTTTCATCTATCATTTTGGTAACCTCCATGAATTCTAATAGATTTGTTAATCACAATCTCCCTTTAGTAAACCCATGCTGACTATTCCTGATTAGATTAATTTTGTCCAAATGCATTACAATGTTTTCTTTGATTATTGACTCTAAAATTGTGCAGGGTATTTTTGTTAAACTCATCAATCTAAAATTTGCTGGATCTGTTTTTTTGCCCTTTTCGAATAAGGGAATCACTCCTGCATCTTTTCAATCCGTTGAAACAATCCCCTTTGCAAGTGATTGAGAACATAATATAGTCAATCGTTTTGCTAACTGGTCGCTAATTTCAAACAGCATTTTTTGATGAATTTTGACAGACTTTTATCCAGTTTCAATCTCTCCAATTGTTTAAAAACGATTTCCTCTAAAATACAAACTGATCTTAATCCATCAGTATCCATGTCCCTTTTGGAAAATACCTATGGACTCTGTGATCTTGGAGCAGTCTTCTTTTGTGTAGACTGTACAAAACTACTATTTAAGTAGATTGGTAGCATCACTATTCTCATTAATAATTTCTCTGTGATATCTTTGAACATTCCTACTTTGTCTTTCATTTTCTGTTTATTTCCAACATATGAAAAGAAGCTCTTGCTATCAGTCTTGATCTATTCAGCAGTTTTTTTTTAAAAACTAGCTCAACCAACGTTTTATTCTAAACATACACAATTTTGTAAACATTAAAAGAATGAATTATCATAATACATTTAAAACGACAAATGACAAGTTGAATTACCTAGAAAAATGGATGCAATTTTTGAAAAATGTTCCTTTTTTGTTATTCGTGATAAACAATAAACTTTAAAAGAATGTGGATAATATATTTTTCAGAAAATGTTCAGCGTTTTTTGTACCTATTTTTCCTACATTTATTGTCTTTGATTAATCTTTTTTTTTCTATCTATTACAAGCTTGAATGACATGACAAATGAGACTGTCCCTAGCACAAATGGATAGAAGATGTTATTGATCCAGCAGCCTGTGGGCTCCTGCTCTTTGACCAATAGTGGTATTTGCAAGTGTTTGTGAGCTGTTGTTTAGTTCCATACCGGGTGTTCCATCTTATCTGGCCTTAGAGGAAAAGCTCCTTCCTAACACAGTCAAGCACGGGACACTCAAAAAGATGGTATCTGATAGTTTCATAGTGATGGTTGCACAGCCTACACGCTGGAATTAGTCGAGGTTGGATTCTGTTAAGTTCTATGTGTTGAGTGTGAAGTCAGAAAATGGTGCTTTGATCTTTCCTTTTGAGGTGGTTGTTTCTGTCTTTGGGATGGCCATATGTTATGTTCCCGGATCTCTCTTCAAGTGTTACCCATTGCCCATCAGTTCAACCAACTTTTTTGTTCACAATCATCAATAGTTGTTTAACTTTTTGTTGCGTTGCTCTTCTTGACTTGATTCCTTCTTTGCCAGTCTGTCTGCCTTGTCACTGCTAAATGTATTTGAGAGGCCAGAAATCCACTGCATAGCTATTCTGACTTGATGGAACGTAATAAGTATTTAGAAATAGTTGGTCAAGTTCTAGAGCTTGAAAGGAAAACAATGAGTCAATTAAGTTAATGATGCTGCAAAGCATTGATTGAACTCGTCAATTACAGTTTTCAATTGGTACAAGGCTACTTCTGCTGCTGTTATTTTAGCTTCATAGTTATTTCTGCCTGGTAAAGGAACCAGTCTGGTTTTCCTGTAATAGATTCCAGTCTGCCAGAAACACTTGGAGAGTCTTAAAAATGTGATGTTGATGTAGTTGCTCACAAAAGGTTCTCTGGTAGAGACAGGCGAACATTTCAAGGTACTAGGTTGGGATGCTCTCATTAGAAAATATGTATTCCGAACTTGATAGCTTCCAAGCATTTGTCTTTGACTATTGCCCCCATATAGCAACCACCTACAAAAATGGAGCGGTAATCAGTTTGACCTCTCTGGAATCTGAACAAGGAGGAGGGACTATTTAATTTAAGAAAGGTTAAAGGCGAGGACTCGACTTCATTGCCGCGGGTTTCCCCATATGGCTCTTTCTGCAGAACAGTATCGTGGAGCGATGAACCCATGGATCTCCTGAAAAATTGCCATCATGAACCGACCATTGCAGCTTGAATTCAAACCCTGACCGCCTAAACACAGAGCAAAGGGCTTGACCACTTCGCCACAGAGACCCCTTAACGTCTTTATACTGGTTTATAAGACTCTGCAGAGTCTGTATACAATTGCATTTCTTTTATATTCACTTGATCTAAAAATAATTATGCACATCGAATCTATTCTTGAATGCATTAATTGACCCTGCCTCCACTATTTTCTGTAGCAATGCATTCCACGGATTCACTATTCTCTGACTAAAAATAATATCTTATCTAGATCTCTCTATAATTTATTTGAAGCTATGCCCTCTTGTAGGCGGATGTATTTTGAAATAAAAATTGTTATAGTCTAATGTATCCTATTTGTCTGTCTAATTTAGTCCTAATGCACATCATTGTTCTTTAGGAGACAACAACACATAACTTTAACATATCACATATGGTTAATTACAAAATTGTAAGGTAATCGAGGAAAGGAGAGCAAAGATAAATGACACTGAAACCTATCTGGCATGTTGTTAAACAGGGCACTACAAATCCATGACGCCAATCGTCAAGGCGCCTGGAAATGTTGCCATGGCATCAACAATTTTAGTACCAGTGTCTTATTTAATCGCACAATTGCCCTCATTCATCGAGTATATCCCGCCTCAGTTTTAAGAGACACAACCATTAATATTTTCCAGTGTAATATTCCTTTCCCTCCACCGACTTTAAAGGTCAGACTGTAGGCATTGTGTTACACAGCAGCTAAAGGTTGACACAGATAAGGAATATCATACATTTTGCTTTGATAAAAAAAGCATTTAAAAATTTTTTTTACATCGTCGTCGTTCTCCGGCTACCAAGCCCTGAAAAGGGCTTTGCAAGTAACATGATGTAATCCAGAGAACGGAATGTGTCGTGTCGTAGTTCACAGCTTGACTGCGATATTTTAACCTCTAGGTTCGACAGGGGAAAATGAGACTCTTGTTCGGTCATGCACAGCATACTGGCCAGAACATCGATTGTCAGGTATAGTATACTGACCCAAGTCCACTATCTCTCTTCCATGTAGCTTTGATTGCTGACCACTACAGCCCCTGCACTGCTCAGCATCTTGATCCCAATTTAAATTCTACATTTAGAATTCATATTTTCAAGAACAATTTGCTCATACCTTCCAGTATGTTTGCACAACCCAACAAGGAACATTTCATCCAGCCCAATGCCCGGCTACAATAATGTTTACCTGACACCTAGATTCTAAACAAATTTTGTCACCCCTTGATGTAAAACACAACTGCGGAATACAAGGTCGGTTACCAAATCCTGTAGAAATTATAAGCCACAAGAGAACTAACTGAACGTGGCAACACCTCAAGATAGAAGAGGAGCAGCTCAAGTCAGTTTAGGCACTTTAGATAGGCTGTCTGACTCACCGGGAAAATCCCTTGAAATGTCACATTCCACCAATGACTAAATAACAAAACTCATATTGTGCCAGAGTTTATAATCAATCCATGCTCCACACAGAGAAATACAACAAATTCACAGTACAAAACACAAATCACTGTTGAGAGCAATCCTTTCACAGAATTCTGCACTGAAAACAATTGCATAGCCATCATTGTTTCCTGAACACGTTATTATAGTTGTACTGATAGTTGATTCATGCAAGTTGCGTTATTTAGTCAGCCGTTGAATGTGATGTTTCAAAGGGATTTCTGTGTGAGTCAGAAGACCTGTATCTACAGTTGGCTGTGGTTTTGGTACCGTTTGCAAAATTGTCACATATCGATGCAAAGGACTATAGTTGAGCGTAAGGCTATCAACCTCACCATGCAGAAACCTTTGCTACAAGAAACCACACTGCAAACAGGATTCCCTAAAAGCTGATTAGTTTAACTGGTTCACTGCAAAATGTTGACGTCCTTATTTTCATTACAATGCCACAGAACCGACATTTCTGCTTGAACTATTGCTGAAACTCTGATTTGCATATGTGTAGATCACTCATGTTTCCAAGTAACAATACGAATTCAAATCCTGTCATCGACACAGTCCAGTCAACTCAGCTGTAAATGGGTACCTTGTTTACTGTTACGGAAAGAAAAGCAGCGAGGAAGGGAACTGGCCATTCCACCTCATAAACAAGTTCTGACCTCATACAGTGAAGTCTCTTAACAAATCATCTCATACAACAGCATCTGTTCTGGGGGTACCTTTACACATAAAAGCTTTTCAAAAACAACTCTTCCTACATTTATAATGTATATATATTTAGGCTGCAGATCTACTTTGCTCTAGTGTTTGATTCTATGAAGATGGACTCGCACATCAGTTATCCACCCTCCATAGTGGAGTTATAAGCAGCTCGAGTCTAGCCCGCTAAGCAGGAAATCCTCCTCCTGGCTACATCCACCTCATACCAGAGATGGGACCTGCTCAGGGGCTTATACCCCTGTAGAAGTACATATTGACTATGTTTAGTACAGGGGATTTTACATTCCCAAAATAAGTGCGTCCAGAAATCCAAATATAACAGAGTAAATGAGTTAAAAAATTACGAGTTTTGCACCTATGCTTCATCAACTGGAGTGACAAGTTTTTGATTATGGTGATAATGATGTCCGTAATAAACATTGAAAATACAAGAAGAACATTGTAAATAAAAGTTTAATAAACTGTGGTCAATTTTACTATAACAGATACAGCGAAACGACAACAAAACTTTTAGCACAAACGCATAGGTAATAAACAATTTTCAATTAGTCATTTGATGGGCACAGTGCATACCTAGACCAGTGATTCTCAACCTTTTACAGATCGCGAAACCAATAAATATTCACCATGCTCCTACCACTGCATTGATAGCTACATTTAACTCTTGTCCGACACAGCAGGCATCTAAAGCAGTGATTCTCAACCTGTTACAGATCATGCTGGTTAAGAATTTAAACATGGATACCGACTATTTGTTAGTGCCAGTGAAGAATTTAAACATGGATAGCGACTACTTGTTAGTGTTGGTCGAGAATTTAAACATGGATAGCGACTACTTATTAGTGTTGGTCGAGAATTTAAACATGGATAGCGACTACTTATTAGTGTTGGTCGAGAATTTAAACATGGATACTAACTACTTATTAGTGTTGGTCGAGAATTTAAACATGGATACTGACTACTTGTTAGTGTTGGTCGAGAATTTAAACATGGATACTGACTACTTGTTAGTGTTGGTCGAGAATTTAAACATGGATACTGACTACTTATTAGTGCTGGTCGAGAATTTAAACATGGATACTGACTACTTGTTAGTGCTGGTCGAGAATTTAAACATGGATAGCGACTACTTATTAGTGTTGGTCGAGAATTTAAACATGGATACTGACTACTTATTAGTGCTGGTCGAGAATTTAAACATGGATACTGACTACTTGTTAGTGCTGGTCGAGAATTTAAACATGGATAGCGACTACTTATTAGTGTTGGTCGAGAATTTAAACATGGATACCGACTACTTATTAGTGTTGGTCGAGAATTTAAACATGGATACCGACTACTTATTAGTGTTGGTCGAGAATTTAAACATGGATAGCGACTACTTATTAGTGTTGGTCGAGAATTTAAACATGGATAGCGACTACTTATTAGTGTTGGTCGAGAATTTAAACATGGATATCGACCATTTTTACTGCCATTCAAGAGTTTTGATATGAATATCGTCAAAGATGCAGCACATAGAATAAACTGACAGTAGGCTGTTTTTATGAGTGTCAGAGGACCAGAACGTACAAAGACCTACCTTATTGCTCATTTAAGTGGTGGTTCTTAAATCAGCCTGCACTAGTGTAGACTGGTTAAGAGAATTTGGATCGCAATGAATTTAAACCTTGTTTTTAAAAAAAATGGCTGAATTTGGATGCATCGAGCCAAAAGGCACAGGTATTGGTGCCTCACTGTAAACTATGCCACAATGTCCTTTTCAGGGCAAGTGCAGAAGAAGAAGAAAAAGATACTGCCTTTTTTGTATGGACACAAACTAGTTTTCGGGGTGGATACAATAGTTTTGCGATTAATGCTGACTGTTTGCAAGGCTGTTCAAGAGATCAGGTATGGTTATGAACAATTTTATGTGTTGTGAAAGAGTTTTGACGGATATGAAACTCATTTTTTTAGTGCTGGACAAGAGTTTAGGTAGGAACTATTTTAGTACAGTACAACAGTTTACCTATGGATACAAAGTGTTTTTTATTTAGTGATGGATAAGAGTCCAGTGTGGAAGTGAAGTATATTTTATATTTAGTGCTGGACAAGAGTTTAGGTATGAACTATTTTTAGTGCCGTACAGCAGTTTATGTATGGATATCAACTATTTTTTAGTGCCATACGAGAGTTTAGGTATGGATATAAACTATTTTTTAGTGTTGGGCATGATTTTAGGTATGGATACAAATTATTTTTTGGAGCTGGACAAGAATTTAGGTATGGATAAAAATTATGTTTTTAGTGCCATACAAGAGTTTAGGTATGGATATGAACTATTTGTTAGTGCCTAACAATAGTATAGGTATGGATATGAACTATTTTTTAGTGCCGTACAGTAGTTTAGGTATAGATATGACACATTTTTAGTCCGTACAATAGTTTAGGTATGGATATTTACAATTTTTTAGTGCCATACATTAGTTTAGGTATGGATATGACAAATTTGTTAGTGCTGTACAGAAGTTTTGGTTTGAATTTCTATCTCTTTTGTTTAGCTGTACACGTGTTTTGATATGGGTACCATTTGTATGGTTCACATGCTTTGATGTAACCAAAGGGACAGTGTGATATACAGAGTTGTACCTTCATCAAAATAAGATCCAACATTATTTTGTTTCTTGTTTTCCTTAACTTATGTAATGGCCAAGTACCCTGTGCTGTTTTTTTTCACACCTATTGACACTGTGCATCTTTTTTGAAGCACTCATTTTTAAAATAAATGGTTCACTTTCAGGATGGGCATGACACTGCTATTTCTTCTTCTTCTTCTGCGTACACAGTCAGACAGTAACCATTATTTTTTCGAAAAAAGCGGCGGTCATCCTGAGGCTCTCGCCACTGCCATAGAGCTTGTCTTGCAGTTCCACTGGTAATGGCCACATCTGCTCTCTCTGATCCTCGTATGTCGGGCAGTTCTGCAGCAGATGTTCAGTGGTCATTTTACCAGTACCGCACGGGCATTCGTCGGTACACCCTATCTTCAATTTGTTGAATAGGTGGTACCTCAGTCTGTTGTGGCCAGTGCGAAGTCTGAAGACAACGACCTGCTCTCTTCGGTTCAACTGGTAATAGGCATCGTTTTTGGTGTAACCAGTATGTTCGGTTTCCCATTTGGTCATGTATCTGGCTTTGATAAGCCGTTTTGACTCTTCGTACGTCATACTGGTATCTGTTTGAGGTAGTCTTGCACCTTCTTTTGCCAGTCTGTCTGCCTCCTCGTTGCCTTGGATGTTGCAGTGTGACGGAACCCACTGTACCACTACCCTTTTTGGTGCGGACTGCTGGCACAGTTTGCAGAGTGCTGCTCTTAAGTCATTAAGCTCAGTGTTTTTCTGGCTTTTTAGCGCTGTGACTACGGCGAGAGCATCTGTCAGCAGGACTATATGGCTCTCATTTTCACTGTGTGTCAACATTTCTTCCACTGCCGCCCTCAGTGCCTCTGCCTCCGCTCTGAAATTGCTTGTGTACTTACCAGTAGCGAATGACAGTGTTATTTTTCTGCCATTTGGTAGGTTCAGGAATGCTCCTGCCCCTCCGTTCTGTGTAGTGTTTGTTACAGAACCGTCGGTGTATGCATGGGTCCAGTCCATGCTTGGGTAGCTTTTCGTTATGAAGCTTAGGGTAGTGTCTCTCCTTTCTTTTTCAGTCTGGCAGTTTTTGTTTGCAATACCTGGTATATTTTCTACCACCTCTGGAAATATATCCTGCCTCCAGGTAGGTTTTCGTACAGTAGTGATGGGTTTTGGTGTTGTTAGTGCGTTAATGGGATCTTCGTGCATCTTTGCTTTGGCTATTTCTGCAAAGTTTCTCCGCTTTAGTTTCCCATTTCCCAAATTGTTTAGTCTCTGGTACATTGGATGGGCCGTCAGTCTTCGGAGTTTCTCTGACTGCAGCTGGGCTCTGCAGTCTCTTCTATCGGTCATGGATTGCAGTTTTGTAATCTTTTCAAGTTCTACAATTGGCGTTGACTTCATGCCACCTGTTATAATTCTCATGGCTTGGTTTTGAAGTTTGTTAACTTTATCGAAGTTTGCCTTCGCTGCTGTTGTCCATGCCGCAATGCCATACTCGAGAACTGGTCTCACTCTTCCAGTGTACAGTTTCTTTAGTATGCCTTCGTCTGCTCCCCAGCTTGTGCCAGCAGGTTTCCTCATGATTGCCATTCTTTCTCTGGCTTTCATTCGGTTTCTCTCAATCTGACTTTTCCATGTCATGCGCCGATCAAATGTGACTCCCAGATAGGTTGGGTTGTCGTTTGGCTGCAGGATTTTGCCATTTAGACTTAATTTGGTACTTTGGGGTTTTAATGAAAGCGAGAATATTGTGCACGTGGTTTTCTCCTCGTTTATTTTGACCAGCCATGAGTTCGCCCACTCTTCCAGCGATGTTAGGGCCGTCTGCATCCGATTTCTTGCTATGGTGAGATTCTTTTCAGAGGTCCACATAGCCAGATCGTCTGCAAACATTGAGCTATGGACTCTTCTTGGTATATTCTCTGTAATATCGTTTATATATACCAGGAAGAGTGTGGGTGACAATACTCCCCCTTGCGGTACTCCCTGCTCGAGTGTCGCCTTTTTGCTCATCTGCCCTTGTATTTGGACTCTGGCCGTTCTTTGTTTGAGGTAGTGGTTGATCCACTTGTACATCTTCCCACAGACATCACTTCTTCTTAGCTTGACTCTAAGTCCGTCCTTCCAGACTTTGTCAAATGCCTTTTCCAGATCCACCCAAACAGCTACTGTGTGTTTCTGTGCCTGGTAGGCATCTTCTATCTCCTGGGCTATGAGGATGACCTGGTCCTCAGTGGATCTGTGCTGTCTAAAGCCGGCTTGCTGTGGAATTAGTATTCGTTTTTCTTCCAGATGCCACATCAGTCTGGTGTTTATCATCCGTTCCATCAGCTTGCCGACACAGCTCAGTAGGCTGATGGGCCTGTATCCATTTGGATCTGTTTTATCCTTTCCTGTTTTTGGTACCGGTACCAGTATTGCGTCTTTCCATGCCTGGGGTACAATACCCCTTTTCCAGCTTTGGTTCAGGACTGATAGTAGTTTCCTCTTCGCTGTTTGGCCCAGCCCCATCAGCATTTCGTTTGTTATCCCGTCTTTTCCGGGAGATTTCCTTTTCTTTAGTGTTCTCATAGCCTCTTCCATTTCGCGCATTGTTAGTTTGGCCATCATGTGCTCTTCGGGAGCCGTATTTTTGTTTTCGTGTCCCTTTAGCTCTTCGCTAATGTCTGTATGCTTATCTGCAGGGACCTCGATGTGGTTTGCTCTGGCATAGTGGTCGACAAAGGCGTTTGCGGATTTCTTACCTGTGATCAAGTTCTCGCCCTGCTTGATAGTAATTTGTTTATTTGACGGGGTTTCGTCGTTCATGGCTCTGACACACTGCTATTTAATAAGCCCAAACACAAGCAAGTTTGCGCTGTAAACACTGCCAGTGACCTTTAAGACATGTCCCTTTTGCCCCTCTCCATCAACCTTATAGTGAACTTACAATTGGCTACATTTAAACCTAAACCAATGTTAGGTATGATAAAAATAAATATTAAACATAGGAGCAAGGAAGTGATAGCCAAACTGTATAAAGCATTAGTTAGATTGGAGCCCTGTGTACAGGTGTGGAGTCCTTATCATAGAGGAGAAATATACTTGAAAGAATACAAAAACAGAGTGACAAAGATGATAGTGGGATTCCAGAATTACAGTTATGAGGAAATCCTCAGAAAAACAAGTCTACGGTGTCTAAAAAGGAGAAGAATTCGAGGTGACTTAATTTGTTTTCAAAATACAACCACCTACAAGAACAAGAGGGCATGGCTAAAAATTAACTAAAGAAAGGTCCAGATTAGATATCATGAAATATTGTTTTAGTCAGAGACTGGTGAATTTTTGGAATGCATTGCCACATGAAGTGGTAGAGGCAGGAACAGTTAATGCATTTAAAAGTAGATTGGATGTGTATAGCTTTTAGAGCAAACAAATTTAAATGAATCTGGTTGTAAACAGACTCTGCAGAGTCTTCTAAACCAATATAAAGACGTTAAGTTAAGATAAATAAAAACAATTTTTACTATGTTCTGATGTTTGCTAGGTCCTTGATAAACGCCTCTTTAGTCAAATCGTCAGTTAACATCTGTTTCTGTTCTCATAACAAAGCTGTGTTAATTAAAAAACAAACTGTATATCTACCATTCAATAAATCAATCAATCAAATTGTTCAGATCCACATGAAGCACATGCCTTCAAGAAATACGGATCAAGTTCTCCTGCTTTGGGCCATCCATTCCCGCCTATAATGTTTCCATTATGTTTGTCTCGAACTTTTCCCTCTACGTGTGCGTTGGTCTGTACTACCTCATCTTGCCCTGCGGTCCCCAAAACAAAGTCTGTGCTGCAATGTTATCAGTTCAGTTCTCTAATGTGCCTCCCATCCAACGCCAACTTTGTCACTACACGCCATGCTCCACCACTATCTGTCTGAACACCCACCCCCCCTCTTCTTCTGCGTTCGTCCTCAATCTCCCGCTACCAAGACCTGAACGGGGCTTTGCAAGTAGCAGGATGTAGTCCGGAGAACGGAATGCGTTGTGTTGCTTGCTAGTTTACATCTTGACTGCGATATTTGCACCTTTCAGTCCGACACATCCGTCTTCGGCAGAGACCCCCCCTTCTAATAGTTCCACATCAGTGATCCAATCAACTCATCTCAATTATACCAGAGGTAGCTATTTCTCTATATTATTCCGATTATTGTGTCCTGGTCGCTGGAACCAATTAAGGTATCCATAACAGAACTTTCTAACATACCTATCTATTTTAACACACCTTTAGACAACACCTCACATTGTACATTAATGTTTATTTAGAATTCAAGAATTTACAACACACAATAAATCTTTCGTTCTACTTATTCATAAAAATGACCGTTACGTCTCATGATTTATTCTGTAAATGGTATCTGTTATTGGGGAGTACGTGCACTTGCACTCATGGAAATCCCACACTAACTTTACCCAGGTCTTATCGTTGGGGCAATGAATTAGGATTCATATCACTTCTAATCTTGTGTATCTGCTTGTCTAGTAGAGGAAAGTTCTTGTTCGAGCTGGAAAGGAACTGTTCCTGAATACAAATTGCTTCATCTGACTGTGCCTATAACGTGGTACTGAGTACTACTTTGATGAATTAACTTGAGTGATTTGAAACTTTGCAAGTGTTTGACGATTTCTCTTCCTCTCTTGTTTGTAAACTATCAAATTTGTGATGAAGTATGTGTTTGTCTTGCTCCAAGTGGGACTGAACAGTCCTCTAAAAGGCATGAACTGTTTTCTTGTCTGGAGTATCTTCTGAAGTACATAGTTTTGGTGCCAATCAGTTTAGCAGTTTAGTTTTCCCTGAATGGCCAATTGGACTACTTTGTTAGTTTTAGCATAGAGCTATTCATTTGAATGTTCTAATACCATGTTGAAAAAAACTCCTGTTTGACTTCATTTGGGGTTCTAAAATGTATATCATACATTCTCCTCATTGCTACAATCATTCATCCGTGAAATTATTACCTGTTTCGCCACCACCTCGTATTGTTGTCAGAGCCATAGAATAGAATGTACAGCAAATTGGAGCCACAGATTTATATTTCCATTTTTGACTAAATTTCTTTCGACTTCATCCCAATGCAATGAAAGCTCCTGTCACCTTCCATATTGGCAAGCTGATATCTCCGTATGTACCTCCAAATCCATACATATTGCCACTAAGATATTTGAATGATTCCACATCCAGTAGTTATGCTCCTGCCAACATAATTTGAATATCACTGTTTATTATTAAGGCTTGTCTTCCCACCCCTAGAGATTGGAATGGGGGAGAGAAACAGGGTGGGTGTATGGTGAATTTATGAGGCCAAGAATTAAAGCCACATACCTAAACAGTTGCCAGAGAATGTACAGACAAGGTTTAACTTTTACCCCAGATGGAAGAAAAAAAAACACGTCTTTTCAAAGTTTTGAACCAATGTCCACTTGGTAGAGAAACCATGATCCTAACCAGTCAGCCTTGTGCTCTTCGGTACCTTTTACCCTTGTAATGAATACTCTTCTATGTTACTAGGCAAACATGATCTGCGAGAATGTGAAAGAGTCATAGGTCCCAAAGGGGTGCAAGAAGAAAGGGGAAAGAAGAACGGGATCTCTCTCGCAATAGTTTGAGAAACTCAAACCGGTAGTTTGAGAACCTTGACGGCGCAAGGAAGATTCTTTGAATAAGTGATTGCTCACTAAGGGTCAAAGTTATCGAGTGTCCAGGAAAGCGATTATCATACTACAGGCATGTTACCCAGGCACACATGACGCAATACTATGACGCAGCTGCTGGAGAAAGGCAGAATATGCTGGTCATAAGCAGACAGTGCATTTTATACTAAAGGGAGGTAGTTGACAAGCATTAACTCCATCAAAAAATAGAGACTCCTTTGTATAACCAGGTGTATCAAGAAGAAAAGGAGTCTGAGACTAAGTTAACGACTAAGCAGAAAATTATCCATGCTGAAAAATATTTGGAACTGGTAAGTGAGTAATCTGTGCAGAAGCTATTACTCCAGGTGAGACTAGAACGATTAGGATAAAGCGAGACTAGACTGTAGCAATAATCGGTGAACAGCTTTGAAAAAACATAGACAAGCATTTTGCAATTAGGCACTCGTGCTGGGGCACATCAGTCAGACAATGGAAGAAGGAACATTCGCAGAGGGCCAAAGACTCGCCCGGATTCGCACGTGGGTTAAGGCCTACAAGTGTCGAAGTAAATGTGAGGCAGGAATCATTCATTCTCTGAGTCTTGAACTTTTGTCTTGAGAGAAAGACTTAACCTGAGTGGAGAGTTCTGTGGCTCACAAATCATCAAAGGTTTAGATGCCAGACTTAACTGAAAGCAAGTCATGTGGACAATAAAGACGCAGAGTCCTAGACTAGTTCAGAAAATTGAGTCCTATATCAGTCCCCATAAATAAGCTGAATCTGAGCAGATCTCGAAGTAGATCTGAAGCTGATTTCAGTAAACAGATCTCGAAGAAGTAGATCTAACGGTGAGTCATTGAAGGTGAACTGAAATCAGTCTGAAAAAATGAGCTGATAGGAGAACTAAGTTAAGTGAAAGATCCAGTCTGAGAGCTGAGTCCGAGAGCTGAGAGCTTAGAACTTGTAGGTAGACTGTGCTAGTCTCAAGAAAGATAACAATAGGATAGTCCAAATTAGTCAGACACAGAGAACATGGGTAAATGAACCAGGGAACACCATCTGTGCAACTTGCATGAAACACCTGACTTTCAGATTGTAATATAGTACAATTTGCTGTTATAATAGTAAATTACGTCATGTGATTAGCTATGAATAGTCAGTTCATTGTTCTGTTATAAGTTAGAATAATTTATTGTGTAAATTGTTCCTTGGTGTAGTTAAACGAGTATATAATAAATAAGAGCCATTCATTTGTTGCAAAGCTTGGTGATCATCTGTTATCTGAGCATAGCAGAAAATATATATATCAGTAGCATAATACAGTGGGTAGTCTGTGATAAGAAAGAAAATTGCAGCAATCAATACAGCAGAAGCTTGGGAAGATAAAGTGGAGATGACCAGTACACATACACACACACACACACACACTCAAAAAATAGCTGGACATTACAAGATATAAGCTGTATTGGAACCCACAGAGAAAGAAGAGTTGGGAGACCAAGAACCACATGGCTAAGAACAGTGGAAGAAGAAGTCAGTTAAGTCGAGAACAGAGAATGAGACCAAGAACTAAAGGGGAAAGAGCGGCGGAAGAAGAAGGCCAGTTGAGGACTGCTTGACGGAACACGAGGAGAAAGAGATCAGCTGCGAGATCAAAGAACACACGACAGTGATCAGCAAAAAAGGACGTCAGATTAAGTTGAGATCTGGGGAAATAATGCTTATCCGGTCAAGCACAATATACTGACCAAGACCACTATCTCTCTTCCATGTAGCATTTACTGGAAAGAGGCTGTTTACACGGCAGTCTGACTGGCAAGATGTGGATCGACGTAACCCCTGTATTAGTGAGCGTCAAACAGATGGAACCAAACATAGCACAACCGCCTGGAGGACCGCAGTCTACCTTCATCAGCACGCTCGGGGCGTAAGGAAATCTACTTCAATCCGCTACTTAACGCCTGTTTCTGGGCACACGCAAAACTAAACATACTCGTGGGCATTCAATGACAACATGCTATGGCCCCATTGACGGAATCCGCAGAGAAAGAGACGGAAGACCCACATGGCAAAGAACGATGGGAGAGAAGGGGTCAGTTCAGTTGAGGTCTCATGAAATGACTTTAGAGAACAACAGATTTAGAGCACGTGTTGCGGCCCATTGTTCCAGGACAAAGCAAACGATGAATAATGAAAAAATATACTTTATTATCTGTCACTGGTTAAAACACAACAGTAAATAAATTTTCAACCTATAGATTGTACGATTTTGGAATCAGAAGTGGGTGGAGCCTATATGGATTACTGTTAGGACGGAATAGACACGTGAACAATTAGCAAATTGCGTGTGCCATCAATATCCACACCATTCGGGATTTTCCGGTAGAGACTAGACAACTATGGATCTGTCAGTGGTGCACTGTTCTTGTTTCTTCATAACACAAAATAATATAATTACAGCACGAGCATAAAATAATAAACTATATACATCATTTATTGACATCTGTACTGTAAAGCCTTGTTTTATACGATCATGCTGCCTTGCCCGATGCTTGTGCAGACACATACTGAGAATATGACACTCAGAAGCTGAAAAGAGAAATAATAGTTTTACAGTAAAGTGCAAAACGCTGTTGTCAAGCGTAACGTTACGGTAAAATTTAGATTTTAACCTTTTTTTGGATAACAGACCAACAATGGATTGTCAAAATTGTCCGAGGCTACCATCAGGATCAGGTGAAATATACTGATCACGACTTGCACCTATAGGTCACTTTCGCGTTTCTTGTAACATGTTGTTACAGCAGCATGTACAACTAGGTGGTTATATGCAGTGATCCGTTGCATGTGCGCATAATGAGGGACTTAGCATTGCAGTACAGTCAGAAATGCCCCGATCATCTTCTTCAGTACGTCTGTACATATAGAATGAACCATTGTAAACACGATGTCCGAGATAAACAGCCAACAGTGACGGACGTTGCTCGGAACAACATGGATCGCAGACACCTCATTCTCTCGGCTGTTTCAATCCTCATCAAGTTTTATTTGGCATCTGTAAGACTTCATATGGTAAGGGGTTCAATTCCAGTCCCAAGCACGTTTCAGTCGACTCAACTGTAAATGGGGACCAGCCTTACGTTTTGAGAAGGAAAAGCAGCTAAGAAGGGAACTGACCACCGCCCTACACAAAAAGCTGTGGTCTCGTACAATGAAGTCTCTTCTTACACTTCGTTCTTCTTCTTCGTACGCTGTCAGACGTCAACTTGAATTTATTCGAAGAAAGCAGCTGTCATGCTCAGGCTGTCGACACTGCCATAGAGCTTGTCTAGTGTTGGCACTGGTGATGGCCACATGTGCTTTCTATGGTCCTCGTATGTCTTGCAATTTTGTAGCAGATGTTCAGCGGTCATTTTCCCTGTACCACAGGTGCATTCGTCAGTGCCACCTATCTTCAGTTTATTGAATAGGTGGTACCTCAGTCTGTTGTGGCCTGTGTGGAGTCTGAAGACCACGACCTGCTCTCTTCTGTTCAACTGATAGTAGGCATCATTTTTTGTGTAGCCAGTATGTTCTGTTTCCCATTTGGCCATGTATCTGGTCCAAATAAACCTTTTGGACTCTTCGTAGGTCACACAAGAATCTGGTTGTGGTAGTCTTGCACCTACTTTTGCCAGTCTGTCTGCCTCCTCGTTGCCTTGGATGTTACAGTGGGATGGAACCCACTGTGCCACTACTCTTTTTGGTGCGGACTGCTGGCATAGTTGACAGAGTACTGCTCTTAAATATTAAGTTCAGTATTTTTCTGGCTTTTTAGTGCTGTAACTACGTCCAGGGCATCTGTAAATAGGACTATCTGGCTTTCATTGCTTTCATCTGTCAGAATTGCTTTTACTGCAGCCTTCAGTGCCTCTGCCTCCGCTCTGAAATTGTTTGAGAATTTTCCAGTTGCCACTGACAGTGACACTTCATTCCCGACAACAGTGTCTGCTATAGGACTAACTTTAGAATACGTTACGACAAACTTGGAGCTTTAATAACACATCGAAATGGCGATCCATTCAAGCTATGTGGACCATGTAAACCATATAAACAATGTGGACCACGTGGACCATATAAACAATGTTGACCATATGCACAATGTGGACCATATGAACCATGTGAAACTGTTATAACCACAAAACAAAAATCACAGCAATAAACACGACTATTCTGGCAAAACTCAATAAGTTCTAGAAAGGAAATAAAAAAATATCCGATATTGTAATCTTCACTTATTCAAAAACAACGACAGAAGCACCAGAAACACACCTGCAAAGACAGAAACACTAGAAACACACCTGCAAACAACGACATAAGCACCAGATACACACCTGCAAACAACGACAGAAGCACCAGAAACACACCTGCAAGGACAGAAACCCTAGAAACACACCTGCAAACAACGACAGAAGCACCAGAAACACACCTGCAAAGACAGAAACACTAGAAACACACATGCAAAGACAGAAACACTAGAAACACATCTGCAAACAACGACAGAAGCACCAGAAACACACCTGCAAACAACGACAGAAGCACCAGAAATACACCTGCAAAGACAGAAACACTAGAAACACACCTGCAAACAACGACAGAAGCACCAGAAACACACCTGCAAAGACAGAAACACTAGAAACACACCTGCAAACAACGACAGAAGCACCAGAAACACACCTGCAAAGACATAAACACTAGAAACACACCTGCAAAGACATAAACACTAGAAACACACCTGCAAACAACGACAGAAGCACCAGAAACACACCTGCAAAGACATAAACACTAGAAACACACCTGTAAACAACGACAGAAGCACCAGATACACACCTGCAAACAACGACAGAAACACTAGAAACACACCTGCAAACAACGACAGAAACACTAGAAACACACCTGCAAACAACGACAGAAACACTAGAAACACACCTACAAACAACGACAGAAGCAGCAGAAACACACCTGCAAAGACAGAAACACTAGAAACACCTGTAAACAACGACAGAAGCACCAGATACACACCTGCAAACAACGACAGAAACACTAGAAACACACCTGCAAACAACGACAGAAACACTAGAAACACACCTGCAAACAACGACAGAAACACACCTGCAAACAACGACAGAAACACTAGAAACACACCTGCAAACAACGACAGAAACACACCTGCAAACAACAACAGAAGCACCAGAAACACACCTGCAAACAAGGACAAAAACACTAGAAACACACCTGCAAACTACGACAGAAACACTAGAAACGCGCCTGCAAACAACGACATCTACACTAGAAACACACCTGCAAACTTCATCTTTGACGTTCCTCCTGAAAATGACACTGTATCGTAGTTTACAGCAAGGATGTGAAATCTGCACCTTTCGGCCCGACGTATCCGGTTTCAGCTAGCTTTTTATTTGGTATCAGGCTTGCTTTCCCACTGCGATCCATATTTTCTTAGGCAAACTGCACTAGTGAAACTGAACTTATTTTGAGTTAGCACCCTTAAATCAACGTAGAATGATGAATGTCTGAACTGTTGAACGAAAGGATCTACTAGGCGTACCGTGTATATAGAAATGGCGCACTCAAACTAAACGACAATATCAACGAAATGCATCGCGGGAAGCAGATCATGATGTTCTAACTTAGGATAGAACACACCTGACTTAAAACATAAACAAGTTAGACCCTGCAGACGCACCTAACTGTCGCAACTGCACCCATACGAGACATTTTAAAATGTGATGCTTGCTTATTCAAGGCTCCACAGAAAGAGAAAGGCTATTGCCTGCACAACGACAAACTCTAACACATTATACAGCTTCCCTCACCAGCTACAATAAACTAGCTAATTCTTCAACCTGGCATTGACTGCAAAAGACCTCGTTAATCAACATGTTCTTCGTCCATCGTAATCAACGAGGACCACTTCATTAGCATTGACTGTTCACATGCGTTCTAGGATAGCTAAATGAGCCAATCTGAGCCTTCAGTTGCCTGTTGCACTTTGTACAGGGAAATAAGACACATCCTTCCATCGGGGTTGAAGAAGGGTTGATGTGAGTTGACTTGCGGAGCGATCGTCTCTGGATAGCCTCAGTTATTCTTGCTACCTCATGTCTCTGAACACCCTCAGCAATAGTGCTGCGCCAGTCTGTGCCACTGTGGCAATTCTTTCCCAGTCATCGTGGAATATCGCACTGGATCAGTGATCTCTTAAGAAAGTTTGTCCTTGTAACTTTTCCGCTGCCCACCGCATACTCTCTTGCCATATTGGCGTTCACTATAGAGCAGCCCTTTTGGTAGACGTTGATCCGACATGCGTACCACATAGCTAGCCTATATCAGCTGTGCTGCACATATCGTGCTGTGCATATTGAACATGCCCGATCGCGCTAACACATCTGTATTTGGCACGATGTCTTGCTATCTAATCTTCAGCAGTTTCCGCAGGCAGTGCAGTGCACGTGAAAGTGGTTTAATTTCCTGCCATTGCGACTATAGACGGTCCAGGTCTCACATGCATATAGGAAGGTAGGTAGAACAATTGCAGCGTAGACTTTTATTTGTGTTTGAGGCCTGATCCCTCGCTTATCCCATACCTCAGTATGAAGTCTACCATATGTTTGAGGCCTGATCCCTCGCTTACCCCATACCTCAGTATGAAGTCTACCAAATGTTTGAGGCCTGATCCCTCGCCTATCCCATACCTCGGTATGAAGTCTACCAAATGTTTGAGGCCTGATCCCTCGCTTATCCCATACCTCAGTATGAAGTCTACTAAATGTTTGAGGCCTGATCCCTCGCCTATCCTATACCTCGGTATGAAGTCTACCAAATGTTTGAGGCCTGATCCCTCGCTTATCCCATACCTCAGTATGAAGTCTACTAAATGTTTGAGGCCTGATCCCTTGCTTACTCCATACCTCAGTATGAAGTCTACTAAATGTTTGAGGCCTGATCCCTCGCTTACCCCATACCTCAGTATGAAGTCTACCAAATGTTTGATGCCTGATCCCTCGCCTATCCCATACCTCGGTATGAAGTCTACCAAATGTTTGAGGCCTGATCCCTCGCTTATCCCATACCTCAGTATGAAGTCTACTAAATGTTTGAGTCCTGATCCCTCGCTTACCCCATACCTCAGTATGAAGTCTACTAAATGTTTGAGGCCTGATCCCTTGCTTACCCCATACCTCAGTATGAAGTCTACTAAATGTTTGAGGCCTGATCCCTCGCTTACCCCATACCTCAGTATGAAGTCTACTAAATGTTTGAGGCCTGATCCCTCGCTTACCCCATACCTCAGTATGAAGTCTACTAAATGTTTGAGGCCCGATCCCTCGCTTACCCCATACCTCAGTATGAAGTCTACTAAATGTTTGAGGCCTGATCCCTCGCTTACCCTATACCTCAGTATGAAGTCTACTAAATGTTTGAGGCCTGATCCCTCGCTTACCCCATACCTCAGTATGAAGTCTACTAAATGTTTTAGGCCTGATCCCCCGCTTACCCCATACCTCAGTATGAAGTCTACTAAATGTTTGAGGCCTGATCCCTCACATACCCCATACCTCAGTATGAAGTCTACTAAATGTTTGAGGCCTGATCCCTCGCTTACCCCATACCTCAGTATGAAGTCTACTAAATGTTTGAGGCCTGATCCATCGCTTACCCCATACCTCAGTATGAAGTCTACTAAATGTTTGAGGCCTGATCCCTCGCCTATCCCATACCTCAGTATGAAGTCTACTAAATGTTTGAGGCCTGATCCCTCGCTTACCCCATACCTCAGTATGAAGTCTACTAAATGTTTGAGGCCTGATCCCTCGCTTATCCCATACCTCAGTATGAAGTCCACTAAATGACGCACTTGCCCTGGCTATTTTTTCATTCAACAATAATCAACAAGAACAACACTATGACGAAAAACAATGCCGATGGAAATCAAGATATTTATATTCTCGGGAACAAAGTTCAAGGACACAGACTATAATATGAATTGTTGGAAAGTGATCTTTACAGCCCTGTTGCTAAAATATATACAAGCAGACATAACTTTTTTTTTTTTTTTTTTTGCTTAGATGTTTGCCTCACTAGTTTCTTCTGGCGGAGGCGCGCCATTTTCCACCCCAGACCGTAGTCAATTGGGCGATATCAGGACGCATAAACCAGTGCTTGGATGCACGTGTGCATCTGTATGTACCTATGCTAGGTTTGTGCGCCCTCAGAAGCTAGCCCAACCAAAGTGCAATGGAAGGGCTTTACCACGAGGGCGCGTGTGAAAGTTGTGCAAGGGTGTGACTGTAGGACAGAGTCAAACGAAACAGGGGGAGGTAAGAGGAGAAAGAAGGGGAAGAGTTGAGTGAGATGCACACATAACTAGCGGTGACTCAGTCTATTTATACCTACCAACACAACGAGCACGGCTAATGCGATGCCAGCTATAGCTCCAATGTGGTTTTCTATTTCGTTGATCATCTTGTCAATGCAGCCCTTGAAATGGGTGTACAGAGGATTGTTATAAATACAAATTGTGTTTATTAATTATAATAAGTACACACATATTTTTGAAATTTATAAAACGAGCTTTAACACTTCTCATAAAGTAAATAATGATATAAACTGATGGACAAATGTTTAACACTTACACATATAACATATAAATGTACGCAAACATAATAAATATTAACATCTATTATAACTTAATAAACGAGATATTAACAATTGTAGAAAACATATAGGTATAGTAAATTGATAGCTGAGTATATGTTCTTCTTCCTTTGCGTTCCGGCTTTTCGGTTAAGCTAGATCTAAGACGAAGTACACAGTTCTCTCCAGGTCCGGGTGATAGTCCCGCAGCTTGTGGGCCAGCTCGGCTCCCTCTGGCCAGGTTTGGCAACGTATGTCTCTGTATGCTGTGCAGTCCTGTAGGATGTGTTCAGGGGTTTGAACTCTGGTTCCACATGGGCAGTCACTCGTGTGTGATATCTTTTGTATTTGCAGGTGGCCCAATATACCACAGTTACTTGTTCTCAGAGAAAAATGGCGGTTTGTTGGTATCTGTGCAGCTGGTGGATTGGGTCAGGTCTATTGTTTACGTCCATGTCTTTCTTATAACTTTAGTTGTACTGATTGTGGGTGATAGTTTGTAACTCCCGGTAAGACACTGAGTGTTTAAGTTGCTCCATTCTGCCACCTTCTTTGGACAGAAGATCAACTCCTTCGTTCCGTGTAATTCCATAATGTGACAATGGAAGGGTAGGCACTACGAGCAGATGTTGAGATCTGATATGATTTCCCGCAGCATTTGTTCACATATAGTGTTTTGTATTGCTTCTAATAGTGATCTGCAATGTATAAATAATACAATCTGAGTTTCCGTGTATTCGTCTCATATGGTGAACATTCGTATTGCCTGTAGGCGTGTCATAGACTCTGCCCTAAGACCAGAAGAAATCTTCCCAGTATTGAAAGCCTTAGGTTATTTTAACTTTGTTGTATCTTACAAAAATGCCATCTACGACATCCTTAACTGCGCCTTCTGCGTATCCATCTGCGTATACGCTAATCCAGTCCTTAGGGCTTTATTTCCTTCAATCATCATACAAGCAATAGTATTTCGGTGGATTGACTGACATTTTTCATTTTTTTACATTTAAACAGAAGTATAAACTATTTTAAATGGATAAAATGATATATATTCGTTTAAATAATGAACTTATTGACTTGACAGAGTTGCTCACTGACTTGACCAACATCTACCGTCGTGTGTAGAATTCTTCTTTTCTTGTTGTTGTGGCTTAACTTCGCCCAACGCTCCTTTCTCTCCTCTCCCGTCAAGCCTGGCAGGTTGCTGTCTCTTTATTCTTCACTCCTCTTTAAATGTGTTGTGTCTTCCTACCCGATCATTATCATCAGCATCTCATAGGATTTTTAAATGTTATTTTTATGGATTATTATTTCAAGTATTTTCTCCTAGGATTTGCAAATGTTTCTGGTCGCAGAACTTTCAAGGACATAAATACTTCATGTCTTTGCTGTCAGATTAGGTCAGGTCATGAGTCATTGTTAATCCAGTCGGATTATTCAGGTTAGATCCAACCTGCCATGCAGTCGAATCATATTAAGTCAAATTGCCGTCTGCAGTGCTGTCGGAAGATACAGCTGCCATGTCCAATACTGTCGGATCAGAATAGGTGTCCCTCCAAAGATGTCGGGTCATAATAGGTGTAATCTCCAATGATGTCTGTCAGAGCAGGTGTTATCTCCAATGATGTCGGGTCATAATAGGTGTAATCTCTAATGATGTCGTGTCAGAGCAGGTGTTATCTCCAACGATGTCGGGTCATAATAGGTGTAATCTCTAATGATGTCGGGCCAGAGCAGGTTTTTATCTCCAATGATGTCGGGTCAGAGCAGGTGTTATCTCCAATGATGTCGGATCATAACAGGTGTTACCTCCAATGATGTCGGGTCAGAGCAGGCGTTATCTCCAATGATGTCGGGTCATAATAGGTATAATCTCTAATGATGTCGGGTCAGAGCAGGTTTTATCTCCAATGATGTCGGGTCATAATAGGTGTAATCTCCAATGATGTCGTGTCAGAGCAGGTGTTATCTCCAATGATGTCGGGTCATAATAGGTGTAATCTCTAATGATGTCGTGTCAGAGCAGGTGTTATCTCCAATGATGTCGGGTCATAATAGGTGTAATCTCTAATGATGTCGGGTCAGAGCAGGTTTTATCTCCAATGATGTCGGGTCAGAGCAGGTGTTATCTCCAATGATGTCGGATCATAACAGGTGTTACCTCCAATGATGTCGGGTCAGAACAGGCGTTATCTCCAATGATGTCGGGTCAGAGCAAGTGTTATCTCCAATGATGTCGGGTCAGAGCAGGTGACATTTTCAATGCTGTCGTTAGAAAGCAGATCAGCGGCCATCTCCAATGGTGTTGTATCAGAAAAGGTGTCATTTCCAATGTTGTTGGATCATACCTTCTGCTATGTTTAATGATGTAGGATAGCATCAGTACAGATGCCATCCCCAGTGATGTCGTATCAGTGCATACAAATTGCCATCTCCGATTTTGTTGGATCAAATAAGATAAATTGTCAACTATCATGCTGTCGGATGAAACAGTTATCATCGCTAATATTGTCAGATCAAACCAGAAAATATGTCATCTCCAATACTGTTGAATCAGACCTGACCAGCTGTCATCTCAAAGTACAGTGGAATCAGCTCTAATCAGTTTTGTCCACACTAATAAGAAGTCCCTCTAGAGCTTCACGTTTTCTATATCTTGTCTTAAGGAATAATTCCTGATGATCTCTCGTCGTCATCTTCTGTACCTGTCTGCGTGGTAGAATGATGACTAATATGGATACGCTGAGGTAGACCATCGGTAAATGTATCCTTGGCTTTCTATTAGCGAAGGAAAGTCAAATAGGAAGGGAACTAGCCACACCACCTCATAAAAAGCTAAGGCCTATTATAATGAAGTCAGGAATACTTCATCTTCGAGGCAGTATCTGCTTAGTGAATATATCGACCATACATACATCCTTCCAGCACAATTTTTAACAATATTTCATGAACTATTATATGGCCAAAATATTCTAACATTCTGACTAATTTTATTTTATTTATTTTATTTTAATCAATAACTTCTCACGGACCTTCATGATTGTTATGTTCTTCAATATCCTCAAAATGCCACACTCAGTCTTCTAAATATCCACATCTGCAATGCCTCTGTTATCTCTTCTGGCGTTTCTGCCATTGCTATGTTTCTGGTCTCGTCTCGTCTTTCTCATAACCCTAAGAGGTCGTAATGGCATTACATATCACTGCTGCTTTTTCAAAGTGCGAGTGATGTTTCTTGGTCCTGTTTCAAACCGGGCGGGGCCCAACCCTGTCCCGGCGGCGTGATCACGCATCGATCCAGTATTTGTTTGTCTTTTTTGTTGTTCTCTTCTGTGTTGTTTTCGTCGGGCATGCCAAGTGCTGGTTTTACAGATGATTTTAAGACACGATATTTTCTATATAAACCCCCCAGTGATAGAAGTGGGTAGTGATGTGTAGTAATCCTGGGTGCAATAAGAGTGTTCCTGATATAGATACAGCTGTGCTAGAATGGCTTGTATAGTGTTCGACAAGGTCGTTGAGCGGGTGTTGGACACCAGTTTTGACCGCGTTGTCTCCATTGCGTGCGATGTCTCGACTTTGACCAGTGTTCGCCGGTCATCTTTTCGATGAACTTATCAGTCTTCACAATGACCAATAGAACACTTCAAAATGATCAATAAACACTTCAACATGACCAATAAATCACTTCAAAATGACAAATAAAACACTTAAAAATGACCAATAAAACACTTCAAAATTATCAACAATACACTTCAAAATGACAAACAAAACACTTCAAAATGGCCAATAAAACTTCACAATGCCCAAGAAAACATTTCACAATGCCCAACAAAACACTTCACAATGAAAAAAAACAACCTTCACAATGCCCCACACAATACTTCACAATGCCCAACAAAACACTTCACAATAAAAAAAACAACCTTCACAATGCCCCACACAATACTTCACAATGACCAACAAAACACTTCACAATGAAAAAAAACAACCTTCACAATGCCCCACACAATACTTCACAATGACCAACAAAACACTTCACAATGAAAAAAAAACAACCTTCACAATGACCAACAAAACACTTCACAATGCCCAACAAAACGTTTCACAATTGTTTAATAACTGTCCGACTGTTTTCAACAGTGAGTATGGTCTAGACTGTGAACCATCACTAGTATCAGTTTTAACTCGTTTCCTCTTATTTATCGCCTGAGTGCGTTGTCCATTTGATTCTTTTTTAAGGAAGCTTGCTTCTGTGCATTTTACACAGTTTATTTATATTTGCGTTCCCATGTGAAGCATAAACCTGAAATACAGCTGATCTCTCTACAAGAAGCCTGTATTATCGCTGAATACAACATTAATGTTTCTTGCACACTGGAGTTTCTAGCCACAAGCACAACTTTCTTCGTTTTCTAGAACATGCTTGAATAGTTACATTTGTCCTATTCGATGCACGTCGTGTACCACTTGGATGTTACCTCAGATCAGGTCAGGTCATTCCGTAACCAGTGAGGTCGTTGAGGGAACAGATGGAACAGATTGGTCCATTCTTTTGTTCTCTTGCCACCTCTTCGTCGTCTGCCTTGCTCTTTTCCGTGCAAGATTGTTTGGTCTTGATATGTGCCCGGACCAAGCGAGTTTCCTTCTTTTGACAATTGCCGAGGTCTTCAAAAGGCCATATTGCTGTTGTAATTATTTCTCGCATGTCCTCATTTGTAACTCGATCTTTGTACGTGACGTTTAGAAGTCTTTGGAAACATCTCCTCTTCAAGGTCTGTACCCTCCGCTTCAGGTATGCTGTAATTGTCTATGTCTCACAATCATAGAGAAATATTGACAGGACCAATGTACGCATTAATCTGATCTTCATGCGTATCCCTAACCGTTTATCTTGCCATATTTTGTTAATCCGTGCAAGCGCCACTATTGTCTGTGCTATTCTGGCCAACACCTCACATTTTGATCCTTCGTCACTGACAATCGAACCCAGGTATTTAAAACGGTCGACCTCTTCGAGTTCCTGGTCATTGGCTGTTATCTGACTGTTAAATTCGTTAGCGTTGTTATTCATTAATATTGTATTTCTAGCGTTAATTTTCTTGGATGTGTTTTGGCTTGGCTTCGTTCATTCTCAATCTCCCACTACCAAACACTGAAAGAGCTTAAGTAGCAGAATGTAGTCTAGAGAAATGAATGCGTTTTGTCGTAGTTTACAGCTTGACTGCGATATTTGCACCTTTCGGTCCAACACATTCGACCAGCAAGCATTTCTTGAGTACCGGATTAGCATCCCCTCTTCGATCCCTTCTCCTTAGCCAGTCTGCCCTGCTACAGCCTGTTATCCAGGATCACCGCGTGGAGGTGTAGAAGGGTCTTGGCAGCTTTGGTTCGCTGGCCCTGACGCTAGCAGTCAGCTATGAGTCGCTGACCACTGCAGCTCATGCGCTGCTCAGCATCTTGATCCCACTTGGATGTAAATGTGATTATTTGAGAGTGAGCAACAATGAAGAACAACAACTCCGCCAATATATACCGTTGAGTAAAGAGCCGGGTTTTCAACAGTGACATTAGAGTAGGTCTGGACGGGTTGACTTGTGGTTGTCTGGTTGACTTTTTGGCATTGATTTAGGTTGAAGGCCGCGTTACAACAGCTGGCAGGTACCAAGTTTCTGTTGTTCTGTGTTATACCTACAGGTGAGCAAACAAAGATGAATTGAATAAAGTTGATTGTATAGTGTTGTGTACTACATATGCGATGGTAAAAACAGATATGTGAATAAGGAAGTGATGGTAACCAATACAGGAGGAGATGAGGGAGAGAAAGTGAAAAATCATTCTGAATAAGAAACCTGAAGGGAGCCACGACTGACGTCAGAATAAACGGCAACATATTGACCAAATGTAGTGTCAGAGTAAGCGGCAACATATTGACCAAATGTAGTGTCAGAGTAAGCGGCAACATATTGACCAAATGTAGTGTCAGAGTAAGGGGCAACATATTGACCAAGACTAATCTCAGAGTAAAAGGCACGATACTGATCAAGACTAATCTCAGGGTAAAAGGCACGATAATGACCAAGACTAACATCAGAATAAGGGACAGCATTTTGACCTAGACTAACCTCAGGGTAAGGGTAACATTTTGACCTAGACTAATCTCAAGGTAAGGGGAACATTTTGACCTTTACTAACCTCCGGGTAAGATGCCCATTTTGACCTAGACTAACCTCAAGGTAAGAGGAGCATTTTGACCTAGACTTACCTCAGGGTAAGGGGAACATTTTGACCTAGAGTAAGCTCAGGGTAAGGGAAACATTTTGATCTAGACTAAGCTCAGGGTAAGGGACATCAAATTAAAAAGAACTAACGTAAAGTAAGGGACACTATACTGACCAAGACTAAACATCACTTCATGAGTATTGCGCTCTTGGAAAGATGGTATGTTTCAGTAGTTTGGCCAAGGAGGTGATAATAGACCCTGTGATCCTATGGTAGTACTACCGAGAAAACTCATATTTCACTACAGCCAGGAGAAAAGAAATTGACCTTCTTCAGTAAAAGCAGCCACTGTAACCAAAGACACATCGTTAAGAATGAAGAACTCGGTAGGAATAGATTCGAACAACAACAATACCCCATAATTATTACTACACATGTCTTAATTTGGAACCCACAGAGAAAGGGAGACGAGTAGTGAGGTCAAGGAACAACTGGTGAAAATAGTGCTGCTGTAGAGTTTCAAGGGCGGAACTCAAGATGAGAGTTCGGACACGGAATAAATGGGATGTATCCGTCACGGTCCCATGCTACAGTAGGGGTAAGAAGGAAAGATAATCTTCAGTGGCGGCCTCAACATTTTAAAGTGGAGGGGGGGGGGGGGGAAGGGGACTTGTTAAAATAACTAACGACGTTTTTAATTATTGGCTTTAGAAAATGCGCACGCATATGCGTGCGTGCAATCATTGTGTATGTGTGTGTGTGTGTGTGTATGTATACGCATGTATAGCTGTGGGTAGAAATCCACTGTCTTCTTCGGCTACTTAGCCACTCCACTTATACCACAGTGTACAACTGCTTTTTAATACATGTAATCGCATTTTGGAGACAAATCGGTGATTGACCCGCTATTGACACTACGTGAAATTTATCCCCGACTTAATTGCGTGCTTCAGGCAATCCGAAAAAGTCGTTTCGTTTAATTGTTTCTAAGGACCAATATACAACTATTGTCACTGATAGAAAATTCCAATATTTTTTTCCATATCAGTATTGCACATTTCAGAAAGTAAAAACACAAACGTGATATAAAATATATGGACGGCTGATAAAGTCCGAGAAATAAAAACGTGAGAGGGTGACACAATTTTGTGAAGGAGATGGCGATAATCTTTGATGAAATGTCTTAGAAAGTGAGAGAATTTGAACAAAAAATCGGTCAGGATTTCAGTTTGTGTCATCCGCTTCCTCAAAACCATATCAACAGTAATTTGGTTGCACGATTCAAGGGTAACTAACAAGAAATCTAACTTTATACAAACTCTATATACATATATATATATACATTTCATCATGGGCAGACAGTTGAAATACTTTGGCCTCATCAAAAGACACAACGGTCTTTAGAGAACGGTAATGGAAGGCAAGGTGCTTAGCAAGAGAGGCAGAGGCAGACAAAGAAGACGATGGCACCAAGATGCCAACGAATGCTTGAGCATGACTTTGGAGCAACCTGGAGATTTGGGAAGAGATCTACTTTCTCTCAGACGGGCTGTCATCAGAGCGATGTTCTGTATGGTGATGATAATGATGATTTTTGTTTGTTTTGTTTTTGTGTTCGCCTTATTTCTCTAATTCCCAAGGCGGTGTGCGTTGCACTGTGGTTTTTATTTTGCGCCTGTCGGTCCAGTGCATCCGACTTCAGCATGCACTTTATGAAAGGGTCTGCTTTCTCCTGCATTTTCTACGGGTTTGTTTCCCCGGGGTAACGGCAGGTGCTGTGATGGGGATCGAACCCAGCACCTTCTAGTTGTGAGCCGTGTCACTTAACCACTAGCCCACGACATCCCCAATAATGATATATATAAATAAACGTACACATGGGACGATCTTCACTTCCGTTTGTTTTCTCACACTGATGATCGTCTCTCAACTGTGACACGCCTCGAAGTCCGAATGGTTTTCTTATAAGGCCATGATTCATTCCCTGAAGGCCAACATAGGCGAATGGGGATATTTATGCTAGTGCTTCCAAACTCAAAAAGTAAAAACTATTGCTACTTCAACCGCACTGAACTTCATGAGGATGTTTCGTATATTCTAAGTAGGGTAAACATAATGAACGTCAATAACTTCGAGTATCTGGGCTCCATAATTGACTTAGATATATATACTAAACCTTCTTCTTATTATTTGTGTTCATGATCTTTGGTTATGTTATATCTGCAGACCAGTCACCATGGTCTGTAGTCTTCACCAGGTAGGAGCGGCTGCCCCACAGCTTTTGTCTCAGCTCCACGCCCTCTGGCCAGGTCTGGAATTGTCCTATATACTAGGCATTCCAGTAGAATGTGTTCAGGATTCTAGCCTCCTGTTCTACACGGGTATTCATTGTTGTGTGAGATCTGTAGTCGGTAAAGATGTTCTAGTAGTCGGCAGTGACCAGTTCTCAGGCGAAATAAGGTAGTTTATTGGTTTCCTTTGAGTTGGTGAAATTGGTCTGGTCTACTGCTTATGTTTATGTCTTCTTTCCATTGGTGTAATACTCATTTCTGATACTTACTTACTTACTTTCCGTGTCAAAACACCATGTCACACGGCATCCGTCCAGTATTCAGTAACTTGAACTGCCTTGTCGTTCGCCTCCATCATGTCGTTCATGTCACATGTTTCAAGGAGGTTGGTGCAGGACATCAGATGATCTTGGTCCTGAACTGCGCCGCATTCACATGTGTCGACATCTGAGTTTCCCCATTTCTTCAAGTTCACTTTGCATCTTGACACACCAGTTCGAAGTCTGTTCATTGCCTTCCATACAGCGTAGGGCAGGTGGTGTCCAGGCGCAGACTCTTCCTTGAGCTCTATCCATGGATCCTGCATTGTTTCGCGCCACCTCTCGATGCGTCGACCTTCCGGGCTTGTCTGGATGGTCTCTGTCGATTTTAAGAAACTGTGTCTTAATTCAAGTCTTGTGGCTTGTTCCTGATAGCCAAACATCGGGTGTCTAGGGTCGTTTTCCTGTTTCCCTCGTTCGATTTCCGCAGCTACACCTCTTCTTTTATCAGGGGGTGCAATGCCAATTAAGGGAAATATTTTGTTTATGGGGGGGGGGGGGAGGTGGGTTTAAGGTACCCCGACACTATCCTGCCCGTCTCGTTCACTGCTGTATCAACTTGTTTTGCCTGATTTCTGATGATGTTCTTGATCACTCTGTATGGCGTGACAAGTTGCAGGATGGTGATGATGATGATAAATATATATACATACACAAAGACAATTATACTGAAGATAGAGACCGCATTGTTCCAACAACCACTGTTGGATATGGATAATATATGTATTAAAGGATTATGTAGGTAGATGTGCAGTACCACAAGTACGTAGATAGATATGTAGATAGTTTGATACAGTGGTAGTTAGTTGAATAGGTAGGTAAATAGTATGGTAAGTAGACAGGTAGGTGAATAGAAAAATAGACAGATAGGTAGTTTGATGCGTAGGTAGTTCAGTTGTAGTTAACTGACTGATAGTTCGTTGGAAAAATTGATAGATGTAGGTAGGTAGAAAGGTAGGTTGTTTATATTATGATATAGGTAGGTAGGTGGATAGAAAGGTAGGTTCGTTATATGATGATAGAGGTAGGTAGGTAGATAAAAAGGTAGGTTAGTTTTATGATATAGGTAGGTAGGTAATAGATAGAAAGGTAGGTTTGTCATATGATGATAGAGGATGGTAGGTTGGTAGAAAGGTAGGTTGGTCATATGATGATAGAGGTAGGTAGGTAGGTAGAAAAGTAGGTTGGTAGGTTGGTTATATAATGATAGTTCGATAGATAGGTAGCTAGATCAATGTTTAAGTTACCTGACTGATTCTTATACCAAGCGCTGGACTGCCACAGGTACCAAGACTTGACACTGTTCAAACCTCCCTCCACGCCACAACACTTAAACTATAGCACGGAGTAGTGTATGTAAACACGATTAATGTTTACACAGACGTTATCAAAAATTGAGATAAATGTCATGATACATTATTCAGAATTGACATCACTGAAATCAGAGATGTCCCTTAGGTAATCTGTCACGTTCAGAAAATAGTAAAGAGTGTTTATGCTCCCTTTTGTTGTATACACTTTTACAACGTCTTTCAGTCGTCCCTTCCTGGTAAACCCATGGTTTGGACACATTTTTGTAATCTATAATGTTCATCAATTCATATTCTTATACCTGACGCGTTAGCATGGTAGCGAATTGTTGACTGGCTTTCTCTTTTGGATGTTTGCTGCAAATACTGAATTAGTAGTCCAACGGTCAAAATATGGCGGCCAACATGGTGGTCACGTGGTCCTACACCGTGTAGAGACACAGAGATGGTCACCTTACTGGATCGACTTCAAGAAACAATCAACGGAAGCCCACACAGAACGACACGTACGGATTACGGGTTACGATTCCATGGTTTCGATTACGGATTCCGGATTATGAAAGAGCGAATATGAGACTACGATGGACCAAAGACGCTATTAGGATCAGACCAAGCGGAAGACCACATATATAAATCTAGCGTTCTCTCTACCAATTCTCTATACCTCAAGATAGAGAAGGATCTACAAAGCATGTCAACATCTAGAGATCAAGGCAGCTACTACGGATCTGAGGTGACTTTCTGGGACCTTTTTAGCGAGGGACGTAATCATCAATGACTCTCAGCTCATGTTTCATACGGTTCAGAAGGACTGGCTGGGGCTTGAATGGACAATGCATACAGAGGCCTCGAACCTACTGGAACTTCTGTGGATCTACGGAACTGGCCATGGTGGAGATTGCGGAAATGAAACGGCTGACATCCTGGTCCCAGGGGCACCCTCAATAGGAACATTGACAATGGATAAAAGTTTTATTTTGAAGTTGATCAACGACCACTTCTTTGGAGGAGGACACTAGAGTCGATGAACCAGCAATGCACAGAATGCAGGATTTTGAAACCATACTCGGATCCATCAGAGAGAGGCGCTGAGAGGACGGATCAAGTGTGTGTAGAACCAGCAAACTGCAGGAGCCATCTATATACAGTCTTCGCACATTTTCTAAGATGGACTGGGCATCTATGGGTCTGCACGGAGTACAATGACGTCTATTCTAAACAGAACGGACCAGAATAGGTACAAATGTTGATGGAGTCTTGAACAAGAACGTAACAGTTCAGAAAGGACAAAATGTTCGTCCATCGAAAGAGATGACGATAACAGAAGTGAGACATGCTGTGTTGCACCGGTGAGTCCGAAGTTGGCTCTAAAGTCCAATTCTGGCAACCTCTTAAAAATATGTAGCATTTAAAGTCAGTGTTAGACATGTGAGTGTCAGATGTTTTTTCACACACTCCGTTTTAACCAGACGCAAGCTGTTTTTCCGCTAATCATTTATTAGTTGTTTGTGAAAGCGGTTGTCTGCCATACGTGCGACATGATCCCACCTGATCTGGGTCTTCTTCAGCAGCGTGAGGATCTTGGTGTCTGGTACCCTGTCCTGTATTCTCAACAGTCTACAGAGGTAACACACAATGGAATTGTATTAACAGCTACTTAAAGCTTTGTAAAGCCATGTATGTCTCTAACTCTTCATCCCTTATGGATTCTGGTTAAGGAACTTTATGCACATTTATTCGACCGCATTGCCATTGTACAATACGGTTGTTATGCAGCCAGCATGGACACCTTTAACGTATTTCGTGTCTAAGAAGAAAAATACATATGAAACTGTTGTTGTTGTTGTTATGAATGCCCACAATAAGTAACTTTACTCTTCTGTGATGAATGCCTACAATAAGTAACTTTACTCTTCTGTGATGAATGCCTAAAATGAGTAACTTTACTCTTCTGTGATGAATGCCCACAATGAGCAACTTTACTCTTCTGTGATGAATGCCTACAATGAGCAACTGTACTCTTCTGTGATGAATGCCTACAATGAGCAACTTTACTCTTCTGTGATGAATGCCTACAATGAATAACTTTACTCTTCGGTGATGAATGCCCACAATAAGTAACTTTACTCTTCTGTGATGAATGCCTACAATAAGTAACTTTACTCTTCTGTGATGAATGCCCACAATGAGCAACTTTACTCTTCTGTGATGAATGCCTACAATGAGTAAATTTACTCTTCGGTGATGAATGCCCACAATAAGTAACTTTACTCTTCTGTGATGAATGCCTACAATAAGTAACTTTACTCTTCTGTGATGAATGCCCACAATGAGCAACTTTACTCTTCTGTGATGAATGCCTACAATGAGTAAATTTACTCTTTTGTGTGCCCTGAAAAGGGTGTTAATTGAGGAGAAGCAGTAGTTTCATCACATCCCGTGCTTGCTGATGAAGGTAGACCGGGGTGCTCCACGCGATTTTGCTGTGCTTTTGGCTTCATCTG
This sequence comes from Ariolimax columbianus, assembly GCA_036924085.1. Classification (NCBI taxonomy): domain Eukaryota; kingdom Metazoa; phylum Mollusca; class Gastropoda; order Stylommatophora; family Arionidae; genus Ariolimax; species Ariolimax columbianus. The sequence continues at coordinate 46,039,847 of JAVGWX010000010.1, forward strand.
CGTGTCTCTCATTACTATGAGAATCGCGTCGACATCCATCTCGTTAACAGGCTGCCAAGAATAACAGCTCGTTTCAAGGGACGACTGCAGACAAGTCGATGTGCGGGTCCTGCCCAGCACATGTATTTGTTGCCTGACCGTGACTAACATTGTATGATCAGTATATGTTACCAAACTCTGACTAACATAGTCTGATTAGTAAGTTTTGCCTGACTCTGACTAATATTGTCTGATTAGTATGTTTTGCCTGACTCTGACTAACATTGTCTGATTAGTATGTTTTGCCTGACTCTGACTAACATTATCTGATCAGTATATTTTGCCTGACCCTGACTAACATTGTCTGATTAGTATGTTTAGCCAGATCAGACGTTAGTCTCTTCCCTTAACTATATTGTAAACAGATAGTGACAATCATATTTGGAAAGAAATTCTCACCAGATATTAATATACAGTGAGTTGTGAGACAGGTGTATGTGTTGTCACCGTGTCTGTTTAACATCTGTACATATATACATTTAAGACAAATTGAAGGGATGTCATTGCTAAACAACAATTGAAGAATAATCAACAATTTGAGATATGCTGATTATACAGTATTGTTGAATTGAGCAAGAATTGAAGGAACTGCTGGAGACAGTCAACAACAGAAGTAAATAATATGGATTGGACATTAAATTTGGAAAAGAAAAACTAAGATAATTTGTAAAACATACATCAAGACCACAGCAAGCATAAAAAGCGGGGAGATACTAGAACAAGTAGACAGTCGCTTGTACATACGTCAGATAATAACAAGTGATGTTAGATGTGAAGTGAATAAGGGAATAAGAAGAAGGGATTAAGAAGAAGGGAACAAGATTGACCAAAAACACATTCAACAACATGAGAAATATTTTGATATCCAAACAAAAAACAAACAAACTCAAATGAGTACTGAGTGGTACGCCGTGGTCTTTGTGTATGACACGGACAAGAATAGCACCACTGGCACACAGAGAGCATGTCGTAAGAGGCGACTAACTGTGTGACAGGGCATAACACAGACCATGGTTAGGTGGTATGTTAAGAGCAGCACAGACTTCAGCGTCTAGCAGGCTGCGGGTCTACTTTGCTCTAGTGTTTGAGTCTATCAAGATGGACTGGCACATCAATTAACCACTCTCCGCGGCACTTATCCCAACATAGAGGAGTAATAAGCTGCTCCAGCATAGCCCACTAAGCAAGAAATCCTCCTGCCCGCTACATCCAGCTCACACCAGAGCAGGGACCTGCCAAGGGAATCCGTCCCATGTAGAAGTACATGGCAGATAAGATTCAGAGTAAAAACGAGATTCATCAGATGTTGCATAAATGTATCATTACTAAACAGCGTGGAAACGTGGATTCTGAACAAACAGTAAATTCTCCTACGACTTAAATCCCAGTACTTGGGCAGTTTTTAGGCGGATGACTACAGGTCGTTTCGCCACTGCTGTCGCCACGTCGTGTGCTGGCTATGTTTGTTTATTTCAGTCTCAGCAGAAAAACATCATATGGCTTTCCGGGGATTCCATCGTCTTGCTAAACAGCAAGTGGCAGGACAAAATAGTGGTCCTTGAAATGTGGATGTAGAGACGAATGGGTCGCAAATCATAGACATAAAATCAAAGAAATAAAGAAGTTTAGGAATGGGAAAGAACATAATGAAGACATACACATTAGGAAATCAAATATATTGAACACAGAAACACGATAGTCTTCTGAAAACAGTACCGGAGGAAAAGATTGAAGGCAGGAAGGAAAGAGAAAGACAGATCAGAGAAGAGAGCAACACCAATAGATGGACACCAAAAACAGTTTTTCGGGTTGTAACTCCAAGGCGGGCATAAGACAGAGAATGATTGAGGATAGGCTATTGCGCCAAGGCGTTGACGCAGAAACGGCCTTTGAAATCTTCATTAACATTATCATCACTATTCATCGCTGTTAACATGCAAATAAGTGCCCAAACAAAAGAAACTCACATTTTTCTGAATGTCATTCCATACATCTGTGGTCGCACTGTTGTCCTGGCTGTTTGATATATCAACACCGTACTTGTTTTCTAAAGTATTCTCCATCTGCTTGGCTAGTTCACTCTTCAGCTGTTTTGAAAAGGTAAACAGATCGTTCGATCAGTACATCCAATACGAATGAGCAGATCAGGTAGCAACAGATGTCAGTTACCAATGGACAACAAGAATATAAAGATTTATGGATATTAAACATTGAATGCAATGTATCTAAAAAATATGCTACTGAAAGATTACAGATGTTGATTGACATGTCAACCAAGGGTAATGTGTAGGATACATAGATAGAGAAATAACCAATTGAAAAACGATAAAGTGTGCATAGATTAAAAGTAATCAATTGGAAAACGGTAAAGTGTGCATAGATTAAAAGTAATCAATTGGAAAACGGTAAAGTGTGCATAGATTAAAAGTAACCAATTGGAAAACGGTAAAGTGTGCATAGATTAAAAGTAACCAATTGGAAAACGATGAAGAGAACATCAATTAAAAAGTAACCAATTGGAAAACAATAAGTGAGCATAGTTTAAAAAGTTGCCAAGGATATTAAACACAGTTAGATGTTGTAGTAAGAAATAATGAATAGCATAAATAGCGTATTTAGTGAGGGACGGCGTGGGCTAGTGGCTAAGTGACACGGCTCACAAAATCCGAAGGTGCTGAGTTCAATCACCATCACATCACCTGCCGTTACACCGAGGAGGCAAACCTTTATAAAATGCAGGATGAATCAGACCCTTACATAAAACACAAGCGGAAGTCGAATGCATTGGGCCGATAGGCGAAAAATAAAAACCACAGAACAACGCACACCACCTTGGGATATAGAGAAATAAAGCGAACGTATACCCCCCCCCCCCCCCCACCCTCCCGGCCTCTCCCCAAAAAAACCCAAAAAACTATCTATTCAGTAAGCCTTAAGAAAAAGGCGGACGTGGATTCTCTTAGCCGTGGTACCTTGACAGGCATCTCCGTAGATATGCCACTTCGATAGAATGTTGCACCTGACTGACTTGGAAGTTGAAGTCTTAATTGGTTGTTCCAGACTTTGACGTGAGCTGGTGATCTTCGTGAGAATGTTATACCTGACGCTAACATCAAGTGGAGATCTTGGTTAGAATATTACACCTGACGCTAACATCAAGTGGGGATCTTAGTGAGAATGTTACACCTGACGCTAACATCAAGTGGGGATATTGGTTAGAATGTTACACCTGACGCTAACATCAAGTGGGGATCTTGGTTAGAATGTTACACCTGACGCTAACATCAAGTGGGGATCTTGGTTAGAATGTTACACCTGACGGTAACATCAAGTGGAGATCTTGGATAGAATGTTACACCTGACGGTAACATCAAGTGGGGATCTTGGTTAGAATGTTAAACCTGACACTAACATCAAGTGGGGATCATGGTGAGAATGTTACACCTGACGCTAACATCAAGTGGAGATCTTGGTTAGAATGTTACATCTGACGCTAACATCAAGTGGGGATCTTGGTGAGAATGTTACATATGACGCTAAAGCTAGCGACTTGGTGCATGCCTTGCTCATTTAAACCGTTTTCTGCAACCAACCAGACTAAACAACAATAAAAGTGAGTCATAATTTTCCCCCGTTGATCAAAGTTGAATGCATAAACACAAGTCAACTGCGTGTCAAAAGAGAACAATGAGTATGACCTTTCACAATACCATTCAACAACAGCAACAATATTTAACTTACATCATCCTTATAGACAAAGCCCAACACTGCGGCCACAACAAAGAGAATTAGAAACAGCAGCATAACGACGAAGTACTGAAAACGAAAGAGAATGTTAATGTAAAAATAGTGTTGATACTGCTAAGTATTTTTCATTATTTATGTTCATTTTATAGCAAGTTTCAGTGGTTTCTCTTACATCTCATGGTGTATTGAAGTGCAGAGTGTATCTTAGTCGACAGTGAACTTTCTTGCTAGACTGGAGAGCAGGGTGCCATGGCTCGAAATCACGGACAGACGGACACACACTAGGGACGTGGTTCCTGGTTGGTACGACCAGTTAACCCAGCTGTAAATTGGTATCTGACGTATGCCTTCGGAAAGGTACAAACAGAACTGAATGGAACTGGCCACTCCACCTCACATAGGCTGCGTATTAGTGCATGAAGAGTTATCTTCATCCCCGACGGCAACTGTCGCAATGGAATTGACCTTCACTGAAAAACATTGATCTTGGTTTCGGTTAGATGTTAGGTCCGAAGTATAATCATGGCTACTAAAATCTCAATGGCAGTCCCTACCACGTTGACCAGGCTCCTGTAGCACAGTCTGGTGAGCATCTCGAAGACTTTAGCCGGAACACTGATAAGTGGGTTGTGCCTGCTCTTGATGTCAGAGTTGTCTTACTTAAGAATGGTAAAACGTTAAGCAATTTCGTACATGAGTGTGCAAGATGTAAGAATGTGGGAGACATATCGTTGCTAACGTCAAATGTACTAGCGTCGTTTCCTGTTATCCCCACTCTCCAACATACACAGCTGTAAATTGGTACTTGACTTTTTATTAGGGAAGGGAAGACAGCGAGGAAATGAAAGGGCGGCCTTCAAGATAAGACATATTTAGAGCTAATTTAATAGTCATCCAAGACAGCGCAGATTGCTATTGGACTAGAAACGAAAAAAAATATATCGTAGCAGATAATGCTGTTAGGGATAAAGTGTTAGTGATTTTTACCTCCTGAAGGAGAAGATTGACCTCTTAGTGTGCGGACCAGAAAGATTGTGGATTTCAAAACTACATTCAAATTACGAATAAACTAGCAAACCCGAACTTTGCATGAAAGAAACACTAACCGTTTAATAATTAAAGAATCTCCATCTTTCCGTCTTCCTCACCTGCCTCAGATCGCCCGACTATGTCTCCTCCCCTCTCAATACATACAATACAATAGTACGCTTAAGCGACCATGGCTCGACGCATCGAATGACCATGGCCATGACTACGTCTGTTGGCCGCGTCCCAGGCGACCTGCAGTTCTGTTGTGGAGGTGGCTGTCTGTTTTAGCCTCCACAGTATTTCAAGATGTTCCTGTGTACTATATCTAATGAACTATTTCAAGACATTCCTTTGTACCAAATCTAGTGAACTATTTCAAGACATTCCTTTGTACCAAATCTAGTGAACTATTTCAAAATATTCCTTTTTACCATATTTGTGACATTATTTCAAAACATTCCTTTGCACCGTAGTTCACGACATTCCAGTGTATCATATCTAATGAACTATTTCAAAACATTCCTTTGTACCATATATGGGACACTATTTCAAGACATTCCTTTGTACCGTATTTGGGCACTATTTCAAGACATTCCTGTGTACCATATTTGGGACACTATTCCAAGACATTTCTGTGTACCATATCTAATGAACTATTTCAAGACATCCCTGTGTACCAATTCTAGTGAACTATTTCAAAACATTCCTTTGTACCGTATCAATTGCTCTATTTCGATACTTTTGTTTGTATCAAATTTGGAGCACTAATTTAATATCTATGTCTGTATCATATCTAGGGCCCTAAATCAAGGCATTAATTTATATCATATTTAGGGCACTTTTCAAGATTTTCATTTGTATAACAACTAATGCTCTGTTTCAAGACCTCTATTTGTTATTTCCCAATACCAGGATACATCGGGAAGATGTGTAGGACTGAGGAATGAAATTTGTTTGCCTCTGGAATCACCCCTCACTGTACACATTTTTATTTTACCTCGGATTGAGGGAAACAAACCCTCACCATCATAGGCGTATCAGTCTCTATAGAACATGCGCGTTGCGCCATGTAAGTTTTGTCCCGTTCTGTCTCCTGTATTTCGACACTGTCTGCTGCGGCTTTAAAGGCCGATCCGCGAGTGACAGTCCCTGCTACAGATCGTACAACCATACTGAGGAGGCTGGCTTGCCTGGCTGTTCCTTGATCTCTTCAGTCTCTTTTCTCTGCAGCCAGAAGACCTCTACGAGCGTCAGCAGCCACTATGCCCCCTCTAACTGTCTCCAGATAGCTCGATCCTGAGCAATTTCTTCCTAGCTCTCGGATGGGATGTCGCATGACTTTATGTCCCTCTTGAATACGTCCTTGAATCGCAGTGTGGGACGGCCGATTCTTCTAACTCCAATGGCTAGCTGTCCATAAAGGATATCCTTTGGCAGCTTCTCGTCTTCCATGCGATAAACATGTCCCAACCACCGTAGACATCGCTGGCTCAACATCGAGTACATGCTGTGAGTGTTTATTCTCTGTGAAACCGTATTATGTGACACTCTCTCTTGCCACCCAATCCTCAGTATACGCCGTAAACACCTTTAATGAAACAAATTCTATACCCTGTAAAAGACCAACATCTACACCACTTGGATAGTGGATTTTTATTTAAAAAAACCATAAGTTGGAGAGTCGTCTGCCATACATGGGTTTTTTTGTGTGCTTTTACTTACAATGCCCAGCATGATCCTGCTTTCCATAACGGACCCGCAACATCCTAGAAAAGCAAGAGCCACGATAATGCACCCTCCAACGATAATAGCGATGCTGGCACCACGGTACAGGCTACTACCTGTGATCTCTTGCAACTTCTCTCCTCCGTAGTCTGAGGCCAGAGTCCAGGCCCCAAGACCGATGGCAAGGCCTCCAGCTATCTAATGATATAATTGATGGATAAATGGATATGTGATCTGATGGAGATTAAATGGATAATATGGATAACACATGTCAAAAGGTGATCATGAAACGGTTAGTCTAGGTGGATGGAGAGTCGCAGGATGGATGAGTTAGTGGATGGAGAGTGGCAGAATGGAAAAAAACATGTGAATGGAGAATGACAGAATGGATGAGTTAATTGATGGGTTAGTGGATGGAGAGTAAAAGAGTGAATAGATTGGTGGATTTAGAGTGACAGGCTGGATGTGTTTTCTGAATATACGAGAAGCTGTTTGACGTGTAGGACGGGATGAATGTAACAAGTATCGACCAACATACAGACAAACATTCAACGGCCCAACCACCGGGGAGTAGATGGACACAAACATGGATAATTGGACAGACACACAGACTACGAGTCAGGTAGACAGACATACACATTCAAAAAGAATGAGACAGACGGACAGTGCACATGACATATATATTGGTAGACATTCTGCTTAACAGACAAGCGGATAGGCAGACATACAGGGAAACAGACAGTCGAACAGACAGACATATCAGTAACAATATGATTGTCTTTCTCTGATACGTGTGATGAGACATCTCCGCTCAATGACATCTCCTATAACATACTGATTAATCTGTCTATCAGTCCATGGGATTCTTGGCACTCTTCTGTAGAATCACATTTCAGCAATCTCTAGTGATTGGCTTGTTTGTTTAGTCATCCACGACTCGCTGTCATGTGACATTAATGACTCTAAAAACAATGAAGACCCCTGTTTCTTACCATCCACCGATAAATGTCTGTTGCACAAAATGTCTTTCAATTGTCTAAATGTGTCCTTGTTCTTCTTCTTCTTCTTCTTCTTCTTCTTCTTCTTCTTCTTCTTCTTCTTCTTCTTCTTCTTCTTCTTCTTATTCTACTTCTTCTTATTCTACTTCTTCTGCTTCGTTTTCTTCTTCTTCGTTTTCTTCTTTTTCTTCGTTTCGTTTGTCCTGTTTGCCCTCTTCCAGTCTCATGTTACGAAGAGATCTCTAGAACGAGTCCTATTGTGTGCCTCATGCATAGTGGCATTTACCGCCTCATATATTTCTGCAATCGACCTTTCTTAAAGACCTTTGGTTTTGCTGTCCTTGCTTGGGCCCTTGCTTTCTGTACCACATTGTCCATCAAATTGTATCACGGTAACCAGATATTTAAATCGTTCTACCTATTTTAATTTCGTCTCATCTGATTGTGGCGTTCCTTTCTATGAAATTACTATACCTTCCGACTAATTGTTATTTAAGCAGATACCTGTATAGATACTTTCGATCACTATCCTTATTAATCGTAACTCCTTCTCATTATTAGCTATCATCATCATGTAGCATGTCCTTTGTAGAACGTCGCTCCCATCACAGTATGTCTGAAAGAAACTCGTTCCCTTGCCAAAACTCCAGCCTCTGCCACAGACATACCCAGGCATTCCTGGATATCTTGGTGCCATCGTCTTCTTGGTCTACCCCTTCCTCTTTTGCCTGGCACCATACCTTCCATCACCGTTCTCTCGAGACCGTTGTGTCTCTTGATGTGACCAAAGTATTTGCATTTTCTGGTCATAATGGAATTGATAAACCAGTTCTTCTCTATGCTCAACTCTTGCCGAATGTCTGCATTTGTTTTTTTCTATTAGCTATCAGGACAGTATAATATGCATATTGCATATTATTTATATTGTGTCCACTAGTCGCGTTCTCCGGCATATGTCCTATGTATCTGAGTATCTTTTCTTTATTAACAGAGAATAAACCACGTGACAATACGTGTCCCTGCCTAACGCCTTTCTTACTTGCTTCAAACTTTCTCACTTGGTTACCTATTCACATTGCAGCCGTTTGTTGCCAATATATTTGTTTGACTATTTCCACATTACTTTCATGCAGTTCTTCCTGGAAACATGTTGTTTCAAGACAGCCTGGCTATCGATGTAGTAATAGACGTGATCCCCGTAGTAATTAGCCTCACGCTAATCACAGCACTTTAACCTGGAGTGTCCTGGTCTACCTTTATCAGCACGCATAGGTGCAAGGAAAGCTTCTGTAACCCACCACTTAACACCATTTTCGGGACGCACAAAACATGTAAACATACTCGTCGTGGGCATTAAACAACAACAATAACAACAGCAATAACAACAACAACAACAACAACAACAACAATACCATTAAACACTAACATTAAAGAAATACATTGACTTTGGCCAGAAAACAGACAGATAGCTTGCTGCGAGTCCACTTACCAGTACAAGAACATTGAAGCCCACAAGTATATACTTTGCAACCTTTGGACAGCCTTCTACCGTCATCTTGGCTTAGAGTTATTCCCGCAAATAAGTTTCTGCTGAGTGATCTGAAAATATATAACACGAAAATAACTTGACGTTTTTAAACTTTCAAAATAAATGTAAGGACAGTTCTATAACAGGCACAACAGTCAGAGCTCTTCGAACAGAATGGATAGAACCGTTTTTTTAAAACTATGTCTCATCAAGTAATTATTCCTGCTTGTGTTTTATTTTATTGAGACACGCTCAGACTGAATCATCTTGGTACAGAGACTCTACCATCAGCCGGTGGTGTGATTTTGGATGGATGGATAACAAGTCCTATTTGTCAAGGCGAATTACTTAACTCGACTAAAATAGTCAAATGAGAGCAAAAATCCTTCCATGAATCCCCATTTTGAAACTGAAACTTATTTTTCTGCTCGCCCATATATGCTCAGCGATGACTTCGCCTCACGATTTAGCAAAGAAGTAAACATAAACACGTCACCATCTTATTTAAATCGTCTAATCTAAGACGTCATTTATTATGATTATATTATGCAACTTAGATTCTTATTAGCCAAAAGACAACTACAAGAAAAACTGTATATCTAACAGACTCCAGGAGCGTACTCCAAGACATCTCAAGCTTCAAACAAGATATGCTCTGACAGGAAGTAGAGTGTAACATCGGGTTGCTGTTCCATAAAACATATCTAGTCTTACAGAGGGTACAGGCCCAATGAGGAATCCTTGGAAACTAGAAGACAGATGAACTCACAGAAGTCAGAAGTTGCGGCCCGTATACTCGTCATCCCCAGAGGTTTTAAATAAGCAAGGACATTCATCAAACAATCCATGAGGACGAAATGGAGAAACCAGTACATAGAATACACGCTAGAAAATGGCAACACAGAAAAGCTTGGCAGAGGTGGGCAGATAAAGATCTTCAGACTCAGAACGGGACAATGCATACTCAAGGACCACCTCCACAGAATATACCTCAGAGACACTGCCACATGCGATTGTGGAGCACACAAGCAAACACCAGAACATATCCTGCAGGACTGCCCCACTTATATAGATCAAAGAGAGGCAGTCTGGTTCGACAGAGAGACCATGCTTGAACAGGCTGTGGAGCGAGAACAATCTATGGAGGCAAACATCGCCCTCAAAGCCGCCACGGCGAAATACAAATACACTCTCAAGCAAACAGCAAGAGTGCTGGAAAAACAAAACGGACATTACATCCGCCTGGAGAACCACGGTCCACCTTCATCAGGACACTCGTGATGTGAGGAAAGCTACGACAAACCGCCACTTAACGTCCTTTTCAGGTCGCACAAAAGGGTAATCTTACTCATTGTAGGCATTCAACAACAACAACAACAACAATGTTACTGTTGCGTTTCATGATGGTATGTTATCGCACGTTACATAATGTTAATAAGTGTTAACTTTCTTTATATTAGGACATGTAATGTTAACTTAAGTTATATTATGTATTTAAATATTACCTTACGTTAACTTATGTTATGTTACCTTGCGTTATATTATGTTACCTTACATTGCATTACATACTGTTATGTTACCTTATAAGACATTATGATATGTTATGTTACCTTATGCTGAATATGTTATGTTATGTTACTTTATCTTACATTATCTTGTTGTTGTTAACACCAGATCGACGTTAAGACCCTCCCCAGGGGCATGTGTGCCTGTTCGTCTGGGAGTTGCTGTGAGTTGCATCTAAATTATATTTAAGTTGGGAAAGAGTGCGCTACATTCAACGCCATTATCTCTCTTCCTGTCCCTATGGCAAGACAAAGTCGAGACGATTCTAGATAATACATGGTTTCTTCCTAAAACCTTACTTAGTAATATGCAACCCCTGTACAGTAGCTTCTGACAAAATATATTCAAGAGTGTACCGAAACAAATACGTCACTACGATATAGAATTGCGTCTAGATGAGTAAACGTGAAGCTAGAACTAGCATGACCAGCCTTGATAAGATGGAGACCTAACATAAGAAGTGTAGGTAAACGTGGGTAGAAGACATATTACAGAAGAGTATATAGACGCAAGTTATCTATCAGACAGTGGAACACATGCCGATACAGATAGTTCTGTTACAAAATAAAAATGGGGAAAGGTAACCTGGTCATTAACAAGTTCTCAAGCAACTTCAGAGCTGAAATTGAAGCTCTTAGAACGACAGCAGAAATGGCTCTAGAACACAAAAACTATATGCATGGGAAAATCGTGATACAGGCTGATCAGTCAGCGGTAACTGCGTTCAAATTCCACACGAACACTGAATGAGCAAATTGAGGGCAGCCTTGATGAAAATGTCTCAAGGGTTCCAGAAACCACCGGCTCGATGGAAACCATTACACTGTAACATAGGATAAAACGAAGAGGCCGACCGTCTAATCAAAGAGAGAGAGAAACTGATTCAAAGACGAAATACTAGTCAACTGTCAAGATGAAAAAGTAATAATAAAAGACAATACAATGTTGCAGGAAGAACACCTTACATGCCACGCAAGTGACGGCCTTTACCAAATGCTCAGAAAAGACCAGATTATCCAACGTCGTCTCCGAATTGGCCACAACAGAATGAGACACAATCTGTACGACATATTCAATATAGGTAACACCAGTCTATACTACTGTGGTCTGGCAGACAAGACACCAGGACATGTACTTAAAGACTGTCACAGAACACAGATCTCAGATGAATAATGTGGCCCACGTCCACTCCCATCGAAGAGAAACTGTGCAGCGGTTTTGAAGCATTAGAAAAGACAGCAAATTTTCTTATATTAGAAAATCTTGCCTGTCTAACGGAGACATGATCGCAGTAGAAGAGGAAGCAGAAGAAGAAAAAAAAAGAAGAAGATAATTGAATGAGCAAAAATGAAATATGAAGTATGCCAAATCCCATCCATTGATCAGAACAAAAATCTAACAGCCATTTATTGACACATAATTCAAACCGCTCAAATCTCTCCTGAGAAAAGCAACCTACATATTGAATGCATCCAGTTAAGCATTTATATATTACATTTTGTCTATTCATCTACATTTAATGGCCCTAAAATGGGGCCTGATGTTGTCACGAACTTCAGCATTACAAGAACAGTTGATTCTCACACAATATCTTTAAATGCTGACACTGTTATTAATGGTGTCCTCTGTTGTAGCAAGCATCGCGTTGGAGATTGGTCCATTCTTTTATGTTGTCCTCCCATCTCTTTTTGGGGCGACATCTTCGTCGTTCGCATTGCATCTTTCCGTGCATGATCATATATACAAGACGATTTGATCTCGATATGGCCGTACCAAGCGAGTCTTTTGACCATTGTACAGAGGTCTTCAAAAGACTGTACATTTCTGTATATTAGCGAAAAGAATCCAAATGGAGCTTTGTTCAACTAGCAGAGTAAATTTATTCTTTGTTCAAGTATTTCCACATTCAAAAATCTTTTATGACTTGGTAGCCGCAAGATTCTGCAACAATTAATTCTTTGGTGTTTTTCTTGTAGATTTGGTATCGTCTTTGTTGTTGAAAGCGCACGATCAGTATGTTGCCTCTTTCCTGCACCCTGAAAAGGAGGCTAGGTGCCGGTTTGCAGCAGTTGTCCTCACATCTGAGCTTGCTGATGAAGATGACCAGAGATACTTGAGGCTGTTAGTTATGCTATGCCTGGCTTTATCTGTGTGTTGGTTATTACTACGGGGATTATCTAGATCCTCGTTAGCTTGGATTTCACGAAGCAGGTCTGTTTCTAGTTATAAATTATGGAAGTAAGGTCTGCGGTTTTGGCAGACATATTTTAGCTGATCCTGACTAATACGTCTGATCAGTATGTTTTGCCATACGTCTTCTCTCCCACCAGAATCGGGTATAAGAATAGCGTGTTGCCCATCATCTGACTATACATTCGTTTCATGATTTTATAAAGATTATTTTTAGTTACGTCATTCCTGTGTTGCAAATGACCAGATTGAGAATCTGTTTGTTCCATTGTCAATCGATGTCAACCACCATCTTACGCTAGTTTATATCAAGAGTTCAAATAATCTCAAGCTATTAGAGCATAACTAGCAAAGCGTGGAAAGATGACCTGCCTGTACGACTGAACTTTGTAATATGAAAAAAACACTTCGTGAATAGAGAAATCAAGTGAACGCAAACGAAAAATAAAAAATACTCACGTTTATCCATCATACAAACGCTCATCCATCATTTAAACCATACATTGATCTATCTATACATTCTTTCACCCATCATGTAATACATCCATCTATCATTCTATCCATCCCTTCACCCATCATTTAATACATCCATCCATCTATTCATCCATCCATCCATCCTTTCATCCATCATTTACTACTTGCTTCCTTGTCCCAGCCATCCATCATTTCATTCCATTTAATACACCGACTCATTCATTAATCTGTCATTTCACTATTACTTTAAAACATCCATCCATACATCCTTTGATACATCCATTCTTCCATCCGTCCACCCATACCATCACCTAACCCACATATCCAACCTCCATCCATCCACTTAAAATTTATTCTTATACGACCAACATCTTTCTGTGTCTTCACATTTATCCATCGATACATCCTCCCATCTTAAAGTTACAACGGGCACGACATCCCATTGTGTCTACCATTCCTTCCATGATTACGCCTATCACGTAAACTCTACCAGCATCCTACAGTGTCTCTAATTGTCTAAATGTTTACTTAGGACAGGAAAGTATCTTCCCTACCTAACCAAACGCAAGTGCACTATGGGTTTGTTTGCGTCCCGTCTCCACAGAAACAGCTGCCAATCGATGGCAGTATGAATTATTTCCACAAGCGCAGACACCGATCATAAGGTGCATTTATACATTAAAGCAATATGTCAGCATTAGAAACGCATGTCATGTTACTTAGACTCCACGATCTTGGTGGTCGTTATTGCAGGTCAACTCATTGCGTTGTTAACTGTCACTTTTCACTTCTGTCTGCATATCGCTGTATGGGGTTTTCCCGTCAATTTCAGAATGTCGCATGTTTAGTGTATGTGAAATCTCTCTCTCTGTCTTGTTCAGGTGGCTGTTTCCTTTTTAACAAGCTTTTATTTGGGGAACTGAGGTGCTTGTCTGGTGAAATACAGAATACTGACCAGGAAGTCGCGTCAGGGTCAAGCACACTGAATTGACCAAAACCACTATCTCTTTTTCATGCTGTTTTTAGTAGTCAGGCTGACGAGAAGTGGATCGACCTGATCCCCTTAGTAGTGAGCGACACACAGATGAAGCCAATAATTGCACAACCCCTTGGAGGACCACTGTCCGCCTTCGTCAGTAAGCTATCCAATTGAGAAAAGCTACTACAACCCGCCACTTAAAGCCCTTTTCAGGGCGCACAACAGAGTAGACATGCTCATTGTGGGCATTAAACAACAACAGCACAACCTTCTATTTGACTTGGCATGATCGTTGTCCCTTTTCGTGGACTTCTATTTCTTCTATTTTAACTAATTTCCTCATAACCTAAACAAGTGAGATTGTGTAGTCTTTACTAGTGCGACCATTGAATCTATCACATTTAGACATACTCTTGAATAAGTTGTGGTCAAGTCATAGGTTGATACACCGCATTGCATATTACGTACAGTTTGTTGTTCGCCAACATTCAAGAACTGTCGTGAAAGGTATGCCACTAAAAACACAAACGAAAAACACTAATTAGCGCTTAAACCTTTTTTGTAAACATCCAATGCACCAATTCACAAAAGAAACACCAACATAAAAATGACACTTATGTAGTTTCAAATAAACGAAACAAAAGACATGTCTTAGTATATGGAAAATCGTTTACAAAAAGCGTAGTCTTTAAAATACTTTTAATGGTCTATAGTAGTCCATCTGATCGTGACACACGGCCGTACCATTAGAGTTTGTATAAATGTTGGGTTATAACCGGATATTCGGATGGATTAAGTGTCGTATATTGATATTTAAGACGCATGCGCGTATGTTAACTTAACTTAGTTTAACTTCTTCATTCTGGTTTAGAAGACTCTACAGAGTATACATACAACCAGTTTTTTGGAGGGTTGTTTTTACCGATGTGTGAGAATGTCTTAATATACTAAAACACTAGCATTGCCAGGGGAGGTAGTGGAGGCAGGGACAGTTAATGCATTTAAGAATAAATTGGATGCCCATAGCTTTTAGCGCAAGGTGATGTAAATGAAACTGGTTGTATACAGACTCGGAAAGGTCTTCTAGAGCACTATAAAGACGTTAAGTTAAGTTAAGCTAGGGAGACCCGCAACCAGTTAGGCGCCATCTATATCTGCTCTTAACAAACCACCCAGAGAAAGGTACAAATAACTTGGGTAGATTTTTTATTAAAATTTTGCCAGGGCAGCTTCCGCTAAGCCTACTATTTTCGATTTTCAACTGCCAAAGCATTTTTAACGTCCTCGACACTGACACGGGAGTCCGATCTCACTACCCATAGATCAAGAACATTTTTACCGAAAGATCCACGTGAAAAAAAATTCAAGTCTCCACCTAATTCGAACACAGACCACCGGTACCCGAGACTGTCACCTTACCTCGAGATCACTGAGACCCCACAAATGTCAGAGACCTGCGAAGATGTATCCTTTGTAACAGTACCAAACTTATCGACTATTGTTCACAACGAATTGTTGCCGGTAACAAAACCGTACATTCAAGAGTCACAGTGTTGCCCTGACAGTTACTAGTGAAAGCAGAATAAAATATATTATTACAATCTCAGGGGATTCAAGATTTAATGGTTAATAATTTATATACCACGGAGCGGAACCATCAACATATGATAATGAAGGACCGAACATTCTAAGATCAGAGGTGGAAAATGTGGCAAAACTATGAGAAAGGAAAGTAACAGGGCCGGACTCCATAAACACAGAAATGGTGGAGGCCTTTGAGGAATTTAGTATAGATATAACACTGATCTGTGTAATGACATATATAATACTGGATGCATGCTAACAGACCTGAAAACATCTACGTTTATAACACTCCCCAAAAACCTCATGCAACATAACGTTCAGACTTTAGAACAACAAGTCTAACGAGTCACATAATTAAAATACTACTCAAGATCATACAAGAGAGAATAAGAAGTAAAATAGAGAGGGAAGTTTCAGAAAAATAATTGTGTTTTCAAAACTTTAATGGCACAAGAGAAGCAATTTTCTGTTTGCGAACTTCAACAGAAAATATATAGAAATATATAATAACATTTATACTTGCTTTGTAGAAAACAAGAAGGATTTTGACTTATTTCGACATGAAAAATTAATTAAATGTCTCAAAGAAATAGGTCTATAAAGACATAACACTGGTCCGTAATCTGGAGAACTAACTGCTACAGTAAAATCGGGAAAGTTATGCTCTCCAAGTATAGATTTAAAAAGAGGAGTGAGACAGGGATGTGTATTATCCCCTCGTCATTTTAATATCTACACAGAACAGATATCCAAACAGATTGATGGAATGCCAGCGCTTGTCATTGGAGGAGTGGCAATGGACAATCTAAGATATGCGGATGATACAGTTTTGATGGCAAAATGTGAGCAAGAATTACAGGAGCTTGTGACAACAATATGCACAATAAGTCAAGAGTTTGGATTAGACATACACATACAGAAAACAAAGACTATGATCATTTGAAATAGTGACAAGAAATGACAAGTATGGAGATAATAAAAACAAATCTACTACTTGAACATGTTCAGAGTTTCTCCTATCTAGGTCATTTAATAACGCAAGAAGCAGCTGTGAAAAAGAAATTAGAAAGAGAATAGGTATGGACAAGATGGTATTCAACAACATGAGACACATGCTGACATCCAAACAGATCAATCAGAATTTCAAAATGAGAATTGTCAGGTGTTATGTATACACGTCACTACTTTATGCGCAGAAACAGGGACAATGAATAACACGTTGGAAAAGAGTATTGAAGTCTTCGAAATGTGGTATCTATATATATATATATATATAATGGATCGCATTTCTTGGAAAGAGAAGAAAATAAATTTGGAGTTAATGGAATGATTGGGGATGACAAGAGAATGAATGACCGAAATCAGGGTTAGGCAGTTACGTTATTATGTCATATAACAAGACATACCTCCTTGTTGAAGATCATACTAGAGGGTAGGGTGGAAGGCAGACGTTCAAGAAGCAGACACCGTTTTAAGTGGGTGGATAACATCAGGAGATAGACTGAAAAAAACCTGCCAGATTGTATAATTACGGCAAGAGATTGGAGTACACTGGAGATGCATTGCATTATAGCTTCTATGCGGAGATGGCACGGGAACTGAACTGAATTTATGTTTCAAAAGATTACCATCCGTGTTTATATGAACCATATGGTGGATATCATCTTTTGTCACTAGACAACCATGTTCTTGCAAACTTTTATATAACTTCGCATGATGTTTGTCCGTGTGCATTTTTAATATTTTTAGTACCTTTTCTACAACCCAGAGTGCTGAAATTATGTACATATCCTCTTCTAGTGCGATCTGGTAATCTATCCAATTTTGACGGATTCAAGACATTCATTCACTAGTTGTTACTGAGAGATGTAGTTTTTGTTTATTAACAGTAGGAAGATGCTGATCGGTGCATAAGCTGTAGCGGTCAGCGACCGAAAGCTGACTGCTAGTGCTAGGGCCAGTGACAGCGACATGCTTAGACCCTTCTCCACCTCTACGTGGTGATCCTGGATAACAACCTATAACAGGGTAGACTGGCTAAGGATAAGGGATCGAAGAGCTTAAGCAGCTCTGTAAAACGAAATGCTTTCTGAAGTCGTATGTTCTGTCCGAAAGGTGCAAATATGGCAGTCAAGATGTAAACTAATACACAACGTCTACCGTTCTCTGACTACATCCTGCTACTTGTGAAGCTCTTTTCAGGGATTTGTAGCGGTAGTTTGAGAACGAACGAAGAAGTAGACGAGTATATTTATTAGTATTTCTTAGTTCTTTGTCGACCTGCACTTCTACAGGGGCAGATGCCTATGTGGAGGTCCCAACTCTTGTTTGAACTGGATATAGAAGGGAGAAGGATTTCATGTTTAGCAAGCTAGGCTTGAGCATTTTAATACTCCGCTGCGTTGGGTGGTTAACCAGTGTGCGAGTTTATCTTAATAGACTCAAACACTAAAGCAAAGTAGACCCGCAGCCTGTTAGGCACCCTCTTTACTGCTCTAAACAAACCACTTAACTATGGCAGGTGTTATACAAGGTCACACAGTCTATTATTTCTACATATGGTAAATCCCACTCACTCATAGTCTCATGAGTCATCGTCACGTTGTAGCTTATACCGTTTTGGGCCAAAGTACGTTGCAGGGTGGCCGGTAAATCATCGAAGTCCCAAAAACAGAACAAAAACATGTATTAGTTTACACCAGTGATCGTCAACCTTTTTTTATACAAGGTGTCCACTTATACATATTTCGTGAGGATACAGTTTCCTTATCGTACACTTACCTTTTAATTGACATAAAACTTTAACAATCGATTTAACGACATCATTGAGTCTGGATGCAGAGCAGCTAAATGAAAATCTGTTTCGATTTTCATAAGGAATGAACGAAGGTCTCATCTTTCAGTGATTTCGGACAGTTTCTATGTTTGGTGATTACATGATTCACAGCACTAAAACCCAAATCTATTACTATGGGGTAGGGAAATTAAAAATTGTTTTCCACATGTATGGGTATCAAAAAAAATGGCAAAGGCCACCGTCCATCGTAGACGTTGATGGCATAATTAATTTTGCTAGCGCTATTTTTAGTAATAATTAACTGCGCCACTTTTTATCCTCACTCTCTCGTCTCCAGCTGCCCAACCCCAGTAGCAAGTCAAGGACAAAAGAACTAGGGTGCTACTTCGAGATGCAGGGGACTCCGCATCAAGCACCCTTCAAAAAGAAGGCGGAGTCGGGAGTCGAACCCACACCACCTGATAACGAGGCAGACGGCTTAACCACTTCGCCACGGTTGCAACAGTTTTTGGTATCCGCCATTATTGAAATTATATTTACTTTCTTGAGTGAGCAGCAAAGATGGCGCCATAACCGGCTGCGGGTCTGCATTGCTCTCCTGTTTAAGTTCATTATAACTGACGCCAGACCATTGATTTGTCGGGAATTCACACTAGTCGACGACATACTTGTGTTCGGAAACGTGTTATTGTTTTCCATTTGGTCTGGTTAATTCGTTCGTTTTTGTGTGTTTATTTCCGTTCGGATATTCTGGAATGGACATCGGGTATATGAATCGCAATATACTTAAACATGTGTCATATTTCACGGCCTATTTCACACTTACCGCAGAACTTCACGAGAGTGGCACCCTTCGCCCTAGCTGAAGACAGTGTCAGCTTTGTTGAATGAAATTTAGACACAACTATAATGAACTGCGACCTGGAGCGAGATGGACTCCGTCAGATGTGTAGCGGCCCAAGCCACACCGTTGTTGTATGGCTTAAGTTGGTACTACAAACTGCAATAACGGTGCCTCAACGACCTTCTAGGTTATGGGACTGATGATGATAAAAGCTATAACAATCTATTTAATAAAATCTTGGAGCCTGATGCAGAGCAACTAAATAATTGAAAATCTGTTTCAATTTTCGTACAAAATAACAGAAGGTCTCTTCTTTCAGTGATTTTGGACAGTTTAGATGTTTGGTGACAACATGATTCACAGCACTGAAACCCGATTACACTACATACGGGTAGGGAAAAGCAGCAGTAAATTAAATATCGTTTTCCACATGCATGGGTATAAGGCATGCATTAATTTAAATTGTGTCACAGTTTTTGGTATCCACCATTATTGAAATTATATTTAGTTTCTTTACCATATCTAAGTTTCAATAGTTCTTCCTGACTCGTTATATCAACATCAGCAGCATTTGCAGTAAAAACATTGACCATCCAATCAAACAATTTCAAGTTCAAAATATCATAAAATCGTTTTTGTCATATCCGATTTAAGTTTATTAAGGTAAGTACTGGACCTTTCAATCTCCTCTGGAGTTACATTTCTTTTTTTGTTTGTTAATGACAGTTCTGACATTTATTGAAATTCTCTCTTCAGAATACAGTGGCGGAAAATATAAGATTTGTCGATAAATAATAAATAATAAATAACAGCTTTGTAACTGATTAATGTTCTTCTTCTTGTTCGTCTTCCTCTTCTTCTTCTTCTTCTTCTTCTTCTTCTTCTTCTTCTTCTTCTTCTTCTTCTTCGTTCATCCTCATATCAAGGTTCCGGTTTCTCTTACAAAGGACACCGTTGTTTGTAAGGCTGTTTTATCTTCAAACAGCTTTTGTTTCATATCTGTCTAACGAGGCCAGTATTGTTCTCTCTTTTCCTGCGTGAGCGTGCAGCATTGCAGGATGTGTTGCACGGTCATGATATGTTCCCCACATGGACACCTGTCTTCTGTCCCAATCCTCTTGTTGTTGTAAAGATGACCCTTGGGTCTGTTATGTCCAGTTCTCAGTCTGAAGATGATGACTTGCTCTTCTCTAGTTAAGTTATAGTAGCTGTCTTCTTTTCGAAAGTCGGGGTGTTGATCAGCCCATTTCACCCTGAAGTTGGCTTTAATTATGGTCTTGGCCTCATTACATGAGATACTCAGGTCTGTTTGTGGGTTTGCTAGTTTGTTTGCAGCTTCACTGCCTTCAATATTGCAGTGGGATGGGATCCACTGTATGACCAACCTTGGGTGTTCCGGTGAGAGCTGTGTCAGGGAGAACATACATTGCTCGAGATCTACATCGTTGTGTTGTTTTAGCGCTGCTAATACTGACGCGGCATCAGTGGGGAATAATATGTTTTCTTGGTGGATATCTTTATCTTGGATTACAAGCTCAGCTGCGGCCTACAGTGCCTCTACTTCCGCACATAAATTATTGGAATATGTTCCCGTTGTTAATGCTCGGATTAATGTTATAATGGCTACTTGAAGTTGCAAATTAATTTCATTATTTTTGGTAATGCATGCTAAATAAAATCCGCATGCTTTATGGTGTGGAATTGTTGACAGAGACCAAAATAATTGTTACTTACACAAAACGGTATGACACATATAATTCGACAAAACGAGCCAAGCATGTGCCCTTTGAGAGCCAACGTACTTTTGTGTGTAACAGCAACCTAATATATTGCTCATTAATTTCTTTGCACAGCTGTCGAATCATTTTATCTTTGTTGGCATTCGATTTTATCTTATTTATAGCCCTAATTAATATACATAATGATGAATGCAGGCCTGTACTCAAATGTGTCCCTACAAGATGTTGCCTTTGTACCACACAATAAAAGCAGGCCTGTACTCAAATGTTTCCCTACAAGATGTTGCCTTTGTACCAAACAATAAAAGCAGGCCTGTACTCAAATGTTTCCCTACAAGATGTTGCCTTTGTACCAAACAATAAATATATAAAACATTTGGCACCTCCTACTTCAAATCAGCAAAAAACCTACGATTGTGATATGAAATGTGCCAATTTGTTGTCCAATTTATTGATGCTGTGAAGCGAGCCGGGAAAAGACCTCTTCGGCAGACACAGACTCATGGATGGGGACGGCGTAGGCTAATGGTTAAGTGCCATGGCACATATCCTAAAGGGACTGGGTTCGCTCCCCATCACATCATTTGCAGTTACCCCGGGGAAGCAAACCCTTAGAAAATGCAGGAGGAATCAGACCCTTACTTAAAATAAATGCCGAAGTCGGATGCACCTGGCCCCTAGGCGCAAGATAAAAACATAGTGCGTTCACCGCACACCGACTTGAGGAATGGAGAAATAAGGCGAACGCAACAACAACAAAAAAAAAAGAAAAAAAAAAAAGAAAAAAAGACCCATGGATCACTACTTTAGGAACCATCGATTTAAAGCATGTTTTCTCCTATGCTTGAATTGTTTATTCCATTTCATCATTTACAATGTCCATGCTTCACACATATATAATTCACATTGATCTCAGTGTTGAGAGAATTGTTGCTGATTGTGCGACGTTTTAGTCCTGCTTGTGTTACGTATTCTACGATATAGTTCTTTCGTCTCTATTTAATTTTGCTGCACAAAATACTGACCAGGACATGCGTCAGGGGCAGGCACAATATACTGACCAAGACCACTATCTCTCTTCCATGTAACGTTCCTGATGTTTTCAAGGCAGTCTGGCTGATGAGATTTGGATCGATATCACCACCATCATCATTACCACCACCATCACCCCCATCATCAACATCATTACCACCACCACCATCATCATTATTATTATCATCATTGTCACCATCATGACCACCACCATCATCACCATCGTTATAATGATCACCATCATCATCATAACCATCATCGCCGCTATCATCACCAGCACAATCATCATTATAAATATCGAAATAGCACAATGAACGTATAAGGATAACAACAAAATAATATATATTGAAAGAGGACCTCTCAAAGCACTAGGAAGCGCAAGGACAATGTACAGAAATCAAGTCTAACATAGAAATACCAATGTTTAACTTTAGCGTGAAGTCAGCCTAGTAATATGCTTCTAAACAGAGAGAACAACAAAAGCAGGGAAAGAAAACAATGAATCGGTTTATTGCATTTTACGTGCATCGTAATGGCAAGAGAAGACCCGACATATGAGAATGGTACAATACGATCATAAATGGGGAAAAGTTGGAACAAGCTCACAAATACAGAGCAGATGAAATAAGATCACACATATGGAACTGATGAAATAAGATCAGACATGCAAAACTGATGAAATAAGATTTCAAATGTGGGACTGATAGAAAATCATCCGAAATGTTAAACTAATGGAATAAGATCCTACATATGGAACTGATGGAACAAGATTACACACGTGGAACTGGTGGAATATGATCCTATATGTGGAACTGATGGAATAAGATCCTAAATGAATGTGGAACTGATGAAATAAGATCACAAATGGGGAACTGATGGAATACGATCACAAATGGGGAACTGATGGAATAAGATCACAAATGTAGAACTCGTGAAGCGAGAAAGACTTGGCACAAATATGAGATGGCCTTTGTGAGCTATTATCAACACCTCCAAGAGAATTTTACAAAGAAATACGTGCTCTGCTGTTCAGCTATGGACAATATAACCCTTACACAGTGGTCAATGACAAAGAGGGGCAACCATTTTATGAGCCTAAGATAATAACAGATATGGGAGGAGTATTTCACAGACCTACTTGTCTAAAGTGCACAAAGTGACAATATATATATAATGTGCAACATCGTCCATTGGAACAAAGCCCGAAATATGTTTCCCAAATTGATATATTAATTCTTGTGCATTAAGTCAGGAAATAATTAGAATAAGCCTTAACTACAAGGTCCCAGTTGTAGACAACATATCGCCAGATGCCATAAAAGCTTGTCACAATGTAAGGGTAAAATGGCTCACAAAGATCTTTAACCAAGCGTGGTTTGAAGGAAAGGTACTTGGTGATAGACAAAGAGCAGTGGTGGTGCCTATTCGAAAAATATGGCAATGGAAGCGATTGCAGCTCGTCTTAGCCGACTTGTATTTATAAAGCAGATGCCCCTGTCCAGGTCTTAGTTCTAACGTCAGCTGAATGTAGCCTGGAAGATGATTTCTTGCTTACCGGGCTAGGTTCGAGCAGCTTATGTCTCTGCTTCTTTGGGACAAGTGCCGCGGAGGGTGTTTGACCGATGTACGAGTTCATCTTAATCCAGTTGTTCGTCCATCACGAGTGATGAAAACCTTTTCTCTTTTCGTTCAACAAGTCCTTCCAGTTGAGTGTTCTATGAGTCGGGGTTGTGGATGGATGCGAAGATAGTTGAAGAGTCCCATATGGGATCTGCATAATCGCAGGCAGTGAGGGCATACAATGTTCAGTCTTAATAGACTCAAACGCTAGAGCAAAGTCTGTTAGGCGCCATTTATGCTGCTCTTAACAAACCACCAAACCATGGCCGATGTTATGTCATGTCACACAGTTAGTCGCCTCTTACCACATGCTCTCTGTGGGGACACTAGTGCTGGTCTTGTCATTGTCTTACATAAAGACCACGGCCGACCACATGCAACTCGTTTGGGGGCATATCCCCTTTTACGTACGTTGGATACATTCTCACAGGGGCCCTTGAGAAGCGAGTACCAACCAATGTGGAGCCACCGCTCAGTACTTCATAATCTGGATTACGGAAAACCAGGGAATGTACGGATGCTCTATTTACGCCCAGTCAGTTAAGCGAACAAAAACCATAGAACACAATAATAATCTCCATGTGACCTTCAGTGATCAGGAAAATGCATTTGAACGGGTAAACAAGTGTAAGCTATGGGAGGTGATAACGGAATATGGTGTGGTGAGTCTGGATGATGTTCTTGCCCTGTACGTAAACAGCGAGGGTTCAGTAAAAACGAATACAGGTATGACAAATGGCTTTCCCAGTGCTGAGCGAAGTACGCCAGGGGAGTGTCTCCACTTTTATTTATAATTTACATGGATACAATTGCAGTTTGGTAATTCCCTTGATGTTGCTGATGATCAGGTCATCTTTTACCAAAGTGGAGAAGACCTAAAACGTCCCCTACCCTATTAAATTTTTGCTTGAAATGATTATGACATGATGATCAACACAGACAAGACACAGACTATGATGATATCGCATAAATACGTGCAGATAAATTATCATGGCAATGGCAAACGTATCAAGCAAAAAAGTGAGTTCAAATACCTAGGTAGTATGTTCACTGGTGACGACAGAGTGGACAGAGATATCGCATATAGAATTCAAAAAGATAACAGTATCCACTGTCAAATTCCACCAATTTTGAAACACCCTAGATTACTTATTTAAATTGTAAAAAGACTAACAAACGCACTGTGTATTTCTACATTGTTTCCAATGTCAATCTTAGCCATTGCTAGAAAACACAAGAGTAAGATTCACAGTTGTATTATGCGCTGTGTGAGAAAAGTGCAGCCGGAAAACAATCCGTGACCGAATCCGCAAACCCATGCTGAGACAGATAGTGGGGACAACCCCAGTTAGTGCCTACATTGACGCCTAGAAAATCAAGTGGGCTGATCATTTAGTCAGAATGCATTATAAGCAGCCTACAGCCAGAGAATATCATATGAAGGTTTCCTGTTCAAGTGCAAGGGGCAGATCTCATCATTGGTAGATCGAGGGTGTCTCAGACACACTCAGGCAGTTACGCCTAACGACAGCACAAGCCTCATACATGTCCATAACTAGAAATCTACTCACCCCGCCTCTCTGCAACGCCTCATGGTACGAGGAGTAGGACAAATGAAGATGTTGTTTAAAGCCCACCAATGAGTAAGTTGACGCTTTCGTGCGACCTGAAAAGGTCGTTAAGTGGCGGGTTGTAGTAACTCTCCTCACATCCCTAGCATGCTCATAAAGGTGGACTCCGGTCCTCCAGACGTTTGTGCTATGCTTGGCGTTATCTGCGGAGCGCTCACTACTTCGGGGATCACATCGATCCACATCTCGTCAGACATACTGCCTTGAAAACAGCATGTTTCCTGGGAATGCTACATGGAAGAGAGATTTTGGTATTGGTCAGTATATTGTGCCTGACCCTAATTCAATGTTCTGGTCAGTATGTTGTGCCTTGCGTCTCAGTTCCCCACAAACGCAGAAGAAGAAGCTGATACTATAAGAAGGAAGGTCAATACACTTGTGTGCTGCTTTTCATGTACATGTACAATAAAAAACGTCATTTGTCACGAACGAAGTAGATAAGAATACTTAAGTGAAATAATCAATAACACGTATTGGGAAAAGTCGATAATTATAAAAAGTTGAACACGTTTGTTTGTCCAATTACAACCATTTGACGTAGGTATATATTACTGCCTACAAGAGTGAAGACTAGCGTCAATGTTATGTGAAACATGCTGAACATGATACATCTGGGGGTCCTCGTCACGATCCTAGAAAAAGTACGTGTTGTAGCAATCTGATTAATGAGGTATGGATCGACACTGTGATCTTCATAATGGTGAGCCTGCTGGGAAGTCTAGCATTGTATTACAGCTAGGAAAGCCCTGGCTCCAACTTCTTGAGCCCCCTTGAGGTAGAAGAAGAGCGATAGCAATCCATTATTCGAGATTATGTCATCAATGATAGAGACGTCAACTAGACTATTTTTATATGGCAATCGAATCAATCAAAACTGTTTCAGCTCCCTGTGGAGCATATGTCTTCAACAAATACATGACATCATCATCATCATGTAGCATGTCCTTTGCAGAACGTGGCTTTAATGACAGCCTGTCTGTTGGAAACTGTATCTTTTGTCAGTCTTCCGGCCTGCACCATGGTCAAATCAAGGGTCTCATTGATGCCTGAAGTCCATCGTCTTCTCGGTCGGTTCCTGTCTTTCTTTTCAGTGACCATGCCTTCCATAACCACTTTCTCCAGCCTGTTGTGTCGTTTGACGTGTCCAAAAAATCTCAGTTTTTGGGTCATTGCGTCATTTATGAGCCAATTCTCCTCTACATTCAGGTCTTGCTTGATGGATTTGTTTGTTTATTTCTTTGTCCACAGGATTTTCAGGACTCTTCTGTAGCACTGTATTTCAAAAAGTACTGATCTTCCCTCTTATTGCATTTGTAATCGTCCATGTTTCACATCCATAGGTTGCCACAGGAAAAATGGATGTTTTTAGGATCTTTAGTTTTAGTTCTTTATTTGTATTATTCCATAGGTTCTGCATACTCCTTATCAATACATGACAGGTAACCAAATTGCTGACCTGTTCATACCTGATTAAGTTTTTGTGGCATAAATGTTCTACTGGAAAGAGTAACCAGCCCCATACACAACCCTCCGTAATCGCCTCTTACAACTTGCATGGCAAGTTACAGAGTTACTATTCATTGCTGCCTTTTCTGGCTTTGTAAACAACAGACAATAAAACACGTTAATTTAATAACAACTAACTTGAACAAATTTTAATTTTTTTACTTAATCAAAGTCTTCTGCATATTTTAAAGCAAGGAGAAAACGAATCATGTCTTCTTCCTTTACTGAAATCGAAATTTCTACATTGCATTTTAATTTATTTTAAAAAAGGACATAAATATAATGCTTGAAATGCATTGCCACTGGAAAGAAACATTAGGGGCAGGGTAAATAAATGCGTTCAAGAATAGATTGGATGCGCAGTTACTTTTTGATCAAGTGAATGTAAAAGAAACAAGTACAAAGTACATGGAGAACTGCATTCGAGGAAGTGCTAGGTATGAAGAAACAGCACCATAAAGAATGGATAACAGCACCATAAAGAATGGATAACAGCACCATAAAGAATGGATAACAGCACCATAAAGAATGGATAACAGCACCATAAAGAATGGATAACAGCACCATAAAGAATGGATAACAGCACCATAAAGAATGGATAACAGCACCATAAAGAATGGATAACAGCACCATAAAGAATGGATAACAGCACCATAAAGAATGGATAACAGCACCATAAAGAATGGATAACAGCACCATAAAGAATGGATAACAGCACCATAAAGAATGGATAACAGCACCATAAAGAATGGATAACAGCACCATAAAGAATGGATAACAGCACCATAAAGAATGGATAACAGCACCATAAAGAATGGATAACAGCACCATAAAGAATGGATAACAGCACCATAAAGAATGGATAACAGCACCATAAAGAATGGATAACAGCACCATAAAGAATGGATAACAGCACCATAAAGAATGGATAACAGCACCATAAAGAATGGATAACAGCACCATAAAGAATGGATAACAGCACCATAAAGAATGGATAACAGCACCATAAAGAATGGATAACAGCACCATAAAGAATGGATAACAGCACCATAAAGAATGGATAACAGCACCATAAAGAATGGATAGCAGCACCATAAAGAATGGATAACAGCACCATAAAGAATGGATAACAGCACCATAAAGAATGGATAACAGCACCATAAAGAATGGATAACAGCACCATAAAGAATGGATAACAGCACCATAAAGAATGGATAACAGCACCATAAAGAATGGATAACAGCACCATAAAGAATGGATAACAGCACCATAAAGAATGGATAACAGCACCATAAAGAATGGATAACAGCACCATAAAGAATGGATAACAGCACCATAAAGAATGGATAACAGCACCATAAAGAATGGATAACAGCACCATAAATAATGGATAACAGCACCATAAAGAATGGATAACAGCACCATAAAGAATGGATAACAGCACCATAAAGAATGGATAACAGCACCATAAAGAATGGATAACAGCACCATAAAGAATGGATAACAGCACCATAAAGAATGGATAACAGCACCATAAAGAATGGATAACAGCACCATAAAGAATGGATAACAGCACCATAAAGAATGGATAACAGCACCATAAAGAATGGATAACAGCACCATAAAGAATGGAAAACAGCAAAAACAATCACTTAGATCGAGAAAAGGCGAAATAAGAAACTAGCCTTACTAAATAGTAAAACGAGAGCCACAAAAAAGGACAGCACAGAAAGAGTATGTAGAGAGCAACAAGGAGGTTAAAATGAGCATCAAGGCGGACAAAAGACGATGATGGTCTGGCTGATGAAGCGGAAGAGGGAGAGAGAAAAGAGAAATATGAAAGGTGTATATGAGGCTACCAAGAAACTATCGAGAACGTATCAACAACAAGATATAACAATCAACAATAACTTTGGGGAAAAGATAACTAACTTTGAAAAACAGAAGAAAAGATGGGTACAATACTTTGAAGAGCTTTTGAACAGACCAGAACCAGACAACCCATCAGACATCCCCCCAGCAGAGGAGGATCTGCAGATTAACTGTGGTAATCCAAGTAAAGTAGAGAATAGAAGGACAGTAGAGTTTATAAAGAACGGAAATGCAACAGGACCTGATGGGATACCACCGAAAGCTATAAAAGTAGATGTTGAAACATCTACTAACATGCTTCACAACTTTATAGGCGCCATCTGGGAACAAGAAAGCTTACCAAAAGATTAGAGAGAGGGCTACCTGGGGAAATTGTCTAAGAAGGGAGATTTATGGGAATGCAAAAACCATAGAGGAATAATGTTATTATCAGTGCCGGGAATGGTGTTAAATAGAGAAAATATTGGATAGCAAGATAAGGGATCCGCAGGCTGGCTTCAGACAAAATAGATCATGCATTGACCAGATATCCATATTGTGGATAATTGTGGAGTAATCATTGAAATGGAATTCGAGTTTGTATATCAATATTGTTGATTATGAAAAGGCTTTCGACAGTTTGGACAGAGATATACTAGAGAAACTACTAAGGCACTATGGAATTTCTCAAAACCTCACAAAAAATAATTAGACAGACGTATGACAGTATGCAAAGTAGAGTTATACTCGAAGGACAACTCACAGAACCATTTAAAAATTAAATCAGGGGTACGACAGGGCTGACTACTGTCGCCTTTCCTGTTCATCCAGGCAGTGGACTGGATTATGAAAGTTACAACAAATGAGAGAAATGGAATCCAATGGACCTTGAATGGTCAAGTGATGTATAGTATAGTCAAGTGATGTTCAGTATAGTCAAGTGATGTTCAGTATAGTCAAGTGATGTTCAATATCGTCAAGTGATGTTCAGTAAGGTTCAGTAATGTTCATTACGGTTACGAAAAGTTATGTATGGTCAAGGGATGTTCAGTATAGTCAAGTGATGTTCAGTAGAGTCCAGCGGCGTTCAGTATGGTCAATTAGTGTTCAGTACAGTCAAGTAATGTTCAGTATAGTCAAGTGATGTTCAGTACTATCAAGTGATGTAAAGAAAGCCGTGACAAGAATCGGAATGAGACATACATGTGGTGTATACAGTAGAAAACAAAAGAAAGTTAAGTAACAAGCAATTTAAACTGATAGCCCGTTCATTGATAAGCCGTAACGCAGATTAGTGGCGAGAGCAACCAGAAACCTGGTCAAAGCACTTGTGCGCTATTGTATGACAGTTTTGTAGCAATTACTTGTACACTATGAGGTTGCTAGCCCCACCCACAACTCTAATTAGTCACATTTTATGACATGCTTGGAAAGATGCATGTGTAAGCCACACAACAACGTATGTAGCATATCCTTTGCAGAAAGTCGCTTCTTACAACCGCCAGCCTGATTGACTTCTAATTTTATTTGGCAAGTGTGTAGTGTGGTAGGTTGCCATTTCTTTCCGTTCGTGGAAAGGGGAAACAAAACCCATGTTTGACAAACTCGACACGAGCGCTATTCGAACCCGCTGCGTTGGGATTGCGAAACGGATCTCCAATCATAGGCCACGCACCCTCTAAAAGGGATATATAATGGAACAGTAATCATCTCCAGGTAAAACATACTGATCAAGACCCCACCTCGCTAGTATTCATATAAAATGGGTGTGTAGCAGCAGCCTGATCAGCGAGGTGGGGATCCTCACTGTGGTGAGATTACACAAGATCATCGCACTGAATCAGGAGGACCCGTTTCAGCGTTATCAAGTCTATGTCAAGATGTAAGACGAGCCACTGAAACCCGCTACAAAAGCGGCATCAACAGATCAACTCCGCACGAGTATCACCGGACAATAACTATTGTTGCAAAGAGGGAGATCATTTCAAGAACACGCCAACTAACCACAACGATAGAAGATGTTATTTCTAACCGATCCTATCTCGGCCAATCAATTGCGACTATTGATTATTGATATGGGTCAATCCAGACAAGTACACGTAACATAGAGTACTTTTAAATAGTTATGTATTACACGCTTATTTTGTTAGATTTGTTTAGCTACCATCACTCTTTGCATGTGCTGAGTTTTGGTTTGTCATGTCACACATAGATACATTTACATATTTATGCGTCTTTTCTAGTGTATTATTGTTCTAAAGTCGAACTGTATTAACCTTCTTTATATTTCAGCCATTTTTTGAGACTTGACGTAGTCACCTCTTCTCTACCGTATAGTACTTTTATGTTTGTTGCGGCTAATAGTTTTTACAGGATGAGGTACCACACCCCACGATCCACCCTCCTCTGTCGTCTCCTACAACATGCATAACAATGTTACAGCCTTACTGCCCCCTGCTTACTTTTCAGGCTTTGACAACACATGTGATGTCATTATTGGTGTTGTGTGTAACTGCAATAACACTGAATTAAAAGCAGGGAAAAGGACACAGAAGAAGAAGTGAAGCGAAAATAAAAGGAACAAAAAAAAAAAACACACAAACAGAACGAAGAAAACCCTAATTGCGCAGGAGTCGAAAAGTGCAGATAATTATTTAGTTTATTCTTTTCCAGGTATAGCTGTTGTAAATCGATCATTGATTCGAACGAGCCAATCAGAAAGCTTAAGGTTGTTCTGTCGCTTGAGCCCTGCAAACATCTCGTGGGCTCCTGATCAAACATGTGAAGACGTGCTCAACCAGAGAACACGATAGGGTACTCAATGGCTTCGTTTACTGCTTGGTGGGAATATTGTACTGTACATTGTATAGTTTAGACACACACGACTACTTTTATTTGAATGAAAAAGGAAAAGTAATTTTAAAACTGCGGACAAGGTTGGTCCAATGTTTGGACTTGAAAGAGCCCCGTGAACTAATGCAGTAAAGTTAACGGCAATATATATATATATATATATATATATATATGTATCTATACGTATCTATCTATCTATCTATCTATCTATCTATCTATCTATCTATCTATCTATCTATCTATCTATATATATATATATAGCCTGTACAAAGTTATTCGTTGTGTATCGCAAGCGATGATGGTGACATCAGCAGACGGTTTTGTCTGTGTGTTGTAACTTACGCTCTATTTGGATTATAGTGTGGCAGTAGCTGCGATGGTCATACATCTCACTCTCTTGTCCTAATCTACCTTGGGTCAGTGGCAAGACATATGTCAAGGCGAGTGGAATTAATTCAGGATACACGCACTCTGGTCCTACTTTCCTTGAGACCAGCAGGTAGCTTGAAACCTGAGGGATTAAATGGTCCACAGTTTCCGTTCATCGCTTTTAGAGTGTATTGCCTCTCGATCACAGCGACCTAATGCTTACATACATATATACATACATACAAACATACATACATACATACATACATGCATACATACACACATACATGCATGATTACACCCACACACACAAACACACACATACATACATACAAACATACATACATTCATGCTTACACCCCCCCCCCCACACACACACACACATACATACGTACACACATAATACATTCACGAGGGTAAGTCAGTAAATAGGTCACAAACTGATAGGCCAGCTGAAACAATGTGGTTTGTTATGTCTGATGATGTCATCTGGTGGCAGTAACATACAGCCAGGAGATTACTGTAGGTAAAAGACGCTAGGTATCGCATTCGCTACCCAGATGCAAAACTGCGTCTGCACTAACCGAATGTACAATCAAAGAACAGCGTACTGTTGTGAGTTCTTTTGGAACAAGGACTGCCTGTAAAGGATATACATCAGAAAATCCATCCTGATTACTGTTACGTAGAAGTGTTTTTTGCCTACTGCGATGTATTACTGAGCCGACACATTTACCCAAGGACAATCATACCAGTTATGATAAAGCTTGACCGACCAGATGGTGCCGTTTAGATTGCAAAAGGAAGATTTGTGAGGTGGGAGGCGGGAATTTTAGCTGACAGGCAAAAAACGATAGACAGTGTAATAACGATAGACAGTGTAATAACGATAGACAGTGTAATAACGATAGACAGTGTAATAACGATAGACAGTGTAATAACGATAGACAGTGTAATAACGATAGACAGTGTAATAACGGCTTTAGTATATAGCATAATGCATATTCCCCGCCTTTACGTGAGACCCATCGCGAATGATGAAAAGCTAGAATGTGAAGCGCAAATGTGCACGTGACAGCAGATCAAAGACTTGTATGCCTCAGGTGTTGGTGAGACGAAAAGGCAATGGGATAAGTGTATAAATGTTGGAGGAAATTATGTTGAGAAGAAGATGACAAAATAAGTGCAATCAAATATGATTTTCAAGTTCGTATTTCAATTTGTTCTGTAATAGCCAATGTTGAGATATTTACTGGCTTACCCTCTTGTTTATTTTGTGTGTGTGTCCCCCATTCACAGGCATATATATATATATATATATATATATATATATATATATATATATATATATATATATATATATATATATATGTAAATGTATATATATATGTACACACACACCCACACACATACCTACGTTTATGTATGACTTAATTTAAGTGTGTCAGGAAAGCACTGATTTATGTGTACCGTTACATTATTATGGCCGGGAATATTCCAACAGGACGTCTCTGTTTCAGGTTACACCTGTTTGTGTTAAATGAATGAGTCATCGGTTTACTGCGGCAAATAATCAATCACTCGTTCAGTTACCGTAAGCCCTCTATTATTCTATTATCTCATTTTTGACGATCCAGTAATTTCTTTCCTGTCTGCCTCGGTGGGGACAAACCCAGTTAGTGCCTACATTGACTCCCAACAAACCCTGTTAGTGCCTACATTGACTCCCAACAAACCCTGTTAGTGCCTACATTGACTCCCAACAAACCATGTTAGTGCCTACATTGACTCCCAACAAACCCAGTTAGTGCCTACATTGACTCCCAACAAACCCAGTTAGTGCCTACATTGACTCCCAACAAACCCAGTTAGTGCCTACATTGACTCCCAACAAACCCAGTTAGTGCCTACATTGACTCCCAACAAACCCTGTTAGTGCCTACATTGACTCCCAACAAACCCAGTTAGTGCCTACATTGACTCCCAACAAACCCTGTTAGTGCCTACATTGACTCCCAACAAACCCAGTTAGTGCCTACATTGACTCCCAACAAACCCTGTTAGTGCCTACATTGACTCCCAACAAACCCTGTTAGTGCCTACATTGACTCCCAACAAACCATGTTAGTGCCTACATTGACTCCCAACAAACCCTGTTAGAGCCTACATTGACTCCCAACAAACCCTGTTAGTGCCTACATTGACTCCCAACAAATCAAGAAGTTGGGTCATCTAGTCAGAATACAAAATGACCAGCCTGCATCACGAGCATATTAAATGCAGGTCATCGGTCTACGAGCAAGAGGCAGACCACGACGTCGATGGATCGATGGTGTCTCTGACACTCTCGGGAATTTACACCTACCAACAGCACAAACCTCCAACTGACGATAACACGAAATCTACGCATCCCACATCCCTGCGACGCCGTATGGCAAGAGCAGTAAGACATCCCACCTCTCTGCGACGCCGTATGGCAAGAGCAGTAGGACATCCCATCTCTCTACGCCGCCGTATGGAAAGAACAGTAGGACATCCCATCTCTCTACGCCGCCGTATGTCACCGGTATCAGGTCCGAAACGCTCTAATGACGCCATTATGTCAAGTTATTGGAAACGCGTATCATATAAGCACATTTGAAGGAGCAAGAATCGCTTCAAGACAGTTTCAGTGAATTATATATCACACGAGGATAGTTTCTATTGTCGTAGGGAAACACGGCAGTTTTCATGATCCAAGGAAAGTCGACTATAAATGTCAGTCCCTAAGGATCCCATTTAATGAAGAATATGATGTCTTTACTCTATTAGTAGTGTCGTTAAATGAAGCAAGAGTGCAGTGCTGTTTTAGCAATCTAATTAGGTCAAGCGCAATTGTGGTAACGTATGCGTCGGACCATTCATTAATACATCCGTTCGACCATCCATCCATTCGACTATCCAACTATTCATACATCCATCCATTTTTCATTCGACCATCCATCCATTCACATATCCATCCAATCTTCCATTTGTCCATTCATCTTTTCGTCCATCCATCGATCCATCCATCCATCCATCAGTCCCTTTGTCTATCTATCTTTAGATCGGACGGTCGCTGCGTGCGTACATGCGTGTGTACATACGTTTGAATGCGTTGCGTTTATGTGTCTCCATTTTTTTACAACTCAGGAGTTTTCACATGCACGCTATACACTCCCTAACCTAAGTGTAAAAAAATCTAAAACAAACAACTCTCACAAAAAAACAATAAAGTGAACCTGACCTACAAGCTATTTTGGTGGTCGTTCTTTTAAGACCATATGTGAGTGAACAAAAGCAAAAGTACGGATGATTGTTACCTAATTCACGCCATTAACTGTTATACGCATTCCCACTGTCGACAAATAAGTCAGTTTGTTGAAATGACTTTTAGAAATCGTGAAATGTGTTGTTTATTTTAGGTTTAATTTTCATCTTAACTTAACGTCGTTACACTGGTTTAAAAGACTCTACAGAGTCTGTGTACAACCAGTTTTATTTACATTTTTTGGTCTAAAATCTTTGCGCATCTAATCTACGAGGCGTGTTTAAATGAAACCGGACCAAGTTGCAACAAGTGAACAAACGTACGATGAGGATGATGACGTTGAAAGATCTTCCCTAAAGCAGGTCAGGCGCATATTGTTGCGTTAACTATTACTTCTTTAAACATCGTTGTCCAGTTCTTCGCTGTTGTCTTCGACACACTTTTGTCACCATACACTGCCTGCATTCTGTAATGAATGTCAAATAGTCGACATCCTTCAGGTCTTAGAAATCGAATCACCGCTCGCTGATCAACTCTAGACAGATTCCGTATCACACCCGCCATGTTTTCAACGGTCTGCTGAAGAAACTATGAGTCGGAGGATAATGACTTTTGCAAACTTGATGGTTGGTATATGTTGTTTACATCAGAAGTGATATCATCATGCGGATCGTACGTATGTTCACGTGTTGCAGTTCGGTCCGGTTTCATCTGAACACGCGTCGAAGTATGATCAAAGATCCTGAACTCTTGCACAATTTTCACACGTGCCTTCAGGGTGAGACCTTCCAATTGCACTTTGATTGGGCTGGCTTCTGAGACTGCACACACCTAGCATAGCTACATTCAGACACACACATGCATCCAAGCACTGGTTTATGCGTCTTAATTTCGTCCAATTGACTACGGTCTGGGGTAGAATATGCGCGCCTCTGCCAGTAGAAAATAGTGAGGCAAACACGTAATATAATAAAACAAATAAAAAAGGATGATATTTGCAAGTCCATTGTACCTCGAGACCTCCAATATGGAGAACCTTAATTAGACTTCGGGCGTGGGTGATCCGTCACAAAAGAGAAGCTGATGAGATGTGGATAACACGACGACGATACTTGTTAATGCGGTGCTGTCCAGGACAAAGACCATCTCATGACGCTCTCAAGCCCACCACACGAATGTACGATGGACGATCTGCTCTAAGGAAACGGCACGACAGCCGGAGTAGCTGAACACTTGACCTCTGCTGCATGACGTGGTCTTTGGGACACGGAAAGTAAAGTAAGTAAGTCGCGGGTTACGGTGCCTCTTCTTCCAAACGCGAAATGAAGAACGTGGAGATGGAAACTCTTGGATGTAGTGCAATACAAGGCGTCTCATTAAGCTCGCCACAGTGGGAATCAGAGTATAGACACCCACCTCAATGGTCAGGCTGCCTAAAAGATTAGATAGTAGCGAAGAAGATATTTGAAGGTTTCAGTAAGTATGCTTCATCTAACCTTTGCCTTTGTTATAACATTCGTTGGCCGAGGCGTAATGAGCTTCGTTTACAATCCCGGCGTACTAGGTTTAAATAACGTCATTCTCAATTTGACAGACGGGACAGGTCGTAGGTTTTTTTCACGGTAAAACCGCTTCTTTTAGTCAACGCAGTTATAAATGGGTACCTAAAAAAGTCGGGGAAAATTTCGGTACGGAGTTCGTGTTCGGCCTTCGGCACTTTGAGCAATGACAAGAACTCAGCACATATGCGGTCTCCCTGGTTCAACGAAATCCGTTCTGGAAACCATGTTCCACTTATATTTTCAAAAAAAGGTAGATATAGTGTCATAACAGACACTGCAGTCGAGGATAAAGTGTTGAGTATTTCAGTATACTAGACCACATATACCAGTATGTTGGCTGGAGTGACTAATTTCCTTCCTCGCTGGTATTCCTTCGATAGCAGTGAGTCAGGTACTTATTTCAGTCGAATGAGACGTGTTGATAACGTTAGTCGAACCAGGTACATTTGCCATGAAAAGCCCCCGCTTTGACACAATGCTACTCATCGAAACTAGTATGAGTGATGTTTTGGTGATCGAAGTCATCATACGGAAAAGCCTAGAAAATACATACACTTTACTAAACCGTCGCCGTTTGACCATTTTTGGACATTGTGGTCCGCCTTGCCGGTGACGTCCTAGCCCACCATCTCGTAAAATAGTCCATGGATATCAAGGATAGGAAACGATCCTCTCATGGTCCCAACCAGTAGCCGTTCCCGCACTGCCTGGTTAAGATTAATAAAAAAGACATCATTCTCATTGCATGCAGCCTGGAACTCACTAACTCATCATGTTCATCTACTACCTACATACTTCTCTCTCTTACTCTTTCTCCCACAATACATATTGTTCTTTTCTAGATGTTGTTCTCTAATGTCCAAATTCCTCTACTCTTTATAGTGATTTCTCTCTCTCTAGCTCTCTCTCTAGTTGCCTCATAACATACATGTACTCTCTATATTCGTGTGTCTTTACCTATCCATCACGATCTTCGTTTTAGTCTGTTTACCGCTCTCTCTAACTGTCCACCTAACAACAGATCAATAAGACGACACATGCCATAATATTGTCCTACAAGACAATCCTCATCACAACAGGTCCAAGAAAAGACAACTAGACCCATACAACCATATAACTCATAACAAGCTCGAGAAGACGACTTGTCTGACAAAACAGCCGCCCTAAACAAGAGATACAAAAAAAACACCTGCCCCATAAAAATGCCCACCTAACAACAGATACAATAACACCGCCCGTCCAAAGAAAATGTCCACCTAAATACAGACCCAACAACACCACTCGTCCAATAAAAATGTCCACCTAACAACAGATACAATAACACCGCCCGTCCAAAGAAAATGTCCACCTAACAACAGATCCAACAACACCGCCCGTCCAATAAAAATGTCCACCTAACAACAGATCCAACAACACCGCCCGTCCAATAAAAATGTCCACCTAACAAGAGACTCAAAAACACCACCTGTCCAATAAAAATGTCCACCTAACAACAGATCCAACAACACCGCCCGTCCAATAAAAATGTCCACCTAACAAGAGACTCAAAAACACCACCCGTCCAATAAAAATGTCCACCTAACAACAGATCCAACAACACCGCCCGTCCAATAAAAATGTCCACCTAACAAGAGACTCAACAACACCGCCCGTCCAATTACTATGCCAACCTAAGAACAGACCCAACAACACCACCCGTCCAATAAAAATGTCCATCTAACAACACAGATTTCAACCTTGATTTTGGCACATAATAAACTGGTTTAGTTCTTAATACCTCTAATCTCTATCGCTCAAACTTTCAAACATCTCTTTGTGTCATTCTCTCTCTCTCTCTCTCTCTCTCTCTTTATCTCTCTCCATCTACTTCTACCTCTATCATTCTCTTTCACTACATCATTCTCTTTCTATCTACTGTCCTATCTCCTTTCCTTACTGTCATTCTAACTATAATTCTCCCTCTGCCTATCTCAAAATACAAAGTTTTCACTCCATTCAATGTTCTATCTTTTCCATCTCCAAATTAAAACATCTCGTAATCCTTCTCTCAATCTCTCTGTTCAAAACTACTCTCTATCCCTTACACTTCATTATTCTCTCTATCTCTCTATCTATCTATCTATCTATCTATCTATCTATCTATCTATCTATCTATCTATCTATCTATCTATCTATCTATCTATCTATCTATCTATCTATCTATCTATCTATCTATCTATCTATCTATCTATCTATCTATCTATCTAGCTCTTTGTTTCAATACCCGTTCCTCGTTCTATCGTTCTCTTCAAATATTTCTCGATCCAACACTCCCGCCTGTCTTCAAACACATAACAACAATAACAACATTGTCGGTCTCCCCCCAGCCCAACCCTTTCCCTTCACAACACCGACATCAATCTCAGCCAATAGTTGCAGACATGCAGTACAATGAAAAATCAATACTTCTCCAGGTAAATTCTAATCGATTTTTCAATAACATATTAATGGGGGATTTGATTGACCTAGGTATCATCAGTGTATTTCTGGTTCAAAAACAATCTAACCTCTATATAACTGTGGTGGTAACGATAGTAGTCTATGCTGTGAGGGAT
Source organism: Ariolimax columbianus (assembly GCA_036924085.1). Taxonomy (NCBI): domain Eukaryota; kingdom Metazoa; phylum Mollusca; class Gastropoda; order Stylommatophora; family Arionidae; genus Ariolimax; species Ariolimax columbianus. The sequence continues at coordinate 46,079,393 of JAVGWX010000010.1, forward strand.
GAAGTGCTCGATATATAATTTTTCGAGGTTTCTTCCTTTTTGTTTAGCTATTTACACCTTAGCATTTACACTCATTTTTATCGGTTGTCCTAGAGTACCATGTTGGACTAAGTACTTGGACCATCTCTCCATCCGATTAGTGGACGTCCTGCAGTACTACATTGGACAAATGACTTTACTCATGCCATCTCTCCATCTTATTGGTAGATGTTCGAGCAGACAGCCACAATTAAAACAAATATGTGTGTACTTATTCTTCTTCTTCTGCGTTCGTTCTCAATCTCCCATTACCAAGCCCTGAACAGCGCTTTGTAAGTAACAGGATGTAGTACGGAAAACGGAAAGCGTTGTGTCGCTAGTTTACAACTTGACTGCGATACGTGTACCCTTCGGTCCGACACATTCGTTGTCGGCAGGGTTATTTGTGTACTGAAGTGTACAATACATAATCTATGGCGTCCGTTCTGATTTAACCAGCCTTTATATCATTGCACAAAAAACTTTATGTAACAGAATGTTCTGATTTTTTAACAATCAGCATAATGATTTACACTCCTAAGATATTACTAAAAAATATATACAGGAGAGAATTAGGCGTATAGTAAACAACAAAGTTATAGGTGAACAATTTGGATTTCAACAGAACAAAGGAACAAGAGAAACCATATTTTGTAAATGGAAACTCGCAGAAAGTAATATAGAAGTGCAAAAAAAAAAAAAGCGTTCAGTTTTGCTGTAGAGTCAAAAGCCTTTGACAAAGTCCAGCAAAAGCATAAAACTCAAGATAGTTAACTCTAATGTCATCTCAGTGCTCACGTACGGAATCGAAAGCAAGAAAATGGAAAAGACGTTTGCAAATTGGTTGGATGTATTTTAAAATCAATGTCTTAGACGTCTATTGGGCATTGGATGGAAAGAATTCATGACCACTGGACAGATACAATTACATTTTAACCAAAATGGTATCTCTGATATCACCAGAAAGAAACTTAACTTACTTAACGTCTTTATACTGGTTTAGAAGACACTGCAAAGTCTGTATAATACCAGTTTCATTTACATGTCTTTGCTCTAAAAGCTATGCTCATCCAATCTATTCTTACAGGCACTAATTGTACCTGCCTTCACAACTTTCTGTGGCAATGCATTCCAAGCTTTCACCCCCCTCTGACTAAAAAAATAATTTTCTAACATCGTATCTGCAACTTTCTTTACTTAAATCTGTAGCTATGCCATCCTGTTCTTGTAGCTGGTTGTATTTTCACAAACACAACTTGTTATAGTCTAATATATCCTTTCCATTGATTATCTTATAATCCTGTATTAAGTCATCTCGATTTCTTGAAACGTTTGACGTACATCGGGTACGTGCTCAGGTCAGGCCCGTAACCGGTGAGGTCGTTGAGGCACACATGAAGACATCCTTACAATGCTACGCCATCCCTCTCTGTCAGCGGCCGCTGCCTGTGACTCTTCTGGTCGGAGATTAGTCAATTCTTTTATGTAGTTCTCCCATCTCTTTTTGGGACTGCCTCTTCATCGTCTGCCTTGCAGCTTTCCGTGGAGGATTGTATTTGCAAGACCATTTGATCTCGATATGTGACCGTACCAAGCGAGTTTCCTTATTTTGACAGTTGCGAAGAGTACGTGCTCAGGATGAACAAAAACAGGCTCCCGTTATAGGCGATTATGTGGAAACTTAACAGCAAAAGGAAGCGGGGTAGACTCAGAAAGACTCTGTACAGAGCAATCACCAGAGGTTTAGGGAACATGTACGAATTTACAAAGACCGACGGCGGACCGATCCAGCTGGACAATTTTTAGTTCTGCCACATGTGCCGATTGTGGCACTGAGAAACTACAGAGATCAAGAACTCGAGAAACTAATGACATATATGGAGACATAGATATGAATGAAAACGACAGAATATTACTCATAATTCTATATTTAGAACACAGTGTTATCTTAAGAATGGTTGGATTTGATCACCACGTACAGCTGTAAAATGTGGAGTGCGTCAAGGATCAGTGATGTCCCCTTGTCTGCACAGAATTTACACAGGACGCGTATTTAAACAGATTGAGAAAATGCCAGAACTCATTAACGACGGAGTGTCAATAAATAATCTCAGTTATGCTGATGACGCAGTTTTGGTAGCTAAAAACGGACAAGAAAAATAAGAATTGGTGATTCAAGTAAACAACAAAAATGTAGTATTATAATTGGATGTTAGAACTGAATAACAAAAATATTACGAGAATTACGAAAGTAGACTTGAAAACTATACCACAGAAACAATTAGACAATGACATATTAGAAAGGTCAAAAGATTTTCCTATATTTGGAATAATTATAGGAGAATGGAACTTGCGAGATGGAAATCAATAAGAAAATAAGAATGACCAAATTTGTTGTAACCAACAAGAGACATGTATCGACATCCTATCAAGGCACTCATAATTTAAGAATTTGAGTGACCAGGTTTTATATATACTCGATATCACGTTCCAGACAAAAGACAAGAAACACAGAAAGTAACAAGAAATTTAACACCACATATACATATGGGTAAGAAATGTCACAAATTCTAACAAAACTAACAAATAATGCAACAAGAAATGCTGATCCAGTAAGTCCTATGAGAGCATCACAGAGAACGATTGACACCTGCCAAGAAGAATGGATACATGTTTATACTGATGGATCTGCTTGTAAGGCCCCAATTAAAGCAGGATATGGAGTCTACATAAAGTATACGGACAGAATATCTGATGAGCTATTTGATGCTTGTGGGGAGATATTTTCAAACCATGAGGCAGAAATAACAGCATTGGAAGTAGCTCTGTGCAACTTGAGGACTGTTTTTCATGCTTTCCCATCAAAAACCCAAAGCATCGCAATCGTTACAGACTCATTATTTGTCATTCAAGCTATGTGAAATTATGGTCACCGTAATCCTGAACTTACCCAAATATCTCTAGGTGTCAACCAACTTCCCACATCCCATGAAATCAGAATAGTTATGCAATGTATCCCTGGTCACTCAAATACACCTGGCAATGACAAGGCAGACAGACTGGCTAAGAAGGGATCAAATCAAGAACAACAGTACACACCATCAACCCTACAGACAGTCAAACAACTATTAAAAACAGCAAACAAAGTGTCTGACTGAATAGGTTGGCAATGTGAAATACTGGGAGAGAAATCTACAAACACATGGCCATCCTAAATTCCAAAGACAACATCAACCTTCGTGAAAAGGAGCGATCAAACACCCTTTTCCGACTTTGCCCTGAACACATACAACTTAACAGTCACTTGAACAAAATCGAACCAGAACATACTCCAGAGTGCTGGCTGTGCACAAATCCCTATGAGACTGTTGAACCAAATCCAACCAGAACATACTCCAGAGTGCGGGCTGTGCACACATCCCTATGGAACGGCTGATCATCATCTTGTTGAATGTCTCCCGCTTGCCGGTGTTAGGAAAGATCTTCTTCATCCGAGGTCAGACAAATGGAACACTTTGTACGGAACTAAACAAAAGCTTACAAATACTTGCAAATACCCCAGTATGGCATTGGAACAAAGGGCAGGAGCCCATAGGCCGCTCGATCAATAACCAACCAACCAGCCATGAATACTCGATCATGTTTTTATGTATACTCGTTCAGAGGTTATGGATACTCGATCAGGCATTATGTTTACCAATTTCGGTGTTATGTTTACCCATTTCGGTGTTATTTATACTCGATTCGGTGTTATGTATACTTGATTAGGTGTTATGTATACCTTGATTAGGTGTTATGCATACCTCGATTAGGTGTTATGCATACCTCGATTAGGTGTTATGCATACCTCGATTAGGTGTTATGCATACCTCGATTAGGTGTTATGGATACCTCAATTAGGTGTTATGCATACCTCGATTAGGTGTTATGTATACCTCGATTAGGTGTTATATATACCCCGACTAGGTGTTATGTATACCTCGATTAGGTGTTAAAATTACTCGTCTTTAATGTGTGACGTAGAAATTTGGACTATGAATAAACAATAGTAGGAGATGAGAAGTGGTTTAGATATGGGCTGACCAAGGTACTGTGCTCGGGAGGTATAAGAGAGGGGGGGGGGGCAGACAAAAAGATGGGAAGACAACATCAGAGAGTGGACAGGGAGGTCCATAGCTAGAACAAATACCCAATGACATTCCAGGTTACGCGATTGATGATGGTGATGATGATTATGATGATAATGTTGATGATAGAAGAATGGGAGGTGGCGAATATCTCATAGAAAGAAAAACAAATAACAAAAATGGAAGTCTTTGCGCAAATAAGGGGCAACGAGAATTGATGAACGAAATCAGATTCGGTGGAGAGGTGACGGCGTGGGCTAGTTTGTTAAGTGACATGGCTCACAAGCCCCGAGTGCGCTGGGTTCGATCCCTATCACAGCACCGGCCGTTACCCAGGAAAGCAAAACTTAGAAAATACAGGAGGAAACAGGCCGTTACATAAAATGAATGCTGAAGTCGGATGCACTGGGCCGACAGGCGCAAAATAAAAACCACAGTCCACCGCACACCGCTTTCGGGATTAGAGCTTTAGGGATTTGAGAAATAAAGCTAACGCAATAAAAAAAAAAAAAGATATGGAGTAATTAACTGGGCAACTAGAAATGATGATCTAAATAAGTCAGTGAAGTTTTTAACGGAGCAACAACAACAAACAATAACATAGACGATTTGGAATAATTTGTAACCAATAAAGCGAAGCCATTATTGGACGAAACGGTTGTTCTGTCTGCCTGCGTATTCCAAACAGACTCACTACTTACTCTATATTTCACAGCTATGGGAGGGGGCAGGTGTGTACCATAATCATGTCATCGAAATGCCGTAACCAGGCCCTGATGTTGTTTATTCGAGTATATTAGTGAGTCTATGTAATACGTCTGAAACGCTTTGAAATTTGCAAAAACACTAAACTGAGATACAACATGGATAAATATAAACAGATTGAATCGTGCTAACAAGATGGCGCCTATACATCTTCCACGTCTTTCTCGAATTCGGCGTTGAATCCATGTGAGCTGATATCCATGGATGATTTTTAAGTTAAACGCCGTTAATACAGTTATATCAATGAATAGCTAGATAGCGACCGAATGTTATCGTTCTGCTATACATAGTAGTAGTACTTAGTTGTTATCCTCTCCGTAAAACCAATATATCGGCTCCCCAACTTAACAACAATACAATAAAGCTGATACATCGGTCTGAACAATTGACTGTACATATTCCTGTATACAAAGTGTTCTTAAAATTATAAAGGTTACTGTACTCTACAGTGATAGTTTCCAATGCAATAAAACAAGTCTCTAGAGATTTAAAATATTCTGGTTGGATAGAGTTAAACGCGATCAATATTATAATTATGATTTGAATGCACTTTGTAACGTAAGTAGTACTACTATCCTATCCCTAATCTAGATTAAGATTGCTTTGTTGTTCTACACAAACAGATGTATTACAGCAGCAAACATACATTTAACAGCTATATAGTCTATATTTCACTTTTTATTGTATTGCGTGTACACAGTTTAGCATTGCATTTACATTTGTAGCTCAGTTATGCAATTGTAGCTTACCTTTACATTTGTAGCTTAGTTTTTACATTTGTAGCTAAATTTTACGCGTGTAGCTTAGTTTGAAATGTGTAGTTTTGTTTGACATTTGTAGCTTAGCTTTTACATTTATGGCTTAGTTTTTACATTTATAACCTAGTTTGCCATTTATAGCTTACTTTTTACATCTGTAGCTTAGTTTGACTTGTACAGCTTAGTTTTTCCATTTGCAGCTTAGTTTTACATTTATAGCTTATTTTGACATTTATAGCTTAGTTTTACATTTATAGCTTAGTTTTACATGTATAGCTTAGTTTTACATTTGTAGCTTAGTTTTACACATGTAGCTTAGTTTTACATTAAGAGCTTAGCTTTTACATTTGTACCTAAGGCTTACATTTACTTTCTAATTTTACAATTGTAGTTTAGTTTTACATTTAAAGTTTAATTTTACATTTGTACCTAAGTGTTACATTAGCCGCTAAGTTTTACAATTTTAGATTGTTTTTACAATTATAGCTTATTATTACATTTGCAGCTTAGTTTTGTATTTACAGCTTAGTTTTACATTTACAGCTTATTCTGTCTGTACGTCTAGCTTATTGGTACATTTGTAGAAATGGTGAACTGTGTGACACTGGGTGTAAGATGTTCGCTACAGAAAAGTGTTTGTATAGCGAAGCGTCGTAGATCGAAGTTCTGCTGTACGAATAACAATAGAAAGGGGGAGAGGAAGAAAGAGGGAGTTGGAGGGGGGAGGGGTAGGGTCAAGAGATAGTGAGAGGCTGAAACGAAAATATTTGAGAGAGAGAGAGAGAGAGTGATACGGAGAAAGAGGGTATCGAGTAGGAATGATAAAGATAGTGAAGAGTAAAAAGAGAGCATAATTAGACAGGGAGAGAAGGAAATAAAGTGAGACATGGGGCATAAAGGTTGAGAGATGGATACAGAAAAGGAGAGGGAAAGAAAGAGAAAGAGAGCTATTACGATAGAGAGGAATAAAGATAGAGAGAGATGAACTACTGAGACATAATGGAATGAACCGTGAGATAGAGAGGGACAGATTAGAGATGGATAAAGGCAAAGAATGATTTCAGACGGGGATACAAACAGAATGGAAAAACATAATGACATTGTCCAACATTTTTAGACCACGCCCGTCAAATGATCAAACAGGGACAAGTAATGTGTGACACTCGAGTCACACCTACAGCCAAGTGATCCTATAATAGATCAATTTCCAGACGTAACAATCACAGCGTTACAGTATTCCTTCAAATGGCTCACCTGCCAGCAACACAATAACCACGATCAAGTTTCAGACCCAATCAGTCCCGTGATCAAAGACAGGAGACCATAGCCTTGTGAATCAAATTAAGTGTACACAGATTTGGAGGGTTAGTATAGCTGAGAGGTACGGACGATGATTCTCAAGAAAGGAAAAAGCGAAACAGGTCAGTTTTTAATAGTACACGTTTCAAGCGTCCCCTTGTCTCAAGCAAAGTGACACTAGCGTCTAGTCACATTGAAGATTGGCGAAAAACTCGGAGATCCCGTTTACGCGCTTGTGCACGTAAAAGGACCCTTGGAAGTTGAAAGTCGATAACAGTGGAATATTAACCGATTACTAGACAAAATTATATAAAGTAATGACATTTCTACCCAAAATGCAATTTACTTTCGCGGAGGCCTAGTAAACTGCAGACACCCCCCCCCCCCCCCCCACTAAAATCTACCATATAATTGGCATGTCCACATGTCGTCAGAATAAGTTCGACTGGTGAAATTGAACGCAACAGGAAAACGACCCTACACACCCAATGTTTGGAAACGAGAAACTGATCACAAGACTCAAATCCAAGCTAGGGGACGGCGTGGCCTAGTGGTTAAGTGGCACGGCTCACAACCGGAAGGTGCTGGGTTCGATCCCCATCACAGCACCGGCCGTTACCCCGGGGAAGCAAACCCTTAACAAATGCAGGAGGAAGCAGACCCTTACATAAAATGAATGCTGAAAATGGATGCACAGGGCCGACAGGTGTCAAATAAAAACCACAGTGGAACGCACACCGCCTTGGGGATTAAAGAAATACGGCGAACGCAAAATAAAAAATAATTTTAAAAAAATCATCCAAGCAAAGGTTCCTTAAATCAACAAAGCCCATACAGTGAAGCCCTGAAAGTCGCCGCATTGAATTAAAGCACGAAATGTTACAGGACTCAGGGATCAGGCTTTAGGAGGAACCTACCCTTGGACATCATTTACCCTAATCACTTTAGAAGACAGTAAATACACTTTGAATTGGCTTACAACGATGTAGGAATAACATGAAAAAAATGGGGTCTCTCAGACGACGAAACATGTATTTGGTGTGGTACAAGATCCAGGTTATCTTATCATTTGTTCTAACTTTCCGGATTCATGTGACGAGAGCGACATGATGAAGGAGAACAACACGGCAATTCAAGTGGCTGAACACTGGGTGAACGCTCTATGACGTGATGATTGGACAGGGGAAGTAAGTAAGCTGCAGGATATAAACTTTGCGAAATAAAGAATGTACTACAGACAGCCTTCAGCTACCTGGCAGTAGGAATACATCTGCTTGCTTTAATGTCAGGATTTCAAGTATTCCAAGTATTTACATACTGAGGACGGTAACAACATATGCACACACGACACATCACAAGCCGTTCTGGAACGAGATTCTCAGACTAAACAAAGAGTTGTTCTCAGGCTAAGACAAGAACAAAGACATAATTAAGATATCTACAACATCATCATCATCATCATTATCTATCCACATGTGCTGGTAGACGACGTGGGGGAGTGTTGTTGTTTCGTTGTTTCGAATGCCCACAATAAGTAAGTTTACTCTTTTGTGTGCCCTGGAAAAGACTTTAAGTGGTGATTGTAGTAGCTTTATCATATCCTGAGCGGGCTGGTGGAGGAGGACCGGAGTCCTCCAGTCGGTTGTGGTATGCTTGGTTTCATCTGCGTGTCGCTCACTACAACGGTGATCACGTTGATCTCACCCCTCGATAGCCAGGTTGCCATCAAACCAGCCGGTTTCCATGGAGGACTGCGAGGAAGTCGAGGTGGGTGTCTTGGCCAGTATATTTTGCCTGACTCTGACTAATCAGTATATTTTGCCTGACCCTGACTAATCAGTATATTTTGCCTGACTCTGACAGTATATTTTGCCTGACCCTGACTAATCAGTATATTTTGCCTGATCCTGACTAATCAGTATATTTTGCCTGACCCTGACTAATCAGCATATTTTTCCTGACCCTGACTAATCAGCATATTTCTCCTGACCCTGACTAATCAGCATATTTTGCCTGACCCCGACTAATCAGCAAATTTTGCCTGACTGACTAATCAGTATATTTTGCCTGACCCTGACTACTCAGCATACTTTGCCTGACCCAGACTAATCAGCATATTTTGCTTGACCCTGACTATTCCGTATATTTTGGCTGACCCTGACTAATCAGTATAATTTGCCTGACCGTGAATACACCGTGGGCCATGACAAAGACCGCTAGAAGAGAAGTTGGAAGGCGCAACGTCCAACCGTCGCTGAATGACGAGTCAATCAGTAATTCAGTATAAATTCCTTTTCCCATAAAATACTATAAACTTTGTTTTCTGGCCAGGTAATAAAACTATTAATTTATCTGTTTCGACCGAATTTATATATATATATATATACATTTTTAGTTTCCCATTATGGCTGTTGGTCTACCGTGCTGCCATTATCGTACCTAGATGTATGTGTGTGGCAGCTTGGCTATCTACAATGGAGATGACTTCCACATGTGTTGTCTGAGATGCATACTGCATATTTGCTGGCCAGGTCATATTACAAATAATGAGGTCATATTCAGAGCCAACATTCCTAGCGTTCATTCAGTCTTTGCAGAAAGACAAACTGAAACGGACTGTTCACCTGTTTTCGGATGCAATGAGAATTGGCTTCTAAACAGGCTTCTGTATAGCGAGCTGAATGAAGGAAGATTTTCATTGGGATGTCTAAAATATTGATTCAAGGATAGACTATATGAGACCCTTTATATCACATGGGAAAGCAATCGTTCGGCTTGTATAGGTGCTGTTAAAAAGGACGTTGCATTCAGCCAGGGTCTCCGTATGCAGGCAGGCAAGACAGTCTAGAGCAGAGGGAATACCAGTACCATTACCAGCTGTAGACCATGTATGACAGTCATGTCTTACACTCGTTTTAGATTCACCAGTCACAATTGCATTACAGACTCAAGAATGTAGTATGACACATGTTGAACTTGGTGGTCTGATCGACAACAATGGACAATTATTATTATCATTTCTATGGTACACATATCAGTGTGTGTACTCCGTAATCGTGTACACATAAACATTATTGTGTTCCTTAGCTTGGTTCATATTTATGTATGAGAAAAGTGTCTGCGCTCCTCTTAAGGAAGATAATTTGGGCTTTTGGAAACGAAATGCTACAAGAGAATCTTAAAAATACTTTGGGTAAAGATAATAACAAATAAAGCCATTCTGCAAGGGCTGAGTGTAGAAGAGAATTGGCTTTTAAACCACGTTATGTCTCGGAAACTTAGGTTTTTCGGCCACATCATGCGCCATCACGGACCGGAGAGTGCTGTCCTGGAAGGCATTGTTCCCTGTATATTTTGTGTTTTCTAAAATTACTTATTCCTGCAACGTGTAATGATATTATTTAGTATACCAAAAAATTGTATTTTTGTATACTCTAGAATAATATATTTTTATTTTTCAAATTTTGTGTTCATTTTATTTTTTGTAATGGTATATACTTTTCCCTCATAAATTGGTGTATTTTTTATGTCTTAATTCATTCCATTCATAGGCGTCTCAGTCTTTGCAGACCTTGCATGTGGCACCCTGTGAGTAGCCTCTCAGGACGCAATCCTGTGTGCTGAATATGGAGAGCTTAGAGACCCTCTCTCGGCCTCGCTGATGTAATCCAAAGGAATGCAAAGCATGACAATTTGGCTCCAGCTCAGCTGCAGGAGCTGCCAAAATGAGTTCGCAATTTTGAAACCATACGCCTTAGGTGCTACCACTCCTGATTTTCTGTCTGAGTTTATTCTCGTAGACCTACCCTCTCCCGAGGTTTCCACAAGGCAGTGGAGTCGCTGCTCGTAGATGCTAGTTACTCGAGACATCCGATAATACTCTCATCGTGCCAAGACTAGCCAGCACTACCTGGGTCTTGTGGGTTTAAAATCAGAGTTCATCCTCTCGTAGGCAAACTGCCTGAACAGGCTAACGAGCTTCGTCTACCCGGGTTTAGAGTCAGAGTGTATCTTCTCTTAGATTGGCTGCCAACCAAGGCTAATGAGCCCAATCTGCCCGCCAAGTTATACCGCCAGGCACTTGGTCACGCCCCACAGCAGGCTCTGTAGGAAACAGGGGGCCCCTCATGAAGGTACTGCTGGAGGCCCACTAATGTAGGAGAGGCCATTGGCATAGCAACTCCTGAACGGCAAGGCGAACAGATTAACCAGCGGCGATCTTTATTTCTGGAAAGAAGAGTCTATGTCAGACGCTTCACTTTCCTTTATCGAGCGAGACGTCCAGCCCAGACCTCGCTAACCCCCATGTCTTAGAAGAGATACATATATGTATGCATTGTTACTCATCCAGACAGAAGCGATGTTCGTTAACCCCATAGCTTATCATACACTTGTATTCTTTATGTATTAGCTGCCTTTAGGTTTATAGTCGATTTTGCATACATAAAATATACGAAGGGGTTTCACAAGAACATCTGAAAAGTGGGATAGAAATGAGAAAAACAATGCTTATGTATTGTAACTTGTTAATATGGTTGATAAGGACATCAAGAGTGTCCTGCTCGTGCTCTCGTGGTGCAGACGTCATACTTGCAGTTAAAAGATGGCTGGTCCACTACTGACATGCACCAAAGAAGAGCATTCCGTAATCCGTTGTTTGAGCAGCGTAGGTGTGAAACCTATATACATTCGAGGGGCAAATGAAGGTCCGGTACGGTGATGCATGCCTTTCACTCCACCAAGTGTATGAGTGGCGTAGAACTTTTCAAAACGTCGTGAATTCTATGACAGACTGTTCTCGACCGGGTCAGGTACACCGAGTAGTGATCTGTCGCACTTGGCTTCCTTAGCCTATACCACATTTATATTATATTGTCCATAGCGTTCTTCTTCTTCTTCTTCGTACGCAGTCAGACAGAAACCATTATTTTTTCGAAAAAAGCGGCGGTCATCCTGAGGCTGTCGACACTGCCATAGAACTTGTCTTGCAGTTCCTCTGGTGATGGCCACATCTGCTCTCTCTGATCCTCGTATGTCGGGCAGTTCTGCAGCAGATGTTCAGCGGTCATTTTACCGGTACCGCACGGGCATTCGTCGGTACCACCTATCTTCAATTTGTTGAATAGGTGGTACCTCAGTCTATTGTGGCCAGTGCGAAGTCTGAAGACAACGACCTGCTCTCTTCTGTTCAACTGGTAATAGGCATCGTTTTTGGTGTAACCAGTATGTTCGGTTTCCCATTGGGTCATGTATCTGGCTTTGATAAGCCGTTCTGACTCTTCGTACGTCATACTAGTATCTTTTTGTGGTAGTCTTGCACCTTCTTTTGCCAGTCTGTCTGCCTCCTCGTTGCCTTGGATGTTGCAGTGTGATGGGACCCACTGTACCACTACCCTTTTTGGTGCGGACTGCTGGCATAGTTGATAGAGTGCTGCTCTTAAGTCATTAAGCTCAGTGTTTTTCTACCTTTTTAGCGCTGTGACTACGGCCAGAGGATCTGTAAGCAGGACTATATGGCTTTCATTTTCTTTATGTATCACCATTTCTTCCACTGCCGCCCTCAGTGCCTCTGCCTCCGCTCTGAAATTGCTTGTGTACATACCAGTAGCGAACGACAGTGTTATTTTTCTGCAATTTGGTAGGTTCAGGAATGCTCCTGCCTCTCCGTTCTGTGTAGTGTTTGTTACAGAACCGTCGGTGTATGCATGGGTCCAGTCCATGCTTGGGTAGTTTTTCGATATGAAGCTTAGGGTAGTATCTCTCCTTTCTTTTTCAGTCTGGCAGTTTTTGTTTCCAATACCTGGTATATTTTCTACCACCTCTGGAAATATATGCTGCCTCCAGGTAGGTTTTCGAACAGTAGTGAAGGGCTTTGGTGTTGTTAGTGCGTTTATGGGATCTTCGTGCATCTTTGCTTTGGCTATTTCTGCAAAGTTTCTCCGCTTTAGTTTTCCATTTCCCAAATTGTTTAGTCTCTGGTGCATTGGATGGTCAGTCAGTTTTCGGAGTTTCTCTGACTGCAGCTGAGCTCTGCAGTCTCTTCTATCGGTCATGTATTGCAGTTTTGTAATCTTTTCAAGTTCTACAATTGGCGTTGACTTCATGCCTCCTGTTATAACTCTCATGGCTTGGTTTTGGAGTTTGCTACTTTATCGAAGTTCGCCTTTGCTGCTGTTGTCCATGCCGCAATGCCATACTCGAGAACTGGTCTCACTCTTCCAGTGTACAGTTTCTTTAGTATGCTTTCGTCTGCTCCCCAGCTTGTGCCAGCAAGTTTCCTCATGATTGCCATTCTTTCTCTGGCTCTCATTCGGTTTCTCTCGATCTGACTTTTCCATGTCATGCGCCGATCAAATGTGACTCCCAGATAGTTTGGGTTGTCGTTTGGCTGCAGGAATTTGTCATTTAAACTTAATTTGGTACTTTGGGGTTTGATGGAAAGCGAGAATATTGTGCATGTGGTTTTCTCCTCGTTTATTTTGACCAGCCATGAGTTCGCCCACTCTTCCAGCGATGTTAGGGCCTGCTGCATCCGATTTCTTGCTATGGTGAGATTCTTTTCAGAGGTCCACATAGCCAGATCGTCTGCAAACATTGAGTTATGGACTCTTCTTAGTATATTCTCTGTAATGTCGTTTATATACACCAGGAAGAGTGTGGGTGACAGTACTCCCCCTTGGGGTACTCCCTGCTCGAGTGTCACCTTTTTGCTCATCTGCCCTTGTACTTGGACTCTGGCCTATCTGTTTTTGAGGTAGTGGTTGATCCACTTGTACATTTTCCCACAAACATCAATTTTTCTTAGCTTTACTCTAAGTCCATCTTTCCAGACTTTGTCAAATGCCTTTTCCAGGTCCACCCACACCGCTACTGTGTGTTTCTGTGCCTGGTAGGCATCTTCTATTTCCTGGGCTATGAGGATGATCTGGTCCTCAGTGGATCTGTGCTGTCTAAAGCCGGCTTGCTGTGGAATTAGTATTCGTTTTTCTTCCAGATGCCACATCAGTCTGGTGTTTATCATACGTTCCATCAGCTTGCCGACACAGCTCAGTAGGCTGATGGGCCTGTATCCATTTGTATCTGTTTTGTCCTTTCCTGTTTTTGGTACTGGTACAAGTACTGCGTCTTTCCATGCCTGGGGTACAATTCCCCTTTTCCAGCTTTGGTTCAGGACCGATAGCAGTTTCCTCTTCGCTGTTTGGCCCAGCCCCATCAGCATTTCGTTTGTTATCCCGTCTTTTCCGGGAGATTTCCTTTTCTTTAATGTTCTCATGGCCTCTTCCATTTCGCTCATTGTTAATTTGGCCATCATATGCTCTTCAGATGCCGTATTGATGTTGTCGTGCCCCTTTTGCTCTTTACTAATGTATGGATGCCTATCTGCAGGGACCTCGATGTGGTTTGCTCTGGTATAGTGATCGACAAAAGCGTTTGCGGCTTTCTTACCAGTGAACACGTTTTCGCCCTGCTTGATAGTAATTTGTTTGTTTGACGGGGTTTCGTCGTTCGTGGCTCTGACTAGCTTCTATAGCTTTTTCCCTTTTTTGTCCAGGTTGAGGCTTTCCGTTTTGTTTTTCCAGCTCTCCCTTGCTGTTTGGTTAAGAGTGTATTTGTATTTCGCCGTGGCGGCTTTGAGGGCGATGTTTGCCTCCATAGATTGTTCTCGCTTTGCCATGTTCCTAGCATTTGTGACTGCATCTTCCGCTTTCTGCAACTCATCATTCAAGTAGGGCTTATAGTTTTTCCTAGCTCCTCTTGGGATGGTTTCAGTGGCGGCTTGCATTATTGCCTTGCTTAGGCTTTTCACCATGGGCTTCATTTTGTTGTTTCGTGTGTTGATGGTTTCACACAGCCCATCTGTCAGGATTGCAAATCTGTCCTAGTCGGCTCGTTTGTAATTCCAGTCCATAGCGTTCAATACATTTGAAAGTTTCTTGACTTGAATTAGTTGATCACGTGCACCGTGAGGTCTACACTTCCTCTCATTGTTTTCCCACAAACAAACAGATCGAAGATGCTGTGGTACTGAAGGTTAAAAGTCCACAAAAACCCATGGAACATGACCCAGTGACGGGTTGCCTCATAGTTACCTAAGACCTCATGGCTTAAATACATTTCATACGTTTGTGAATACTTCCGTTCTTATTGCTCACTCTATTTCTTCATTATTGTTGTTGTTTATCCATTGATTTTTTGTATCATTTTTTGTATATGTCTTGCTTGATTTTGTTTTCGTGTGATTTGTTCAAATGTCGTCTGTTTTTGCATGTCCGTAATCATATTGCCCATTTATTTTTTGTGTACATCCTATTTTACAACTTGCATACAGCGTCTCACACTTCCCTGGCACATCCTTGTGCAGCGGCGAATTTAAACCGCGCATTATACCTAAATTATTATACCTCCTAAATGTTGTTGTTTACATTTGCTAGTTGTTTTCTTTTGTTCTTTGTTTCTGGCAAAGGTCGTGTTGTTGATTGTAACGTAGGCATCGTTTTATTTTGATCCTGGCACGATCACTGAACGGTTACATAAACGCGTTTGTATATTGTTCACGTGGCTTATAGTTTCAGCAGAATGGAGAGCCAACCAGAAGTCTCTTTGGGCAAGGCTAACGCCGCCCTCATATCCCCTTCCCCTCACTACACACACTTTAGGGCTACTGTGAAGTTCTAAATTTAAATCTAAGTTCTCTAAACCGTTGTGTTTTGAAACAGGATTCGATCAATTTTAAATTCTCCGCTCCATTTAATATGGTGTTATGTATCATTTTTCCCTGGTACATTTCTGTATTCCCTTATAACATACTCAGGCTGTTAACTGCGGCAGATCCCTTTACTGGGAAACTACCTCCGCACGCACCTGTGCAATGGTGGTTTCTATAGGTATTTGTACCTCCCGATGAGTTCCTATCCCCATTGATGCTTGATTCTCCGTCTAGCCTCAAGCGAAGTATAATGTTATCACTGCAGCTGGCCCAGGTAGATGGACCCAGTGTACATGCATTTGCAGTGAAGGTTTCAATAGCGATTGCAAACAACTGAGATCCAAGAATCCACCCGGAAATCATTCTAAGCTTCGGCCTGGCTGCTGTCTCTAGAAACGTTTTGTGTCGAATCTGGAACCAACAGAGACTTTCAATGAAAACCAAGCTACGAATTCATATAGTCGGTATATTCCCCATTCTGAACGGTTCCGAGTCCTGGACTATTCTGCACGGCGCAGAAGCGTATTGACGACTTCTCATGCGCAGCCAGAGGAGCAATCTTGCAATTCACATGAATGACAAGGTCTGAAAAGACAAAGCTCTCCGACGGACATACCTGACTCTAGAGCATGCATGACTTGCTAACCCTTATCTGAATATGTGGTGTATCTTATTGAGGATATCCGTGCCCACCAGCTCTTAAAGCTGATCACGAACATCAAGAATGGAAATCTTTCCTCTCAGTCATAGTCTCACAATAGCACCACCTATGTATGTCAGATCTCAAAGACATCATCATCATTGCATACAGCTAAGGACTCATGCTCATGGACAGTTGGAGAGACGGGTTACCTTCTACCTACCTTACCTAGCGACCTACCTACCTTACCTATCTACCTTTCAGTAAAATAAATTGTTTTTGTCACAATAAAACTGCAACTCTCTATAACGATTTACGACTCGCTTGGAGTGTGTAGGTTACAGTTAGCCTCTTTAATCCTCCTTATTTACTGCTAACTATTTTCATGACTTGCCTACCCTCTCTGTCTAAAAACATAAAACGAAAAACCCATTTTTCGCAATTTCCAACATGCCTGGAAATGTTTCACGCAGGTGACACATACCATATAGTACAATTATATTTACCTGTAATGTAGATATCACTGCCAATTATAACTTGCAAGGTAAGGCTTGTCAATAAACTGTACGCGACTTTAGAAATGATCACTGTTCGCTTTCACAGCCAACTAATCCAGTGTGACAATCTTTAAACGACTGCTATTCTGCAGACAATCCTGGGACGTTATGACAAATTTAATGATAGCTGATCCGGTATAGGGCCTGGCTGGCGGTGTAAACACTTTCTGCGCATACCGGAGAAAGGACAGGTGATGCTATATTTAGAAAAATACGGGTCGTAAACTCAGCACATACTTTCGAGAGGAATGACGCCATTTTTAATAACTATTACATTCTGTTTCTTCTGTAGGCTCTTTGTCATCTACTTAGCCTTATTCTTGCTAATTTATCGTGTTATTCTTTCTTGTCATCGTATTTTTTTTCTTCTTTATTTTTATCATATCATTTTATTCATATAGTAGGTGTCTTATTCTTTTTTCTGTAATCAATTTCTTCTTCTTCTTTTTCTTCTTCTTCTTCTTTTTCTTCTCTTCTTCTGTAAATGTTTTCTTATGACTCTTGTATTAATTTTTTTTTTTTTCATTCTTCTTCTTCTCCTTTTTCTTGTTCTTCTTCTTCTTCTTCTTCTTCTTCTTTATCTTCTCCAATGGTTTTCTTCTAGTTCTTGTATTCAATCTTATTTTCATTTTTTTCTTGTTCTTTTTTTACTCACATATTCTTTTTCTCTATCTTCTTCGTCATTTAAACTTCTTCTAAATTTCTACTTTTCCCATCGTTTTCTTCTTCTACTTCGTATTTCCTTATCCATTATCCTTTATCTTTAATATTCTTCTCCATGCATCTATCTTTAGTTCACTTGTGTTTTTAGACGTCGTGGTGAGGTGTGACCTCTTTTGTTTCACATTTCTATGAGCAGGCGAATATCTGTTTGTGACTTTCCAGGTCAATCCACGTATCTGTTACCAACCGTTAGGTTTAGGTTGGTAACCCCTGGAATATACTATCGCCTATTATTGGAAGTGGTTTAGGTGGAATCCCAAATTTTAGCAAAGTAACCACGCCGCCTGTCAGGTGCCATCTTTCCCGCTCCGCTAACCACATAACCAAGACCTGATGTTATATCAACACTGTCCCATTTTTGCGACATAAATTTATTTTGCCGCTTCTTGGGTTTGCTAACCTGTCACCACGCTTACACAAAAATGACCATTACAATTTCAATTTATAATTTAATTCACATCTATTTTATGTAACGGTTTGTCTTCTCTAATTATTCAAACAGTTTGGGATAGCTCAGCCTCTCTTGTCTGTTCTGGCGCTTAGCTGCTGTGCTCAACATTTTGTACCTCTTAAAAATTTCAGAGTGAGGTATTTTGTTATGTCATCTGATCCCGAGCAGCCATTCGCAGACGTCTCATGTGCAAACGATTTTGCTATTTCACGTTTCTTATATACAGTGTCGATTTCTCACATGCAACGGAGTGGATAACACTACGTCACGATACACTTTTACCTTGTCGGTTCCAGACGTTCGTCTATAGCATTACAGATCCATAGCAACATATTACTGGATATATGGATTACTAGACGACCCGTTCTTCAACGGCGGTTACACCGTGGCGGGTCCTAACTTCTCTTCCAACGGTCTCTGTCTTGGGCCACGGTGGACCAGTGGATAATGAGTCGCCCATCTGTGGCATCATGAATGTTGTTACGGAATGTAAGAGAATCGGACCAACGTGTTGGTGGTCGTCCCCGTGGTTGTTTCTTCGTCTCTGTGGTACCAGTCGTTGTGCTCGTTGTCGATTGTCCGTTTAACGCAGTAAGTGCCAGCCTAGCGATATCTAATCTGGTCTGTATAAATAACTGCATCTTCCACCAGGGACAATTGACACATATCCCAGGTATGAATACCTTCTGTGCGCTGGCTATGAAGCAATATATATATATATATATTTTTGTTTGCGAATGCCACCAAAATGTAGGTTACTCATTTGTGCGCCCTGAAAAGGACATTAAGTGGCCGGATGCAGTAGCTTTCCACACATCCCAATCGTGCTGACGACGGTGGACCGGGGTCCTCCAGGTGGTTGTGCTGTGCTTGGCTTCATTTGCATATCCCTAGCTACCATATGGATCACGTCGATCCCTCACCTTGTTAGCCAGGCTGTCACGAAAACAGCCCGAGGACTCCTAGGAAACCGAGGTGAGTGTCTTTGCCAGTATGTTTTGCTTGACCCTGACTAACATGTCTGATCAGTATACTTTACATGACTAGACGTTAGTCTTCCTCCCCATATATATATATAAATGATCTCCAAACGACAGATAAGCCGTGTTGTGAGAAAGACATGACTAAGGGTATTCATCTAAGCTGGAAGTCTGATGGTAGAATCTGGATGGTCTATTTTTTCTGTCTGTTGTTTCGTATAGGTGGTCTCTGTGTGTGTGTGTGTGTGTGTGTATGTGTATGTGAGTGTGTGTGTGTATGTGTGTGTGTATGCGTGTGTGTGTATGTGTGTGTGTGTGTGTGTATGTGTGTGTGTGTGTTTCGATTGCTTGTCACTGCAATTGTAAGCTGTTTCTTTCTGTCATGGTAACTTCCATTTGTTATACTATTGACGAATAGCATTTATATAAAGTAACGGCATATTTCTTTCACAGGTGAGGAAACAAAACACACACACAGCAAAGAAATAGCATAACAAATACAAAGATTAGCTAGGATTTAATGGGCTTAGAACCAGGGCTTAGGAAGACTTAAGGATGAATGAGGTTATTTGTGGAAATCATTGTACTTGTAGCCAGGCGCTCTTAAATAGTTCAGTTTATTGGTTGGTACAGCTACAGATAAATTTATAGGTTTGTACAGCTATCGGCCAGTTTATAGGATTTTACAGCTATCGACCAGTTTATAAGTTTGTAAAGCTATTGACCAGTTTATAGGTTTGTACAAATATCGATCAGTTTATAGGTTTAAACAAATATTGACCAGTTTATTGGTTTGTACAGCTATACCCAGTTTATTAGTTTGTACAGCTATCGACCAGTTTATTGGTTTGTACAGCTGTCAATCAATTTGTTGGTTTGTACAGAAGTCGTCCAGTTTATTGGCATGCATAGCTGCTGACCTGACCGATGGCCTGTACATGTATCGCACATATCTTTCGTATTTGCAGATATCGAAATATATCTTTATTTCTGTTGTGTTACGTATTAATGTCATTTCGCGTTGGACATACACATATACACTTAGTCGCTCTCAGTAAGTGACGAAGAGTGTTAAAACTCATGGCCCTTGTAGCTCACTGGTGGTACACACTCATGCGCCGTCCTCTCCTACTTATCTCTCGGCAGTAACCACATATTATTTCAATAGCTTCTCGGTAAGTTCGTTACTGTGCTCTGTTCTTTTTAGAATCGACGTCACTGCAGCCAGGCAGACCAAAAGGTTCTAATTCTCTCTTAGCGAATGAGGAAGAGTGCAGGTAATGAGGACTCCTGTAGCTCGCTGGTTGTGCACACTTCTGCTCCATCCACCCAAGCGCATTTCTCTGCTGGATCCGTGTATGATTTTCAAAATCTTGCAATCTGCGATTTGGTTTATCGATTACATTGTCTTCATTCAAATGGCAGTCGTTAATCAACTTCATAACGTCACCGCTATCCATTGACAATGTCCCCACTGAGGGTGACGCTGGGGCTAGGATATCAGCTGTGTCATTCCTACAAACAGCAGGACATCCAGAGCAGTAGGTCCATGCATGTTCCAGGAGGTTCGTAGCCTATACGTTCGCTATCCACTCATTCCTCAGCCAGACCTTTTACATATTCCATAGTTGCAAGTATGTAATGCTCTTCTCAGCAACAACCCTACCTCTCAGCAACAACCCCACCTCTGAGCAACAACCCTGCCACTCAGCAACAACCATACCTCTCAGCAACAACCATACCTCTCAACAACAACCCTACCACTCAACAACAACCCTACCTCTCAGCAACAACCCTACCTATCAGCAACAGCCCCACCTCTCAGCAACAACCTTGCCTCTCAGCAACAACCCTGCCTCTCACTATAGCAGAGTATCCCCAAACGATCTTCATACCGCGCCTCACAAATACATCGGTTTGTTGACATAACATGAATCCTGGACATTGTCTTTATTGTTGACATAACATGAATGCTGGACATTGTCTTTATTGTTGACATAACATGAATGCTGGACATTGTCTTTATTGTTGACATAACATGAATCCTGGACATTGTCTTTATTGTTGACATAACATGAATCCTGGACATTGTCTTTATTGTTGACATAACATGAATCCTGGACATTGTCTTTATTGTTGACATAACATGAATGCTGGACATTGTCCTTATTGTTGACATAACATGAATGCTGGACATTGTCTTTATTGTTGACGTAACATGAATCCTGGACATTGTCTTTATTGTTGACATAACATGAATCCTGGACATTGTCTTTATTGTTGACATAACATGAATCCTGGACATTGTCTTTATTGTTGACATAACATGAATCCTGGACACTGTCTTTATTGTTGACATAACATGAATTCTGGACATTGTCTTTATTGTTGACATAACATGAATGCTGGACATTGTCCTTATTGTTGACATAACATGAATCCTGGACATTGTCTTTATTGTTGACATAACATGAATCCTGGACATTGTCTTTATTGTTGACATAGCATGAATCCTGGACATTGTCTTTATTGTTGACATAACATGAATCCTGAACATTGTCTTTATTGTTGACATAACATGAATGCTGGACATTGTTCTTATTGTTGACATAACATGAATGCTGGACATTGTCTTTATTGTTGACATAACATGAATCCTGGACATTGTCTTTATTGTTGACATAGCATGAATCCTGGACATTGTCTTTATTGTTGACATAACATGAATCCTGAACATTGTCTTTATTGTTGACATAACATGAATGCTGGACATTGTTCTTATTGTTGACATAACATGAATGCTGGACATTGTCTTTATTGTTGACATAACATGAATGCTGGACATTGTCTTTATTGTTTAACCCTAAATCGCTTCTGTTAAATAAGTGGAGGCTGATAAATTCACTATTTATTCGTACATTTTGTTGCAATTGTCAATCATAGTCCTTACTAGAAATACATACGAGTGAGATCCAGAGAAGTGAGATGTGCTGTGTGAGATGTGCTGTGTGAGATGTGAGATGTGCTGTGTGAGATGTGAGATGTGCTGTATGAGATGTGCTGTGTGAGATGTGCTGTGTGAGATGTGCTGTGTGCTGTGTGAGATGTGAGATTTGCTGTGTGAGATGTGCTGTATGAGATGTGAGATGTGCTGTGTGAGATGTGCTGTGTACTGTGTGAGATGTGCTGTGTGAGATGTGATGTATGAAATGTGCTGTATGAGATGTGTTGTGTGAAAAGTGCTGTGTGAGACGTGCTGTGTGAGATGTGCTGTGTGAGACGTACTGCCGGAATGACAATCCGTGACCGAATCCCCCCACACCCGGCTGAGGCACACAGTGGGAACAAACCCAGTTAGTGTCTACATTGACTGCCAACAAATAAAATGGTTTGGTCATTTAGTCAAAACGCATCATCACTAGCCTGCATCAAGAGCATATCATATGCAGGTCGCCTCTCCGCAAGCAAGAGGCAGACTACGACGTCGGTGGATGGAGGTTGTCTCTGATACTCTCGATTAAGTTATAGTTAATGACAGCACAAGCCTCCCACTCGGCGATAACAATACATCTACGCATACCGCATCATTGCGACGCCGGATGGCAAGAGCAGTAGGACAAAAGAAGAAAGAAGAAGTAGATGTTTGCTCTAGAAGTCTAGGGAAGTGAGAAGCTTGTCCGGTCAGGCACAACATACTGACCTAGACCACTTTCAACAGTAACAACAGCAACAACGACAGCAGCAACAACAACAACAGCAGCAACAACAACAACAACGACAGCAGCAACAATAACAACAACGACATCAGCAACAACAACAGAAGCAACAACATCAACAACGACAGCAGCAACAACAACAGCAGCAACAACAACAGCAGCAACAACAACAACAACGACAGCAGCAACAACAACAACAGCAGCAACAACAACAACAACGACAGCAGCAACAATAACAACAACGACATCAGCAACAACGACAGCAGCAACAACAACAACAACAGCAGCAACAACAACAACGACATCAGCAACAACAACGACAGCAGCAACAACAACAACAACAGCAGCAACAACAACAACAACAGCAGCAACAACAACAACGACAGCAACAACAACAACAGCAGCAACAACAACAACAACGACAGCAGCAACAACAACAACAACAACAACGACATCAGCAAAAACAACAACAGAAACAACAACAGTAACAACAATAATAAAAGCAACATTAACAACAACAACAGTAACAACAACAGTAACAACAACAGTAACAACAGCAGCAACAACAACATTAACAACAACAGTAACAACAACAACAACATCAACAACAGCAGCAACAGCAGCAGCAACTACAACAATAACAACAGCAACAACAGCAGCAACAACAATAACAGCAACAACAGCAGCAACAACAACAGCAGCAACAACAACAACAGCAACTACAACAACAACAGCAACTACAGCAACAATAACAGCAACAACAACAACAGCAGCAACAACAACAACAGCAACTACAACAACAATAACATCAACAACAACAACAGCAGCAACAACAACAACTACAACAGCAACAGCAACTACAACAACAACAGCAACTACAACAACAATAACATCAACAACAACAACAGCAGCAACAACAGCAACTACAACAACAACAGCAACTACAACAACAATAACAGCAGCAACAACAACAGCAACATCAACAGCAGCAACAACAGCAACAATAACAACAACAACAGCAACAATAACAACAACAACAGCAACAATAACAACAACAACAGCAACAATAACAACAACAACAGCAACTACAACAACAATCTTGAAGCGCTTTTCCACCACACAAGTCTCTGCATCCCCCCCCTCCCCCACACCCACCTCCTCCCCCGAGTGGTAATGACCCGGGGGTAGTCTGTTATTTTGTCTCTAGCATGAATCCATTCTTCCCCTTCTGTGTATGCTCTCTTCTGTGGTTACTGACCAATCGTTCTCTTTGCCTGTGTAACCCATACAACCTCTCGCCCGATTCCTTTGCCCTTGATATCTGCAATGTCCATGTGTCTCTTGTCTTTGGCTACACGAATATTGGCTTTGACCTGCGCCATTAGTGTGTGCGTATGTGTGCACGCGCACCAATCTGATCTTCGGAGTGTGTAGATATCGACCAGATCATTTTAGGGCACACACATCGATTGTTTCATTTACGTGTGCTACACGTACAACAATGGATTATGTATCGACAGTGTCACAGGTGTGTGTATGTGTGTTTTCTACGTGCACAGACTAGGATAGAGATGTGGCGTGTAGGTGTGTATGTGTATGTATGTGCTTATACAAGGTCAGGGGGATGTGCCTGTGTGTCGAAAGAATGTGTAACCGTTTGTGTGCCATGAACCAGTTTGTGAATCTCATAGACCTCTTTATTAGACTGGGTTACGTCCCCTGGCTAGTAATGCTATCTAGTAAACTCCTTGGGTCCCTTTGACTATGGTGAATTAATTAGACCCTTTTAGAAGTCGCGTGGGTCTCAAACGGACTCTTGGAGTAGTCATTCGAATACTTTGTCCTCCTTTAGTAGTCTGGAGAATCATTTGTATCTGCTCAGTAGTCTGGGCTACCGATGTCTCTTTTAAGTAGTCTGGGATACCGATGTTTCTCTTAAGTAGTCTGGGATACCGATGTCTCTCTTAAGTAGTTTGGGATACCGATGTCTCTTTTAAGTAGTCTGGGATACCGATGTCTCTCTTAAGTAGTCTGGGATACCGATGTTTCTCTTAAGTAGTCTGGGATACCGATGTCTCTCTTAAGTAGTCTGGAATACCGATGTCTTTCTTGTTGTCTGGGATACCGATGTCTTTCTTGTTGTCTGGGATACCGATGTCTCTCTTAAGTAGGCTGGGATACCGATGTCTCTCTTAAGTAGTCTGGGATACCGATGTCTCTCTTAAGTAGTCTGGGATAAGGATGTCTTTCTTGTTGTCTGGGAAATCCGATGTCTCTCTTGTTGTCTGGGAAATCCGATGTCTTTCTTAAGTAGTTTGAGAAATCTCATGTTTCTCTTAAGTGGTCTGGGATTTCAATGCCTCTTTTAAATAGTCTGGTGTTACGAAGTCTCTCCTAAGTAGTCTGAAATACCGATGTCTCTCTTAAGTAATCTGGGATACCGATGTCATCTTATGTAGTCTGGGATACCGATGTCTCTTTTAAGTAGTCTGGGGATACCAATGTCTTTCTTAAGTAGTCTGGGATACTGATGTCTCTCTTAAGTAGTCTGGGATACCAATGTCTCTTTTAAGTAGTCTGGGATACTGATGTCTCTCTTAAGTAGTCTGGGATATCAATGTCTCTCTTAAGTAGTCTGGGATACCGATGTCTTTCTTGTTGTCTGGGATACCGATGTCTCTCTCAAGTAGGCTGAGATACCGATGTCTCTCTTAAGTAGTCTGAGATACCGATGTCTCTCTTAAGTAGTCTGGAAATCCAATGTCTCTCTTAAGCAGTCTGGAAATCTGATCTCTCTTAAGTGGTATGGAAATCCGATGCCACTCTTAAGTAGTCTGGAAATCCTATGACTCTCTTAAGTAGTCTGAGATACCGATGTCTCTCTTAAGTAGTCTGGAAATCGGATCTCTCTTAAGTGGTCTGGATATCCGATGTCTCTCCTTAGTAGTCTGGTAATTCATCTGTCTCCCTTAGAAGCCTGGTAAATCCCCCGTGCCGCTTAGCAATCTGAAAAAAAATATTCTATCTTCCTTTAGTAATCCGGTGATTCACCTGTCCCCTTTTAGTAAGTCCGATGATTCACCTGTTCCCCTTCAGTAAGTCCGATGATTCACCTGTTCCCCTTTAGTAAGTCCGGTGATTCACCTGTCCCCTTTTAGTAAGTCCGATGATTCACCTGTTCCCCTTTAGTAAGTCCGATGATTCACCTGTTCCCCTTTAGTAGTCCAATGATTCACCTGTTCCCCTTTAGTAGTCCAATGATTCACCTGTCCCCTTTTAGTAAGTCCAATGATTCACCTGTTCCCCTTTAGTAGTCCAATGATTCAC
Source organism: Ariolimax columbianus (assembly GCA_036924085.1). NCBI lineage: Eukaryota > Metazoa > Mollusca > Gastropoda > Stylommatophora > Arionidae > Ariolimax > Ariolimax columbianus. The sequence goes on from JAVGWX010000010.1 coordinate 46,105,461, forward strand.
CTGTTCCCCTTTAGTAAGTCCGATGATTCACCTGTTCCCCTTTAGTAAGTCCGATGATTCACCTGTTCCCCTTTAGTAGTCCAATGATTCACCTGTTCCCATTTAGTAGTCCAATGATTCACCTGTTCCCCTTTAGTAAGTCCGATGATTCACCTGTTCCCCTTTAGTAAGTCCGATGATTCACCTGTTCCCCTTTAGTAGTCCAATGATTCACATGTTCCACTTTAGTAGTCCAATGATTCACCTGTTCCCCTTTAGTAGTCCAATGATTCACCTGTTCCCCTTTAGTAGTCCAATGATTCACCTGTTCCCCTTTAGTAGTCCAATGATTCACCTGTTCCCCTTTAGTAGTCCAATGATTCACCTGTTCCCCTTTAGTAGTCCAATGATTCACCTGTTCCCCTTTAGTAGTCCAATGATTCACCTGTTCCCCTTTAGTAAGTCCGATGATTCACCTGTTCCCCTTTAGTAAGTCCGATGATTCACCTGTTCCCCTTTAAAGTAACCCATAGCATTACGTCCGTAGGAGTGTGAGGTGTTAGCGATCTCACATAACAAAGGCTCGGCTATATGAGGGCGGTAGCCATCTCCTCTCCCTCGCCGCTTTTACTTCCCCGACTGAACCGGTACCAATTTAAGGCTGGGTCGACCACTACCGCCTCAACTGGGGAATGAACCCAGGACCACTCAGATGCGAAGCCTGAGCGCTAACCACTGCACTACGCGGCTCCAATATATGTGTCCCCCTTTAGTTGTCTGGTAATTACTCTCTTCCTCTTGTTAATCCCATAACTCCTCTGTTCCCTTTGAGTAGCCAGGGAAATGCTCTGTATCTCTTAGTAATATATTTAAACAAATATCCCATTAGTAATTAGGTGAATCATATTTGCCTCTTTATGTGACTTCTGGTGAAGACTGTGAGTCTCTTCGGTAGTCTATGAATTATGTGTACGCTTTTATTTGTACTATAACACATATTGCGTATATCCTAAGTATAAGAAATATGTATCCTGGCACGACAGTATGGTTAAAATCCATGCATCCTATGATAGCCTGGTGTAGCCGTTGTAAATTTGTGTTATTCGTAGCTATTTTCTAAAAATGGTTGCTTATTTACATGGTAGCCTAAGTAGGAAGCTAAGCCCCAGGTTTAATGAATTGGGTCAAGGTCTGACACTCAAATCAAAGCTTAGTACGCGACTGAGAACAGTTTACGTTTGACAGGGAGTGACCTTCGAGTGACCCAGTTAAGAGGACAGAATTGGTACAATACAGTCATTGTAAAGCTAAGGATTATAGTAATATTCTGTGTCTCCGTGTCACTTCACATAAAGTGTAGGATTATCACCATAAACATTTATTTATATAAACTCTGGACCAAATGACCTTGTGTGGACTCACAGTGGTGGTTTATATAGGAATTGGTGTTGCAGAATGAGGTACCTAACCCCATATACAACTCTCTTCAGTACTCTTTCAGGATACGCGTTAAAGTTAACATTCGTATGTTTCATTAAATGCAATAGAACCCGGGATCTACACCAGTAGGGATTATTACATACCGGAGAAGTAAAACGAGATCAGAAATGATCATTACGCTGTCCTCGCATGTTGTAAGGTACGTGATGTGTATTGTCTGTAATTCATATAGATACAGAGTGTTACCGGGGACCGAAAACGTAGCAAAGAATAGTAAAACTGTAACCTATCAATTATGTCTTAAGAGGTGACTTAGGAGCGCTGCACGAAGGGCTGGCTACCTCTTTATACAGACATTTAAAGCCACAAACAACAAACCTATATAGTTATGGGGAAGTGAACATTTACCAACACGGTGAACATGTGCTGACTTAGCTTGGAGTGTATTTGTTGAAGGCATGCGCGACAGAGAGATTAAATGGTTTTTATGATACGTACATGCATACCTCCATACACACACACACACACACACAAGCAAGCACGCACACACACATATACACACACATACAAACAAACACAAAATACATACATACGCAATATTGGACCTATACTTCTACAGAGGCTGATGTCCCTGTGCAGGTCTCAGCTTTAGCGTAATCTGGATGTCGTCGGGAGGAGGATTACCTCCTTAGCAGGCTAGGCTCGTGCAGCTTATTACACTGCTGCATTGAGACAAGTGCCGCGGAGGGTGATGATCGAGGCCATCATAATAGACTCAAACACTAGAGCAGAGTAGACCCGCAGGCTGCTAGGCGCTATGTATGCTGCTCTAAACAAACCACATAACGATGAACGATATTATGCCATGTCACACAGTTAGTCGCCACTTGCGAAATGCTCTCTGTGCGGCAGTGGTGCTATTCTTGTCCTTGTCAAACATAAAGATTCCGGCGGATCACACGTGAGTAAAGGAATACAAAAACACAATTATGAGAATACATTAAACCGACAATCAAATATTGTTGGGAGATACACTCCTACAAGATGCAATCATTGAAATATCTTTGTAGAAATATCGACATAGCAGAAGGTACATACACAAATATGATACTTGCATAACCATTGCCAGGGCTTGGTAGCGGGAGTTTGAGAACGAACGACAAAGAATAAGACGAAAATAAGAACACAAGCTGTGAGATGAATTTTCATTGCAATTTGGAAATGAAAAGAAATTTAAACAAAAACAAAAATACAATTTTCAAAAATAATTAATCTCCAAATGTAAAGCCTGTTCTTTTGTACATCTCTTCTTCTTCTTCTGCGTTCGCTCTTAATCTCTCGCTACCCAGTCCCGAACAGGGCCTTGAAAGTAGCAGAATGTAGTCCGGAGAACGGAATGCCTTGTGTCGCTAGTTTACAGTTTGACTGCGATATTTGCACCTTTCAGTCAGACACATCGGCAGCAGTCCGTCTCTAAAATATAGAGAAAATAAAATAAAAATGACATAAAAAGAAAAACAAAAAACGTATAGGGTCTCCCGAATTGATGCCAGCATTGAATAAAGGTTTAACTTGTGTTATACGATCATTAAGATGGAACTGTAAGACAGAACTCGACAGATCTCAGTCGAACATGATGTGAGGAGAAGACGATGATGTTGAAAAGAATTCGACAGATCTCAGTCGAACATGGCGTGAGATAAAGATGCTGATGTTGGAAAGAACTCGACAGATCTCAGTCGAACATGGCGTGAGATAAAGATGCTGATGTTGGAAAGAACTCGACAGATCTCAGTCGAACATGGCGTGAGATAAAGATGCTGATGTTGGAAAGAACTCGACAGATCTCAGTCGAACATGGCGTGAGATAAAGATGCTGATGTTGGAAAGAACTCGACAGATCTCAGTCGAACATGGCGTGAGATAAAGATGCTGATGTTGGAAAGAACTCGACAGATCTCAGTCGAACATGGCGTGAGATAAAGATGCTGATGTTGAAAAGAACTCGACAGATCTCAGTCGAACATGGCGTGAGATAAAGATGCTGATGTTGGAAAGAACTCGACAGATCTCAGTCGAACATGGCGTGAGATAAAGATGCGGATGTTGGAAAGAACTCGACAGATCTCAGTCGAACATGGCGTGAGATAAAGATGCTGATGTTGGAAAGAACTCGACAGATCTCAGTCGAACATGGCGTGAGATAAAGATGCTGATGTTGGAAAGAACTCGACAGATCTCAGTCGAACATGGCGTGAGATAAAGATGCTGATGTTGGAAAGAACTCGACAGATCTCAGTCGAACATGGCGTGAGATGAAGATGCTGATGTTGAAAAGAACTCGACATATCTCAGTCGAACATGGCGTGAGATAAAGATGCGGATGTTGAAAAGAACTCGACAGATCTCAGTCGAACATGGCGTGAGATAAAGATGCTGATGTTGGAAAGAACTCAACAGATCTCAGTCGAACATGGGGTGAGATGAAGATGCTGATGTTAGATAGGTCACAAAGTAAGGAAACAAGTTGCTGGCAACTTTTCTTTGTTTGTTGACTAACAATTTACAGACTATGCTCGTTAAACTCACCGGTCTATAAATTGCTGGACTTTTTTTTGTTACCCTTTTTCTATAAGGGGATCACTCCTACATGGGGGTCGATGTTTCTTTTCCCTTCATGTGGTCAAGGGAAAGGACGAGAAGGGAAGAAACTCCATGTCGCTAGCGAACTCATTGATTTCTTCTTCTTCTTTTTCTTTCTCTTCCATTTCTTTCTTTTTATGTTCCTCTTCTCTATTTTCTTCCTTTTCTTCTTCTTCTTCCTCTTCTTTTTCTAAAGCCTCTTCTTCTTTCTTCTTTTTCTTCTTCTTTCTCCTCTTCTTCTTCCTCTTCCTCGTTTTCTTCTTCTTATTATTATTCCTCTTCCTCGTTTTCTTCTTGTTCTTCGTTGTACGTCCTGAAAATGACGTTGTGTTACGTTGTGTCGTAATTTACAGCCAAGCTGCAATATCGGCATATTTTGACTAGACAACATCCGATTTCAACATAGTATGTTTGGAACCTGGTTTGCCTTCCATCTTTGATCCACATTCTTTTTGCCTCTTTCAAATGACGCCACTTGTAGACGGAATTGCTATGGTTAACTGACACAGTTTGCTATAAATCTCTGGCTGCTCTCGAGCTCATTCCCTACCACGACTTCAGCCCCAATCTCACCATTAATAAACATATGCCACTGCAAGCGCATTTGCAAACAAGCGATCACACGATTCCATGTTAGCTTGGTAGAGGAAACTAGATGAAATGTTGGATCGATTATTCCGACTTCATGAACAAATTATGATACATCTTCTCGGCTGACTTGAGCCAATAGGAATAAAGGCCGTCATGGATGTTTAACAGTACTTAATTACTTTGCCTGTCCTGGGCACTAGGTCAGACATAATTGTTCCATCGTTCAGCCACATAGATTGCCTTGTCATTCATCTCCAACATGTCATCCACGTGTTTTCAGACGGTTTGGGCAGAACAGCAGGTTGTCTGAGCCTTCTGTTGCTCCCCACAGTCGCATGTCTGATCATCCGTGTAGCCTCATCTCTTTAGGTTCTTCCTGCATCGTCATACACCAGATCAGAGTCTTTTTTGTTAGTAGCCTCCATGTTGCTTCAGCCAAGTGGTGTCAATGCGCAGCTTTCACTCGCAGTTCGAACCAGAGGATCTGCGTTATTTCATTCCATTTGTCCATGCGGTGTTTGCAGCGACTAGTTTGTTAGAGCTGTGTTGACTGTAAGAAACTTCCTCTAGATTTCCGTCTTGTGCACTGCACCTGGAGTCCAAATATAGGGTACATTGAGTCATTTGCGGGGATTCTGTCTTTCGATGTCTAATGCGACACTTCTTCGTTATCAGCTGTGCTACGCCAATTATGGGGTATATTTTGTCAGTTGGAGTAGGTTTTAGTCATCCTGTAACTATCCAAGCAGTCTCATTTAATGCTGTATCAACAAGTTTCACACGAGCAGAGCGTTGCCTAAATAGTCCGGCTAACTCAGCTACAGAGAAACACAAGGCGCGTGAGGATGTGAGAATGACGTCTGACTGTGCTTCCCATTTTGTGACAGTCAATTTTCAGATGCTTTTTCTTGCATGTATTTTCTGCGTTGTTTCATAGAAGTGCAAAGCTCATGGCAGCGTGCGATCCAACTTTACAGCCAGATATTTGAGATTCGTACCGAGCTCCAGCTCCTGTCTTTGTCACGTGATCTGTAGTTTTCTTTTGGGGAACTGGGGCGATAGTCCGGTCAGGCACAAGAAACTGACCAGTTCGTTGCTTCAGGGTCAGGCAGAACATACTGACAGTTCGTTGCGTCAGGGTCAGGCAGAACATACTGAGCAGTTCGTTGCGTCAGGGACAGGCAGAACATACTGACCAGTTGCTTGCGTCAGGGACAGGCACAACATACTGACTAGTTCGTTGTGTCAGGGACAAGCACAACATACTGAGCAGTTCGTTGCGTCAGGGACAGGCACACTATTCTGACCAGTTCGTTGCGTCAGGGACAGGCACACTATTCTGACCAGCTCGTTGCGTCAGGGATAGGCACACTATTCTGACCAGTTCGTTGCGTCAGGGTCAGACACAACATACTGACCAGTTCGTTGCGTAAGGGTCTGGCACAACATACTGACCAGCTCGTTGCGTCAGGGACAGGCACACTATTCTGACCAGTTCGTTGCGTCAGGGTCAGAAACAACATACTGATCAGTTTGTTGCGTCAGGGACAGTCACAATATTGTGACCAGGACCACTATCTCTTGTACATGTAGTGTTCTCTAGAAATGGGCTGTTTTCAATAGGATCAATGTGGTCCCCGTAGTAGTGAGCGTTATGCAGAAAGAACATATAAAGCTGAATTTGGGATTCCAGAAACACAGTTATGAGGAAAGAGAAAAACCAGCCTAGAGTGTCTAGAAAAGAGAAGAATTCGAGGTTATTTAATACAGGTTTATAAGATAATCAAAGGAACAGATTTATTATACTATAAGTTTGTTTTTCAAAATACAACCACCTACAAGAACAAGAGAGCATAGCTACAAATTAACTAAAGAAAGGTTCAAATTTGAAATTATAAAATATATTTTTAGTCAGAGACTGGTGAATGCTTGGAATTCATTGCCAAAGGAAGTATTGGAGGCAGGGACAATTAATGCATTTAAGAATAGCTTTTAGAGCAAAGAAATGTTCATGAAACTGGTTGTGCACAGACTCTGCAGAGTCTTCTAAACCAGCAAAAAGAGGTTAAGTTAAGCTAAGTTAATTTAAGTTAAGTTAAAGTCAAGTATAGCACACACACGCACCTGGAGGGCCGCGGTACACCTTCATCAGCACCCTCAGGATGTGAGGACAGCTACTACAACCAGCCGCATAACGCCCTTTTCAGAGCGCACACAAAAGTAAAGTCATTTTTTGTGGGCATTCAACAAGAACAACAGTTTTCTTTCTGCCTCTCTACTTCTAAGGTGGAAAGCACATTCTGGGATTTTGTTGATAATAAAGTTTGAAAGTAAAATTGTTTTGTTCTAGTTCGTAAACTACTCGTACAGACACATCACTGCTGACGGATTTGTAAAACTAGTGAATTGTGTTGACTATTCTTAAATCCTGTAGAGTACTAACAGAAGTGGGTCAGGATTTTCCTGACTTTAGTGGAAAGCAAGATTCTTGGTACACTCACTATAACAGGGATGAAAGTAACTATGTCTACCTCGCTGACCATGCTGCATTAACACTTTATGTTTCCATGCTCCTGTGAAGAGAGCGACAATGCACCAATTTGCTAAAAGTCTTTTAGAATTTCAACGTTTTCTTTACAACTGTTTTAGAAAATTGGATACTTGTGCAAATACTGGCTGAAATTTTCGGATTGTTTCCCTTTGGTTTCTGAACAATAAAAATTGTACTGCTGTAATAAATTCGATTATGTCCCTTTGACCGCTTGCTCGAAATAAATTTAATCGAAAAATTTAGTGTTTTATGCTTCAAGTTTAAAAACAAAACCAAAAATATCCAAGAATGTACCAATTAATTTGCCTCAAGTGCACGCACACGGTGGGCGTTTGATATTGATAGAGATGAAATTCTGAGTTAAATCGATGATCACATTTTGAAGGTTGACACTGCATTCGATTAACGACAAATCCAAAGATTGCAGAATTTTGAAATGAGACGTGAATAGATCTTGGACGAGCGCTTGAGATGACAGTGCAGTACAATATAAAACCAACGGGCTACTAAATATTATTTGTATTACGCTACGTTATTTGCTAATGAAGACTAAGTACCAATGTGTTAGCCTAGAGTGTATTGACATCGATTGTGAATCGTACAATCGAGCATAGATATGTTGAAAGTTAACCAATGAAGGTTGTATTTGCCCATGAAGCTATACACATTTACATATATACCAAACATTAGTTGAGTGTGTGAGCAGCAGAGTGATTGTGTGCTCTGCTCTCGTATTAAGACACCGGATTCGATACCAGTCGATCCTCTCGCGAGCGACCCAAGTGTACGTCGATACCTGGCTTACTGTTCAGCTAGCATCGACAGCGACGGTTTTGTCTAGATATAACTTGCGATGTATTTGAATTGTAGTGAGGAAGAACTACGCTGGTCATCGACCTCACTCTCTGGTTTTCAGCTGCTTTGGACCAATGGCGAGACAAAAGGCGAGATTACTAGAGATAGCACATCGTGCATATTTTCCACATACTTTACTCCCGAATCCTTTCCCGTAAACAGGTATCCCGCAAGGCCGAGGGGGTGTGACAATCCAAATTGTTGGCAATCTAGTATGACCAGGGCTAAATCTAAGTTCAAATAAAAACGCACAGGAACCTGTAAGTATCAAATAATATTCCAGATATTCACAAAGTGTTGTCATAGAGTTAAAGTCGAAGACAAACATATAATCAACAACACATTATGATAATCCAGCTTTACTGACACCAACAGGAGGTGGCAGAGGTAATAAAGCCAAATTGATAATCCAGCTTTACTTAAACCAACAGGAGGTGGCAGAGGTAATCAAGCCAAATTGTAATCATGTGCTCGAAACACAGATACAAATCACAAACTTTGTCCTCAGTGGTAAGAATAACACAGATACAAATCACAAACTTGTCCTCAGTGGTAAGAATAACACAGATACAAATCACAAACTTGTCCTCAGTGGTAAGAATAACACAGATACAAATTACAAACTTGTCCTCAGTGGTAAGAATAACACAGATACAAATCACAAACTTGTCCTCAGTGGTAAGAATAACACAGATACAAATCACAAAGTTGTCCTCAATGGTAAGGATCACACAATAACTAGTTGATTATTGTTGACAACCCATTAGCGCCACAATGACTATGAGTTTGGCAAGAATCACAGATAAGGTAACCAGCGTCTCATTATAGAATTGTCAAATCCGCATATCACATAGCGTCACATATTGTCACATAGCGACACATAGCAACCAAGATTGCGGTGCTTTTGTGTGTACTTCGTAAAAGACAATTGAAAATTACTTTTGGGGGGTTTTCTTTATATAATTCAATCTTGAAATACTTGTACACATGCTAATGTTGCGTAGGATAGTTTAACACGTGCTACTGTTGTGTAGGATGGTTGTACACATGCTACTGCTGTGTAGGATGGTTGTACACATGCTACTGTTGTGTAGGATGGTTGTACATATGCTAATGTTGTGTGGGATGGTTGTACACATGATACTGTTGTGTAGGATGGATGTACACATGCTACTGTTGTGTGGGATGGTTGTACACATGCTACTGTTGTGTGGGATGGTTCTACACATGCTACTGTTGTGTCGGATGGTTGTACACATGCTACTGTTGTGTCGGATGGTTCTACACATGCTACTGTTGTGTAGGATGGTTGTACACATGCTACTGTTGTGTAGGATGGTTGTACACATGCTACTGTTGTGTAGGATGGTTGTACACATGCTACTGTTGTGTAGGATGGCTGGAATCGTGTTATCAGTTGCTGTGTATTTCGTCACCTAGATGCAATCCGGATTAATGCATTTGACATTATTTTTCCGTGAAATTTAGTGCGAGAACAATGAACGTTTAACTATCAATGCCTTTTCCATCCATCTTGTTACTAATGTCACATTTACGACGAGACGAGAATTGCACAATCTAAGTCCAGATTATTTTTTGGCTGTTTTAAACACATTACATTTTTTGTTGGTCAGATAGTTGCGAATGCTTGGAATGCATTACCACAAGAAGTAAGTGGTGGCAGAGACAATTAATGCATTTAAGAATAAATTGAACGCACATAGCTTACAGAGCAAGGAAATGTAAATGCAACTGGTTGCAAACATACTCTGCAGAGTCTTCTAAACCAGTTTAAAGACGTTAAAATAAGTTAAGTTAAATATTAAAAAATAATCAATAACCATTATGCTAACACTAACTGTAATGACATAGCAAATACAGATGGCAAGAATAGAAGAAAAATATAAGCAAAATATAAGCGGACATAGATCTTTTAGAAATTAAGGGTATAGTTAAACAAAGGCATTTCATTTAAAATCCTGCACGGAATCGTGGACACACATCAGAAAGAGAGGGCACGACAAACAGCAAATGCCAGATTAGTTAACAGACAACAGAAGGGCATGTTAATGTATAGTAACAAAACTATCAAATAGCCAGCGCCATTACTATAACAGCATTCATAACTTTCTAACAATAGAATATCAACATTGCTACAGATTTCACCACTGGTAAACACGCACATGTTTTAGTGCAGACTTCCCGAAGAGAGCCAACTGTAGTGTAGTGATGGCATTATGCTTCCAGCTGTAGTGCAGATGGGATCAGAGGAAGAGATGCATATTCAACACAGAATAAACCTAGGAGATTGTATAAACAATATTCGAAAGTTAGTCAGTAAATATATCACACACTGAAATGGGATAGATAAAATATAATTTATTGTTTATATCAGTGTAATTATATGGAAGTAACATCCCGATTTGTGACTGATGTAAGTAGCATATGGTAGGTGTCGCATGGACGTATGCAGGACAACTTCACAATTATACATACACATACATACATACATATATACATACGCACATACATATACATACATACACGCAAATATACATACAAACACAAATATATTCACACATACATACACCCTTACATACACACCCACACATATGCACAATACACACATACATAGATACACGCACACGGACACACATACATACATATACATACATACATCATGCACACACACATAAACACATGCATACACACAAACAAACACACGCACATACACACACATACATGCACGCATACATACATACACACATACATATATACATATTTGCATGCATGCATGCTTGCTTGCATTCATGCACGCACGTACGCACACACATATATACACATATACATACATACATACACACACATACATACACACACATATATACACATAAATACACACATATATACATACATACATACACACATGCAGACGTGCATACATACATACATACATGCATGCATACATGAATACATACATATATATATACATACATACATATACATACATACATACATACATACGTGCATACATACATACATACATACATACATACATATACATACATACATACATACATACGTGCATACATACATATACATACATACATACACACATACATACATACATACATACACACACATGTACAACGACATAGACACAGACACATACACACACACACGCATACACATATACACACACATACATACATACATACACATACATACATACATACATACGACGTTCCTGGACACAACCTGCGCTAGTGTAGTCTGACTATAAGAATATGGATCGTAATGAGACGACAACTCACGTTCCCCCAAAAAGAAAGCTGAATTCGGATATGTTGGACAGAAAAGTGTAGACGTGCCCCTAAAATGGCGGTTGTGTTCTTTTTTTCGTCTCCGACAACAAGCATGAAGTTCCCTATTTTAGACGGAATATTTTGTGGTTTAGGGTGTGAAAAGTAGGCATCTACAACGCTTTTTTAGTCCCGCACCGGGCAATTTGGTTAAGATTCACGGATTTTCAGCGATATTTATGTGTTTTCGTAAACTGTCGGGAAGGACACACGAGGTCGGCTTACATACGGCGTGTAGTGGCCGACCATTTCGGACGAGATAGTTGGATTTCACCGAACTTCAACGATTTCCCCGGGTTTTCGCGACAAAACCAACTGGAAGGACACAATAGGTCGGCAGTTGACATCGTAGAGATGTGATCTAAACGGGGAATGCGGAGAAAACCGGACACAAACCGGGTGGATAAGACTCGAAAGCCTGGCAGGCAGCTCTTCTAGAAGAAGGAAAACTTCGATTACAAACCACAAATGAAGATCGTGAGAGCTACGGAGTTCATGCTCTGTCGTCGATGTCTCCAGCGGATGGCATAACGACAAGTTGACGAAGAAGGAGAGGAAAGGGTGACAAGAGGAGAGAGAGAAAGAAGAGGGCTGGAATGAGAAGAGGGCGAAGAAAGGAAGACAGACTCGGTCTGAAAAATGTACGCGTTGGCTACAAGACTGTCGCAGCGCCACCTAGCGAGAAGCTTTCCTCCAAAAACTGGGATACGATATTCTTATGATCCAGGAAACCAACTTGAAGGAGAATATAACTATAAAGTGCCCAGGATATAAGTGCTACACCAACCCATGTAGGACTGGTAGGCGGGGGCTGGCCATGTACGTCTAGCATGAACTACCACACACATTGATATATACGAGTGCCAGCACAACCGACGGCGTCGAACTACAAGGGATTGAAACGACAATCAAAAACCAGGATTGGAGAATGTATAATCTATATGCTCGGTGGAGGAAATAAAATGGGATTTTTTGAGTGAGTTATCAAGAAGTGCCGACCAAGAAGTGCCTCATCGCTGGCGACTTCAACGCTAGATCCAAGGAGTGGGGAAATCCCACTGAAAATAGGCTGGGGATTCTGCTGAGCCAGGCACTTGTGAACACAAACCTCACAAACATGAATGATGGGGGTCCAACAAGGCTGGCAACTCGGCCTGGTGACACAGACGGGGTCATTGACCTGGCTCTGGTATCCAGTGAAGCCTCTCCCTCTACACACTGGGACGTGTTGGGGGCACAGGACAGTAATCATCTGCCGTGTGTCGTCTTAATTGCAAAAGGCAAAGCCACCAGACCCAGAAAACCAAGACATGCGTTCAGCTACAAGGAAGATGAACAAAATAACGCATTAAATAAACTTCGCCCGACCGTCAAGCGCATGCCCACCAAAACGGCTTTCGTTCAGCCACCACGGTGGAACCCAATTGTGGAAATAACATGGATAAATAAGGAGATGGCAAGACAATCGTGGCGGAAAGCCAGAAAGAGAAGACTGATGGCGGAAGGCCAGAAAGAGATGGCCGATGGTGGAAAGGCAGAAAGAGAAGGCCGATGGTGGAAAGGCAGAAAGAGAAGGCCGATGGTGGAAAGGCAGAAAGAGAAGGCCGATGGTGGAAAGGCAGAAAGAGAAGGCCGATGGCGGAAGGCCAGAAAGAGATGGCCGATGGTGGAAAGCCAGAAAGAGAAGGCCGATGGCGGAAAGGCAGAAAGAGAAGACTGATGGCGGAAGGCCAGAAAGAGATGGCCGATGGTGGAAAGCCAGAAAGAGAAGGCCGATGGTGGAAGGCCAGAAAGAGAAGGCCGATGGTGGAAAGCCAGAAAGAGAAGGCCGATGGTGGAAAGGCAGAAAGAGAAGGCCGATGGTGGAAGGCCAGAAAGAGATGGTCGAAGGTGGAAAGCCAGAAAGAGATGGCCGATGGCGGAAGATCATAAAGAAAAGGCAGATGGCGGAAAGGCAGAAAGAGAAAACCGATGGATAATGGTGAAGTTGCTAACTTGAGCTACAAAAAATGTACTGCCATTAACTGCTTCAAGGCCGTCGCAAGGGAATCCAACCGTGACAGATGGGAGGAATTCATAACAGGCGTAGGGAATGATAACACCCTACAGAAGATCTGGCACATGCTGCAAAGGGCAATAAGAAATGTTGCAAGAAAGATGACTGGATGATTTCAGGACGAACGCCGTAGAGGCCAACATTATCGCGTTTGCATATACATATTTTAGAAATAGTAAGATGGGCGCGCCTTAATGGCTGCGCTCTCGACTCGCTCCGGTGTTTGTGTCGAGTTTTCTGATGTTTGGTGGCTGCTGTTCGGATTATAATTCACAATTCCTGCAGCAGGTGTGTAACAGATCCCACTGTTTGCCTTGGCCGTGATCTATCTTAGAACATTCTCACACTCATCCACATCATCATGACCATACTCAGTATATGACATATCACACAGCAGGTGGCATATTTATTATATCATACTCATATCATAGAATGAGTAGAGAAATTACAAACACAATATAATACATATCTTAACTAAACATTCTACTAAAACGGGAATTGTAAGCATTAGCTATTGATGGAATTCCCAACGAACTAAAAACCCAGTTCTATTGCCTTGCAATTACATCACACACACATCGCCTTAACTGCGTCTTCAACACACCTTATCAAATACTCTTCCTCACTGAAATCCCCTCAGGCGGGCGATCTCGACATAACTCGTTCACAATGTGTCCTTGCTTACAAACACACTTTCAGATTATCCATTAATGCAAAACTCACACACCTATTTGAGCGATCCTGTTCTATCGCTAAACATTCGTCCAACCGTCTATCAATCGCTCCTCTATCTAAGTCGGTGAGTTAAACATACTATCCACATTCAGTCTCTCTCTCTCCCATACAGCCTCTCTCTATCTAGCCTCTCCATCTCTCATCCAGCCCCTCATCCAGCCTCTCGAGCTAAACTTTGTCTCGAGTTATATATCCTCAAGCAAGACCAGAGCTTGACCAATCGATCTCAGGTATGGTCATCTTCAATTCCAATTGGAACGAAACACTTTGCACACCTGTCACTCATTCTCTCGCAGCAAGCCCCGTTGCCAATTTCGTCTGTCAATCAATCTCCCCCTACCAAAATCGGAAGGCCAGTGGTCAGTTTCTACCTGTCCACATTCCTTAACCCAACTCTGTTCTCCTTTGCTGAGACAGTGAGTGACCTTGACATGCATTCATGTAGCTTTAAGCTTTAACATGTTCAGGCATCCTAAACTCCCCTTGCTCCGGCGGGAACTGTTACATTACCTCCCTAAACTACAGACCGAAACATGGATGGTCATTTTTTATCATCTGGCAAATGACCACCATTTTCGTCTCTAATATCCAAAATGTAAACCTACTCCTGTTTACAACTTCACTCACATCGTACATGCCTTGAAAAGAAAACACTGTCACGCCATTTTCGTCTCTACTATCCATAATGTAAACACCACTCCTGTTTACAACTTCACTCACATCGTACATGCATAAAAAAGACATGTCATTTGATACATATAAACTTTTTGTAATACATACACAATCAATACAAGCAGAAGAAAAACACTGTGGCTGGGCGTTTTTACAACACAAACCAACACTTTTACATCGTTTTACAGTCAAATTCACCTAAGTCTGTCCCTGCGGGACCTTTAACTCATCAAAACAGAAACACCTTAAGGAATTCTCCTTACTCATTGAGGTCAATATACCTCGACCTGTTCCCGTGCCTTCCTCTAAGGACACGAACCTTCATTGTTACACTCGACCAGTTCAGGTCAATTTTCTCAGGCGGTCTCATTACACGCCTGGCCGACGATTCACTTCATACTAACTCCTGTGAGGCCACGAATTTACGTGGGTTATCCTCAGGCTAGTTATCATTGTCTCTCTTGACAGCTATCCCCTCTCAAAGAAAACAGCAAAATTCTTTATGTTTCCCACAAAAACGATATTTGACAACATATGTCATAGTCAATATTAAAACTTCTGATCAATGTAGTCTTCTCTGCAAAGACTCCACATACATGTGATTCTGGAACTCGTGGTGACTTGTGCTTGCGGAGGCCTACAGTCTGGATGAGATATACTGCTCTGTAGATCCCCTATATAACCTGTATCAAATACCTGTAAACATGATGATTCAACAACAACAACAAAAAAACAACAACAAAACACAAGACAAATGCATTGCATACAATGTCGAAACCCAAACACCAAATACAAATGTCAAAATATTTGCACGCATACTCATGATATCAGTATTTCAGTCCGTATCACACCTTGATACTTATGTAAGGACACATAATCATGTTTAAACAAACCAACAACAATCAATTAAAGTGCAAGTAATACGCTTGTCAAAATCCAAATATCAAAATATTTACACACATAAACATGACCAAGTGCCATCAACCTTCACTCCTGCTCGTGCCCCACAGATGAGCACCTGTTAATGCCCCCTTTATAAGATACTAAACTATGACTAAGTTCTACTAGACTATGTCACTAAACTATGACTAAGTTGTAACTTAATCAGATACTAAACTATGTCTGAGTCAAAAGTCAAAAACCGAATCGTCCACCTGTCGAATTACGTCATGCTGTAACCCTACTAGTCCGGGTGCAGTCTTTGTCCCGAGGAATCAAAACCGAGTGTTGTGATCTAACTAATTCACCGCTATTTCCCCAAATTCCCCGCATCAAAGCTACCTGGTCAGACATTAACCGAAACATCACGTCCACGTGTTACCCTGCGTCGCGTAATCATTACCTGGCGCATCCAGCTATCCTGCGTCTCTCGTTCGTTCTGTCCGTTTCTCTGGTCGGAAATGTCCCTTTGATCTCGGTCAGTCTTCGCTTCAGACTGACCGTCCGCTCATTGTCTGGCGTGCACTTCAGACAACGAATTCAAAGGAATTTTTTAACATCTGGTCATTCCTCCTTCTCTATACCCTACCCCCTAATTATCCAAATCTCCGTTTCCCAAGGATAACGGTAGATGAAACAAATTTTATGCAAATGCATACATTAACTGGAGTTTCACATGATAGCCCATGTGTGTAAGTACTCCACACGACTTTACCTAATTCCATTTCTGATTTCCATGTTTTTGGCTAGCGTCAGTAAACATTGTATCAACCGTTCCTTATCACTACTGCTTATTTTAACCAGACTATGCGCTGCGCGATTTCCTCCTGTAAAACGCCCATCGTCTGGTCTGTTTGTTTCACGGCTGTTTGGTTCGTACCCACCGGTTCTCTGGTAGTGTTACGTACACTTACATCGTCCGCTACTTCAGCCTTCCGTCCATCTGTATTCACTATTTGTGGGAAAGACCTTTCACACTGTTCGTTTGACTGTTGGCTTATCTCGAACTGAGATCTTTTCATCTTTGCTTCGATGACTGGTTCGCTGTCCTGGCTGTGGTTAACCTTACTTTCCCTTTTCTTCGTTTTCCTTAGAAACTCTGTTCCTCTTTTGTTGGCTGCTGTTGGTGCGTCCGTTTCGCATTCCAACTGTGCGTCATTCCCACTTCCTTCCTCGGTGGCCGAAGGGTTGTCCCTTCTTTCGGTCTGTTCAACAACTTCTCCCGCATGGCTAGGCCCTGCCACCATTCCTCCCCCTCTCATTTCCTCTTTATCTGACCAATCTCCGACTATTTCCTTGTTCGATTCTTCGTCGACTTCAACTAATGTTCTACCAGGCTTGACCACAAGTTCCTGGTAAACTTGGCTCCTTTCAGCACGCCCGACCAAGTTAATCGACGTAATACCCTCTTCCTGAATTCTCGGCCTACACTGTCCGATGCGGTAACATTTTATCTGGACCTCTGAGCGAACGTTTGTCTCGTTTGCATTGCGTAACCTGCCCTCCGTCCCTAACTTTTCTGGATACACAAAACCTGTATCTCTTTCTTTCTGTCCATCCGCCTCGTGCTTAAAGTCTCTTTGATAGCTCCTGTCCTGCCTCTCCATCTGTAACCGTACAAAAGGCCTCTTGTGGGCTAAGAATCTGCCCGATTCAAACTTCTGCCCAACTATTCCTCCTCCCCTCACTTGACTTGGCCTCTCCACCTGGGTCAAACTCCCCTTTTCGCCAACTCTTTCCAGTCGTCCATACACGTCCGTCCTGAGATTTCCACCTCTGTCCCTCCACGGATCGGAATGTGGAAGTTGGACGGGCTTCCTACTCACTTTCCTACCACTCTGTCCCCTTCTAAAATACTGGGCCGTGATCGTATAGTGGTTAGTACTTCGCGTTGTGGCCGCGACAACCCAGGTTCGAATCCTGGTCAACAGGCACCAAAATAATAATAACGTGTAACAGATCCCACTGTTTGCCTTGGCCGTGATCTATCTTAGAACATTCTCACACTCATCCACATCATCATGACCATACTCAGTATATGACATATCACACAGCAGGTGGCATATTTATTATATCATACTCATATCATAGAATGAGTAGAGAAATTACAAACACAATATAATACATATCTTAACTAAACATTCTACTAAAACGGGAATTGTAAGCATTAGCTATTGATGGAATTCCCAACGAACTAAAAACCCAGTTCTATTGCCTTGCAATTACATCACACACACATCGCCTTAACTGCGTCTTCAACACACCTTATCAAATACTCTTCCTCACTGAAATCCCCTCAGGCGGGCGATCTCGACATAACTCGTTCACAATGTGTCCTTGCTTACAAACACACTTTCAGATTATCCATTAATGCAAAACTCACACACCTATTTGAGCGATCCTGTTCTATCGCTAAACATTCGTCCAACCGTCTATCAATCGCTCCTCTATCTAAGTCGGTGAGTTAAACATACTATCCACATTCAGTCTCTCTCTCTCCCATACAGCCTCTCTCTATCTAGCCTCTCCATCTCTCATCCAGCCCCTCATCCAGCCTCTCGAGCTAAACTTTGTCTCGAGTTATATATCCTCAAGCAAGACCAGAGCTTGACCAATCGATCTCAGGTATGGTCATCTTCAATTCCAATTGGAACGAAACACTTTGCACACCTGTCACTCATTCTCTCGCAGCAAGCCCCGTTGCCAATTTCGTCTGTCAATCAATCTCCCCCTACCAAAATCGGAAGGCCAGTGGTCAGTTTCTACCTGTCCACATTCCTTAACCCAACTCTGTTCTCCTTTGCTGAGACAGTGAGTGACCTTGACATGCATTCATGTAGCTTTAAGCTTTAACATGTTCAGGCATCCTAAACTCCCCTTGCTCCGGCGGGAACTGTTACAGGTGGTTTCGTGGACTTCGTTCTGTGGAATTTATGTGCTTTTGATCGGTTATCCTGTTCGTTAAGCTGCATTTTGCTGCATTTCAAGGCTGGTTTGAACAGTGGGAGGCCAGTCCATGATGGAGCTCAGCGTTTCGCTTGGCTGCTACTCAAAGACCTTCCTGATCGGCCGTCCTTCTGCCCACCCCTCCTTCTACAGGAGGATACTCGATACCTCTCCTAACTTCGTATTCTCAGCACAGCAAGGGCCACGCTGACCAAAAGGTGGGCACAATCTAAAGAACTCAGCGGTGGGACACGGAAAAAAAAACAGGAAGTTTGACACGGACAGACACGGAAATCCTGACACAAACATTGGTCTAACACACTCCTCGCGGCCCTCATCTCAAGGCGGTGGAGTACTCGGCTCTACCTGAGGAGTCTGTGGAGATTTAGTTCGACACGCTAAGCATGAACACAGCCTCTGCAGTTGGACATGGTAGTGAACAATCGACGCAACGGGCCATTGACACCTACGCGAACATTATATATATATACATACATACACACACACAAACACATACACACACACACACCACACAGAGAAAACGAAGAAATTTAAATTTAAAAAAAAAAACAACAACATTTGTTGTCACGTTGTAAAGGCTGAACATCCATTACGCCTTCCAAAACACGGACGCACAATTTGAACGGTTTCGAAACGAAATATCTAATCAATAACAATGATAATCATTTGTGAGAAGACAGCTTGCTTTTATATACCCGAAAATGTAGAGTTGTCTATGTGTTTTATTTTAATGTGTTTTGTCGCCTTGTTATTGGTGTCTGGTTAGAAAAAGCGAGATGTGGAATGTATTCTCTCGAGTGTCCTTCAAATAGCTGAATATGTGTTTGTAGTTGTGTCTGCTTGCTTTGATCCTATGTAGGTTGTGTGAAATATTGATTTTATTTGTAATCTTTCTCTGATCCTCGAAAAATTGTATTATTCATTAGTGCGTTGATGTGTTGTATATAGTGTGTTGTATACAGTGTGTTGTATACAGTGTGTTGTATACAGTGTGTTGTATATAGTGTGTTGTATACAGTGTGTTGTATATAGTGTGTTGTATACAGTGTGTTGTATACAGTGTGTTGTATATAGTGTGTTGTATACAGTGTGTTGTATATAGTGTGTTGTATACAGTGTGTTGTATATAGTGTGTTGTATACAGTGTGTTGTATACAGTGTGTTGTATATAGTGTGTTGTATATAGTGTGTTGTATACAGTGTGTTGTATACAGTGTGTTGTATACAGTGTGTTGTATACAGTGTGTTGTATACAGTGTGTTGTATACAGTGTGTTGTATATAGTGTGTTGTATACAGTGTGTTGTATATAGTGTGTTGTATACAGTGTGTTGTATAAAGTGTTTTGTATACAGTGTGTTGTATATAGTGTGTTGTATATAGTGTGTTGTATATAGTGTGTTGTATACAGTGTGTTGTATACAGTGTGTTGTATACAGTGTGTTGTATATAGTGTGTTGTATATAGTGTGTTGTATATAGTGTGTTGTATACAGTGTGTTGTATACAGTGTGTTGTATACAGTGTGTTGTATACAGTGTGTTGTATATAGTGTGTTGTATATAGTGTGTTGTATATAGTGTGTTGTATACAGTGTGTTGTATACAGTGTATTGTATATAGTGTGTTGTATATAGTGTGTTGTATATAGTGTGTTGTATACAGTGTGTTGTATACAGTGTGTTGTATATAGTGTGTTGTATATAGTGTGTTGTATATAGTGTGTTGTATACAGTGTGTTGTATACAGTGTGTTGTATATAGTGTGTTGTATATAGTGTGTTGTATACAGTGTGTTGTATACAGTGTGTTGTATATAGTGTGTTGTATATAGTGTGTTGTATATAGTGTGTTGTATACAGTGTGTTGTATACAGTGTGTTGTATACAGTGTGTTGTATATAGTGTGTTGTATACAGTGTGTTGTATACAATGTGTTGTATATAGTGTGTTGTATATAATGTGTTGTATACAGTGTGTTGTATATAGTGTGTTGTATACAGTGTGTTGTATATAGTGTGTTGTATACAGTGTGTTGTATATAGTGTGTTGTATATAGTGTGTTGTATATAGTGTGTTGTATAC
This sequence comes from Ariolimax columbianus, assembly GCA_036924085.1. Classification (NCBI taxonomy): domain Eukaryota; kingdom Metazoa; phylum Mollusca; class Gastropoda; order Stylommatophora; family Arionidae; genus Ariolimax; species Ariolimax columbianus. The sequence goes on from JAVGWX010000010.1 coordinate 46,126,331, forward strand.
AGTGTGTTGTATATAGTGTGTTGTATATAGTGTGTTGTATACAGTGTGTTGTATACAGTGTGTTGTATATAGTGTGTTGTATATAGTGTGTTGTATATAGTGTGTTGTATACAGTGTGTTGTATACAGTGTGTTGTATATAGTGTCTTGTATATAGTGTGTTGTATATAGTGTGTTGTATACAGTGTGTTGTATATAGTGTGTTGTATATAGTGTGTTGTATATAGTGTGTTGTATACAGTGTGTTGTATACAGTGTGTTGTATATAGTGTGTTGTATATAGTGTGTTGTATACAGTGTGTTGTATATAGTGTGTTGTATATAGTGTGTTGTATACAGTGTGTTGTATATAGTGTGTTGTATACAGTGTGTTGTATACAGTGTGTTGTATACAGTATGTTGTATATAGTGTGTTGTATATAGTATGTTGTATACAGTGTGTTGTATATAGTGGGTTGTATACAGTGTGTTGTATATAGTGTGTTGTATACAGTGTGTTGTATACAGTGTGTTGTATACAGTGTGTTGTATACAGTGTGTTGTATATAGTGTGTTGTATATAGTGTGTTGTATACAGTGTGTTGTATATAGTGTGTTGTATACAGTGTGTTGTATACAGTGTGTTGTATATAGTGTGTTGTATATAGTGTGTTGTATACAGTGTGTTGTATACAGTGTGTTGTATATAGTGTGTTGTATATAGTGTGTTGTATACAGTGTGTTGTATACAGTGTGTTGTATACAGTGTGTTGTATACAGTGTGTTGTATACAGTGTGTTGTATACAGTGTGTTGTTTATAGTGTGTTGTATACAGTGTGTTGTATATGGTGTGTTGTATACAGTGTGTTGTATATAGTGTGTTGTATACAGTGTGTTGTATACAGTGTGTTGTATACAGTGTGTTGTATATAGTGTGTTGTATACAGTGTGTTGTATACAGTGTGTTGTATACAGTGTGTTGTATACAGTGTGTTGTATACAGTGTGTTGTATACAGTGTGTTGTATATAGTGTGTTGTATACAGTGTGTTGTATACAGTGTGTTGTATATAGTGTGTTGTATAAAGTGTGTTGTATATAGTGTGTTGTATATAGTGTGTTGTATATAGTGTGTTGTATACAGTGTGTTGTATACAGTGTGTTGTATATAGTGTGTTGTATATAGTGTGTTGTATATAGTGTGTTGCATACAGTGTGTTGTATACAGTGTGTTGTATATAGTGTGTTGTATACAGTGTGTTGTATACAGTGTGTTGTATACAGTGTATTGTATATAGTGTGTTGTATATAGTGTGTTGTATACAGTGTGTTGTATACAGTGTATTGTATATAGTGTGTTGTATATAGTGTGTTGTATATAGTGTGTTGTATATAGTGTGTTGTATATAGTGTGTTGTATACAGTGTGTTGTATATAGTGTGTTGTATACAGTGTGTTGTATACAGTGTGTTGTATACAGTATGTTGTATACAGTGTGTTGTATATAGTGTGTTGTATACAGTGTGTTGTATATAGTGGGTTGTATACAGTGTATTGTATATAGTGTGTTGTATACAGTGTGTTGTATACAGTGTGTTGTATACAGTGTATTGTATATAGTGTGTTGTATATAGTGTGTTGTATATAGTGTGTTGTATATAGTGTGTTGTATAAAGTGTGTTGTATACAGTGTGTTGTATATAGTGTGTTGTATATAGTGTGTTGTATACAGTGTGTTGTATACAGTGTGTTGTATATAGTGTGTTGTATATAGTGTGTTGTATACAGTGTGTTGTATACAGTGTGTTGTATATAGTGTGTTGTATACAGTGTGTTGTATATAGTGTATTGTATACAGTGTGTTGCATACAATGTGTTGTATGTAGTGTGTTGTATATAGTGTGTTGTATACCGTGTGTTGCATACAATGTGTTGTATGTAGTGTGTTGTATGTAGTGTGTTGTATATAGTGTGTTGTATACCGTGTGTTGTATATAGTGTGTTGTATACAGTGTGTTGTATATAGTGTGTTGTATACAGTGTGTTGTATACAGTGTGTTGTATATAGTGTGTTGTATATAGTGTGTTGTATACAGTGTGTTGTATATAGTGTGTTGCATATAGTGTGTTGTATACAGTGTGTTGTATACAGTGTGTTGTATATAGTGTGTTGTATATAGTGTGTTGTATATAGTGTGTTGTATACAGTGTGTTGTATACAGTGTGTTGTATATAGTGTGTTGTATATAGTGTGTTGTATACAGTGTGTTGTATATAGTGTGTTGTATATAGTGTGTTGTATATAGTGTGTTGTATACAGTGTGTTGTATACAGTGTGTTGTATATAGTGTGTTGTATATAGTGTGTTCTATATAGTGTGTTGTATATAGTGTGTTGTATATAGTGTGTTGTATACAGTGTGTTGTATATAGTGTGTTGTATACAGTGTGTTGTATACAGTGTGTTGTATATAGTGTGTTGTATACAGTGTGTTGTATACAGTGTGTTGTATACAGTGTGTTGTATACAGTGTGTTGTATATAGTGTGTTGTATATAGTGTGTTGTATACAGTGTGTTGTATACAGTGTGTTGTATATAGTGTGTTGTATACAGTGTGTTGTATACAGTGTGTTGTATACAGTGTGTTGTATATAGTGTGTTGTATACAGTGTGTTGTATATAGTGTGTTGTATAAAGTGTGTTGTATATAGTGTGTTGTATATAGTGTGTTGTATATAGTGTGTTGTATACAGTGTGTTGTATACATTGTGTTGTATATAGTGTGTTGTATATAGTGTGTTGTATATAGTGTGTTGCATACAGTGTGTTGTATACAGTGTGTTGTATACAGTGTGTTGTATACAGTGTGTTGTATATAGTGTGTTGTATATAGTGTGTTGTATATAGTGTGTTGTATACAGTGTGTTGTATACAGTGTATTGTATATAGTGTGTTGTATATAGTGTGTTGTATATAGTGTGTTGTATATAGTGTGTTGTATATAGTGTGTTGTATACAGTGTGTTGTATATAGTGTGTTGTATACAGTGTGTTGTATACAGTGTGTTGTATACAGTATGTTGTATATAGTGTGTTGTATATAGTATGTTGTATACAGTGTGTTGTATATAGTGTGTTGTATACAGTGTGTTGTATATAGTGTGTTGTATACAGTGTGTTGTATACAGTGTGTTGTATATAGTGTGTTGTATATAGTGTGTTGTATACAGTGTGTTGTATACAGTGTGTTGTATACAGTGTGTTGTATATAGTGTGTTGTATACAGTGTGTTGTATACAGTGTGTTGTATACAGTGTGTTGTATACAGTGTGTTGTATATAGTGTGTTGTATACAGTGTGTTGTATACAGTGTGTTGTATATAGTGTGTTGTATATAGTGTGTTGTATACAGTGTGTTGTATACAGTGTGTTGTATACAGTGTGTTGTATATAGTGTGTTGTATACAGTGTGTTGTATACAGTGTGTTGTATACAGTGTGTTGTATATAGTGTGTTGTATACAGTGTGTTGTATACAGTGTGTTGTATATAGTGTGTTGTATACAGTGTGTTGTATATAGTGTGTTGTATACAGTGTGTTGTATAAAGTGTGTTGTATACAGTGTGTTGTATATAGTGTGTTGTATATAGTGTGTTGTATATAGTGTGTTGTATATAGTGTGTTGTATATAGTGTGTTGTATATAGTGTGTTGTATATAGTGTGTTGTATACAGTGTGTTGTATACAGTGTGTTGTATATAGTGTGTTGTATACAGTGTGTTGTATACAGTGTGTTGTATACAGTGTGTTGTATATAGTGTGTTGTATATAGTGTGTTGTATACAGTGTGTTGTATATAGTGTGTTGTATATAGTGTGTTGTATACAGTGTGTTGTATACAGTGTGTTGTATATAGTGTGTTGTATATAGTGTGTTGTATACAGTGTGTTGTATATAGTGTGTTGTATATAGTGTGTTGTATACAGTGTGTTGTATATAGTGTGTTGTATATAGTGTGTTGTATATAGTGTGTTGTATACAGTGTGTTGTATACAGTGTGTTGTATATAGTGTGTTGTATATAGTGTGTTGTATACAGTGTGTTGTATATAGTGTGTTGTATATAGTGTGTTGTATATAGTGTGTTGTATACAGTGTGTTGTATACAGTGTGTTGTATATAGTGTGTTGTATATAGTGTGTTGTATATAGTGTGTTGTATACAGTGTGTTGTATACAGTGTGTTGTATATAGTGTGTTGTATATAGTGTGTTGTATACAGTGTGTTGTATACAGTGTGTTGTATATAGTGTGTTGTATATAGTGTGTTGTATACAGTGTGTTGTATATAGTGTGTTGTATACAGTGTGTTGTATATAGTGTGTTGTATATAGTGTGTTGTATACAGTGTGTTGTATACAGTGTGTTGTATATAGTGTGTTGTATATAGTGTGTTGTATACAGTGTGTTGTATATAGTGTGTTGTATACAGTGTGTTGTATATAGTGTGTTGTATACTAGTGTGTTGTATATAGTGTGTTGTATACAGTGTGTTGTATACAGTGTGTTGTATATAGTGTGTTGTATACAGTGTGTTGTATACAGTGTGTTGTATACAGTGTGTTGTATACTAGTGTGTTGTATATAGTGTGTTGTATATAGTGTGTTGTATACAGTGTGTTGTATATAGTGTGTTGTATATAGTGTGTTGTATACAGTGTGTTGTATACAGTGTGTTGTATACAGTGTGTTGTATATAGTGTGTTGTATATAGTGTGTTGTATATAGTGTGTTGTATACAGTGTGTTGTATACAGTGTGTTGTATATAGTGTGTTGTATATAGTGTGTTGTATACTAGTGTGTTGTATATAGTGTGTTGTATATAGTGTGTTGTATATAGTGTGTTGTATACAGTGTGTTGTATACAGTGTGTTGTATATAGTGTGCTTGTATATAGTGTGTTGCTATATAGTGTGTTGTATATAGTGTGTTGTATATAGTGTGTTGTATATACAGTGTGTTGTATATAGTGTGTTGTATACAGTGTGTTGTATACAGTGTGTTGTATATAGTGTGTTGTATACAGTGTGTTGTATAAGTGTGTTGTATACAGTGTGTTGTATACAGTGTGTTGTATATAGTGTGTTGTATATAGTGTGTTGTATACAGTGTGTTGTATACAGTGTGTTGTATACTAGTGTGTTGTATACTAGTGTGTTGTATACAGTGTGTTGTATACAGTGTGTTGTATACAGTGTGTTGTATATAGTGTGTTGTATACAGTGTGTTGTATATAGTGTGTTGTATACAGTGTGTTGTATATAGTGTGTTGTATATAGTGTGTTGTATATAGTGTGTTGTATACAGTGTGTTGTATACAGTGTGTTGTATATAGTGTGTTGTATATAGTGTGTTGTATATAGTGTGTTGTCATACAGTGTGTTGTATACAGTGTGTTGTATATAGTGTGTTGTATATAGTGTTGTTGTATACAGTGTGTTGTATACAGTGTGTTGTATACAGTGTGTTGTATATAGTGTGTTGTATATAGTGTGTTGTATACAGTGTGTTGTATACAGTGTGTTGTATAAGTGTGTTGTATATAGTGTGTTGTATACAGTGTGTTGTATACAGTGTGTTGTATATAGTGTGTTGTATATAGTGTGTTGTATATAGTGTAGTTGGTATACAGTGTGTTTGTATACAGTGTGTTGTATACAGTGTGTTGTATACAGTGTGTTTGTATACAGTGTGTTGTATACAGTATGTTGTATATAGTGTTGTTGTATATAGTATGTTGTATACATG